>JAWNZC010000369.1:0-1363429 GCA_035771165.1 Paragorgia papillata | reverse complement strand
TGCTACTAATAACATAGAATGGGTAAATAACATCAACGATAGTTAATCATAGATAGCCATTGTCTATGCACTATGCTAACAGCTAACGGTATTTAGGAATGATTGTCTCATGACACGCCACTAAAAGGCCACAATTATTATTATGTCATCATGATAACCATTCTTACCACAGTGACACACACCCCAGATTCAACAGAACGGCTGTCACCCTTAATAAAAGCCCTAAACACAAAGGTTATCACAACTCGGAACAAGCAATCCGATCCGACTTTATTCCTGCCTGCCTATTCCTATCCTTTTTCGTCCTTTTTCGTTCGTACTTCTATAAATCCTACACAAATCTGTTAGAGATCTTGCGATAGCAGAATCTAGTATATTTTAAAAAAGTTAAATGAAAGACCTATCAGGTTGTGACTTCATTATGTCAAAAATGTAAATGTACTTAAGTACTTTCATTAGGTTTCAATACAACGAAGCTCTGCCGTTGCTCTTCATATAATTTTTTTTTTTCACTTTTGAGAACTTTTAGGCTTTCTTCTTCATGTGTTTATATGCTAGTCAGCTGCTACACGCTAATCACACAATGCATGGCGAGGCGCCAAAGCGTGCCTATGTTTTAATGTGTTCTTTAACGTCAATCAAGAGCCTTGTTGAATGAACACTGACAATTTTGCTTTGATGAAAGTAGAGTTGTTTGAGAAGTTAACAATGCAAATTACCATTGTTCGCCATCAATATCTTCATGCGACTTCAAGTTGGTGCCTTCCCTCACAATGCATCCCAAATCTCGAAAGAAGCTGTAATTTTAATTCAATAACCTTCTCACCTTTTGATTACCACTGAGCCTGTTTGTAGAGTACCATCGTATAGATAACTTCGTCACTTTCGAATATCTTACTCTCCACACGCCAGGCGAAGTCCAATTTTGACTTTATTTTGTAGAAGATCGTCCAATAATTATTGTTGCAAGGCCTCGATATTCTCCATGCCATTTGACACTGACCTCTAGCAGTAAGCGATAAGTGAACCACGGTGTTGTTAATTCTGTTATTTTGTCATCTCCCGGAGTCCTAGTTCTTCCGAGGTATAACCTTCCATTGCTCCTTAGAGCCATTTGCTACCTTCGGCCATTGCTCCTTCCTTCGATCAAGTATAGTCATTATCGGACGGATGAATAAATAAATCGATGTTTAAACCCTCTCATCCGCGTTTTACCTTAACCCGCGACGAAAGGGTAAAACGCGGATGAATAAATAAAATCGATATTTTACCCTCTCATGCGCGTTTTACCTATAAATAAATACATAAATAAACAAACAAACAAACAAACAAACAAACAAACAAACAAACAAACAAATAAATAAATAAATAAATAAAATAAATAATGGCGGATTGGCGGATGTGCCGATATGGGGAAAAACGCGGATGGGGATAAAACGCGGATATGGAGATAAAACGCGGATGTGTCATTCAGTTTTTGCAGAACACGACAAAAAAAACTGTAATAGTTAGTTTAGATTTGACAGCTCAACGGCTCAACAGTATTTATGAAACTTGGCAGGCCGCAGCATCAATCGTATCGGTCTAGCTTTGCCTAAAAACACTGAAAAACACTGAAAGAATAACTTTGGGACTGCACGAGCTGACCGTATGGTAAAGGTTACATATGGTAAAGGTAAAGGTTAACAATATTTACGTTATGAAATTTTCGGGACTTTTATACCAAGTGTGACCGCTTAAGTGGCGCGTAATACAGGTTTGGTCTGCTTCTAACTTTCTGGTTCAATTACACCACGGTTAATGATTACACTGTTCAGTATCAGGAAGACATCCTGTCAGGCCTTTGCGATAACAACAACATTAGCGACCTAATCTCTTTATTTCCCAGGAACCGCACAAAGATCGACTATAAATGATGTGTCCAATAAGGAAATCCAGCTGTACTGACACGCCAAAGCTACGTATGGATAGTAATGCAATGTTTTGGGGAAAAAATTACTGGCAAATAGGATAAAAATGTTCTATTAGTATAATGGTTATGTCTATTGTATTTTTTAGTTTATCAATTAATGATTTTTTGGTTACTTGTGGTACGTTTGTGAAGGGCAATCTGGTCTGACGGCACTATTGCCAACAATGAGAAACTGAGATAGATCATCTTTATAACTCTTTCTTTACTGTGAATTCTTCCCTGCATAACTAGCAAATTAATGGTCTGGGCGTTATAGAATAAAATACAGAAGTCTGAATTGGCGGAAATCGAAGCTATGGTAGAGAAGGAGTTTAACAGTGAAAGAATCGAAGTTAAACGGAAACAAAACAGGTTTACGACCACACAAATCAACTTTCAAAGCCCGCTCCGCCCGCGCGGGCAACAGCCTTAAAACGTGGACGAGAGAGTAACACATCGATTTATTTATCCGCGTTTTACCCTTTCGTCGCGGGTTAGGGTAAAACGCGGATGAGAGGGTATATAGTTTATCCGTCCGTCCGTCCGTCCGTCCGTTCGTTCGTTCGTTCGTCCGTCCGTCCGTCTGCATCCGCGTTTTAAACCTAACCCGAAAGTCTATCTTCTTTCATTCTGCCCAGTTTGAGAGTCGTGCGATACGATATCCGATACGATATTTTAAATATAACTTTAAAATGATTTGAGACGCATAATTCAGATCGAGTTTTTGTTTACCATACGCCGTTTGGTTTCTTCAGGTTTTCTGGTTTCTCTTCAAGATACATTAAACCGCCTGTTTGTATCCTTCTTTTATTCGTTGTTCTGCTTCTTTTCGTTTAAAAACGAAACCACTTGAAGCCATTTAGTTTTGCAAAATATGGAAATTATATAGGTTTTCTTCATTGTTAGTCACCAGTGCCCAACAATTCTTACCGCGTGACACCCTACGACGTATATATATATATATATATATATATATATATATATATAAACTATTTCCGAAATTACGTCTCCCTCGCTTTTTCTCCACGCGTGTAAAATGGACTCCACGCATTGCCGAGATTAGCACCCTTACCGGCTCGGGGATTATTATTCTCCACCCGAGTTCACTGTCCCACAATTACCATTCGAAATCGTTATGTCAAATAGCCCAAGTACTATTCATTCGACTTTTCAGCTCCCAACTTGACCTAGTAGCTCAGTCGTAGAGCGTAGATTTTTCTCTGCGTTTTATATCATTGGCGTATCGCCGGCACGAGCTACGATGACCGAATGAAACCCGAGCGCGTTCCGGGTTTCATTCGGCCCAGGGCACTTATGATTCGGCCAGAGGGCCACTGTACATTATTCAAAATGGCTGAATTGAATATAAACTAAGGAATATAAACGCTTAATAGAGGTGGCCGCTTAATAGAGGAATGCCAACAATGGGCCATGGGTGTGGTCAAATGTCCTTTTAGAGGTGGCGGCTTACGATTTGGAAGTTCCTTGTGAATATCATTTTACAGGAGATGCATTTTCAATGAGTTGGCTGAAGAGAAAGCTACAAAAGGAGGGATTTGACGCGAAGTAAAGAGTAGTGTTTTCTCTGCACCGTTACCCACAATATCTTGTTACCCCACAATATTTTTTCAAAGAGGTTTCAAGTGACATGTGTTTGAGTGAAGAACAATATACTGAACAATAACCAAGTGTTCTATGGTCTCTAATTTAGCTCCCGTTTTAGTTTCGGTTCTCTTTGTGGTAAAAATTGGGCCTAAGATAAATTAGGCAGGCAGTTTAATACACTTGAAAAACAATACGAAACACCAATTGGGACCGCTCGTAGGTGGCCGTGCCGCTTAATAGAGGGGTAATCTACAGTAAATTGTAGGGAATATTTTTTGGACTTTGATAAGTGGCCGTTCAACAGAGGGTGGCCGCTTATTAGAGGGCCGTTTAATAGAGGTTCGACTGTAATAGTTATTCCACATTAACCATATTTTTAATGATGGCCACTTTTTTGGTCCACCCCCTGTATAATAAGAAAACGTCGTCTGAAATGTCGAATTTGTCATGCAATATTTCCTAGCGTGTCCTACCTATATTATCTACGTCATATGTAAACAAATAAAATATAAAAGCTCCGTGCATATGTAGTCTTATAAAGGCACGTTTGACGTCATTTGAATTGCGAAAGAAGTTGAGTAGAGGCACGAGGCGATAGCCTTTACGCACTTTTTACTCGGGCTACCACCTGTGGTGGCCGAGTTGTTTTATTGATTTTACCGTAATAATATACCGAAAAGTATTACTCATGGCTCCCAATCTGATAACCTGTTGACTATTGGAAACTATCTGCAAGGTGAACGAGACATTACCCTGGGTGCCAGAGGTTCTTCCACGCTCCGTATGGACAATGGGGATACGGGAGGACACCAAGCGGTAAATTTGCAAGGCGAGCGGGAAGAACCTCTGGAACACCGAGCAGTTTCTCCTGATCGCGCTGAGCCAATGAAAAGGTTGTCTGGGTCAGTACGTTCCAAAATCTGGACGTAAGACGTTGATTGGTCAAGCGAAGGATATTTTTTTAATAATAAGTTTCATTGGCTATCGTACACCTCTATTAATAACATGAGTGTAATATTCAACACCGTCTCAGCAGTGATTTCCTTGTATATAATATATTCTCTCTCTGTTTTGGAGCCTATACTTTCGCTTCACGTTAATATACAACTCACTTTTTTTGGAATGCCTTTGCTCTCTAGTGAGGTTTTTTTTGATTGCGTGGGAAAAGTTCTTGACTCGTTACGAGCTCAACGAGCATCAAAGCATTCAGCGACGAGACGTCTTCGTCATTGAAAATATATATAACAACCAACAAGATAGCATCGTTGAAATATATCCTGTATGTATGTTGTTAGAAATCTATAAGCTTTCATTTGAAGTGTAGTTCAAGTCGTTCAAGTTCCTGCGTTTAATATAATTAAATATCTGAAATTCTATAACTGACTTCATGTGAGACGTTAAGTAAATAAATATTTATTTATTATTGAGTGAACATTTTGGACATTTGAAAAAGTTCCATATAACCCAGAAACATAAGCCATACATCAAAGGGAAGCTTATGAAATTTATAAACAACATACGTACAAGTTATCGTTCAACAATGCATAGTTTGGAAGTTATATAAACTGTCTGAGTGTCTGCATGACAAGTAACAGACGGCGGATTTCAAAGTTTATAGTGAATATCGGGCAGCGTCACTTCGCCCGAACTAAAATCAAACCAGTTTTATTAAATTTGAGCAATTTTTAGTGGTCTAATGTATAGAAGACTGTCGAGACGATAGCATTATTACATATTTGAGAAATACAAAATAGAGTTGACTCTGGATTATTAAAATATCATTACCCGTACGGCCCTCGGGAACGGCGGTTTCAAATTTCAAATCAAAACAGTAAAACACGGCTCGGTGTTCCAGAGGTTTTTCGCGCTCGCCTTCCGGGTTAGCCCCTCCCACTTTACCGCCTGGCTTCCTCGTGTGTCCCCGTTAGCCCCCACGAGCGTCGAAAAACCTCTGGCACCCAGGGTAACGAGACATAAACAACGTTTGAAAATTATATTATGTGCTGTGTTGACATATTTTCGTGCTTTAAATGTATTGAGCCTTTATTATGTATTTGAAACTTTATATGTATTGTTGTGTTAATAAAGTTACGCCAAATAAACTCGATGTGATTCAATTTCAACTGCTTCACTAGCTCATGTGTGCATTTTAATAGTTCCTTGGTACATGTGCGTTCATCGTTCGCTTGTTGTCGATCGTCTAGGTAATATAGTAAATATTCTGCTTGCTGGATAGCACGAAATAATGCAAAAAATACTGATAAACGTGTCTATGTCGAACTATTTGCACATTTAGATTAACGCCGTGAAGTTAGCTGCCAGCTGCCAGTTCGCTTTGCACATGTAGCTCGTTCAATCCAGCTTTTTCTCTAACGCCAGGTGAACTGGCAGCTAAATTAACGGGGTTGTCTGATGGATCGCTTGAATCTACCGAAGATTTCACTGCCACTGTAGGTTATTTTGTACTTTTTAACAAACACTTAATATGTAGCCGGACGTGTTTTGAAATTATATCGGGTTTCAATTTCAAAACACGTCCGGCTGCGACGCAGGCTACTTCGTGCATAGGCTGTGCCAACTGCATTGCTATCGTAGCCCGAGTGAACGCCTAAGCAGGCGTCTTGTTTCATGTTCAAATCACGTCGAATGTACCTTTTATAAGAAATAATACATATGCACAGGAGCGTGTTTTATAAAATATGAAGAAAAAAAACACTAAAGTGGGATAGTTTTTAAAAGTTCGCTAGCTAGAGTATGAAGATCATGAATTACGTTACGGTCATTCATGATCTTCATACTCTTATAAATGCACGGAGCCCAGCCAATCACAGCGTGCGTAGAGGGCACCTTATTTTATAAATGTACATAAATATAGCCTAAATGTTCATTTTTTAATAAAATTGGCGATTAATATAATTCAAACTCAATCATTTGCACTTGTCAGTTTCATATATAAGCTGAATTTGTATTTAGTGTGGCTATTAACTTTAAAAATACAAAGCCTCCAAAGACTTTGCATGATTGACAATATAGCATATAATACCTATTTGTTAGACTCAATTAAATACGTAGAATACCGCCAATAGAGGGGAAAAGCTAGAAAAAAAAAGGAAAAAGCTAGGCCCTTTGCAGAATGGCAAACACGAGCTAAAATTCGTCTAAGACAAGCCTTTTACTAAATTTTCATGACGATTTTTAACAAAATAAAACTCTTAGAGTTTTTGGGTGTTATTATTCTTATTATAAATTCTTACCTTAGTTCTTTATTGAGGCGTCTTTATCTTTGTTGAATTTTCCCACTCCTTGGATATGAATTGTGGACGCCATTTTTGAAGTACCCGGCCGCGCGTATTGGCAAGTCTCATGAGCAAGTCTTCAAAGGGCCTAGATACTAGATTTTCCCCTCTAATGGCGCCGTTCAATATTCCTTGCATATTTAACCGGACCCACTAGCGAGTTTACCGCCTAGCTTATATGCTAACCTGACCCACTAGCGAGTATTAGCCAGGGCCCTGAGTTTACCACCTAAGTTAAATATATCGGAAAAGAGCTATTTATATATTGTATTTATATGTAGCTGTTAGTCTAAATGTACAGATTTTAAGAACAGTTTAACCGTTTCCTTCCCAATGTTACCATCTGGCACACTTATTTCACTCTGTCTAACGCCAGGCGTTTTACTCGACAAGGGGAGACCTCGTAGAGATGAAGTGAAAGGTTTAAATTTATTCCGATAATTTTACGATAATTTCAGATGATAGCGACGCACATGACACGTCAGAAGAAAACCGAAAGAGGAACATGAGTATTTTAGCTCTTATTCCTTGCCTTTTTCATACTGGTATCCTACAATCAAGGTTAGTGACCCGACGTTTTGAAACACTAATGCAGATGTTTTGTTATCAATATTTGCATTTTGCATGATGTTACAATCCTGGACAACAACTATGTCGACAAAGCGTCACAGAACGGTTTGCTTTCTTGTTTTTTAGGCCCAAGGAGTCTTGGCTTATTGATCGCGAGAAGGTAAGTCATACTCATTACGTTGCTTGAGTTGTCATGCGCATGTGCAGTAACTCCAGTGACCAAACCAGGACTTAAAGGTAAATGGCAACAAAAATCAAAATTTTTACTTTATGACGTTCTGATTAATAAACTTACTAATTTAATTCAAATAATATTGACGATTTCAACAACAACAACATCGTTAATTTCATCACAATTCAATCAATCAGGAAACACTCAAAGGGCCAAACGATTCTGGGCAACGAATCTGGGCAGGACCAATTTTGCTAGGCCTTCTCGTTTCCAGCCTCTCCCCAGTCTTCCCAAGAAACCAAACCGACTACGCGGCCAAGCTCATGGCAGAAACGAAAGGCCTAGAATGGCATAGCACCTAATATCATTATTCTCCATTTGGGTTCGCAGTCTCGTGTACAATGATTACGCCAGAAATCTGAATATTCAAAAAGTGTGCATCGGTGTTATCCGAAGCTCTTTCGAAATAATGTGTTTATATAGGTCGCGGTTTCGAATCCCAGCCGCGGTCGAGTAGAGTTATTTCTACTTACCCGGTATGGTTCGTCACTCGGAGTAGCACCTAATATCATTATTACTTTACTAAAGTGCACTCCGAGACTCCACACCTTCACCAGAATGAATAAAATAATGTCCAACCAAATCTGTCAAGCAAACAGACACACACAGACAAACACATAGCCTGCGTCGCAGCCCGACTTTCAACCCGGATTCTCACCCGGAGAAAAAATGGGTCTGCGAATCAGCGCACAAAAGCGTGTTCTCGGGAACCCGCCCGCCCGCTGAGTTGCAACGAATTTATATAATTCACTCTGATTGGCTGTTATCGAAGTTGTATCTTATCTCGCTTTTTATTGGCTCGCATGTGAAATTCATTCGGAAGACACAAAAGCAAACATGCCCAACAATGGCGGACACGGCGTCGGGCAGTGTTGATTCAAAGAAGTTAGTTTTGCGTGTAATTTATGCAAAAAGGAGATCACAAAGAAGTACGAAAGATTTCTCGTTAAGGGAAGAAGTGAGTTTGATGTTAGTAAGGAGATAGACGATTTGCTATTTAATATTGTTCGTGTGAGCAGATATATTTGTAGAGAGTGCTTACAGAAGTTAAAGAAACGAAGAGGACTTCTCAATACCTTGGATGATATTGAGAGTTACTTCAAAAAGCTTCAGCCAACATTGTCACATTTGAAAAGTTCGATGGTTGTACTTGATCCTTTGACATCGCCAGCGTTGAAGAAGATTCGGGAGGAAATTCCACAACCATCAACATGCTTTCAAGTTTCGGTTGTGAACTCTGAGCATCCCACTCCAGTTGGCACATCGTCGCCAGTTCGCCAAAACAGGACGTCCTGATTGCCTTTTAACTTGGCCTCTATCGCCAATTCGTTGTAAAACACGGACTGAGCAAATGCAATCTACCACGTCAACGAGCGACAGGAATACAGCAGATGTTTTTGTCAGGGTAAAATGGCCTTCTAAAGAAGCGGAAAGAAAGCTGCCAGAAGACTTCGAATCTCTGAGTAAGATGCTAGTTCGGGGAACGTACAAGCAAATTGCCAATGCTGCATGGAAACATGCAAGGCTGAAGAATGAGTTTGAGAAGATCATCCAGAAGGAAATAAATAAAGAATGTACTCAGTTATGTTCAAACAAAGAGCCTATTTGCTTAAGGTTGACCAGCAAGGACAGTATGATGTCATTCACATTGGAAAAATTTTCAAGTGAACTTGTCGAGAGAGCTCCTTTGTTGCACAATGTATTGACTGCAGCCAGCATAAATCCACGAAGTCGAGCTATTCCGACTCCCCAAAATGAATTTGTCGCTTGGCCGTGGCAGCTGCTATAGTCTTCGGAATAGGTCAAAATATGTGATAGCTGTTCAGTTGTTGGTAACTGTGCTGTTGTACCACTCCAGCTGGTTGGTAAGTTGGTTTTGTATAATTCTGTTTAGACAAAACAGTGTATCATGGCTAATCAGGAAATAAATTGAAAAGAAATGCTGATTTATCTTGATATTATTCTTTTCAATTTAGTACTGATTACATCATTATCCATGATGCACTGTTTTTTGTCAAAAAGGTCCATTTATTCTTAGTTAATTATAATCAAAATTAAATGCACACACTGCAATGTTTAGATGCTGATTTTTCGATGTTTTTATGAAACTCTACTGAGGGGCTGTTTATATGAGAGCCAAGGCTAGCCCGGTTAACAAAGCTGACTTGTTTTGTTAAGATATTACTGCTTTTAAGCTAATAAATTAAAGTTCTCGAATTTGTACAATACGAAGCGGCAAAAATTGTAACGGGTGCCATGAAGGGTACCAGTAGGCACTGTTTGCTGCAAGAAATTGGTTGGGAAGATATGAAGACCAGACGTTCTATTCATAAATTGATATTCTATTTCAAAATTGTCAATAATTTTGTGCCTAGTTATTTAAAAGAGCTATTACCATCTCAGGTGTTTGAGCGAACTCATTATTCCTTGAGATCGTATTCTGACTTCACATTATTTCCAGTACGTACTGAGCGTTTTAAAAAATCTTTTTTTCCATCTGCTACTAAATTGTGGAATGAGGCTGATACATCTGTACGCAATCTTTAGTCAGTTGTTTCTTTTAAAAAAGCTTTGTTAGTTCTTTTTGATGTTCCATCAAATACAACTTTATTTAACTTTTCTCTGGATAGATATTCATCTATCATTCAAACTCGAATACGTTTAGATGCTTGTGCTCTTAATTATTACCTATTCAAAATTGGGTGTAAAACATCTCCAAAATGTCTCTGTGGCTTTGAAACTGAAACTATTAATCATTACTTTTTGCATTGTCCCGATATTTGCTGCTCCTAGATCAAAACTACTCTCCTCTGCTGCTTGTATTCTTCCTGACAGATGGCTGGCAATGTCAGATAATAAGGCTTTTTTTGTTTGGATCTTCACTACTTTCAGAAGATGAAAATGTTAAAAATTTTTACTCTGTTCAATGTTTTATTAAAGAATCTAATCGTTTTACAATTACGTGAGCCTTGATTTTGTTTGCCATCATCAGTCAGCAATTTAAATTTAATATTTTATTAAATTTATTCGTAAACTAATTATGCAATGTACTAGCTGAGTTTTATATATACACACATTAATTATTATTGTAATTTTTAGCTGTAGTGAGCCCCCTTGATGAGCAGTTTTGCTCTTGGGGCAAACTTATTGAATAATTAAATATTTATTAAACGAAAATTAAAGTTGCTATATTGGAGCAAATTTGCTATATAAGGACCTATATTGCATGCTGTCAATGAACAACATGTGATTGGACTATTTGGTTATAATTACTGACCCTTCTCAAATTCTATTGTTCTCTATCTGCATTATATCAACGATTTCCGCTTAGCACACGCCACACTGCAATATTTTTAATATTGCAGCTAGCACACTGCAATATTAAAAATATTGCAGCTAGCAGATTTACAACCCCTTCGTTTCTCGTTTCAAGGGTTTAAAATCAGCGTTTCTTTAGTATTTTGTTGACGACATTTGAGATTTAATTGCTTTTACCAAACAGAAACTATGATAGGGGTCAGTAATTATAATAGATAATTACTTCGGCCAAACGGCATTATTGAATAATACATTTATGGATTTTTTATTTTAACATATTATTTAGACCTCACTAGCAAGACTATCTGCTTTGAAGTTGGCAACAAGCCATACATATTTGTATAAAAAGCTTGATGAATTTGGGAAAGATCATGATAAGAAGATTCTTGATAAAGTTGTATCACAAGGTCAGCATATGGCAGAGCACCGTGCAAGCCAACATGGAGGTGAGCAACTCCTAACCAGTTCCTCTACTAGTGAACAAAGATTGCCAAACAATTTTCCCTCACCAATGTTAACCCTGACTGTGGAAGAAAGATCACATGTGACAACCTCGATTACCACCAGCATGTCCACTACATGACTGAAGATCATCAAAATGTCGACAAGCATTATGTGACATACATGAGCACAGAGAATCGAACTCTGGCCAACCCCGAGTTGTTAAACCCCGACTAAAAAGTTGTGACGCCGCAACTAGGGTTAGAACCACTGATCTCAATAAAACTGGATAGGACTTCGGGCCCGATTTTGCGTGCCAGCTGTATGATGACGTGACCACTACACAAGATGGAGGCCACTGAAGTTTATAAGGGGCGTAGATTGAAAACAGACAAAAAGAGGTATTATAAGAAAGTTTAAACGAATGATAAGACACGAGAAGTACTCAATAAGGTTTAAGAAGCTAATTTATTGCATTTGTTTCTACTACTCAGCTGTAGAACCTTTAAATTTCGTTGCTTTTCTTCAGTGCCAACAACGAAGAAACTTCAACGACAAAACAGACTATAAAATCTACGAAGAATTCAATTTCAAGTCTTAAATTGTACCTTTTATAGTAATCTTAATGCCTTAACAATATTTCGTGTTGCGTTTCTTGCCATCTTTCGACTGTATTTCTTGTTAAACAGTGAAAACTGAAACGAACCGGCATCGGTTGTTTGCTTTAACGGCTTTTCCGACTCCCCCGGCACAGAGTACTTAATATTCCTCCCCCAGATAATCTGACCGTGCTGACGTCAAGATTGCTTATGCTAATCAACTTTGGGATTGGGAACAAGTTTTTAAGGCCGCAATGCGTCATATGTTCCACTACGTAAGATGGCGGCGATTACCACGAAATTGTTGACTGCTGGCCATAGGAATGTCCTATCCAGTTTTATTGAGATCAGTGGTTAGAACCCAGAAGTATCGGAAGTTGTCGTGCTCCTACACGAGCTAGAGTTAGAAAGCGAGGGAAAATTAGGGTTAGAAACCAACTTCCTGTTAGGGTTAGAGAAGCAGCAGTTCCGCTAGGGTTACGCCCCCCCGGTGGGGTGGGGGGCGTAACCCTAGCGGAACTGCTGCTTCCCCACCCCCGCCGGGGGGTAACCCTAGCGGAACTGCTGCTTCTCTAACCCTAACAGGAAGTTGGTTTCTAACCCTAATTTTTTTCCTCTTTCTAACCCTAGCTCGTGTAGGAGCACGACAACTTCCGATACTTCTGGGTTCTAACCCTAGTTGCTGCGTCACAAATTTTTTAGTCGGGGTTTAACAACTCGGGGTTGGCCAGAGTGTATAAAGTCGTCGGGTTGGTCGTCGGAGGGAGGACGGGGCTTTTTTTTTCAAGGATTTTCATGAGATGAAAAGGTGAGGAAGAAGGCCTTGTGTTGAATGTGTTGGTTTCTAACCTGTTTGTAATGTCGGCGTCGTTGCAACCTTGTCCTGTACTTGAGTCTCCTCCGGTCTTCTTTCTTACAGATGTCTACAACTGAAGCTGGCGCTGGAGATGTTTTTGGGGCTGATGTCGTGGAATCTGGTACTACTGGGTTTCTTAGCTTTCCTTTTAAACGTCTTTGGCGTTTTCGATTTGGGGAGGGCAATCGGCTGCTCCTGGTGGGAAGTCGGGGTCTTGCAGCTTTAAGAACAGCCCTCGTCAACCTACGGGTTGGTATTGTTGGCCTTGGCAGAATTATTTTCAAAAGGCTGTGAAACCGCGAGACTGGATGGCGGTGAACAACTTGTTGAAGAAGTGGCGTATCCCGTCCTTTGGTTTTAAATCGACTGCGCTTACTCCGTCGATGGAGTTTAAGACGCAGACATCAACGCAGTTCTCTATTCCGAATATCTACTTCGAGATGTACAAGGACGATGCGCTCGATTTGCCTGCGTACAATCAAGGTTTTGTGGCCTACGATGCTGGTGTTCAAGATATGGAGCAGGATCCTGGTGACATTAACTTGAAGATTTTTAAGTATATTGTGCCGCAGTCGAATCGTTATGATTTGGCGGCTAACTTTAAGGCTTGTCTGGCGTTGTCCCACTCGGAATCACAGATCCTTTCATAATTCATTGGCTTGACCCGGGTAGAGGAAGAAAATACGAAAGAATAGGTCTTAAGCTAACTCCTCGACGAAGCAGAACGCCGGCTGGCTGTAAAATAGTAATGTTCCAAACCGATATTCCCACAGAAATTTCGGGGACAAAACAAAGATGGCGTCTCAGTGTAGACAAAACTTGAAGCTCTTTGACAATGGTCAACAACCCGAACAAAGTTTAAACGAAGCCATCAATCGTTACAAAAATAGCTACTGTGCACATACACTTAAAAGTAATCCTTTGAACTGCAAAGAAAACCTCATAAATCCGACGAAAACCAACTGAACCCTTCACGAAATGACCCTTCGCCCAAAGAAGACGAAGTGAAAAAATAGCGGCTGCTGATTGGTCGGATTTTGTGACGCACACCGCCTGATCATCCACAGTATTTTTTCCTGAATATACGAATACAAACACAAACGCTGCATGTAACTTACCATTGAACTATGCAATGAGCCTCATCAATAGCGACACCAACCAACTTATCAGCAAAGTCTTTGCAGCTAAACAACCACCGAATAAAATTGTCTGACAGCCGCTCAAGGTAAAAATATAATAGAGTCGCGATACATGGCTGGCAGATCTTATTTCTTTTGGATCTTTGGTTTGTGCAGAGATGCTAGGTGTGGGGTCTTCATGATCTAATATCACCATACTATCTATACTCGATGCAGAATTTACTCTTTTGTTTGCTTGCTTTTTACTCTTACTTTGTTTAGAAACTGAGACCCTGATGCCCTTTGGGATAGAAATATGATCTAAAGGCACAACCTGTCCTTTCACAGTACTCAGTGACAATGAGGGATGATTACGCTCATGATGTCTTGATTTGATGAGAGCCTCCACGAGAAAGAACTGAAAGTGACTTGTCTTTTAGTTTGCCATTCTTTGCGCATGTTAAGCAAACTTGTCTGTACTTGGTATAGTCTCGCTTTTGTGTATTTTGCATATCTTTAACTTGCTTCCCTTCTTGTTGCTTAGTTTTCATAAAGCGCATCATGCTTAACTGCCCACCAGTAGCAGGTGCACGCTGTGTAGCCTTTTTTGTAGGGACAAGTGCATCATCTTCTTTTTCATCGTAGGTTCTAGCCCTCTTTCTGCTTCCTTCCTGAAGGTTTATGCAACTTACAATCTTGTCTTCTTCAGGTTCACTGTCAATAATTTCATTTTCATGTACATCAGATTCAGATTGATCAGAAGCAACTGACTCACTTTCAATCTCAGATTCTGAACGAGACATTATGTGAACTGAAATTAAACAAAAATAGTCTAAATAGATAATTGGTACTGGCATTTTGAATTTAGGACTTTCATATTTTTAAAGGGGCTGTGTCAGGCTATTTTTAACCTAAAGTGTCTTTTATTCAAATTCTGAGCTGCAAACAGCAAACTTTGAAATAAGCATTGTAAACTGGTTTAGTTATGAAATGTGAGTCATATCTAACAATTATGAAATATGAACATCCACAGAACATGCAAGTTGACGTTTTCTTAAAAATTTACCAAACTTGAATAAGTGTTCGCCAACAATTAATCAAGATGTCATTTGCAATCCATTTCAATCCTCACTTAATATTGGCCATCCGGACTTCTGTACAGGTTTCTTGCATTTTGTATGGGTTTTTCTTGTGTTTAAAAGCTTTCTTTTTCAGTTATAGGTAAATCTTATGTGTTTCAGAATTGCTCAAAATAGCCTGACACAGCCCCTTTAAAGTAACTCAGTCAATTGCTCATAGACTCATAGTCATACATTTAAATTTAAAAAAAATGTATATATAAAATGAAAATAATTATATATTAATTGTTCCTTGTTATAAGCTTACAATCCTCACTGTCCTCACATGATTGATGATTTACATAGTTGACTTCCAGAGTTCCAAATCCAGTGACCAGTGCTGCTAAAGTGGTAAAACAACGAAAACAAGACGTGCTTGGGAGCCTGCTAGTTGAATGGTCAGCAGCAGTTTATCCTCGTATGTATCAGGGTCGTGGCTAGATGGGATACTCGCAGTTGAGGTGACCGCGAGGTACTAGGTCCGAGTCAACTTCGGAACAATCATCGGGATTCGGATTTTTCTACTCGGATTTTTCAAAATGGCGGCCACAATTTCAATCCAAGGAGTGACAAAACTCAACGAAGACAATAGACACCTCAATGAAGAACAAAGTAAGAATTTGTAAGAATAATAAGATTTAAGACTCTAAAGTTTTTATTTTATTAAGAATCGTGGTGCAAATTTAGTAAAATGCTTGTAGTAGTCTAGACGAATTTTTATGGCTCATAAAATGTTACAAATATATATATATATATATATATATATATATATATATATATATATACAGTGGCGTGGTGGCAGGGGGGGGGCAAGACCCCCCAACTGGGGGTGCAGAAGGGGCACCAAAACCAATCTGCCCACCCCAGCCTGAAACTTGCCACCACGCCACTATATATATATACTGTCCCGCTCATATAAAATAAAATGTTGACAAAGATAATATAATATAATATATAATATATACACATATATATATATATAAAGTGGTGTGGTGGCAGGGGGAGGCAAGGGCCCCCCAACTGGGGTTGCCCGAAAAGGGGCACCGAAACTAGCAAGGGCTCCAAAGTCCAAAACTGAACAAAATAAACCTATTTCTTTGTATAGCTAGGTCTTCAATGGGGGGATATAAATATCTGAAATCTGTAATCTTTTGTGTTGTCTATGAAGTTTTATAATCTTGAGAATTCTGTAAAATCTCACTCCAAAATGCAGGAAATGGCATATCAGAGACTCTCGGACCCCCCCCCCCCCCCTAGAGGTTTGGCGCTACTTCGCCGCTTCCATTGGCATGGTCTTTGAGAGCACCCGTTGTTTGTTGTAATATTATATTCCCGTTATTTGTTGTAATATTATATTTTTATTGCTACTTCAGTTATTTGAAATGTGATCATTTATCAAATACAGTAATGTCTTTCTTTCATATTTTTTTTTTTGGGGGGGGGGGGGGGGGGCACCAAAGCTAATCTGGCCACCCCAGCCTGAAACTTGCCACCACGCCACTATATGTATGTATATATATATATAATTATATATATATATATATATATATGACTTTATTAATTAATCACAATACAGGACATAAATACCAAGTCTCTACCATTAAATCCAATTAGTATTCTTTTCAAACAACCTATTGCAGTAGTTTGAAAGCCCTAAACACTTCTGAGCCACGGTGCATAAAAAACACAGTCTAATACACCTGCCGGGAAATTAAGACAACTTGAAGTGTATGCATGGTGAAAGTATTTAAAAGCTTTTTCTCTTCTTGTTTAACCTATGTGCTGATTAATTTATATCTTAATTTCCCAGGTGTATAAAACCGTGCTTTCTACGCATCCATCCGTGGCTCCAGAGAAGTGTTTAGGGCTTTCAAACTACTGCAGGTGTACTAGTTATCTAGTATGGGACCTTGTGTCCTTTTGTAGTTGCACCTGCCCCCTGGGCAAATTTAAAAAGTGTTATTTTCTGCTGGCTGAGGAATGAAAGAAGCAGAAAATGTTTTCTCACACACCCCTGGGGGCCTGTTTAATAATTGGGTGGTGCGGGTTAAACCACACATTTTGTTGTTGCATTCGCAAGAGCTTGACGTAAACACCCACCCACCCAGCCCTGTTAATTTAGTCATGATATATATTGGTAATGTATATGTTTTATTTAGTCTGTAGGTCTTAAACCGGACAGATTAGTGTACTTTGTAAAGACCTAGTTTAAGGGAGTTTTTGTCCCATTATCTAGTATTAAACTGTAATAGCTAGCAATGGTTTTTTTATTAAAAAAGTCAAGCTTGCGGCGATTGGCTGCAGCAGCTCCCAGCGGTGTGTGAGAAAAAAATTTAAAAAAATAGGTTGTTTGAAAAGAATACTAATTCATTTTCTAAGGGTTCCTGTTTTTTTATACACACTGTATATATATATATATATAGTTCAATCTACAGACACGGTGTTTCGCTGTACAACAGCTCATCAGTGTAGCTTGGAACAATCTGAATGAATTTCATCAATTACTTATACACATGCGATCGTCGGTGACAACCGCATGTGGGACAGCTTCGGTAAAGTACATTCAGATAGCGTGAAGTGCGCATGGGCCCAGAGTGCTCAAACTTCCACAAGGGTAGTGAGTGGCGTGGTGGCAAGTTTCAGGCTGGGGTGGGCAGATTGGTTTTGGTGCCCCTTCTGCACCCCCAGTTGGGGGGTCTTGCCCCCCCCCTGCCACCACGCCACTGTATATATATATATATATATATATATATATATATATATATATATATATATATATATATTTGTAACATTTTATGAGCCATAAAAATTCGTCTAGACTACTACAAGCATTTTACTAAATTTGCACCACGATTCTTAATAAAATAAAAACTTTAGAGTCTTAAATCTTATTATTCTTACAAATTCTTACTTTGTTCTTCATTGAGGTGTCTATTGTCTTCGTTGAGTTTTGTCACTCCTTGGATTGAAATTGTGGCCGCCATTTTGAAAAATCCGAGTAGAAAAATCCGAATCCCGATGATTGTTCCGAAGTTGACTCGGACCTAGTACCTCGCGGTCACCTCAACTGCGAGTATCCCATCTAGCCACGACCATGTATCAGCAGTATCACACGACTCACGTAGAATACACGCGTGGGCGCGTGGCCACCGGCCGCGTATCAAGGAATTAAATCCAATACGTTTTCTTGACTTGAACAGAGTTGGCTGATGACTTGCCTAGTTTACTAGTTACCGTTCGTTTGGTAAGAGTAATAAGTAATAACTTAATTTGTGCACCGCTGTTTAGCCACTTTTTCTGTGCACCAGACATTGCTGTTATCGAATTTTTGTGCACCAGTTTGTGCACCAGCTCTCGTTGTTGTGCACCGGACATTGCTGTTATCGAATTTTTGTGCACCAGCTCTCGTTGTTGTGCACCGGACATTGCTGTTATCGAATTTTTGTGCACCAGCTCTCGTTGTTGTGCACCAGACATTGCTGTTATCGAATTTTTGTGCACCAGCTCTCGTTGTTGTGCACCGGACATGTCCGGTGCACAGCGTCTACATTCCATACTGGTAAGGAGATGAGCAATCTTGTCAAAATCGTTCGGTTTTCAAAGTGAAATGATGGAAGTTGTCGCAATTCGAATACTCTATGGATAGAGCAACTATCTATCTTTGTCTGTTGTGAAAAACTAGTCATACGCGTGTAATTTCGGCGAGAAAACGTCGTTTGAGTGAAATTCGTCTGTCACGAGTGACCAGCCGCCTTGTGTTACTTTATACAAAGGGAGGCAGGCGGTGTCACGGCAATCATATTAGGCTTAGTTTACACGTCGCACTTTTGTCGAGTCAAATCTAACTATAAAAGATTCGACTAAAATACGTCACAAGTGCGGCAAGTATTTATTCTGTGATAGATTTTGTAACGTGCATGAATAGCTTACATGAAGTACACCAGCAAAGCCAAAATGGCACTTGTGAGTAGAAGATGCAAGATGGCCTTGTTTTTTATGAGAATTGCTAATGCAAGAGAAGAATCTGAATTAATAACACTTTCTGCATCAGTAAGGCTTTCTTCGTCGTAAGCTATACTTCGGTTAGTGGAAATATTATCGTCCAACAGTAAAAATTCCTACTGTATGCCTTGATTATCTTAAAAGTTTTCCGAATAATCTTGAAGCAAATCTGCCATATTGGAAGGCGGTTCACGGGTTATAAGTCCGTGTCCAATATGCACGAATTCTTGGGTTAGGGTTTATAGAAGGTGTGTCGGGGTCAGGCTTTCATCAAGTACTTGAGTTATTATGGAGATGGTTCGCGGGATCGACAATAAAGCCATCTGCGCACGCTCAGTTGGCGGAAGGCCTCGCCACATGCTATATAACAGGCCAATTGATATAATTTGACTCTACTTAAATCCATCGTATGAATCCACGCTGCTCTTGTGTTAGATAATCCATGATGGTCTCATAGATTTGACACGAGTTTCGCTCAGATTTGACACATGTCTTTATACGTTGGACTTGTGATGGATTTGTGATGGATTTAGGCTAAATAATTAGATTTGACACGACACAAGCGCGACGTCTAAACTATTCCTCAATTGTGTTCGTACTTCATAATATCGCAATTCTCGCTCGAATAACAACAAAGTAAGCATATTTTGTTTATTTCAGTACAATTACAAGCAATATTTAGCAATTTTAGATATTGTAACAGGGATTTCTAGCTGTCACAGCTTGGGTTCTTTACTTTATTTAAATAAACAATCCAAAATAACGTTTACGGTTTACATTCGAACAACACCTTCGTCTGCCTTCATTTTCTATCGACGACCAACAACAACCTCCCGAGAATCCCCCCCCCGTCTGCAAAAGTACTGAGCGTTCCAAGGTCACGTAACAAGTGTCACGCACGTGAATAAACACGTGAACATTGCGCGTGCGAATATCTCCTTAACAACACTCCCCCGTCTTCACAATACAGCTGGCCTCAGCTGAAAACGAAAATGAACGATATAATAACCTGAACGAAAGCACAGGTGAACTAAGTAAAACAGCAAAACTACCGTAACTAAGCCGGTAATGACAAAAGTCAAATGCAACATTCAGTGCAAAAAAAAAAGTATAGATAAATATAATACAGTTCGATTATAGTAACACTCCAAGTGTGCGCAAATATGACTTGGGAATACATCCTTTCTTGGTGATGTGGACCCTTTTTGTTGTAGGTGTGGTAAAAGTGGACTAACGGTATCTGCGGTGGGATCGGCAGCTAATACCTACGCTAGGTACCAAACGGATGGTTTTTCTGAGTCTTTTACAATGAGGAAGTCCCCGGTTTTAACATCATGGTGCGGAAGGTCATGATCATCTACATCGGTAGCGTTAGGACTCGATGGTGGTGTGGGTGGTAAGTCGTTTGTATCGCATGTATCGTCGGTGTAAGGGTGTAACGTTGGTCTTTTCTCCATTATGGTCTTCAATGGTGTACAGTTCGTCGCGGATTTTTCCAACGATTTTAAAGGGACCATGCCACTGCTTAAGAAGCTTGGTTGCGAGACCAACTTGTCGAGTTGGTTTGTAGAGCAAGACTTGGTTGCCAATCTCAAAAGTAACGGGTTCATGGGTGGCGTCATATGATTCTTGCTGGGTTCGTCGAATTTCTCTCTGGGATGCTCGTAGGTTTTCAAAAGTGGTTTGAATACGATTCGACAACTCAATGGCGTAACCTTCGTGGTCTTGTGGTAGCGTGTGTTGGGAACCAAAAATGACGTCTTCAGGTAGTTTGGGTTCGCGACCGTAAACCAAATAAAACGGGCTGTAATCTGTTCCATCAATCGGACTGCTACGATAGGCAAATGCACGCGTGGATAAGTGTGTATCCCAGTCTGGTTGGAACTTGTTAACGAAAATCTTTAACGTCGCATTGATGAATCGGTGAATACGTTCGGTCTGGCCATTGGTTTGCGAGTAGTAGCCGCTGGTATAAACCTGGTGAACGCCCAATAATTGACAGACATCTTTCACTAACTTAGAGAGAAATTGGACTCCACGATCAGACAGTAGACCGCGTGGGCAACCGTGGCGGCAGATAATTTGCTCAAAAAACGCGTGAGCGACTGTTTTGGCTGTCGAGTTGGGCAGAGCGACAAATTCTGACAAATTTATTTATTTAAACATATATATTAACGTTTACCCAAGAGCAATGAAGCTCATCGAAGGAGCTTACGTTATATTCAATTTACAGAAATTTGGTGGAGTAGACGATATAACATATAATAAGTATATTAATAAAATTAAAAAATTAAAATAAATAAACAATGATAAAAGCTGGATCAGTTGTAGGACTCACTGGTTTTTAAGAAAACGTTCGGATTGCAATTAACTTCACCAAACAGAAAGAGTTTTACTTTGTGAAAATCCGACAAAAGATTCCAGCCATCACCATAAACTTGTGCAGCAGCCGAGAGTAAGGACAATCTAAGAGCAGAATATCGAGGACATTTGAGCAAATAATGAGTTACAGATTCACAGTTTGCGCCACAGGCACAAGCTGGAGATAAACTACAATTTATATTAAACAAATAATAATCTAGAGCAGAACAATTAAGACGAAGACGAGTGTGTAAGATGGAAGAGTATCTATCAATGGAATAGTCAAAGTATTTATTATAACTTGTAATGTCAAGAAAGTGAAAAAGTTTTAAATAAACTAATTGATAATGTATTACGATCTACATAATACAATTCCATAACATAGTTGTGGAAGGAAAGAAAGATTTTTTTAAATCTTTCAGTTCTAGTTGGAAATGGAGTGTAATTTAATGCATGTCTTAAAGCTAAACCCGACCTTTGTTGTACCGTTTGGGGTAATAAATCGCGCAGATAATTTGGAGTAAGATTGTTTATGATTTTAAAATACAAAACAAGCTTATGCATAGAGCGCCTTGTTTTCATATCTTCCCAGGCTAACTTCCAACAATGTTGATACGGTTGATTGCATTTTATTACCATACAGCGATTTAATTATGCCCCACCACCTTTTCGGCCCGATTTTCGGGTCCTGCAATTTCTCATTGAAATCTGCAAAGTATCTTGCTTTATTTATTTTTTTGTTTTTTTTTTATTTTATTTGCTTTGCCACAACATTATATTACATGAATACAACAGGTAACACCGGCGGTGGCTGGGAGAGAAAAACAGGACTATTGCCCCAATTGACATTTCCCCCCAAACAAGTTAAGAAGCGTTAAAATATAGTACTGGATTACAAATAATGCAAATATAAATTCATAGATTTAAGAAAATAACAATACTACTGCAGCATTTGAGAGTAGTCGACAAGTTATTCCATAGGCTGATGGTTCTTCATGATATGTTGTAGAGAAAACTAAAATTAATTGTAGTCGTAGAGAAAAGTTCAATCAAACATTCGAAGAATCGCGGAAGAATCTAGTCAAAGGTCACCAGGAGCGGAGCGGTTTATATTCTATGTGCTCTACCACTCGTGCACGTATAAGTGATGTAGTCAAGTTCCTTTGCGATCGGTAGTTTTCCCAGGTGGCCGGACTTTTTCGGCGACAAAACATTTTTAACAATCTGTTTCTTTTACGAATCGCTTTCCTAATTTCGGAGTTCATCCAAGGTTTTTCCCTAGGACGAATTACAACCTTTCGATGTGGAACACAGGTCTCGAGTATTTGACGAAAACACTCGTACCATTTATCATACAAAGCATCAATATCATCGACGGTGGTAAATACATCATCCCAATTAGCACTTAGGAGAGCTTCGCGTAAAGCGTTTTCATCTATTTTGGATAAATCCCAGATATGACGCGTGTAACACTTTTGTTTGACTAGAGAAATATCCATTCGAGCATAAATTAGCGAGTGATCACAGTTACTTGGAGAGCTTAAAGTCCCAGAATTTACAAAATAACTTGGAGAATTTGTTATTATAAGATCTAATAACATGGCACCGTGTGCCGTAATACGAGTCGGTTCATTTATGACTTGGAAAAGACTATTACATTCCATCCAACTATATAAACATATGCCAAAATCACTGCTTGACAAAGCATCATCAATATCAAAATGAGCAATGTTAGCTGCAGAATTATAATTTGGTGGCCGATAGCACACACCGCAAACAAATGTCAAGGAATTAATTTTAACTTCAACAAAAAGTAATTCGAAATCACTATGCTCAAGATCTTTACGTCTTTTAGATGCAAAAATAGACGAGATGTAAAGTGCGACACCACCAGCGCTTCTGCCATCACTTCTATCCAATCTGAACATTGGACAAACCCGGAATAAATAATAAATCACTAGCAACTCCATGTTTTAACCAGGTTTCTGAAACAGCAAAAATATCAAGTTGTTGTTCGAGAACAAGAGAAGTAATCTCGTTAAATTTATCTTCAACATTCAAACTTCTAGTATTGATATGACCTATATTTAGTGTTAGGCTACGAGAAGGGCCAGGGTTAACTTCAACATCTCCAGAAAGTAAAATTAATAGTGATATAAGTATAAAAGGACATAAACATTCACTAATAACTGCGCCCAAAGGCCATGGAATTAATAGCTTACACAAACGAAATATATGACAACCAAACATCCCGATACTCGCTCTATAAATTTCTAAATTAACCCCCATTAAAATCACCAAATGTATAATACGACTGACTTACCTCGGGCTGCACAAGGAAACACACAAAGAAAAGAAAATTTTAAAAGAAAAGTTTAGCATGAAAAATAATGCAACACATGTTATAGAATAAAGTGCATGATTTGGAATGAAAGCAAAACGTTACAAAATTTCCTGAATGTCCTCTTTGGATTTAATTCTAATAGTTTTTTCATTTGGTAGCTTAACCAAGACTTTGCCATCCGATGTCCGCACAGAAAGGTTGGATAAATCTTTCCGGGCCACGTCGATTAACTGCTTATTAACTGACGTAAGATCTTCATTAATAAACTTCTTGCTGCCTTTCAAATTTCGCCTGTGCTTTAACACCTTTACCTTCGACTGGTATGACAGAAACTTGACAATTATCGCCCGTGGTGTTGAGTCATCTCTGGTCTTACCAACACGATGCGTTCTGTCGATTTCATTTACAGCAACATCACACTTCAATTCATCTTGGCAGAACCTCGAGACAATGTCATAACAATTTTCCCCTTTCTCCTCGGGAATGCCATGGATACGCACATTGCAACGCCTGGAATACTGTTCGTTTTCATCTGCGTGTGACCTGACTTTACTTAAATGAGTTTCTAGTTCAGTTACTTTCTTCTTTAAAGGTTGTACAGCTTTCTCAATTTCCTTCACAACAGTTGTTTCAACTGAGTCACACACAACTTGATAAAAGCATGTCCTGAAATCCTTTAGAGGCGCGAAAACGTTCAAATTGCTGTGTAACTGTTTTATTAACCAAAGCTTCAAACACATCCGACTTGAAATAACTTTCTAATTCTTTACGGGAGTCTGATCGGCTTCGGGTAGTACGCCCTTCTTCGTCCGCCGTCTTTCTTCCTGACAATAACTAACTCTTTAACAAACTTCTTACTTAAAAGTATTCTGCAGGACTTTTAATATAACCTGCAATCATACAAAGCCTAGCACTCCAAACACTTGCTTAGAAATAGATAAGCATTGGTAAAAAACAAACGAATGCCAGAAATGATTAATATCGACCAGGAGCATTAAATATACGTCTTACTCCAACAGAGGTCAATTACTCCAATGCTTACTCTTCGGGAAAGGTCCCAGCAGATCGATACCGACAGTATCGAAAGGTTGTTGATACAACTGGGAAGTCAGTAGACCAGTGCGCGCTCGGAGACTCTGCTTAGCTTTACGACAATCGAGACACGTCTTGATCCAGCGTGTAACATCTTTATACATGCCATGCCAAAAGTAACGTAAGCGTTCGTACGTTTTGGTTCTGCCAAGATGAGCTGCTAGTGGGGCGTTGTGGAAAGCGTACAGGAACTTCTTCTTGTAGGAATCTGGAACAACTAGTTGGCATAGCGTCTCTGGCGAACTCAAAGTGTCGTAATGATATAGCACCCCGTCTTCTACTGCAAAAAACCGCGATGTTTTCGCAAAGATTGTCGTCGACTTGGAGGAAGCTTAGTGGAAGTTGGCGACTCGATGAATTCGATGAATTCGATGAGTGGGGTTAAGGCTGGATCCTGGCGTTGAGCGGCGGCTAACTCGTGAAGAGACGGACTTTGTAAAGACATATTGCAACAAGGGCTGTGAGGTGAAGTGCCGAGCTCTGTGATGAAAACCGATGCGTCATTGGTGGGGTGATCAACAGGTTGTCGCGACAAAGCGTCGGCGTTTAAGTTTAGTTTTCCATGGCGATGTTGCACGTCGAAGTCGAATTCGCTTAGCCGAAGTGCCCATCTTGCAAGTCGACTGTTAGAAGGTTTGGCATTCATTATCCATTGAGACTTTCGTGATCAGTTTGAACTGTAAAGCGACGACCATAGAGGTAGGGCCTAAGCTGTTCGCAAGCCCAAACAATTGCTAGAGCTTCCAGTTCTCGCACGTCCCATTTCTGCTCAGCATTGGTCAGTGATCGACTGAGATAAGCAATGACTTGTTCGCCAACATCGGTCTTTTGGGCTAGAACGGCTCCCAATCCTTTGCGCGACGCGTCAGTTTAGAGGATAAAAGGCAACTCGAAGTTAGGTGTAACCATCACTGGGCAGGACGTAAGACGTGACTTGAGTTCCAAAAGCAGCGATTCATTTCATCGGTCCAGACGAACGACTGTTTTTTTTTGAAGAAGTTGACGAAGGGGATGCGTAAGGGATGCATAACCTTTGACAAAACGGCGATAGTAAGAGGCGAGCCCTAAGAAAGAACGAAGAGATATGATTGACGTCGACATAGGAAAACTTGCCACGGATTCAACTTTGGCTGGGTCAGGGGATATTTTGCTACCTGCTGAGACTTGGTGTCCCACAAACGTAACCTTTTGGCATGCCAATTTGCATTTCGTTGGTTGAAGTGTCAGTTTCGCTCGCTGAAGACGCTCGAAAACTTGACGGAGATGACTGAGGTGCTGTTTCCACATTGCAGAAAAGACAATGTTGTCGTCGATGTAAGGGAGGCACACTGTTAATTTCAAGGAGTTAATTTGACTCCAAAAGTGGAGTTAAAAAAAAAGGTATAGAATAACTCCTTTTCTGGAGTTATTTTTTACTCCAAAAATTTAACGCCTTTTTCGGAGTAAGCGTAACTCCAAAACTGGAGTAACAATAACTCCTATAGGAGTATATATTACTCCAGAATTGGAGTAAATAGAGCAATAATTTGACTCCAGAACTGGAGTAAAAATAAACAGACCAGATAACTCCTTTTGTGGAGTTATATTTATTTACACCGGTAGACAAATTTCACAAATGAATACAAACACAAATTGGTTGAAAACATTTTATTCGATAGATTATATGGCTTGCACTTGTCTTACATATAAAGTTTGTTATAGTCAATATATGCATTTGTAAGAAAAGTTATCTTCAAGAACGTTCTCGTCACCACTCACCGTAGGACTCTTATAAGTTCTGTCAAATTATCGAGATCTTGGTTCCCTACCATATATTTATCCAGCACATATTTCTGGCGTTGTCGTACGCGTACTCGAAGCATATATTCCTTGTTGTGAATATTTATATAATAACCGCAATAATCAACAATTGACACGAATCTTCGAAGAAAAGCATTTATCGTTCAATTCTTTATTTTATGGTTGATACTCCCCCAATCCTTTGAAGTGACAGACTCCAATAGTCAAGTTATGCAAATTTAATAACTTCAGTGCGAATAATCCCGTACCATATATTAATGTGATCTGGCAAGTCGTCGTCTCGTTCGCTAGTCTTTGCTGGAAAGACTCGATGCGGTCGTCGTTGTGTCCGAACTCAACGAGTTATTCAGCAACGAAACAAGTATATAGACTTTCTTTCCGGAGTTTTATCGTTGGGGGAACTATTAGACGTGTAAAAGCTTCTGTCGATAACACTGCCGTTGTCTCGTTCGCTAGTCTTCGATGGAAAAGATTGACTCCAATCAATGCAGTCCTCGTTGTGTATCCGAGATATTCAGCGTTGGGACAAATGGCCTTCCTTTGCGAAGTTTGTCGATGAAACTTTAAAACTGTTAGTTATTAAAATCAAAAATCTTCTCATCTTGTCGACATCGGTGAAGCTTGGTATAATTATCATGAGCTGTGTCATGAGCGAGATCAACCGTGACTGCCGAAGAGGATCAAAATTTGCGATTTCTGATTGGTTGAGCCCCGGGTGGACCTATGCGAAGACAGTACTGTTTGTTAATTGTTTGTCTTCGCAGAGGTCCGCACGGGGCTTAACCAATCAGAAATTGCAAATTTTGATCCTCTTCAGCAATCAAGCTATACGGTTAATCCCATTCATAACCAAACGTTGTCGATAAGAAAATATTTTATCCCAATTACAGTTTTAAAGATTCAACGACAAACTTAATAAACGGCTGTAGAGATTTAAAGCAACGAAATACCGACGTATAGAAGAAAATCCTTCAACGAAGTAAAACGTCAGATTATTAAACGACGTTTTAAGTGATTGAAATAAAATATTGCCGTTTCCAGCGGCACCATTCAATTCTTCACTGACAGTCAGAATAAAAGCTAGAGTAAAAGGACTACACTTGAGATATATCCACAACTGAAACACTGCCAGAGTCTAGACAAATCGAACGTCCGTGACCATGAATGATTCGTTATTTTGATTTTAATATTACGACTAAAAATCAACCAAGTAGCACGGTGGGACAGCTATCACCGGCCCGCGACTATTGTTACTCCAAGTAAAGTCAAACAAGGATGAAACTTTTAGACAATGCCGTCAATACACCATAAACTCTTCTCAACTCTTCTTAAAATTTGAAATTTTTCTTTTCCAACGCACCGCTTAGGTAGCATTCGACTTCTGAACTCAAAGCTAAACCAACCAATTGTCTTCTCATTTGGAGTTAAATTCAGCTCCATCATTCAAGATCAAATTTAACTCCATTATTAAGAGTAATTTTTAACTCCATCAGACCAGGAGTTAAATTTAACTCCATTATGCAGGAGTTAAAACAACTCCTGGAGTAGAATATTGTGGGTCAAAATAACTCCACTAATCTTACTCTAATGTTGGAGTTATGTCAACTCCCTTGATGGAGTTAAAATAACTCGACATGGAGTAAAATGAAAGGTAACTCCTCAGTTGGAGTTAAATTAACTCCGTTATTGGAGTCAAAATAACTCTGAAATTTTTACTCTACCAAAAGGAGTTATTTTTACTCCCTTGATGGAGTTAAAATAACTCCTTGAAATTAACAGTGCAGAATCGCCACTTGAGGCCAGCGAACACGGCGTCGATAAAGCGCTGAAACGTTGCCGGAGCATTCGAAAGGCCGAAGGGCATAACATTGAACTCGTAAAGACCGGCATGAGTAACAAATGCCGTCTTCTCTTGATCATTGGGTGACATAGGAATTTGCCAGTAACCAAAGCGTAGGTCAAGGATGGAAAGGAAGTTAGCTGATCCCAGAGCATCTAAGGCATCGTCGATTCGAGGCAATGGATACACATCACGCTTGGTAATCTTGTTAAGGCGACGATAATCCACACAGAAGCGGTAACTGCCGTCCTTCTTGGAAACCATCACTACTGGTGACGCCAATGGACTTTCAGAGGGGCAGATGATGTTGTCCTTCAACATTTGGTTGATTTGCTCTTCGATAATGGCTTTTTCCTTTGGGCTGACTCTATAAGGCACGGAGTGGACCGGATTCTCGTTTCCAGTATTGATGCGATGAGAGACACAATCCGTCTGCTTCAATGGTGCCGTAGGTGCTTGAAATAGGTCTTGGTATTCATGAACGAGATGTTTTAGTTCCTGCTTCTGTGGCTCGGATAAGTTCGGGTTCTCATCAATTTGTAGTTGGCGAAATACTCGAACGAGGTCTACTTCGTCGAACGAGGTGTGGTCCTCTGGAATTGCATCATCTCCTGAAGGAACTCTTGAAGTGAAAGAACTAGAGCCGGTGAGATTGTCATTAGTCTGCTCTCCAACTTTGGCTCATCTACATGTAGAACTGGATCGGGTGTGAGGTAAGGAAGATTTCCTTTTGCCATCTCGGACGTGGTAAAATAAAAAATGTTAGCAGTGTTCGGTTGCGTTGCTTGAAAATTAGCAATTTGGCTGTCTTCTTTCAAGGTGAGGTATTCATCCGACGAATTCACAACTATAACAGGAGTAGAGTGATCTTGCAAATCGGCCAAATTTGCAATCCCTGGTGAAACTTGCAAGTGTGAAGGTAGGTTAGGAACATTTTCACAGGAGACCAGTCCTTCTACAACCTTTCTTGTTTGGGTGTTGACTTTTACATCAACATAGCTTGTGGAACGAGGTGGCAAAGCAAGCTCTTGGGCGATGTGAAGACAATACAAAGTATTGGGGGCTGGAGAATTTGTTGCACACCAGGGTACTTCAACATCCAAGGCACCAAAATAGAAAGTTTGTTGAGCAAACCGTATAACCGTTTCCATGCGAGTTAAAGTGGCAACACCAACCAATAATCTTGTCGAAAGGTTTTGGGCAACACGAAAAAAATGTCAATCGAGCAGTCAGGCGTGATTTTCATAGGTACACGCACTCCATTTCCAACTACAATCGTACCTCCATTTGCCGTTCGAAGAGGAAGTTCTTCGCACACTGTTTCTTCCAATATATTGTTCCCATCTTTTAGCTTTTTGAAGTATTCAGAGTCAGTGATTGACACCGATGAACCTGAATCAAGAACCATGGGAGTAGTTTCACCCGCAATATTTACTTCAATGGCTGTCATATTTGATTCACCACCAACAGCATATGATCCCCTACCAGTCTGTGATGAATTGCGCTGAACTTGAGGAAAAGTTGCTTGAGGAAATCTGGCATTATTACTTGGTGGATCCATTTGAAGAAAGGGCTGGGTGGTTCCAATTCTATGTAATCTTGTAGGACATTCTCTTCCATAGTGACCATACCCTCCGCATTCGAAACAGCTTACTCTTTGCTTATTCGGGTGCTTCTGTACTTCTAATGGAGTGGTACAGTCTTGCGATTGATGGCCTTGACCACCACAAACATTGCAGGTATGGTAATTTCGAACTGATCTATTCCCTACATTTCGAGGTGGTTCTTGGGGCATAAATCCACTGTTATTTCTCCAGTTTGAGTTTTGAGAGGGTAAGTCTCGTCGATCACTCATTCTTTCCATATCCATTCTTTGGCTTTGGTTCCTTATGACAGCATTTATTGCAGATTCTGAAGAGGGTGAATTAGCCAGATAAAGCTTTTCTCCCTCCTCGAAGGCCTCTGCCGCCATTACAGCTTCATTCCATGTAGATGCCCTTTTAGTAGCACTTCTCCAATGGCGCTGTATCTCAAGTCTTAGGCCTTATTCGAACGTAGTCAACTCGTCGATTGTGCTGATAGGACTTCCATGTCGTTCTAAGCTTGCTGTGATTACTTGCATTCGTCTGGCAAAATCTTTTACTGTTTCGTTTCTGTCCTGTCTCAAAGACCTGAGTTGTGTCATATAATAACGTACAGGGTCGAGCTGTTGGAATTCGTCGCGTAAGTGCTGTTTAACCAGGTTAAATATTTCGTCGTGCGAGCCTTTCTCTCTTAAATTTTTCACATCTTTGCTGGCTAAAAATCGTTCTACCACAACTCGAGCGTAATCGGTTATATAAACAAGAAACATGTCTAACTTCATTTCGCAGTTCATTTTGGCAATTTTTGCCGTCGCTTCGAAGCGCTGTAACCATTCCAAAACATCTTGATCTTGTTTCCCAATGAATGGGGTCTGATGGTAGCGAAAACTTGGGGGTATTTACTTGAGAGTTTATCGTCGAAGCACTATTAAGCTTGGCGGCTTCGTGCAAAGAGCGTTCTTCACGAGTGTAATCTCGATTAGTTCTTTTTCTTTTGACTGTTTCACAAGTACTCTCAGTTCAGACAATTCTTTCGACAGAGCTTCAATTTCTTTTGAAGCCATAGCACTTGCCTTTGAGCGAGTATCCACTGGCATAAACTAAAATGTACCCCAGCTGGCCAAGCATAAAACAGTCAAAATGAAACTAACCTCTTCGTCCTTTGTTGAAAATCCTTTCACGCTTCGTAGAGTTTTGCTTTTAGGTTTGCTCCAGCTAGTTTCCTTATATCTTTTGTTTCCCGCCTGAGCCCCCAACAACTGTAACAGGGATTTCTAGCTGTCACAGGTTGGGTTCTTTACTTTATTTAAATAAACAATCCTAAATAACGTTTACGGTTTACATTCGAACAACACCTTCGTCTGCCTTCGTTTTCTATCGACGACCAACAACAACCTCCTGAGAATCCCCCCCCCCCCCGTCTGGAAAAGTACTGAGCGTTCCAAGGTCACGTAACAAGTGTCACGCACATGAATAAACACGTGAACATTGCGCGTGCGAGTATCTCCTTAACGATATGTATAAGTACAGATTTAAATTAAATTTTAGTTTATTTAACTGTCATAATATATCTTATGCTGTCAACCCGCACAACCCTAATCTAAAGGCGGAGTGTACGTGTGGGCCGGGTTACCCTAAACATCCCCGTTTTTTTGTAAGATCAATGGGGGGGGGGGGGGGGGGGGTTCTTTTTGCAAAGGTAAAGAAAACCCAAAATAGCCAAACACACGACAGCCACCACGATACTGATAGCTATTATTGTGCTTTCTGAAATAGATTCTTTGATTTTTCTTTCTTGCTTCGTTTCTGTTGTTGTATACCTAACATGGACCAACACATCAAGGACTTACTTTTTTACAAGGTCCGCACTGTGTGTCATCGTTTATGGTACAATTTTTTGTGGCCACTACTGACCATCAGTGGGAGCCACTATGTCGGGGTGATCTTGCTTGAGTGCTTGTCTTGGACCTCGCTTACGTCATACTCGACAGCTATCGTCGGATGTCGGCTTGATCGCCGGGTATTCGAGAAGTTGAATTCGCCGAAGATTCGAAAAGAGCCCGTGTAGTCAAAGATAGGGCCAGAACAAATATATGTCACTTTCCAGTGAACATGTTCAATATAGCATTCTTCGTAAATTTTGTGAAGTTCTAGGATATACAACACGAAATATTAGCTTACGAATAAATTGGCTTGATTATGTTCACTCTGGACTATTCTCGTGCGGCTCCGGGTTTGTGTTTGCAATATTTAATTTCGCAGACGCTCAGACACTTTATAAACTAACGTTCACGCGCGTTTATCTGCATGTGGTGAAAATTAATAATCAAAATACCATACTTCGTAAATTTCATGTTGTTTAAGCTATAATTTTTGAAATATTAGTCATTGCATTTAATAGGTTTGCGGAAATGCCGTGTGTTTACAATGTACTGCTCTGACGTTCAGTGTACTTCAATCATACGCTTTACAATAATTTTCCCGCACATTTGTTTGCATGGGCAGAATTATAAATAACAGCAGGTTTAACAATGGCAGGGGAACCACAACAGCGTTAGCCAATTACTGTGGGCCCTTGGTCTCAAAAACACGTGTGTCTTCTGATCCTACATGGACTTCTCGCTTTCTTTTATTCGAGACCTTGCCAATTTCGTGGTTCTCGCGACCCCGTCCCGGCGCGCTACACACGTGTAGGCCAAACACGTGCGAGCCTATAATAATTCCCCCATGTTCTAAGGAGGACTTTATAAATATGTTGTTTTTACTGCCCTCTTATACACGATGAGTAGCAAAGAAAAGATAAATTCTCTATGTCCATTTGATTTTCAGCAGATGCACTGGATGGTCCTCTAAATGGGAAACTAACTGACAGTTCACCAGTCTCTTCACAACATTCATACACAGCATCTGCGTTTTCACTTCTGACAACATGTAATGGAGAGACATGCCCCACATCTTGTTCGCTCTCTGAATGATGCCTGCATCGCATTACCGGATGGCGTGTCACTGACTTCGATTTCGGACTTTTGTCCTTTTGTGGCTTTGCCAATTTGGCAAATAAAACAATCTTCACAATAGAACCGGCAGGAGGAGGTGCTGAAACGCTTATCGTGAAAGGGCATTTTTCTTTTCGTTTTTCAAAAAGTGTAAAATGCGATGAAACCGTAAAGTTCACATTTTCGGCAATTGAGATTTCGTCATTTTCATTTACCTCAGTCTCCCCAGGCACAACTGAGAACCCATATTCGCCAGTATAGTGACCAGCCCACTGGCTGGCAGAACCAACTCGACTGACATGGGCGATATCGCCATATTGCAGTTTCGCAAAGCCTGTTGGGGCAATATCGCGACCCCCCCCCCCCAAAAAAAAACACCCCAACAACAACAACAACAACAACAACAAAAAACAAAAAAAAAACCAACAAACAACAATAACAAGACCGAAACCTAGACTCGGCTACCCCAGGTAGCCCGAGTAATTAGCTCACACGGGCGGTTGACTCTATAATAGCATGGAAACGCGGGTTTCAAATTTCACTCACCCGTCAAAACAAAGAAATATGAATATCTCCGAAAATGCGCAGTAGCGATTGTGATTCACCTTTAAATTAGTACAAACGTGTTCCTTTTACTATTCATGTTGATAATACTTCTGATTTACCCACACTGGACGCCTTGAACTATAAACAATATTTAATTTTATCGATTACTCTTGACAATGCAATATACAATAGCCAGCGAGGTTTGGGGGCATTGGGGCCGTTGGGGGGAGAAGGAGTAAAAGGTGCGATCGAGCTAACAATGTGCGCGGTGGACACATTCATGCGTAGCATGCCTATTTTTACAATACTTCAGGCGGATAACATTTCTTACATGGCACACACCGGGTGTGTCACACCCATCAAGGTGCAGGTAGATAGGTTTATTAAAAATTCACATCGCAGCCTGAAAAGCTGAATTGCGTGATTTACAGTTTAAAATATTATATAAGAATATTATATAAAAGTGATATTTACATTAGGTATTATTACAGATGTATGAGAAACGTTGGCAAAAAAGATAAATTTTTAACTAAACCTATTAAAAACTATTACACATGGCAGGAATAAATGTATTTTGAAATATATTCGTATTTATTCGAAACATGTCAAACAGTCTGTTACTTCTAAAATTACGTTGGTAATTTTGGCTGAAAAACCTCCCATACGTGCGGGCACGTAATTGTCAGCGGTATAGCCTTACAATATAGAAAATAATACAAAATGGCGTCGGCTAGCAATGCCGCCGAATCTAAACTAAATTTGAGAGCTTCGAAAGATGAGTTAGAAATTAAGAGGGGAATCTTTTTGGAATGTTTCAGTTACTGAAACGAAATTCTCATCTGAGAGGGATTGGATAAGAGCCGTTCGGAAAGCAGAAGGAAAACCCAATTATGGCATGTTAAACATGGACTGCCAACTGGAGGAAGTCGTTGGTAACAAACTGGAGTTGGTCGGGCCCATGATCGATGCCTACTTGTGTGAACTTGGGAAGTCGCTAAAATCTAAGCTGACAAGGTCTAAGAGGACTGGCCTGGTCAACCCAATATCGTTTTTCATCCCTTGGGCAGTTTTTCGTCACTTACTTACCCTCGCTCGTGGCTACTCTGGAGATGTGCACACAGTACGCGATGGTTCAAAACACATTGTTACTCTTACGCGAATGGCTTCTGTGAAGAATCTATTTTCGCCTGCTCGATTTTCTGGCGAAACGTTCTTTGCATGCAGGCATTTCAGGAGGATTCCCTCAACGTGTGGGAGGAAAATGCAGTCTTTGTATAATGGTAAATCAGTGATTGTTGTCTCGGAATCTACACCATTCTCTATGGACTACAGCATGAAAACACAACGTGCCTGTGTGTCATTTTATATACAGCGATATACAGCTGAGGATTTTCCAATGGACACCAGTCTTCAGGCACTCATGAATCGTCAGTAGTTTACCAAGACATATTAATTGCATCTGTGGTGTTTGGATGTATAGAATTTAGATGTTTACAAGACATACAAATGTAAACATGATAATAATTTCATAATTTTTGGGTTTTACAGGATTCTATTAACTTCATGCATATATTCATAATTAATGATATACTGTATTCCAGTGAGGATATTTAAATTTAATTCCACAACTGTATGAAATTTAATTTTCTAGTTTTTCTACAACTGCGTGAAACATTATTAGAGTCTTCATACAAATATTTGTGTAATATATGATAATATTAATAATAATGTAATAATTGTTAAACGGGAAACGTTACATCCCGGGCGCTCAGCAGAAGGAAATTGGGGGTAATCGGTTATACTACTAATATACTTATATAAATATGCTAGGATTAGGGTTAGTGTTATAAATACTATATGTCTCTCGATATTTCCGCTGACCAGGGTAAACCGCTGTTCACCCGCCCGGGAAGTAACATCTCCCTTGTCAAACTTACCAATTAAACCTAAGTAAATCCTTATCTTTTTCCACTTTAAGAACACATATCAATTCCTTACCATTATTTTGATGTTCTCCATCGTCGGCTTCAGACATGGGGGTAGCATGCCACAAACTTTCCAACTTTTACAAATACTGTATTTTGATGTTTATTCACAAGTATTGGCAATAAAAGGTTATTACATGTAATCTAATGTATAATAATATCCTTCTAACCGATTAACTATATCTTAGAACATGAGGACTTGCTATAAATTGTTTTCCCTATGTAATGTGATAGCTTAACAAATAAAAAGTCATGCGCAAATATTTTTGTTCTTGTTTTTGTTCACTTTCAGTAGTTATCACCTTTTCATAAGACATTGAATAATTACAAGTCTGCACCGGGGGTAGTTTTCTTGGCCACCCACAGGCTGTTTTCAAACCTCTTAACTAATATGTCCTTCTTACCCACAGTGCTGAGGTTCCTTTTCTTCAGTTCTGCTTGCAGCTCTGTCGTACTCATATCCTTGGGGTTCTTGTTATTCGCCAACATTGTGGTTCCATTTCTGTGCGATACTTCATGGGATTCCAGATCAGTCTTGTCTCCGAAATATTTACCACAGACCATGCACAAGTGAGGCATTAGAATTTCAAAAGGTGTGGAAGATAGTTCTTGATTTTTTGCACAGTTAACAATTTCACGGCATTCAAGACAAGTTTGGCAGTAATCGGAAACGGGTGGCTTTTTTCTCCCACAGTTACAGGACTCTGGTAAGTCACAATGTGGCGGAACTCTTGAATGGAAGTGTGACTTGCAAGTGCATGGCATTGGCTGATTTTCGGGAAGATAAAAACTTCGAACATAGTTCGCTCTTATAACTTGCCACCATTTGCCGCTTTTATCCAGTTTTGTGGATCTGTTGCTTAGGGCTAAGTCATTTTTCACGCCAGAATGCTTAGCTTCCTTGGCTTGCTGTGAAATAATTCTATAACCCACCTTGTACATATCATACAATTTGGATGCATGATTCGGTATTGCATAAGCAACTGTCCAACAAGTTACGTTCACATAACTTGGAAAGAACAGACAGATCAAGTTGAAGTAAAGCTTGCAATTTTCGTCAAGTTCCAACAATTCAGCTGGTGTTGTACATGCATCCCTCAGATAGAATATGATTCTGCTAAGTGCAAGGCGCTTGATCTGCTGGGCAGGCGATTCATCATCACACTTAAGGTTATCAACCAGACGGTACCCATACCTACCTAGAGCGATCGCTTGGTCTCCAATTAATCTTGTAGGGATCTTGTTATGCCGTTTCCTTTCATCAGAATAATGCTCCTTGATTGATGGCACTAGGTATGAAACTCCACAGCCAGAAATAGATGGTACCGGTACTTCATTCTCCTTGAATGCTTCTTCATGGGTCGGGTCACATACAGGAGCAGCTAACACTTTGATGAAACAATCAAACATGTTCCTTTGTACGAACTCTATGTAGATCATGCTCATGACTTGCTGCCAGGCATTACTCTCACAATAGAGTGGCTCGGGTCTCTGGGGCAAATACTCCCATTCGTGGAGGACCAAGTTGGCGAATTCCATGCTGTGCCATGTAGTCAAGCGTTTTGGCATGCTTGCCTTTCTCTGACATGGTGGCTTTCAGAGATGATACAAATTCCTTCACCAGCTTCCCATGCTGTTCCCTATCTGAATTGCTATAAGGTTTCCATGTGTCACTGGCAGAGAATCCAATAGAGCCTCCCATAGTGTTAATACTACCTATGATTAACAAATAGAGTAATGACCGGATGCCCTCGACCTCTGTACTGGGCGAAATATAATAGGGATGCAGCAGACCTTGGTGCCAGTGGGTTAGTTCCGGCCGGAAATTTTTACACTACCAGCAGGTTCCGGTGCATCCCGTAGAATATAAAGGACCTATTTGGCACTATTAAAAACAAATTGACAAAAAAATTATATTATTTTACTTTTGTGCACGTTTGCATAGGGAGATGGGTACGTCGCAGCTTGGTTTACTTCAGTGTTGGCCCAACTCTGCCAACACATGTCCGCACTTGGCTGAAACTCCACAGTGCATTGTTTTCCAGCAAATGTAAGGATATTTCCCTGTAACAAGGTCATCTCATCAGCATGCTGCATCCACAGATCTTCTAATACTTTATGCTTTTCTTGCAAACTGACGCAATGTAGAAGATATTGGAAGTCGCGGCTCCTTACGCGGTCTCCTAGGTTCCACACTGTTAAACTGCCAATCGACATTGTCAATTGGCTTGTTTCAGGGGCGCCGTCATCAGAGAATTGGAATATAAAATGGTTTTCCAACTCATTGAACCAAACAAGCTTTCTCAACAAATGCAGTACTCTCAGATGCAAATCAATGACCATAAAAACAAGTCCTGTCACAGTCCTTGAAACACCTGAAGCACCAGGGAGTTGATTTACATTTCCAATGTTTAGACCTTTCACAAATGTATCAACAGCAACATTGGCCACAGGTTGAGGAAGTCTCAAATCCATGCCAACACACTTGACATTACTTGGAAGCCACACATTAGATTCTGCATTGAAATGTGAAGTCTGTGTCTTACAGACAAGGCTAAATTTCCTTCTGGAGAGAAAGTTCTGGTATTTGGTCGCAACAGCTAGTTTCATGGCTTCAGCAGACATTTGATGTTCTTTCATTGCATTACCAAATATTTGCTGAAGATGCTTCCCCCTCTTATATCCCACAATCAAATCAGTTATTAGTTCTTTTGAGACATTACCAACGATATAGTCCCATGCACCGTACATTGAACCAGACTCTCCTCCATGTATGAATTTTAGCGCTTTTTCAGTTTCCTTTCTTCGTCTGTACCTTGTGCTTGAATTAAAATCATTGATGATTGCTTTGGTAGTGCTGTTGTTCTCTCGCTTTGATTTTGAGAACTGTTTGTAGTCCAGTCCAAGTGATGAAACCATCAATTTTACCTGCTCAAACTGTTCTGTGATTGCAGCTAACTTCTCCTCCAGTGTCTTCGCGTTTGCTTCAGATTTTTGCAGAGCATAATTTAGACTTGAGATCTCCTCATCTATAAGAGCACCGAGCACTGAGAATATTGTATAATGTGCCTAAACACCTTCATTTATATTAAATTATAGTAATTTCAACAATAAATTTAATACTATAAGATACTATAGAATTAAGTTATTACTATTAGCAATAATTATTAGTCTAAATTAGCAAGAATTATCATACGAACAACTATAATATGCAACCAAATGCTCTTACGATACAATATGAAATATTTTGTTCCTAGCTACACCTTACCTCTGTCAGTTAACTTCCTATGGACGTCCAATTCGGCATTTACGAGGCCTCCTTCCCAATCGCTTAACAATGATGACTTAGCTTTGTGTTCCTCGTGCAGCTGTTTCTCCTTTTCTAGCAATTTCTGCTTTCTTGTGTTCAGTTGGTAAACAGTTGAAGATTCCCAAAAAGGATTTGATTCTTTCTGCGCGTTACAGCGCCCTTTGTGACCGGCCGTCTTCGAGCATTTACGACTCTTGCAAGGTTCTTCTCCAAACATACTGGCAGACGCCATCTTGAATTGAACATCTCCAGTACCTTCACTTTCATGATTTCTCTTCATGTTGTCTTAAATAATCACCGTTTAAAATTATACACCATTGCTTCAATAAAGATGTAGCTACAAGTTTGACTTTACAAAGATGCTGTACGCTGTATTGCCACGCAGATATTTGAGTAAAAACACCACTCAAACCAACAAAATGTCGTAAAATAATGAATAACTCATTGAGTCTTAGTTTTCTCGGGGGTACCCAAAGTCAAACTTGTAGATATGTATATGCCCTACCAACCCCTCCCATAATTAGGTTTTTGTGTCTAATTCCCAGTCGCCTAGAAACCATTTTGTTTGGTAAGGAGATTATCTAAAGAGCCAATTTCTGACATTAACTCTTCATATTACTTTATATTTGACACTTTTCCCAATTCGTGAATAGTTTATTATCTGTGCAGAATACTTAAAAATCTCCAGTTGTTTAGTTAAGCGCTTAAAAACAGTGTGACAATAGAGGCAAGTGAAGCGAGGCAAAAGACGCCATATTCCGCTCGAAGGCGTCACGTGACTCCTTGCATGCCAACGGGAGGAAAACAGCTGGCAATTACCAACGTTAAAATCGTACATCGCTTCATGTTTAGGAGGTAATAAATGGTATAATTTATGTGATGGATCGTTAATAACGTTATTAAAAAGTTTGGAACACATTTCTTCACGTCTTTGAAACAGTGTGGGGAGGTTAAAATGATCTAATATTTGATTATATGACTCTCCAGGCGAGATGATTTTAACGCACGTTTCTGTACAACTTCAAGATCATCAGACAGGAACTTCGGGAGTGAGTGATGAAAGACCTGTGCGCAATAATCTAAGATAGGCCTAATAACTGTACAGTAAAAATTCACAATGTCTTTGGCTTTTACGTTGGCGCTTTAGTAAAACGATAAAGTAAAAGCGCTTATTTGCGTTCTTTATAATTTCGTTTATGTGCTCGTTCCATTGAAGGGTACTGGAAATGACGAGGTCTAAAATCTTGGCATTTTTGACAACGGGTAGATTTTTGCCATTAACCATCACAGGATCAAAGTTCTGTTTAGTGGACTTAAAGTCAATTATAAGTTCTTTACATTTATCAGCATTGAGGTGGAGCTTATTTACACTTGACCATTCTTCCACGGAGTAAACAGCGTCTTAAGCATGACTGCTTTCACCACTTTGAACAACTTCAGCAACGGTCGTATCATCGACATACTTCCATGTACAAACATTGGAGATTTTGAGATCATTTATCATCAAAAGAAAGAACCAGGGCCCAAGTTTTGTGCCTTGGGGAACGCCTGATGGAACTTCTCCCCATTCAGAAAGGCACTCATTAGAAAGTTTGACTCGTTGCTTTCGATTCCTCAGAAAATCAATTGTCCAGCGTGCAATTGCTCCTGGAATAGGTAATCTGGAAATCTTTTCAACAAGGATACGGTGATCAATGAGGTCAAATGCCTTTTTATAGTCGAACAGTACAACTCTAACAGCAGCACCGGTTCCATCGGTTGCCTGCGCCCATTTGTGAAACATGGAAATAATAGTCAATGCAGTTGAAGATTTTGGTATCGCACCAAATTGATCAGGGTCGATTTCGCGCAAAATTGCTGGACCTACATATTTCACCACAACGAAGTCCTCAGCAATTTTAGAAAGAGCTGGAGTGAGGGATATCGGTCTTAGATGTTTACTGATTTCCGACACGGGTTTCGTAAAGCGAATGTAAATTAGTAAGAATTAGGTCAAGAGTCTGCTCAGCTCTTGTTGGAACGTTAACCATTTGTTTGCACTTAAACTGTGTAAGGAGACGACTAACTTTCAGCCGATTAAAGTCACCCGCCAGCATTAAACCGAGTGATGTAGATAAAAAGTTAAGCATGGCTCCGTCGTCAGCATTGGGTGGGTGGTAAAGGACGCCAAGAACTATGCAGGGAACACCACGAGGGAGTCTTTTGGGCCTAAGATAGACCCAAAGAACTTCAAAGTCGGGATGTTGCAAACGGTCCAGACATTTGTAAAGAATTGAGTTCTTTATATACATACCAACACCTCCGTGAGAGCCCACAGAACGGTTCTTGTAGATAAAATTGTAATCAGCAATATAAAGCATGTATCACTAATTGATTCATGAAGCCATGTTTCCGTGATGCAGGCTAAATCAGGATTCTTTTCAGTAATAAAACAGCTCACTTCATCCACTTTTGGGACAAGAGACATAGTGTTTGTAAGTAAAACTTTAGGGGCGAAAACATTATCGTTACTTTGATTTATAACAGGGACGTTGATTAGATTATTATACCTCCTGTTTGGAAAAGGACGGTTTATGGTATTGCGGTTAGTAATTCTAACTGGAATTAATCGAGAAAAATTAAAAGTTGATTGATGACGTTGACAGAAACACGAACTGTTGTTACAATCTGACCATTTGGGGCGTGTTGATACTATTACATCGATTTTTTTATTTGCAAATTCGTGGCCAATGCTAAAACTAGCGTCGTTCGAGGAAGTTAGTTCTTTGTCGAGGTGACGTAATGAGCATAACTGAGATATTCTCTCCACGACTTGGCTTGTTCTACACGATTTACCCTTTTGATTTGGACGTCTTGTTTCGCGGCACTGAATTTGACTTGTTTCATCGATGGTCTCTGTACATGACCCCTGTTGCTGACTTTTTGGGTTTTTCGAACTTTGGTTGTAGATTCATATGCTTGAAGGATTCTACTAGAAAATTTTCGGTGTCAAAGTGATTTGATGATTCTAAACGGCTAGCTGATTTCGGTTGGCGCTCGAAAGACTTTCCTATCATTGATTGACCTGAATGCGAAGAAATTGAATCGTTATACACGTTTGACGCGTCTTCCGATATCCTTGTAGCTGACTTTCGACTTGATAGGCATTTTGATGTTTACCTCTATAGTCTTGTAGTTGTTTTGCGACTTGATCTACCTTGACCGACGATAATTGGTTAACGGCTGGGGATTTCTTTTCATTGCCAATTAAATGTTCCGCTGCCTTATTTTCTTTGTTGGTAGGTATTTCGAACACATCATTTAAATCGTGTTTGGATAGCTGATTCCCATGCATGCATGCATGCATGAATGAATGAATTTCGTATACATGTGATCTTGGAAAGCGGCCATGTTGACAGATTTAAGCTTTCTAAAAGTGACCATCCTGATTTTGGAAGCGGGCTTTTTGATCTGAAGACCACAAACAGTGGAGGCATGATCAGAGAAATACCGCTCCACCTTAGGTGATATTTGAATAATAGTGCTGCCTTACGAGTGATGACGAGATCAAGCGTATGACCATGGATGTGCGTGGGCTTCTCAACATGCTGTTGGAGTCCAAATGAATCTATCAGCTCCAAAAACGTCGTGGCGTCTGTGTCACCGGAGACATCAGCATGAATATTAAAGTTCCCAATGATCAGCAGATGTTCCTTTGAATGAATGACAGACTCTATGTAGTTGGAAAATTCATTAAGAAACACACTCATGAGTACCCTATGGTCGTATGAGTACGGCGATCTGTAAACAATAATAACCCTAAGATTATTCGAAGCAGATGGTGACACTACCCATTCTGAGTATTCAAATGACTCTGACTGTCCACAGTTGGCCAAGGTCACCTTCAGAGAGTCTTTGTAGAGAAGTGCAGTCCCCTACCACGATAGCCCTCTCGAAGCTGGATTTCGATTTCCTGGCGAAGGTGATACACAGTCGCACATCGCTTGACGAGGATCATTTAGCAGGCTTTTTTTTTTTGTTTTCTCACATGGCACATGCTTGGAGGAACTCGCAAAACTCCTACATCGTTGGATTTAGGAGTTTTGCCAGTTCCTCTAAGCATGTGTCAGATAGATAGAAAACTTTATTTAGACACGCTGACCCCGTCAACCGAAGCTGATTTCCACAAGGGGCGTGTACAAAAGAAGTATATAGATATATAATTTAAAAGCTATTTACATAAAATATATAAGATATATAGTATTAAATGAACTAACTTAATTAACTAGTATAGTAATCTATTTACAGGTACAGCTATAATTGCATTAGTTATCAATGTGAGTAGCGATTTTCTTTCGAAAGGAAGAAAGTGATTTGCTTTCTCTAATTTATTTTGGAATAGAATTCCAAAGGTATGCTCCATCATACATTTCATATTATTAGTACGCGGTTGCGGTAAACAAAGACTACTTGAAATGTTCCGAAGATTATAGTTTGTCATCTCACCTTTATATGTGAAAAGATTAGTGAGTGACTTAGGACCCATTTTATTTAATAATTTGTACATGATTTTTGCTTTAGCGTTCTTCCTTTCTGCTTTAAGTGGCTTCCAGCCCAATGCTTGCAGAGCAACAGAGTGATCTGTGTCATTGCTCATATTCATGATAATTCGAGCAGCTCTATTTTGGAGTTTTTGGAGTCTTTTTTATTGTGTTTCACCGAACACATCCCATACTTCACAGCAGTAATCGAAGTATGGGCGAACAATTGCATTATAAACAGACAGAAGTGTTTGCTTATCAGCAACTTCTTTTAGACGTCGAAGAGCCGAGATTCCAGATGTTATTTTCTTGCAAATATTCTCAGTGTTATTCTTCCACGATAAATGCTGGTCAATTGTCACTCCAAGAGTTTTGGATTCATAAACTTGTTCAGCTGATTCGTTTTCAATTTTAACATTTAGTTGCAAATTTGAAATATTTTTAATGAGTTGTTTTGAACCAATTAACATAAACTCAGTCTTAGCTAAGTTTAGGCTAAGTTTATTGTTAGAAAGACCATTTAGGCTTTATTGCTAGAAAGACCATGCAACAGATGGTAGACATTCCTGACAGTGACTGGCTGGAATGCAGTGAATTCTGATTTAGCATTCTCGACATATGTTTCAAAGTTGAAATTTGAAGTATCAATTTTGCTAGCTAGATTAGGGCCAATATTTGAAAAATAATCATTAAAGCCTTCTGCAATATCTTTGGCATTTGTCAAGCTATTTTCACCTGGTTTTAACTCATTTACCACTGTTGGTTTGCTTTGTCTACCTAATATATTGTTTATAGTTTTCCACGCCTCTTTAGGATTGCATTTTTGACCAGCAATTTTCGTGGAGTAATAATCTTTTTTAGCATTTCTTAGCTGTATATTGAATTTGTTACTTGTTGTTTTATAATTTAACCAGTCTATTTCTAGGTTTGTAATAATGGCTTTTCTTTTTAGTCTGTCCCTTGTGTTTATAAGTTCCTTTATAGCACTTGTAATAGCACTAGGGGTTCACTCGAGTTGCAATCGAGAATTTTCGTGCCCTCTACTGGTGCAAAAGGTCCTCGGTAAAAGTGGGGTACTTTTACAGCCTTGAAAGTCCTTGAATTTGAATACAAGAATTCAAGGCCTTGAAAGTCCTTGAATTTATAAAGAAGTTCTTGAAAATCCTTGAATCCTTCTTATAATTTATAAAGAAGTTCTTGAAAGTCCTTGAATCCTTCTTATTTTAATTTTTGTGACATTTTCTGAAATTTCTCAGCATGTGTGCGAATTCGCTTCCTCATTAAAGTGGCAATTCTAACAGTTTTTCGTGACTTTTTACTGCTTTCTAAAGCCTTCTTTTCAGCCCATTGGTCCTTCAATTTTCTAATACATGGCCTTGAAAGTCCTTGAAAAGGCCTTGAATTCTGGGTGAGTGAGATCAGAAATGTTTGAACACGCTAGTTCGAACATCACTGATCTCACTCACCCCATCTTCCATATGATCATCATGGGAGATGGGTGAGTGAGATCAGTAATGTTTGGATCGAAGACTTAATACTGATATTGTCTGTGCGTAAACTTATCACACAGTTTAACAATACCAAAACAGCGTCGTCCCTCTGTATTGAAAGCAACGCTCTATCCAGAGCCTTGGCCGTCAACACGTTGCGAGATCCCCATTGGTGCAAAAGGTCCTGTGTAAACATGGGGTACTTTTCTCTAAAAGCAGGGTTCGTACATGTCAGGCAGAGTATTCATGTGAAGTCTTCATCATAAAAGCAACTGGGTAGCATTATTCCTCATGATACCCCCACGATTATCCAGGATACATGTAAATGTCATGAACAAGCATATATCTAACGTTGTTATTGACGTTAACCAAGGCTATCATTTCTATTTTTTGGGTAAATTTTGAAGAGTGAATCTATTGCAATTCAGATTTCGATGAATAAAGTATACTCTATCTGAATTAACCAAGTTTTAAAACGGGCCAATCAGAATATAGAATCGACAATTTTCGCTGACTTCCTAACGTGGAGGCAAAATGCCCTGGGTACGAGGTTGGCGAAAACCAATTCAAGAGAGAACTTCTTCTGGAAAATCACTGCTTCAAATTAACAGAAAAAGAATATAATTATTCAAGACGGAAGTGTTCTTGGTAGTTTTGTTGACAATTACAGTTATTCACCAGAGTTAAAGATTGGCTGTAGGCCAGTGTTTTGTTTACTTCCCGACAGTTTTAAAACAATTCTTCGCAGTTAGTTTTTCTTGAGAGTCACTCAAAGTGACTTGTCCCGTTGGGGTCACTTGGGCTTTATCCCATAGAGATCATAATATGAGTAGTAGAGGGGGCATTGGGGTAAAAAATGCGAGGAATATTGGTGTAGTGTTCGTGTGACGTATTTCCGTCACGTGATGGACATGTAGGGGGGATTCTCCACGAGGCATGAGCGAGATAACATGTATGTTCGCATTGAGAGTTAAATATAGTTTATATCAAAGTAAGGACACTATAACTGGCGACGAGGATAAAAGAATTAAATGGCGAAAGTTCTAGATTTACCAGCTGTACCACCGTTTTCTGTTTCGGACCACAGAACGCTTGCTCAGCGATGGGAGAAATTGATCAAATCCCTTGATTACTATATTCGTGCATCTGGGGTGACCGATCAGAAACAAAAACGCGCTATTTTACTTCATCTCGCTGGCCCTGATATACAAGAGATCTTCTAGACTTTGCCTGACACTGGAGATGATTACAAGACGGCACTCGAAAAGCTGAACGTAGTTCTCTCGAACTACGCCGCCGTTTACTCCGAGAACCAGACATTAATCTGCCGAATCTCCTGACTATTTCCCGCGCATTTGAACAATCGATTTTCAAGCTCGTGAAATGGAACAACTCTCCACTCAACCAGGCTCAATTAATGCACTTCAAACGAGGCAAACTACACAATCTCGCGAAAGACCAGCGAATTCGTCGAGTGAATCTCTGCCATTTGATCCGAGCGATAATCGTGGCGAACGTCAGCAAGGTGAACGGCGTTCTCAACCTTGTTATTCTTGTGGAAAAACAGGCCATCGCGCGAAGGATGTTCGTTGCCCAGCAAATGGCAAAACATGTCGGAGTTGTGGCAAAGTCGGTCATTTTTCCTCCGTGTGTTGCAGTCGTCGTAATCAACCGAATTCTGGCTCAAATCAACAAGCTCAAGCTAACCAAGTGGGTGACCAAGCGGTTTTAGATTCAGACGATGAATGTGTGTTTCGGGTCTGTCAATTTCCGAATTTGCCTACGACCACCGTTGCTCTCGAAGGATTGTCAGTTCGCATGATTATTGACTCTGGTGCCAGTGTTAATATCGTAGATCTCGATACCTACTATGAGTTACGTGCGTTAAATAAAGTGACGATCATGCCATCAAATATTCGTTTATTTACATACGGTTCGACAAAACCACTAAACATCCGGGGCACAATATCCGTACGGGTTGATTACAATGGTAAACAAATTCCTGCCAAGTTCGTTGTTGTTGACAACCGGGGCGCCGGGTGCCTCTTGGGCCATGATTCCGCCATTCAGCTTGGTCTTCTGCATGTAGATAACACCATCAACAATGTCAGCCCAGGAATCGACTCAAACAATCTTCGCACAAAATTCCCTCGAGTTTTCGATGATGTCGGCAAGTTAAAAGATTATCAACAAGCCATCCACGTTGATCCTAGTATTGCGCCTGTTGCACAGCCTCCACGCCGCATCCCATTTCACGTTCGACGCCAAGTTACTGCCAAATTAGATGAGCTGGGTGAGCGAGATCAGAAATGTTTGAACACGCTAGTTCGAACATCACTGATCTCACTTACCCCATCTTCCATATGATCATCATGGGAGATGGGTGAGTGAGATCAGTAATGTTTGGATCGAAGACTTAATACTGATATTGTCTGTGCGTAAACTTATCACACAGTTTAACAATACCAAAACAGCGTCGTCCCTCTGTATTGAAAGCAACGCTCTATCCAGAGCCTTGGCCGTCAACACGTTGCGAGATCCCCATTGGTGCAAAAGGTCCTGTGTAAACATGGGGTACTTTTCTCTAAAAGCAGGGTTCGTACATGTCAGGCAGAGTATTCATGTGAAGTCTTCATCATAAAAGCAACTGGGTAGCATTATTCCTCATGATACCCCCACGATTATCCAGGATACATGTAAATGTCATGAACAAGCATATATCTAACGTTGTTATTGACGTTAACCAAGGCTATCATTTCTATTTTTTGGGTAAATTTTGAAGAGTGAATCTATTGCAATTCAGATTTCGATGAATAAAGTATACTCTATCTGAATTAACCAAGTTTTAAAACGGGCCAATCAGAATATAGAATCGACAATTTTCGCTGACTTCCTAACGTGGAGGCAAAATGCCCTGGGTACGAGGTTGGCGAAAACCAATTCAAGAGAGAACTTCTTCTGGAAAATCACTGCTTCAAATTAACAGAAAAAGAATATAATTATTCAAGACGGAAGTGTTCTTGGTAGTTTTGTTGACAATTACAGTTATTCACCAGAGTTAAAGATTGGCTGTAGGCCAGTGTTTTGTTTACTTCCCGACAGTTTTAAAACAATTCTTCGCAGTTAGTTTTTCTTGAGAGTCACTCAAAGTGACTTGTCCCGTTGGGGTCACTTGGGCTTTATCCCATAGAGATCATAATATGAGTAGTAGAGGGGGCATTGGGGTCAAAAATGCGAGGAATATTGGTGTAGTGTTCGTGTGACGTATTTCCGTCACGTGATGGACATGTAGGGGGGATTCTCCACGAGGCATGAGCGAGATAACATGTATGTTCGCATTGAGAGTTAAATATAGTTTATATCAAAGTAAGGACACTATAACTGGCGACGAGGATAAAAGAATTAAATGGCGAAAGTTCTAGATTTACCAGCTGTACCACCGTTTTCTGTTTCGGACCACAGAACGCTTGCTCAGCGATGGGAGAAATTGATCAAATCCCTTGATTACTATATTCGTGCATCTGGGGTGACCGATCAGAAACAAAAACGCGCTATTTTACTTCATCTCGCTGGCCCTGATATACAAGAGATCTTCTAGACTTTGCCTGACACTGGAGATGATTACAAGACGGCACTCGAAAAGCTGAACGTAGTTCTCTCGAACTACGCCGCCGTTTACTCCGAGAACCAGACATTAATCTGCCGAATCTCCTGACTATTTCCCGCGCATTTGAACAATCGATTTTCAAGCTCGTGAAATGGAACAACTCTCCACTCAACCAGGCTCAATTAATGCACTTCAAACGAGGCAAACTACACAATCTCGCGAAAGACCAGCGAATTCGTCGAGTGAATCTCTGCCATTTGATCCGAGCGATAATCGTGGCGAACGTCAGCAAGGTGAACGGCGTTCTCAACCTTGTTATTCTTGTGGAAAAACAGGCCATCGCGCGAAGGATGTTCGTTGCCCAGCAAATGGCAAAACATGTCGGAGTTGTGGCAAAGTCGGTCATTTTTCCTCCGTGTGTTGCAGTCGTCGTAATCAACCGAATTCTGGCTCAAATCAACAAGCTCAAGCTAACCAAGTGGGTGACCAAGCGGTTTTAGATTCAGACGATGAATGTGTGTTTCGGGTCTGTCAATTTCCGAATTTGCCTACGACCACCGTTGCTCTCGAAGGATTGTCAGTTCGCATGATTATTGACTCTGGTGCCAGTGTTAATATCGTAGATCTTGATACCTACTATGAGTTACGTGCGTTAAATAAAGTGACGATCATGCCATCAAATATTCGTTTATTTACATACGGTTCGACAAAACCACTAAACATCCGGGGCACAATATCCGTACGGGTTGATTACAATGGTAAACAAATTCCTGCCAAGTTCGTTGTTGTTGACAACCGGGGCGCCGGGTGCCTCTTGGGCCATGATTCCGCCATTCAGCTTGGTCTTCTGCATGTAGATAACACCATCAACAATGTCAGCCCAGGAATCGACTCAAACAATCTTCGCACAAAATTCCCTCGAGTTTTCGATGATGTCGGCAAGTTAAAAGATTATCAACAAGCCATCCACGTTGATCCTACAATCCTGGACAAAAGTGCTTGGGACACTATGCGAAAATCGACAAAATCGGCAAAGTGTCCCAACAATTTTGTCCAGGATTGTCTGAAAACGACGAGTTTTTGATTTTTCAATAAAACACGGCTTTTTAACTTTGTAACATTGCAAAATATATACAGTTTAATAAAAGAGCCCCCATCTCTGCTCCCCCTTACCCCCTCAATGGGGAAGGGATCACTGGAGCAGAGTCTCTGCAGAGTTCCCACCCGCACCGGTACCACCCGCACGAGAGCTCTATTTAATTTACATATTCACCAAACCTTCTATACCCCACAAACAATTTCTTGTTCATGCATGTGGGAGCGTATTTATGTCATTTTCGAGCAAACTGCGCAGAATCGCCGCCCCCAAATTGTTTTTTTCTTCGATTTTGTTTAATTCGTCATTTTCAGACAATCCTGGACAAAAGTGCTTGGGACACTATGCGAAAATCGACAAAATCGGCAAAGTGTCCCAACAATTTTGTCCAGGATTGTAGTATTGCGCCTGTTGCACAGCCTCCACGCCGCATCCCATTTCACGTTCGACGCCAAGTTACTGCCAAATTAGATGAGCTGGGTGAGTGAGATCAGAAATGTTTGAACACGCTAGTTCGAACATCACTGATCTCACTCACCCCATCTTCCATATGATCATCATGGGAGATGGGTGAGTGAGATCAGTAATGTTTGGATCGAAGACTTAATACTGATATTGTCTGTGCGTAAACTTATCACACAGTTTAACAATACCAAAACAGCGTCGTCCCTCTGTATTGAAAGCAACGCTCTATCCAGAGCCTTGGCCGTCAACACGTTGCGAGATCCCCATTGGTGCAAAAGGTCCTGTGTAAACATGGGGTACTTTTCTCTAAAAGCAGGGTTCGTACATGTCAGGCAGAGTATTCATGTGAAGTCTTCATCATAAAAGCAACTGGGTAGCATTATTCCTCATGATACCCCCACGATTATCCAGGATACATGTAAATGTCATGAACAAGCATATATCTAACGTTGTTATTGACGTTAACCAAGGCTATCATTTCTATTTTTTGGGTAAATTTTGAAGAGTGAATCTATTGCAATTCAGATTTCGATGAATAAAGTATACTCTATCTGAATTAACCAAGTTTTAAAACGGGCCAATCAGAATATAGAATCGACAATTTTCGCTGACTTCCTAACGTGGAGGCAAAATGCCCTGGGTACGAGGTTGGCGAAAACCAATTCAAGAGAGAACTTCTTCTGGAAAATCACTGCTTCAAATTAACAGAAAAAGAATATAATTATTCAAGACGGAAGTGTTCTTGGTAGTTTTGTTGACAATTACAGTTATTCACCAGAGTTAAAGATTGGCTGTAGGCCAGTGTTTTGTTTACTTCCCGACAGTTTTAAAACAATTCTTCGCAGTTAGTTTTTCTTGAGAGTCACTCAAAGTGACTTGTCCCGTTGGGGTCACTTGGGCTTTATCCCATAGAGATCATAATATGAGTAGTAGAGGGGGCATTGGGGTAAAAAATGCGAGGAATATTGGTGTAGTGTTCGTGTGACGTATTTCCGTCACGTGATGGACATGTAGGGGGGATTCTCCACGAGGCATGAGCGAGATAACATGTATGTTCGCATTGAGAGTTAAATATAGTTTATATCAAAGTAAGGACACTATAACTGGCGACGAGGATAAAAGAATTAAATGGCGAAAGTTCTAGATTTACCAGCTGTACCACCGTTTTCTGTTTCGGACCACAGAACGCTTGCTCAGCGATGGGAGAAATTGATCAAATCCCTTGATTACTATATTCGTGCATCTGGGGTGACCGATCAGAAACAAAAACGCGCTATTTTACTTCATCTCGCTGGCCCTGATATACAAGAGATCTTCTAGACTTTGCCTGACACTGGAGATGATTACAAGACGGCACTCGAAAAGCTGAACGTAGTTCTCTCGAACTACGCCGCCGTTTACTCCGAGAACCAGACATTAATCTGCCGAATCTCCTGACTATTTCCCGCGCATTTGAACAATCGATTTTCAAGCTCGTGAAATGGAACAACTCTCCACTCAACCAGGCTCAATTAATGCACTTCAAACGAGGCAAACTACACAATCTCGCGAAAGACCAGCGAATTCGTCGAGTGAATCTCTGCCATTTGATCCGAGCGATAATCGTGGCGAACGTCAGCAAGGTGAACGGCGTTCTCAACCTTGTTATTCTTGTGGAAAAAACAGGCCATCGCGCGTAGGATGTTCGTTGCCCAGCAAATGGCAAAACATGTCGGAGTTGTGGCAAAGTCGGTCATTTTTCCTCCGTGTGTTGCAGTCGTCGTAATCAACCGAATTCTGGCTCAAATCAACAAGCTCAAGCTAACCAAGTGGGTGACCAAGCGGTTTTAGATTCAGACGATGAATGTGTGTTTCGGGTCTGTCAATTTCCGAATTTGCCTACGACCACCGTTGCTCTCGAAGGATTGTCAGTTCGCATGATTATTGACTCTGGTGCCAGTGTTAATATCGTAGATCTCGATACCTACTATGAGTTACGTGCGTTAAATAAAGTGACGATCATGCCATCAAATATTCGTTTATTTACATACGGTTCGACAAAACCACTAAACATCCGGGGCACAATATCCGTACGGGTTGATTACAATGGTAAACAAATTCCTGCCAAGTTCGTTGTTGTTGACAACCGGGGCGCCGGGTGCCTCTTGGGCCATGATTCCGCCATTCAGCTTGGTCCTCTGCATGTAGATAACACCATCAACAATGTCAGCCCAGGAATCGACTCAAACAATCTTCGCACAAAATTCCCTCGAGTTTTCGATGATGTCGGCAAGTTAAAAGATTATCAACAAGCCATCCACGTTGATCCTAGTATTGCGCCTGTTGCACAGCCTCCACGCCGCATCCCATTTCACGTTCGACGCCAAGTTACTGCCAAATTAGATGAGCTACAACGTCTGGACATCATCGAGATAGTCAACGGCCCAACACCATGGGTTTCTCCCCTAGTAGTTGTACCGAAGTCAAACGGCGAGGTGCGCATCTGTGTGGACATGCGTCAAGTGAACACCGCAGTCATCAGAGAGAAAGATATCCTATTCCAACTGTGGAGGAGACTCCCCATGATCTCACTGGCGCTTGTGTCTTCTCGAAACTGGATTTAAGGTGGGGATATCATCAAATTGAACTTGATGAACAGTCCAGGTAGTATACCACATTCGCTACGCACACAGGCCTCTATCGCTACAAACGTCTTATGTTTGGTGTTTCGGCAGCCCCAGAAATTTATCAGCATGTCATTCAACAAGCCCTTCAAGGATGCCCCGGAGTCATAAACAGTTCAGACGGTCTCATCGTCTTCGGGAAGACTCAACAAGAACATGACGTCAACTTGAATGGTGTCTTATGCAGGCTGCAAGACCGTGGTCTGACCCTCAATAGTGAGAAGTGTAAATTCAACGTCCCCGAGATCACATTCTTTGGGTACACTATTTATGCTGCTGGTATTCGACCTACTACTATTGCTGCGATCCGACCTACTACTATTGCTGCGATCCGCAATGCCAGAAAGCCGAGCAACGTCTCAGAAGTCCGAAGTTTTCTTGGCGTTGTTAACTACTGCAGCCGCTTCATCACAAATTTTTCAACGATCGCTGCTCCTCTTCGTCAACTCACACGTAAATCTGTACCCTGGACGTGGTCTAAACTGCATCAGAACGCTTTCGAAAGCCTGCAACAGGCACTAACCAGTGGCCTAGTCATGGCACATTTTCATCCTGCCCCAACACAACTTCGTGTGGATGCCAGTCCTGTTGGTCTTGGGGCCATTCTAACGCAAACCCAGAGTGGCGAAACTAAACCTGTGGCCTATGCAACCCGCACACACACATCAGTCGAATCACGATATTCCCAGAAAAACGGGAAGCCTTAGCCGTTGTCTGGGGCTGTGAAAAATTTCATCTTTATCTCTACGGAACGACATTCGACATCTTTACTGATCACACGCCGCTTGAAATCATGAACAGCCCAACTTCGAAACCGCCAGCACGTATCGAACGATGGGGACTTCGCTTGCAACCCTACAAATTTCGAATTCAGTATTCGCCTGGAATTAACAATCCTGCCGACGTTTTGTCTCGTTTACCACTTGCCAACCAAGGGCCAAACGTTCGCACCAGCCGAAGAATATGTCCAGTACATTGCTCACCATGCTCCTCCTAAAGCAATCTCCCTGAGTGAGATACAAAAAGCTACCAAGCAAGACCCTGTTCTTCAAACTCTTGGCACATGCATTGCAACCAACAATTGGCCAAAAACCAAAGCGACTCGCCCATATCTTATGATCAAAACAGAACTCACTGTCCTCGATAACCTTATCCTTCGTGGATCCAGAATTGTCATTCCTGCGTCTCTCCAACAGGAAACATTGCGCCTAGCTCACGAGGGACATCTAGGCATCGTTAAGACGAAGCAATTATTGCGTGAGAAAGTCTGGTGGCCAGGAATTGACCAAGCAGTGGAACGAATGATCCGTACGTGCATAGCCTGTCAAGCTCAAGGACCTCGTACAGCTCCACAACCTCTTCGCATGACAACCATGCCCAGCCGACCATGGCAAACTCTTCACGTTGACCTGTGTGGCCCATTTCCGACAGGCGAATCTCTTCTCGTTATGGTAGACACCTGCTCTCGTTGGCCTCAGGTACATATTTTAACGAGCACCACATCCACCGCAATTATCAAACGTATGAAAACCACGTTCGCGACCCATGGCATCCCAGACGAGATCGTTACCGACAACGGTCCTCAATTTATTTCCACTGAGTTTACGTCTTATCTTTCCAGTTGTGGTATTAAACATCGTCGGGTCACGCCCTACTGGCCTCAGGCAAACTCGGAGGTTGAGCGTTTTAATCGCACCATAGAGAAGGCGATCCGTGCTGCACATCTCGAAGGGAAAAACTGGAAGGAAGAGCTCGATGTTTTCCTGATGAACTATCGTTCAACTCACTGTACCACAGGGCAGCCTCCTCCTGTTCTTCTTTTTAGCCGCAACATTCGGAACAAGATCCCAACTCTACCACCTTCGTCACCGACCGATGAAATACCCGAGGCAGTGCTTCAGCGAGACTGTGAGAAAAAAGAAAGGATGAAATCGTATGCCGATGACCGGGGCCACGCCTCAGCGTCTGACATAAAGGAGGGAGATACAGTGCTTCTCAAACAACCAAGCGCAACAAAGCTGTCAACAACCTACGATCCCAAGCCCTATATTGTTGAGAAAAAGAATGGCGCTAGTTTATTGCTCAAACGACCAGACGAGCCGCAGATCATGAGAAACGAAAGCATGGCACGCAAAATTCCGCACGAGCAGGCAGTTACAGAAAATCCTGAACAACGTATCAGCGGGAGAGAAGACGACGTGAATCAGCAAGAACTGAAATCCAGACCACAACGGCAACGGAAACCACCAGCTTATTACGGACAGAACTGATTATACTTTATTATTATTATGGACAAAATTAATTGAACATCGTGATAGACACAGTGGTTTTGAAAAAAAAAAAACTTTTCATATTGACTATTCTGATTGACTTTAGACATCAAGTTATTTAGTTTATGTTATAGACAAGTTGTAACTCTAGTTGACGTAAAGGAGGGATGTAGTGTTCCGTCACATGATGGACATGTAGGGGGGATTCTCCACGAGGCATGAGCGAGGTAACATGTATGTTCGCATTGAGTTAAATATAGTTTATATCAAAGTAAGGACACTATAATTGGGCGTCGCCAATACAGGGGAAAGGCTAGTATCCAGGCCCTTTGCAGACTCACAAACACGAGCTAAAATTCGTCTAAGACAGGCCTTTTACTAAATTTTCATGACGATTTTTAACAAAATAAAACTCTTAGAGTTTTTGGTCTTATTATTCTTATTATAAATTCTTACCTTAGTTCTTTATTGACGCGTCTTTATCTTTGTTGAATTTTTCCACTCCTTGGATTGTGGACGCCATTTTGAAGTACCCGGCCGCGCGTATTGGCAAGTCTCACAAGCAAGTCTTCAAAGGGCCTGGATACTAGCTTTCCACCTCTAATGGCGCCGTTCAATATTCACTGCCAGGGCCCTGAGTTTACCACCTACAATCAGGTGCAAATATTATGAGACTTTTCACATTTTCCACCTGTTTTATAACAATGTAACCATCCCCCCCCCCCCCCATATACAATGTTGACAGTATCATTTTAGCAACCTTGTATGAGGGGGGAGGGGGAAAATGATGAGCTTGTCTCAATAATTTTTGCACTTGATTGTAGGTTAAATACATAGGAAAAGAGCTATTTATATATTGTATTTATATGTGGCTGTAAGTCTAAATGTACAGATTTTAAGAACAGTTTATAACCTTTTCCTTCCCAATGTTACCATCTGGCACACTTATTTCACTCTGTCTAACGCCAGGCGTTTTACTCGACAAGGGGAGACCTCGTAGAGATGGAGTGAAAGGTTTAAATTTATTCCGATAATTTTACGATAATTTCAGATGATAGCGACGCACATGACACGTCAGAAGAAAACCGAAAGAGGAACATGAGTATTTTAGCTCTTATTCCTTGCCTTTTTCATACTGGTATCCTACAATCAACAATCGTTGACAAAATGGTTGGCACACATTACACGTTTAGCAGGTGTGGACCCCCTTCCCCCCATTTCAATGTTGTATAGGACCTCAATGATGGGCTAATGGTGTTGTGATGCACATCGACACTCTATCATCGTAATGGGACCAACATTGAGACGGGGGATGGGGGGAAACAGAAGATAAATTAAAATTTTCGAGCAATATAGGACTTGAACACAACTCCGCAGTGTCGTGCCAACTATTTTTGTCAATGATTGTCTGAATAAAATATAGATCATAAAATGCCAAAAGTTGACAAGAAAACATTATTAGTAGTAGTTTGAATTAAAAAAAATGTTCTAAAAACAATTCTCATGTATACATTAAAGTCATATGGACACCAATGGAAATGACGTTAGCTCATCAGAGTATATCACAATGAACAATAACTTATCATAGTAGTGAAAATATAATTGTTACATGTGTAATGGCGTGCGCATGCATGCAAGTGTTTTTGCTCATCTCAGAATTTCACCTTATATGAAAGATATAAAATCAATTGCAATAGATTGTGAATTATGCCCATGCTAAACGTATTAATATTTCACGCGGTTTGCAGCTAGGAATAACGGAAGTTGCGTTATGAGATACCACGTGAACACAAGGTGAGCGATGCATGGCTAGCGAACGCGTGTACCGAACGCGTGTACCCTTTCTTCTTTTAATAAAAACATGGATGTGCTCTTACAATACATGGCCAGAAATCGCGGACATTTGAGCGAGCGCGTCTGTCTGTCAGCGGTCGTCGCGTATATCCCTTAAACCTCCCAATTATCCTCTTCGGACGTTTGCGTTCCCCAAGGACAAGGAAACAATATGATTCCATCAGGTCAAGCTTTCGGTAGCTTGTGCCATTCTTGCCGACGAACTTTGCTTTAATTTCACTGCATAACTTTCTTAGCCGTTCTTCAACTCGCTGGCAATTGGTTTTAACTCTAAATCCGGTTCTTTCGGAGAGAAATCACTCAGAAATGCATTTAAAATCCCCACGAAGCCGCATGGGATCTGCCGTGCCGAAGCTTTTGTCGACTGTAAAAATGATTTCCTTGTCTGAAAGACTCTGTCTTCGTATGTATTGTAGACAGTGACTTGTGTCAACGGGAACGCGACCCTTAATATATATTTGTATTTATATATAAATATATATTTGAACCAACACCAGTCATTCTTGTTTGTCTCCTACGCTCCGAGGGTTTTTCGCCGGGTACTCCGGTTTTCGTCCCGCCGTAATGTGTCTCGTGCTCGTGTGATCACCGGCCAATAAAGCCGCGGGCTCAGGGGGTATCTAGGCAACGACTAGAGAAATGAAAAGAGAAGCCTTCGACGAGTATTTTGGTGCCAAACACGACGTATAGCGAGCAATATTTCGGGTTTAACTAGCAAGTGAAATCGCTCCTTTTGGCAACGAAGCAATAATATGGCGGCACTCATTCCGCTCGCTGGCTAATGGATTTTTAAATCGAAAAAGCAGAACTTTTATCGTGAATATCAAACTCGAGGATGGTGGAAAGCATGGAGATGTTACTCATCAAAGCCAAACGACTGCGGCAACTATCGATTATTGAATACCTAAGGAGAACCAAGCGTTTAAAATGGAATCATTTGAGAAATCCCACATATTCCCAGTGTAATACAAGGTAAATTATTTTGAGTATTTAATCACAAAAAAGCAGAGCGGTTATACAACCTGTTGAGAATGTTTGTTGATGAATGTGTTTCCGATGACCGTCGCATGTCTACCGCATAGCGGCAGTTGTTTGAAGAAATCTATAGACCATTCTATTTTGAGAATACTTAATTTCCCTATGAAATAACATAGGGTATCGGGCCGCCATTATCGGGGAAATTTGAGACATGCGCAATTGCTCAAATCTTGCATGTCCGTAATTTCTGGCCATGTGACAGTGATGATTCGTCAACGAATTCAGAGAGGGATTATGTGGAGTTAGGTTCCCGTGAAGTACGGCAGGTGTACCTGGTTACGTATAGTCAAGCAGATACAGTGAAATTTCCAACAAGAGCATTGTTCGCTAAAGCCGTTGTTGAATCCTTTTCACAACGATGTGCGAAAGTAATGCACTGGTGTTGTTGTCAAGAAGAGCACAAGAAGTCTGGGGTTCATTATCACATATGCGTCAAACTTGATCGCACTCAACGCTGGATGTCTTCGAAGAAATTCTTGAAAGAGAAGCATAGTATTTCTGTGCATTTTTCAACAATCCACGCCAATTATTACACGGCTTGGAAATATGTCACAAAAGAGGATGGGAACTTCGAACAGAGCAACAACCATCCAGATTTAAGTAGCACAGAAGGCCCCTCTACAATGAATGCTCACGAGGCATTGCAAGCAAAACGAGAAAACCGTGCAAACGACGGGGAGTTGAACGACAGTGACGAGGAAGGAGACGGAGAGGAATGTAGTGAGAGTGAACCACGCAGGAAGGGAAGGAAGAAGCGTAAACGACTTAGCGCGTTTGAAGTGTCCGAAATTATTGTGTTAAAGAATCTTCGGAGTAGAACGGAACTTCTAGCTTTTGCCAATGCGCAAAAACACGAGGGGAAAACAGACGTCGCAGAGTTCATTATCAACCGTGGAACAAAGGTCGTTAATGAACTTATTACTACAGCGTGGGAAATGGCAACAGCACAAGCCAAAGCAGAGCGCAACAAAAAATCGCGCATGGAACTCCTTCAAATTGCCTATGAAGAAGATTGTATTTGTCAACCAAACAATGAATGGAAAACGTGCGCATTGGAATTACTTGCCAACAACGACATCAGGCGAGAAACATTTTCCAATTCTGCGAAAACGTTACTCGAGAAAGGCCGGGGAAAATATCGCAACATAATGTTGACAGGTCCAGCAAATTGTGGCAAAACATTTTTATTAAACCCGCTGAACAAAATTTATGAAACATTCACAAATCCGGCATCTACAAGCTTCGCTTGGGTTGGAGCAGATAAAGCTGAAGTTATTTTCTTAAACGACTTCAGGTGGTCTCCACAGATTATTGCCTGGCACGATCTATTACTTATGTTGGAGGGACAGTTGGTTCATTTGCCTGCACCCAAATCTCACTTTGCTCAAGACACGGTATTCGAGCGAGATACCCCGATATTTTGTACTAGCAAACAGAAGTTAGCTTTTGTTAAGAACGGAAGCATCGACGAGCGAGAAACGGAAATGATGTCTGTCAGGTGGAACGTGTTTAATTTTAAGACTCAAATACCGCAGAGTCAGCAGAAGGAAGTAGCGCCATGAGCAGCATGTTTTGCTCGTCTTCTAATTGAATAGCAGTGTTTATGTATAGTTGATTATGGAAGAAATAGGTTTATCACAGTTATTACCACAAAAGCATTTGGAATTGCCACACTTTACCGTACCTACGGAGAAGTTCAACACACTTTACCACACTTTACCACACTTTACCGTCCGGAAATTATCCAATAATATTATGACTCTATATTTAGATCGTTTGGTGGTAAAGTGTGGTAAAGTGTGGTAAAGTGTGTAAGAAATAGTCCTAGGTACGGTAAAGTGTGTCTTTATGAAATGATATTGGTGCTGTTAACCTTTTAAAGTATAAATTTAACAGCATAATATAGCGTGCGGAGTATATTTCAATGAAATGTAACTACTGCACTTTACCGTAATGGCCATGTCTGTCATTAACCTGGCCTAAAGTATGGCGTGGGTTATATGAGACGGGGTAGTTCAGTATTGTTTAATATTTTGTTATTTTTGTTTACATAACTATGACGACACACGTTATAAGCAAATAAACTAAGAAAGTCGGTGTGTGAAGAGTATTTTTTCGGCATACGTTATTACCTTTAATTTTTCCCGTGTAATATAGTGCAATGTAATATAATTGTCTGAAGTTGTTTGTGACACAATGGTCTTTGCAGAAAAATAATATTTTATTAATATACGCGTTATTCATTATCATTAAAGTTATATAGAGTATGGTGAAGCTGATTGTTAATATTTTGTCCTCCGTCCCTTTCGTTGACATATTTCTTTTAGTCGTTTGGGCATACTGGATATGGTTTTATCTATATAATCTTTGGGGATTGACCAAACGTTATGCTTTACGGCGTCCACAAACTCGTCCCATGTCTGATGTGTAATACTACGTTGCTTCACTTCATCTTCTATTCTTCTTCTCATTACATGAAACATATTTTCAATTGGGTTGAGGTCCGGTGATCGTGGTGGAATTTTCTCCAATGAAGCGCCAATTCTTGCCATAGCCGCTCTCGCTTTTGCAGATGTTTGAGATGGGTCATTGTCCATGACAAATATGTTTGGGTCCCCTTCCTCTTTTCCAGCTATTTCAAAAAGAATAGGAAAATTTCGTCTCACAAATTCGGCAAAATAATTTCCGTTCATTTTTTCATATTGTTCTGCAAGGATTACGCCTTTCCCATGAGCTATGGCCACCATCAAATGAAGTCGTTTCCCCCCAGGCAGATCCTTACTTCCCTTTGTTGTTATTTCCAAACCCTCACTTCTTTTCCTCCAGACTCTATTCTTAGGTTTTACCGCGTCACTCAGTGGATTATTTTTAAAAACAAAAGAAACACAGTCGAGATAAAAAGCAACATCTTTTGTCCAATAATCGTTTGGGCGTTTCAACATCACTCTCGCGTATTTTTCTCGTTGTTTGTAGTCTTTTGTGGTTAGAAGTCCTTTTTTCCTGCTTTGACGAAACGCGTATCCCATTTTGTGTAGATGTCTAACAAATGTTCTATAATGAGCTGCAGTTACGGGAATTCCACTCCTTTCCAGTACCTTCATTGCTGTAAAGTTCGGATTTTCTTCTCTAAGTTTCATTATTGCTCTTCGTAACTTTCTCTTTTGACGTAATGTTAATAGTTCAGGTCGGCCACGTTTACGTTCTTCATTCTGTTGCTTTTGTTTTTTGCATAAACCTTCTCGAAGAACTCGCAAAACACTTGATTTAGACATTTGGGTTTTAAAAGCGATTTGTTGATAAGAATATTTTTTCTCCTGGCGCAGAAACATCGCCAATGCGCGTTGTTTATCACTCAGTCGTACTTTGAAAACCATCTTGCAAACTTAAGTTGTCTATGTAACATCATGCAATTGTGACGTCATATAATAAATATAATTTTTTTAACATGTAATGGATTACCTTTCCCTTATACTGTAAGGTATGTAATGTTTTAGAAGTATGTCACATACCAAACGAGAGATGTCTGGTCTTAATTGTTTCGATTTTATTCAGACAATCGTTGACAAAATGGTTGGCACACATTACACGTTTAGCAGGTGTGGACCCCCTTCCCCCCATTTCAATGTTGTATAGGACCTCATAGGACCTCATAGGACCGATAATTTTACGATAATTTCAGATGATAGCGACGCACATGACACGTCAGAAGAAAACCGAAAGAGGAACATGAGTATTTTAGCTCTTATTCCTTGCCTTTTTCATACTGGTATCCTACAATCAAGGTTAGTGACCCGACGTTTGAAACACTAATGCAGATGTTTTGTTATCAATATTTGCATTTTGCATGATGTTACAATCCTGGACAAAATTGTTGGGACACTTTGCCGTTGACGATTTTCGCATGATGTCCCAACGTCTTTTGTCCAGGATTGTAAGTTCCTTCGATTTAAAAATATAGCCAAACCTGTATAAAACAGACTGGGAGAATTTAACTGTTTGCTTGATACATGTGGTATTACTGAGACTCCTCGCTTGCTCTCTAATAACTGCTTCTCTCCTTTCCTGCGTACCTCGCCGCTTTTCTCTCTCCTGTTCTTCTTCCCAATGTAAGGATCGTTTAGCTCCTCACACCTTTCCGTCTACCCAGTTTTTATCCCCTCTGTTCCTTCCTCTCTTCTTTCTTTCCTTTTACCATTCACCAAATCACGTATCTATCCATGAACTACCTATGCATGTATGCATGCGTCCTTCCTTCCTTCCCTTCCTTCCCTTCCCTTCCTCCCTCCCTTCCATCTTTCCCCTCACTCCTTTCCCCCTTGTTTTCATCTATCCTTCCTTTCCTCCTCTTCTTTCTACCTCAATTTATCCATCCATCCTCTCCCCATCGGTTCCTCCTTACTTCCTTGCTTGTATCGTTCCTTTTGTCCCTCCCTTCTCTCCCTCCCTCTATCATCCTTTTCTCTCTCCCTCCCGTTCTTCCCTCTATCCACTGTTTGTAGCTGAAAAAGCTGTGGCCTTCAAGCAGAAATTGTTAAGAAACTAGATCTGTTTACTTTGTTTTACCATGTGTCCCATTGCATTCACGTGCACGAAACAGCGTGCACATATTAAGCGTTTGTTAAAAAGTATAAAATAACCTACAGTGCAATCTACAGTACTAGATTCGGTAGATTCAAGCGATCATTAGACAACCCCGTTAAGTTGAACGAGCTGCAAAGATCGGCAAAACATTGGGCAGCGGCGAACTGGCAGCTAACTTCACGGCGTTAATCATCGAGACGTGCAAAGTAAACAGTTCGATATAGTACATTTATCAGTATTTTTTCCATTATTTGGTGCTACCCAGTAAGCAGTTTATTTACTATATTACCTAGACGATCGACAACAACTATTAAAATGCATACATGAGCTAGTGAAGCAGTTGAATCACATCGAGTTTATTTGGCGTAACTTTATTAACACAACAATACATAAACGCAAATTACAAATATTAAAATTACCTCAATAATTTAAAGTTTCCCATTTAACGCAAACTCGAGTCTCTTCAGCACGAAATGTCAACACAGCATATAATAAAATTAATATCCCCAATAAAAGATTCAATGTGTCAAAAAATACAAAAACTATCTGTCTGTCTGTCCATCTGTCTGCCTGTCTGTCTGTCTCTGTCTGTCTGTCTCTGTCTGTCTGTCTGTCTGTCTGTCTGTCTGTCTGTCTGTCTGTCTGTCTGTCTGTCTGCCTGTCTCTGTGTCTGTCTGCCTGCCTGTCTGTGTCTGTCTGTCTGTCTGTCTGTCTGTCTGTCTGTCTGTGTAGCTGGCTGGTTGTCTGTTTGTCTGTCTGCCGGAGAACCCGGCGAAAAAACCTCGAAGCACAGGAGACGACTACAACTCTACTCACATGAGTTCCAAGCTCGACAACGGCGTCATTCCCTAGTGGTCACTCATCCGAGTACTAACCCCGTCTAACCGGCTTAAACACGGAGCGAGCGTATAAAAGGGAGCGCCCCCCCCCCCCCCCAGCTACGCACTGACAGTTTGAAATGTCAACAGTCAAGTCAACAACGAGTCAGTGAGCTGGTGAAGTTTTGAGAATTATCTTTTATTTATAACCTTTTTACCTTTCAATAACCCATGTAAATTGTAAAGAGAAGCATAAGAGTCTTAGATAAAAACAATTCTGAAGTGATTAAATTTGTTTGGTCAATGAATTTGTAAAATATTTATGACCTTGCTTTCAAACGATGTTTGAAGGTCACGTATAGCTGCTTTGTCTTTCGCCGTTTTTTAAAATAGAGTTCCACATAAAAGACAAGACTTGATATTTAACTAAAACAGACCATTTAAACGAAGACAATAAATAGTTTATTATATTAACTTTGCAAGTCAATATATCACAAATTGAGAACTTTTTAGTAAGTCATTTGTCTGGAACTTTCCAGACAACATGTACTGCCGGTCGTGCAAAAACAAAGTTGTCGTCGTTGGAAAGTGAGATGATGTTCAGACATCAGTGTGAAGATATTCATTATCAACATTCTTGGTGTATATAAAAGGGTCTTATAATTACAAGGACGGAAAACAAAGAATACAGACATCATCTGCATTCAAGTGATTCAACAAGAAAAACGGTGAGACGGTTGGTCTTTTTCTTACGGTTTTTCCTCACCTTAGTTTTGTTTCGACGTATTGGAAGCGTAATTTTTCCGTCTTTCTACTCAAAATGATGTGTTACATTTGAAAAAGACAAATTCGACGTTTGGAAAGCGGCAAGTTTAATTTAAAAACAGTAAACAAGTCTCACAAAAGCTCCACTCTTCAGTCTTAGCGAAGTTCCTCGGCAAGGCCGGAAGTAATTTTAGCTGTGTGGACCAATCAGATGCGTTTGGCCAGGATTGGCTGAGTACCTCAGCCAGTACTTATGCAGTCGCTCCGTGTTTAACTTTTGGCCTACAGTGGTGAGAGGCAACGCGCTAACAGCACACGCCACCCGTGTTTCCCGTGCAACTGCGACGGTGCTAGAGTTTTAGACGTTTATAGAGACACTGAATTGTGTGTTATTTTGACGTAGGTCAAAAGGGGATATATAAGTCAGTCAGTCAGTCAGTCAGTCAGTAACAATTCTTTTATTGCCCCCTAAACAGAGGAGTGATTGTTTTAAAGTTATTTACATAATTAAAAAAAAAGATATAATGTTTAGAAATAAATTAATTAAAGAATAGTTCCCTAACGTAAGAAATGTACTTTGCTGTTCTCAAAAAGAACTTTTCTTGATCATCTTTGCGTAAATTACTTAAATTACTTAATGCCCTTTTCTCTCCCAATATTGTAGTGATGAACTCATCATCTTCCATTGAATGTAATTCCGCTGCAACCGTAAATGGTAAAGTGTCCATTACCCAATCCCACATCATATTTCTTTCTTTCTCTGATTCCCTACAATACAACAAAGCATGTCTCAACGGGTCCCTACAAAGTACACGACATCTTTCACACTCGGTGTTACTGTTATGAATGTCCTCTACTCGTTTACCCCTCTGGGTGTATGATCCACATAAAATGCGCAGAACATCTGTTACTTCGCCCAACGAATCAGTATACCGCCTTGCCAAGTTCCACCAAAAGATTGGTTCGAGTTTACTATGAACAACTGCGTATAATTTCAGCTGTCGATTGCGTAATACAGTCAGTCAGTCAGTCAGTCAGTCAGTCAGTCAGTCAGTCAGTCAGTCAGTCAGTCAGTCAGTCAGTCAGTCAGTCAGTCAGTCAGTCAGTCAGTCAGTCAGTCAGTCAGTCAGTCAGTCAGTCAGTCAGTCAGTCAGTCAGTCAGTCAGTCAGTCAGTCAGTCAGTCAGTCAGTCAGTCAGTCAGTCAGTCAGTCAGTCAGTCAGTCAGTCAGTCAGTCAGTCAGTCAGTCAGTCAGTCAGTCAGTCAGTCAGTCAGTCAGTCTGTCTGTCTGTCTGTCTGTCTGTCTGTCTGTCTGTCTGTCTGTCTGTCTGTCTGTCTGTCTGTCTGTCTGTCTGTCTGTCTGTCTGTCTGTCTGTCTGTCTGTCTGTCTGTCTGTCTGTCTGTCTGTCTGTCTGTCTGTCTGTCTGTCTGTCTGTCTGTGGCTTAATGACTTAAAAATATGTAAGAGGGAGGACCTAAAAGAGGACCTAAAAAAAATCCAACCTGAGTCTTCGTGGAAAACTCAAGGTTTTAAGGATGGACATTAAAAATCTTTTAGAAATAAGTGGAAAAAATGGTGTGAAAGGGGGAATCAACTTTGGCTCTTGAGTCAGAGAGTTCTATGAGCAATTCAGCAGCTTTGTCATTCTTTAACTAATTCTGCCCTCACTATGTCTGTGGCTTAATGGCTTAAAATTATGGACCAAGGACGTCTTAATTCAGTAGTATTTTTAGATTTGGCCAAAGCATTTGTTACTGTAAACCATGATATTCTGCTTGATAAATTATGGTACTATGGGATACGTCCAGTCTTTGACTTGGTTTAAATCATTTGTGCAACCGTACTCAAATGTGTACAGTTAATGGCTGTCTATCAAGTAGTCGAGTGATTAATTGTGGCTTCCACAACGCTCTGTCCTCGGTCCATTAATGTTTCTTGTATATATTAATGATCTACCGTGTTGTTCGCAACATTCTAGTGCTCGAATGTATGCTGATGACACGAATATCACAACAACCGGAGCATCACTACAAGAAATATCTTGCCAACCAAGATCTAAAAAAATGTTAAGGAATGGTTGAAGGCAAACAAACTTAATATTAATTCTACAAAAACAGAGCACATGTTTATTGGATCTGACCATAGTCTGGCCAAAATTAGAAATATACCTTATTTAGTTTTGGATGAGAAACCTATAAACCGAGTTAGGGTTGCCAAATCATTAGGAGTTATCATGGATAGACCATATTGATCACATTTCTAAAAAAATATGTGCTGCTATTTCTGGCCTTCACCAAGTAAAGCAGTTTGTTCCACTAGAAACATCGCTAACAATATATGTCGTTAATTCAACCATTATTTGACTATTGCGATGTAGTATGGGACAACGTGCCAAGCACAAGTGCTACTAGATTACAAAAGTTGCAAAATCGAGCGGCACGAGTAATTACAAGCCAGATCTAGTGAACTAATAGATAAATTGCACTGGAAAAGGCTATGTCACTCACGTGCTGAACATATGACAATAATGATGTATAAGGTATTAAATAATATGGCTCTTACCTACGAGACCATTTTAAAATTTATACTTTAGATAATACCTATGCATTACGAAATAAAGAAATGTCACTCGTCTTACCAAAACCACTCACTGAGTTTTTGAAAAAGACGTTTACTTATAGAGGCGTACAAGTCAAATGAGTTGTGAAACTAATCTTAACAATTTTTTAAAATCTCTCATCACTGGCTTCCTCTAATTAATTAAATTTTTATGTATTTTTAAAAGTATTCTCGGCTTTCTTGTAAAGCAGTTACACAACTGAAGAAATTCCGAATTTAAATAAATATTTCTCTGTCTGTTTGTCTGTCTGTTTGTCTGTCTGTCTGTCTGTCTGTCTGTCTGTCTGTTTGTCCGTTTGTCAATCTGTCTGTCTGTCAATCTAGCCGTCTGTCTGTCAGTCTGTGTCTGTCTGTCTGTCTGTCCGACCGACCGACCGACCGACTGACTGACAAAAGTTACAAAATCGTGCAGCACACATCATCACTTTCAAGGTGTTATGATGTGCGTTCACGGCTGACATATTAAATGAACTAAAATGGGATCAATTATCTTTTAGAAGAAGGAAACGCCTGATTAGACGAAGATCAAGATCAGGTGAACATAATTTAGCGATGTCCAGAATTCCCAAAACGGAATTCTTTAAAAAAAAGTTTTTCGTATCGAGGGGTAAAATTTTGGAATTCACTTCCTATTGAGGTTAAAGTTACTCAAACTATAAGTGAATTTAAGAGAAGGTTATCTGAATTTCTTGACATTGTCAACCAACAATAATTATTTGTATTATAATTACGTGTTTACTTATTCTTGATTTTTATATATCTAAAACTTGTAAAAATATAAGTTAGTATTTTTTGTTAAATATATTTAATTATATAGCTATACGGCTTTCATGTAAAGAAGTACACTTACGAAACTACCGTATTTAAATAAAGGTGAAATCATATCAAATCTATCTATCTATCTATCTATCTATCTATCTATCTATCTATCTATCTATCTATCTATCTATCTATCTATCTATCTATCTATCTGTCTGTCTGTCTGTCTGTCTGTCTGTCTGTCTGTCTGTCTGTCTGTCTGTCTGTCTGTCTGTCTGTCTGTCTGTCTGTCTGTCTGTCTGTCTGTCTGTCTGTCTGTCTGTCTGTCTGTCTGTCTGTTTGTCTGTCTGTCTCTGGCTGGCTCTTGAACCGTTGCATTTTCTTTCAGTAACGTAATGTGACGTTTCAATTGTATGCAAAAGGAATGAAATAAAGGTTTAAAACCTTACTTCGTTTCTTTTGCATACAACTTGTCCCGATAGTATATCTACAGTGTAGCTTGCCAGTGCAAGCCTGGCTACTTATCAGTGCCGAACCTTGATGACTGTGTACCATGCTACCATGCAACAGTGCACCCTGCCTGAAGTAGTTCTGAAGTTGCAATGCAATTTCAAAACTACCTTAGGTGGGGTACATTTCTTTCATGCAAAAAATGTACCAGGCCCGAAGTAGTTCTAAAAAATTTCACTATAAAGGAGGATATGCAATGTGAACCTTGGCTCTACGAAAACCTCTTCGGCGATAATCAAATCAATCAGGATTAATATAAGAAAAGCTCGCTCATTGGGATTAGCGCCTCGCTCAGGCAGGCTTGATCACGTTCAGCTGCAAATCTGTCAAATGCCAAAAGTCGAACATAAACACGTATGATGTGTTCTATTAAAATATTTTGTTGTTTAATTGTGTTGGTCGTTGGCGAAGTGGATATTTCTTAATTCGATATTTGGAAGATGGTGGGTTTATACACATCTGTTATATCATTACTGGTAAGTTGAAATATCAGCTTTGTATTGTATTTATACATTAGAACGTGAAAATGTGAAACTAAAGGATAAAAGACTGGGGGCTGATTATCCTTACTCGCAGCCAGCGGCTGAATCTTAACCAGTGGCGTAACTATAGGGGTATTCAGTCGAGGCATATCAAGGCGCTCCAGCCAGCCGCCATACGACGCAGTTCACACCACGGATAGCAGCTAAGATTATGGAGGGAAGAAATCCGGAGAACCCGACGAAAAACCCTCGAAGCACAGGAGACCTCAACTACAACTCCACTCATGAGTTCCAAGCTCGACAAACGGGTCATTCCAAAGCGGTCACCCATCTGAGTACTACAGTGGTGAGAGGCAGCGCGCTAACAGCACACGTCACCCGTGCTTCCCGTGCAACTGCGACGGGTTGTGTCATTTTGACGTAGGTCAAAAGGGGATATATAAATCTGTCTGTCTGTCTGTCTGTCTGTATATACTACATAGCTGTATTGTTTTTATATCAAACAGTTATGGACAGGAGCTTTTTTCATCATACAACAGATCTTTAGGACATTATTTTATCTGTATTGTATAATACAAAAGCTTCTTTCAATAGCAGTTCAACAAAATACAATATATACTGTATATATATAGAGAGAGAGAGAGAGAGGGAGAGGGAGAGAGTGTACATATATATAGAGTACATATATATATAGAGTACATATATATATAGAGTACATATATATATAGAGTACATATATATATAGAGTACACATATATATATATAGAGTACATAGAGAGAGAGAGAGAGTACATATATATATATAAATATATATATATATATATAAATATATATATATATATATATATATATAAATATATATATATATATATATATATATATATATATATATATATATATTACATATATGTATAGAGTACATATATATATAGAGTACATATATATATAGAGTACATATATGTATATATATATATAGAGAGAGAGTACATATATAGAGAGAGAGTATATATATATATTTAAGAAAATGAAAATGACCACCCGTGTTTATATAACCTGATGCAAACACGATAGTGAGTTGGGAGAATTCAAAAGTTTATGTGAACCCAAGCCGTAGCTGAGAGTACATAAGTGCCTTCGAATTCTCCCAAACTCACTTGAGTGTCTGCGTCAGGTTATATAAACACAAAGCATCCATTTTGTATTTCTTTTATGAAATAAGACTAAGAAATGCCACAACTGCATTTGCATAGCCTGATATAAACACGTAACTGACCAATCACAGTGTGGGTAAGACACAACCTATTTTATAAATATATATACTATATATATATATATATATATAGTCGCCTGATCCCGTTTAGGGTGAAACCTCTGGTAGCGAAGACTTTAAGGTAAACTATACTTCATACTTTGTATTTTGCTCTATCTATATGGTATTGAGCACTCTGTAACATTTCGTGAACCAAAACTCACTTGTATATATATATATATATATAACCTATACTATGTATATATATATAGTATATATATTTATAAAATAGGTTATATATATATAACCTATCTTATAAATATAAATATATATATATATATATATACTAATATACTATATGGAAATGACCGTGTAGCTCGGTAGAGCATTGGACTAGTAAACTGAAGGTCGCAGGTTTGAATCCAGCCATGGTCAAACAACTTTTCTGTTTGCCCGGTATGGCTTCGTACACTATGAGAACAAATTTTATCGCCATTAATTACCTGAGTGACAATTTCCACATCGTATAATATATATAAATATATATATTATATACAATTGGCAAAGTGCTCGATGAGAATCCAGAGCATATTATAGTAATAAAGATGTCTAACCAAAGCGATTGAGTTGTGTCCTTTTGAATTTAATTATATATATATATATATATATATATATATATATATATATATATATATATATATATAGAGGATATTACACGGTGGTGCGAAGATATGAATTTTATCTTCGAGTGGTGAAAACAATATTTTACGAATGAGTGCAGCGAATGAGTAAAATATTGTTTTCACCATGAGAAGATAAAATTCATATCTTCAAGCCACCGTGTAATTTTCTTTTTATTATATAGATTCATTGCAAAAAGTGGGAAAAATTTTTAATCACGTGATCGATATCTTCACTAGTGAGTATATGGAAAATATGTCACTGGATATTTTCTAGTAAAACACTCGCATCTATATAATAAATATATATATATATATATAATATTATATCAAAAATAATGTCATGCCTTCTCTCAGACATCACATTTGTGACAATAATGACATGTTTTTCCAGTGCAAAATTGATGATGCCATAACTCATAACATAATTCAAACCGTTGAATGCTGCATAACAGACGATGGAAATGTTTGCAGAGATTAAAGCCTTCTATTATAAAGATTCTATTATAAACGTGAAATGCCTGAATGACTTGGACGGACGTTCTTGGAAATTGCTTGTCTTAACTCACTCAATAACAGCACAAGTCCCTGACTTGCTTCAAGCAGTCGTCTCGGCTGTTTACAGTAAAGGTGTTATAGATAAACCAAGACAGAGTCATTAATCTGAAATTATAAATCCAGATTTTCGTTGCAAGACAAGAATACTCGCAACAAGCACACATAACAGGGGACCAAGCGATTCTAAAGAAGTGAAAGAACAGGTATTCTACGAAATTCGTTTGGTCAAATTCAAGTAAATATACTATAAATATCAATGGCATCTGGTACTTGCCTTCGAGAATCGAGCTCGGTATGACGCCATTGGAGGTTTCTTCACCAAGAAAGCAATGCAACTAAATTCCTTGTCCACCTAAACGTTGTCTTGGGCCAAACCAAAAATACGATTGTAAACTGAAGTACGCCCAAAACGTCAGTACTAGTACTTCGTTGACGAAAATCTCTGCGGTATTTTAAAACATTTATGTCTAAGGTTTTCTGTACTTCCTTCGTAGATATATGTTTATATCATGTATTTCAGATATTTGTTTATATCATGCGACAACTCAAAAGTACCAAGCCACGTTACAGGACTGTTTAAACAATCTTGACTGCTATTAAAACTTGCTCAAAACTGAGGAGTTCATACAGTATGAACCTTGTGCTTGCAGCGTGTAGTCCCAGACTTCTTTACAAGGCAAACGTCCTCACAGCGCGGGTTGCTCGTATTTTTGGCAATGTTCTCACAACGCGGTATGCTCATATTTCTTGCACATGTCCTCACAACGTAAGTGAAGAGACACAGTCCCCACAACGTGCAGCCGGTGAGTATGTGTGTATGTGTATGTGTATGTGTATGTGTATGTGTATGTGTATGTGTATGTGTATGTGTATGTGTATGTATATGTATATGTATATGTATATGTATATGTATATGTATATGTATATGTATATGTATATGTATATGTATATGTATATGTATATGTATATGTATATGTATATGTATATGTATATGTATATGTATATGTATATGTATATGTATATGTATATGTATATGTATATGTATATGTATATGTATATGTATATGTATATGTATATGTATATGTATATGTATATGTATATGTATATGTATATGTATATGTATATGTATATGTATATGTATATGTATATGTATATGTATATGTATATGTATATGTATATGTATATGTATATGTATATGTATATGTATATGTATATGTATATGTATATGTATATGTATATGTATATGTATATGTATATGTATATGTATATGTATATGTATATGTATATGTATATGTATATGTATATGTATATGTATATGTATATGTATATGTATATGTATATATATATATATATATATATATATCAAAGTCCCAACTTCCTAATCGCAATCTGGATTTAGACCTCAACATTCGACTATGACGGCTTTGTTAGATGCCGTAAACGATTGGTATTCAAATATAGATAGAGGCCTTTTAAATGGAATAATTTTTTTGGACCTAAAAAAGGCTTTTGACAACATGGACCATCAAATTTTGTTATATAAACTAAAATTATATGGTGTCTGTCAATCAAGTTTAGTTTGGTTTACTTCCTATTTAAAAGAACGTAAGCAAAATACATTTGCAAAGGGTGTCCTGTCGGATAGCTGTGCTATAGATTGTGGAATTCCACAAGGTTCGATACTTGGTCCGTTACTCTTCTTAGTTTATATTAACGATTTACCATCTTGTGATCTCTTTTCCAAAGTACGAATGTATGCAGATGACACTAGTCTTACGATAGCTAGTGATAATGTGCATATACTAGAGCAACAATTAAATGAATCACGAAATATCTGAAACACATACGTGGTTACAAGCCAACAAACTAATAAGTCTAAATGTCGTGAAAACTAAATATATGATAATAGCAAACCAGCATAAGATACGACACCTCACACATCAATTTCAAATTGAAGTTAACCACCAACTTTTAAAAAGAGAGAAAGGATATAAATATCTCGGAGTTGAAATAGATAACTCCTTAACTTGGAAAGATCATATTTGTCAAATCTCTAAGAAAATATCTGGGGGCATAGGTGGATTAAAACGGGTCAGACAACTTGTGCCATTTGAATTATTACTTACTATGTATAATTCACTAGTACTGCCATATTTCGATTACTGCAGTGCAGTTTGGGGGAGTTGTGGTAGAGGATTTTCCGATACACTTCAAAAGTTACAAAACAGAGCTGCCAAAGTAGTTACTTTTTCAAGTTATAACAGGCAATCTACTGAGTTGCTGGATGAGCTTAAATGGGATAATCTTGAAATAAGGAGATCGAAACAACTAGCTCTGATGATGTACAAAAATAATAATGATTAACATGCAGAGCACCAAGTTATTTAGCTAACATGTTTGAAAACATAACTTCTGTACATTCTCATAACTTGAGAAACTCAGAGTATAATGTTTATGTCCCAAGACCATATACTAAAGCTGGCAAAAACAGCTTTCATTATCAGGGAGCGGTTCTTTGGAATATATAGTCTATCAAGAGATATAAGAAGTCAAGACAATGTGAGATGTTTTAAAAAATATTTAAATCGTAGTTAGGTTATTATAGTTATTAGGTATTATTATAAAAGATTGTAAATAATTTATAGGTACTCTATATATTTGTAATTGTTTCTATATATTTGTAATTGTTTCTGTATATTTGTAATTATTTAAAAATACTGGAAGAGCATGTATTAATGAAGTGATACCGTGTTTAAATAAAGATTATTGATTGATTGATTGATTGATTGATTGATACATTTTTTTCTCTGGTGTTTTTTCTTTCAAATGTTCGAGTGAAACTTTGCATTATATATAGTTCTTCCCTGGTTTGTTTTATCTCTCTCATACATATAGTTTTCATGCTGTCAACTACGTTTTTTCGATTCTGATGGGCTTTTTTGAGGTTTAACATTGGAAGTATATTAAAACAGTTAGTCACCTTAAGTTTATATAAGCTTCTGTAATTTTTGTTTGTTTTTCTCTATCTGTTTCTGGCGCTACTAGGACGTGGCGGTATAGTTTTCCTTCAACCACAGCCATATATTTTGAAAATTTGTCAATAATCTAAATTAAAACTACATGTATAAAACAGGATGTAAAGGAGGGGCGGGGGTTTATACTAACTTGTATACAAAAACCGATCAGGTGTTGTTTATTTTAGTCGGGCGAGGGGTTGTTGCGTTTATGTATTTCTAGTACATACAGAATTTGCATGTCGACATAGCTTTCGGCAACAGTTTTCGTGGCTCAGTGGTCAGCGTTGCACTAGTATTGCAAGGTTGCGGGTTCGATTCCTAGCCGGAAAGCCTTGATGTGGCATTTTCACAAAAGGTCCTAGTTTGGTTCTAAAATGTATATATTCCTACACACTCAAGATTTTCCTTTATCAAAAATCCTTAGAACATAGTTTAATCAAGTGAAATCTATTAGTCAACCTCGTACCCAGGCTCTTTCCTAGCGCCAAGGTAATAGCGTGGACTGGTTTCGAATGTCACGCGTCCTAAGCACCAGTAACCACGAATAACCATGCACGCTATTAGCTAGTATAATATCCATGAAAAAATCTACAAGTCAACTGTACTTACAATGATACAGTTCCCTTGGGAGTGTCCACTCCTCGTGTATTTGATTGTTTAAAAAGCGCTTCGCTTCTACAACTATACTAGAAAACGTTTAGGTACTCTACTTGACAATAATAAGAAATAATTAGCTTGAAATTTAAACGGATTCTTTACTACAAATCGTGACCGCCATTTTGTTTACTTTGTGCAGCAAGAGCCTGGGTACGAGATTGGAAAATGTCATTCGTGAAAATTCCCTGTAAAACGTACGTAATTGGCTTTTTCCCACTTTTTCCCGTTTTTGACTGGTTCATTGGCTTCAAAAAATTGCACTGCATGCATTCCCTTTTTTCTGCACTGTAATTTTTTCCTGCACTGTATTTCCTTAAAATTGCACTGTTTTCAGCAAATCGAGGGATTTTTTCATGTATATTTAATACCTATAATATCCCGTACTTATATTGGCTATCGTTATTCATTTTTTTTATAAACTAACCTCCTCGTGTGCTATATTTCCGTATTTCCATGTAACAGAAATACCTTCCTTTGTTCGAAAATTTCGTTCGTCAAACGTCACACCCACGTCCCACCAACCAGTAGATTTGCCGCTGTCATCATAATCTTTTGTTATTTCAATAACTACATTATTCTCTGATTCAATTTGCTTCATGCGTTCCTGTCCTTCCTCACTTGACAACAGTTCACCTTTGTATCCCATCAGCGTCTTTTGTTCCTTAATTTTTTTAGGAACTATTTCTTCTTGGATCATTTTATCTGCCAGCCTGAACGAACTTTGGTTTCCTTGAAGAACTGAATTTCCAGAATCTTCGTTTACTTCAATTGTGACTTTCTTCTTTGCAAATTTCTGTTGCACGAACTCCATTTCAGGTTTGAAGAGTTCTTCGATAACACGCTGCCATTTGTTTGAATGCTTTAGTTCTAAAATGCAAGAAAAGGAAAATTGAAATAAAAATAATAGTTCAAACTATTTGGTCATATTTTTATTTATTTTTTTTGGGGGGGGGGGGTTGCACATTTTACTTCCGCTACTATTCATACTTCCGCTGAGTTGTTAGCCGTGTGACGGAGTGAGGCCGTGAAGCATGTTGTAAGTTCTTATTATAAATATAAGTGCCCAGCACAAAACACGAATAAAAGCCATGAACACAAGGACATAAAAAACATAATACTTAATAATCTAACGTTTCGTTGTTTATGCTAAAAGATAATGAGAGATAATGATTACAAGATATTAATTTACAGGATATATAATAAACAGAATTCTAATTACATACATATAGACCAATCAAAATAAAGAACTAAAAATACATATTACAAGCTAATTATAGGTTAGGAGGTGAGGTAACACTGAAGGTGTCAGGAGGTAAGAGAATGTTAATATAAGTAGAGGGGTGCTGATCCAATATTGCCGTTGAGATAACGTTTAAGTTTGTTAATTAAAAGACTTTCGCGTAAAAGAAGCTCAGATTCAAAAGAGCAGGAAGAAATAATATTAAAATCACTAAAAGAAATAGGATGCCAATAATGATGATGGGCAAGAATATTACCACGGGGTAATGAGTGGACTAGGGAGTTTTTTGCCAGTAAGGGCCGAAATTTCCATGTGTTCAGAAACGCCGTGTGTGCACATGTCGAGTGGTTTCCACATACAAAGCTCCGCAGCGTTGACACTTAAATTTATACACGACATGCGATCTCAAAGAAAGAGGAATTCGCTCTTTGAACGAAAAGAAATGAAAAAGGCGAAGAGAAGGCCGAGCTACAAACCTAATGCTAACTTGAGGATAAGCAGAATTGAGTAGTTTTTTTAATTGCGTTCGAATTTGGAGAAAATGCTCAACCTCGTACCCAGGGCATTTTGCCTCCACGCCGGGAGGTCGGCGAAAATGGCCTGGCATCGGCTGGTCGATTCTATAATCTGATTGGCCGGTTTAAGAACTCGATTACTTCAGATAGAGTGTAATTTATTTATGAAAATTTGAATTGTGATAGAGATCCATTCTGCAAAGTTTATCAAAGAATCGAAACGATTAACGATAGCTTTGGTTAAAGTCAAGAACAACATTAGATATATGTTTGTTCATGACATTTACATGTATCCTGGATAATCGTGGGAGTATGAAGAATAACGCTAGCCAGTTGCTTTTATGATAAAGGTTCACATGAGCGAGTCGGCAGAGCGTTAAATATTTCTCATTTATTATTCATGTATACGTATTATACAAAAACAAAACACAAAGACCGCATAAATTTCCTTGCCATAACACCCCAAAATTCTGGGTGTCACGTGACCAGCCGATGCCAGGGCCATTTTCGCCGACCTCCCAACGTGGAGGAAAAATGCCCTGGGTACGAGGTTGGAAAATGCTGACCAGTGAAAGGTAACGAAAAATAAATAACGTGTTTAGGAACGGAACATGGTTTTGCAGACTGCGAGAATACTTTATCAAGAAAAGAGGAAATGCAACTGTTAAGGAGTTTTTCTGGATAGCTGTTTTGAATAAAAATAGTTTTAAGTTTTTCTAGTTCGGAATTAAAAGTAACATATGTCGAACAAATGTTAAAACAGCGATTGAGAAGCGAAAAAATTAAACCTTTTTTATAGGTAAGTGGAATAAACGAATCAAAAGAAGTAAGTAAGCCGGTAAAAGTAGGTTTACGATAAACAGAAGTCGAAAAGCAACCACCAAGAAAAGATATGGAATTGTTAGACTCAAGTTCATGCGTAAATTTTATGTTAGGATGTTTAGAATTCAAATAATTAAGAAAAAGAATAACATTGTTAGGCGAACGAAATAATATGAAACAATCATCAACGTAGCGTCTGTAGAATATATAGCGGTTTAAATTCAGGAGGACAATCATTTAGCCAATTAGATTCATGATGTGCAAGAAAAATATTAGCAAATAAGGGACCTAGGGGGGAACCCATAGCAACACCATCGACTTGTTCGTATAAATTTCCATTCGGAAAAAGAAGTGACAAATTTTAACGGCCAAATTTAAAAGTTTTCGAAATTCTAGAACGGAAAAACCGTGAAAACGGGTGCTGCATGCCTGAGAAAACATTTTGAACAATAATATCTATTTCATTCAAAGGAATATTAGTAAAAAGAGAAGTAACGTCAAAGCTAGCCATGAAACCCTCATTGGTGTTTACATCTAATCCGAGTAATTCACTAACAAAAGAAAAAGTATCATGAACTGAAAAAATACTGCGTGAAAAAGGACGTAGAAGAGAAACGAGAAACTTAGCAATTTTATAGGAATGAGAACGAATAGAAGAAAGTATAGGCGTATGAGGAACATTAGGTTTATGGATTTTAGGTAGTCCATATAAAATACCTGGACGAGAACCAATTGGTCTAATTAAGGTTCTTGTATTGACTATCAGAAATAACATTGTCCTTTTTTAGTTCACTTAAAAAGGTTTTAATTTGATTCTCCCGTTGGATGGTCAGTCGGACGGCATCTTTTTCTAGTTTTCGAAATTTGGCGTTATCAGCTAGGATATCTTCCATCTTCTACAGTAAACCGACTTGTCAAGGATGACAACACCATTTCCTAATACTATCATCGTCTTTCAAGGTTTTCAAGATACCAAGTTCATCTTTGACGAAAATAAAAGCAGGAGGTGAGAAACTACTCTTCGAAGATTCTTTCCGACCAAGAGAAACGCGTTCTCATGAAAGGACTAAACTTTTCAATACCGCCGAAGAAATTGAGTTATTGTGATTTTCTCGTTCCGTTCGAACTGCTCTACCGGAAAATTTGTGGTGAATCGATCTACCCACGCTTTCGTTTGAATTTGGACTTCATCAAAACGAAGATGAAAAACATTGCCCTGTCTGGTTTTCGTAGTTTCTCACCTCCTGCTTTTATTTTCGCCAAAGATGAACTTGGTATCTTGAAAACCTTGAAAGACGATGACAGTATTGTTATCATCAAACCGGACAAAGGAAATGGTGTTGTCATCCTTGACAAGTCGGTTTACTGTGAGAAGATGGAAGATATCTTAGCTGATAACGCCAAATTTCGAAAACTAGAAAAAGATGCCGTCCGACTGACCATCCAACGGGAGAATCAAATTAAAACCTTTTTAAGTGAACTAAAAAAGGACACTGAATGTTATTTCTGATAGTCAATACAAGAACCTTAGACCAGTTGGTTCTCGTCCAGGTATTTTATATGGACTACCTAAAATCCATAAACCTATAATGTTCCTCATAGGCCTATACTTTCTTCTATTCGTTCTCATTCCTATAAAATTGCTAAGTTTCTCGTTTCTCTTCTACGTCCTTTTTCACGCAGTATTTTTTCAGTTCATGATACTTTTTCTTTTGTTAATGAATTACTCGGATTAGATGTAAACACCAATGAGGTTTTCATGGCTAGCTTTGACGTTACTTCTCTTTTTACTAATATTCCTTTGAATGAAACTATAGATATTATTGTTCAAAATGTTTTCTCAGGCAGCACCCGTTTTCACGGTTTTTCCGTTCAGTAGAATTTCGAAAACTTTTAAATTTGGCCGTTAAAAATTGTCACTTCTTTTTCAATGGAAATTTATATGAACAAGTCGATGGTGTTGCTATGGGTTCCCCCCTAGGTCCCTTATTTGCTAATATTTTTCTTGCACATCATGAATCTAATTGGCTAAATGATTGTCCTCCTGAATTTAAATCGCTATATATTCTACAGACGTTGATGATTGTTTCATATTATTTCGTTCGCCTAACAATGTTATTCTTTTTCTTAATTATTTGAATTCTAAACATCCTAACATAAAATTTACGCATGAACTTGAGTCTAACAATTCCATATCTTTTCTTGACGTTAAAATTGACCGTTCCGGTGGTTGCTTTTCGACATCTGTTTATCGTAAACCTACTTTTACCGGCTTACTTACTTCTTTTGATTCGTTTATTCCACTTACCTATAAAAAAGGTTTAATCTTTTCGCTTCTCAATCGCTGTTTTAACATTTGTTCGACATATGTTATTTTTAATTCCGAACTAGAAAAACTTAAAACTATTTTTATTCAAAACGGCTATCCAGAAAAACTCCTTAACAGTTGCATTTCCTCTTTTCTTGATAAAGTATTCTCGCAGTCTGCAAAACCATGTTCCATTCCTAAACACGTTATTTATTTTTCGTTACCTTTCACTGGTCAGCATTTTCTCCAAATTCGAACGCAATTAAAAAAACTACTCAATTCTGCTTATCCTCAAATTAGCATTAGGTTTGTAGCTCGGCCTCTTCGCCTTTTTCATTTCTTTTCGTTCAAAGAGCGGATTCCTCTTTCTTTGAGATCGCACGTCGTGTATAAATTTAAGTGTCAAAGCTGCGGAGCTTTGTATGTGGGTGAAACCACTCGACATCTGCACACACGCGTTTCTGAACACATGGGAATTTCGGCCCTTACAGGCAAAAAACTCGCTAGTCCACCCCGCGGTAATATTCTTGCCCATCATCATGAGACGGGGCATTCTATTTCTTTTAGTGATTTTAGTATTATTTCTTCCTGCTCTTTTGAATCTGAGCTTCTTTTACGCGAAAGTCTTTTAATTAACAAACTTAAACCTCATCTCAACGGCAATATTGGATCAGCACCCCTCTACTTATTTTAACTTTCTCTTACCTCCTGACACCTTCAGTGTTACCTCACCTCCTAACCTATAATTAGCTTGTAATATGTATTTTTAGTTCTTTATTTTGATTGGTCTATATGTATGTAATTAGAATTCTGTTTATTATATATCCTGTAAATTAATATGGTGTAATCATTATCTCTGAAGATGTTTTAGCATAAACAACGAAACCTTAGATTATTAAATATTATGTTTTTTATGGCCTTGTGTTCATGGCTTTTATTCGTGTTTTGTGCTGGGCACTTATATTTATAATAAGATTACGGTTTCCGCCTGCTGAATCTCTTGCCGACGTTCTAAAGAAACGATATGTTGTAAGTTCTTTGCTTTTGGAGTTGGAAAAAAGTTGAACAGCTTTGCCTTTTGAGCAAGGTGTTCTTGCATGTTATTGGTAGATTTCGAAACTGACTGACTGACTTATTTTATTGACGTTTATTTAACAGTGATGTGATTGACAACTCAATTGGTATCAACTCCTACCTAAAGTGATCTTACTTCAGATTATAAACAAGCTCATTATTGTTACGCTATTAGAAAATGTTTTTTGTTTATTAAAGTGACTTATTATATGGCACAAGTTACTTACGTTGAAATCGTGTGTTCTCATTGGCTGTCATGAGGACTGGAGGTGACGTGATTAAAGTCCCATTCCTCGCTGAAATTCCTGAAACTCTTGCTGTTGAACGGTTTTCCATTGTCACTTATTAGTGTGACAGGAATGCCGTGTCGAGCGAACCACGATTTGAGTACGGTAATGACACGAGATGCAACTGTGCTCGTCATGTACATGTCTTGAACCTCAAACAATCCAGAGTAATAATCCATAGCTATCAAGAACGTTTGTCTATCCAGTTCGAATAAGTCTACACCGACTTTCTCCCAAGGAATCTCCGGTGCGTTGTGAGGCATCAAAGGCTCGTTGCCCTGCTCAGGTCGATATCTGTTGCAAATTCCGCATTTGGATATGTGATCTTTAATGACAGCTATAATTCCAGGCCAGTACACGGTATCACATGCTCGTCGCAGAGTGCCTTCCATTCCGATGTGTGATTGATGCAAGCTCTTTATGGTATCAGAACGTCCTGCAGCAGGTATCACCAGATGGTGTCCTTTGTACACAAGTCCATCTTCAGACGTCAATTCATCACGGCTGTTCCAATATATAAATCAATAACTCATTGGCTTGGTTTGTCAAGTTTGCGTGCTTCCTTGCGGCTGTCCGGCCAACCATCGGTGATGAAGCCGATTAAAATTTGCAGCTCTGCATCTTCTTCAACTTTCGTGGGAGGACATTGAGATCTTCATCATGTTTCAACTGTTCAAGTTCAGCTGAGAATACTCGCTCTTTTACTCCTCGTACCACACTGGGTTCTCTTTGATGTGCACTGACATTCAAATATGCTCGGCTAAGCGTGTCAGCCAAGTACGTTATGGTGCCTTTCTTGTATTCAACTCTGATGTCGTAGTTTTGTAGTCGTAAACGCATGCGTTGTAGCCTCTTTTGTGCGCTGTGGATCGAAAACCGTCTCCAATGGTTTGTGATCTGATTCCACCACTACGTCGCGCTTACCAAAGATGTATTGGCCAAACTTCTCACAGGCATAAACTATGGCTAAGAGCTCTTTCTCTATTTGTGCGTAGTTACGCTCGGTGGTTGTTAGTACACGAGAGCTGTATAGGCAATTGGGTGGCCAACTTGCAAGAGAGCAGCACCAAGACCAGTTTGTGAGGCATCGCATTGTATAGTTGCTGGCATGGGCTTAGCCTGCAGAGGCCCGTCCACCCGTCTTTTGGACGGACATTTTTGAAAGTGGACGGGTAAAAATTTACTAAAACAAAACTCCAGTATTTCGTCTTTAGTTCTTTAATACAACCGTACAAGCTTTAGTTTCACTGTGGCATTCAACAGTCATTACACACACAGTCAGACCACAATATCACAAGATACAAGTTCCCATGTTTTTGCGAAATATATAGTATTAATTAGGACTAAATTTGACGATTATTTTAATCTGCAGAGGGCGGACGTCAACCATAACCCTATCAACATGACAACATCACGTATTAGCATAATTGCATTCTACAACCGCTGACACAAATCCACGTGTTTTCAGTACAGAATAGCATGGGTGACTAATCGTTAAATATAGACAAAGAAAACGAAATATTTTGCTGGTGTTTGCTCTCCAATTTAGAGTACTTTTGTTTTCCAGAATGCTCAGAATCACGTTTTCAGAAGACTTGATTTTAAAATTTTTCTGGGTGGAGGCTTGCTTCCAGACCCCCCTAGTAGTGCGGGCAGTTTTTGACGGGTAGATTACTAATCCTGGCTAAGGCTCTGGTTGCTGGTTTCGTAACATCATAGTAGGCAAGCACTAGTGCAGTGCTAATCATTCTCTGGATTCCAGCCATGGCTTCTTCATGTGCTGTTAACCAACACCATTCTGCATCTTTCTCTGTGAGCTTTCTCAAGACTTGGTTTCATCAGAGAGACATGGTAAAAACTTAGCTAGTTCACCTACCCAGGAATCTACGCAAGGAAGGCACGTCTGTAGGATGTGGTGTTCCTCTGATGGCTTCCACTTTGTTTGGATGGTCGGCATTTCCACTGGTGTACTTCCAAAACCCATGACAATGAAATCATCTGCAATCACCTCAACACCTTTCAACCCTTCTATATGCTCCTGCATCCTTCGCTGCCATACTTCAGGTGCGCTGTTTATGCCAAATGGCATAGGTTTACAACGATATCGCCCGAATGGTGTATTAAATGTGGTGAGTAGGCTGGATGTGGGATCAAGTTCCACTTGCCAAAATCCATCGCTGGTGTCGAATACACTGAAAATCTTGGCACCATTCATTCTTGTAGCAATTTCTTCGATGGTTGGCATAGGAAAATGTTCACGCTTTATCGCACCATTTAGATATTTGGGGTCAAGACATATACGTATATCGGCTTTTTCATCTGCTCCAGACACCGGTTTGCGCAGGGGCACCGGAAGCTACTTAAGGCGGCGGGGGCAGCCATATAAAAAGGGATTAATTTTTGCACGTGGTAAATAATGTTCGCGATTCAATTTTGCTCTACAGCATAAAATAACCAAAATGCATAACGGTATGATATAATGAATGACAATGTATTGAGAAAGAAAATTCAGCGACTGAATTGTACATATTGGTGCTACATTCCTATTTACATTTAAGAAAACATGGCAACTTTAATTGAATCAGAAACATCCGCCAAGTGAAAAAAGTCTGGGCACAGGACACAGCTCAACCTCGTTCTCAGGTCCTTTTTGAAATTCGTAAGGTGGGAAAAGGTTCTGGCATCAGCTGTTGGATTCGGCGTTTTTATTGGTTAGTTGCTTTTTCTAAACATTCCTCGTGAAACATATTTATGCATAGTTTTGTGCTAGTTATGATCAAATAGCTTCAACGGGACAGCCAATGGAACAAATAGGACCGCCATTGTAATGAACTTCTCCCACGGGGCCGCCATTACTCAGAATAATTTTGCATAATAAACTAAATTGCTAATTTATTACACCAAGTATTTTTGGGTGCTGTGACCAGCCGATGCTAAGGCTTTTTTCCACCCTCCAAATTTCAAAAACGCCCTGAGAACGAGGTTGGACACAGTTAACCCAAGGCAAAATTGGTTTGCTGCCTCTGCATGGTCTGCAGTAATACGTTAGCTTGTGAGACATTTGGGGTATTAATACAGAAGTCATTTAATACAATAATACAAATGCCAATTCCTGTAGAAAACATTCCGCTTACGAGAAAGGGCAATTGGTTGTCCCCGTGCTGCCCCTGCACTGTGATGGCAGGGGGAGGCAGCTGCCCCGGCTGCCCCGGCACCCCTGGGTTTGTGCACTGCAAGCATGCTGGACACCCAATCACATTTACTTTTGTAATAATGTCATCCTCTACCATCTGGTCGAGTTTCTCCTGGACTTGGTCTATCAATGCTACAGGCAGATGGCCAGGTGGGTGTACCTCCGGCTCCACAGATGGATCAGTTGCAATAGTGTATTGTCCTTCTAGTTTGCCAAATCCCTCAGAAATCATTAAATTCTTGCAACAAAGGGTCAGATCCTGCATTAAGTACATTTACCCGGGGTGTTCTGTATCAGGTTCATGCCATGGTTTGCTTGCAGAATATTGGCCCATACCCCTCTCCTTTTACCACGTTCACAACAATCTTGTGTGTCTGACAAGCGCGACTTACAGACACTATGGTTGGACCATCAATGGGCTGTTTATATCCATTGGCTAATATAAGCACTGAACGTTTTTTCGTATCCAGGTTCTTGAGCTCCTTGTCACCAGTTACGCTTTGGTAAACCTTCAATGGTAGTAGATTACACTCTGCCCCAGTATCCATGAGAAACTGAACGTCCATGCTTGGTACACCACTTATCTCACTTTCTACCGTTAAAGTCACAGTTTCTGAGTTTCACGATCTTTACTTGCACTTGTTCTTGTGGTGCCTAAATAATATCGCTCCTGTTCATGCACAGCAGCAATTTTATTCTTAGCATGGCACTTAACTGCAAAATGATTTCTCACACCACATATTTTGCATATTTGACCAAACGCTGGGCACTTCCGCTTCTCGTGATCGCGACCACAGTATTTACAATCCTTGATTAGAGATGAATGGCGGCCATCTTTGTGTTGTTGCTCGTCTTCTCTTGAAGCGTCTTTCGGTTGTTTTTGTCGAACAGCTGATGCACGCCAGTTCCAAATCCATCGCTTTCATTTGAGTGGCTGTACTCTCAGCAGCTCGTACTATGTCTAGTGCTTTCTCAAGAGTAAGTTTATTGTCTCGAAGTAACCTTTCACGTACCTTTGCATCTCTAATACTAGTATTAACGAGACGGTCACGAAGTAACTGATCTGGTGTAAGCGATTCCAAATCACAGTTCGATACAATTTATCGCAGTTCCGTCATGTATTGGTCTACGGTTTCTGAAGCTTCTTGATCTCGGGTAAATAAACGGAAACGTTCATAGGTAACATTCTGCCTCGGAATACAATAATCTTCAAATTGCTTTAAGACTAAATCAATTTCCTTTACGTCCTCTTCTGAGGACCAAACAAACTGTTCGAAACACTTTGTTGGCCTCCTTTCCTATTACCGATAAAAGAGTAGCTACATGTCGTTCTTGGTCTTCTTTATCGAGCTTCGTTAGCTAGTGTACAATTTCTCCACGTCGACTTCCATACACGCCAATTCGAAACCGTCGAGCCATCATTTAATTCAAGCACGTCCGGAGGAGGTATCCGGAAATTTATAGCCATTCTGAGTTTAAACTCGTCGTCGCTGTCTGCCGTATTACGCACAAACTCCACTTTTTACTCCAGACATCATGTTACGCTATTAGAAAATTTTTTTTTGTTTATTAAAGTGCAGTGGCATAACTTTGGGCTTGGGTGCCCCTGGCCCAAACTGAAAAGGGCCCACCGGTACCAGGGGACCCAGGGCGCGAAGCCTGCCGAATTGAATTTCACATGTCACAGAAGTGCATTTTCGACGATTTCTGCGAGGAAATTTCCAAGAAAATTAATTGGTATAACAAGGGGAAATTCATTGTTATATCAAACGGGTTTTTTTTATTATTACAGTAAAAACCCGCTTATAAGAACCCACGAATTAAGAACCTTTAGGCTAAAATTTGCCTTTTAGACCCCCATTTTATAAGAACCTTTTTAGCCTAAAAATTATAACAGGTTCTTATTTGAAAAACTTCAGTTGAAATAACTGAAAATAAATGGACAAAAACTGGTTGTTACAGTATGACTGTGCAACTGTCAGGCGGTTCCATTGTTTTATAAACATTCTAGTTTTGTTGCAGTTTAAGTACTGTTTAATAAACGAGCAGGAGTGTTTTATCAGATATAAAGACACGAGGCGAAGCCGAGTGTTTTTATATCTGATAAAACACGAACTGCGAGTTTATTGAACGGCTTCAAAAACGAACCACTTGGTAAGTTCATTGGCGTAGTAAGTTTGAAAAATAACCTTGTCTAAGCCGAGAAAATCAAAGCTAAAGTTTATGTAAATCAGGAGGTATCTTTATCACATATAAAGACACTGATTAAACTTTAATTTCTTTTGAATTTTCCTCATGAATTATTAATGAGTTTTTGAATTGTTACATAAAGGACCTAGCTGCAGATATAAATCAGAGCCGGGATCTTTTTTATTATGTGGTCATATTAGTTATAATTAAAGTGTTTATTGTACAAAAGGAAGGGGCCACACTCATTTTGAACTTGTTGTTGGACCAACAGCAAGAACCCTTTCCTCGAAAAAAATAAGAACCTATTTAAGAACCTAAATAGCCTAAAACCCAGTAAATACCACTTATATCAGAACCTTTTTAGGCTAACTCGAAAAATGGTGGTTCTTATACGCGAGTTTTTACTGTATAAGAACGTTCTGTATTTTTTATGTAATATCATTAAAACATGAGCAGCAGAGTTTTGTCAGATTTAAAACACGAGACGATAGCCGAGTGTTTTAGATGTGATAAATCACGTACTACGAATGTTTTAAATGGCTTCAAAAACTATCCATATAATAAGCTCGTATAGAAATCAATTTTGAAAATTGAAGTTGTCTGAGCCGCAAAATCGAAGAAAAAGTTCATGATTTTCCTTTGTGTTTTCCTCATGAATTTTTGAATTATTGAAGAAACTGTTTGAAACTTCGTACCAATATTTTAAATTATGGAAAGCTATATCCAGTTCAACGACGACTGACGATTTCGCAATAAATATGTGAAAATGACGGAATGTCGGAATCCTCATAAGGACATCCGACATTCTGGCTCAGGGGCCCCCTGTGACAAGGGGCACCCGGCTTTTGCCGGGCAGCGCCTATAGGAGTTATGCCACTGTTAAAGTGACTCAAAAGTGTTTGTTGTTTTACACTGAACTCGCTCGTCGCCATGCTGCAAAGTCACTTAGTCACGTGAGCTATGTTGCACAGGGAGCCCCAGCTATCCATTCTAACTATCGTTACAATTATATACTGGATAATAAATAGAATTCAAGTTTTGTTTCTAGATTTGTGCGCTGTATTTGCACTGGCAGCATTGTAAGGACGAAATAGTTGTAGTTTTTTATTATACCCAGTTCAAAGTTTGGATCAGCGCGCAAACTATGAGGTGCCAATCCCGCCATAATTCAGCCAACAACAATTTGTTCAATGCAGCCTTTGGATTTATTAAATGCAGCCTTGAATTTATTAAATGCAGCCTTGAATTTATATTATGCAGCCTTGAATTTATATAATGCAGCCTTGAATTTATATAATGCAGCCTACAGTTTATATAATGCAGCCTTGAATTTTTTTAAATGCAGCCTTGAATTTATATTATGCAGCCTTGAATTTATATAATGCAGCCTACAGTTTATATAATGCAGCCTACAGTTTATATAATGCAGCCTTGAATTTTTTTAAATGCAGCCTTGAATTTATATTATGCAGCCTTGAATTTATATAATGCAGCCTACAGTTTATATAATGCAGCCTTGAATTTTTTTAAATGCAGCCTTGAATTTATATTATGCAGCCTTGAATTTATATAATGCAGCCTACAGTTTATATAATGCAGCCTACTGTTTATATAATGCAGCCTTGAATTTTTTTAAATGCAGCCTTGAATTTATATTATGCAGCCTTGAATTTATATAATGCAGCCTTGAATTTATATAATGCAGCCTACAGGCCTTGAATTTTTTTAAATGCAGCCTTGAATTTATATTATGCAGCCTTGAATTTATATAATGCAGCCTACAGTTTATATAATGCAGCCTTGAATTTTTTTAAATGCAGCCTTGAATTTATATTATGCAGCCTTGAATTTATTAAATGCAGGCTTGAATTATATAAAATGCAGCCTACGGTTTATATGCAGCCTGGAATTTATAAAATGCAGCCTGCATATTATTTCAAATGAATATCAAAGCCCTTCACAACATTTTAAAATGTTGCCAACAGTTCAAAATTTTGATATGATTTTAAAATGGTGCAGAAATTTTTGAGATCGTATCTGATCTCTGAAGTAGTCTTTCTTACTCCTCAGCTGTACGAATCATATCCGCACTCCGCAGACCTGGGGGAGGCGGAGCCCGCGTTCCTTATAGCCATGCCATTTACAAATTACAATGGCGACGTCGCAGGCCGAGCCAACAGAAGTTGTGCACTTTAATACGAGAGGTTTTAAGAAACAAATTGTTAAACATCAGTGTGAATCTTACACATCCTCACTACCATCCAGCTGTTGAAGATCTACTGCTGGAAATTGACAACGTTACTGCAGCGATTCAATGTTTAGATTCTTTCACACGAATACCTGAGGATATCTATGATGAAATTTCATCAGTGAGAAGACTTATTGAAAGGAAGAGCAACGTTTCAACAAGAGCCCCCCAAATAAATACTAATTTGCCAGGACGACCTTCCTATGACATCTCTCGAGAACAGTTACAATTTTTGATTGATGTTGGTTTTAATGTTCCGCAAATTAAAGACTTACTTCATGTGTCAACACGGACTGTTGAAAGGCGTCTTGCAGAATATGGCATCACAACACAATCATATAGTTACATTACAGATGCGGAGTTAGACTGTGAAGTTCGTAACATAAAAACCTTTAATCCGAACTGTGGATCGAAAAACCTCATTGGATACCTTTTAGCGCGAAGCATTAAAGTACCGAGACAACGTGTACGAGATTCCTTAAAAAGGGTTGATCCCCTTGGTGTATAGCCTCCTTCGCAGACGTACTTATGGCTCGCTTTCCTCCCCAAACTAACGTCTGCTCACCCGAGAGCTACATTCCATTCCCTTTGTGTACATGGACCAATGAAATTACACCATTGTCGTGCTAAATAAAGCCGTCCCGGCTGCATGGTGTTGTTATATGTAAATTTGTTTAGTCGAAAGCTAATATTTTGAAAAGTTTGGCCTAGAACTTCACGAAATTTACGAAGAATATTGTTTTGACTATGTTCTTGCTGCCTATGCAAACAAATAAGCGTTGAAAGTCAGTGTAAAGCGTAAGAGCGTTAAGAGAAATTTAAGATTGTAAATAAAAGCTCAAATAATATTTAGGTGCCTGTTTAGTGTCTGAACCGACTGTCTGAATTAGTTTACTTGAAAGCTAACATTTCGCTTACTATAGCTCAGAGCTTTACAAAATTTACGAAGAATATTGTTTTGACTATGTTCTTGCTGCCTATGCAAACAAATAAGTATGAAAGTCAGTGTAAAGCGTAAGAGCGTTTAAGAGAAATTTGAGATTGTGTCTCTTCAGACATTGTTAATAAACACCTCTGGCCGACTGCCCGAATTCAGTTTACTTGAAAGCTAATATTTCGCTTACTATAGCTCAGAGCTTTACAAAATTTACGAAGAATGGTATTATGAATATGTTCTTGCTGGTCGTGTAAATAAATCTGTGCGAAGAGCTTTAGAAAATCTACAAGTGTCGGCGACATATATCTAGCGGACAATAAATTCTACGGGATGTTTGGCCATGTCTGGGTAGCAACCTCGATGTTTATATTCAGCTTCATATTCCAGGCAGTGGCGCTTTCAACTTTATTTCATGTACATGTATTCATATTGCAATTCACAGTTAATACAACATCATCTTATTGATTCTGTTTAAATTTTTACTAAACTATAATTAGCAATAGTTTCGAAATATTTGTTCAATGGTTCAAACGATCAGCTCAAGCCTCAAGGTCGAAGGTCAGGTTTCCAGATATTGGAAGTCTGATTCTGATTGGTCAACATTTGGAAAGTAATTTGCTGCTCGGGTAAGCAGCCGGTAGTTGAGGGGAGTGATAACGAACCTGAACTGACGGCTGCGAAGGAGACTACTTGGTGTATGCATCCGCCAGTGTATAACTATACGTCGCCGTGTTTACACTTTACACGGTGGCTCGTCCCTTAGGTTTATGGTCGGCACTTAAAGTGCCACTAACCTCAAAAAATTTTTTTCGCAAATCTAAAAGCCCTTATTGAGTGAATTAGGCCAGTGAATAAATTATTGGTATTGGACATTTCTTTCGTCTTCTGTAGTCCACCAAAGTTGCAAAAATTGGCATCTGCATGTCCCATGGCGGAGCAGGAAAGGGAATGGGTATATTCCTGGTGTGACGTCAGACAAATCAAACAAGGAACTCCTTTGAGCTCTGTCTGCTGAATACATAGAAATTTTACATTGCGTTAGTTGGGAAAATGAGTTTTCAACCCAAAAAATTCAATGTATTCACCAGACAGAGCTCAAAGGAGTTCTTGTTTGACTTGTCTGACGTAACACCAGGAATATACCCATTCCCTTTCCTGCTCCGCCATGGGACATGCAGATGCAACTTTGGTGGTCTACAGAAGACCAACGAAATGTCCAATACCAATAATTTATTAAGTGGCATAATTCACTCAATAAGGGCTTTTAGATTTGCGAAAAAATTTTTTTGAGGTTAGTGGCACTTTAATAACATAGGGTGAGGCTACCCTATCGTTCGTGTGTCCCTCGGAAAGGTCTTCGGAAAATTCTTCGGAAATAATCAAAATGGCGGAATTCAAACCACGAGTGAAAGAAACGCTAATGAAATCAGTTAATCAGTCCGTGATCGGACTGCATCCCAGTGTTTTCAGTACAGAATATTTGATGTTGACTTTTGGACAGTCGGTTCTTGGACTTTATACAGAAAGACTTGCTTGTAAGTATATTTAAAAGTAAAATAGGTGGATTAGAATACCCGTCAGGGGGGGGTATGCTGCAGTCTCTGAGTGTTATATTATATATTACATATTACATATATAGATATTAGACAGTGGCACAATGATATGAATTTTATCTTCGACTGGTGAAAACAAAGAATGTAAAATTCATATCTTCAAACAATTCTATTTTCTTTTTATTTAGCACCATGTGCAGTTTAGTGGCTGATCTTCCTTACAAATAGTGAAATGTTTTGTAGTTTTCAATATAGCTTTCCTCATCCTGTTGTGCAAACAGTACCGTCGAGGGGGGGGGGGGGGGGGGGGGGATAGGCAGGGTAATTACCCCAGGGCCTGGGGTAATGTCTATGAAGATATATCATATATTATAATAATTATCAAAAACTTACCGCTGGGGCCCAGTAAAACCTTGGTAAAAATATCAGAGCGGGCCCGCACGCAAATTATGACCCGGGGCCCATTCTGGCTCTCGACAGCCCTGTGCATGAAGTAATGCTTACCTTTGGCTAAGAGTAAAACAAATAAAAAAATAAATAAAATAAACTTTAAAATACAGAAAAAGTAAAATAAAATATAAAAAATAAAGTTTAAATAAACTATAATTCACATTTTCACACCACCCTGTAATAATATCCTCAACCTTTGTGGCTATAAGTCAGAAGCAATTTGGAAAGACAGGCCAGATGGCAGATGGTCAAACTATTTATATTAAAATAGACCTTCTAAAATCATTAAAAGTTCATAAACAAAATACAAAATATGATACTTTAACACCAGAATGTCAAAGGTTGATGGAACATATAGATTGATTGAACATATAATTTGTTTCCATAACAAATTATTTGAAACAAATGTAATATAATAATAATATTAATAATAATAATAATAATAATGTGGAAAATCTGACTACCCCAAGTGGGAATCAAACCCAAGGTATATCATATATAATATAATATATATCATATATAATATATAATAATATGTATAATATATATATAATATAAATAATATATATATATATATATATATATATATATATATATATATATATATATATAATATATATATATATATATATATATATATATATATATAATATATATAATAATATATGATATAACACTCAGAGACTGCAGCGTACCTCCCCCTGACGGGTATTCTAATCCACCTATTTTACTTTTAAATATACTTACAAGCAAGTCTTTCTGTATAAAGTCCAAGAACCGACTTTCCAAAAGTCAACATCAAATATTCTGTACTGAAAACACTGGGATGCATTCCGATCACGGACTTATTAACTGATTTCATTAGCGTTTCTTTCACTCATGGTTTGAATTCCGCCATTTTGATTATTTCCGAAGAATTTTCCGACGACCTTTCCGAGGGACACACGAACGATAGGGTAGCCTCACCCTATGTTATTAAGTGCCGACCTAGGTTTATGGCACCTAGATGGGAATCATAAGCTAGTTAGATGGCGTTTTGTGGTCCATGGCTGCATAGATGGATACAGTCGTGTTCCTGTTTTTCTTAAGTGCAGCACAAACAACAGAGCCGTGACCGTTCTGAGATGCTTTATTGATGCTGTGAATCATTGGGGACTACCATCCAGAGTTCGCTCAGATAGAGGGGGAGAGAACATTGACGTTGTTCGTTACATGATAGAAAGGAGAGGAACCGGTCGTGGGTCAGCTTTAGTAGGAAGAAGCGTTCATAACCAACGGATAGAGCGCCTATGGAGAGATGTATTTGCTGGCGTTCTGTATATCTTCCGTGATCTTTTTTACTTAATGGAAAGTGCAGGAATCCTTGATCCTATCGATGAAATTGACTTGTGGTGCCTGCAATTCAGTTTCCTAGATGTCATCAATTATCAGTTGAGGAAGAGGGTTAATAGTTGGATTAGACATCCTATTAGCACAGAAAATAACATGTCTCCTCTCCAGCTGTGGGTAAGAGGTCAGTTTGAAAATACCAGTACATCTGTCATGGAAAACACAGTGCATGAAGACTTTGGAATTGACTGGGATGGTCCAACCCCTGTTGAAAATTCTGATAACATCATCATTCCTAACACAGAATGCCTCTTGAATGAACATCAAATTAATGAGCTCAACCAAAGGTTAGGTGAGGTAACTACACCATTGGAAGGTGTCAGATGTTATCAAGAAGTAAAACTATTTGTCAAAAGCTGTGTTCAAAACACAACTGAATAGATTAAGAAGGGTTTAATCAAATGAAGCCAAGTAGCTGTGTTGGTAGCTACTACTGTACAGGGCTTGACAGATACATATTTTTGAAATAGAATTTTTCTATAACACATTAGCTACTTGGCTTCACTTGATTAAACCTTTCCTTTTCTACTGAAGTCGTTATGCTGCTGAAGGAACATACAAACAAATAGTTTATTTATTATAATACAAACCCTTAATATGTAACATCTTTTAACTTAAACTAATTTTAATATTTTAACACTGGTTAGAATAGAATAGAAATGTGTTTCTTTCAGAGATGTTTTACCTCTGCCAAAACAAATTGTAGTGTATAATAGGAAACATCACCAGGTCCAGTTACATGTTATACTCCCTCATTTAAATTATACCAAATTTAGTTGCCATGGTTATGCTGAGTACTTTGTAGACCACTGTCTAAAATATTGCAATAATCTACAGGTACTGTATAATTATAGTGAGCTCATAGTGTGTACACACTGAATTTTGAAGTTGTTTAGGTTTTTCTTGTGTTTATAGGGTGTTTTCAACACGGTGATACTCTATATCTGTTCGTCGTTATCTTTTCAATCTGTGTACCCCCTGAAATTTGGGTGGATGTTCATGTACCCCTCCTTAAAAATGACTCCAGGCAATTCTTTTACACAACAAAACTTGCAATATTGAGCACAAGAAATTTTGTGGTGCGAGAAAAAAGAAAATTAGTGCATTGCTCACCAGAGATTAGTCTGGCAATGTAGAATGAAACTCAAGACAGTGAGAGTTAAATTTCACATCCACAAAATTGAGAGGTTTGTTGCATGAAAAATTTCCTGTTGTGACAGTTATGAAAAATGTCTCCCCGGTACATCTGCTCCAGGTTCACTGCTTTTTATCTATGTCTATATATACAAACTCAATAAACATATATATATATATACCGTATTTGACCGGTTAAGCGCCCATGTTTGGGAAAGCACCCACCCCCCTTTTTGGACTAAAAGTTTAAGTGTATTATTAAAATTTGACTTACACTTTGTACTGGTGTTTTCACAAAGAACTTGTTTGCTTCTCAACAATAAAATTTCCATATTTTTTGTGTTTTAAGCAATTATTTTTGATAATTTTAATGTGCGAGTGACAAAATTGAAACGTTTTAAACACAGTCTTCATTTAGATGTGCACCATTTTGAATTTCTGTGTTCATTGGTCCCAGTCTCTGCGTGTTTAGCACCCAGATGCCCACGTAAGTGCCCATTGCTCGCGTAAGCGCCCACCCCCTTATTTTGGTGAAAGATGAAAATTATGGTCCAGGGGGGGTGGGTGCTTAACCAGTCAAATACGGTATATATATATATATATATACATATATATATATATATATAGTAATATATATATATATATATATATTTCTAAAACTCATTAATAATTCATGAGGAAAACACAAAGAAAATCCATGTTTAATGAGTGTCTGTATACGTGATACAGATTCCTCTTGATTTACATAAACTTTAGCTTTGATTTTCTCGACTTAGACAACGTTTTTTTAGAAAAATTACTACGCCAATGAACTAACCAAATCGGATCGTTTTAGAAGTCATTTACAGAATTCGTGTCCGTTCTGTATCGGGATACAGGCACTCGGCTTCGCCTCGTGTCTGTATACCCCGATACAGAACGGCCACTCATTCTGTAAATAGTACATATATATATATATATATATATATATATATATATATATATATATATAGTAGAGTACTGTGTTTACTCTGACAAATGGCCTAACATCCAATACTAAACTAAATTAGTAAAGGTCAATGGATCTTTGGTTTTGATGTTTAGTTTAATTTCAGTAATGTCACACTCTACCAAATCCATGGCACTCCTTAAGAGACTGGCTCAAAAGTGAATTGAGTCTCTCTGGTTCATGAATCCCTCGAGGAAGAAAAAGTTGTAGACCACATGTGGAAGACCAGGGCAATCTTTTCTCTCCAGTGATGGAATCATAAAATTCAATGACCAATGGGTGAGGAAATCCAAATGGGGGTACCTTGTCTGCACCTGTTATGAAAACAAGTAAATCTTCTAGCCTCAAATCAGCAACAGCACCCTCTTCCAGATCTTGCAAGAATACTTCAAAGCTGTATATAGTGTTGTCTTCATCATTTTTTTTGTTTGAGCCAACTTCTGAAAAATTCACTACATACAGCTGCTTGAATTTGGAACTGGTGACATTGTATACTTTGTTGCTGAGTATGGCATTAAACAACTTGCGATTCTTCATCACTTGTTTACCAAAGTTACCTGTAACAATTACATTTGTTCATAATTATCTTGAAATATAACTCAATAAATTACATTCCCAGCTGCGGTGATCCTTGCTAGAGCCCTCCTTATCAGGAAAGGATTATTAATAATTATCATATATACACCTTAAGGTGGCTCCACACAGTTTCTTACAAAAAGGAAAATACAAGTTTGAGAGTCCAAAACATGTGCATAAACAATTCAGAAAAAGAATAAAACTAAATGTTATGCTTAGTTAAACAGTCTGATAATCAAAAACTGTTACCAAATAAATAGCAACAGTTGTTGCTATGGCAACAATGACGTTTCAAAATGGCTTGCCAATTACCCTTCAAACTAATTTAATTCGAAAAAAACTTTGGTGACCCCCAATTTTTTTTTCATTAAAACTTTTCTTGAAGTACGAGTAATCAATAGGCCGATTTTAAAAAAATTCTTTAGAACAAATAATTTTTTTTCCGGAAAAATCATGTTTGTTAATTTTTAAAAAATTTCATTCTACAGAATTTTTTTTAAATCGGCCTATTGATTACTAATACTTCAAGAAACGTTTTAAAGAAAAAAAATATCGGGGGTCACCAAAGTTTTTTTCGTAGTTTGAAAGGTAATTGGCAGCCATTTTGAAACGTCATTGATGCCATAGCAACAACTGTTGCTATTTATTTGGTAACAGTTTTTGATGTCAGACTGTTTAACTATGCATAACATTTAGTTTTATTTTTTCCCCGAATTGTTTAATCACGTATTTTGGACTCTCAAACTTGTATTTTCCATATTTCAAGAAACTGTATGGAGCAACCTTAAAGTACAGTACAGTACTACAAATTAAATAAAGTAAATGGTTTGAACCTGGGATTAGTACATGTTTCTGAAAATTGATCGTCTAGGTTAGTATAGTCTTGAGAAAGACTGTTGGTGACTGACGTTTCAATGGCCTCAACGGCAGTGATCAATAAATGTCAATAATTAATTACTAGATACAGTAGAACATACTTAAATATTAGCTTGGTTATAAGCTTTTTTAAGTTTGCCAATTACTTAACTCCTGAATGTATTGTTTATTTATTAACTCTTCCTGCTGAGTAGTATTCAACTCTTTTGGCAAAAATCTTCAATTCCCTGTCGATTCTTTCGATGATGGTCTCATACACTTTTTAGATATCAAAATTTCATCAGATGGTATTGATGACCGTAAAAATAATCAATAAATATTGCTCTACACTAAAATAATAATCACTCCCAGCCCTCCCAGAGTCTGGGAGCATTACCATACCCTATATACATACCAATGGAATTCAAGCCATCTCTGAACTGCTGTATTTCAGCGTGCACACCAAAAATAAAATGCTGCTTAATCAGACATTCAGTGATGCTACTCTTGTCACTAAACTTTGATCCATAAATCGCAGAGTAGCCATATGCAGCCACTGCATCTGAGTGCTTAGCTATGACTTCTAAGAAATCCACTTTAGTAGAAGCACTCTCAATCTCATTTAATATTATCTTGAGGTCTTGGTCGGCAACACTCTGGATTAAGAACTTTCTATTTGATGGAAAACCATTAAGCAGATTGAATACTTCTTCTGATAAACATCTTGGCCCAGGCCCCCCTTGCAGAATGCTCCAAACAACGAGTTTGCCAGCAAGTTCATACTGCTTTGTGTTTAGCAAACTCAAATCATGTGATAGCCACCCTCCACTAAAGACTGCAGAGTCCCCCACAGCTGCCATAAGAAGACGCATATATTCACGTCGTGGACCTCCAGTATCCACCGCTGCCTCTCCAGAAAATGTTACTTTCACAGGCTTAACAAATGAGAAGCTGGGCCTTTGAAGTGCTCTAAGTGTAGAACTGTACACATACTTGCGACTAATAATTATTTTGACCATGTCTTCCTCAGTGGCAAGAGTACTGGTGGTTTGGATATTTTCAGATACAAACTGCTTCAGGATATCTTCAACATCATCTTCCAAGTTAGTGTTGTCAGAAATCTGCTGTTGCTTAGAAATACTTGCTCCAATGGCAGCAAGAAAACCAGGGTCCTTGTAGTCATCATCATCATCAATCAACGAAACATAGCTGTCATAGTGTTGAAAACTATTTGTGGTGGTATTCGACATCGACACATCTACACCAACATTTTGCTCATTTACCTGAAAGGCTGGCGGGAGGTCATCATCATCTGAGTCATCAGCTATTGTTACTGTAAAAAATAACAAATTCGAACTATAACTAATTAGTAGAAACCTACATACTAAGTATACTAGTACAAATGCTGCAATCTGGTTAGCTACTCTACTCAATATTTATCGGTCAATAGATAACAAGTCGAAAATTGAGTACGGATTTGTTTCACACCATGCACCATAATCTTACAAATCCTATCTTTTTTGTTTTTCAATTTTTTTCGTATTTTTGGTGGGAAAATGAAGTCGCATGTTGGACGCGAAGGTGACTATAGGCTGTGGGTGACTGGAACCCAGATCATGTGATCGTCGTGACACCAGCATTTTCAAAAAGCTTTGTTTTCACTGTCCGTCCACACTGGTGCTACCCTGGTCCCAGAGGTCCTACGCCGCCCGCTCCCCCCCGAAATGCTGAAAGCGGCGAGAGAACCTCTGGTCGAACTGGCCGTTTCTTTGATCGCTCCGAGCCAATGAAGTCGCTAGGGTCAGATCTTGACCCCATTTTCTGATTGGCTAAGAAATCTGTTAGGGGGGTTTCGATTAAAAAAAATAATTACACAACTACAAGTCTAAGGTGGAGGCGTGAAGAAATATACTGCATCTTGTTAAGGCGTTTGTAGCATATATCGTTATGTTAAAATCTCCGGAGCAAAATTGCAAAACAAAGCCGTAAAGGACAAGAACTAACAAATACCGTTGCTGGTGCACATTTCCGGGTCGTACCTTGGTACACTGAGTTTGCAGTGCGTTAGAGGTATAAATATTATTTCAGTGCGTTGACTAAACTATTATTTCTCTTACTCAAGAAATATTTCTACGTTGCCATACGGATTGGGCGATCGAGTATTGATTGACATCTGAAAATTAATCTGCCGCCGAACTATAATTTATATATACCGAGAACGTCGTTCAGCAAGCTTTTCAATATTCTCTAGTGGGTTCGCCGTGACATCCAACTATGACGTTTTTTTAATTTTAATACAGTTGTTGCATAAATCAACTTGTTATATCATTCTGTGATTGTAAATCCTATCGCTACTTTTATTACGAATATAATGACGGCGTCGTATATAATGCCAAAAGCAAGGCGCCTTGCTGCATTTGTATTATTAAACCACCAACGAATTGATAGCTGTTTATTTTTTTAACTCCTATTTTAACCTCATCCAGTCATCTCATGCATGCTAAAGAATAAAAACCCGTTGTTTATGAACACTCTAAAGAAGAGAACGTGAACTAACACTGATTTGAAAAATTAAAGAATATTTGGCGCGTACGTCACAAGCAAATTATTCACACGCATTGATTCAAAAGAAAACAACGTACTACTCAAATCAGTAGAGCGAGACATAGACGATGTTTTCATCGCTTCCGAAGCGACAGTTTTGTTAACCGCAGATCAATTTCAAAGCAATCACGAGGTGTATTCTTATGTACCACGTGATAGCTTGTTTACGAGTTAACAATGGGATTCAATGGGATGTTTATCACGTGGTACATGAGAATACACCTCGTGATTGCTTTAATATTGATCCGCGGTTAATAAAACTGACACTTCGGAAGCGATAAAAAAATCATCCATGTCTCGCTCTACTGATTTGAGTAGTAAACAATAATGGCGCTTTATTTGTGTCAATTTCTTTTACTTTCCCTGTATAATTTGGCTGCGGCGTATTTTCTCTCGTGTCATTACATGAAAAAGTTCAAAACCTCTGGTTATATCTTTACCCACCAAAGCCCCCAAACACAACTCTAGAATAATGCATATTATTTCTTTGTGAACGGGTGACATTTTTGCGTTGTAGTTGTACACATAAAATTCGGTTTCGTTTTCGCAATTTTTCTGAATAGCAGCGGTATAGAAACTAAAGCGCCATGGGGGAAAAATTCTGCCCTATGGATAAGAATTTTCCTGTTATTGTAGCTTGCAAGTGATTTTGAAACGATCAAACGAATAAATAATTTGATCACTGAAGCGGTCGGGCGAGTCATTCAGCGCAACTAATAAGTTGTCTTGTCTTATCTCGTGGGCTGTTGGTTTTTTTTTTCTTGCTCAACTGGTAAAACGGCCAAATTTCTAGACTTTTATAGTTTATTTCTCCTATAGCCTGCGCTTCAAACGTCCTTAATAAATAAACATTTCTATTAGTGGTGCAAAAAGTTTTAACCCCCCGGTCATGTTAATTAGATTACTGCAACATGAAAGTGAGATTAGTAGCGTGTTCGACCAGAGGTTCTCTCGCCGCTTCAGCATTTCGGGGGGGGGGGGGGGGAGCGGGCGGCGTAGGACCTCTGGGACCAGGGTACCTGCTAAGTTATCAGTTTCAAAATCTAAGTAAGAATACTTCAACCAAAGAGCTGTCCAAAACACTTGTCAAGGCACTGCATGAGGCTGAAGAAAGGACTCGAGCACGCAACATGCCCAACATGCATCGCGGTTCGCAAGCCTTTTGACCGGAAGTAAAATGTGCAAAAATGCAAACTCATGAGTCGTGACACCCAAAAAAAAAAGAGAGGAAAAAACCGAGCCGAAACCTAAGACTCGGCCTACCACCGTAGCCCGAATAAATAGTAATAATAGACCTTTGTCAACGATCACCTCGGTTTTTGATGTACCGCGGTTGTTTATTTATAATACGGACATTTAGCATGGCGTTTTTTCTGGCAAACGGCAAACCTCAAGATGTCACGTAACCATGGTCTTGCCGTCGCGTTTGCGGTTTGCGGTTCACGTTTCAACGTCTAGGAGCCCGTCTAGCAGTAAGTGACTTACCGCAGGTTTTTTAGCAACTTAAAATAAATAAATTCGTATTTAAGGGTGTTCGGACGTATTTCGTTGCTAGGCAACCGGTTGCTAAGGACATTACTTCCGGTCGGAGAAATCTTTTAACAAAAACATATTTTAGTACTTATACACTGCAAAAATGTATAAAATGATAACAAAAAAAAAAAAAAAGTGCCAAGCAAGTTTGTGGGAAAAAGTACCAAAACAAAAGAAAACTATTCCTTGTATGCTGTAGAATGTCGCTGGCAAAAACACTTGAAGAGTTGAAGTCTGCGGTACACAGACGGCGATAGATGGAAAAATAAACGAAAGACGTCGTCACGTCGAGATATTTGGATAGAATGCCGGAATTTAGAAATCAGCAGAGCTGTTGAACCATAAATCAAACATTCCGAAGGGCGAAGACAGTGGATATAAACATTTAACTTTGTATATGTAGAACAAGACGACTTTTCGAGCATTCTTGCCTTGGAATCACGGCTGAACTCGCAATTTAGCTGGCATGGCAAGCTCCGGAGGAGGGCTCGCGCCTGATTCTTTCAGGCTAGATTGAGTGACATTGAGTCGCAAAAACATGAGCTCTCAAGATTCCTATAATTTCCGCGAGTATTCATTTCCGCGAGTATTTATCGAATCGTTACTTTTCTTTCGTTTACACCTAGGGAAAACATGTCTCCCAAAAACTACAGTGGATTTTATGAATAAACCAAAAATGACAAAGGTATTCTATTTTTTGTTAAAAATATCCCTTAAAATTTCATTAAAACGGCCATAAAGTCATTAAGATTTGCTCAATTGAGAAACGCATGCGTCCTTTTTTGCACATAACAATTCTGGTTCTAGTGAAACTTTTTTAGTTAGCAAAACCTTTAATTCTGTGCCTTTAAGTTGACGGAAATTATAGTTTTTCTTATCTCAATGACGTCACAATGACGTCACTGTATGACGTAATCAAACGAAAGAACTTCATTCATATATATTACGTGCAGACTATCTAGCATTTCTAGCATGTGGATCAAATTTGTAAAGCTCTAGAAGCTAGCTCTGTGGTCAAATCAAGTTTTCCCTTGCAACGGGTGAAAATAAATGACCTTAAGGCTAAAATTTGGGTTTTATTTGGGCGAAAAGTTTAAATCCGTTGAGAAACTTGTAGGGGGGGGGGGGGTACATTGTTTTAAGGCCAAGTGAGTAGACTAGTAATGTGTTATATATTTAGCAGGCAAGCATATGCTATAAATTACAGTACTAAGGTATATACAAAATGCCTCCAACTTGTTTTTACATTTTTGACTTGTTTGTAAATAAATCTAAAGATTTTCTGACGTGTATCATTCTATGTTCTGGTTTGATTTCAACAAAATTATGTAATTTATGGCTTTTGGATTACTCTTACCTACTTGCCTCAAAATGCAGGCAATAGTGTTTCAGAGACCCTAGAAATCCAAAATTGCTCCCCCCCCCCCCCCCAAACTCAAGACCCTCGCTACGCCACTGAAAACAAGGGGCATTGGGACCAAAATCCGGTAACCATTTAAAGGCTACCATCTTGGATCAGCGTTGGGGCAAAATTGCCTAGGAGAGCGAGAGCTCTTGGATAATAGGAAAGGTCTTGGACCGGTTAGTTTTACATCCGGAATCGAGTAGTTTTACATCAACGTTTGCAATTTTTCCGCCAAACTGATCCAAGATTGGCAGCATGCATTAATTGGTTACCCCCGTTTGACTGGAGTTTCCCCCAATGCCACTCTAGTTTTATTTATAATCTCCATGGTTAGACCTGTCATTACGGCCAGAATTGCTTTTGATTAGGACAAAATGTTTCAGTCTGACAGCCCTAAGCCTCATACGTATCTTATTCCATTTTACCAGACTGACCGGACTAGCTGTTGAAATGGAAAGGCCCCTTCCTTATCAATAGAGTCCTTTTAGTGAAGCTAGGAGTTAATTCTCATAACTACTTTACCCGTAGTTCCAACAGCTCCTGTATCTTTGCTGGTGTTGTGATTTTTATCTCGATCATGCTGTTCCTCGTTTCTTCTTCTTGGTCTTGCTGGGGTTTTTTTTGGAATAGGTGGTTTCTTTCCTTTCGAGCCTTGTTTGTTAAAGTTTACCACAAGAATAAAAAAATTGCAAAAAGAAAATATAGGATTACAGAAAAACTACAGTGCGAAAACGGGAACTTTTCACACTAACTTTTTCACTACACGTTTTTTACACTGACTGCCAACTGGCTACTCACAGCTATAGTCTGCCACAGCATGACCGCTGGTCTGTTACTGAGTGCTAGTCTGCTACTGACTGCTAGTCTGCTACTGACTGCTATTCTGCGCTACTGACTGCTAGTCTGCCACTGACTGCTAGTCTGCTACTGACTGCTAGTCTGCCACTCGCTGCTATTCTTCTATTGACGTCTATCTGCTACTGCTACTGACTGCTAGTTTCCCACTGACTGCTAGTCTTCCACTGACTGCTAGTCTTCTACTGACTGCTAGACTTCCACTGACCGCTAGTCTGCTACTGAGTGACTGCTTGCTATCTGCTACTGACTGCTATATCTGCAACTGACTGCTAGTCTGCTACTTACTGCTAATGTGCTACTGACTTCTATTTGCTACTGACTGCTATCTGCTATCTGCTACTGACTGCTAGTCTGCCACTGACCGCTAGTCTGCTACTGACTGCTATCCGCTACTGACTGCTTATCAGCTACTGACTGCTAGTCTCCCATTGACTGCTATTCTGCTACTGACTGCTAGTTTGCTACTGACTGCTAGTTTGCTACTGACTGCCAGTCTGCTACTGACTGCTAGTCTGCCACTGACTGCATGCTATCTGCTACTGACTGCTAGTCTGCCACTGACTGCATGCTATCTGCTACTGACTACTATCAACTACTAACTATACTATCTGCTACTGACTGCTATATCTGCAACTGACTGCTAGTCCGCTACTTATACTGCTAATGTGCTACTGACTTCTATTCGCTACTGACTGCTATCTGCTATCTGCTACTGACTGCTAGTCTGCCACTGACTGCTAGTCTGCTACTGACTGCTATCCGCTACTGACTGCTTATCAGCTACTGACTGCTAGTCTGCCACTGACTGCTAGCCTGCTACTGACTGCTATTCTGCTACTGGCTGCTATCCGCTACTGACTGCTCTTTCACTACTGACTGCATGCTGGCCTGCTACTGACTGCTAGCCCACCACTGTCTGCTACTGACTGCTAGTCTACTTCTGACCGCTAGTGTGCTACTTACTGCTATAGCCTGCCACTGACTGCTAGGCTTCCACTGATCACTGCTATTACTTAATTAATTGCTGCTTTTCCCATCAACCCATGCTAACTGCTGCGAAGAGGCAGAGTTTAAGTGTGAGTGCTGCGCTACATTGTTTTATCAATGTGTGATGTTAACGTGTTTTTTCAACCGTGTATTTGTGTGGGCGTATAGCACATATTTAATTAGTTTTTGCGTACCTTTTGAACATTTACGAAGTATGGGAACCTTTGACAGTAGTTCTTTCAAAACGATATTGAAGACTCGTTGAAAGAATGTCACCTTTTTTTCTATTTCGCGCCCACATTTTTCCTTTTCCATTACAACTCTATGTTCTAAAATCATAGTAAATATATCCAAGTCATTAATAATTTATGAAGAAAATTCAGAATAAATAAATGTTTCAGCAGGTGTTGTATAAAATCGGATACAAATTTGTCCTGATTTACATAAACTTTCCGATCAATTTTCTTAATAGCAGTTATATCTTAATACAACTTATATCGTAAAGACTGTTGACAAAACAATAACAAACAGTTAGTTTAATAAATGCCCATATGGTTCGGCCGCTCATATCACCCGTTGAACACACTCGTCAACGGATCATTACCCAGGATGCTTTCAATTGAAAACACGGGTAATACCCAGGCCAGACTCGTCTAAAAAGCATATGGCACCATAGCTCAGCTGAATATAATTATAGACAACCAATCACAGTCTTGCTTTCCAATCAACTTCAAAACTGATCAAAATGGTGCTATTTTGTGAGTAGTATATAAAGAGTTTCTTTATAGCAGTACTGTCGCCATTAATTGTGCGTCTTTATGGAGTCCAACAACAGGATGGGGAAAGCGATAACCCGGGGAGCAGGTCTGAAGAACTGCTACAAAACTATATAAACTATGGAACTGGTGCAAATTATATAGAAATGGTTGAAAGTGTGGTTGTAGCCTATAGGAAGCCAGACGTAGTCAGCAACTACATGCAGGTAAGAAAAACTTTGAAGATTTTATTTACTGATAAGCTTTATACTGGTAAGTATAGAATATATTTAACTTGATATTGATGTTACTGCATGTTTATATCACTAGCAATAATTAATTTGGAAATTAAAGCGAAAGAAATTCCTCGCTTGCCGACTCTGCAACGAAGAAATACATGCATTACCCCAGATCAATGAATTCAATAATTATGGCAACAAACTTCCTATATAAACCTCTTTTATAGAAACTTCTTCAAAGTAGGTATTAAAAGAAATACATTAAATAAATATAGCAACAATTTACGTATATCAACCGTATAGCCTTGAAATGGAATGAATCGAATGTTTGATTTGTTTCCAATCTATTTGGTTAAATAATATATTTTTGAAAATATTCTGTAATTGAGTTGCAGTGCACCCAGTATTTTGCAGTACAGTTGCAGGCTGTTTGTATTCTTTTCAAGGCTATACGGTTGATATACGTAAATTGTTGCTATATTTATTTAATGTATTTCTTTTATTACCTACTTTGAAGAAGTTTCTATAAAAGAGGTTTATATAGGAAGTTTGTTGCCATAATTATTAAATTCATTGATCTGGGGTACTGCATGTATTTCTTCGTTGCAGAGTCGGCAAGCGAGGAATTTCTTTCGCTTTAATTTCCAAACCATTTCTGTAAACAACAACATCAACATCAAATTAAATATATTCTATACTTACCATGCAGTATAAAGTTTATCAGTAAATCAAATCTTCAAAGTTCTTCTTACCTGTAGTTGTTGATTACGTCTGGCTCCCTACAGGCTACAACCATGCATACTTTCAACCATTTCTATATAATTTCCGCCAGTTCTAAAGGTTCCATGTTCGTAACAGTTCTTCAGACCTGCTCTCTGGTTATCCATAATGCTTATTCCCATTTTGTTGTTGGACTCCATAAAGACGCACAATTAATGGCGACAGTACTGATATAAAAAAACCCTTCATACACACCTATACCCACAAAATAGCAGCAATTTTGATCAGTTTTAAACTTGATTGGAAAGCAAGACTGTGCTTGGTTGTCTATAATTATATTCAGCTGAACTCTGGTGTGATGTTGCTTATACGTTACGACAGTATGGCCTAGGTATTACCCGTGTTTTCAATTGAGAGTATCCTGGGTAGTACCCGTTGACTAGTGTCTGTGTTTGCAACGAGTGCGCATGTTGTATATATTATTTAAAATTTGTGATTCAGTAACGTTTCTGTTTCGTATTTTTAAGATGTGCGTGGTTTAATTAAAAAGAGAGTGGATAATACATATAACTTCGTATTACCGTCAGTATTTTTATACTATTATAAATACAGTAGTAATGAAAATATACATAATATATAAGAATGAAAGTCGAGTTGGCTAACTGTATGATATTGTTTACTATAATATTTTAAATTTTTTCCCATGCTATTTCTTGAATTTCCTTCGGTGAAGCCCGTGAAACTAGTTCAAACTTCGCAATCTTGGGAAAACTGCATCAGCATCGAGAACCATTTTAATAATACAAAGTAAATGTAAGATTGAAGTTTCAGTTGTTTTAGCTACAATTAAGCTGTTGTAAATAGTTAAGCTAAGAAAACTTTGAGCTTCAGACGCTGGGATAGTTTTCTGAGTTTAACATACGACACTGAACCGGTACAGCAAAAAGCAAATGTAAAGCTTGAACAACTTCAACCTGAGAACACTATATACTAGCGTTTAGTATAATTTCATAGTGGAAAAGAGGCTTTCCAGCTTTCTGATTGGTCCGCTCAGCGGTGAATCTGAGGTGATAGTCACCCATAGAAATAATATACCTAGAATGCGGGCTCCTATCTCCTGTCAGTCAAAAAATTGTCGCCACAAAATGGCGGATTTATAAGGGCAAAAGGAACTCGCCCTAGGACTCTTTAACAGTTTTTTACACGGCCGCGGTTGATAACCGGTGTGGAGTGGACGATGGATGCATTTCAGCACTGAATTTCTTTGTGTTTTTACGCCGGGAAATTTACTGGATTAGTGAATTTAAAGATAAAGGCATGTGAAGTGCAATATCCTTCGCCAAAACATTTCGAACATCAAACTCTGGATGTAGAAATGGCGACGATAGCCGCCTTTTAATACGAATGTCGAATAGTTTTAGTGTTTTTACTGTTTTACATTATATATTTTAATGATTCCCACTTGCCAATCTGTATGTGATTTATACTGAATGTGGAGGATTAATCCAGGAGACAGTAAGTGTTTTGTTCTTTTTTATCCAATCTAATAGGGATTCTAGCTTGTGATTTTTGAAATATAAAATATGTTAATGCACCTGTCATACTTTTTATACATCAGTCTTTTCGACATCTATTTATATTGACATCTTAAATCCGTGTTTTTCTTAAGATTTTCTCCTAGTTTCCATTACGTATTTGATTATTTTCTTTTCTTTTAAACGGGCTTCCTTTGATGCAGACAATTTCTGAGTTTCAAGTTTAGCACGAGTCTATCTTTTTGTTGCTTTTTGTAATTGTGGTGAATTGATCGAAATATAATTTTGAACTTATAGTTTTTAGTACGTTTAACAAAGCAAGTGTCTTGCAAATTGTTTTATTTTATGCTAATGTGTATGTGGCTGATTTGTTATCATGCATGTATCCAATTTATCCCTGAAACGTCCTCCAATTCTTTATTTTGAGAGGCGATCATTGTTGTATATATATATCCCACCCTTGCAAAATTCAAAATGGCGGATCTATAAGGGCAAAATAAATTTAATTTGGACACCTGTCACGTGACAGAGCACGTATTCTAGGTCTATTATTTAACAGTTAGTCACCGAAGTCGAGGTGACTATCGGTGATTAGTATAATTTCATAGTGGAAAACAGGCTTTCCAGCTTTCTGATTGGTCCGCTCAGCGGTGAATCTGAGGTGATAGTCACCGCGCTAGGCGGTGACTATCGCATCACAAGAAATTGTTCTTCAAAAGTAGTTTTGGAAAAGAGACTGGTACTTATTCAACACTGCACTGACTTTACTCGTTTCAGTCTCCCCCTCGGATTTGTCATTTTGAAGTATGAGATTTTAGAATTTGTCGATTCATTGAACTGTTGATTATTTTTTTTCAAAATGGGGTCTGTAGTTTTTGAGACAAACAAAAGAGCATAACACTGAAAACATTTATCACTGAGATGTTGTACATATCAAATATCGCGAAAACAAAACTTTATAAAGGTAAGGAAGTATATTTTCTGTAATTCTTCGTATTTTTTGTATGTTTTGGCTAGGTTTTGGTCGTAGCGATGTGGCGAAAACTTCGTCATGAGTGAAGAACATAAGATTGAACATGAATTAAGTGCAAAAAAGCCATAACACAGGATCCAAAACACCAGAATAAAAGTCTTTTTAGCATATATTTGAATGTATGTACAAGTTCAATTCCAAAGTAGGATGTTGTTTACTCTTTTTTTGAAATTATTTACTGACAAAGACTGTGGCTTGCTAACATCGTCTGTGAATAAACAGAATCACCACTGTTAAAATGAAAGCAGTTGTTTAAAAGTTTTTGTTTCAACGTGATTGGTTTTTTATCAACCTCTGAAATTATACTAAAACAATTAGTCACCTCAATCTCGGTGACTACCGGTGTATTTACCGATAGTCACCTCGACTTCGGTGATAACCTGAATGTCAGGCCTTTATTTGTTCCCGCCTTCCACTAAACCCGTCAGCGCGGGCAGAGATGCGGGCGAGCGAGAAGGCGAGAAAAACAAAGGCCTGAGGAAACTCTTAACAAAACTGTCTTCCGCCCACTTTGCTATTTTTAAACATGAACGAGTATGATTGATATGAGTTGTCAAAAGAACGAAGCGTATGTTTTGATTTCATCCCACAGAAATATATAGTCTTTCTCCGCGTCTGGTTTTAGTCCACACTAGTCCAGCAGGTAGACTTGCAATAAATACACGAGCCCGAATTGAAGGCCCGATCTAGAGAAGAAGTCGAAGAATTGGAAAATACGATAAGAAACCGAGAAATTTGACAATTTGAGAGTTAATAAAAGATAAACACGATTTGATAGCCGCCTTGATATATAGTTTCGACTAAGCACAGGCTAGAACGTTGGAGAAAAGGATCGACTGGATATTGATGTTTTATATTAAAAACAAACGCAATAGTTTGGGAATTATTTTATACAGTTTTAGAATTGAGATTTTAGAATGCAGGTAGGCCATTTAATATATTGATACATAATTATAAACACGTCTCAACCGTATAAACTCAGTCATCCACATAGTGACTAACTGTTCCGAGATTCCCGTTTTGTAACTTACGGGTCCACTTTAATTTCTGACAACCATTGTTCAGCACTGCCATAAACAACTTGGACTTTCGCATCGGCTTCGCCTTCAGTAGCCATCGTCCCTGATCATCGAACGAAGGACCCAAGTAGACTGCTTTTCGCAAGGTCTCCACCTGCTACAACGAAATTTCTCACCGTGCCATGTTGAAGTCGATGAAGTTCAGAGAACACAAATGGCAATATCTGATATATCAGACTTTTACCAAAACCAGTGGGCAAAACAGCAACGAGATCTTGGCTGTCAACAGCGAGCTTTCGAATGCACGTCGTTTGTTCTGGTTTCAAAGACTCATAGCCGAAAAGCGAAATGTGTCAATAAATTTAACAAAGCGGTTTCGAAAAATCCTTCTATGGTTTGATTTTCCGACATGATAAATGATTAAATGAATGAATTGCAGGTCACAGAAACGTACACGATAAACACATTCGAGAAATGGCGATGACCTTGTCACGGTGTGCACCTTGACGGTGCACCTTCAGGCAAGTTGTTTATCTGAATGAACCAATCAAAATCCTAACTACAATTAGTCGGCCAATCAGAGCTCCCGTCCATGAGATGGACGGAGTCCCCACAGTTTTGTTAAGAGTTTCCTCAGGCCTTTGTTTTTCTCGCCTTCTCGCTCGCCCGCACCTCTGCCCGCGCTGACGGGTTTAGCGGAAGGCGGGAACAAATAAAGGCCTGACATTCAGGTTACTTCGGTGACTAATTGTTAAATATTACCGATAGTCACCGAGACTGAGGTGACTAATTGTTTTAGTATAATTTCAGAGGTTGATAAAAAAACAATCACGTCGAAACAAAAACTTTTAAACAACTGCTTTCATTTTAACAGTGGTGATACTGTTTATTCATAGACGATGTTAGCAAGCCACAGTCTTTGTCAGTAAATTATTTCAAAAAAAGAGTTAACGACATCCTACTTTGGAATTGAACTTGTACATACATTCAAATATATGCTAAAAAAACTTTTATTCTGGTGTTTTGGATCCTGTGTTACGGCTTTTTTGCACTTAATTATTCATGTTCAATATGTTCTTCACTCATGACGAAGTTTTCGCCACATCGCTACGACCAAAATCTAGCCAAAACATACAAAAAATACGAAGAATTGTATAAAATATACTTCCTTACCTTTATGAAGTTTTGTTTTTACGATATTTGATATGTACAACATCTCAGTGATAAATGTTTTCAGTATTATGGTCTTTTGTTTGTCTCAAAAACTACAGACCCCATTTTGAAAAAAAAAAGTCAACAGTTCAATGAATCAACAAATTATAAAATCTCATACTTCAAAATGACAACTCCGAGGGGGAGACTGAAACGAGTAAAGTCAGTGCAGTGTTGAATAAGTACCAGTCTCTTTTCCAAAACTACTTTTGAAGAACAATTTCTTGTGATGCAATAGTCACCGCGCTATGCGGTGACTATCACCTCAGATTCACTGCTGAGCGGACCAATCAGAAAGCTGGAAAGCCTATCACCTCAGATTCACTGCTGAGCGGACCAATCAGAAAGCTGGAAAGCCTCTTTGCCACTATGAAATTATACTAATTCTATTTAGTATAATTTCATAGTGGAAAAGAGGCTTTCCAGCTTTCTGATTGGTCCGCTCAGCGGTGAATCTGAGGTGATAGTCACCGCCTAGCGCGGTGACTATTGCATCACAAGAAATTGTTCTTCAAAAGTAGTTTTGGAAAAGAGACTGGTACTTATTCAACACTGCACTGACTTTACTCGTTTCAGTCTTCCCCTCGGAGTTGTCATTTTGAAGTATGAGATTTTAGAATTTGTTCATTCATTGAACTGTTAATTATTTTTTTTTCAAAATGGGGTCTGTAGTTTTCGAGAGAAACAAAAGACCATAATACTGAAAACATTTATCACTGAGATGTTGTACATATCAAATATCGTAAAAACAAAACTTCATAAAGGTAAGGAAGTATATTTTCTATAATTCTTCGTATTTTTTGCATGTTTTGGCTAGATTTTGGTCGTAGCGATGTGGCGAAAACTTCGTCATGAGTGAAGAACATATTGAACATGAATAATTAAGTGCAAAAAAGGCGTAACACAGGATCCAAAACACCAGAATAAAAGTCTTTTTAGCATATATTTGAATGTATGTACAAGTTCAATTCTAAAGTAGGATGTCGTTTACTCTTTTTTTGAAATTATTTACTGATAAAGACTGTGGCTTGCTAACATCGTCTGTGAATAAACAGTATCACCACTGTTAAAATGAAAGCAGTTGTTTAAAAGTTTTTGTTTCAACGTGATTGTTTTTTTATCAACCTCTGAAATTATACTAAAACAATTAGTCACCTCAGTCTCGGTGACTATCGGTGTATTTACCGATAGTCACCTCGACTTCGGTGACTAATTGTAGTCATTGACATTGTTAGCAAACAACTTGTCAGTGGCTTACTTCGGTAACCTTCCTAAACGCCAAGTTTAAATTTATTTTACAGGTTTTTGTATGACAGCGAGTGTTAGAAAACCTCGATCGGCCTTGATAACACTCGCTATCCTGGTCAACCCCATTCAATAATTGTATATTATGGCATATTTAAGAAACAGAAAATGGCCCGAACCACCTGGACAGGCAATTAAGAAACATGAAATAAAGAACATAAAGAACTTGTCTGGCATACAAAACGAACTATTTCTTTAAAACGACGTCATAAATACATGCCACAAACTATACCAGGAACATAATTGCGAGTTCTATGAAACCAGAAGTGTGGTAACTATGAACTAAGGGAACAGGGCAACACTGACGCTCACTCCAGTTAAAATTGTCAATTACCAATCTCTGAAGATGGTGTGGCGTTTTATCAAATGATTCAAGTGTAAAATTTGTTTTACAGTACAAAGCAATATGTCAGTGATAGATCATCAACTATATGCACGACTGCATGTTTGCGTCAATGAATCCTGCCATTTTTTTGTAAAAACATTAGACATTTCTCGACTCCCGTCGTGAAGCATTGAAAAAGAAAAGAAAAGGCGGTCTTATAATTGTAATTTGGCTGTATAGAAGCATAAGCATAAATTTGCATAAATTTGGCTGTATAGAAGTATAACAAAGCAAAAAAAATATGTTAAATATCAGAATGGCCAATTAGAACAATTATTGATACGTCAACAGTTATAATGGAACATCGATAGCCGACAGCCTGTGATTCTTTGCCAGATTCTTCACGACGGAAAAAGCCAAATTGATTGCAAAAGCTGACCAAATCACTCTAAAAACATTATTTAGTTTTGTCAAAGAATCTGAACTGAGACTTACTGAGACGTTAAGTGCCGTATGCCAATTCGAACGTTCGCAGAAATATCGTTAAACTTTCACGAGTCTCAAATGACCTGTACACAACCATGACACGTACGTGGTTTGGAAGCAGAGTTTCTCCTCAGGTAATGAATAATCGCGCGAAATCACAAAACGCAAATCAAATGCACAATAAGACAGCATTGTTGCCTGTTGACTGGATATCCTGAGCTAAACTATAACTGATATGCCATGAGCACGGTTGCACTTACCCAACTAGCACACAACGTAACCGTAACGTTCTATTTAGGTACGTGGTTTGGTTTGGTTTGGTTAGGTTAGGTCGAACCTAACTTAATAGTTAACCACAACGTTACCGCAACATTGTTTCTCTCAGTGCAGTAGTAGTATCACAGTTAATGGTAGTATTAAGTTACAAGTGTCAGTGATGATGGACAACCTTACATAAACGTTGTGGTAACGTTGTCATTTATTTAACGTAGTATCACTACGTTGACAAAACGTCATCAAACGTTCCTCAATAATAGAATGCTTGTCAAATAGACTTAGAGGAGACATTTTGGCTGAAGGACCATGCAGCCTTTCTAATATCAATCTTCTGGTGCGATCGACCTTAAAGTGCCAATGAAGCGAAAATTAAGTTTGTCTTATTTGAAAGAACACTTAAAATGATAGAGTAACATATTTTAAAGTTTTTCGTTCCCTTGCTCCGTTCTTGATATATTTCAGGTTGTTTGTGCAAATTAAACATCTTGACGTCACACGTGCATAATGAGTTATCGAAAAAAGTTATATATCTTTGCTATTATCAAACTAAATTAATTCGAAGGAAGCATGTGGGTTGTTTCACCCAGAACACTAAACATGTATATTTTCAAGTGATTATATTTGATAATAGTAAAGATATAATTTTTTTCGATGACTCATTATGCACGTGTGACGTCAAAATGTTTAATTTGCATATCATCAAACAAACTAAAATATCTCAACAACGAAGCAAGGAAACGAAAAACTGCAAAAGATGTTACTCTATCATTTTAAGTGTTCTTTCAAATAAGATAAACTGAATTTTCGTTTCATAGGCACTTTAAAATAATGCAGTCAAGAAGCATGCAAGCCAAGAACAAAAACATTTCAGTTGCAACGTTTAATTAACGTTATTCAAAACGTCGGTACCGTGAGATATATAGATAACTCTCTCAACGAGAACATTTCTGGCATGCCTTTCGCTTTCGGTTACTAAAACTTATTGCATTCCCACGCTGTTGTAGGTTAATAATGTATTAAAATACCCAATCGAAGACCGTTCTGTGGGAGATCGATGGTAAACATCGAAACATGTGTACTACCACCAAGCGAACTGATTCGTGTATACTAAAGGAAATCCTTTTTTCTTATATAGACAACTATTTTACTAAACACTATAGCGAATCTTCACTCTTCAGGAGTCGGTGCAGGTAAATAACGTCCTCAAATGGACAATCAACAAAAAAAAGTGAACATGTACAGCTTGACATTCCCTGAACAGCTGGTTATAACTCGACTGAAAGCCTTTTGAATATTTTCCAACGATTAAAGATAAAGGCCATGTCCACACGTATGTATTTTCATAGCGTTTTTATATTGTTCTCGGTCTCGAAACAATATGAAAACGCTAGGAAAACGAATACGTGTGGATGGGGTCTTTAGGTAAAGATAGTTTGAATGCTTTTGTCTCTTGTTGTAATAATTTGATAACTCAACAAATGCCTAATATTTTTCAACACAACTCGAAAGTTCTAGCAAAGTTGTAGGAATGTCAAATCCTAACGTTACTGGAAAAACAGTATTTGGTTATGTGTTTCGTAACTCGTTTCGGAATAGTCTTCAATCTCCAAACCCGCAACGCCTATTTTGTGTGCGACAAATGTGTTTACATTTTAGTGTATTGCAGATTGTCATTTTTACGTTCGCCTTGCCAGGTTGCACAGATCAGTAGCGCCCGAGTAAACTCCTGAGCAGGCGTCTTGTTTACCTTTAAAATCGAATCTTACACCTGAAGAAACATCTGGGTGCTGTGCCACAGTTATCAAACATACAGATACAGATACATACAGATACATACAAATACACTCTGATACAGGTACGTTTCCATTTTCTACTTCACTATATACACTCTAAAACCCATCAGTGAAATTATACTAGTAAAGTATAGTTCTTACCTTTGTTTATCGCAAAAGAAAGTATCCAAAATTGTAATGAGAAAGCAACTGTCGTTTCAGTTCTCGGTCGAAGCACTGCGGACGCTGTGAGATCTAGTCAATAAAAGCCGATCATATGACCCAAAAAATTTCCATACCTTTGTTCGGTGCTTTTTCTTCGAAAGTAAAACAAAATCCGGAAGTAAGAATAATTTTGACCATATAAGGCAGATAATAAATTGTTTCACTAAGATTTTGTAGCCGCGTTTGGCCTATTCAAATGTCTTTAAGTCTAGTTTCCATATATAGAGCGAAATATAGTAAGGTTGGTGACTGCCGAAATTATTAAACGTAGATTTCTAACGTTTCGAGCGAAGGCCCTTCGTTTCTATCTGACGAAGGGCCTTCGCTCGAAACGTTAGAAAGCTACGTTCAATAATTTCGGCAGTACACCAACCTTACTATATTTCAATCTGTATTTCAAGTTTCAACACTGCCTATGCAGCACACTATTTGATTTCAACGGTTTCGGCATATAGTTGTATTTGTTATTGTTAAGTAGCCTAATGCTCTTAAATGTATAAATATTGTTGTTTAATATAAGAATGTACAGTGGCGGATTACCAGTTTCCGGGCCTGTAGGCTAAATAAAATTCACGGGCCTCATAGTGCACTGATCTATGAAAATACTTATATCGATGCCGTATCTAGCTAAATTTAATTTGGGCGGCACCTGGTCACTCCGTCATCGGCAAATACGGTAACGATATTCAAGTACATAAGACGCGAGAACCGTCTAAGGAGGTGAGGGGGCATGTCCCCCGGAAAATTTGGAAATTTAGAGTCTCGGAAATGCCATTTCCAGCATTCTAGGGCCGTGGTCTTCCCATAATCACAATTTTCTATGAATGGTAAATGAGGCCGGAGCTAACTAGCTATTTGGAAGTTTACTAGTTCTTGAAAGGATGAGTTGGAATAACTGAACAAACGATCAGGTCTGTATACTATTGTAGAAGAAAATAAAAATCTACGCAGCTTTTTATCTCACAGTTTTCTTTTGTAATAACTAGGACAAAATCAACAAATAACATTTTACATGATTCAACACTTGATGGAGTTTTCCCGTTCGGGCGTTCCTCATATAACAAGTACAACATGATGCATTTTCATATACATATTACAAAAATGGTTTGCGGCATTTTCGTGAGGCAAGTTATTTGATAACATCCTGGAAATCGATTTCCGGAAAACATCTGCCTCTATATTCATAATAGACAGATTGTTCAATTTCTGGTCTTTCATAGTGGATCTCAGCATATTTTTGATGCGTTTCAATGCGGAAAAGGACCGCTCACTCGAACAATTGCTCACCATCAAAGTCAAATAAACCTGGAGAGCAATTTCCACATTTGCATCGCCAACTATTCCGGTCATGTGTAAAACATTTGGGTCAGCGGACTTTCCCACCAATATTGAAATTCCAATATGGCGGCTCGAAATAGAAGTGTGATTGACTACAAGCAGTTAAATAGTTTTTCGTCCGTCGTACTCTACGATACAGCACCCAAAAAGAAGAGGAAAACATTGCCGATAACATACCAGGTTGAGAGGATTATATCGAGACGGCGAGTCAACAAGGTCAGTTCGATATTCTTGCATTTGATAATTCTACATTTTACGAATTTTATTAAAATATTTTGTAAATATTTTTGGATTAGCTTGATATTTAATCTTTCGTTTAATATTTCTAAGGAATACGAATATCTTATCAAGTGGGAAAGCTGGCCGCTAGAAACCTCTACGTGGGAGCCTAGTGATCATCTAAATGAAGAATTAGTAAGGTGAGATATTTGAAGTGAGAAATATCTCAGTCTTTATAGATTCGATTTTTCAAACAATTTAAAGCTTATATACATAGTAAAGTTTTGCCGTCTTATATGTCAGAAATGTCAAGTGACTCCCTTAATAGATAAATATAATATTAATGCTGTCTGTTTAGTATACTTCACATTGAATTCAGGCAAAACATTGCTAGCGTATTGTATATATATGAAACACAAATAACTACTCCCCTGACTCAAATACTCTCTACCTACAGAGGTTATGAAAGTCCACCAAAGCCGTGCTCTTCAAGACTGCATGAGGCTAGCCGCCAGTTTTATGAAGGCATTCTGTGTAGTCTAAAGTCCAAGTCGTCTAACCCAACATACGTTCATATGGAACTGGACATTTGGCGGTATACCACCAATGGAAAAGGTATGGACTCCCAGCACAAAGGGTATAGACTGTACTCAATTCAAGATATGTCTCGCTTGCCACTTCCAGAACATTGGTGGTACTATCTTAACAATGAGCATGGACAGGGACATGCAGTCCGGTTCCCACTCAAGATAAAGCCAATTCTCAGCTGGACAAGCAGCCATCAAAAGTTTGTACAAAACAAACTTATCCAAGCTCCCAGAATGCCAATAGAAAAACTATCCATGCACATACTAAAACAGCCATGTGATATTGACAACAATTTACTATGAACCAAAGGCTACATAGGTAATTAATATATACTACATAGCATAGTTTAAAGTGGCAGTCAAGTCTTCTGTGAACAATGCAGTTTATTTACCCTTTGAGAACACTATATTATTTTTAAAAAAAATAAGTTTATCTAACATCATTCTGGTTTGTTGGACTTTTATAATTAATATAGAAGACAATTCCAATGTAAAATATGATGAACAATGCAAAATGCTTATGCAAGAGGTCTTTACATAGCACATTTGCAGAATGGACTTGACTGCCTCTTTAATATATATATTATAATTAATAGCATGGTTACCATGGTATTGATCAGTGATTAAATGTGCCTGGATTAGTGAAGGTTGAGTTAGAGTGACTGAGGAGGCATGTGCCTCTGAGGTCTCGGGTTCGATTCTCAGCTGTGTGAACTTACTCTGCTCATGTGAAAAGAGTTAGTCAGCACTCTGCTGAAGGTTGTGGGTTAATTGTCTCTGCTGCGGGTTAGGATAAATAGGTTAGGAAAGTAATATTACAACTGTTGTAAAATATATATTACCTGTACTCTAGATTAAACACCTACTGTAATGTATTATTGTAAAGTTGATTTGATCATATTCACATGGATATTTGTGCTAAATAACTTCTAATTATTATTAAGACATATGCAGACTTGCAGGTACATTTAATCACTGATCAACCTCAATACCATGTTGACACCATATAATATTATGGTTACCAAGATACTCAGGAAACATAAATCCTTTAAATGATTTCTACTTAGCCATGATTTTATAATATATTCTATAAGGTAAAAGTTTGTTCTTATCACTATATAGTGTTACCAAATATTGCAACTACATGCTGATATTATTTACTGTATAGCAACTACGATTAAAACTTTATTTGGCCAACATTCCGACAACGCAATAAAGTCAGCAACACTTTATTGATTTTGTAAATAGGCATCCTGGAACATTTCTTTCAAACGTGGTAAATTCCTGATTCGGGTTTGAACACCAAACTTTTTCAGGCCTGCACGTAGTTCAGCTGGTGACATGCTTTCGACATCGATTGCTGGTTTGGGAGCATTAGCCCTAGCTTCCATTCTGGACTCCATTTGCTTAACCCGTTTTTCTTTAATGTCATGATCCCAGTAGGGATGTTTCTTTTTAACATATGTCCTTGGTGTACGTTGAAGTTTGTTGAGGCCTTCGACACGTTTCATTACACGAAGAACATCTGCAGCAGCATCCCACTTATTAGATTTGTTTAAGTGGATTCTCCTGCAGTCATCGTTGTTCTTCTCGACCCCTGTTTGTATAAATTTGGGTTATTTATTAGGAAAAACATATCAACATAGTAAGAGGCAACCTAATTCTTATAATAGATTCATACTGACTATACAATATTGTAGAGTAACTACAATATTGTATACCTATGTACAATCTAATCTCACCTTGGCCTGTAAATTTCTTGACCCCATTGTGCATTTGCATAAACATTGGCACATGGTAGACCATGGCATGCATGTAAGGGGTAACATTTGCATTTGCAAACCCAGAACATTTTCCAGCAAGAGAGGTAAACAGCGATATCCATTTCCTTGCCTATAACATTGAAAAACCTAAAATTATTCATTGTCAAAGATAAACACTCACTTGTTTATTAGGGGTTTTTAATTTACATTTCTAACTTATATAACAAACAAAATTATACCTTTTCAAAGTAGTCTGTGACATACTCTTTGGACGGTTGTTGCTCATTTAGCATTGAATATAGGTTGTTAAAGTCCTATATAGAGAGAAAAAAAGAGGTGTAGTTAATTTATAATGTAGTACCCTTATCAATGATTGAAATGATTGTGGAAAGTAGAGTGATGTGACAAAAGAGAGATTTGTGACATTTTTGCAAAGTAGTAGAGTACTGTACATAATTTATACCCCCCACTGACAAATATCTATCATCTAATGTACCATCAAAGGGCAAGTGTGAAATGGGGTGAATTTGGGTAGTTTTCCCTATTTCATTCTATTTCATACTTGTTCAAATGTGGGTTAATATTAGTGTGAAACAATATATACAGTACCTTCCAAATTTTGATCACAGTGTCACTTGTGCTATTTGGTTTGATGACTCCATGTAATTTTTCTGGAAGATGTTTTAATAAGAGCTTTTTGTCTGAACCCATCAGGCTTGTGAAGTCATATGTCCCACTATCATTCCCATCAGCATTCTTCTTTTCCCACACCTTAAAACAGACTCCACAGCTGTTAATGGCTGACACTAAGGAATCAAGGTGCGTGGTTGTTCTCTTGCATGGGGGCTTGTCGTGGTTGTCTTCCCTGTCCCAGTCCAGTACTTCTGCGACAAGGTTCCTCGTTAAAACATCTGAAATATAAAATAAATATCATAAATATCCAGGGTAATAATATCTCATTGACCCATTACTGTCAGTAACAAAGGTTGATATTGTAGTTTCCAGTAGCAGTCTCTTTAGACACCTTCCTATAATAATTATAATAATTATGTCATTGTGCATATTTGATATCTTACCTGTTATTCTAAGCATAAGATGTAGCTCATCAAGAATGACATTCTGCAGAGGTATGTTTAACAAGGGCCTGTGAGCACATGACTTTGTTTGATCCCAGGCGCACTTTGTAATGTCTGCAAGGGTTCTTGCCATTTTTTCTCCACAATAGTGGTCCTGAGGCTTAGACATGTCAAACCTTAAATATAATAAACATATATGGGCATGTTACAGTGTGGTTGCTGTATGCCAGATAACATAATTTATTTTTATAGTCGTAGTCCATTACATAAAATTGGAACACCATGTTGCTACTAAACTACCCTGTTCCACTGTACAGTACCTGTACTAACCTGTTGCTCTTGTGAATGGTACACCAAATGCAAGCATGGTCAGATGTTGCAGCTTTAAATCCAAGGAGCAGCAAAAGGAACTGCAATTTAAATTATTAGGAAATTCAATGTTTTGAACAAAACAGACTGGCATTGTGTTGTTGTGAAAGAATACCTCAATTATTTATTATGTAATATTATAATCCTGACAACCTTCAACAATTTTTATATTTTTCATGTCACACATACATCAGATGATTTTATCTGTTTGACTGTGTAAACATACAGTTGTTTAAGTTATTGTATAATGTCACCTTCATCGTCCTATACCTGTTTACTGTATTTCCCAGATTAAGCACCCTGGACACTTATTTTAACTTTCAAGGGTGGGTGAAGGGGAACTTGCTTAAGGGAGTGAGTGCACTTATAATTATTATAAAAGCTTTCATTTAAATTTGTGCTCAAGGAGGATGGCACTCAAACAATTAAGGTGGCTAATATTTCAGAGTGGGTGAAATTGACAAGGAAATACAGTACCGTACCAGTATACACATATCTTATGTTATCACTTCTATTCTTATAATATTAAAACATGGTTTATAAAATAGGTTGATTTTAATACCTTATAGTCACCACCCAAAAATATCTCAACTGGGATATCATGTTCATCAACAGTGACTTTTCCTTCCTTTACAATCTTGTTTATTGAACCAAACAGCACACCAAATGAATTTTTCAGGAGATCATAACTCTCGGAACCTTTGACCACTGCAATTGTATGACTTCCTTTATGAATAGAATAAATACATATGCAATGTCATGAAAAATTATTACTTGTCGTTGCCATTGCAATCAAAGTCTGGAATAGACTACTAGTACCATACATATTTTAGAACCAGAACATACCTTTCGATGACATGACATCATCACTTTCAAGCAAAGAGAAAGACATTACAACAAAGCTGGTACGCCGGGTCATTTGGGCTCCATCACCACTGATCTTGACTCGCAGTTTACCACTAGTTTGTTCTTGGTAATGTGCAGGATCAATCTATCGAATAGAATATAAGTTCAAATTTTTATTTAGGATTTGAATTTTGATAGCCACAATGACAATAATAGTGATATTATATTAATTCATATTATGGTTTTAGTAATTTCCCTATGCCTTGTACATACCATCTGCTACTGGCTACCTATAGTATACACATATTACACAGTACTGTATAACTGGGCCAAAATTTAACATAAAATGTACTTGCCTGATTTCTTATTGCCATCTTTAGTTCTCCCTCAAAGTCAAGCTGGGCACCCTCCTCTACTCCAGGTGTGCGGCTGATGTGGCACAGGCTGTTTAGGTTGGTCTTGCATTGCTTAACCAAGTAAGAGCGAGGAAGCGAGGAACCACCATCTCTCATTGTCAACTCATGATAAGCAGCCTCACTGATACAAAACTTATCCATGATGTAGAGAATCTGTTGAACCTTCTCTTTTTCATCCTCAGAGAGCTCATTGTAGTTTTTCTTCACTCCAATATCTGTTTGGTACTCAATGGTATGAGGTGCGCCAGTTTGATCTTTAAACTCGACAAAGCTTAGTTGAAGGCCAAATGTATCGGCAAACCAAAGCGCCTTCTCAACATAGGACTTCAGTTCTCGTATCTTTCGACGCTGTTGTCTGTCCTTGACTTCAGAAATTACTTTGCCACAGTTCTTGAATCCTTCTTGTTCAGAAATCTTGCCCAAGTACATCCACAAGTTGGCATTTTCCTTCTTCAGATTCTCAAGGTCAACATTGGTACCTGCCAATTCCTCATCACTAGCTTTTCTAAGCTCTTTCCTAAGTTCCTCGGCTTCCAATAAACTATTGTACAGCTCATTGCAGCGTTCATGAAGGATCTGATTTTCTTCCTCCAGGTCCTTTTTCATGGACTTGAGCTCGCAAAGTTCCTGCTCAACGTCGGCTACTCTGCGAAGTTCACATTGGCGGACTACGACATTTTTGGTTATCTTCCCATGCCTTACTGCATCACCACCTTTTTTCCCCTTAAATGCGGTTTTGGCTGCCGAAGCAAGTCTTCGCAGATGCTCCTCGACTCTTTCGCTGTCCCTTTTTATTAAAACCGCGTAGCTTTCAGCAAGGAAACAGTTTAGTATGTCCACAAATGTGAAATAACTCGTATCATTCAGTGTATTCTTAAATTGTTGCCAACTCTTCAGAACTTGGTTGGTAAGATGTATCGTAAATGCGATTTCGTCAGTACTAATACATTGCCTTTTCACATATTGAAGGCTATGGTTTTGATCCACAGTTATATCATGCTTAAACTTTTCGAATTTATAAGATTTATACAGCTCGTCAGACATAATCATGAAATATTCATGTATTGTTTTGTAGTTTCGCGCGATAAACCGGCAGAATTTTTAACCGGAAGTACAACTATCATGGCTATTACCGCTGGTATCTTTATTGCGGCTGCAGCTATCCCAGATACGTTAGCGGGATTGCAAAGCTGAGATTTCGGCTATTATTTTGATTCGAAACATGGCAACATTTGAGATAGTTTTGCCAAAAATAATCGATCCTAAACGTGCGAGTTGACTGCGAATTAGGAACTGAAACACAGCAACATCATGGAAGTCAACACGGTCAAGGCAAAGTTAAAATGGAGCTTATTTACAAGGAAAAAGGAAATGTTAATATTTTCGCTTAAGAAGAAAAATTTTGCAAGCTGATTGCCGAGATATGAAAGTTCAACCCTTCATTTTGGCAAACTCTCGAGCGCTTATAGATCATCGGCAATGGTTCTGTAAAGTTTGACGATATGCTGTTTTTCCGCTACGTTATTAGTAAATTGTATAGCGTCGATAGACTCATACGCTGCAATATTTGACACATCAAAAGGAAAGGTTAGTAAACGTTTTCGAGGTCATATTTTTTAATTGCAATGTAGACAAATAATATTAGAATTCCCTCCCATTTTGGCAAATTTCAAAATCTCTTTATGTTTCGCTCCGTTGCGTTTCTTTTGTGAATTTCCAGTCTATTATAAGCAATTTAACTTGCCATTTTGTTTTGACTATTGGGGAAATCCGCTTGCGCGTTGCGGGCTCAAATGTCCGGAATAGTTGGCGATGAAATAGTAAATGTCAGATTGTTCGCATGGTTTTGTCAGAATCATCAAATTTATTGTTTGTTTTTCTTAACTTTAAATCCGCGGCATGCAAAACAAGTTACCAAAACACGGTTTCAGAAACAAAGTTTCCCTGATTATTGAAAGCCAAATTTGTCCCATAGCATAGAATTTTCCGATCATCGGTAAATTTGCCGCTAAATTTGCAACCAGCTTGCACGCTATCATAAAACTCTAGTGTGTCACCTAATAAAATGAAATGCCAAATATTACTTGTGATATACACAATACTGTGAATATATATACTAGCTGGAACATGTACATGTATAGTCCTGATTTAGCCTATATTGACTCACCGACGTTAAAAACACACAATAGAAAAAATTTCCAAAACAAGCTACTGAAACACGGTTTCAGAAACAAAAGTTTCCAGTGTATGTTGATAAGGACGTTTGCGAAACTTTGTTTTTTGGAACAAGTTCAGGAAACTTTTTTGAAAATGTGTTTTGGCAACTTGTTTCGGAAACTTGTTTCCGTTTGTTAACAAGGCGCCTGGATCAGGGCCGAGGAAGATCAGATCGACGACGGGTACGATCAAGGAGTTGTCAGCGACATCACTGTTAAATAAACTACAAATTAGCTAGTCAGTCAGTCAGTTTCGAAACCTACCAACAACGTGCAAGAACACCTTGATCAAAAGGCAAAACTGTTCAACTTTTTGTCCAACTCCATATGCCTCTATATGAATAGTATATAGCGGAAGTAAAATGTGCAAACGCATGACGAAAACACACATTTAAGTGGCATTAAACCTTGCTTAATTGTATCTTAAACATAGGTTTAAACACATTTAAGCAACCATTTAAGCATATTTAAGTGGCACTTAAATGTAGCTTAAGGTGCTAATATTTAAGATACATTTAAGCACATATTAAACAGCTTAAATTTTAGAAATTTAATAGATTTACGTATCAATTAATTTTAAAGTTAGAAAAATATATTTTCAGATATTTTTCCACTTATTAAATAGGCTTCTAGATTTTTTGGTTCACTTTAATTATTCTTTTTTGTGAAATTAACTTATGTTTATCAATCGCTAAGCTTGCATTCGATACAGTATTTACACTGTATATTGCAGAAAAGTAAAAAAGACCCAAATAGGTGAAAGCAATAAAAATGTGTATTCATAATAAATGTTGTAAAATTCATGAATAATTAATGAGCTTCTCGTCCAATCGAATCACATCAATCGTGTCACAAGGATAGCCTGTAAACCCGATGACTCGAAACGAGTAACCAAAAGAACCCATGCGATCAACTGATACAGAATACTAATTAACCTAATTAGTATTCTGTAATTCGGATACAGAATACTAATTACGCTAATTAGTATTCTCTATTTCAGATACAGAATACTTATTATGTTCATCAACAACAAGCACACAAGCACAGTTTTTATTCAGTTACTTCACAGCCACACAAAGTAAGCTACAATCGATAAACAACGTCAAAAACCAAATATTAAACACTGCGTTTGTACAGATATTATTATCAACTTTACCCCTATCAATCGCTGGTATGGGCATATTTGCTAAATACTCGTCACAGAAATCGCCAAAATTTAAAAAAAAATCTGGACCTTCAGTCATAGCCAATTGCAACTTGCTGTCATCGCTAACATTTGCTACTTTTTTCTCTACTGGCTCTTTACCCCAGTCTGAAACACTTCGGTAATTTGTTCTCTTTCTTCGCCATTTGTGCAATTCCACACCTTGTCGCGTCTTTCATTTCCGCATCTATAGTGTTCTTCGAAAAAGTGCAAATCTAGAAAACAACGAAAGATTTTTTAACGATAAGCACCAAAATACCTTGGCTTTGTAGATTGATATAAACACGAGGAAAAGTGTAATCTCAAAATATCTCCATGTCTTACCTTCGATCAGCTTTGTCTAGAACATTAAAGCTGTTGTCCTGTTTCCCATCAGCTACATAGCGATTCAATCCACATATCACTAGATATAACGTTTTGGGGGGATATCGTCCACCACTTTGATTTGTGACTTCTTCTATAAATTTAGTGAGCCAAAAGCTCAACGTTTCTGCCGACATGTCTTCTATTGTGCATGTCACAGCTTCGATAGTGGCTAAATAAATTTGTCCGAAGCCAACCGCTTCCTTATTTTTTCTTGCATGTTGCCAATCTTCAAATACCTTAACCGCCCACTTTGTATTATGGCGAGTGTTTTTTGGAATTGATTCAATCAGCGTAGAACGTTCTTCTTCCCTGCTTTTTGGACGGCGAAAGCGTGAAGAGTCCATAACCTGACCTTCACTCTCATGCAACTGCACAAATTGAATAAATTAGGTGCATCTGCTTCAAAATTATCCCAACTCTCTTGGGTATATCTTAACAAATTCAATCATGCAAAAAAGCACTGCAAGCAACAAAGCAAATCAATATTCGCGTCCGAACTGTATGGGATTTACAATGGCGAGCCGAAGGCTCGCCATTGTAAATCCCATACAGTTCGGCCGCTCATATGAGCACAGCTAAGATGTATTATATATAGGTGTTGATTTTAACGGAGGGAGGAAAACTCGTGAACCGGGCAATAAACCCTCAAGTATACAGGAGCATGCAGTCCAACGACAACAACTCTATGAACGTTTACTTCTTTGAAACACTCCACTTCATCATTAAATTGGCAATGTCGCCCTATTTTTTTGCAATTCTTATAAAAACAAAATTGTTCAATAATTATATTGCGCACAGAATCTCACAATAACTCTTCTGTATTATATAAAAACATAAAATAAATACTAGAAACCTGCACAGAAGTACGGAAGGTCAAAATTGGAGCGAGATTGAAGAAAGGGAATGCAAATTAATCTTGATCTCTGTTGACCCGGCAGCAATTACGTTTAGGCCAATTTGTGCAAAAAAAACATGGTCAATAGACAATTCCCATTATAGCAAAGCATCATGGGAAATGTGGTAGGCTTCACTTGCAGGCGAAATGGCCGCCGCGAAGCGAGCATTTTGCTTGTGAGAAGAATGGATTCTTTTAAGCACATTTTTTGTAGCGCAGGAGAATTTCGAAAAGGGCAATGTATTTGTGGGACTATAAAGAACGTTGTGTGCCAAAGACAGCGAAATCAGAGCAGAAATGGACGAGAAAATTGCTAAGAGCTATTGAAGGAGTGAAGAATATGCGAGTAAATACGTTCCAGAAGGGAGGTTTCTCTCGACGTTTTCAGGTGAGTAAGCTTAGTGAACATAGGACAGCTCATCATTTTGCCTCACAGACATGTGTGTGTTGTTGTTTCTATCGCGATCTCGTGTTTTCTGAATTACCAAGTGTTCTGTAATGATTTTTTCGTTTGTTGAAATTGACAACTTTTGGCGACGATGTCTGTCATTCGTTCGATTAAGCATGTCCCCTCTGAAGACAATGTTTTTAAAGAGTCTTTAAATTTTTTGGCGCGGAAACAACCCGGTTTTATCGGCAACGGCACTGGCACTTTGTAAAAACACCAAGAAGAAAGCGAAGAAAGCACTTTTGCCTGGGTTTCTACTGTTGTTTTTTATTTCTATTCTGTTTCCTTTGTTGTGGTCGGTTCATATCCCGGTCAAATAAACTAGTAGGTTCTAGAACTATTGTAAGCTGTAAATATATATTCATAACTATAAATTCGTTTAAAACGTTGAAAATTTACCGAGTTTTGTTGCTGTGTTGTAGGCAACAAGCTTTGTAAAACATAAGGGGTGGTGCCAGGGGGGCAGGGGTGCTACACCCCCTGTTGGGGAACCATAGCCCCCCCCAGGCCCCATCGGGGGAAACTTACCAAGTTGTCAGGGAATCTGAAAGGAAAATTGTATTTTTGTCATTTGGCAAAGAACTTTTTAACTGATTAAGCCAGACAAATAATTACCATAGTTGACCAAGTAAGTGCCCATTTGAAGCAAGCACCCACCCCCCTGTTTAAGGAAAAAGTAATTTTTCAGGCTATTTTTAAACATTCTCTCAGTACAACTGACCACATCTTCACAAAGGGACTGAAGATGATCTTGTTTCAGACAACTTTCCTGCATTAGACAAAGGCGACCTACCTGGAGAACTTGGGGACATATTGTTTGACTTGGACTCAGATTCAGGCTTTGATGGGTTTGACGAACATGATCTATTATAGACTTTTATACCATATAAACACATATTTTTAAATTCATATTTTGTAATATAGTTTTGTTTGTTTCAATATATTAATAATTAAGAGTATTAAAATGGTTTTGTTTGTTTTCATATATATTTCAGAGTGTTGTGTTGACTTAAAACATGTAAAATTGTTTTTTTATATAAGGCACATTTTGGTCATGTAAGCACCCACTGCTCATGTAAGATGTAAGCGCCTACCTTTAACAAAAATTAAAACATTGTGGGGGAGGGTGCCATCCTCGTTCCCAGTGCCTCCTTGGTACACTGGGAAATCAGTTTCCCAGTGTACTGGGGAGGGCGCTTACCCGGTCAGCTATGGTAATACTTTAATAGTGAATTGAAATAAAACTTGTGTAGAAACACAGATAATTTCAGCCTGAGAAGCTATTCTAGACATTCAAATTTTCTGGAGAACATCTCCCTACTAGCCACTGTGTCGGGGAATTCTTGGCACCACCCCTGGTAAAACAGTGACTTGGAAATTATAATTTAAGGCTATAGATAGTCTATAAACTCTGTACAACATCCTTTAATCAAATTTTACTCATTGTTCTCTCCGTAGATAATATAGTAGATACTGTACATACAGTGTAAATCTGTAAATAGTAAATTATAAAATATATAATTACATAAAAGCATATCAATAACTCATATATATATCTGTAAATAGGAAATAGGTTTTAGTATTAATTTATAAAATGGATAATGAACCATGTACTTCAATGGAGCAACCACAATGATCTTTCTCAGTTGGAAATTTTTTCTGTCAGTTGGAAATTGGTAAAATGAAAGTTCTGGATTCCGTTTTGTGTTGCTATCATGTACATGTAGGAATACAGTAAGATATTCCACCTCCTTTTCTCTTCCTTTCTGAAGATGTAGTTCCTTTGGCTCCTAAAGTTGTCAATTCTTTGTCTGATTCCATTGAAGTACATGGTTCATTATCCATTTTATAAATTAATACTAAAACCTATTTCCTATTTACAGTTATATATGAGTTATATAATTATATATTTTACAATTCACTATTTACAGATTTATATACAGTACCTACCTAAAAAATTTAATATTAATTATCAAGATTTATAAAACTACTACTAAAATTTGTCTACAGTCTATATTATCTATGGAGAGAACACTGAGAAAAATCTGATTAAAGAATGTTGTTCAGAGTTTATAGACTATCTATAGCCTTAAATTATAATTTCCAAGTCACTGTTTTACCAGGGGTGGTGCCAAGAATTCCCCGACACAGGGGCTAAGGTCCCTAACAGGGGGGCTAGTAGGGGGATTTGGAGTTTTATTTCACAAAAGCATTAATTACTTGTCTGGCTTAATCAGTTAAAAAGTTCTTTGCCCATTGACAAAAATACAATTTTCCTTCAGATTCCCTGACAACTTGGTAAGTTTCCCCCGATGGGGCCTGGGGGGGCTATGGTTCCCCAACAGGGGGTGTAGCACCCCTGCCCCCCTGGCACCACCCCTTGTGTTTTACAAAGCTTGTTGCCTACAACACAGCAACAAAACTCGGTAAATTTTCAACGTTTTAAACGAATTTATAGTTATGAATATATATTTACAGCCTACAATAGTTCTAGAACCTACTGGTTTATTTGACCGGGATATGAACCGACCACAACAAAGGAAACAGAGTAGAAATAAAAAACAACAGTAGAAACCCAGGCAAAAGTGCTTTCTTCGCTTTCTTCTTGGTGTTTTTACAAAGTGCCAGTGCCGTTGCCGATAAAACCGGGTTGTTTCCGGGTTTTTTAAAGACTCTTTAAAAACATTGTCTTCAGAGGGGACATGCTTAATCGAACGAATGACAGACATCGTCGCCAAAAGTTGTCAATTTCAACAAACGAAAAAATCATTACAGAACACTTGGTAATTCAGAAAACACGAGATCGCGATAGAACAACAACACACACATGTCTGTGAGGCAAAATGATGAGCTGTCCTATGTTCACTAAGCTTACTCACCTGAAAACGTCGAGAGAAACCTCCCTTCTGGAACGTATTTACTCGCATATTCTTCACTCCTTCAATAGCTCTTAGCAATTTTCTCGTCCATTTCTGCTCTGATTTCGCTGTCTTTGGCACACAACGTTCTTTATAGTCCCACAAATACATTGCCCTTTTCGAAATTCTCCTGCGCTACAAAAAATGTGCTTAAAAGAATCCATTCTTCTCACAAGCAAAATGCTCGCTTCGCGGCGGCCATTTCGCCTGCAAGTGAAGCCTACCACATTTCCCATGATGCTTTGCTATAATGGGAATTGTCTATTAAAGGTTCAGAAATCCTCCATGGTTGTTAATTGACTCGTATTTCAAAATCGAATTAATGCACAGCTTTAATTTTGAAGTTTCAACTAGCTCAAAATTTTAACGTAAGACAATCGAGGCTAAAATAGCGGGGCATATATATAGCTCCAACAACCTTTAGATTCCGTTCATACCGAAACGTAGAATGTATAAAGCTAGGATTTAATGCCTAATAGACATAGACACTTATAGTAGACAAAATTAATTCTTTTCAAACTCATTAAAGAAATCCCTGCATGAAAAAAATTATATTTTTCTTAATTTTTTAGACATCTAAAAGTTGAAATTCAACCTGTTAGAGGTTCGAAAAGGGAGGCGTTTTCATACTCATTACTATACAATAAACAGCGAATTCAGTGCTGTAATCCTGTTGTTTCAGCTGAAACTTTAACTCTATAATATATATATAATATCTTCAACTTTAAAAGTAAACACTTACCTAGTTGGTAGGTTAAGACTTAATTTAGTGCCTGGACCTGGCTTCTCAGAAATGAACTGAATAGCATCCTATGTGCTTCTACTTCGTTTGGAGGCATTGTTGATCAATCATACATCCAGAAAAGGCTGGACTAGAAATAAATTCGTTTTGGAAATGGTAGATTCAATACAATAATTACTCTGCATGTGCTTTCGTAAACATTTCATAATTACTTCGTGGGAGAGTTTATCTAAATAAATTAATATGTCGCTGTATATGATTTTTGTATTACTAATACATGTTTAATAAAATTCCGTGTAGAAGGATAGAAGTAAAAGTACTGCAGTCGGACAACTATAGTGGTCATTAAGATAAAGGGATTTTAATTATCTTCGTAACTTATAAGAAATCGAAGAAATGACGACTAGATTACATGCATGCATGACTTCGTTTAATGTTACGAAAATTATAATTTCTGGAAGATTTGTATTCTGTACAGTACCGTAAATTAAGGTCCTATACTAATCCAGCCTGAGTCTGCTAGTGCATGTGAGCGCATCTTTAGAGTGATCATGTATTTTGTGAAAATATCCTGCTAAGAACGATTTACACTTTATGGGTGAAAATATATATTAGATAGCTCATGCAGTGGACTCTATTAAAAAAAATCCAAAAACGACCCCCTGTTATCTTTCAATAATCTCCACGCCATGACTCGCACAACAGGTTCCATTTCCAAGGTATAGTTAGTGACTCGTTGTCATCTGTGTTTGCAATTGTTTCTCGCTACTTGACGTTTGACATCAATCATAGCATGTCATGTTCCTATAAGCTTTCATGCCGGGAGTTGAATGTGTACATGCAACAAACATATTTTTGCATACTGTTACAAAGCAGCATTTTGGTGTTCGTAACTGTTTGTCCTTATTAATTTTAGACAGCATGAAATAAGTCAAGTTAAAATCTGTTGGTTTACACAATTTTACTGCTGCTGTTACTGTTGCTTTTGCTGCTGTTGTCGATGCTGCTGTTGCTGTTGTTGCCGCTGTTGTTGCTGCTATTGCGGTCCTTGTTGCTACTGATGTCGCTGCTGCTACTACTGTTGCTGCTGTCACTGTCGCTGCTGTCGTTGCTGCTGCTGTTGCGGTCCTTGTTGCTACTAATGTCGCTGCTGTTGTTGCTGCAGCTGTTGTTGCTGTTGCTGCTGTTGCGGTCTTTGTTACTACTGCGGTGGTTGCTGTTGCTTACACGGCTGTTGTTGCTGTTGCTGTTGCGCTGCTGCTGAAGTTGCTGGCGCTGCTGCTGTTGTTGTTGCTGCTGGTGTAGCTAATGCTGCTGCTGTTGCTGATGTCACTGTTGCTACTGCTGTTGCTGTTGTTGTCACTTTGCTTCTGTCACTGTAGCTACTGCTGTTGCTGTTGCTGTTGTTGTCACTGCTGCTGCTACTGTTGCTGCTGCTGCTGTCGCTGATACTATCGTTGCTGCTGCTGTTGCTGTTTCTGCTGTAGTAATGGAAGCAACATTAAGGTGGTTCGACAGTCTAAATCACAAGAAATTATCGTTTCCCCCATAAAAAGTTTGGCACAGGTCTCATGAGCTTCATTTTTGTTCATTGCATAGCTCTAGTAGTGGTCTTGATTATTGAAAATTTTATACTCTCAAAGTTTATCCAAGTGAAGAAATTGTATGCAGAAAACCTAATTTGCATAACATCTGTCGCTTACCACAAACACCATTTCTCTAGATACGCAAGCGCTACAAGTAGAAATATTTTCAATAATCAAGAGCACCACAAGAGCTATGCAATGAACCAAAATTAATCTCATGAGACCTGTGCCAAATGTTTCATGAAGAAAAATTTGTAATTTTTAAAATTTTAAATTTGAAAATTCGTAATTTCTCATGATCTAGACTGTCGAGCCACCTTAACAAAGTATAATTTAATAAATGACGACAATAGTTTTATGGGTTTCTGTCTTATACACAAATGTTATTACAAAAAAACACTACTCAACTTCAGTACATAAACGACAACACTTTGACTGTTCGATGAACTAACAGCATTTGCTTTTCTCATTATTAAAACGCATATACAAGTCTCTTACGGTAACGATGACTACAGAAATGTTAATGTTGGAATTATAACGTATTATGTACACAATAACCACAGTTTCTATTCACTTGGTGAATGTTATAAGGTACTCGGGATAATATTGGTGATCAGTAAATATAACAAAGATAGATGGATTTTGATCGTTGTCTACTGCAGAATCGTACTGTCCCGCATGGTGGTTCTGTTCATCTCTGGGAGGAGGAAACTTCATTTCTTTTGTGCCACTGATATACTTTCCCACTAATACTTTGGCCAAGTACATGTAACAACGTCCTTTTTGTCCAGGTTTAGAAAACTGAAGTGCATAAGAGGCATCTCTTGCAAAATAAACTCCATTGCCATAAATGGTTTCTATAAGCAAATACAACAAATGTCACTCACTGAAAATTTCAAAAGAATCTGGTGTATAGTCTTAGCGTTATTGACTTAAAATTGGGATAGACAATTTTGGCATCTTAGGGCCTGTTTATATGATCCCGGTGTACCGAGACGTCCCGGTGTACCAGGATCTCGGCTTGTAGATAATTTACTGTTATTTTCGCGGTTGCGTTTATATGGAGACCGGGACGTCCTGGAAGCAACCGAGATCTCGGTATACCGGGACAGATTTTTTCCCATATAAACGCGACATCCCAGTACACCGGGATGAAGTTTACTGAACTACAATGCTTGTAACTTTGAATATTACGGTCAGAATTTCGTCCAAACGGTCAGGTCTAAAGACAAAACACTGAATAAAAGTGAAATAACTTCTAACATAGCAGAATTAGGGTGAGTTTTTACTTTTTTGTCCATTTCCTTAAATTCCCGCGCTTTTTGACCCGGGATGAAATTCATCCCGGTCAACCGGGACGAGCACTTTGTTTACTCCATATAAACCCGGGATGAAAATTATCCCGGTCAACTGGGACGTCCCGGTACACCGGGATCATATAAACAGGCCCTAACTGTCCCTTTAAATTGTATTTAGAAGTGCTTTTGAAATAAAGAAGAATAGCCTCTTCGCGCTTGTTTAATTTCTCATCTCGTTCCTTCGATATTTTGGGTTTAAATAGTGCAAATAAGATACGTTGTGACGCCATCTACTCCACTAATTCCGTTAAGGAGGAATATCTACGAAGAGGAATATGACATCATAAGGCATCTCATTTGCATGTCACAAAAACCTGAATATCTCTGGAACGTGATGAGATATTGATTTAATAAGAACGCTATACTTCCTCACACGTAAAGTACTTCTAGATAAAATGAAAATTGAATAGAAGATTTTCCATCTAATTGCCCCTTTCATGATAGTTTGTTTTTTGAGAAATTTGAGCTTTTGGTAACAATGCCCAGTGACGTACGCAGATGGACCATTGATGCTGAAATCCATTGTTCTTGTGAATAGCTGTCATACTTTTTCTGCGTATGTCACCAATCGAAAACCAAACTTTTTTTCCAAAAACAAACTAGCCATAGTAAAATTTAATAGTTAATAGCGCGAAGACTATACAACAGATTCTCTTGAAATTTCTCTCCTACCAATGCTCTTCTGTTCATTAAAACAACAAAAATACCAACGCGTTTTTCATTTCATAGACACTTCAAAATACAGGAAATATCATCTACTTGTTGAATTAATCCCATTGCAGGTGTCATCACCTCACCTGTACTAAGAAGGCTTCTGATTGGTTTAGATAACCTAACCCAACACCTTCCCCTAATCCTAATCAGTAAGGAGCATGGGAACGAATTGATAATCGACAATGTGATTGGTTACTTAAGTATATAGCCAATCAGAAAACTCGTTCATATTAGGTAGATCTTTACTGCATTGCAGTAATTGTACCTCAAATATACAATATACGTCCTTATTATCCTGAATATGTCGCTTAAAAAGTAAAATCGTGTAATTACTGACATCACAATGAAATCCCAAGAGAAAACCTCCTTTGTTAGCTAACAACCGACCTCGGTCAATTTAAACTGTGAAATAAAAGTAGCGTGCTGCGTAGGCAGTGTTGAAACAACAATCGAAGCGTTTTTCTCTGACGAAGTCCTTCGCTCGAAACGTTAGACTCCTACGTTCTCTGTTCCGGCAGTATATCAAACCTTACTATATCGCGGTCAATTTAGTTGTTTATAAAACCTCGGGCAATGCCCTCGGTTCGTAAACAACTAATTGACATCGGTCGGTTATAAGTAACCTTTACTTACCATTCATTCCTCCATAAATTCTGTTAAAGTTATTTGCGTTGATAAACATGACGTTTTCTTCAGTCACGCCATGAAATAATTGCATCTCATTTTCTTCTTCTTTCATCATCTGTTTTTTCACATGATAGGCTTTATACAAATCTGGATTTTGAATTCTTTCAATGTCGATTATCGTATTGCTGGCAGCTCCTGTTGCAGTAAACTGGTCTAACACTTGTTCGTATTCAGGAGACGTGGGTGATAGTGAAACGCGGTGAACCAGTTGCCCTGGCGCGTGTAGATCCCAATGCGAAGGTAAAAATGTACCTAAGAAGGTAAAGAGTGAGGAATGAAGAGCGAGGAATGAAGAGTGAAGTGTGAAGAATGAAAAGTGAGGAATGAAGAGTGGAGAGTGAGGAATGAAGAGTGGAGCGAGGGGAATAAAAAGTGAGGAAGAGTGAGGAATAAAGAGTGAGGAATGAAGAGTCAGGAATGAAGAGTCAGGAATGAAGAGTGAGGAATGAAGAGTAAGGAATGAAGCGTCAGGAATGAAGAGTAAGGATGAAGAGTCAGGAATGAAGAGTGAGGAATGAAGAGTGAGGAATGACGAGTGAGGAATGAAGAGTCAGGAATGAAGAGTCAGAAATGAAGAGTGAGGAATGAAGAGCGAGGAATGAAGAGTAAGAAATGAAGAGTGAGGAATGACGAGTGAGGAATGAAGAGTCAGGAATGAAAAGTCAGAAATGAAGAGTGAGGAATGAAGAGTCAGGAATGAAGAGTCAGAAATGAAGAGCGAGGAATGAAGAGTGAGGAATGAAGAGTGAGGAATGAAGAGTGAGGAATGAAGAGTCAGGAATGAAGAGTGAGGAATGAAGAGTAAGGAATGAAGAGTCAGGAATGAAGCTGTCAGGAATGAAGAGTCAGGAATAAAGAGTCAGGAATGGAGAGTCACTTTTACAAAACTAAACTATTCGGTACGGTGTCAAAATAGGAAACCGGTTTCTTTTCCTTTAAGTTGAATTGGTTAAAAGAAAATATTTAATAAGCGCGTCCTCTTTTAAGCACCCTCCCTCAAAAAAGCGTCCACCCTTTTGCTCAAAATTGTAAATAAGCGCCAGGGTAGACTGAAAGCCAGTCGCACGAGATGAGATCGGCGGCTGGCTTTCAGTCTAGCGCCAGGGCGCATATTCGAGGAAATACCGGTTTCTATATGGACGCGCTATCTGTTTATCACTAGTGTTGCTAACACAATGTACCTGTGTCATCAGCTTTGAGTAAACGCGAGAGATTGTCTTTGCATTCCATTACACCTTTGTGTCCGCCTTCGATAGTGGCCAATGTCGGCGATTTGCACGTAACGGTGACCTCATGCTGGGATGCCATATTTTCAACATCTTGCCAGTGACTGTACAGCATATCTGATAAACGTGTACATTCCATCTCTTTGGTTATCAAGTGAAACTCGATAAATTTCGCAACCTTTCTCAGCACTTTGTCAATATCGTTTTGCCAACGGGCGTAGATATGGAGGGCTGTTTTGGATGTAAATTGCGTGCTTCGTGGCATGAACGGACTGCCGGATGATCCAGGGCTATTCTTCTGGTCTAGCTTCGACTCTTGTGTATCAATATCTGTACCTGAAAGAAATCTTTTGAAAGGGTTAGATTTACTTGGGTTACCTTCACAGCTTGCCGATTCCTTATCAAACACTTTCTCAAAGGCTTTGAATAGACTTTTGTCAGGAACAACGACATTTACGCTCAAAGGATACTCAGAGAAAGAAAAACTCCGCACAGCTGACAGTGTAAGCTCGGCCGATTTTTGCGGTGAAATATTCAGGTATCCTTTACCGACTGCCGAAACTGCTACGGAATGCAACGACCGTGATTTTGCAGCTTCGAGACATTGCTCAACGGAGTCTTGAAGGCTCTTCGCTTTGTTTTCCTTCGGTAGAAAGTGTAGAATTAGCTGTGTAGTGGCCATCCGTCCGGCAGACGTTGCAATCACTGAACCCGGGCGTGGTTTACCGTACGAATTGACCTGTGTCTGAATTATGTCTCCTCCTGCTGTCCAAATACTCTTACAGACTTCTCCGCCGCTCGACAACTGCATGTCATAGGGTAATACATTCAAAATGGCGTCGACCGGTTGCTCCGTTAGATTTCCTTTGTGAAGGGAAACACGCACTTGTTTAAACACGACATCTTTTTCTTTTGAAGAAAAGAGAGGTGTCGCCTTTTCACGGGATTGTTGTGGTGATTTGGGGTCAAAAACAATAATTCTGATATCTTTCAACCACGTTGAAGGTTTGTTTTTGCTGAACTGAGTGACTTGTTTTTCGATAATCTCTGACACGACGTTGTCCGGAAACTTGTGTTTGCCAGTCCCGAGGGTTGGCATAGCGAGAGAGGTGGCTTTAAGTTGATCACATTTTAGCAGAATTTTTTGCAAAAGGTTGCTTAGAATCTATTGACGGAAAATTAAAAACTTGTATTGGTTTTTCAGCGTGTTAATACCAGTGAGCTCTATATATAACTGGAGTGATATCCGCTGGTCATTCACCGGGCAAAGATTGAAGCCAAACATGGAGGACATGTAGGCCTGTAGTACGTATAGTTCCAGTCTCCTACGCGGTCTTTTGATCAAATCAGACTTGACCAGACCGCGTAGAAGACTAGAACTATACGTATACTTCAAGCCTACATGCCGGCACGTTGTTCGCCACAAAGATATCACTCCAGTTATATATAGAGCTCACTGGTTAATACTCAAAAATCTGTAGGTCTAATGAGTTGTATTTGAATGAATGTAAACAACTAACGACAACTTGCATGTACGAGTAATTACAATTAATAGCTAGACCAACTTAAAACGAAAAAACTTGAGGTTGAAATATCTTGAGGAAAAACTCTAAAATATATCTTGAAATATTCACATATGTGAGAGAAGTGTTTGATTCTAAAAGCGTGGGTGTGGGGGGGGGGGGGGGGGGGGGGGCGAACAGTGGTGAATTCATCTATGGAGCAAGGGGGCATTTGCCCCCGGCCCCAGATTTTGACCGGCCCAAAAATGAGTGAATAGAAAAGACAATTCAATTTCTCTTTTACAAAAGAATAGTGGATACTTCAGTATATACATTAATACTAGTACTGTTACCAACTTATCATGCAATGGGGGACCTATGCAAAATATACTGAACGTTCTTATCTATTGTCGTAGAATCTCGAAAGTAGCAGCGCCGGAAAGTAACGGCCCCTCAAAAGTACCGGCCCTAAAATATTCTTTGCCCCTGGCCCATGGAAAGTTAACCGCCACTGGGGTGAGTAGGGGTACCAAAATCCGACAATCCGCTAATTTTTTGGTCAGATCCGACAATCCACACTCTTTTTTGTTGAAATCGGAGGCCGCAGTTATAAGTTTGGTTTAACTTTCCAAATTTGCATGATTTGTGCAAATTTCATTTCAACACGCTGACAATTGAATTAGTGTTGACCCGTCTTTGATCATTTCTTTCCCTCGTGACAATGCGAATGAAAGATCTTCAATGATATCAGTAATCCGAACAATAACAAGCAAAATCCACAATCCGAGACACGAATAAGATCCAGCTTCTGTAGAAAACTACAAGGGAAATCCATAGTCAGAAGTAAATTATTGCGAAAATCCGCAATCAAGCCACTTTCACTGGTTCAAAAAATCCAACAGAAAGTTTGATCAGAACCAAAATCCGCACTGGTTTTTAGGACCAAATCCGCCGATCCGCAAACCTATTCACCCCCTCATCCCCTTAAAAACATTAAGGTCCGGTTTTGTCCGGTGTAACACTGGACTAACGAGGGATGATCTTTACTGAACCTCTAAGGAGAACAGTATACTATAAATAAAGTTAGTTTAGTGTATTATGGAGGCACAACTGGGGAATAAACAAAAATGAGAAATTTAAAATATTCTAAATATAATCCTTTTTACCGCTTTTGACTTCTCTTCGTTATTTCGATCCCAGTTGCAGCACACTGCGTGAATTACATGTTTACAATTGAGGTCGCCTCCTGTTGTACACCGTATGTCACCCATCAGTATGTTACTGTGCTCTTTGCAAACTTGCACAAATAATTTCCCACCAACTTGAATAAGTGCTTGTCCGCATGCTGTTGGTTGGTTGAGATCCGAAACTGCAGAGTTTACCAGAATGTCAGCCTGGGTTTTAATTAAAACAATGAAGCAAATTAGCAGACGTTTAATAGACTTTCGTCAAGCTCAAATATACTTAGAAGACGTTTCTGAGCCCCTGTCAGGGATCGAGCCTGAGTCAGGGATCGAACCTGCAACCTTCTATCCGATTAGACGCAGTTACAGTCGAACCCCTCTTAATTAGAAGCAGACACCTATAAATACCTTGGGTCCAGTGAGCAGAATAACCTCCCTTAAGCGGACACATCGATTTCAAGAAACTGTAAACGTTAACGCTAATAGTAACAACCAAGCAGCAATTAGCTAAACTCACTGATTTTTCTGGCCTCGAAAAGTGATTGGCGCTCTTCTGAAAGTTAACGGCATTTTGAAGGACTTAAACTTACACCAGCCTTGAAAGCGAACGCTTATTGATTACACCATGCTTTTAAAAATGTTTTATTTGTAACTCTTAAATGATTTGCGAATTCTCAGTTAGTGCTTTTACATGCAGTACTGAAAACCAAACTAAATACAAATTAAACCCTTGTTGCTACATGCGCTCCCTCTAGTGTGTCTACTCTTTTTAAGCGGAGCCCGCTCTTAGGGCCTGTTCACATGAGACCGAGATAACTCGGGGAATAGGGATAACTCGGTCTGAGCGATAAGGTAACCCTAGGGCCAGAGTTAACCCTACCTCCATGTGAACGCTTTCACCCGAGTTATATCGGGGGTATAAGGGTCAAATTTCGCTTAATCACGCATGCGTACATACATCAACGTAGTTCTATTGTTACGCGAGATAACTTGGGGTGAAGCGTTCACATGAAGCTTGTATAGTTGCGTTTCATCATGTGAAACAGGGTCAACTTTGACCCTATAGCCCCCGAGTTATCCCTACCCCCGAGTGGTCTCATGTGAACAGGTCCTTAAGGCGGGCTCGACTGTAATTATAATGCTGTCTGCAACATTAATTATGCGCGTGAAAGGATTAACTCACCTTCTCATTTGCTATATTGCCATATTTCCAAGAAACTGCAATACCTTCCTTAGCTTTAAAATTCCGCTGATCAAACGTGAAGCCAATCTTCTTCCATGCATCTTCTTCTACATTGTCTTCTGTTTCTTGCATGCTTTCGACTTTAATTACGACGTTGTGCGTTTGCTCTATCTGCTTCATAGCCCGTGCACCCTTTCCACTTAAAATGAGTTGACTTTTGCGTCCTGTGAAAACCTTTTCCTGGCAATTCGTCTTCGTTGTTATCAACTGCGAAATCAGCTCGGGGATGCATTCAAGGCCTTTTGCTGTTCCCTTCATGACTAATTGGCTATCATCTTTTATATTTAAAGAAACGTGTTCAGCTGCTAATATTTGCTCTATGACTCTAAATTCGCTAAGAAATATCTCCTGATAAATACGTATGGTCACTTTTTCAGGAGTTTTAATCGTTTCTTGTAGAACTATGTCTTGAGGGCTATCTGGATGAAATAAAATTTAAAAAAATGGCATATACCAACAAACAAATCTCGCAGCTTGTCAACAAAATGTGTTCGTAACAAGCTTGTAACAAGTCTCTGTACAAGTTGTAATAACGGCGTTGTTTTAAGCATGCAGTTTGTTACAAACAACGCCGCAACAAGTTGTCGGAACAACCAGCTGCGGCAGGCTTGTTCAGTTGTTAATCACAACAACTTGTCACAAACTTGCAAAAAAGTTCACTTGTCTTAACAAATACGGAAAACACAAACAAACAAACAAACAAACAAACAAACAAATAACGTCATCATTAATCACGATAAGTGTTGCCGTTATTTAATGTATTAGCATTATCTAATCACTGCAGCAAACGTTGATGCATAGGGTTGTGAGATCTTAGATTGAACCTAACACATTAACCATTGCTTGCGGGTTAGGAAAATTTACAATCTGATGAAAATAACTCTTTTGGTTTTCCTGTTTTTGTACAAGTTATTTTTAATAGGCCGATTTTAAAACAATTCTGTATAACGAATAATTTTTTCCCCGGAAAAATCATGTTTGTTAATGTTCTAGTTTTAAAGAGGTAATTGGCCGCCATTTTGAAAAGTCATTGTTGCCATAGCAACAACTGTTGCTATTTATTTGGTGACAGTTTTTGATTGTCAGACTGTTTAACTATGCATAACATTTAGTTTTAGTCTTTTTCCGAATTGTTTATGCACGTGTTTTGGACTCTCAAACTTGTATTTTCCATTTTTCAAGAAACTGTGTGGAGCCACCTTAAACGGACGAACAAACGGAAGAGCTAAGAGCATGTCGGGATGAAAAAAATAATAGAGCAGAAATAGACGTGAATAAACAATTTTTACCTTTGTTATTCTTTTTTCTTGGTTTGGGAATAGGTTTTTTCGCAGGAAACTTTTTTGGTGGAACTGGTGGTCGAACTTTTGCCTTCATTGTCAATTCGTCGCCTTTTAGAGCTGTGTTTCCTAGAGTAGTTTTCTCCTTTTGATCTGCTAATTTTTTATCAGCTTTAGTTTTATCCATCTTATAATCGCCCAATGTGTCGACAAATTTGCGGCAAATGATTGTCCCTGGTATTACCTGAGTGAAAGTTAATATGCAAATCAGTAAATATATAACAAAAGAGAGAATTTGTAGAAACACCACGTTTACTATTTAGTGCTGAGTTTTCAACCTGTTGACTCAGGCTTTCATTAGAACAAATGACAACTCACAAGAACTCACAACTTTCTGATTACCAGCGAGACGCTCTTAACCATTGCCGCTATTAGGACTCTTTTTAAATTATATAGGTTGATCTCGAGGTATGACGTATACAGCTAAATCAATTAATGTTGTCCTGGCCAAAGCCAAAAGGCTAAAGCCAAAAGGTCAAAGCCAAGCGCGAAAAGTACGATGTGAATTACTATTTAAATAGCGAAGCACACATTTACTATATTTATAGGCCAAAATCATACAAATAAACCAAACTTGCCTCTCTGGGGATTATTAACGAGCATTTTCGCGCTTGGCTTTGACCTTTTGGCTTTGGCCAGGACAACCTTAGTTGCGTTACGACATTAACATATATCATAGCACATAGTTATAGCGATTTATTATATAAAATAGAGTGTTTTATTGATTTTCCCGCCACTAATAAAAGTGATAATCTCACATGTGCGATTATTTATGATAATCGCACATGTGACGATTATCGCTGAATCAGCATTATAGTTTAATGCAATTTTTGCAAGGCAATAGGCAATTTTTTTATATAATAAACAGAACAATACATGGATGCTTGGAAATATGAAATTTATTTCTCGTGTTGAACAGGATATGTCACTCGTTCGCTTCGCTCGCTCGAAATAAATTTCATATTTCCGCACATCCATGTATTATTCTCTATATAATGTCCGTACATAGAACTCGACTACGAGTTACGGTCGGACTCGCTGAGGTTGTGATCTCGAGTCGAGACCGCTAGGCAACTCAGAAATTCAGTTTCTGGGTAAACTAATAGTTAGAAGAACATTTCCACCTTAAATAGCATATACAGTAAAACTCTTCTCTTAATAAGAATTAAGTAAATAATGAAACTGAATCACACACACTACAGCACAGCTGGGAGACCAAACACTATTCTTTAGCTCTACAATTATGGAAACAAAATCTAATCTATCTATATACCTATAATAAAAAAACAACCGTATAACGAAAGAACATGCATAGACTTGACAACTGGATTTTTCAGTATTGTCGTTTGTGTTGTAGTCATACCTCGCAAACGTACCAATTCACTACGAACTATAATATACACTTCTCATATACGCAAACGCTGCCGCTTATATAGGAAGCATGCATATATAGACATATGAATTTGCAACAGTTGCAACGGTAGCTTTCCATCGCTTTAACAGACATGTTACAGGTTTAAATTAACACATACCTACAAGGATCACTATATGCACAAAATCTGGTTCACTGATTTCAAGAAATTTCACATTTTATTACTGTACATGCACTCGGTCTCTGCATGGCTTTCTGTTGTTTTCAACAAACATGCACGCACAATCCGTGCTGAGCTTTTTAATTAAGCGCCCCCGTTGTGCAAGTCAGTGGCCGACTGTGTTTGAAATCCTTGCCGAGGAACGTTGAAAAGGTCACCATATTTAATAAATTAATGAAAATTTGACAGTTGCCAAGTTTGTAATAGAATGTTTTCCCATTTTAAAATAGTCTAACAATCTTCTGAACCGGCCAAGCAGCTTTCAGATTGACCGACCCACGGGGAGTCCATATATCCCGCTACCGGCCCGCTACCTGTGTGAGCTAAAAAAAAATTTGACTTGGCTTTTAAAATTAAGAATACTGGTTGGTAAAGATATCTTGCTTTATAAATAAATGAAGTACGTACAATACATGGTGATTGCCTACTGAGAATACTGGATGGCACCCTATGGTCTGTATGCGCATGCATGTTTACTTGTTTTATCGGGTTTTATAAAGTTTAATAAGATTGAATAATAATAAAAAAACACTGCTTGCTGAGATGTCTCCTCATGATCATTAATTAATCCTTTCGTTTCGTTTCCATCAATGCCGTATGGCACTTTTATTCTTTACTGTCGAACGCCAGACGATTTTACTCGTCAATGGTAGACCTCCTGACATGGTATAGACAGAGTAAAACAAGAAACAGCTCCAATTAGTCGAGTCTATTCTATTCACACGAGTTAAATTACAACGATTACGTTTTTGAACAATTACAGGGAAAATACTATACATTAATGATAGATGTAGTATAACTATATATTGACGACTATATATATATGATGACTATATTGATTTGTATAAATTGTTAAAAAATTTTGAAAAACAATTTCAAGAAAACGTTACATGAAACACTAACCCCTTGATTACCAGAAGCCTTCCCTTGACGAGTAAAATCGTCTGGCGTTAGCCAGAGTATATAAAATACTAAAGGTGCGTCTATACATGCTCGCTTAGGAGTCAATGGGTTTAATGCTTTAATGAAATACTCCTAAATCAGTGTTACACTATACCAGGAGGTTTACAGGTACATAACTAATAATATAGTTTATTATATAGCATGCTATCGGATATGAGCTTTTGCGTAATCTGATTGGTTCCCTACTACCAGGCTATCAGCTCATATCCTACTAGTAGAGGAAAAACAAGATGGCGGCATGTTTTTTTAAACTGCCGAAAAGAGTTGAAATTGACGGATTTTTATACAGAAAAACATCAACACCCTCAAACCAATGTATAAAAAAACAACATTGTGTAAAAATACATTAACAGATACACAATTTAGCATGTTAAATTGTAAAATTCACCTAAAAATTACGTCTTTTTACTTCAGAAACACGACTAAATTAACGGGTTGATATTAATTTGTTGCCAAACAAAGAAACTCACGGTTAAAATCAAGCTTACAACACACATTTCGTAGGAGATTACCAGTAAAGAGACTTTTTTTATTCAGATAAGCATTTGGAGTAGTAAACAGCATGTTCTTTTTCAAAAACAACCAACTAAGTAATTTAGTCTCACTGCCGAAGGTGTAGTCAGTCTCATTTTTACATGAAATCAAAACCTTTTTCACGACAGCAACGTCGCTAATATAAACAACTGACCCACCTTTTGACTTCATAAAGGTCCTTTTAATCTTTTTTGTTGATCTCCTTAACACATTTTTTGCCCGAGCAACATTTATACAACTATACAACTCGAGCTCATGGTATAACTGTTAAATATGATATATATATTAAAACAAAGAAAAAGGATGGGGAAAAAACAACTAATAAAATAATTTAAATATACAAGTAATAAGAAAGTAAAATACAAAATCAATCAATAAGATGGATGACAGAGGGACTTAATTGTAGGCATAGCGGAGGTTTTGAAGCTTGGAATACTAGATATAGACGAGTTAACTCATACAGACGGGTTAACTCATCTCCTTTCAGATGCGGACAGTGAGAGGATGATTTTGTTGACTTGCCAACTATATATGACGTATTTTCGGAAAAAAGCGCTCAGAACCCGAAAACGTTTTGGGGTACCACCCCATGCGGATTGAGAAATATCAAAAGATTAAAAAAACCCGAATTATGAAAGTAGGTATATATATGCTACAAAAGTGTCGAATCCGCCATTTTACAGTAATCAATGCAAAACTGATTTTCTCGTGATCAAACAACATTTTCTTTTTGGCGTACCACTCAAAATCTCTTTATTTTTGCATTATAATTGTAGCTCTTACAGTCAATAAACGTTTTAAAATGTTGAGAAACATATTAAAAGTTAAAAAAAATATATGATGATGAGTGTAGATATGATTAGTAGAAATACGTTTTGAGCGCGTAACTATGCTACGTGACATACAAAAATTCTCCTCTTAAGTAGACTAGTGTGTCAACGTGTGTTCTAAGGAAGCCTGCATGCTATGGTAAGGTAATAAAACTACAGTGTATATTGCAAGCAAAATCCATGTTCTTAAAACTGTTATAAAGCTTATATTCTGATTTAAAAAATAGACAACCGTACAGTTTTTAATTGTTTTTTCTACACAGTGCTGCATGCGTAAGCAGTGTTGAAATACAGATCGAAATATAGTAAAGTTTGAGTACTGCCGAAATTATTGAACGTTGGTTTCTAACGTTCCAGCGAAGGCCCTTCGTCCACGTTTCTCTCTGACGAAGGGCCTTCGCTCGAAACGTTAGAAACTACGTTCAATAATTTCGGCAGTACTCAAAGCTTACTATATATATTTCAATCAGTATTTTCTTTGGCTTAATGCTGTGACTATGACAAAATAAACAAAAAACTTTAAGTATAACTAGATCTTTACACGACTATAATTATGAGTGACCGGGGTGAGTGACAATTGTTATTGATTGTTAATATTTGCTACTTTTGCTATTGGTAGTAATTCTAAAAGTATCGAGGAAAATATTTTACATAAGCCCATTTACAGTGACTCTTAAGCACCCGAGTTTTATGATTACTGACCACATATTAAGTACTGCTACTAAGTATTATATTAGCGCATGCAAACCAATGGCTGTAAATTGAGGCATTTCTTGTTTTCTTACTATCTAAATGTATAGAAATAGTTTTTCGTTGTTTTTGCTGTACAAGCTTTCCTAAGAAAAGCTCCAGACGGGACTCGGACCCACAACCTTCCGAATGCCAGTCGGACGCTCTAACCATTGAGCCACTGAAACTCAGATGGTAGACCGAGGTTGTTTTCGGTATTTATACCTGGGAACTAGTCAAACCACGACGTACTAGTCACGTACAAGTCACGTACGGTTTGATTAGTTACCAGATATAAATATCGAAAACAACTTCGGTCTACTATCTGAGTTCCAGTGGCTCAATGACTATAGAGCGTCCTGCTGGCATTCGAAGGTTATGGGTTTTGAGTCCCATCTGGAGCTCAGAGTTTTTCTCTGCGTTTAACTTACGACAGCTTGTACAGCGAAAACAAACGAAAAAGCTTGACCAACTTTAAGCTGAAAACACTATACTAACATAAAAAAATGTATATATGTATTTTTTGTTTATCGTGCACATTTTGTTACTTGCAGTCAAGAAATTTCGAAGCTATCGATCGTACTATTTTTTCTATATAAGGTTGGCAAACGACCTTTCACAAGTTGTAGGGTCTTTAGAATAAATCTGGTGACTCATTTTTGAGAAATTAATGTATCTATGAGTTTCAGAGAATTTTGAATACATAAATCTGTACGAGCGACAATATGAAGTTTTGCTCGACGTGTTTCTTGAACACTGGTTGCAGCTGTTAATGTGTCGCTGACCAAACTACTTTGACTTTGAGAGGCTGTCTTGTTCCAGGTTTTTGTTTTCTTTTTAGTTCTCAACCCTTTTCCTGCAACGATTCCCTTCCACCAAGTTTTGATTTCTTTGTATGACGTTGCTTGCTTTCGAACGTGAACGACGACGTTTAGCGTTTCTTCTATATACGAAGCATTCTCGGCCGCATTTAGAACGCATTCTGCAAGCTGTTGAGGAGAGCTGGAAAATGTCTCGATGTCTGTTACCGAAATGGCGATGGTTCCCAATGATCTTGATTTGGCAATATGAAAGCACCTCTCGATTAAGTTACTCGGATACGCCTCGTCATACCTGCTTGGAACGGCGTGAAGTACCAGTTGTGTATTTCTCATCGAGCCACCACTGGTTGCAAGTATCGAACCGGGAGGTACTTCACCATAATCATCAAGTTGGCGTTGAACAATTGGTCCGCCTACGGCGAGAATTGTACCACACATCATTCCAGTACCGAGAAGTTTCATTGTGGGAGGTAGAACGTTAATGATGGCGTCGACTGGCTCCTGTGCAATATCTTCGTCAAGAAGATACATATTAACGTTCTCAAACTTTATTTCACTATCTTTTCTCAACTTACTCGTCACATCCATTTTGGAGACCTTGTCTACGTCAAAAATGACAATGCGAATATGTCGTAACGAAGAAAAGGGATTTTTTGAACTGAAAGCAAGAATTTCTTCTTGAAAAATCTGGTGAACGACTTCTTCTGGGAACTTGTGTTTTCCAGTCCCAATGCTTGGCATAGCGAGTGATCTAGCATTGAGCTGCTGACATTCACATAATATTTTACTCAGAAGAGTTCGAAGAGTCTGAAAGATAAATGATGACATTATCGTTTATTATATACATTCAAACTTTATTATTTCTTTATTTATTTGACCCTATCAACCCTGAATTCCCATTTAGTATTTCACTCTGGCTAACGCCAGACGATTTTACTCGTCATTGGGAGGCCGCTAGGGTTGAAAGGGTTAATATCACGATTTTCATTGTTCCCACAGGGACATTTAATCTCTAAATAACCTGATGCATAAAGATTAGGTAAGATTAGTTAAATCATACCTAATCTTTATAACAATCATAAATAAATAAATAAGTAAATAAATAAATAAATAATTAAATAAATAAATAAATAAATAAATAAATAAAAAAGTAAATAAATAAACAAACAAACAAACAAACAAACAAACAAACAAACAAACAAACAAACAAACAAACAAACAAACAAACAAACAAACAAACAAACAAACAAACAAACAAACAAACAAACAAACCTTTATTTTTATTCAAGTCAAATTGCTCATTAATATACCTTTTGCGAATTATCGCTGCCCTTAACCCAGTTACAGCAAACGGCATGAATAACGTGTTTACAAGCGAGATTGCCAGCAGTGGTATAAGCTATACCTCCTGATCGGATGTTATCTATTGATCTGCACTGTTGAATAAACGATTTCCCGCCAATTTCAGCTAAAGCTTTTCCACATTCTGTGAAATACATAAGATCTGGATTGGCAGAGTTTACCAAAACATCAGCCTGTTAAAATATAAGAATGAATTACAATGTTTTAAAATTATAGAATTTAATGTTTAACTCTTTCGCTGCCAAAGGCGACAAAAGTCGACTTTTATTATTTTACTCTGTCTAACGCCAGATTATTTTACTCTGTCTAACGCCAGGCCACAGAATAAGTACTGTGGCCAGGCGATTTTACTCATCAAGGAGAGAAATCTGGCAACGAAAGGGTTAATATGGCGGAGTACGCATGCGTTATTTCTTCAGGATCCCACATGCACGTAAAGAAAACTCTACGTCGGTCTTAAAACAAAACGCAATATGCAAATTAGATGGAGCTCCCGTGCGGGTGGAACCGGTGCGGGTGGGAACTTGGCAGAGACTCTGCTCAAGTAACCCCTGCCCCGTTGAGGGGGGTAGGGGTAGGGGGGGGTGGAGCAGAGACGGGCTCGTTTTGCTTATTCTATTGATCATTTGCTTAAAACAAGCCTTTTCAACGTAGACTCCTTCCGCTTCGGGCGCCAAAGAGTTAAATCGTATCGTACGTATCGCATCGCATCGTATCGTATTGTAGCTGGGTTTTTGCTACTTAGACTGCCCGTTCAGGCAACAACTGCTTAGTGTAAAGCCTTCGTCTCGGGAAACATCGAGACTCTCGGGAAACCAAAACTAATTGTTTCCCTCGCGAACAAACATTAAGTGTATATCGTATTGTAATTGTATCGTATCGTATCGCGTGCGGGTGGAACCGGTTCGGGTGGGAACTCTGCAGAGACTCTGCTCAAGTAACCCCTGCCCCGTTGAGGGGGGTAGGGGGGGGGAGCAGACACGGGGGCTCGTTTTGCTTATTCCATTGATCAAGCCTTTTCAAGTGCAAAATTAAACGTAGACTCCTTCCGCTTTGGGCGCCAAAGAGTTAAATTCCGTTTACGATTGTATTTCGCATCGCATGTATCGTATCGTATTGTAGCTGGGTTTTGCTAGTTGTAACTCAGACTGCCCGCTCAGGCAACAACTGCTTAGTGTAAGGCCTTCGTCTCGGGAAACATCGAGATCAAAACTAATTGTTTCCCTCGCGACCAGACATCGTATATCGTATTGTAATTGTATCGTATCGTATCGTATTGTATCGTATCGTATTATCAATTATATTGTATTGTATTGTATTGTATTGTATTGTATTGTATTGTATTGTATTGTATTGTATTGTATTGTATTGTATATTGTATTGTATTGTATTGTATTGTATTGTACTGTATGTATGGTATCTACAGACACTTCCCGAATTCGCTTCAATGCCCACGAAACAAAGACTCCAAGTCGAGGTTGGCAATGAGATCGTAATGCATTTACTGTTAATCGCGCTTACTAAAGCAGAAAAGTGTCTATTGATATGGTATGGTATCGTTTACTATTCTATCCTATCTTGTTCCGTCACATTCCATTCCATTCCATTCCATTCTGTCCCATTCCATTTCATTCTGTTCTGTTCTATTCTAATTACCAAACGCACCTTTTCTCTTGCTATGTCACCATATTTCCATGAAACAGTAAGACCTTCCTTAGTTTGAAAGTTTCGCTTGTCGTAAGTAAGTCCTATATCCCGCCAATCACCTGTTCTAAAAATATCCTCCCAGCTCATGTCTATGACAACCTTCTCGTCGTTTTCAATTCTATCCAAATACTTTCTACCCTCCTCGCTAATGAATATTTTTCTCTTATCCACGTTGGGCAGCTCCTCGATGTAAATTTTAATCGGGTTTAACAGTTTAGTTAAAGCCTTGTTGCATTTGTCGAGCCCTATAACGAATCAAGAACAACAACAAAAAATAGATTAATGAGTCATACTGTGACGAACTTCGTTCGTCGCCGTGGGTATTTATGTAGTCTTTAACACTTTATTCACTAAATAACTATAATTAATCTACTACAATCTATTTATCTAATTATATCGTTCTATAATTGGTCAACTTTAGTTCTAAGTGTTCAATTTAGTCAAGGATATAGGCAAGGATACCGGCAACCACGACTCCTTTCTACCAACAGTTCAGTACAGGACCAAGCAATCAAGATGACGGTTTGGAAGGTAACCAACGCTAGCCCAATGGCGAAATGTTCCTTACTTAAGAGGATTCCGGAGGAGAAAACCACTTCTGGTTGTAGTCATTGACTTCATAACACGAGGACTATGGTCTTTAGGGATTGGCGTATATCTTTGTAATACTGGACTACTTGTCACCGAAGACCTCAGCCCGATAACTACTCCTGACTTCTGCTTCAGCGAAGAAACTGCTTCAATCTAGACCTTGTCAATTTCTCTTCAGCCTGTACCTCTCTCCGAACAACGTTTTCCTCTCTCGATACTGAATATACCCTGCCTTTTATCCCTTGTCCACGTACTTATTTACATAATTTACATAATTATGTCTACACAAACATTTCTATATAGTCCCAACGGGTTACACATACTGACTAGCAATAGTTATATCATGCAAATTTTTGTCATCATATCATCACCACCTCCTTAGTATTTTATTCTGGCTAACGCCAGACGATTTTATTCACCTCTGAGGAAGCCCTCGGACAGGAATGAGTTACTGTAATAGAGTTCGGGTTTTTGTTAGAGTTAGAAACCTTAGTATAAGAAGGTGACGACCCCATCGTTATGGTGATTGTCGTCATCATCATCATCATAATCTTCATCGTCATCATTATCGTCGTCATCGTTGCCACCCATCGCCGTTATCGTCGTTATCATCATTTATCATCATCATTATCAACATGATTATCATCATGCTGATAATCATAATTAATATTATTACCTGTTATTGTCCCTCTGAGAACCATATCTCCAATACATTCGTTCAACTTCATAGAAACATGATGTCCCTTCAAATCATTTTCTATATCTTTCAATTCGTGCAAACAGTACTTCAAGAGGAAGCGCGCCACTCCAGTTGAAAGTATTTTGGTTTCTTCATAAAGTAGCTCTTCGATTTCCATGGCTAAAATGTGAGACATACATATTAGCTTTTTACACTTCCGTTTACGTACTGGTCAGCACTCCCTTCGAATTCGCCAACAAATAAATCGTTAAGCTCTCTTTGCTTCTGCTTTTCCACAAATTCAACTTCGGGTTGTTTTTAAACCTATTAGACACCTTTCAAGTTTTTTCCGTTTCAAAGATCAAATTCCTTTTGCTTTAAGATCACGCGTAGTTTATAAATTTAAGTGTCATGACTGTGAGTCATTGTATGTTGGTGAAACCACTCGCCATTTACACACGCGTGCTTCTGAATACATGGGAGTTTTGGCTCACACGGGAAAGCCTCTTTCTTTGAGTTCTTGGTCTGGAGTTTTATTACTGTTTTAACACACCACAAAAAAACTGGCCACCCTGTTTCTTTAACAGATTTTTCTATTCTAAGCTCTTCTTCTTCCAATTTTGAACTCCTTCTTAGAGAAAGTCTGGTTATTAATAAGTTAAACCCTTCACTCAACGCTAAAACCAGTTCTCTTCCTTTAACCTTATTTTGATTTATATACACGGTTTTTCTTTATATTTATCTTCTTGTTTTGACACAATCTATCATACCTGTTAACTCACACTGTAATTTATTCACTGTCACTTCTACCACTCTCTCAGTTACTCATTTCCTGTTATTGTACATAGATTAGCATATAAGTCGAGATAACCTTGTAAATAATTATTCACTCTGAAGATGTTGCAGGATTAGCAACGAAACGTTAGTTTTAATAAAAAAATTTGAAATAACTCATGACTCTTTTAATATGGGTCTTTTTAAAATAATATGTTAGGATTTAATATTCCTGACAATATTAGCTGTTGTTAAGTTAAATCCACAAGATGTTGGTCAGTAGAGAAAACCAAAGGTCACATGTTCGAATTCCAGTCGCGCCCGAGTAGAGTTTTTCTCCACTTACCAACAATATAATGTTGATCATATTAAAGGCACAAGCGTCAGGTATTAAATTAGTTTCGTGCGAGACAAAATTTGCACAATTTCTGTGTCGGAACGCCGCTGCGCCGCTCCGATCTCGAAAGAGGTACATCTTTTATCAGATAGCTTTTTGTGCCGTTCCAGCTCCAGTGTGAATGGAGTTCGAAATCGTTTCGGAAGTAAATTAATAGAATAGGTGATTGGTTGTATCGTCAGGTTTTCGTGCCGGAACAAAAGCTATCCGGTATAGTGTGAACGGGGCTACTTCGGCACAATATCGTGCCGATCGTGTCTGTTCACACTATACCGGATATTTTTTGTGCCGGCACGAAAATCTATCGGTATAGTGTGAATGGGGCCATCTTCTGAGGGTATAACAACTGACGTTAATTAAGTTACTATGTTTTACAGCCTTTACGAACGACTATATACACGCATGTACTTTGACAGCAGATTTTGAGAGATATATTATCAAATGTCACACGGTTAAATCAATTGTTGTTGTTTTTTTGCTTGGGTTATTTAGTGAACGCCTTATTTCACAGATGAGTTATAGTAACTAACATTTGTGTCCTCTACCAAGTTTCAATGCCAGTGTAGAAGCTAGCGACTTCAAAATTTAAAAAGTAATTTCGGACGGCATGATTTCGTTGCAGATTGCATGTATAACCTTATTTACATTCGGATTTTAGCATATAGATTACGCTAATTTACCAAAACCGTGCTTGTTTTATTACAGTAATCCACTCACCTTTTTAACCACAAGAAGATATTGACACGAAAGAAATATGGTCATATAATTTCGTAGCTTCTTACTAGTAAAGTATATTCGAAACGGTATATTGTATATACTGTATTTGAATTCTTCAATGGATACATGATGGGCTTTCGGTAGACTCAAACAGCTTGAAGTTGAGCAAGTATTGTTCGAGATCAATCCCCTGATGTGACCATTGGCGGTAAAAAATGTCAGTCATTATACTTAGCCAATCATTTAGGTCATTCAAACATATATCCCGGACTGGATTTCAGTAAGTATTGTTTTGTTGTATATAGAATCATTTTCAATTTCAAAGTAAATCTAATATAACAATAGAGTTGATGTTTGCGGGCATAAATATATTTTTGGCCCGACTCAGGCTCATTTTAGCCCAAGTCGCAGGCGAGGGTTAAAATTAGCTCTGGGAAGGGACAAAAAACATATTTATGATATGCCCAAGAACATAAACTGTGTTACAATAATTTTAGTGGGCATTTGGAAGAAAATCAAAGACCGTTCAGTAAACAGTACCTTGAATTTGGCAAAAAAACGCAACATTTGTCGTCAAAACAATATTTTCTCCAAAGTATTGACAAGAAAAGTATACAATTCCGTAAACAACAAACCAATAGTGATTTAGAACTGTTAAAACTGATAGGCTCAAATCAGCGGGCTAAAAAAATATATTTTAGTCCGCTGAATTCTTCATTTTAGCACGCAAAATACACCACAATGCCCGATAAAATTATATAATAATTGTATGCATTTTATATTAACAGGTATTTTGTTTCATCCAACATCGTTCAACATCGCTGAATTCAACATGTTGAAAGCGTTTGGCCACTCCCCTGTATATGTTGAATAATGTTGAACATTGTTGAATGGTGTTGAAAGATGTTGAACAAAATTTGAACATGTTCAAATTTTCGTTCAACACGCGTTCACCATGTCTATTGTTCTAAAGGATGTTGAGATGTGTTGAACGCATTTGGCCATATTCATTCAACTTTGTTGAATGGAGACATGCGCAATGCGCGATATTGTCAGGGTGTTAAGCCGTCTTCGGCTCGATTATGAGCACGCGCTAAAATCGTCATTCAGCAATATCAAACTACGTTGAATACATTTGGCCATCCGCGGATTTAACATCATTCAACAACATTGAATGATGTTGAATGCGATGTTGAAAGCGTTTGGCCAATCTTTTTAGACGCTCCAGCTATTGAGCTATACTGATGAGGCTCGTGCATATCATAGAGAGCTAAGGTTACAAATTCATTCATATAGAGGATGTTGTCAGAACAGAACAGAACAGAACAGAACAGTTCTTTCCTGTCATTGCTTTTAAAACGTAGATATAAATGCATGTTGTTTAACTGTATCAAATGTCTTTTAAAGAAATTTACAAAAGAAAAATGTAGTTTTAAAGAAATTTACCGAAGCAAAGGTCTCAATCTCGTTCCCAGGGCCTTTTTGAAATTGAGAGAGCGGGAAAAGGCCCTGCCAATCAGCCTGGTTCCCAGGCCTCTCTTTTTAACGTCGAGCGGCAGACCGAATTGTGAGAGGCCTGGAATAAAATGTTTTGCCTGGCCCCAAATCTGGCCCCAAAACTGGCCCCAACTTATACAGGTACCAAACGGCCGTTTGGCGGAAAACCAAAGCAGATAACACTCCCGTCGGTCTGCACAATTCTTTATAACATCATATAGCAAGGTTGGTCTACTGCCGAAACGTTAAAAAGCATATTTTGATTTGTATAAATGTGTTTCAACACAATCACTTCCTACGCTGAACACTACTTTATAAAGCCTCGTATGTAACAACCTTTTAACGTAATGTAAAACAAAGAAACCTACTCGTTTGCTGTCTGCTAGTCAAGAAGAAGTTTGTTTAAGTGCCCTCGTTCATAAAGATTAAAGAATCCGAGCTCCAGCAGGATTCATGATAGATAAAGATGAACATTTTCCGCTAGTCCTCTTGCTCGATCCCTATTCTGTGACGTCACCAAAATACGTTCGAGAGAAAAGAGGACTAGGAACTAGTCTGCCTGCCAATATGGTTGGTTGGTTTCATTGGTTGATTTCGTTTCTTAGGCCTGCGCTAAACGTCGCACAATAGACGAATTTAATTCAGACGAATTTAATTCGAATTAACTTCGTCGGTAATGCGACGTAAATGCGACGTCGAGTTAAACGTCGAATTTCAGTCGAATTTAATGGTTTTTACTTGGACCCGTGGAGGCTGAAGACAATTTCTTGAAAACAGGGTGGCGAATTGTCACAGATAGAAGAGAAACATTTAATTCGACGCGACGATAATTCGTCTTGTAACTTGAACACGCATTATCGTCGCATTATCCGTCTGACTCAGACGAATTTAATTACCCAGACGAATTTAATTCGTGAGTCGAATTTAATCGAGTTATACGTCGCAGTTTCGTCGAATAAAATTCAAACAATTAAATTCGTCTGAATTAAATTCGTCGATTGTGTGACGTTTAGCGCAGGCCTTACACCTTTCTTGGGAAACATAATTATGTATAGTTTTGTCACTTTGTGCCAGTTATGGTCAAATAGCTTCAATGGGACGGCCAACGGGACCGCCATTATTACAATGAACTTCTCCCACGGGACTGCCACAACCGAGAATATCCATACTAAACTAAATTGCTAATTTATTACACCCAATGGATCGTTTCCACTCACGTAATCGGTGGCCCCGTTGGGGTGGAACAATACAAAATATTTGAATAAGAATAGAGTTAAATTCCCATAGGATAAAGATCGTGCACCAATATGGCCGCCATTTCATTGTGTCTGTGCACCAATATGGCCGCCGTGACGTCAGATGAAAACCAAGAATATTTCTTTGTGCTGTGACCAGCTGTGGCCAGGGCCTTTTCCAGCTCTCCCAATTTCAAAAAGGCCCTGGGAACAAGAATGCAAACGTCTAATAATTAGAGGGAAATTTTTCATGTCAAAACAGATTTTTACTGATCATATCTTCATTCATTACCTATAGATTCTTTTATCTTTTGATGTTTCTCAACCCCCACATGTACTTAGAAAGTTTGTTGACTGCATGTAAGAGTCACACAATAATGCTAAAATAGAGACATTTTGAGTCATGCGGCAAAAAGAAAATGTTGTTTGAACACGAGAAAATTTTGCATTTATCGCTGTTAATATGGCGTATTCAACATTTTTGTAGCATATACCTACTTTCATAATTATGATTCTTTTTACCTTTTGATTTTTCTATACTTAAAACCTTTGTTAAAGTGTTTATGAAACGAAAATTAAGTTTGTCTTATTTGAAAGTACTTTTAAAATGACAAAGTAACACCTTTTGCAGTTTTTTGTTTCCTTACTTTGTTTTTAAGATATCACAGTTTGTTTTATAAGCGAAACTAACCAGTGACGTCACGACGTGCATAATGACTTACCGGGAAAGGTTATATATCTTTGCTATTATCAGACGGAATCACTTCGAAGCAGTTGTGTGTGTGTTTTTCCCTTACAACAACAAAAGTATACATTCTCAACTGATTCCGTTTAATAATAGCAAAGATATATAACCTTTCTCAGTAAGTCATTATGCACGTTGTGATGTCACTGGTTAGTTTCACATATAAAACAAACTGAAATATCTCAACAACGAAGCAATGAAACAAAAAACGGCAAAAGATGTTACTTTGTCATTTCAAAAGTACTTTCAAATAAGACAAACTTAATTTTCGTTTCATAAACACTTTAAAGAGCTTCTTAGTGGTACGCCAAAAAGCTAAGAAAATGTTGTTTGGACACGAGCAAATTTTGCATTGATTACTGTAAATATGGCGTATTCAACATTTTTGTAGCGTACATACCTTTATTACAATTTTTGTGTCTACTGCGCATGCGAGTAGATACTACGTGACACGCAAGGTTTTTTATTCTGCGGGACCAATCAAATTTCAGAAGGTTTTTCCGATCACATCCCGCGTCAGTCCGAGCAGTCTGGCGCGGTGGATACATGCACGCCCAAAGCGTGCCTACTTTTTTTAATCTTTTGATAAAAAATTGATTCAACATTTTTGTAGAACCGGAGCTCTTGTCTGAAATAGCATCCCATCATATGTCCGTGCTTTGAGGAAATCATTATTTAAAAAGAAAATTTCATGGTATCCGTCATGATTTCTGAGTCTAGCTATATAACTACATTGGTATCTCCAAAATTACACAGATAGTCTCCACGTTACGTTGAATACTCTCTATATATAGGTAGATAATATTAATACTCTATATAAATAGGTAGATAACACGGCCTAATGAAAAGCAACCATTTTTATTTTGTAATATGCAATTAGGTTGGTTAGCTACCGTGTCAAAAAAGTTTTTAAATAAATAAATATATTGCTTCATGCCTTCCTGTTTAAATTAAACCATAGTTAATAGAGCATGTACATGGTTTGGAAGCTCTATTGTCTTTCAACATGAAGCATGGTCATGTTGAACTGACAATGGAGTTCCTTATATGGAAGTAAATTCTATGGACACGTGACGATGAATCAACTCACTAATTAAACCCGAGCGTTGCTATTGGATGACTGCTTCATTATACAGAAAATACAATACCGTGAAATTGTACAAATTTCCATAAACTTGAACAAAAACATAGAACAATCACTTTGGACGAGTTTCCAAACCATGTACATGTTCTATTAACTATGATTAAACTGAATGTGGTTGTTAGTCGTTATATGTTCCTTGTAAATAATTAGTTAAATTCTGACTATATGTAGTCATTCCTTTTTTATTTTGTTTCAAAATTTATGATTAATAAAGTTGAAGTTTAAAGTTGAAGCATATACCTATACATTCATAATGATTTTTTTATCTTTTGATGTTTCTCAACCCCCACATGTACTTAAAAACTTTGTTGACTGTAAGAGCTACAGAATATTAAATACTAAAACAGGGATAATTTTGAGCGGTTACGCCAAATAGAAAATATTGATTGAACACGGCGAGCATTGATTACTGTAAATATTTGGCTGATTCAACATTTTTGTAGCATAGACCTACATTCAAAATAATGTTTTTTATCTTTTGAGGTTTCTCAACCCCCAAGATGTACTTAAATTTTTTTTGACTGCATGTATAAGCTACCGACTTTGCATTGATTGCTGTAAATATGGCGTATTCAACATTTTGTAGCGTGCCTACCAACCTCGTCCCCAGGGCCATTTGTCGGGGCTGGGCCAAGATGGCGGCCAAGGACAAATGGCCCTGGCACAGGCTGAGCTATCACCACATCTGATTGGTCGAGATAACATTGGATGTTTTAGGTATTCTGATTGGTGGAAACAAGGCGGGCGGCAGGCTAACCGCGAGCATTTGTTTATAGGGCTCAAATTATATTAAATAAGTGATACGAGAATCGCCAGCTGTTAAAAAACTTCAAAATGAATGAAAATGCGAGGAAAGCTGGCGAAACACCCGTAAAAACGTCGGAAGAATATGTAATGTTGGGTCCTGTCGTCTCTGCGCCCTGGCTGCCATACAACGAAGTCCATGGGACGGCAATTCAGAGTGTTTTCTAAATCGAGCGAACGAAAGACTTGAGACAGGGCAGAATTTACGTGTTTGGCCATTGAGAAGCAGGCTTTTCTCAAACAAGAATTCTCGACTAAACGAAGCCTACATGTTTTTCAAAACGCTGAATTGAATCCACCGAAAACTCACGAAAACAAGGCGGCCTGTCCAGACAACGGCAATCCAGTTTCTTGCGAATTTGGTACAACGCAATCTCGTACCCAGAGCCTGCGATCCTTTTGGTCATTACCAAGGAACGGAGGCTCTGGGAAACTCCGATGAAAAAGACCCCCAAATTGGGTTTTTGTTCCCAGTCCTCTGGTTCCCAGTTCCCTATAATTTGTAACAATCATCGACGATCGTTCGCTTGTTCGAAGACCAGGAAAAATATTTGTTTACCGATAAAAAAGGCCCAACATGTTTTACAAAGCTCTCGACAATACAATCGATACAAATGGCCTTTCTTCGCTTTTCTCAAAATCGTCAACCAGACGATTTGACGAGTGTGTTTTAAATGTCCGCGTCGCCGTCAGCACTCGGCAGTAATCGGCTCAGCCGCTCAGGTAAGAAATTGTGCTAAACTACATCGACCTTGTATTCTCTAATATAATTTTAAAGTTCTGAGACGAAACTGCGAAGAATTACGAGACGAGTCAGACGATGGATGTTTGTTTGGCGACGAAGCGACAATAATAATAGTTTTAACTTGTAAATTGTCGGGATTTTTGCTGTTTTGAATTATTTCATGTGTTCAATTATATTTTGGGTCTGTCGTATATAATTATGTGTTACAGAACGTCGAGAAATCGATTAAACAAGTTAGCAACGTGCACACTATTTGAAATTTTACTGTTTTTAAACTAACCAATCGCATGACGAGTTTCATCGGAGTTTCCCAGAGCCTCTGATTCTTGGTAGTAGCCAAAAGGATCGCAGGCGCTGGGTACGAGATTGGGTACAACGGTGAAGCAAATGATAAATACTAAGCATTTACAGATATTTATTAAAAGTCTATTTATTTTAATAATTCGACAATGTATTTGGAAATGAATGTTTTGATTGTTTTCAGTTTGGGTCAGTCAAGCTGAACTAGCCTGACTAGGCGCGATAAACTTAGTGGAGACTGGGTCCGAGTAAAAAATGTGCCATATTATGGCGCATTTTTCGCAGTCTGTGCCAGGGCACTGATCTCAAATAATATACTCATTATACTGGATAGAGCATCTATTGTTTCGCGCGTGGCAAAAATTGAAGTCGGAAGTGAGGCTAAAAATCTCGCTGCGGCCATATCCGGTGGGACCCACAATATTGCTGAATCATAGTTTTCGCCTCTGGTTTTCGCTTTAAATGATTGGATTTTTAACGAAAACCAGCTAAATTTTTGTGACATGTACCTGTCGCTATGGGATAACTTAAAAGTGGCTGTATGAAACCCAAGTGGGTCCCACCTGAAATGGCCGCCGCTAATTTATTCCGACTTCACAGCGAGCACCGGATGCTCTATCCAGTATAATGAGTCTATTATTTGAGATCAGTGGTGCCAGGGCCATTTGTTCCCGCCATTTTGTTTTTGGCTGCCATCTTGGCCCAGCCCCCACAAATGGCCCTGGGGACGAGGTCGCGTGCCTACCTCTATAATTATGATTTTTGTATCTACTGCGTATGCGAGTAGATACTACGTCGGCATACAAGGTTTTAAGTAACAATAGAATCAAATACCAATCAAATATTAGAAGGTTAATTTTTCGGATCACAAAAAAAGTGCACGAGACTTTCGGACTTCCAAAAGTCCTTGGATTTTCTCATCGGACTTTCGGACATTTGTGAATTTTTTGCGGACTTTTCCGCGGACTTTTTGTGAAACTTATTAACGATATTTTCTCTTTATTTTTCATGTTCTGACCGAGCTTTAAGTGAAATTGGGAAATAATAAAGGCGTAGGAGCCAAATGGGAGAATAGTAGGGAAATATATTCATAGAAACAGTCAGATATGAAAATACTAAAAGTAAAAAAGAAAAAAAAAATTACATAAAAAAATAAATTACATAAAGTACTGCAGAAATTCGTAGGAGAAAGTGCAGATTTCTTCGGATTTTCTGGGAATTTTGATCAATTGAATCGGATTTTATGGATTTTCAAAGGATTTCCATGTGGATTTTTATGGATTTAAGAATTTTTGAGGATTTTTTTATTTTTAAGGATTTTTAAAATTCCGCTGGACTTTTCGAGGACTTTTGCATACTTCAGTTTCGTCGAAGTGTACGGTATTTTTGGAGTGCTTTGCCCCTCGCCGATCACATCCCGACCAGTCTGACGCAGTAGATACATGTACGTCCAAGCGTGCCTATTTTTTTTATCTTTTGAAAAAATATGATTAAACATTTTTGTAGCACATACCTACATTCTTTGTCCTCTTCGCGTGCCGTGCAAAAGCGCGGTGGATTGGGGAGCAATTGAGGCAAAGGAAAACTGAGATGCCTGCCACCCCGAAACCCGAGCACTGTGGACACGTCGCGTCACCTAAATGGACTTGTCGCGTCACCCCGGGCCCCCTAGAAAGTAATGAATCCGCTGACCGTATAGCGTGCGGTTTATCTGTGTCGAGTTTTGGCAGGCATCTCTCGCCAAAAGTGTTCTCACTCACAGAGATCAGAAATGCCTGCGGAGGAGGCTATCTACATTCATACGGGTTCGATTCCTGCACGGTGCAGTTATCTGATTAAAAAATAATTCACCTTGGCCGCATGTGAGAAGAGTGCTTCCAGTTTGACTCTACCAAACACCACAGGTTTCCTCCGGGTACTCCGATTTCCTCCTGTAGTAACACTGGACCAATGAGGGTGGGCCCTTACTGGACCTCTGAGGATAACAGTTTAGATATAACTGATAGAGTTATCCAGTATAAATAAGGTTAGTTTAGTTAGTAATAATTTTTTTTTATCTTTTGATGTTTCTCAACCCCCACATGTACTTAAAAAGCTTGTTGACTGTAAGAGCTACACAATATTAAATGCTAAAATAAAGGGATTTTGAATGGTAAGCCAAAAAGAAAATATTGATTGAACACGAGCATTGATTACTGCAAATATGGCTGATTCAACATTTTTGTAGCATATACACCTACATTCATAATGATTTTTTTATCTTTTGATGTTTCTCAACCCCCACATGTACTTAAAAAGTTTGTATATTGTATGAGCTACACAATAATGCTAAAATAAAGAGGTCTTGAGTGTTACGCCAAAAAGAAAATGTTGTTTGAACACCTCGCCATGGTAACGCAAAGCCTGTTCCCAGAATGTTTTTATCTTTTGATGTTTCTCAACCCCCACATGTACTTAAAAAGTTTGTATACTGTATGAGCTACACAATAATGCTAAAATAAAGAGGTCTTGAGTGTTACGCCAAAACGAAAATGTTGTTTGAACACCTCGCCATGGTAACGCAAAGCCTGTTCCCAGAATTTTTTTATCTTTTGATGTTTCTCAACCCCCACATGTACTTAAAAAGTTTGTATACTGTATGAGCTACACAATAATGCTAAAATAAAGAGGTCTTGAGTGTTACGCCAAAAAGAAAATGTTGTTTGAACACCTCGCCACGGTAACGCAAAGCCTGTTCCCGGAATTTTTGCCAAAAGTTCAAAACATTGGATAATTTGGCAACGAATGTCACATAATTTGAAAGTGTGGTCAAGCGTATCCGAAAATCGCAAAATTCGTTTTTACAGGACTGCTTTGAGCAAAGTATTGCCTCACTGCATGTGTCAACGCTAAATTTGTAGTACAAATCTATCAGCTCACTTGAATTTGATGATGATTGTCACAGAGTATATACATTATACAATAATTTGCAGTCGGGCTTGACACATGTCCAAGCCCTGATCCTCAACTCTGAACTAGGGTAAATTGTAAAGTGTTTTTTAAGATATGGTATATACTTATAATAATGACTTTGTTGAAACCACCATCGGCTAAAGAAATACAGTGGTTTTAACAAGCTCTCAATCGTGATTAATACGGGCTAATGCAATATATAACAGTAGAATACAATAAAAAAATACAGCAACAAATCTATAAAACTTAGTAAAACTACTTAATTCAGAATTTTAAAATTTACAATTTAAAAAGTTTAAGAATGAATCAGTCTTATCGCTCAGGGGGATAAAAGAGAAAACTGGTCGGTAAAACAGAGAGTATTATTATAGATTATGTAGGGGGAAACGTGATTTGTCATGCAGTAAATTGATGTCAGTAAATTGATCATAAAATTTAGTTCGTCGGTGATAAAGATAAACCCCTCCAGTAAAATAGAATGCATGCATGTTGTACCGATTTATACCACGTTCGGCACTCGGCAGTGAAATAGTTTCTTTTTTGGAGCCAATGAGTTCTTAAAAAGCAAAAAACCTGAATAGAGCCATAAATTACTAGTAGTACCCAGCGCTCTTAGCTTCCTGCACAAAATAAACAAAGATGGCGGCCAAGATTCGCCAGTGGAGGACAATTCGTTCAATTTTGAAGCTATTTTGTCAAGTAAAGTACATGTAAGAAGAATAGAAGATTATTAGTATTTTAAGTAAAGGTTTTCAAGTAGTAGAAGAAGCAAAGCGTTAATTTGAAAAAAAAAAAAACGACTGAAAATTATGAAAAATGGCTTAATTCTACAGATTACAAGCTTTTCTATTATCTTATCCCGTTATCTCAGAGAGTTGCACTAAACGGGCTCAAATTTTGCAGACAGACTCAGTCAACAAACTAAGTATTGTTACATTCTCGTACCCAGACCCACGCCCCCCCCCTCGCGAGGCTCTGGAAAACCCTGGGGATCTGCGTCGGATTCCCAACGCAGTGACGTAACAGGCGCATTCCAAACTCTTGTTTGTCATTTTCACTCCTTTCAATAATTCTCGTGTATAAATATCGTGTAAGTCTTACACGTTATGTACTATCCATGTACGAAGCTAATGTTAAAACGAAAAGCATATAACTAAACATCAAGTATAGGGGTGTTGTGGTCGCGGTATGAGAGGTGGAACTTTCTTTCCCAATGGTTGTGGTTTGGTTTAGGATAGCCAGGGAGTTGTGATTAGGTTTAGGGTCAGGATGAAAGGTGAGAATCAGGGTTGGGGTGGGGGGTTGGTTTTCAATTCTTCTAAAATGCAGGATTATCCTGAATTCTAGGCCATTTGACAATTCAGGATATAATCTTAGGTATAAAATACATAAAATTAGATATAATCAATTCAGGATACATTCTAGATGTGTGCGGAGTTACGTCATTGCTGTTGTAAGAGATTATTTTCCATGTCTCTAAAATAATTCTTTATTTTTAACCACATATAAAGCAACTCTTCGAGTTTTTATAAGTTGGCGTCCTTTTTAAGGGTGTTCAGACATATTTATTTTGACCCGTTGCTAGGGAAAACTAGATTTGACCACAGAGCTTCTAGAGCTTTACAAATTTGATCTCCATGCTAGAAATGCTAGATATTCTGCACGTAGTATATATGAGTGAAGTTCTTTCGTTTGATGACGTCACACAGTGACGTCATTGAGATAAGAAAAAACTTATAATTTCCGCCAACTTAAAAGTTTTGCTAACTAAAGAAGTTTCACTGGAACCAGAATTGTTATGTGCAAAAAAGTACGTATGCGTTTCTCAATTGAGCAAATCTTAATGACTTTATGGCCGTTTAAATGGCCATAAAATAGAATATCTTTGTCATAAAATCCATGCGTACTTTTTGAGAGACATGTTTTCCCTAGGTATAAACGAAAGAAAAGTAACGATTCGATAAATCCTCGCAAATATTATAGGAATCTTCAATCTTGTGAACTCATGTTTTGGCGACTCACGATCGGAAATTGCGGCTGTCGACTGGGATCTAATCCAGGTTGATCTGGATTAGCTACGCATGCGTAGAACGAATATCTTGCGTGTAAACGTCATCAATACACGGCCGACATTAGCCTGGTACCCTGGCCCAATTTCAAAAGAAATATGGGCCAGGTAACCACTAATCTCATTCTCGCGTCATCAGGGCTAAATCCACTTATGACGATTGCAATTTCACTCATAGCCACTAAAAACGCGCGAAATTTTAACCAATAGGAAAGCAGAAGTCTTTAGTGGTTACCTGGCCCATATTCTTTGATTGGGCCAGGGTACCAGGCTAGGCCGAGATGAGCGAGAACACCCCGAGCTCAAAGTCAAACATCTCCGCTCAAAATCGTCGCTCGACCATAATTCTTCTACGAGCGCATAGCACGAAGGTTGGGCTTGCCATAGAATACGGTTTGTTGACAACTCGTGGAATTTTCGCGATGTACGAACCCATTACCCTTCTCAAATTCATCAGTTTCAAATGTCCTCAGAACTCACTTGAGCCAGCACGCACGTGGACTGCGAACTGCCCCATGAAAGTGGCCGATTTTCTATGCGATTTTCGATCGTGCAATGCCACTCAACCTAGCCTGAAAGAATCAGGCGCGAGCCCTCCTCCTGCCTGATCGGAGTTTGTCAGCTAAATTGTATAGCCTGCTAATACAGACTCTTCTGATCGCGCCCTGGGAAAATGGACACGAGAGAAGAGTCTGCTGTTTAACACCGCTAACTTGCGTCCCGATTATGCTGCCAGATTTTGGTAGTTGTCTCTCATTGGCTACTGAAATTGCTTGGCTGAAATTGCTTGGCTACTGAAATTGCTTGGCTACAAATTGCTTGGCTGTATAAGCTTTTGTTTACAATATTTAATTTCTCTTACGCTTTAGCTTAACTGCTTATTACACTGACTTTCACGCATATTTATTTGCACGGGCAGAACGAATATAGTCAAAACAATATTTTTTGTAAATTTCGTGAAGTTTGAAGCTAAACTTTTCAAAATATTAGCTTTCGTCCCGATTATGCTGCCAGATTTTGGTAGTTGTCTCTCATTGGCTACTGAAAAGAATCAAATTAATTATGCAATCAAACATGGCCAGACATTTCGGTAAAATTTATTATCTGTCAGATACATTTCGCCAACACTTGTAGCCTTTTCAAAATCTTTCACGTAGATTCATTTACACGAGCAGTAGGAACACATTCAAAATACCAATCTTCGTAAATTTTGTAAAGTTCTAAGCTATACTATGCGAAAAATTAACTTTTAAGTAAACTTTAAGTTCAGACAATCCCTGCTTGGCTGTATAAGCTTTTGTTTACAATATTTAATTTCTCTTACGCTTTAGCTTAACTGCTTATTACACTGACTTTCACGCACTTATTTGCACGGGCAGAAAGAATACAGCCAAAACAATATTTTTTGTAAATTTCGTGAAGTTTGAAGCTAAACGTTTTAAAATATTAGCTTTCGACTAAACAAATTTCACATAACAACACTCGCCCGGCTAGTTAAAATATAACTAATTTGCATAAACTTGATGGGACACAATTAGCGGTGTTAAATAGCAGACTCTTCTCTCGCGTCCATTTTCCCAGGGCGCGATGTGAAGAGTCTGTATTAGCAGACTAGCTAAATTGCGACTTCAGCCGTGGTTCCAAGCCAAGAATGCTCGAAAAGTCGTCTTGTTCTATATACAAAGTTAAAAGTTGATGTCCACTGTCTTCGGAATGTTTGATTTATGGTTCATCAGCTCTGCCAGTTTCTAAATTCCGGCATTCAATCCAAATATCTCGACGTCCTTCGTTTATTTCCCCATCTCAGCATCGCGTCTGTGTACCGAGGTCCGAAGTTCTTCAATTCTTCAAGTGTTTTTGCCTGCGACAAAGGGGAGCACGAGTGGCGTGTGCTGTTAGGGCGCTGCCTCTCACCGCTGTAGTTAAGCCCAGTTGGACGGGGTTAGCACTTGGATGGGTGACCGTCTGGGAATAACCCAGTTCTCGAACTTGAACTTCATGTGAGTTGAGTTTAGTTGGTCTCTCCTGTGCTTCGAGGGTTTTTCGCAGGGTTCTGCGGTTTTCCTCCCTCAGTAAAATCAACACGTTAGGTCTTAGCTTATGTCGTGCACTTTTAACATGAGCCTCTGGCTCGGATGATTGGGCGACCACATCCTGTGCTTACGACGTTAAATAAATCATTACATTACATTCTACAGCAAAGGAATAGTTTTCTTTTGTTTTGGTACTTTTTCTTTTGTTGTGATTTTATACCTTTTTGCAGTGTATAAGTACAAAAATAAGTTTTTGTGAAAAGATTACGTCCGAACACCCTTAATATAATTTAAAATGCACCAACATGGTTAAAAACAACCAAAACCCCCAAACAATGTCTATATACAATAACAGAAAAGTCCATGTTTTCCCCAGGCAATAGATCAAATTGTAGTTTCATTATAAGCCCATATGCAAATTAGTTTCTTATTCAACTTGGCCCCCTATGCAAATTACATCGTGTCCATTATTAAAGCCTAACGGAGAAGATAACATAGACCTACGCTAAACGTCGCACAACAGACGGATTTAATTCAGACAAATTTAATTCGAATTAACTTCGTCGGTAATGCGACGTAAATGCGACGTCGAGTTAAACGTCGAATTTCAGTCGAATTTAATTGGTTTTACTTTAATAGACGCGTTGAGCCTGAAAACGATTCCTTGAAAACATGGCGCCGAATTGTCACAGACAGAAGAGAAACATTTAATTCGGCGCAACAAGTCAAGTCAGCCTGGTTTGGTTGGCTTGTCGTCGTGGTTTTGGTCTCTCCTTTTGGTTTTGTCGTTTTGGCGTTGATAATTTCTGGCGTTCTGTGACTTGGTTGTGTCACCGGTGACCCTGGACCGGCGAAAAGGTGTTCAGGTGGGCCTCCTTGTCCAAAGCAGATTTGTTTATTGGTCTTTGGCTTCGTGGAGTTGATTTTGAAAGCCAGTCGACTCTTCGTCGTATGTGTTATTCATAGTATATTTCGTTGTAATATTTAGTTCAAGGCGATAAGTTTTAATAGTTAATTATGCATATAGTTGGACAATCGTTATATGGAAATTAGTTCGCTATTCATATGGTTTAAATGGATGATTGGTTTTGTTTTGGTTTATGGTTTTCTCGGGTTTAGTTTACGGGATATTTTGTTCTGATATGGTAGGGCAGGGGGCGAGAGCGCTGATGTTTGTGTCAGGTCGAAATCGTGCTCGTTTCTCTTCTTGAAATTGGCTGAGCACCTTATGTATTTGTTCGGATGGGCTACTGGTTTTGCTGTATCGAGTGCGGTACTGGATTTGCTGTATCCTTGGTGGCTGAGCACCTTGCCCTCTTGGGCTCGAGTGCCGCTACATGAAGACTTGGGGGTTTCGGACTTGGGGTTTCGGACTTGGGGGTTTCGGACTTGGGGGTTTCGGACTTCAGTCTGATCGGATTGTGTTACTCGAATACTCATTATCGTCGCATTATCTGTCTGATTCAGAGGAATTTAATTGCCCAGACGAATTTAAATTCGCGCGTAAAATTTAATCGAGTTATACGTCGCAGGTTCGTCAAGTAAAATTCAAACAATTAAATTCGTCTGCGACTGTTTTTTCATGTTTTGAATACATTATTTTTAGACAATTTAGACACGACTTTTGGGATTATGGTCAAGGATAATCGATGAGCAAATTTTATCCTTACAGAAACCTAAACATTAAAAAGTTTTTGAAATCAGAAATGTTATGTTTACTACGGCGGATTCAGCATCATGATATAAAGGAACTACGTTTTATCCCGACTCAGATCGTATGCGCATTCGAAACTCGGATTTTGCCTGATGCCTTATGCGGTGAGCGGTTAAAAGTGAAAAGCCTGAGGAGGAAGTGTACCTGCAAAGAGCCTGTGAACGAATAAGATACCATGGTACTACATAAGTTTTTGTTTTGTCCGAAGATATGCTGTTTTTTCAGTTTTGTAATGCCGTGTCACTCGCACAATTGTGGCGCTACGAACACCGCTGTCAGAGTCCCACACAAAAGTTAAAATTACAAGCATACCACCAAAAAGTTAAGGTATGTAATTTGTGCATGGCTTCTTTGTCAATATTGTAAAAAATATTCTGAAACGCCCCCTTAATCTTCACTGTCTGGTTGTTGTTGCCATGGCTAGTTCCCAATCTCTTGCAATATTTACTCTAGCAAATTCACGCATGCGCAAACATTTTGGACCAGTCTAAATACTTTAGTGTTTTCCCGCTCTTTTTTGAGGTACAAAACGTTTGGGCAGCGGTGTTGACGCCATGGCTCAAATTACATAAATAATCTTTATAACACAAAAGTGAGACAACATGCATACGAAACGCATGCACATGTAAAAGCAATTTTCCAGCATTTAAGTTTTACTGTTCTTTAAAATACAATCATGAAGTCATTTTTGGTAGTGGTATAATGGGAACGGGAATACCATTCCCTAAAGCCCCTGCTATACACGATCTTTCCACCGTTTTTCTTGTCGGGCACAAAGTGTGACTAGTTGTACAATAATTTAACATCCGCGCAAGGGAAAATACGAAAATTAGGAAACGAAAAATGCTTGCTTGCCATCGATCATCTCTGTTGAACGAAACTACATGCATGGAACAGCGAGCTCTATATATAATTAACTGAAGTGATATCTTTGGGGCGGACAATGTGCGGGCATGTATGCGGGTATAGGATATCACTCCAGTTTTATATAGAGCTCAATGGCATGGAAGAGGAATAAGCCATTTGCAAATTTGATTGTCTCAATCGAGAACGAAAATCTAATTGCAAAATATATATGTGGATAAATTACAAAGTTTGCAAACTAACATTAAGTCTTCACTAAATGTAAACCAAAGCGAAAATACGTCCAACCGAATGGCGAAAATATGCTAACAAAAGTTCTTTGAACAAGATTTATTATGGTATGTTTACGGTTGTAATGTTGTAATCTTAGCAACAGAATTTTCTACTTTATTTAACACTTTGAAGCCTGAAGACGAGTCTTAGTATTTTGATTCTGGCTAACGCCAGACGATTTTATTCAGCACAGGGAGAGGTCCTGGTTAAATAATTTATATCTATCTTCCAAATTTCTAATCCGTAAATGGCTTTTCTACGAACATATGCTGCAGGCCATTAATATATTAATATAGGATTCATTCGAAGTCGGTAATTTGCGGTCAGGCTGGAATTTTTAGACTATATACATGCTATGAGTGCGCCCCAGGCTAATATCTACTGGGAAGCGGAAATTTTGAAAATGTCTCAATAGCGAAATCTGGGTAGGGTAATTGCGAAATACATGAAGACGGCGGATTTACAAGCGGCGTTATTAAACAAATCTCCATAAATGAAAGCAGACGTTTCATCATTTTTAATTGCAACTACTTTACATAGTTGATTAAGTCTCAATAGTAATAATATATCGATGGAAATCCACGAAAAACCTTATGGCCCAATACTCCGTATAGATGTTTTATTTGGCGGGATGTGAGATAAATAAAGAATAATATAAAAGAATTATAAACAAATAAACGAGCGAACGAAAAAGGTATATAAGTATAAGAGAGCCGACCCTCAGCGATATGCATTAATATTGCATGAATCTGAGTATACAAAATCCACTTGACATGCAGTCAGAGGGAAAAAATAACTTTTGAGTATTCAAATAGCGTTGGCTTGACACAACCTGTCGTTATTGGTGAAAGAACTTGACTCGAAAGATAATAGTCACATCCTGAACTTTATTTCAATAGTCATAAGATATACACAATGTTTTTAATGACAGAGACCGATTAACGTTTGCCTTTTTTTTTCTGTTTGGCACCTGTTCCTGTTCTGCTCATGATTTAGATAATTTGAACAAGCAAGCATGCACTCGTTGCTATATTGCATACATGCTCGTTACTCGCCGCGATAGAATATATAATCATTAAAATGATTCCACTTCGTTTCTTCGCTTTCGGGATCGTAACCAGCGCCACCTGCACAACTCGTCATCATCTGGAAGCCTTTTTCAGCCAACTGATCAAATGCTTTCTCCAGGTGATTGTATTTCAGGTAAAATCGGTTCGTGTAGCGAACCTCTTCCCTGGCCGGGTCACGCGTCTCGTTCAGCGAGTCTGCGAATACCTCGCGAGCGAGTGCGACATTGCCACAGACCAGGATCCTCTGTAGCTTTCGAAATTTCACGTCGGCGACCCCGTCTCGTCCGAAAGCGTAGGTACCACGCACGCACACGGATAAGTACCCGCTGGCTCTTTTCTTCGCTTTTTCTTCGTTCTTCCGAGTTTTTATCGCCTTTACAAGCGCTTCTTGCATCGCGGCTATTTTGAAGTGTTCGGCCTCCAACAGCAGCCGGTCGAGTTCGGTGAAGCCATCTGGAAGTGTAAGACTCAGATTTCGTAGGAAATCGAGCACGTAACGAAACAAAATACCGTCTCTGTCGATGAAGAAGCGTCCTCTCGAATCCTTCGGCACACACTGTCGTTGACTTCCGTTGAACAACACGCTAAGCAAGCTGTGTGGATCCTTGGCTAGGGTCGGCATTGAAGTCGTGTACAATTGGCCTCCAACGTTGAGATCGACAACACCCGTAGAACCCGAAATCTTGGTATCCTCCTGGGCCTCCATTGCACACACAACACCGTAAGTGAAGCGCCGAACTACACACAAAATATCTCCTTGCAAATGACGTGTCTGGCCGAAGACACGCATGCGCGAGCAGACAGATAATAAAAAAAACACCTGCCTACTGCAAATATATGTATTACGTGCATAATCAAACAAGCTTGACTTGATAAACGACGCAGCATCGCTAGGCTACTAGAAAAAAATAATACGAAGTTACAAGCCATGGACTGTATATCTTACTACAATAACAGAAAACATGAAGAATTGCAAGATAAATATCGTGTCCCAAAAAACAAAATCAAAGCCAACTGGGTTCGTTGTTCTAGGACGGGCGAATTTCAAAATTTTTTATTCCGTGGTTAGGTTGTGATAAAGAAGCTATACTGAGTGTCCGGTAATGATAGCTTGAAGTGCATAAGTGCAAGTGACATGCAAAATGGAATTCAAAATGCCAAGAAAAACAAAACTTCTTGTAGTCTGAACTTTTCGGCTTTCCGGTTTAAGAAGGACGTATAATATAATTTGCCGACTATATATGAATACATTTTTAACACAATTAAAGATATTGACAATACATTGTTAGGTTGCTTGATAAAAAAATATTAGAGAGACCGAATTATGTTAGCCTGCGAACCCAGACGTATTTCACCCACCCTCGTTGTATGCTCGAAACGCTTCGCTTTTTTTCGCATGGGTCTATAACTACATAACTTTGTGGGATGTTTTAAGAGAAAACACTTGTGTTTTAAGTAAAAACACAGTCATGCCGACTGGAAAACATTCACAATATTGAGATACTTCTTCTGTATTTGAATATTATTTGTATTACACTACGCGGATAATTGTTGCACACAAGAGTGAAGGACAGCAGTAAGAGCCAGAAACACGCACTAGAAAGACAATATGTTTTGTTTTATTTGGTTACAGATAAACCTCTGATTTTGTGCAGCTAAATCTCTGACTTTATCCAAATATTATCAAAGAACGAAGTCATCGAAAGTAAATATTTAGGTGTTGGCGTATGAAGCTTATCGCTTAGACATCAGAAGCGTGTGGGCATGAAAGTAAATAAAGTCAAGCCAGTGTTCTATATCTTAGATATTTTGTTTGGGTGGGAAGTTTCGGGCCGAAAGCAATCCACGAGCTCTCTATAGTGCAGGGAGTTCAGTGGCATGCCTCTTGGAATTTTTTTGAAATGGTTATGTATATGAGCGGAGATGCAATCGGTTGTGTTTTTTAAAGGGAATTTTTCAACTCTCAAAATTAAAATGCCAAACGGAATTCTAAGTGCTTGATTTTTATTTTCAGCGGGAAAAAAGCAAATGAACGCTTGGAGATGGAATGAATATTTTCCCACACAATTTTAACAAAAGCGTTTTTGTAACTGTGGATAACTATGACGGAGATTAGAATTGATCTGTGGTCGTTATGGGACCACCAATTAAAGATTATTTTCTTTCCGTTTCTTTTAAAAAAATAATAAAATAGTAAAGGGGGTGTTCGTATAGTGTTCATATGAGAGAGCTTAATAAGCATACAGGCGTTTTAGAGCCACGGATGGCGATTGAATTCAATAGCATTTTTCATTCAAAACAATGATAATGAGCAATTTAAAATTCCAAGAGCAAAGAGAACGCCGTCGTCGTTCTACACAAGACGTCATTGAGAGCATTTTCACGTTCTTGAGACGACGGGAACATCTAGAACGTTGACGCCTGTCATCGTTGTTTTACTACAATAGACATGCTTTTAAAGTAGAAAACTTGTATTTTAAGGGGGATAATTTCATTACATTACAATATAAATATATACAAGATCTGTATTTGAAGAAATTTAAGCTTGTGAGCTAACAGTTTAGATATGTGATTATTTATAGCCTTTGTTTTGGGTAAAAAAGTATTTTCAAAGAATACGCGGTTCAGTAGTTCTGTATTGTATTCATGTTCTTCCAGTCACCGTCCGTGTCTCAAAAACGTCTGTATGCTTAAGCTCTCTATGATCTCGGTGAGCGGGCTGGCCCGGTGAGCGGGCTGGCCCGGTAAGCGAGACGAAGTCTAACTTGTGTTCATAATATGGTAGTTTTCATCCCGCCTGGCGAGGAGATTATCATGAATAAAATTAGCTTGTCTGACGATCCGTGACCAGACATCAGGCATCAAAGATGACAATTTTGTCGTATTGCACAGGTTTGTTTGCTTCAAAATCAATCCTTTTATTATACAATAATTTATTGTGATTTATATTGCAATAAACAATAAAATCTTCAACTATAAATCCACTCAATTTTGTGACTTCATCCCGGTAAGTGGGACGATGTGTTCATATGGGAAAATTTCATCCCGCTTACCGAGATCTCGGCACACGCTGCCGAGGCCCACAACGAAATTTTAATAGGGAAATAAGTGTGAGGCGAGATGGCGAGATCTCGCTAAGCGGGCCAGCCTGGTTACCGGGATCATATGAACACTCCCTTAGCTGACTATATCTAGATATCCGTGCATGATAAATCAATACAAAAGAAAGGGAAAATGACTTTGGTTATAGTCATGGAGTTCCGGGAATCTCAAAGTGAGGGATTTTCTCACTGGACAAATTATAATAACATACGACATCTTTATTTATTAGTAGTTTCTTGAAGTTTTCACCGGCAATATAGCGAAGCGTGGTAATGACATTGGTATTAGGGACTTTAAGAAAACACAACGACTGCGACTACGGCAACGTGTTTGAACAATAGAATAGTTTATGTCAAATACAAAGAGCTTTTGCGAATGACGGTCCCAAGAGTAATCTTTACGCCGTCGTGACTCTGTTGACAACGTAGAAAAAGCATTTTCACGTTGTAAAGACAACGCGGAACCTGAGTCACTACAGAAGCCTTGGGAAAGCTTAACATTACTCTCTCGACTAACATAGATTTAACAAGTGTTTTTCTTCAAGAGTTTAAGAACAAAACGAGTCCGTGCGGTTGTGTATCTTGAAATTTGAATGTATAAATACACCACCATTTAATATCACTGTTAAACTTTCTACCGTAGCCGTAGTCCGTTGTCTGAATCTTAAAGTCCCTAATGTTAATTTCAGACCGTTCGTCCGAGTTTCGTCATTAGGGACCTTAAGCAAGCAAAACGACGACGGCAAATAAGTTACTGCATTTAAAAGAAACCATGGATCAGGGCATCGTATATTGTATGTTTTATTATTCTGTAAGACCTTTAAAAAGAAGCCATAGCTTCGACAAAGTGACCTACAATAGGATCAACGCCTGCCTAAACTAACAGCTTTTGCTGTTCCTTGCCACAACGTTGTCTTGAAAACGTGAAAACGCCTCAGTTGACGTTGTATGTGCATGCAACGAGGACGTTGTTGTCATTACTCTTGGGACTGAAAATTATTCAACATATTGTTTTGGTTCAAAAATGCTATTGTACTTGGGTCGTCGTCGTGACGTTCACGTTGTGCTTGCTTAAGATCCCTAATAACTCTGAATCCTCAACCATGTGCCGTAAAAGGGACATTTTGAAGTTTTGGTTTGCCCGAGTTTCGGATTTATTTTTAGGTTTACTGCGGTTCGCTATATAAAATAGACGTTGGGAGGAGGAAGCGAAGCTAGCTAGCCAGCTGTCTTTCAATGTAATAACGCAATTCATAATTTCGACTATGCATCCGCGATTTGAGCTGGGTTAAAATATCAATATAGTATTAGATTCAAGCCGCCAAAATTCAGGATTCCTTTTAAAACTTTCAGATAAAGTAACGTTCCATTAGAGATTAACCTTATCAGGTTTTCGAAACCTGAAAAGAAATCTCATTATTTCAACGTCATATACCGGCGTCTCTTACCGCCAATAGACGACGGCGGTTAAAAAGCAATTCAAATTTTAGCATTAAAAAGAAGTCACGGTTAACTGACTACTGTATTCAATACTTGAAGAAGCTTGTTTTATAATTTTCAAAGTGTTAAAACGGTTGCAGACAACAGTTCTCATCACTCCACGCACGAGTCAACGTCGTCCTGAAGACGTGAAAATGCTCTGAGTGGCGTTCTATACAGAGCGAGGACGGTGTTCAGATTACTCTTGGGACTAGAAATTATTCATTATCTTTGTTTTGAAAGAAGAGTGCTTTTGTTTGAAGGAGGTCGTCCTCAAAGTTGCCGTCGTAGATCTTAAGCCTGGTTTCCATATAGCCGTAAGAGTCGCCGGCATGGCTGCGGCAAGGGGCAATGATCCAATCGCATACAGCTTTTTATTGCTGGCTAATTCAACACTGTCTATGATTGGACCATCGCCCCTTGCCGCAGCCATGCCGCCGGCTCTTACGGCTATATATGGAAATCAGGCTTAAAGGTCCCTAATGACGCTATGATGGGCACGATCCTTTTGGTCAGAACCCTGCCTCGTACCCAGGCGTATTTTTGGGGGAGGAGGGTGTCGCGTGAAGGGGGTCAGCACCAAAAATCGAGACGTTGCTCGGTCCCGATTTGAAGTCCGCGTTTGGCGGACATCCCGTGTTTCTGCGTATAGTCTCCACTCATTCCCAGGTCATTGACTTCTGACGCCGCAGAATACATTTTCGTTCCCAGAATAAATATGTCGTACTGACCGTAGTTTGTATTTCCAAATAGTAAATGGCTTCGTCAAGCAACCGTTGACATATATGGCGAATGTATAGAGCGTCGAAGATTGTAGAAACGTTGATATGGAACTCTTGACTATGTCAGCTTCCGCTATGGTGTGGAACGCCAAGGAAGAAAATGTCCTTCGTTAAAGTGCTGACGCGTACAGCACTTAACCATGGTAACCATTCTCTCATATTAAAAACAGACTCCTCTGAAGCATAGGAACCACTTTGATGTCTGTTATATCGTTCAAAACAGCCTTAAGAATAACGTAGAAACCACATGTAATTTTTGTAGATAACATTCGGTTTCTATGTATTAGTTAGCATCACCAAGAGCATTTTATTAGCTCATTGAGGTCTGTCGGTTGCATGAAAGTGGCGGGTTCTAAGGTTATGTAGAAAAATAAAATGGCGCCTCGTGTACTTATTGAAAATATGTAATCACTACTTATTGACCGAGCGTGAGGTCTGTATACTATAGTGAAATATTGGACCAACGTTTCTAGTACTATTCGCATTTTTAAAGTACTTTTCGAATCCCGAACTTTCTACCCCAAATAGCATTTTTCAATTGCTTTTGTTTGACATATTGCTCAAGGTTGCACGTCAAGTAGTTGAATAAAAAATACATCTGAAATTCTATAATACTTGTGAGAAGTAAATGCTATATTATTACGAACAAAGTTACGAACATTTTAAAAAGTTTCACATAACATGGAAACTTGAACATCAAATGAAAGCTTAACAAAATTTCCTGCACGATATATTTCATCAACGACTAGTTCTGAAATTATAATTCATCTTGTTGCATATACTGACATGACTTTAATTTTGTTTATAAAATTCTTACTGTCAGCAACGGTCAGCTGTCTGGAACGGCAGATTCCGGACCGCTTAGGAACCAATCAAATTGGCGGATTTCACGTTACAGACCGCTCACAAAAATAGTCATATAATAAACCTAGATATCGTCGGACAGCTTAAAAAGAATTGGTTACAACAATGTGCTAAAAATCTTTTGGTTTCATTGAAACGGAAAAAATTGCACGGTTCTTAGCACGTTGCCGACCATGAAACTTCGGCTTGGTCCTTAACACGTCAAGTCGACATATGATCTGTATCACGACGTTTTAAAGTGCCTGTAAAGTGAAAATTAAGTCTGTTTATTTGAAAGAACACTTAAAATGACCTTGCTTCGCTTGTTGAGATGTTTCAGCTTGTTTGATATGCAAATTACTTCTTGATCATTATTGGCTCGATTTCCAGCCGTATCTCGGGCCCCGGTACTTTCCTCCTCCACGAAAGAGACGGCTGGACGCGTGAGCCACAGAACGTGTCTGTGACGTTTTGCATAAATTAATTTCACGATATAAAAAGCCATAGAAGCTGACTAAAATATAAGTGACTTCCCCGATCCTGTAGGCTGAATGACGCGAAAATCTGGAGCTTCCCGTTGTAAATCTTTTAGACAATCAATCTTAAACGTTTCTATAATGCGATCGCATGCCTCACTCATCCGCACTCTATTGATCGCCATTTTGAACTGACAGGTAATTCATGCAATAATCCTAATCATCCCAATAATATATGCTTGCTGAAAATGTGCAGGCACGTTTGTGATTGGTGCAAATCGACAATGGACAAGCTCACGAGTCCGGCCGTGATTTCGGGGGAGGGATAAGTACGGGGGCCCAATATAGGGCTGTAAATCGAGCCTTATACTTTGATCATTGGAGAAGGTTATATATCTTTATTATTATCACATATAATCACTTGAAAATCTGCAAGTTTGGTGTTGTGGGAGAAACACCCCTATAACATGCTTTCTTTGAATTAATTTGTTTTGATAATAACAACGATATATAACCTTCTCCAATAAGTGTTAATTTGCATATCAAACAAACTGAAATATCTTATAAACGAAGTAAGGTAACGGAAAACTTCAAAAGATGTTATTTTGTCATTTTAAGTGTTCATAATTCAAATAAGGCAGATTAAATTTTCGCTTCATGGGCAAACACGCGCTGTAAGTAATTCATGAAGAAAATACAAAGGAAACCAGTACCATGTTCGTAGTGTTATTAACAAATAAAATATAAAGCTCCGTGCATATGTACTCTTATTAACGCACGATTGACGTAATTTGAACACGAAAGAAGTTGAGTAAAGGCACGAGGCGATAGTCGAGTGCCTTTACACTTCTCTCGTGTTCAAATGACGTCAAATGTACCTTTATAAGAGTACATATGCACAGGAGCGTTATGTTTTATTTGTTTTATAAAATAAGAAGAAAAATCAAACTAAAAATTAGGTAGTTTTGGAATTTGGTGGTCTTTTCCGGCCAGCTGACGCCATTCCACGTCATTCATGATCTCTGTTCTCTTATAAATGCACGTAGCCCAACCAATTAGAGCGTGCGTAGAGGACACCTTATTTTATAATACCTGATAAAAATCCTGCTGATTTACATAAACTTTACCTTTTATTTTCTCGGCTTAGACAACGTTGTTTTTCAAAATTACTACGCCAATGCATTCGCGATAAACACAAACCAATAATAGTTGTGAATTTTTGAATTAAAACCAGAGGGCTTCACTTGGGGCGACTCGAGTAAAAAGCGTTTTATTTTGTTCTTTTTTTATTTGTTGGATTACGGATTTTGCTCACCAATATTAAAGGGCAGGAGGGCAAAAAAGAAAAAAAAAAGAAAGAATTGTCCACTATCTATACATAGATTAATACCACAGTGACATGTACGTCCAATTATTAGGTCAAAGAGTATATGATTATAAAACAAATACTGTAAAACAAATTCAACAGGTATAATATTGCATGCAGCATTACAACGAATTTTAAACTCCATCAATGTATTAAAATCTACTACACTGTCTTTTCATAATACTGATCTTTAATACTGTATGTCAACAGCGAAGTAAACATCGCCTCCTTCGGCCATGTTTCCACTGCATGTTTCACGCGCACGGTCACGTGGCGTGGCCATGCGTGACCACGATCGGAAATCGCATAGAAAATCGAATCGGCCACTTTCATGGGGCAGTTCGCAGTCCAGGTGCGTGCTGGCTCAAGTGAGTTGTCGGCCGTGTATTGATGACGTTTACACGCAAGATATTCGTTCTACGCATGCGTAGCTAATACGGGTCAGCCCGTATTTCGCGAGCCTCGACAGCCACCATTTCCGATCGTGCAATTGCGTGTTGAAGGTTTATTCCCGCACGTTGTTCTTCATTTTATATTTTTTGGGCGTTTTGCTCGGAAAAAAATACTAATATTTTCTAAAATATGGTCGGATGAGAAAAAAAACAACACACGAAAACTGATGGGCGGCATTTTAATTTTTTTTCTGGTTTTTAAAAATAGAAGGTCGGGAAATCCGTAATCCAACAAAAAAAAAAGTGTGGCCTTAATTCCGAGATAAATTTCCAGCAAAACGGTGTCAGTGTTTTTTGATATGTCGAGTTTTGCTGATTTTATTGACGACCAAAGTTGAAAATGCTGTTTTTCGACCAACATTCGGCCAAAATAAGTCATTAAATCGAAACCAGGCAATAAATAAAAAAAACGCTGACACCGTTTTGCTGGAAATCTATCTCGGAATCGAACTGCGAAAATTTGTTTTTGAACAAAATGAAACGCTTTGTTCTTAAGTCGCCCCGAGTGAAGCCCTCTGGTTTTACTTTCTTTCGCAACTATTATTGGTTTGTGTTTATCGCAAAATCAAATACAACGTTGTATTCTACAAATGAATAGCTTTCTAACGATATCTATTTTATTTTTGCAGCATAAATTCTGACGAATTGAGAGCGCTTTGCCGAAATGAGTCTGCAAACCTTAACGAAGACCTTAAACGATACAGAGAAACAGACCGAATTCTCGGAGAAGGTATAGATTATAGAAGTTCAAAGAACACGCTATGGTTACATATATAGAGACAAACCATGTGTTATGATTGGTTCAAATTTCTACGTAAAGTTAGTGTCAGCTTGAAGGTGGTAAAGTTTCATTTGTTCTTGCTGTATATACAAGCTGTCGAAAGTAGTGAAACTCAGAAAGCTCAAAACTGCATGCAGACGGGACTCGAAACCATAACCTTCCGAATACTAGCCGAACGCTCTAACGATTGAGCAACTACACACGTAAAAACACGCAAGCTGTTACATACCTGCAAGCAAGTTGTTACAAGGCTGTTCAACAGGCTGTCACCGTCATGTGTTCGCACTGGCTGTCTCAGTCTGTTAACATGTCTGTAACAGGTTGTTCACAACTTGTAACAAGGCTAATGACTCCGACAGACTGATGACAAGTTGTTCCAACAACCTGTTACCGGTCTGCACTTAACAAGTTGTTAACAGGTTGATGCTAACAAGGTTGTAGCAGCTTCTTGAATGAACAGCATTGTTACAACCTGTTAACAGCCTTTTTTACGTGTGTAGAACTCATGCAGATGGTAGACCGAGGTTGTTAACGATTATTTTATCACACGTAAGTTTTGTCTCGTTTCCAGGTATAATTAATATTCTCTATTTGCCATCTGAGTTCCAGTGGCTCAATGGTTAGAGGGTCCGACTAGTATTCGAAATGTTGTGCGTTCGAGTTCCGTCTGCGTGGAGCTCAGAGCTCTGAGTTTGACTATACTGACGACAGCTTGTACAGCAAAAACAAATGGTACAAGTACGTCAGCGGTACAAGTACGTCAGCAGTACAAGTGGTACAAGTACGTCAGCGGGGTCATGTATGACAGAAGGATGCCTGTAAGATTGAAGAAACAGACTTACAAAGACGATGGTTAGACCTGCAGCCCTCTATGGATCTGAGACGTGGGCCGTGAAGAAAATACACCTAAGCAAGTTGGAAGTGGCGGAGATGAAATGCCTGAGGGCGATAAGAGGTGTCACCAAGAGAGGGATAGAATGAAGAACGAAGAGGTGCGTAGGGATGTTGGGGTGGTGCAAATGAGAGATAAGGTGCAAGAAAGCAGATTGAGGTGGCACGGTCATGTGAGAAGGTGTGAGGACAATGAAATGATTAAGTGGGAAGCAGACAGAGGAGAAGAGGGGAAAAGGCCGCAAGGAAGACCGAGACAGAGATGGAAGGATTGCATCAAGGAAGATGGAAAGCCGATTGATTTGGAGATGTGCGGAGACAGAGCAAGATGGAAAGCGGTTACGACCTGACCCCCCTTGAGGGGAGAAACACGTTATGATGATGATGATGATGAAAAGAACGAAAATGCTCACTGGGCTCAGAGCGAAAATTTTTATGCTTCCCGTTTTACAGTCTCCACAGGCAGAATTTGCAAAGCTTGTATTTAAAAAAAAATGGAGAGCCTGTACTAGGGCAGCAATATCTGATTTGTATTTAAATGTGCAGGAACCGGGGATCAGATAATCTTATACCAAAGATAGATCACAGCTTCGCATGCAGTAAAAGAATGATCATAATCATAAAATTGTCTCTTTGCATATATTGTAGGATTAGTATATACCAGTAAAAACGCACACATTGTTACGGTTTGGTAACACGCTTACGCAGCATGTGGATAGCATGAACACCATGGCAAACAATCACGGAAAGTCCAATGTCAAAGTCCAATGAGCATGCAGCTCTATTAATCACTAGACTTGCTCTGAACATGGCAAAACTGCCCAAATCGAAAAGTTAAGGGAAGTTCCACTTACTGATCGTGCCAAAGAAATCTCAGCCTTTGTTACCCCAGAGGGTAGTGTCTCTGTCGCCGCACGTGAGTGCACAGGATACCGCACTCCGGAGATATCGCAGACCGTGTATACGCGTGGGACGACAGAGAGAGATACTTAGAGTAAGACCCCGTTTACACTAGAGTAAAAGTATCCGGATTCACATTGTTTTTTATTCCCATAAGGATGAAAAACAATGTGAATCCGGATACTTTTGCTCTAGTGTAAACGGGGCCTAAAGCCTGTTTATATTATTATGTTAAGATGAGTGTTTATATGAGACGAGTTACTCGGCAAAGCCGCCCACGCGGCTTTGGTTTCACATTCCATGAGTTTCACATTCCAATGAGTTCACATTCAATGGTTTCACATTCCATGAGTAGTTTCCGATTGTCTTCATAAGTGGCGCGTGCGCTGTTGTGACGAATTCAACTCGTGTAGCCGAGTTACCCGGCAAGAGAGTGTTTATATGGGAATATTTTCATCCTGCACCGAGATCTCGGCTGTTTTGCCGGGATCTCGGCTAGCTGAGTTACCCGCCTGTCTCATATAAACACTCTGCCGGGATAGCATTGAATTTCTATACATGGCGGGTAACTCGGTTTGCCGAGTAACTCGGCTAGCCGGGTAACTCGGCTCCATATAAACAGGCCCTAAGTCTCTTGATTCATGAACATTTAATTATTTACTGAAAAGCAACAGTTAAAACTTACTTCAGCAGCTTCCAACGAAGTTACGCCAAACAAGCTCTTGCCACGAAAAGCGAATATAGAATGTGCCAATACTATAAAAGACAACATATTAACATACAGCTAACAGCTATGATTATAAAAAGAAAAAACATTAAGCGGACTAGAAAATCTCAAAGAGAAGAGAATTCCAGAACTTTACCAAAAAATTGTCGAAGAATTATAAGATAACATATCATAAGTTCATAGATAAATAGCATTTGATAATAGCGCCTTCAGGTTTTGACTGAAAGAACGAGGCAATTCACATACTATAGCAATGGCGTTGTTTTAATTAATTTGAAATGTTCTCATATTAATTTATCGTGTAATAAAGAATTACGCCAGAATATTTGTTTGTCAACAAAAATTACAGTTACTGACTTTCGACTTTTAGATTAGCAAATTGTTTTGCCGACGCTAATCCAAGAAAATCGACTCTAAAGAGAATCGTGTTATATAACCTCCATCTTGTTTGGTATCTTGTTTAAGTATAGCTTACATAACAACCAGGGTAAACAAAATATAACTTTCTGCTCTGGTGTCTGAATTTATGTGGTATCCACTAATCTATATATTAACAACACATCACACAACACAACACCACAAGACAGTATAGTACAGCATACCACAACACAACACAACACAACACAACACAACACAACACAACACAACACAACACAACACAACACAACACAACGAAACACATGCAACACAACGCAACGCAACACAGTACAGCACAGCACAGCACAGCACATCAGAGCACAGCACACACAGCACAGCACAGCACGGCACACCACAACACACTACACCACACCACACCACACAACACAACACAGAACACCACACAACATCACATCAGAGCACAGCACAGCACGGCACACCACAACACACCACAACACAACACGAGAAAAAACGAGACAATCAATACCATTCTTGTGTAATTTATGAAGAATTGCATGCAAGAAAATATAACGCAAGTCAGTGTAAAATCGATTTCCACTAATTTGCGCCACCTTGTATTGTATTATTGTATTCCATAACACCATTCTATACATTTTAGGGCTCCTACTGATACCAGTTTTAATTTTATTAGAACTGATTGGATTACCCTATTCAAATAAAAGTTTCTATCTATCTATACGAAAACCTTCTGCAGCACGTAAAAGCGGCATGCATGCATGCAAACTATAGAACGCCTGGCCCAACTAACTTGGGTTAATTTGTATTCATGCATGCAGATGGTTAAATAAGAACAATAGTCGCTGCAAAACAACTTTCGTCGACTTAGCTGATATACACTGATGCTACACAAAGTAATAAAGCGCCAGTCGCTAAAGCAATTTATATCAATTGATGCAGCTGGACAAACAAGAACGTCCGTCATTGCACAACAAACTACATCAACTTAGGTTTACTTGCGTTGACGATAACCAAACTATAGAACAGCAGTCTCAGTAAGGCCTGCGCTAAACGTCGCACAATCGACGAATTTAATTCAGGCGAATTTAATTGTTTGAATTTTAAAATGTTACTTTATACAAAGGATGCGTGTATATGTTTATCGTCCAGTCATGATTAGGCGAGTTCAGAACCAAGAACCAAATCAATTAAGCCAAGAAATGCTTGATCGAGTCTTATTTCTTTGCCAAACGTGAATGCCGTGCAGTTACATGCAGCCTATGCAGGCTTACAGCTACACTGAATCACTGTTTCAACTTTTGTGTCATTTTGTCACCGTCCACATGAGTTAATTAACAGTTGGAACCATTTTGTTAACAGAGTTGCATTTTGAACGTGCATTCTTTAACTTTTACCGTGTTTCCATCGAGTTATAGAAACACTATAGTCGTCTAGGAAAAGTGTTATGCAGGCTTGGACTAGTCATTTTGCCATTTTACCTTGGAACAATGCACAGCCATTGTTCTACAATTACTCAGCCATTGTTCTACAATTACTCAGCTATTGTTCTACAATTACTGAGCCATTGTTCGACAATTACTCAGCCATTGTTCCATGGCAAGATGGCACAGTGGCCGGTCCAAGCCTGAAAACGAAAAAGCAGAATTAAGAAATGATTCTTTCTTGTCAGAATATAAATTCTCCTTACCGAATGTAATAGGCAAGTACGTCAGCACGAAACTTCTAGCCCTCTACTGATGTTTCCATCAAGTTAGAAAATCACGGCTTTCGATGAGCTAGTCACCACGCACGTTTTTAAAATGTTACTTTATACAAAGGATGCGTGTATATGTTTATCGTCCAGTCATGATTAGGCGAGTTCAGAACCAAGAACCAAATCAATTAAGCCAAGAAATGCTTGATCGGGTCTTATTTCTTTTCCAAACGTGAATGCCGTGCAGTTACATGCAGCCTATGCAGGCTTACAGCTGCACTGAATCACTGTTTCAACTTTTGTGTCATTTTGTCACCGTCCACAGTTAATTAACAGTTGGAACCATTTTGTTAACAGAGTTGCATTTTGAACGTGCATTCTTTATTTGTTATCTTGTTTTTGTTTTTGGCTTATACAAACCTTATATGCATGTATGCAGATTAATTAACTTACAAATTGATGCAAGTTTCCTGCAACGACTGCATGTTGTTATTGTTTGGGCAGCTGCTTCAATGCAATTTAACTAATTAAGGCCTGCGCACAATCGACGAATTTAATCTAGACGAATTTAATTGTTTGAATTTTATTCGACGAAACTGCGACGTATAACTCGATTAAGTTCGACTCACGAATTAAATTCGGCTGGGCAATTAAATTCGTCTGAGCTGATTCAGATAATGAGACGATAATGCGTTTTCGAGTTACACGACGAATTATCGTCGCGCCGAATTAAATGTTTCTCTTCTGTCTGTGACAATTCGGTGCCTTGTTTTCAAGAAGTCGTTCTCAGGATCCACGAGTCCAAGTAAAAACAATTAAATTCGACTGAAATTCCACGTTTAACTCGACGTCGCATTTACGTCGCATTACCGACGAAGTTAATTCGGATTAAATTCGTCTGAATTAAATTCGTCTATTGTGCGACGTTCAGCGTTTATTATGTAGTACTACATAATTTACTTAGGCCTGTGCTAAACGTCGCACAATAGACGAATTTAAGTGAGGTTATGCAATAACCAAGGTTAACAACTAGGTAACCAGGCCTGGTACTTGATTGGCACAAGCTCATTGGCGAGGGCTGGGACGTAGAGCATTCAATGACACAACAGTCAACATTATCGCACTAGCGTCCGTAGCAGTTGCACGCTTCTTGAACCGTGGAAAATTACGTCCCACCGTCCCACCCTTAACTCAAGCTATAATGGTAAGTAGGTTTCTCTCCTTTTTCCACCAATTTCTGTAATTGGTGTGATAGGTGCAAACCACTCCGGGAGGGGCGGTCAGTTCAAGATACCAACTGGATGGATCTTAACCTGAGTCCAAGTATCACTACTCACTCCAAGGCCCCTCGTCGGTAAACGGTTTGCACCTAACCTTCCACATGGGTAAGTATTGTGAACGAAGGTGTTAATTCAGACGAATTTAATTCGAATTAACTTCGTCGGTAATGCGACGTAAATGCGACGTCGAGTTAAACGTCGAATTTCAGTCGAATTTAATGGTTTTTACTTGGACCCGTGGAGCCTGTAAACAATTTCTTGAAAACATGGTGGCGAATTGTCACAGATAGAAGAGAAACACTTAATTCGACGCGACGATAATTCGTCGTGTAACTCGAACACGCATTATCGTCGCATTATCCGTCTGACTCAGACGAATTTAATTGCGCAGACGAATTTAATTCGTGAGTCGAATTTAATCGAGTTATACGTCGCAGTTTCGTCGAATAAAATTCAAACAATTAAATTCGTCTAGATTAAATTCGTCGATTGTGCGCAGGCCTTAATTAGTTAAATTGCATTGAAGCAGCTGCCCAAACAATAACAACATGCAGTCGTTGCAGGAAACTTGCATCAATTTGTAAGTTAATTAATCTGCATACATGCATAAGGTTTGTATAAGCCAAAAACAAAAACAAGATAACAAATAAAGAATGCACGTTCAAAATGCAACTCTGTTAACAAAATGGTTCCAACTGTTAATTAACTGTGGACGGTGACAAAATGACACAAAAGTTGAAACAGTGATTCAGTGCAGCTGTAAGCCTGCATAGGCTGCTTGTAACTGCACGGCATTCACGTTTGGCAAAGAAATAAGACTCGTTCAAGCATTTCTTGGCTTAATTGATTTGGTTCTTGGTTCTGAACTCGCCTAATCATGACTGGACGATAAACATATACACGCATCCTTTGTATAAAGTAACATTTTAAAAACGTGCGTGGTGACTAGCTGATCGAAAGCCGTGTTTTTCTAACTTGATGGAAACATCAGTAGAGGGCTAGAAGTTTCGTGCTGACGTACTTGCCTATTACATTCGGTAAGGAGAATTTATATTCTGACAAGAAAGAATCATTTCTTAATTCTGCTTTTTCGTTTTCAGGCTTGGACCGGCCACTGTGCCATCTTGCCATGGAACAATGGCTGAGTAATTGTAGAACAATGGCTGAGTAATTGTAGAACAATGGCTGAGTAATTGTAGAACAATGGCTGAGTAATTGTAGAACAATGGCGGAGTAATTGTAGAACAATAGCTGAGTAATTGTAGAACAATGGCGGAGTAATTGTAGAACAATAGCTGAGTAATTGTAGAACAATGGCGGAGTAATTGTAGAACAATGGCTGAGTAATTGTAGAACAATAGCTGAGTAATTGTAGAACAATGGCGGAGTAATTGTAGAACAATAGCTGAGTAATTGTAGAACAATGGCTGAGTAATTGTAGAACAATAGCTGAGTAATTGTAGAACAATGGCGGAGTAATTGTAGAACAATGGCTGAGTAATTGTAGAACAATAGCTGAGTAATTGTAGAACAATGGCTGAGTAATTGTAGAACAATGGCTGTGTAGAACAATGGCTGTGCATTGTTCCAAGGTAAAATGGCAAAATGACTAGTCCAAGCATGCATAACACTTTTCCTAGACGACTATAGTGTTTCTATAACTCGATGGAAACACGGTAAAAGTTATTCGGTAAAAGAATTTAGAATTATTTTACGGTAAAAGAATTTCTTAAATAGACAAGTGTCAAATAGCGTTTTCGTGCTCTCTGGCTGGACAAATATAATAATTAAATACACAAATAAACAAATTTAATAGTTTGAAATCCAATTGTAATATTCAAGATTCAAAATCGGGTAGAGGCTGCACGCATCCAGGCTAGTGGTTACTACACCTTTTTTGTCTCAAAAAAGTACACATGCCTTAAGGTATGTTACTACAACACATCACATCCACAGATGTGTTATGCTATATATAAGGCGTGTTACTAACACAAACAAAATGTGTGTTACTGATACACAGTAACGTATGTAGTTTGTAAAACTATTATAGTGTATAGTCATAACATATACCTTTTGGTGTGTAATTTGCTTGTCTCCAAAAGTACACACCTAAACGTATGTATTTCTAAAAGGTGTGTTTTTGACACATCATTTAACAAATACAGCACACCTTGTGTGACTAGAGATTTTACACACCTTGACAAGGTGTGCATGCGCAGAACAACACAACTTTTGCCATGCAAAACATGAAAATCAAATCAAGCAGAGCTAATTGTTATGCAAAGTAGATCTAGTAAGGCTCGTGTTCTGATCGGTCATATTTTAGTGATTCTGATTGGTTTACTTCGAGGCGGAGCTCTGTGAAGACACTAACAAATTGAATATAAAAATAAAACATCGAAAAAACTGTTAATAAAACCACCGACGATTGACTAAAACTGTCATCCTATTCTAACCCCTTCATGCGCAGTTGTAGGCTCGATTTTCAGCCGTATCTCGGGTCCCGTTATTTACCTCCCCCGAAAGAGATGGCTGGACGCGTGAGCCACAGAACGTGTCTGTGACGTATTGCATAAATTAATTTCACGATATCAAAAACCATAGAAGCTGACTGAAATATAAATGACTTTCGCGATCCTGTAGGCTAAATGACGAGAACATATTGTTCATTTTCTCTAGAGCTTCCCGTTGTAAATCTTTAGACAATAAATCTTAAACGTTTCTAAAATGCGATCGCATGCCTCACTCATCAGCACTCTACTGATCGCCATTTTGAACTGACGGAGTAATTCCACATTCATGCAATAATCCTAATAATATATCACTGCTGAAAATGTGCAGGCACGTATGCGATTGGTGCACATCGACAATGCACAAGCTCACGAGTCCAGCCGTGATTTCGGGGAGGCGACTATACCGGGGCTCTAGATACGGCTGGAAATCGAGTCTATCGCAGCATAGTCAATCGAGATATGGTCTGGAAACTCAGCTAAAGTCTTTGGTCTATCTTTTTGTTTGCCTTTATGCATTTTTGTGCACGGTGTACGGTCACTGAACACATTGTATTTTAGTATAATGAACGAATTGTCCAATAGCAACGTTTCAGTTCAATCACTCATCCGTGCTATTTAAATATTAATAAACCTAAAACAAAGGATGTGTACGGTGTAAGGTATGGTTCAACATAAAATCACAGCTCATTATAGGCGCTTTGAAGTTTGCCAAGTCTCCAGACCATATCTCGATTGACTATGATCGCAGTTGTTGTTACGAAACACAACTCTGTCTAACGCCAGATGATTTTAGTTTTTACTCGTCAATGGGAAGACATTTGGGAAAGTCATGCAGCAAAGGGTACATAGCACGGAAATGTAAAAGTTGATATTTTACAATTTGTAATAATCATAACGTTTTCTTACCAGCGAGAATCTCCAAGGAGTCGTAACCTAGGATTCTATCCCACAATATAAGGACCTATAAGAGCAAAAGACAAAAAGTCGCTGAAAAGTGTTCTTATCGCCGCTTGATGTAATAGTTAAAATATGAGCGGCCGATCTTTATGGGCATTTACAATGGCTCGGCATTGTAGATGGCTCGCCATTGTAGATGCCCATAAAGATCGGACGTAAATGATGAACACTTTGTTTAAGAGTCGTAGAAAAGGTTAAATAAGATCATTTGAACTCAGAAAAAGCTGAATTTGAGCCACTAGCGCCTATTAACTTTGATAAACCATTGATGTTTTATTAATCAATGTTTTATCCGTATTTAAAGATGCTGATTAAACATTCATTTCTTTTGAATTTTCGACATGAATTATTAATGAATTTAATATAAATATACTTCAAAAACTCATTAATAATTCATGAATAAAGCACAAAGAAAAATCATAACCGTATCGTGGTATATAAAACATTCTCCCGATTTACATATAACTTTAGCTTTGATTTTCTCGCCTTAGACAACGTTATTTTTCAAAATTACTACGCCAACGAACTTACCAAATGGTGATCGTTTTTAAAGCCATTCAAAACATTCGCAGAACGTGTTTTATCAGATCTAAGACACTCGGCTTCGTCTCGTGTTTTATATCTGATAAAACACTTCTGCTCATGTTTTAAATATTACTGTAAGTCTGTTTACAAAAGCGATCTTTGCTGCGATTCTCATCCTAATAAAGGGCTTATGCAGCGAAAACTAAGTTCGGGAAAGACTCTCTTATTTCAAAGAACGTTTGAAGTTATAAAGATTGACGTTTGCAGCTCTTCCAAATCTCACGTCGCTCATTAGATACTATTGAGATTTGCGTGATATGCAAATAACATCACTTGGACGTCACTCTGTATAATGACATGTTGGAAAATCATGTCTATTCTTGCAATATTTCAAGTAAATCACTGGAAACTTTTCATGTATAGTGTATTGCGATACACAGAAGCACATAAAAAATAAAATAATAATAATAAATCTTTATTTATAATGCGCAGGTTCCATTCAAAGATGCTCAAATGCGCATGACAATAATGTAAAATATATCTAAGACTAATTTCACAAAAGTAAGCCAAAAATCAGAGCTAATCTAAAATATTTACAGAGATATTATTTTACAAATTTGGGTAAGCTTTCAGAAATAGATGAGTCTTTAAAAATCTTTTAAAACTAAAGAGAGAATTAGCTAAACGAATCTCTGATATAGATCATTCCATAAAGCAGGTGCTGCAAGTGCAAACGAACGATCGCCGAGAGTAATTAAAGTCTTAAAATTAGGCCGTTGGAGCAATAATTCTGAATTGGATCTAATGCTATAGCATGATGGAGGCTTAATAGTGACAAGCTCAGTAATATAGTCCGGTGCTAGGCCATGTCATAATGCCTTATAAGCTATTAACAAAATATTTTTAAATTTAAAGTCTATTAAAAGTCTATCCTAAATTTAACCGGAAGCCAGTGTAGTTTATATAAAGTCGGAGTGACATGATCAAACCTAGAAGTATTACATATTAGCCTTGCAGCTACATTTTGAACACGCTGGAGTTTATTTAAATCAGTAGCAGGTAGACCATAGTGAAGACTATTACAATAGTCCAAACGGCTTGTCACAAATGCGTTAACCAATATTTGAACATAAGTTTGTTTTTTGTTTCATAAGTGAGGAACTTCCTGATCCGCCTGCATGGTGTTAAATAAATGAAAGAATACTTATTTACAGCATTTACTTATATCGGTTTTGAATTTCATTTGAGAATCAAACCAGGATCCTAAGTTCTTAGGGGCTGTTTACATGGGAGGCGGGACGAGACGTTTGCTGGGATCCCGCCATGCATGTATATATCTCTTATCAAATTCATTAATATTTCATAAGGAAAATTCAAAAGAAATGAATGTTTAATCAGGTGTTTGTAAATACTGTTCAAACATTGATTAATAAAACATCAATGTTTTATCAAAGTTATTAGGCACTAGCGGCTCAAATTCAGTTTTTTCTGAGTTAAAATGATCTTATCTAACGTTTCTTACAACTCTTAAACAAAGTGTTCATCATGTACACTTAGAATTTGATAAGTAAGTTAAAATATTCGCGTCCGATCTTTATGGGCATCTACAATGGCTCGCCTTCGGCTCGCCATTGTAAATGCCCATAAAGATCGGCCGCTCATATTTTAACTACTACTTATTTGTGCCGTTCCGTTTATAAGGAAAGAATTTTCCCGGGACGTTTTTCGTCCCGTCCCGGCAAAGCGGGATCCTGGTTCGCTCAGCCGGGATCCCGGCAAATACAAGACAATTTTTCTCATGTAAACACTCCGTCCCGCTTTGCCGGGACGTTTGCCACGACGATATTATGCTGACTTGGCAAAAATTCTGACTGGAAATTCTGTCAAAGTTTGCCTAGTCCGTCTACTCCGAACGAAATAAACTCAAGAAATAATCCACTGTAGAAGTTATAAAATATATTGGCAGAAAGATAATTCACCTTGCTACAACATACGTACAGTTTATCCGACCAAATAGCTTAGTTTCCCTGAAAAAAAGCGAACTACCGAACATGTCCAAATCATAATAGCGGCCGCTATTTTGAATTTTTTTTCCGTATGTATTATAATCTGTCATCAAAAGTAAATCAGAAGTGTTTTAGATCTGATAAAACACGTATACTGCGAATGTTTTAAATAGCTTCAAAAACGACCCATTTTGGTAAGTTCATTGGCGTAGTAAGTTTGAAAAATAACGTTGTCTAAGCCGAGAAGATCAAAGCTAAAGTTTTGTAAATCAGGAGGTTTCTTTATCAGATATAAAACTACGGACATGGTACTGATTTCCTTTGTGGTTTCCTCATGAATTATTAATGAGTTTTTGAATTACATATAAAACAAATCTTAATATCTAAAGAACGAAGTGAGATATGGAAGTTGCCGAAGAGCTGCAAACGTCCATCTTTATAAGTTCAAAAGTTCTTTTAAATAAAAGAGTCTCGCCCAAACATATTTTTCGCTGCATAAACCCTTTAACCCATGCGATTGTGTAGATGTCTCACAAAAGTACATTATTGACCGTAGAAGAGATCTCAACGCGGTTAACCGGCGCCAAGACGTTCAAGCATTTCTCGCCTCGTTTGTGTCTGTAATTGAAAATAATTTTTGCTTCATAACGAGGCCAGAAAGGCTCATTTAGATGTACATAAAAGAAATTTTAAAGTGAAGGCCTTTATGAAAGTGGTCTATATTAGCCTACGCATAGAGACGGTCGGAAATTACCGTCCAGTTATGTGGGATCTGGGACGGAGCGTCAACACGCAGGCTATAGGTCTATATATAGCTTAACAAAAATGGTATAATTGCTCTAATACATTCGTAAGTCAATCCATTCGACCGCATGCGTTAAAGATAGAAACGCAGCAAAACTCGCCTGTGTAGACAAGCCTTAAAAAAATTTCCTAAGAAATACAGAAATGGATTGAAATAAATTGGACAAGTTCTGTCGCATCGCGCGGCATTTCAAACGTCGAATCTCTGTCGTGTCGAATTCAATTCATAAACCAGACCCGGTCATTCTTTACTCCGCACAAATGAACGAACAAACGAACGAACGAACGAACGAACGAACGAACGAACGAACGAACGAACGAACGAACGAACGAACGAACGAACGAACGAACGAACGAACGAACGAACGAACGAACGAACGAACGAACGAACGAACGAACGAAGAGGCACAATATATAGCGCTGCCAACTTGTGTGATTCCGTCAGAGCACGGCAATTATGACAACGTTAATCAAAATCTCCGTTTTCCTCTCAGTCCCTTAATATCCCTTTATGAATGAATAAATGAATTAATAAATGAATAAAGGAATAGATAGATGGATGAGAATAGATTAAATGGGTGGATGGATGAGATGATAGAAGATAAATTGACGGATGACATTACATAAACAATTATACTTTACAACACTTACTTGGTCACTTACTAAATACCCAGAAAATGCATAAAATATCCAGTTGAACGCGGTTTTCAGGCTAATAAACAACAAAAATAGCAAAACAACCTTAATACGTAAAACATTCCTGCAATCTCATTGGTTCCCTAGCGGTCTTTACAAACCGGTAAAAACCGGTCATTACAAAAATTGAAACAGGAAATAAAAAAAATTGGCATTAAAAATTAAGTTTGTCTAATTTGAAAGAACTCATAAAATTGTAATAGAAGATCTTTTTCAACTTTTTCGTATCTTTCTGCGTTTTCAAGATATTTCAATTTGTTTGATATCTAAATGAGATGGTCTCTGACGTCAGGAGTGGGGTAAAATATTTTCATACAGAGCAAAATCACTTACATATCTAACATGAAATGTTCAGCGTCGCAAGGAGTTTTTATGTGCACAGTTTCAAATGATTTCGCTTAACAAACTTAGAGATATAACTGGTTTTGCTACATGTGAAAATATTTTACCCCACACCTGACGTCAGAGACCATCTCATTTACATATTAAACAAATTGAAATATATATCTTGAAAACGAAGACAAAAAGTTGTAAAGGATGTTCTATTACAATTTTATGAGTTCTTTCAAATTAGACAAACTTAATTTTTATTGCCAATGTCCTTTAAGCAAGTCAAGCTTAAATGGTATTCCAATATTTACCGCGACAAAAATTTAAATGCGACGGTGTTTACGATGACCTCTTGTCAAATTATGCGCAAAAACGCTGTGCAATGCCGTAGTGCAGTTAGCATTATTCACCAAAGAGCTACCATATTGTTAACTCTACAGACTGAGTTAGGTTTATTCCAAAAAGTGACAAAAAATCGTTTTTTTTGAAGAAAATCAACTCTTTGAAGTGAACACTTACAAGTTACTGTATAGAGGTCTGGAATACTTACGGGTGTACACCAATTTGCCTTAGATGGTAAAACAGAGCGGGTTCCTGAGACTGTAGTAAGGTTTCAAAAAGAAGACACAGTGAAACTATCCCCTGTGAAAACAAGACATCGTACAAAATTAGTTTGTCGAATTGGAATTCCAAATTATTGCAACATTGTTTGCAGTAAAGTCAGCGAGGCCCTGCTGCTGTTGCTGTACATCAACAGAGTTTACAAAAGATGTTGATAAAGACAAACTCGTAAACATCAAAAGGAAATCTCGTTCATTAATTGAGAGGGATTAAACCCGCATAAAATGCCCCCCCCCCCCCCCCTCGTGATGTCGTCTAAAGCGTCAAACAAACAAACAAACAAACAAAACAATCAAAACAAACAAGCAAAACAAAACAAACACCAAGAAAAACCAAGAAAAACCAAACCAAACCAAACCAAACCAAAACAAACAAAAAAAAAACAACAAACAAAACAAAACAAGCAAACAAACAAACAAACAAACAAACAAACAAACAAACAAACAAAACAAGCAAAACAAACCAAACAAACCAAACACCAACAAACACCAACAAAAACCAAAACAAAACAAACAAACAAACAAACAAACAAAACAAGCAAACAAACAAACAAACAAAACAAAACAAGCAAACAAACAAACAAACAAACAAGCAAACAAACAAACAAACAAAACAAGCAAACAAACAAACAAAACAAGCAAACAAATAGACAAACAAACAAATAAAACAGACAGGCAGGTAGGCAGGTAGGCAGGCAAGCAGGCAAGTAGGCAGGCAGGCAGGCAGACAGACAGGCAGGCAGGCAGACAGACAGACAGGCAGGCAGGCAGGCAGGCAGGCAGGCAGGCAGACAGACAGACAGGCAGGCAGGCAGGCAGGCAGACAGACAGACAGACAGACAGACAGACAGACAGACAGACAGACAGACAGACAGACAGACAGACAGACAGACAGACATTACCTAAAAGTGGGAAAATATGTTTAAAATGTACCTGAGGATGTGATGAAATACAATGTAAGCGACAGAAATATCTAAAAAACAAAAATAAGGAAAACGTTAACTGTCTTATCTTGCTGCATGCGTGCCGTGCTATAATATATAATAAAAGAATAAGTTATCTGCGCGCCGTTCGCGTCACGATTTATTGCAATCTAACAGAAATTACATTAGCCATAAGCGAATGCTTACATATTAATTTCTTTCCAATTTCTTCGAACAAACTCGAGCATTTGATACAATTAACAAAATTTATGCAGTTATAGATTGCAGAAACTTTAACAAAATAATTGTAATAACTGACATAAATATGATTGTACATGATTCCAACGTGAAAAAGCATATATGTCTTTGTCTTTTAAATCTCAAATAAAGATAAATAAAGATAAAAAATGATACTAACTTCATGTACAGCTCTCTAAACGTATGGTAGAGACGAGACGGAGTTTCGAATATGTAGCAAAGTGGAGCAACTAAATTAAAAGAAAAGTGGTACTATAAAAAGTTTTTTTGAATTCACCGGATCAAAAAAAATTTACTCAAAAAAGCTTTTTTCCAATATTTGGAAATTCCATCACAACATTCTTTGGAAAACAACATGTCAAAATGTGGCCATTCATTCCGTGGCTATAATTTGTCTAAAAAACTCAGTGTTATAGGGATGAACGGCCACCGCACTAACCTGTTGGGGTTAGAATTAGAAACTTAGTAATAGGTAATACAAGCGAGAATTTGTGGTAATACCAGTTGACTCAGACCTTCATCAGAGAAAATTTAAATAGAAGACAGAATTTGTGGCGACACCACGTTTATTATTTATTATTTACTGTGAGCTTTCGGGTGGCGTGTGCTGTTAGCGCGTTGCCTCTCACCAAAAGTTAAGCCCGGTTAGACGGGGTTAGTACTTGGATGGGTGACCACTTGGGAATGAGCCCGTTGTCGAGCTGGAAACTAATGTGAGTAGAGTTGTAGTTGGTCTCTCCTGTGCTTCGAGGGTTTTTCGCTGGGTTCTCCGGTTTTCCTCCCTCCAAAAACCAACACTTACATCATGGTAGTCATGTTCAATTGGGGCATTTCGCTCTGTTTGACCACCAGTTGCTATAGGCAATAAAGTTAATAAATCTAAATCTAATTTCGACCTGTCGACTCAGGCCTTCATCAGAGAAAATTTAAATAGAAACGAGTATTTGTGGAAACACCACGTTTATTATTTATTGCTAAGCTTTCTACCTGTTGACTCAGACCTTCATCAGAGAAAACTTAAATAGAAGCGAGAATTTGTGGTAACATCACGTTTATTATTTATTGCCATAGTTAATAGAACATATACATGGTTTGGAAACTCGTCCAAAGTGATTGTTCTATGTTTTTGTTCACGTTTATGGAAATTTGTGCAATTTCACGGTATTGTATTTTCTGTATAATGAAGAGGTCATCCAATAGCAACGACCGGGGTTTAATTAGTGAGTTGCTTCATCGTCACGTGTTGTGGTGCTTCATCGTCACGTGTCCATAGAATTTACTTCCATATAAGGAACTCCATTGTCAGTTCAACATGACCATGCTTCATGTTGAAAAACAATAGAGCTTCCAAACCATGTATATTTAACAGTTATACCATGAGCTCGAGTTGTATATGAGCTCATGAGCATAGCCAACTCGGCGCTTCGAGAGCGAATGGTATAACTGTTTTATTATATAGCCAAGCACTGTACAAGAGACAAAATTACGGCGAAATGTTTGAAACAACAAACGTCCGGCATAGGCAACTAACTCCGCCATGCGTAATGATGCATTCACATAGAGTTTCTCGCTGAGCTGTTCGGTAAACAGCTTCGAAATGTTGTATAAATGTTGCTCGAGAGGCAAAAAATGTGTTAAGCAGATCAACAAAAAAGATTAAAAGGTAACTCTATGAAGTCAAAAGGTGGGTCAGTTGTTTATATTAGCGTTGTTGTCGTGAAAAAGGTTTTGATTTCATGCAAAAATGAAACCGAAACACCTTTGGCAGTGAAACTAAATTACTTAGTTGGTTGTTTTTGAAAAAGAACACGCTTTTTACTACTCCGAATGCTTATCTAAATAAAAAAGTCTCTTTACTGGTAATCTCCTGCGAAATGTGTGTTGTAAGCTTGATTTGAACCGTGAGTTTCTTTGTTTGGCAACAAATTAATATCACCCCGTTAATTTAGTCGGGTTTTTGAAGTAAAAAGACGTAATTTTTAGGTGAATTTTACCATTTAACATGCTAAATTGTGTATCTGTTAATGTATTTTTACACAATGTTTTTTTTTTATACATTGGTTTGAGGGTGTTGATGTTTTACTGTATAAAAACCCGTCAATTTCAACTCTTTTCGGCAGTTTAAAAAAACATGCCGCCATCTTGTTTTTTCTCTACGAGTAGGATATGAGCTGATAGCCTGGTAGTAGGGAACCAATCAGATTACGCAAAAGCTCATATCCGATAGCATGCTATATAATAAGTTCTATTAACTATGTTATTGCTAAGCTTTCGACCTGTTGACTCAGACCTTCATCAGAGCAAATTTAAATACTAAGCGAGAATATGTGGAAACACCACGTTTATTATTATTGCTAAGCTTTCGGCATGTTGTCTTAGACCTTCATCAGAGAAAATTTAAATAGAAGCGAAAAAAACCTTCACAAGAGCAAAAGCTGATGAAGGTCTAAGTCAACAGGTCGAAAGCTCAGCAATAGGTAATAAACGTGGTGTTACCACAAATTCTCGCTTCTATTACTACTTGTCATGCACCATGCAAACTTTCAACGAATTAGTAATAGGTGTTAGAATAGGTTAATGCCGAGGCAAGTTACGCTATTTTGCTTGGTTTGATTAAATTTATGGGGCCACGAATCCCTAAGGAACTCCAGCACATTTATCAGCAAATCACTATCCTCATATACCATCCTAGTTGATCAGACTATTGAAAAGAACAAAAACACTTTAAAATTACGCACCGTACATCGAAAAACCATGAAATGGGACGACACCTTAAAATGAAAAATACACCATTAGCGTTAGCTTTACACCAAGAGCAAAGAAAAGAAGGTTCAAAATAAGGATACAAGGATAGAGATATAGATATGGATAAGGGCCTGAATAATTTAACGTACAGATAAGCAACGTAGAAAAGTTACTTAGTTAATACAAACTAAATGCTAGTAACGATGGCACGGGATCCGCAACAGCGATTAGCCAATTACAGCGGGCCCGAGATATAAGTTAATTTGATAAAGCGATATAACTATACTAAATATAACTAACTATATATAATTTACAGATATAGATACTATATAACAACAGCAAGAAATTGGACGGCTAAAACTACGGACAGAATAAGATAAAGATGACGTAAGGGTATAAGAATGAAGATAAAGATAGAGATAAGAATGAAGATGTGGCTGAGAATAAGTAATAAAAGGAAAATTAAATAACACAAAAAACATAATATTAAAAACAATACGTTGTAAAAAATTCAACAAACGGACAGATAAATGTCATTATTATTCGATTTATTTTTATCTTCCTTTTAATAAATTGGTTGAGGGACCGCTACGTCACCTGCAAATAACTGCCTACAAATAACAGTCTGCTCATGCGCATTAGTCGGAGATGTTGTTTTGCAGCAAATAATATTTTGCTCATGCGCGTTACACTCAATTTCGGCAAACGTAAATCGCTCGTTCAGCCAAGCTGGAAAGAAATGAATGGACATAATTACAGGTAAACAATGTCAAATAAAAAATAAATCGAATAATAAAACAATTATTGAACTCAGTTTTCACAAAATATCGTGATTTGTCAGTGCGAGCAGATCAATTATTTGCCGATGCCGAAGGCAGAGGCAAATAACTGAACTGCGAGATCATGATATTTTGCTCAACCTCGTCCAATAATTGTTAATTGCTCTTCATCCAAGAATTACAGAGTCATTTAAATTATTGCTGACCTACCATTGGGTGGATAGACGACGGCAAATTCATCCACACCAAGTTTTCCTACGAAACATAACTTTTTCAATAAACAACAAAAAAAACACAACACCCAATATATGTACGTAAGAGATGATAATCATATAAATATATTTACTACATATTGACCGAGCGTGAGGTCTGTACTGGTGAAATATCGGACCGACGTTTTGAGTTTTTAGTGCAGAAAAAAGAGGTCCGATATTTCACAAGTACAGACCGAACAAGCGAGGTCAATAAGTAGTTTATTATATGACTACAAGTGTTGTAAACGTTCTGTAAAAACTTGAGAAAGTGTTAGGCTCGTATTCGTCACCAGCTTTCTTGCGAACTAAACCAAAATGGCACCAGAATGTTTTCTAATTTTTAAAGTACTTTCCGTTTTGCTAGAATCCTGAACTTTCTACCCCAAATAGCAGATTTCAAATAGCAGAACGGCAGATCCCGGTCTCCGGACCGCTCAGGAACCAATCAAAATGGCTGGATTTCACGTTCTGGACCCTCACGAAAATAGTCATATAATAAATATTGTTATACATATTCGCTATTTCAGAATCATTGAATAAAAAGCTAAGGAAATTTAACTATGTACAAAAAAAGAAGCCAGACGTTTTTAACATAAAGTCATCATCAGGATTAAAAAACAGTTCGCGCGGAATTTGATATTCAAGCAGACGTCGATCAAAGCCTCGGTTATTTGGACGTATGCGGCGCAGGCTAATGATTAGAAAGCACTATCTATCATTAAATAAACAAGTTAGTTGCTATCATGCACAATTTTTTCCTTTGCGAGTTACTTAGTCTGCGTCGCAGACGGACGTGTTTTGAAATTGAAACCGGATATAGTCTGTCTGCGGACCAGCGACCAAATTCGTGTTCCGGACGCCTGCACGTTTGGATTAGCAATGGTCTTCTTCAGCTTCTGAATACAATTACGACAGATGAAACAACTCGTACGCCTTAAATTAAACGATAGACTTTTCAGCTTCAAATGACATCAAATTGTCCACGTCCAGCTCACATTAAAAATCTCTCGTGAATCTTTTTTAATCCTTTTAAAATATACATTACATGTCGCTTGACCAATCACGTAGCGCCGTATAACAACAACTGACGACAAGCGCCAATTACAAGCGATTATAAAAAACCTTACAAACTCGCAGGGAGTCAGAACACGAATTTGGTCGCTGGTCCGCAGACGGACTATATCGGGTTTTAATTTCTAAAAACGTCCGGCTGCGACGCAGGCTACGAGTTACTTAGTGTAATTTAAACGTTTGTGCTAGTTTGTTTTTAACCCTTCATTGAAAAGGTTTCCGGGAGCTCTCCCCCTTGACGAGTAAAATCGTCTGGCAATTGTCTAGTCAAGAGTAATTAATAAGTAGACAAAAAGCAACTGTGACCAGTAAAGGGTTAACCCTGATTATGACTTTATGTCGAAAACGTTTTGTATTTTATTGTAAATAGTTAAATATCCTTAGCCTTTTATTCAATGATATAAATATATAGAGTTAATAAATAGAAAACATTTTCGGTGTTTCCGTTAAGTTATAGACACACGGAAAAGGTATGAATCTCATTGAAGTGCGCTAACCTAGTCAACTGCTAATCAGACTAAAAGTAGTCAAGCCGTCCTAGAACAGGCCCTAAAGAATGTGCAATGACTAGTGACGTCACGTAACTGTGATAATGCTTCGTGGTGGCATTTGTCCAATGCCAGCATGTCTAAAACTTGTTTTATAAAATGCTATATATGCTTACCTCGTATATACGATTTAGGCGGCGAGGCGGCGTTGTGATCGAACTGTTTCAAAACTTTTGTATCGCGAGTGAAAACTAATAAAACCTATACAAAAAATATTACGAAACAAGTCATGAATATAATACAATACAATGCATGCAAATCCCAGAGCAATTATCAGAGAAAAAATGGGTATAGCGTATCCTGCACATGTTGCATGACATGTGCCTTATATAGGCCTGCGCTAAACGTCGCACAATAGACGAATTTCATTCAGACGAATTTAATTGTTCGAATTTTATTCGACGAAACTACGACGTTTAACTCGATTAAACTCGACACACGAATTAAATTCGTCTGGGCAATTAAATTCGTCTGAGTCAGACGGATAATGCGACGATAATGCGTGTTCGAGTTATACGACGAATTATCGTCGCGTCGAATTAAATGTTTCTCTTGTGTGACATGTCATTCGGCGCCATGTTTTCAAGGAATCGTTTTCAGGCTTAACGCGTCTAAGTAAAAACAATTAAATTCGACTAAAGTTCGACGTTTAACTCGACGTCGCATTTATGGCGCATTACCGACGAAGTTAATCCGCATTAAATTCGTCTGAATTAAATTCGTCTATTGTGCGACGTTTAGCGCAGGCCTTACTATAGTATGATTTTCACAATGCAAATGTTTTGGTTAGGTGCGAGGGTCGCAAAGTTCTTGTAGCGACGATTCAAAGGTAACCTAAGGTCGCCTCACCCCTAATGTACACTATTATAGAGTACATTAAGGGTGAGACAAGTATAAACTGTTTTCCATATAAATTATCACAAATATAACACCATGTACAGTACTTACTTGGTAAAGCAAATCTTCAAAAACAAAATACTGGTCATCGTTTGTGGCAGTAGACTTAATATCCTGTAACGGTACGATTTATTAAACATGTTGCAACACGTTTAAAAACATCTCAATTTTTATCCATAAAATTGCAACTAAAAACGTATGTTCACAACAAAAAAATAGAAACAAAAAAATCGCTTCGTAAATACGTTAAATGGCAACAACATGCAATCAAAAAATAATTTAGCTTTAAGATAATAAATCTTTAAATATGTTTGAAATTATAAAATAAGTTGCATCTTATAACGCACGCTGTGATTGGTCAGTTACCGTGTTTATATCAGGCTATGCAAACATAATGAGTTTTCTTGTGGCCTTTTTCTAATTCAGAACTAATCACGGTTGTGACGTCACGACACATTCCTTAGTCTTATTTCATAAAAGAAATAGAAAATAAACGCCCTGTGTTTATATAGCGAAATAAAAGTAGTGTGCTGTGTAGGCAGTGTTGAAATACAAATAGAAATAGAGTAAGGTTTGAGTACTGGCGAAATTAATGAGCGTAGTTTCTAACGCCTTCGCTCGAAACGTTAGAACTACGTTCAATAATCAGTACTCAATATTTCGATCTGTGTTTATATAAGCTGATAGAATTCCTCTCGTGTTTGCATCACGCTATAACGTTAAAGTACCTATATCATGGTTGGGGATTTTACATATTTAGGATATTTGGAACCTTCTGAGAAGATTTGTAATATATCTTCTCAGGCGAAAATTTCATCGTCATGGATTTTTTTTGCCGTTAAAGTTGACGGAAGTGACGTCAAAAGCGGAATCTGTAAAGTGGTTTTCATATAGAGAAATTCCTCTTTCGACGTCACTTCCGTCAACTTTAACGGCACAAAAATCCATGAAGACGATATATGTGAAGATGAAAAATCCATGAAGATATATTACATATCTTCTCAGAATGTTCCAATTAGTATAAATATGTAAAGACCCTGAGGATGACATAGGCACTTTAAAGATTTTCGATTACGAGAGCTGATATCGTATAATACCGTCATCATTATCTATAATATCCTTTTTATTTATTGCATGCGCTCTTTAAGGTCAATGGTTGGCTGATAAAGGTCATCAGTGGCGGATGATAAAAAAATTATCGGATGTTAATTAAACAGTATTCCTCAGTGTTAGCTTTGCCACATTGTAAAAACATGCCAATGGTTGATGAAATGTTAGTCAACATACCTTTTTAACAAGAGTGTCCACCAGTAAATCGTATTTATAAACGTATGACTTTAGTTGTTCAAAGTAGATCTTATTCTAATAGAAAGAATACAAGTATTATAAAACTTAGAGTTTTAGGTTTTCGTCGACAGAGGGAGGTTATTTAGAATAAGTACCGGTTCAAGTCTAAAATATATTATGCCACAAGTCGGGTTGTGTACTTAGGCTGACTCGTCCCCAGTCGTCTCTTTTAGTAGGGACCTAAAAAACGGCGCTTAAAAAGCAACATAAATTCTATAACTGAAAAACGCTACGGTTAAGTAACTATTATATTTGATATTTAAAGTTAGTTTACTGACTTTTAAAACGCCCCAGTACTGCTAAAATGATTGTAGAGTTTGTATTGAAGTCAATGGAGTTCTCATCTTTTGGTGAGTTGACGTCGTCCTGAAGACGTGAAAATGCTCGAAGTGGCGTTGTATAAAGAACGAGGACGGTGTTGGAATTACTCTTGGGATTACAAATTATTCATTCACTTTGTTTCACAACTAGAATTATTTTATTTGGAGGACGCCGTCGTCGAAGTTGCCGTCATCGAAGTTGCCGTCGTAGATCTTAAGGTCCCTAATCTTTTGTGTACTTCGTTCTGTATATAAAGGTGTGAAGCAAATAGACGACGGCATGGCAAGAAATAATGGATACACATGCGCCTAACGTGTACCGACTTAGAAATATTTTAACCAGATTTAGTCCGTGAGATTCATAAGGCTGAAATACGATTCATAAAATGAAGAAATCGCTACGCATACAGCACTTTCATTTTTGAAGTAACCTAATTGAATCAATGTCATTCAGGTTGTGTAACGCATCTGACATTGAAATATCTTAAACAATATCTCATGTAAAACAAAGGTCCATGGGATTTGTTACTCAATTTGAATCCTAGTAGCTCAACTATTGTAGCATCATAATATTTAAAGTGTTCAGAAATTAACGGTTAACTACCACGAGAGAATTTACCCCCAATAATAAAATACAACAAAGAAATAAAAACAAACGTCGGGCTAGGACTGGCCATTGTGCCATAGAACAATGACTGAACATTATAGAACAATGGTTGCCCATTGTTCCAAATGGCACAATGGCCAGTCCAAGTCTGACGAACGTTTCACCCATCACCGTACCTCTTCAGCGACACCCACGTCAAGTATTAGGGACCAAACATGTCGTCTTAATCCAGTTGGACATCCAAATCTGGCGTACTGCTGAGCCGCAGGGGAACTACCTTTCTCAAGAACTGAAACGAGCAACGTTGCGTATTTAGACATTGCAATTACCTCAGAATGTAAGACTATTCTGAGACAGCAACTTGTATAGGACAACAATTTAAAAGTGCATATAGAAAACCGGAGAAAAAAGTTTTATTAAATAATATATAACTACCTCTCTTTCCTACTTTGTACCACTCGTTGTCATACATATCTATAGATAAAAAATATATAATTATATTAAAAACAAACCGACCGACAGACAGACAGACAGACAGACAGACAGCGTACCTTTCGAATTACTTTCTTCGTCAAACGAACCATACTGACTTCCACATGTCTCTATGTCTTTATAAAAACAGCGCTGCCAAAAGAAAAAATAAACATTTAAAAAATGTCCGCCAATATAAACAAGGTAATTAGCGAGATTCTGTACTAAATATTAGCATAGATAACACAAAGTGTTCACTGACATGTTTTATACTGTACAACAAGACCTCTATTGTATATTCTTCACTCAAAGTCGTCAATGGAACTGACAAGTCCATTGTTTAAGATTGAATTTTCTCTTTTTAGACTAACAATCAAAGAAACAAAAAATAAACAAACGAACGAACGAACAAACAAACAAACAAACAAACGAACAAACAAACAAACAAACAAACAAAAAACAAACAAACAAACACGCAATCTATCAAACAAAAAGGCCAAGGCAAAAACATAACCTCCCGGTAAGGGTAAAGATCACTTAGACTATCGACAATTCCTTCGATTGTTTTTAATCATTAACACCAAAACCACCAATTATAAGGTCCCAAAACTTACCAATTCCTGTACACTTTTGACCTTGAGTTGAACAGTGATTTGCCCCCAACCTTTAATTGAACTAAATTAAGCAAAACACACTTTGTTTATTAGTCTTTCAAAATAAACAAATAAAAAATGACAAGGTAGTGTCAGGCGAGGTAAGGTAAGGTAATTAAAGTAAAGCAAAGTCAAGTCAAGTCGAGTCGAGTCGAGTCGAGTCGAGTCGAGTCGAGTAGAGTAGAGTAGAGTAGAGTAGAGTAGAGTAGAGTAGAGTAGAGTAGAGTAGAGTAGAGTAGAGTAGAGTAGAGTAGAGTAGAGTAGAGTAGAGTAGAGTAGAGTAGAGTAGAGTAGAGTAGAGTAGAGTAGAGTAGAGTAGAGTAGAGTAGAGTAGAGTAGAGTAGAGTAGAGTAGAGTAGAGTAGAGTAGAGTAGAGTAGAGTAGAGTAGAGTAGAGTAGAGTAGAGTAGAGTAGAGTAGAGTAGAGTAGAGTAGAGTAAAGCAAAGCAAAATAAAGTATAAGTAAAGTAAACTATAAAGTAAAGTAAAGTAAAGTAAAGTAAAGTAAAGTAAAGTAAAGTAAAGTAAAGTAAAGTGAAGTGAAGTGAAGTGAAGTGAAGTGAAGTGAAGTGAAGTGAAGTGAAGTGAAGTGAAGTGAAGTGAAGTGAAGTGAAGTGAAGTGAAGTGAAGTGAAGTGAAGTGAAGTGAAGTGAAGTGAAGTGAGATGGGACCTGGTGAGGTGAAAAAAAATCGCTGTTGTTTTATTGCAATTGTAGATATTAGAATGAGCCTAACGTATTAGTTGCCAAGTGAAGTAAGATGTTTTTCAGAACAACGTGCATTGTTAACGTCGCTACATGTGGTGACCTTTGTTCTATTAAATAACATTGTAAAGTGGCAATTGCTCACCTTGGAGTTTTTCTCAAAGGAGCATAATTTGGGTTCTTTATGTTGACAACTGCCTGCAAAAAAATTGAGAAAGTAGCATTTAATAAAGACGTCTTATGAACTAAAATAGTTCAAAAGAGTTTTTACAGTGTTCTTTTTATTTGGTCCATTCGTTTCTGACTTATCTTTCCACTTCTCTCAGAACTTTGACAAAGAGCCTTACTTTAAAGGGTATTGGCAATAAAAATTAAGTTTGTTTAATTTGAAAGAACTCGTAAAATTGTAATGGAAGACGTTTACAACTTTTTCGTATATTTCTTCGTTTTCAATATATTTCAATTTGTTTGATATGTAAATGAGATGGGCTCTGACGTCATGAGCAGGGTACAGTATTTTTACACAAAGCAACATCAGTTATGAAATGTTCAGTGTAACAAGGCGTTTGTATGTGCACAGTTTCAAGTGATTTCGTTGAAAAAAATTAGAGATAGAACTGATTTTTCTACGTGTGAAAATAATGTACCCTGCTCATGACGTCAGAGACCATTCATTTACATATTAAACAAATTGAAATATCTTGAAAACGAAGAAAAAAACGAAAAAATTGTAAAGGATCTTCTATTACAATTTTATGAGTTCTTTCAAATTAGACAAACTTAATTTTTGTTGCCAATGTCCTTTAACTAAAGGTATACTCGCACCCGCAAATTTTAGGGTAATAATCCGAATCCTTTAGTTTTTGCTATTTTTTGGTAATTACATCTAATATTTATATTCAAAGTTTTTTCCCCGTGGTACGCAAGTTTGTTGGTGTAAAATACGTATTGAAAATCAAATATTTTATCGGAAGTTCGGGCGTTTGGCGGAGCATGTACTGAGTTGGTTAATAGGAAAAGGCGGATTGCGCTTGCAAAGTTTGATCAGTTTGATCATACATCTCTCAAGTCTATTAAAGCCAAGGCACAGAATAATTCTGTGCCTAACTTGAGAGAAGTATGGCAACCGGAAGTTGCATACATATCTAATAAATTCCAAGCGGAAGTCACCACCTCACATAGCAATGAACAAACACATCAATTAAACTCGATGGGAGGGCGGTATTCGGCTTAGGTTTCATCCACTGATCTCAAATAATAGACTCATTATACTGGATAGAGCATCCGGTGCTCGCTGTGAAGTCGGAATAAATTAGCGGCGGCCATTTCAGGTGGGACCCACTTGGGTTTCATACAGCTACTTTTAAGTTCTCCCATAGCGACAGGTACATGTCACAAAAATTTAGCTGGTTTTCGTTAAAAATCCAAACATTTAAAGCGAAAACCAGAGGCGAAAACTATGATTCAGCAATATTGTGGGTCCCACCGGATATCGCCGCGGCGAGATTTTTAGCCTCACTTCCGACTTCAATTTTTGCCACGCGCGAAACAATAGATGCTCTATCCAGTATAATGAGTATATTATTTGAGATCAGTGGTTTCATCCTGATTATACCAGGTCGCTAAAGAAAATGGTGGACATCCCAGAACTATCAGACGAAAAAGTACTTAACACCGAAGACGGATGAAGACATAGCATTACAAAAGTACACAATATATTAAACAGTCTAACTAACCAGCGTTTATGTTTTTACTTTCATTGCGAAAAATACTTTGTTTCAAAAAGCAGAAACTTAGAAAATATCTGAAAAAAACCGATTGCCTTATTTTGAATGATTAACTGGGCTTATGCAGTCTTCAGTAAATACAAAATAGACCCCTTTCATAACAGCGAGTTATTTGAATATTCTTTATGTGCATTTTTATTTTTAATAAGCCTTTCTGACCTCGTTTGTGTGTCTGCGATTCAGAAGAATCTTTGTTTCATAACGAGGCGAGAAAAACTCATTTAAATGCACATAAAAGAATATTTAAAGTGGTGGCCATTATGAAAAGGGTCTATATTGCACGGAATTGTACTTAACAATACTTGCAAGGCCATCACATGCAACTGTAAAATGACGGCCGTTACTTGAGGCCACAATTATGCGCGTTGGCTGATTAGGACTCTTGAAAAAAGTAGAACAATTAGACAAGCTTTGTACTAACCTCCATAAAATCTAAAGTAGAGTACACCGGTCTGATCTTATCCAAAACTAAAAAGAGAAACATCCATCGGGCATCGGTATGTTAAACGTACATGAGTGCGTGCCTATGTGTGCGTGCCTATCTGTGCGTGCCTATGTGTGCGTGCCTATGTGTGCGTACATACGCCCATATAGGCATATGTGCGTGCGTTAATCGTGCGCCTGCGTGCATGTGTATATGTAATATGTGTTTTTAATATATGACTATTTCCGCGAGCGGTCTGGAACGTGAAATCCAGCAATTTGATTGGTTCCTGAGCGGTCTGGAATCTGCCGTTCCAGACCGCTGAGAGAATTTTATAAACAAAATGAAAGTTAAATCAGTAACTCAGTATACATGCAACAAGAAGGATAATAAATTCAGAACTACTCATTGTTGAAATATATCGTGTTAGAAATTGTGTTAAGCTTTCATTTGATGTATAGTTTAAGTTTCCATGTTATGTGAAACTTTTTAAGATGTTCAAAATGTTCGTAGCAATGTTCGTAATAATATAACATTTACTTCTCACAAATATTATAGAATTTCAAATTATTTTTTTTATTCAGCTATGTAACGTACAACGGCTTAAGCAAGGTGTCAAACAAAAGCAATTGAAAAATGCTATTTGGGGTGGAAAGTTCAGGATTCTAGCTCAACGGAAAGTACTTTAAAAATGGGAAAATGTCTGCCATTTTGGTTTAGTTCGCAAGAAAGATGGAGCCTAACACTTTGTCAAGTTTTCACAGAACGTTTACAACACTTGTAGTCATATAATAAACTACTTATTGACCTCGCTTGTTCGGTCTGTACTAGTGAAATATTGGACCTCCGTTTCTTGCACGGACCTCGCTTCGCTGCGCTCGCTCGGTCCGTACTAAAAACGTCCGTCCGATATTTCACTAGTACAGACCTCACGCTCGGTCAATAAGTAAATATATGTGTATATATGTGTACAGTATGCGTTTATGTATAACGTCGTTGATAACAGTAGTCGCAAATGCTTTTCAATTATAATTACAACGATATAAGTAATTGCAACAATGCCAACATTGTTCAGCATTGATAAGGGAACAGTTGTTGATAAATGGTTCACAAAGATGCTGAACAATGTCGGAAGTTATGGGGAAGAATAGGCGACTTGCACTAAGAAGTTACGTTATCTCAATCATCTTAAAATAGCTGCTAAGGAGTTATAACCCTATAAAACGGATATAGGGTGGTTTTTAAGTAAAACTTCGAAATTTTGATTTTCAAAACGTGCATTGTCTTAGAAAAAACGTAGCAGGTCACGTGACTAAAATAAAAAATTCATGCGTGTACAAAATCTTCTTCAAAAAAAACAAATTTTTACAATCAGACGTCAAGAAACATGTACAAAAACGGTTTTGATCTCGAGCATGCCAATTTTTAGCAGAAACAAATAACGTTTAGCATGATCAAAACACATTTTGTTTTCGGCCGCCATGTTGGGTGACAAAAATGTGCCATCCAACATGGCGGCCAAAAGCAAAAGTAGATACTGTGAAACGTTATAACTCCAGCTAAAACTTGACATGAACAATATTTTACAACCGACTCTTTACATGTTTCTTGTAATTTGAGTGCGAATTTTGCTTTTGAAGAAGATTTTCTACATGCGTAAAATTTCTATTTTAATCACGTGACCAGCTACAATATCGTCGGCTCTAAGACAATACAAGTTTAGAAAATCAAAATTCCGAAATTTTACGTAAAACTCTACCACATATCCGTTTTATAGAGTTATAATTCTACACCTGTTATTTTAAGAGGATTGAGAACACGTGACCCCCAGTGGCGGATACTTCACGAAATATTGGGGGGGTGGGGGGGGGGGGGGGGGGCGAAGCCGCTGAAACTCTGAAAGAGTTGTGTGAAAATTATAAGTGAAGGCTCTAATTACTATAGAAGTAGCTTACTCAAGCTTAATCCTAGTGGCTCGATCTAATGCCAAGAAATAGCTTTCTTCAAGGTCTTTTTTGAAATTGACCTGAAATTTCACTAACTTGCGCACAGTTCGGTCGATGTTGCAACGCCATCTGCAGGTACACCGTTCTTTGCTGTTTTAATATCCGGATACAAGAATACTTGAAGTTGAGTTTGCGGACTTAGTTGATTATGCATTTTACTAGCATTTCAATAAGTTCAACTGTGGCATGACGTGTGAAACTCTGAATTTCAGGTTTTGATCATAGTCAATCGAGATATGGTCTGGAAACTCAACTAAAGTCTTTGGTCTATCTTTTTGTTTGCCTTTATGCATTTTTGTGCACGGTGTACGGTCACTGCACACATTGTATTTTAATATAATGAACGAATTATCCAATAGCAACGTTTCAGTTCAATCACTCAACCGTGCTATTTAAATATTTATCAACCTAAATCAAAGGATTGCACGGTGTAAGATACGGTTCAACATAAAATCACAGCTCATTATAGGCGCTTTGAAGTTTGCCGAGTTTCCAGACCATATCTCGATTGACTAAAAGTATGAATCACTAAAAGCCGAAAATGCATTGGTTCAGCTGGTTTGTTGTTATTTTCGATTTGAAACAGTTGCGGGCGATATTTTGATATTTGAAACTAGTCCTGCTTTATATCACGAATGTAAAAAAATGTTAGCTAGCATTTAGTTACTAAGCTAATGAGCTATCCTTGAAATTTTAATTTAGAAATTATTGGGGGTGCGGCCGCCCCCCCCCCCCCCCCCCCTCGCACCCCCTAGTGTCCGCCACTGGTGACCTCTTAGTACAAGTCACCTATTCCTTATAGAATTCCTTATACTAACATATTTATATTAAATTAAATTAAAATAACTAAACTATATAACTAAAATACTAATACTAAATTAAGATCAATAAATTAAATTAATAATAATTGAACCAAGTGTACCTGCCATATCACATTCAGAGCCAAGGGTTGTAAATTTAGACGACATTTCGGCCTGGTCTGACATTGACCTCTGTGCAATAGATGTTAAAAATGTTCAATATTAAGGACTTATTAACCGAGTGCGAGGTCTGTACGGGAAAGTATTTGCCTGAGGTTTTCGTACAGACCGAGCGACGAAGGAGCGAGGTTTGTGCGATAAAACCGAAGGCAAATACTTTCCCGTAGAGACCGAGTAAACGAGGTTAATAAGGAATTCATTATATGGCTATTGGTTCGAGCGTTGTTTTCGTCTTCGGAGTATGCTGTTTACCTTACCTGTTAACTTTTTCGTGTCGCTTCTTGGGCTTCTTGTTTACACCAGTTCGGCTTTTATTTGTCGTGTTTTTAGATAAACAGCATTAAAGAAAACCAGCAGCAATGTTCCAACACATTTTATTGTTCAGAATATTTGAAGAAAGATACCTTGTTCTATTTTATTTGTATTCAAATCAACTCAGACATTTTCCCGCCAAAACTTACAGGGTCGAGAAAAAAGCGTATTGACCTGTCGGTCAATATCGTAAAATCCCGACCTCTCGGGAACCAATCAGCGTGCGTCGTTTTGCGTACGGACCGGAAATCAAACCCAGTCATATAACGCTTAATATTTTGGCGTGTTTTTTTGGTTACTGTATTGTTTTAGCATTACATATAGTGTGGTATGAAGTGTCATGAAAACAGCTCCCGTAGGATTTTCGTGCTAAAGTTGATTTTTTTCTTTTTTGAGTTGACCAGATGTCAAACTATCAGAAAATAATGGGGTTCATATTTTCGACCTTTCGATATACAGGGGGGAGAGCTCGAAAAATTTGAACTGCATTTTCTGATAGTTTGACGCCCAGTCAACTCAAAAAAACTAAAAAAAGAAACAGAAATCAGCTTTAGCATGCAAATCCTACGAAAGCTGTTTTGCTGACACTTGGTGCCACACTATTTGGGCTAGGATCAGGGTCAGGAAAGGTCTTCGAGTCACTCCTATTAGCCGTGTCTCCAACCCCTCGATCCCCCCCCCCCCCCCCCCCCATGACATTTACTACTGTACTTTCAAGATATAAAGTGCGTGATCTCACCTTTCTGGCAAGTGGAAGAGACAGCTCTGTGCACATGCTATTAATACTCTTAAGAACCTTCTTCTCCCAAGCGACCTATCAAAGGAATGTACATACAAAACAAAATATAACCCCTATCAACGTACTGTAGTTTATATATAATACAGTAAACTCTCTCTAAAGTCGACACTCTCAGGAACAACTTTGGTGTCCGCTTTACATTGCTAGAAATTTGGGACAAGATGGTGGCGCGCGTGCGTATTAAGGACCATAATAATGGAGATTCTCAACAGTAAATAATGAGAGCACATAATAATTCAAATTTTGCTTAAACGGTGATATATTTCTTCTTTGCCAGACTCCATCTGACTTCAGCACGGACTAAGGAACAGTTATAACTAAAAAACATTTGCTTACTTCGACGACAAAGTACTTCCCTAGCTCGTCTTATTTTTGCACTAAAAGCGCCACTATCCATGCAGTGTTAGCCATAGTAATCTTTGTAAACAGGTGCTAGAAATTGGCCAAATTGACCAACAACGTTACGGGCGATGCGAAGTGCCCGACTCGCGGTGCATTCAGCATGAGTCAGTCTACTTCGAGAGCACATAAAGATCCTCATTTATCCCTAGCATAGTACTTCCAAAAGCGTTTGAACTTGCTTGATTTCACAGTCCTTGTGGTCGTTTACAGGTTGTTTATATATATATACATACATGCACGATTTAGGCAAATTCTAAAGAACTCAGTGACCTGAATAATGAGAAACACTAGAATGCAATAGAATCACACGTCTTAGGGGCTGTTTACATGAGCCGGGCTAGCCCGGTTAACTGGGCTCACGCGATTGATTAGGATCTCACTGTGGGGATTTGAAACACGCGTAAACTAAATGTACAAAGAAGAATCGATTTAGTTTAGATGTAAACGAATCCTAACGTTGATTAAAATCTCTTTTTGTGGCCAAGGAAAGAATTTCGTGACACGAGTCAGCCCAGCTCATGTAAACAGCCCCTATAAGACGCTTAGAATACATAATTATATTATTAGGCGAATAGCCGTTACCGAGAGCGGCGGCAAAAACGACCCAAATTTCTGGTGATGAAGCCGGTTTTCCACTAGGCGACTTTTTTCGAACTTTTTTCATTGGCTATTGCAGGAGTTTATAATTGGTGATATAAACCTCTGGGATAAACCAATTAAAGTCATTCTTTTAAAAAAATTGACCAATGACAAAATGCGTATAGTATAGCACGAACAGTGATCATTAGAGCCAGATGGTGCCGAAATTATAACGGAGTGGGCAAATGAAAGAAGAAATTGAACATTTAGGCGAAGCAATACGTTCTACAGAAAACAAAAACGGCTACAAAATGGTTAGAATGGAAATTATTAATGGTAAGATCGTTAAATTGTTTATCTGTGTTCGTTTAAAACGAAATAACTGCAAACAAAACACATTTCAAAATTACGCTAGCTGTTGACAAGATTTCGTGATGTAAACTATATGCTAAATTGAATGTTTTGTCACTTTTACAAAACAAATGAGTGGATATATATTGTTTCAATATTGTACATGAAAATCCATGCTAAATTATGCAAGAAAACTTTTCTTTTCCATCAATTACTGTACGGGCCAAGGAGATGTCCGAAATGACTGTTGAACGTTTGTTGTTGGCTGTTAAAAAATGTATTAAAGGAGCCTCAAAGAATATGTTATGGTCGAGAATTTATTTAACTTTTGTTGGTAAATTTATACTAAAACAATTAGACAACTCGCCCTCGTTTTCTATGAGCGATAGTCAACTCGGCTTCACCTCGTTGACTATTCGCTCATAGAAAACTCGAGCTCGTTGTCTAATTGTTAAATAATGTATGAGCGACCAAGATTAGCTGTCCGCCTTTATAGAAGGGTGTCCGCCTTCATAGAAGGGTGTCCGCCTTCATAGAAGGGTGTCCGTTCTGAGCGAGCTGACTGTAATCCAAATAAGAGGGAAAGGGACTTTACCCGAATTCTCAAACTCATTAATAATTCATGAGGAAAATTCAAAAGAAATACATTTTTAAGGAATATTTCGCTGAAATTTTCGTAGGTTGCTAACTATACATATTCGTCTACAATATAACGTGTCAATTGTTCAATTTTAATTAATGATTGTATGTTACATTTACGTTACTATGCTGGTTACGAGAAAGAGAAAAAACGAAGCCTGTATACATACATGTATATTCAAATAAATATATACTGTAATTCAACAACTAATATATAATTTACAAATTGTTCTGAAGAACAACTAATGATATAATAAAAAAGAAATGTTTTCAGTGGTAGAAATTTACTTTACCTGTGCTTTTTTAATAAAGGCAATTGGTTCTTTGCAATCACAAGGGTAAAGTTGAAGATCTTTATACCTAAAACAAAATTTCAGCAATCTCAAATCCAGAATCGCCTCTCGTTTCTTATGACACGTCCTATACGCAACCCCATATACATTTATATGGGAGTGTTTACATGAATCCGGATTAAACTTTAATTGGGATCGAACTCATTCTGGGGAGCACAAGTGGCGTGTTCTTCAATCTGATTTCAATCTTGGGACGCAATTCCCATACATGTAAACACGGTTTGACACGCGTTTCAATCAGGATTGAAACTGAATCATTCCGGATTCATGTAAACACCCCCTAATATTGAAAAAAGTGTACTTGGTGGTACCATTACCTTTTCATTTCCTGAAAAACTGCATTTTGTACTTTAGTGTTCCACCCTGCACTTTTTAGGTGTGCTTGGATACTTTTCTTCATGTCTGATATCGGGGCATTAGACCTTGAAACCAATTCCTTAAAACAAGGCAAAATACTTATCAAAGTACGACATTATCATGTACCTTATAATTACGGCCCCTGCATGCACTTGGTCTCAATCTCTTCTAAGAAGTTAAGTTGGCTCCATACAGTTTCTTGAAAAATAGAAAATACAAGTTTGAGAGTCCAAAACACGCGCATAAACAATTCGGGAAAAGAATAAAACTAAATGTTATGCATAGTTAAAAGGTCTGACAATAAAAAACTGTTACCAAATAAATAGCAACAGTTGTTGCTATATGGCTTCCAATTGTTTCAATATGGCTTCCAATTGCCCTTCAAACTAATTTAAATCGAAAAAAACTTTGGTGACCCCCCATTTTATTTTCATTAAAGGTTTCTTGAAGTATGAGTAATCAATAGGCCGATTTTAAAAAAATTCTGTAGACCCAATTTTTTTTAAAATAAAAATAATAAAAACATGATTTTTCAAAAAAAAATTATTCGTTCTACAGAATTTTTTTAAAATCGGCCTATTGGTTACTCATACTTCAAGAAAAGTTTTAATGAAAAAAAAATTGGGGGTCACCAAAGTCATTGAAACGTCATTGTTTCCATAGCAACAACTGTGGCTATTTATTTGGTAACAGTTTTTGATTGTGAGACCTTTTAACTATGCAGAACATTTAGTTTTATTGTTTTTCCGAATTATTTATGCACGTGTTTTGGACTCTCAAACTTGTATTTTCCATTTTTCAAGAAATTGTATGGAGCCACCTTAAACAAAGTTAGTCACATTCTACTCTCACTGATGAAGCTAAGGTTTCGCTAGAAACATCTCATCTGAGACCACGTTAACTCGTTTGTTCTGCACATTCCCCCCTCTATGGTTATTGCGTGTTGAAGGGATCGAGAGGAAAGATTGAACAGAAGCCCAGACTTGGAAAAAAGTGTTCAATGTTCCTCGTATCCAGAATTTGCCTTACTAGCCTAATACATTCTTCTTGAGCACCTGAGTATAAAACCGAAGAAAAGAAATGGAAAATTTGACCAGAGTTCCATGCTCTATATTTCCTGATTTCTATGTTCTTGACTGCACAATTATGATTTCGGGGGAGCAGGGGTGGCGTGTGTTGTTAGCGCGCTGCCTCTCACCAAAAAGTTAAGCCCGGTTAGATGGGGTTAGTACTTAGATTTGGGTGACTGCTTGGGAATGACCCCGTGTCGAGCTTGGAACACATGTGAGTAGAGTTGTAGTTGATCTTTCCTGTGCTTCGAGGATTTTTCGCCGGGTTCTCCGGTTTTCCAATCAAATCAAAATCAACCAAAATCAAATCAACACCTAACATCTTAGCTGTGATCCGCGGTCTGAACTGTGTCGTATGGCGGCTGCCTGGAGCGCCTTTGATATACCTCGACACGGCCACTCGTTGATCTGCCTCCTTCGCAATTCAGACGCTGGCTGCTAGTAAGGATGATTATATAGCCCCCAGTCCTTTATCCTATATGCATAAGGAGGCTTCACAGCACATAAATACGTCCCTCAATCATTATAAATAATGTTTCAGCTGAGGAACACATCCAAAATGCTGTTATTGGACGAGTCGTCGGGAGATGGACAATTCTTCATTCTCACTTTAGGACGCTCGTATCGTCCTACGCCACGACGTGGGTCCAGATGTTTCTCGGCTATTCGTTGGAGCTTCCGTCGTATTGTCCACATCGGGCTACGGATTTGCTGCGTTATACTTATAAGCTATTAAAGGGAAGCACGGGTGGCGTGTGCTGTTAGGGCGCTGCCTCTCACCAAAAAGTTAAGCCCGGTTTGACGGGGTTAGTACTTGGATGGGTGACCGTCTGGGAATAACCCCGTTCTCGAGCTTGGAACACTCATGTGAGTAGAGTTTAGTTGGTCTCTCCTGTGCTTCGAGGGTTTTTCGCCGGGTTCTCCGGTTTTCCTCCCTCCATAAAATCAACACCTAGGTCTGTGATTCGTGGTCTGACATGTGTGTCATAAATGTGTCATAGGGCGGCTGCTTCGAGCGCCTTTAATATGCCTTCGACTCTGCCACTTGAAATTTAGTAATGTAAATTGGTCTTGAAAAGCCCCTTGTGGGAAGAAGTAATTAAAATCTGTATTCTGTATTCTGTATTAACTCTTAGGACCAGCCAACAGTTCCGAGACCCTTATAGGCTGGCGCATGACCGCGCTTTTCGTCAGAAAGCTGCAGCTCGGAACCATACGCATTGATCCCGCATGGGCTCACACTTATTAAAAGCCATCGGTACACCGTCGTCTCCTACCATTTGTCGCTCGAGAAACGCCGGTCGTTGTACCAGTTCGTACAGACAATGTCGTGTACAGACAATGTCGTGTCCTGTGACTTTCCCGGCTGTGCTGGTCTACACCAGAGTTCGGTCTACAATGTCTCTCGCGGTATCAGCTCCCCCCGGTTTTCTTGGGCCTTCGCCTCAACCAGCTAAAAAACGGTCGAGAGACAACGGGTCCAACCGATACTGATCGGGGCTTGCACGTTATTGGTGATTGGTCGTAGTGCGAATATCGCTCCAAACTTTATATCACTGGTACTTGTTTGAACATTGTTCCTATTTGTATATATTTCCATGTTCCTATTTTGTTCGCCCAATCATCCAATTCGCCTCAACGTCGTCTTTCGTCGAGATGTAGCTTAGTGGTTGGAGTTCTTTCATTCCTGAGACGCTTCTGCCGGATGGAATCCATTTTCTCCCTTCCCGACCGTTTCGTCACTTCCGACGCTGTTGGCTCCCTGGGTTTTAGTGCTATATAGCGCAACAGTTGGTTCGCTGGCTCGTGGCCTCCTGTCCTGTCATCAGCGTCGATAACCGTTTTAGAGCTTTTCCCCACTGTGGCTACCACGCACGTTTGTGGCTAGCTCCTCGCGGGCTCGTCAAAAGATAAAGTTTCTGTCTGATAATTCGGCCGTTCTCAATTCCACGTCTCCCCATAACCCCGCAACGATACACGTGCTCCGGCGCGTCTCAGTTATAGCCTGCCGTTGTCACTTTTCCTTCTCCGCTCGTCACGTTCTTCCCGTATTCGGTTTCAGGAATTCCAAACCTTTGGCACTCGTCCAACCTGTCTCTGGTCCCCTTGTCTCCTCGCCAGATCCAAGATCTTCTGCTCACGTCTTAGAGGACCAGTGTCTTAATTTTCTTACCAATGATCTTCCAGTTCAGACTCAGTGCTCGTATGCTGCGGATCAGAAGGTTTCACTTTGGCACTCTTGTTCACTGTTGCCGTCGTTGGTGTCACACCCCTTACCTCTTCCACGCTTATGATGTTCGTGTCGTGGCTGGCACAGTCCTTATCACTCGCGTCGGTTAATGTTTATCTTGTAGCTGTTCGATTACCTTACATTGATCACGGTTTCGCCGACCCTACCTCCAACATCCCTCGACTTTGTCGCGTACACAAAGGAATCCATCGCTCGTCCTCCAAACCCCCCTCTCGCCGGTTTCCAATCACAAAGGAAATTTCTCGGTCTCTCCACTCTCTCTTGTCAGTGGATCCTGCATGCCAACGTTGATGCCTCGATGTTTTGGGCCACATTTTGTCTCGCTTTTTTCAGGTTTTTCGGATCAGCAAAGTTGCGACCATCCGTCCCGTCATCTTTCCGTGGCAGACGTGGAGGTCTCTACTAGTTCGTCTTCGCCTGCCGTGCGTCTAAGGTACTCCAAAACAGATCCTTTCGGCCTGGGTTGTTTTGATTAAGTGGGTCGTTTTAGGCACGACATTTGCCCAGTCTCGACCCTCCAACAATACTTCTCAGTTTGCGGTCTCGTCCCTAGTCCACTGGAGTGATTGGTTCTCCACTTTCATACTGATTCAAGTGAATCTCTTCGTGATCTTCTCACTTGCGCTGGCATCACGGATAAATACTCGAACTACCACTGTATATCCAAATACTACTGTACAATAAATAGATCGCTGATTCAGCTCAGTGTTTCGTACTTACATTCAAATTTCAAACGTCATCAGAGCACTTTACGCGTATCGATGCACTTCTCTGAAGAGTTGGAGTCAGTCTTAAGTAGGAGACGGTCGTTCCCTCCGTAGAGGCAAAATGACTTGGGAATCCATCCCCTCCAATCTGCATTCCAGCAAAGAAGTAGTGTTGAGTCTTTAGACTCGTTATTTGTAAACGAATTTCTGACACTGAAAGACGAAGAGAAAACAAGTTTCAACAGCTTAATGAAAGCCATGGAAAAGAAAATGAAACCAGAGCAAGAGCGAATGATCCACAAGATGGCCTTCCGCCAGAGAAGACGAGAGAAAGGAGAAAGCTTAGTAGATCTAGCGACTAACCTGAGACAACTGGCTACCAGAACTTATCCTGGGAAAGATGCTGCCTTCGTTGAAGATGAGATATTGGATCAGTTCATTGCCGCCTTGGACAACAGAGATATCCGTTTGGCTGTCAGTCAAACAAGCCCGACGAGTTTGGAAGAAGTACTTTCTACAGCACTTCGACTGGAAAGCCTCTTCGCCGTGGAAAAACGACAGAAACAACAAGAAATCAACATGGCCGAAATCACCGCCAAATCAGAGAACAGTGTTGATCTCCACGAGCTGACCGCTGGCGTGAATACCGTAAGCGACGACTCTCAACCCCCCAAATGGGCCAAGAGCTATTTCGAACAACAACTGAAACTGATGGAGAAATTGGTACAAACAACATCGTCTGAACGTAGACCAAAGTTACAGAGGAGAAGTGTACAATGCTACAGTTGTGGAGAATTTGGTCACTACCAACGCGACTGCACCCGTAACAGTAATCCCTACAACAACTCGGGAAACGCCAACAGGGCGGGATTACATCGCCGGTAATTCCGCCCGAGACACCACCGCCGCAACAACGGCAAAAAGAAACACCACCAACACCCCAATACGCATCAAGCGTGGAAACAGGAAATGCTACTTTTGTGCAGTGTAGTATCAACCAGCACACTGTAGAGGCTTTGGTGGATACTGCATGACGCAGCGGTAACAATACCTCATCGAGATCTATTTAACCGGGTAAGAACGAGAGATGACACACCCCAAAAGACGCACCAACCGATTCTGGGGGCAGGCAACAAACACTTGGACGTTAGCGGAGTAACTGAGCTGAAGATCAACATAGGAAGTATGGAGATACGACACACTGTATACGTATGTAACGACCTAGCACCGGAACGTTTACTTGGCGCGGACTTCCTAAAAGAAAATTGTTGTGTTGTAGACCTTAATACGGACACCATAACCATAAAGGGACAAAGTTGTCGAATGGTTAGGGAGACAACGCGGACAGTATGTCGCGTTGGAGTCGCCGCGTCGATGACCATTCCGGCGCTCGCTCAATGGTAAACATCTTTTGCAACGTGGAGAAAGGAAGTGTAGTTGAAGACACGACGGGTGTGCTGGAGCCAGAACAAAGGTTCGAAGAACGTTACACCGTTGGCATAATAAAGATCGCAGCAAAGGTAAAAGACGGAGTAATACCGGTTCGTGTGTTTAACCCACATGGAAAACCTCGGAGAATTTTCAAAGGAAGTACAGTTGGACAGTTATACCCTATCATAGACGAATCAAGCGACGAATCAAGCACAGAATCTTCCATGTTACCAAGTTTGTGAGACGTCATCCCAAACGACATACCCCGAGACGTTAGTTTGTGGTGGAAATCATGAAGAAATGCAAGGAGAACACATAACCAGAGAGGAAATCATGGAACTATTCAAGGTAGATAACCCTAACATTTCATCACGAGAGAGAAACAAAGTTTATGACATACTGGGGCGCCATGCGAAAGTGATCTACAAAGGAAAACATGACTTGGGCGAAATGAACGGTGTGAAGCATGCGATAAATACGCAAGAGTCCCCACCAATCAGGGTCCCACCGAGGAGAATACCCTACCATCATAGAGAGGAGGTGAGGAAGGAAATCGATGCTATGCTAACAGCTGATGTGGTAGAGCCGTCTACACTAATTCTCCATGGTCTGCTCCAGTGGTGATGGTGAGAAAGAAAGACGGTTCGTTACGATTCAGTATTGATTACAAAAAGCTCAATGAAATAACAACAAAAGATGTGTACCCTCTACCAAAGTGCGACGATGTTCTTGAAGCCTTGTGTGGAGCCACCTTCTTTAGCCACCTTGATTTAGTGAGGGAATATTGGCAGATTGGGGTAAAGGAAGAAGACCGTGAGAAGACAGCTTTCTCAACGCCTGATGGTCACTTTCATTTTAATCGGATGCCGTTTGGTTTGACCAATGCGCCGGCTACCTTTCAAAGGGCAATGAACTCCATTTTACAAGGTTTGAACTGGACTGACTGTTTGGTTTATTTGGATGACATTGTCATTTTTGGAACGGATCTCGAGGAACACCATCGTCGACTAGAGGTAGTACTCCAACGTCGACTAGAGGTAGTACTCCAACGTCTCGAAAATGCTGGTATGAAGCTAAATGCCAAGAAATGCAAGATATTAGAGGGGAAAACGGTCCTTTTGGGACACGCTATCAGTCGAGAAGGAATCGCAACCGACCCAGCAAAAATCAAAGCCTTACAACAGTGCCCGGAACCTCACAATGTGTCAAGTCTTCGTGCCTTTCTAGGATGCGCCGGTTATTATCGACAATTTATACCAAACTTCGCAGAGATTGCAGCTCCTTTATATAATCTGGAACAGAAAGGAACTGTCTTCAAGTGGACGACTCAATGTCAAGAAGCATTTGATGCACTCAAACGATGCCTCACCACCGCACCTACTGTATCCTAGCCTACCCTGACTTCGAGCTACCCTTCCTCGTAGACACGGACGCGAGTGATACCGGAATGGGCGCCGTATTGTCGCAGATCCAAAACGGGAAAGAGCGTGTCGTCGCACATGCAGCAAAGTCTCTGACGAAACCACAACGTAACTATAGTACGACCAGAAAGGAACTGCCCGCACTAGTCTGGGGATTAGAGCACTTCGAGCCGTATCTTCTCGGACAGAAATTCCGCGCCCGGACTGATCACAATGCATTGAAGTGGTTACATAGTTTCAGACAACCAAAAGGACAGGTAGCTCGCCGGTTGGAAGGCCTCGCGGAGTTCAATTTCTCAATCGAGCATCGACAGGGACGTTTACATGGCAACGCAGACGGCCTCTCGCGGATACCTGTTGCTGAGGAAGCAGAAGACACCAACGACACAACAGACAGGTCGAGAACGCAAAGACTGACGATGTGCAACGCTGCAAGGACCCAAGGAGAACAAAGCTGGATGGCTCGTTGGAATAAGTCTGAATTGCAACTCTACCAACAAGAAGACCCAGCAATCTGTCAAGCAATAAGTTGGGTACAGACTGGGATCAAGCCAAAACGACAAGAGATTACCCGTCTGGAACCAGCAGTTGGAAGCCTTTGGAGTCAGTTTGATAGAGTCGATGGTAGATGGTCCATTGTTTCGAGAATACGAAAGTGATGACGGTTCGTCTACGTTCTTACAATTGTGCTTACCACGAAAGCTAGTACCGGATGTCTTAGAGCTCTTACATGACACCCCGACAGCTGGCCACCTAGGAATGAGCAAGACGTCGGAGAGAGTGAAATCCCGTTTTTATTGGAAAGACTGGAAGCAAGATACAGAAGACTACTGCAGAAACAGTGGCGGACACTTGACGAAATATTCGGGGGGCGAGTGCCGAAGGCACAAGCCTTCTAGGGGGGTGCGGGGGCATGTTCCCCGGGAAAATTTTTTAAATTTGGATCTCTGAAATGGCATTTGCAGCATTCTGAGAACACATTTTGTAAAATATTTTAGGTTTTCAAAACACTATTTTAATGGTGCATTTTGTTAAATCACATGCTAAGCATAAAAAAAAAAACATTTCAGAGAAAATATTCTAGATGATTATCTACATTTGTGAATGGAATTGCAAGGTGGTTTAATTAACACCCCAATGACAATGTAAAATTTATTCGCTAAGCGAGTGAAATCCACATATTTCTTTTAAAATAAATAAATATCAGAATTTGATCAGTCTATGCATAGTTCGTCTATGACTCCGTTCTGCGCACGCTTTTGTTTCGTTAACATATTCTATTCTCGTACAAATAAAAGTAGAAATTCTACTTTTATTTGTACGAGAAACATGTTTATAGGCATTGAATTTTGAAATGAAATGTGTAACGGAATTTTGATATGAATTTATTCCGTTTATAGTTGAACAATTCTATTAGCTTATAGCCTTATATGGTGATAATTAGGTTGTTATTGTACAAACGACACGTCGACACCGTAGCAACGTCAATCAACCTGCCTAGAAACGTCATCACGCATCATTGCTGCTGTTGTTATTGTAATAACTAATAAGTAGTGCTTCCACTTCTTGAAATGAAAACTTTCTTGTGCTTCCACTTTTCAAAATGAAAGCTTCAGCTAAAATTATTGGGGGGGGGGGGGGGGCGATCGCCCCCCCCTCGCCCCCCCTAGTGTCCGCCACTGTGCAGAAATTGTGAGAAATGCGCCCAACGAAACGCTCCGGCCAAACTTCCAAAGGCACGCTTAGGTACTTGTACGACTGGATATCCTATGCAACGAGTCGCCATGGATGTAGTGGGGACCACTCCCGAAAACTAAGAAGGCCAAAGTGAGATTTCAACGCGCTCATGAGATAGCACGTTCAAAGAGTAACAAGGGAATGCGCCGGTACAAGGATTATTATGACAGTAGAGCGAACGGACTACCCTATAAAGTTGGCGACAGGGTGTGGTTATACCAACCAATTATTCGAAAAGGAATTTCGAAAAGTTAAACAGACCGTGGCAAGGACCCTACGCCGTAGTAAAGGTACTGTCCGAAACAGTCCTGGAAAGAAATCAAAGTATCCTGGAAATCCTGGAAAGAATCCTGGAAATCTTGAGAAGGAAAGTAGTACTGTAAGCAGGCCGGTGAAACAAACCGAGTCATGACAGACCATTATGCAGGCATGGCAGAATCAAGCGATGATGAAGAGGAAGGGACCATGGAGAGCCAAAGATTGTATTCGGAAGGGCGCGTCCAGCACAACGTGGAAATCGATTAGATTACAAGAAACCGAGCAGAACACAACATATCAATACGTCAATGAACCAAGCGATATCGGAGAAGAGCGAGTTACGGAAAGACAACAAAGGCTGCATGGATCAGGAACCACACGACCTTGCTACTCCAAGAACGATGTCTCCATCACCTTCAATCTTACAGGAGAGTCCAGCAACTGACAGAAGTTCACCACTTCCTGATGATCACGATGAGCATGACAATTACCCAAACCAAGAAGACGAGGCGCTTCCGGACACTAGTAGTGGAGCTGAGGAAGAAACCAGGCCTTCGCGCAGCAGGAGGGCACCAGCATGGATGGACAACTACCAAGTACAATATTAACGGTTATGAAACTATTAACAGTTGTGAAACTTACCCGAGTTAACATTTTGTTCAGGTGTATTTGTACTCCTTATTTCAAGAGGGAAAATAGTGTGGAGTCTTTAGACCCGTTATTTGTAAACGCGTAATTTAAAAGCATTACGCCCGTTATGGCGTAACTAACTGTCTTGAGGATTGCGTGCTCTCTGGGATAGTTTTTCACTGAGTTTGGAACCTTGGACATTGTATCTTTAGTGCCTTATATTAAAGACTTATTAACCGAGTGCGAGGTCTGTACGGGAATTTTGCCTGAGGTTTTCGTACAGACCGAGCGACGAAGGAGTGAGGTTTGTGCGATAAAACCGAGGGCAAATACTTTCCTGTACAGACCGAGCAAACGAGGTTAATAAGGAATTTATTATATGGCTATTGGTTCATTTTATTTTTAAGTTTCAAGTTGTTTTCATCTTCGGAGTATGCTGTTTACCTTACTTGAGTGTTAAGTTTTTCGTGTCGCTACTTGGCCTTGTTGTTTACACCTTTTGGCCTTTATTTGTCGTGTTTTTAGATAAACAGCTTTAAAGAAAACCAGCAGCAATGTTCTAGCACATTTTATTGTTCAGAATATTTGAATAAAGATACCAGTTCTCTTTTATTTGTATTCAAATCAACTAAGCGTATTGACCCGGACACAGACCAGAGGTCAATATCGTAAAATCCCGACCTCTCGGGAACCAATCAGCGTGCATCGTTTTATGTACAGACCAGAAATCAAACCAAGCCATATAATAATATTGATTATTAAATGTATAAAATACAACAGTATGTTTAGCTAATTCATTGTGATATATCGTTAGCCAGTATTTCCTTGTCAGTTGTCTCTATTAGCTCTATTTCGCTACAACCGCACAGTGCATGTAGTCTGCTTGGAGAAATTTATGAAGATTGAAAACCTAGTGGATAGTTTCCTGAAATGGCATTTCCTGCATTTTGGGGGAAGATTTTACAGAATCCTAAACGTTATAAAACCTTTACCGCCCACAACAATTTTTTCATTATTCTTAATTTTTTTCGGCCTTTCTTAATTCTTGGCTCAGACAAAAACAGCAATTCATTGTTGAAACTTTGAGAAACATTCCAATATGGCTCATTCATAATACTTCTGGTCAGCATTCATCAAATGCTAATACGTGGAGTACTTCATGAAACGAGTTTTGAGCTAATATCACATGACACAATTTTTCTTACGATTGTCACCCTGCAGTGATATGGAATTTTCCAAATGTAGTATATCAAAGATGTATAAATATTTAATGTATAATCACCCTTACCTTTACCACCCTTACCCCCCTTTTCCAGTTTAACAAAGTTGGTCAACCCCCCCCCCCCCCTGTCCCCCCGCTTCCGTCGCCTATGGCCAATGATAAAAAAAAAGATGATAAAATTTGCTTTTTACCTTATGCTTATTGCCAATGCCAATGTAAAACTTTAATATTTTCCAGGAGATTTGATAGCTAGGTTTAATATAACCAATCACTGTGAGACTGGTTAAATTTGATTGGTTGAGCTGTCAAATGCTCCTGGAAAATGTTAAAGTTTGACATGAGTGTAGGACTGTAGGTAATGTTTTTTTTATCAGCAGTGTCCATCATTAGATACAATCGACGTAAATGTATAACGTTTAATATAATGCAGGTAAATAAATGCAGGTAAATAATGCAGTTGTTGACAGGTTAAATAATTTTTCATATTTTTTAAATTCCTGAAAAATATATCGTTAAACAAACAAAAAAGGTCGAAAGTAGTGAAACTGCATAACTGACGAACAGTTAATGTAAGTGTCACAGAATGTATATACTATATAGATATACTGTATGTATCATTGTATGCAAAATTGTATGGCTGTTGGCAAAACTTTTGCTCCTTTGCTTAATTAAAGTGATAGAAAATGTATTTAAGTCGTAAATTAAGAAATAAGTACAAACGTATTTACCCGCAAGTCTTTTCTTATTTCCAAATACAATCTAGTCCTTCTCAAGTGACAGCAAATCGTTGCAGCTTTTTCTTCCCAACCGTCAGCCATGTTTGTTTATCAGAGTGCAAATTCGATAATTTCGATAATCCCGCGCGTCGCGTTCTCACGAGAGCTGAAAACATGACGCGAATGTGACGTAATGGGTTCGACCGAATCAACTTTGCGAAGGAGGCTAAATCACGGCTAAATCAACATTGAGCTAAAAACGTCTTGAAAAACGTTTCATTGATCAAAAAATAAAAAGGGCCCAGAAATGTAAACATCGTCACAAAGAGAACGTATGGCCGATCTAATCATTATTCATTATAATAATAGTTGTTTCCCTTTACAAGTAAACCAGGTATTGATCTGAGGCGAACTACAGTATGGTCGAGAGTGAAGCCGAGGTACGATCTATTAAACGTCGTTTAATAACATGCTGGTTTTATGAAATATCATTATCATACTTTATATAATATTTATGTAATATATACGTAATACGTGGACGAAACTGTGATATGACTTGATCGAAATTTGATCGATCGGGCTTATTTAATAGTTAGTCTGTATCAAATTGATGTTAGTTTATCTCATCTTTTGGGACATGAAGGCCAAGGTATTCAAGAATCAAGGCGTAATTTCATGTGTCGTCATTGATTTTCTTACCATAATATTCACTCATTTCACTATTAATTAATTAATTTAATACACTTGTCATCTGCCCCCCCCCCCCCTGGGAGACATGGGGCCTATGTGGGGAATGGTTGGGGATTTGCTTGTCAAACCTCCCCCATGAGTTGGGGCAAATTATAGTAATGAGTAATGATTTATTCAATGTCGGAAGCACAGGATGTGGTCACCCAATCATCCGAGCCAGGGGCTCGTGTTAAAAGTGCACAACATAAGCTAAGACCTAACGTGTTGATTTTATGGAGGGTGGAAAACCACAGAGCCTGCGAAAAACCCTTGAAGCACTGGAGAGACCAACTAAACTCTACTCGCATGAAATTCAAGTTCGAGAATGGGGTTATTCCCAGATGGTCACCCATCCAAGTACTAACCCCGTCCAACTGGGCTTAACTATTGGTGAGAGGCAGCACCCTAACAGCTCATGCCACCTGTGCATGCACCACTCGTGCAGTTTTGACATTGTGCAAATATGATCACCGAGAGTCAGTTACATTTGCATGTTCAAATTTAAGGCAGTACATATGGACAGACAGGAGACTGGTCACAAGTAAACACCAGTGGTAAAAATGCTGTAAATATCTTCAATCTCATTCTCATCCCCAGATCCCTTTGTGGGCCTGGATCGAGACTCAAATTCCTAAATTTCAAGATGTTGAAGATTTTGTTGTTGCCAGCCTGCTTTTAATTTGATGTACATGTACTTATAATCCCTGTGTGTGTTGATTCAAAGTTAGAGTAATTATATTATTTAGCATTCTATTAAATTGATGATTAAATTACTTTTTGTATAGTAGGGTAATTAAAAGTGTTAGGGCTGTATCCCTACTTCTGCAGTTTCTCACCCTAGGTGCCCAAGCTTCTTAATCTGCACTTATAATGAGAAACAGGGCACTGTAGGTTTACTCATAGTTTATTGTCAATTGGCAATAGAAGCGTTCTGTAAAATATTGTTGCAATATATTCCTCAAGCTGAACAATTCATTTGATAAGATTCGTTGACAACTTCCTGCTTTGAATTTGATTGGTGTTTGGCAAATAATCCTGTTTGTTATTGGTTGTTTAAAAACCAGAAACCAATCAAATTCAAAACAGGAATATTATTTTAGGAACGCTTCTATTAATTAATGCCACAACAGTAAATGTGAAACCTTCTAGCTATCATGCTTACTGCATGTACAGTAGACATACCAGGTACTAATTAGGTTCAGATGGTGGGACTGGGACAAGGTTTCAAATTCATTGTCAGTGTGTCATGCTGATGTATGCACTCTATTAAGCAACAGACATCAGCAATGAATTTAGCAACCTTATTTACTTTTTTCTAATCTTATCTTTCCCTTCAGATTCTTAAATTCTGTATAATTAATAGTAGTGTATATTATGGTTTTTAGTTGTGGCGATACAGTACATGTTGAAATTTTATGTTCTTAAAGATACAATTATACATACATGACTGTACAAATTTGTATCTGCACATCGTTATTTTAGGGGCATCACTGACAGCAGCTGCAGGGCTGTACCTCAGTCTGTACTGTATATAATACAGTATATTATTTTGTTTATGGATTGTTCTTCTGTTGATGTCATTACTTCATGTGCATGTGCTGTATGCACCATAGAGAACAGAGTTTGAGGAATTAGTTGTCTGTTTGTTTGTTTGTTTGTTTGTTTGTTTGTTTGTTTGTTTGTTAATTGTTTGTTTGTTTGTTTGTTTGTTTGTTTGTTTGTTTGTCTGTCTGTCTGTCTGTCTGTCTGTCTGTCTGTCTGTCTGTCTGTCTGTCTGTCTGTCCTTCATGCAAAAATCTGTGTACAAGGCACACAAAGTACTGTACATGCAAAGTACTTCTTGTTGTGTAGTAGTGAGCTACAAAATGTCACCCTTCAAAGTTTGTGGGCTGCCCCCTGACTGCAAATTGTGTTCTATTAGTATTTTAAATAATTGTGCTGTTGAAATGTTCCATATTAAGGTACCTTTACGAAAGATTATATATGGTTGTTTTGTATTGTAGTTCTCAATTTTTGCTTTGTTAATTAAGTGATATTTAGTGTATGGTGATTATACACACTTGGAGGTGTGGAAAGTCTGTGCAGACTCTTCTTATTCTCGTTTTGAGGACCTGCAAGCAGACTTCACTTGAGTTCCATGATCATTAAAACGCTGTTGCGACCAAATCAGTCCCCTCCCCCAACTTCTCACCAAGGTCGATTTTCTAATTTGTTCAAAACCGAGGAGAAAGCGTTGGGGGGAGAGGGGAGAGTTAAGAAATTTATGAAGGGGTTTCCTAAGATTGAAAAGCGTGTGATCCCAAACAATTAATAACATTTTAAAAAGTCTCCTACTATTTGGCAGCTGAGACCACTACAGCTTTCCATATCGTTTCTCACTTAGTGCAGCAGTACCAGGCATTTTTCTCTTTGAAACCACTCTATGACGTCATCAAAAGTATGACGTCTTTACCTAGTCCCCCCACTTTTCCAGGGCTGGTGACGCCCCTGTACCAAATGAAAACCAGACTTTAGAATGGTAGGGTGACTCTGGAAGCCAAGTTATATTTCAATGAAAAAAAACAAAACAAAAAAAACGCGTACCGTACTCGACGGTCCGTGACGGCGGCGTGTTCTGTAGTATCACATTAACAAGATTAATGGTTCTATTTGCAGTTGTCTGTTCAGTTATAGATGACGTCACAACGTGGTAAGAACAAAGTCCTCTGTTTATCTATCGCTGAACAGACAACGGCAAAACGGAATCTATTTGTTTTATACAATGAAAAATAGAAAACCATACATGTACACTTCAAAGGATTAACTGAATTTTCCTGGGGAATTTTCGGGGCGTTGAAAAAGATGAATCGCGTCAGCTGACGTGATCCGTAATCTATACAAATCAAGCAACATCATTGGCTCGTGATAGTACAGTGAGATCCGCGTGATTGGTTTACAGAAATCAGACTACGTTAGTGACGTAATTTGTGCATCTGTCCTGTAACAGATCACGAGCAACAACCAATGAAAATGCACACATAAGTCAATTGTTGTGTAATTCATTTTACACTCCGTTCAAAAACCTCATTTTGTTCAACTGAATTCGTTTATTTCGTTGAATTGGTTCACACGCTACGCTGAATTTCTGATCTTGACATCATATAATATGAACGTTAATTTGCGTTTTTGCATGGCCGTTTTCAACCTCTTCCCAGGGCCTTTTTGAAATTGGTAGAGCGGGAAAAGGCCCTGGTTGTAATAAAGTAGCCATTTAGTTTAGTATGCAAAATCATTCTGAGTAATGGCAGTCCCGTGGGAGAAATTCATTGTAATGGCGGTCCCATTGGTCCATTGACGGTCCTGTTGAAGCTATAGAGCGTTTTCACTCACGTGATCGGTGGCCCTATGGGGGTGGTGAAACAATACGAAATATTTGAATAAGAAAGAGCTAATTCCCATACCGTACACCAATATGGCCGCCATTTCATTGTTTTGGTACACCAATATGGCCGCCGTGACGTCAGATGAAAACGCTCTATTTGATCATAACTGGCACACGACTACGCATAAATATGTTCCACAAGGAATATTTAAGAAAAGCAATCAACCAATGAAAATGCAGAGTCCACCAGCCGATGCCAGGCTCTTTTCCCACCCTATATACCAATTTCAAAAAGGTCCGGAGAACGAGGTCGCGTCTTTCTAACCGCTTTTTGTCTTCTGGAAAAGACGCTTTACTGCTTTTGGCAGTATAAGACAGTCAAAGGCTTGTAATTCTGACTTGACTCGAAATCTGTCAAATGCTTTTTTGAAATATTTAAATGAATACAAATTCGCAGAAAATGTTCTCGTTGTCGCAACATTCTGTTATTTGAAATTTTAATTTGTAATGAGCATGCATATACAGATTTGTGGCGACGTTGCATTTCTAACCTTCCGCCCCCCTTGAGGAAAATTGAGAAGTTGCATATATGCTCACAATAATAACAGACTTTTCTAGTCGTTTGGAACATGATCGGCAGGGGATTCACCAGGCAGAAAGCGTAATCTTGATTATAAATATAAGTGCCCAGCACAAAACACGGATAAAAGCCATAATTTAAATACAAGGCATAAAAACATAATATAAACGTTAGACTAAATATTATATTTCTTTTTATGTTTGATGGCTTTTATCCGTGTTTTGTGCTGGGCACTTATATTTATAATAAGAATACTTTTATAGTCGCTAAGTGTTGCAAAATAGAGTAATTAACTTCACATTTCATGACCTGCATGTAGATTAAATTGACCATTTTGTACGTGTAAGTTAATAATGTTATCTACGATGTGTACAGTAGTTGGTCTTGTGCATTATGATGATTTATTAATTTTATGCAGATTGCTATAAAACAAATATAAATTATTACTCTTTCACGGTTCACAGGTCGCAGTTCGTGATAAAGGAAAGACCGTTGGGCTATCCTTTAACGTCCCCAGCAAGAAAACTGCAGTTCTGGGTATTGATGGCATGACATGTAACTCTTGCGTTTCATCAATTCAAACAAATATTGGTAGCTTGGCTGGTGTGGAATCCATTGAAGTATCTCTGCGGGATAAAGAGGGGCATATTGTATTTTTATCGGGTGAAATTGATGAGAATAGACTTGTGACAGAAATTGAAGACATGGGGTTCGAGGTGTTTATCAAGTCTGTGAACAAGTTCGTTAACAACAAGAAAACAGCCTTAATTTCTTTAACCGACAATGCCAAAGTAGCGAAGTTTAAGGTCTATGGAATGACCTGCCACTCATGTGTTCAATCTATCCAATATAGTGTTTCTGAAATTATTGGTGTTATCCATGTCGAAGTGTCGTTAGATGACGAAGAAGCCATTATTAAATACGATTGTGATAAAACAACGCTTAAAGTTCTTAAAGAAACGATTGAAGATGCTGGGTTCGAGGCGTATTCGGACGACGAACTGATTGTACGCGGCGCTAAGAAGGTCGCTATTCAGATTAAAGGCATGACTTTCCCCTCATGTGTCGAAACAATACAGCAAACCATCGAGTCATCAGACGGAGTAAAAAAAGTTGATGTTGAACTTAATAGTGAACACGCAGACATTTGGTATCAACCTGAGATTATTGATCCAGGGACGTTACTCAAACAAATTCAAGGAATAGGTTTTGAGGCTTCCGTATTTTACCCCGACGGTAAAGCGTCCCAAAATAGATCCGTACTGATTGCCATTGAAGGCATGACATGCAATTCTTGTGTTAAAAATATCGAAGAAAATATTGGAGACGTGCCTGGTGTGGAGTCAATCGATGTATCTTTAGAGGGAAAAAACGGGTAGAATCGTATACAATCCAGATTTCACTGGAGAAGATTCTCTAAGGGATGCAATTGATGATATGGGGTTCGAAGCATCAATAAAGGAACCTTCAAAGGAAGGTAAGAATATTTAAGTTTGTGATTTGGTATTGTAATTAGTATACATGCATACTGTATTTATACGCTTGCTGAGTAAGGCCTGCATGGGTCAAACCAAACATGCCATTTCAATTTATAGTTAGATCTCAACTTGACGTTTGACAGTTGGGTAAGTCGAGACTTTTTTCGGAGGTCATACATGTATCTGCATGTTCTGCACCAGACGGAAAGTACGTCTTGCTCGATCATAATACCGATCTTGTCGTGAACTTATAATTCGCAGAACTTTGACTTAATTGTGAAGTACATATGCATGCCGTTGGCCTTCAGTAAGTTGACCCTGGCCTACTAGAGACTTTAACACGAGTCTTTAAGATTTATTCTGGCTAACGCCAGACGATTTTATTCAGCGCAGGGAGAGGTCCAGACCTCAAAGTGTTAAAACCGATCTCTTTAACACTTTGAAGCCTGACGATGAGCCTTTAAGGTTTATTCTGGCTAACGCCAGACGATTTTATTCAGCACATGCAGGGAGAGGTCCAGGCCTCAAAGTGTTAATATGGACCTTAAGATCTGCGACGGCAACTTCAACGACGGCGTCCCCCAAATAAAATAATTCTAGTTGTGAAACAAAGAGAATGAATAGTTTGTAATCCCAAGAGTAATCTCAACACCGTCCTCGTTCTTTATACAACGCCACTTCGAGCATTTTTACGTCTTCGGGACGACGTCGACGGCCAAAAGATGAGAACTGTTGCTTGAGATTCACTTCAATACAGACACTACAATCATTTTAGCAATATTGGGGCGTTTTGGAAATAATTAAACTACCTTCAAATATGAAATATAATAGTTAGTTAACCGTGACTTCTTTAAATTGTAAAATTTATCGTGCTTTTTAACCGCCGTCGTCGTCCTAGCATCTTAGGGGCCGAATACATGGGGAAATTTCAGCCCGGCTACTGGGGGATGAAAATGAGGGAGTGAATGTTTTGAATGAGAAACACGAAGTGTGGAATACAGAAAGTGCCTTGTGAAAAGCGATAAAGAAGGAATAAATATGGTTTATTTGAAATACACATCTAAATATGTGTGTTTTATGCTGCATGTTTGTGACAACTTGGCTGATTTCCACACTTCGTGTTTCTTATTCAAATCATTCTCCTCTTTTCCATACCTCAGCAGCCGGGCTGAAATCTCAGCCCGGGCTGAAATTTCCCCATGTATTCGGTCCCTTAAAGTCCCTAATAAGATGCTACGACAACGACGGCAGTTAAAAGCAAGATACAATTTAAAGAAGTCACGGTTAACTGATTATATAAGATTTGATATTTGAACTTCTAAAACGCCCCAGTATTGCTAAAATGATTGTAGTGTCCGTATTGAAGTCAATCTCAAGCAACATGCAGTTCTCATCTTTTGGCCGTTGACGTCGTCCCGAAGACGTAAAAAATGCTCGAAGTGGCGTTGTATAAAGAACGAGGACGGTGTTGAGATTACTCTTGGAACTAAAAATTATTCATTTTCTTTGTTTTACAAAAATAATTATTTTGTTTAGAGGACGTCGTCGTTGAGGTTGACATCGTAGATCTTGAAGTCCCTAATTATATAAAGAACTTTAGAATCATAGAGAATTAAAAGTATAAAGATTTATTAATGTCTATAGCAAAGAATTCAAACGAACAAGTCGACTTGGTAGTACAGTACGTATACATTTCTGGTCTCGATGGACTTTTATGCATTTTATGATCTCGTTTCGTATAATAAGACATAAGGTCTATTTTTTGAACGTGGCTAACTGCATGCAAGTGTTCTTCTAGGAGGAGCGGGGACAAACTTAGGGGTTTGGGAAAAAGGATTTCAGATGGCATTTTTTTGGGGCGCACGGAATTTGATGTCTAGTTTTGCTACTTTATAATTATAGCAGTCATATTAGCATTGTTATTGTCCCAATTATTTTAGTTCTGACCATTAAAATCTCGTGGATTTCCCATGTACTTTATATACCATGAACGGCATAATTGTGCGAGGAACAGATTATCTCAGTCATCGTAAAGTAAAACTTAAAATAAAAACATGAAAACTTAAAATGAGAAGTAAGCAAGTTACTGAGTGGAACGCAAAATGTTTGTGTAAGACAAATTAGAGTACATTATACTATAGTCTAGCAATTTTTATAAACCTTCGTCATACAGTTCTTTTTTTGTCATTCAAGCAATTAATCAATCTTTGGGCAACATGTTGTTGTAGCAAAGAATGTTCATTTAAAGGATTGTTTACGTGGAACAAATATAATGTATTAATGGGTACACTTGAAGTACCGTGATTGGCTGGTTTGATTTGCGTGGGAAACGGATATTGTATTGAACTGTGCGTGTGTGTTCCGGCTTAATATCTTGCGGTTGTGTTTTATAAATATTAGTATACTATTATATTAGTTCTGGCAAACTACCTATGTATATACATAATGTCATATAATTTCATAATGTCGTATAATTTATATAATATGTTGTCAGATTTATGAAGCTTCGTGATTAAGATTTTGAAAGCCTTCTCTATATTTCTATATCTGACAAAGGGCTTTTGTCTTTAAGTTCACCACTTCATTGTCAAAGCATATAAAGAAAACAAAGTGAAAAGGTAGTAAACTACCGAGAATAATTTTGATAACGAAATACTGACGTTTCCAGCGGAGCCCTTCATCAAGCTAAGCTAGCCTCCGCTCGAAACGTCTGTCAGTACTTCGTTATCAAAATTTCACTTTGCTCTATCTAATAAAACACTACCTATGACTTCAAAAAATATTTAAACTACACCGTGTGGCGTGTGCTATACTTGCACTACAGAAAAACAAAGGCAATTTTGCTTTTTTGTGTCGTTTACTCGTTTTGCATTATACTCAAATAGTCGTACTAAGATTTTCGTGATATAAAATATTCAGCCCCGTAACCGGGCTAGCCCGCCTCATATGAACAGCCCCTAAAGCCCCGTACAGACGACCAAGTTTTCCTTGACAAGTTCCTTGGTAACTTTCCTTGCTCGTGTGTACGATGAACAATTTTTTCCCCAAACATTTTCCTTGACAATTTATAATTGTTCGTGTGTACGGCTGAACAAGTTTTCCTTGACGGCAATGGTCGCGTAATAAACTTCGAAGATGATCTTGTCATGTTTTCCTTGACGACTATACACACGAACAATTTTCCTTGTTCAAAAGCTGGCATGACCAGCTTTTGAACAAGGCTCCTTGCATGTCAAGTAAAAACTTGTCAATTTCTGTCGTACACACGAACAAATAAAACTTGTCAAGGAAAAACTTGTCAAGGAAAACTTGGTCGTCTGTGCGGCGCTTAAGGAACTTGTCATGAAAGATTGGTTGTGTCTGGGGACTTGAGAGCGTGCGATTTGGGTCATCACCTACGTATACAGTATACTAAAAGAAGGTTTCTGACTAGTGACTATAATCTAATCAGTAATGAGCATGAGAACAAATTGACAATATAATTATGTGATTGGTTGCTTATAGCCAACCAGAAAACTCGTGCAGTGTTGACTCTTAAACATGTCGTACATTTTCGTTACATTTTAAACTCTAGGCTATATTGTCGGAGATAAACTATGCATTACATTGTAGCTGTTGTTATATGATGTTAATCGATATTTTTACCTGACCAAAATTAGCATTTACTCATGCTAGCATTGTGTATAATTATATAAGCAATATGGCAAACACACAACCAACGCGCATGCACAACCTGCGAGTGCATCTAGAGCCTAACAGTTTTCAATCCGTCAGACGTCAGCTTGTGATCAAGTTGTCGACTCTATAGTGTATGTATATTGGAAATGACTTGGGCGACACGGTAATATACAACAATGAGGTGGTTGGATGTTTTAACTCAACCTTATTTCGGTGAGTCTGTGTTGTTTTGTATTGCCTGAACGCGTATACCGAATGTATGTTTACTATTGTGACTTGATGTATATATTATTATATAACTTGACGATAGCGGCACACTGCTATAACACTGAATACTATATATATGTATATACCAGTATAAAATGATTTAGTGGAACGCCTTCTCTGTATATAATATGCGAATATCGATAGTAAATTGATACATTATTGGTACTAAAATTTTTACCTTGTATACTTGTATACGTCGGGTTTATAGTATTATATGCGATTAACTGAGTGACAAACACTGAATTCACGCTTCGCTTAGCGTGCGAGAATGTGTGAGATTAACTGCTCGAGAAACGAGATTTTTCTGTTGCGTGAAAAATGAAGTCGTTTTGATTAAGAGTTGGGTCAAAATTATGGTCAACAGTGAACGACGGATTCAAATTCGAGTACTGACAACATTGAATCTGAAGAGAAAATGAGCGGCGGAAAGAAGACTTGCTCTGAAAAGAATTAATGTTAGAAAATGTGTAAGCCGGCAGGAAAGATGACGTACAGTAGATGAACGTCCATCTGTGTCAATTTTTCGCTTTATTCCGTAATAGTATAACTTGTAGTAATAGCGTTATAAGCCGACAATAAACGGGCAGGAATGGACCCAAACATGGCGGCAGATGTTTTTAATTATTCGTATATAGAAAAAAATTATTACGCAGGTGGTCAAACCGTCAAAGAATCCCACGTTCATCTATTTTACATAATTACCACTTGCTCTCTTTTCTCGTATCAAGCAACGTTACGTGATGCCATGTTTGTTATGTTCGTTCTTTTTCAGTATAACGTGTCCTGCTCAAACTTTTTTGTAGTATTATTGCGGTGTTAACTAGTGAGAATACACATGCACATGCATATATCGTTTAAAGATAACGTTTCTTCAATATCGTAACCGTGCAGTGAGGAACCAGGCGGGAATCGTAACCGTAGCACAAAAATATTTTTTAATGCATTTTTCGCCCAGCCAAACGTCTTTCACACTTTTTCACTTTTAAGGACAGAATTCCTAAGGGTCTGAGATCTCATGTTGTTTATTCTTTTATTATATGCATGACAAAATTACTACATTCTGATTGGTTGAGAGGAGTACAGTTATTTTATTAATAATTGTACTGCAAGTACAATTAATAAAAATAGAGAAGGCCCTGGGAACGATGTTGACAATAAAATTCAAAATGGCGACCAATTCTGCAATGGAAAGTATGAACTAAAAATTCCATGTAAATATTTTGAAATGAGTACAGAGAACACCCAGAGTGAAAATGTTTCTTGTCAAGTAATGAAACAAGATGTTTTTAAAGGCGTGAGTGAATACGAAGCGTACGTGTCGTAATTTTGTCATGCATATAATAAATTAGTAATTGTATGATTTTGCTCGTACAATTAAGGATTTACACTACTCGTTATATTTGAAAATTATGCCAAATTGCACTCGCCTAACGGCTCATGCAATTTTGGCAAAATTTTCAAATATCACTTGTAAATCCTTAATTGTACTCGCTATCATATGATTACCTATATACTTACATGTCAATGCTGTGTATACTTACATACACGAGTCTCAGATCACTTAGGGATATCTGCTCTTACTGGTAAGAAACGTTTTAATCCTCCACCGACTAGTATCCCTCACACCTTATTGAAACTGGCCACACTGCTTCACTTAACGACTTCAAAATTCTTTCCTCTTGCTCTTCAACCTCTGAACTGCTCGTACGAAAGTCTGAAAGTCTCTTAGATTTAGATTTATTAACTTTATTGCCTATAGCAACTGGTGGTCAAACAGAGCGAAATGCCCCAATTAAACATGACTACCATGATGTAAGTGTTGGTTTTGCGGGGGGAGGAAAACCGGAGAACCCGGCGAAAAACCTTCGAATCACAGGAGAGATCAACTACAACTCTACTCACATTAGTTTCCAGCTCGACAACGGGGTCATTCCCAGGCGGTCACCCATCCAAGTACTAACCCCGTCTAACCGGGCTTAACTTTTGGTGAGAGGCAGCGCGCTAACAGCACACGCCACCCGTGCTTCCCTTAGTGCTTTCCCTTAAAGTGCCTATGCAATGGTTGGGGATTTTACATATTTAGGATATTTGGAACCTTCTGAGAAGATTCGTAATATATCTTCCTTTTCTAAAATTTCATCTTCATGGACTTTTTGGCTGTTAAAGTTGACGGAAGTGACGTCAAAGGAGGAATCTGCAAAGTGGTTTCATATAGACAAATTCCTCTTTTGACGTCACTTCCGTCAACTTTAACAGCAAAAAAGTCCACGAAGATGAAATTTTAGAAAAGGAAGATATATTACAAATCTTCTCAGAAGGTTCCAAATATCCTAAATATGTAAAATCCCCAACCATTGCATAGGCACTTTAATCTCTAAACTCTCTGTAAATGCCAATCTTAGCTCAGTCCCTCTCCCTTTGGTTTGATCTATTTTTTCCTATTTTACTTCCGCCTTACTGACAACATGTAATATAATACTTTCCTTATATTTAATCTATTCATTGACATTGTTAACCATATTTTATTTCCGCTCTGATGATGTTGCACGATGCGACGAAACGTTAGTTTCTTTTGTTAATAAATATTATTCTTATCTATGGCTTTATATGGCATGTTTTATGCTGGGCATTAATTTTTGTGTAAAGATAGCATATATCGTTAAAAGCTAGCAGATATCACATAAATGACTTTTTGTGCATGTCAGGATGTCATTGGTATACAATGTGAACAGGAATCAGTATAGGGAGTGTTTTTTTCAATCCGGGATTGTTTTAGCTTATATCGTCCGTGTCAAATTGCATTGTGAATGTAATCTTAATCTATTTGCGAGGTAGTGTGCGCTAGGCAGTGAGTGATTTCAGAAAAAAAAACTGAAAGGAGAAGACAACAATCACGTACGTTTTCCTTTGCGGCTCAGTAATGCATACATGAAGGCCACTGGTTTGTCAGTGAAAGCTGTTATGTGTTTACCCTCTTTAAATAAAGTTGTTGTTGTTGTACATAAGTGACGTTCCGTCGCATGCAGACTGTGGAAATTTATCGTATATATCCTATATAGTCTAGATTAGTGTACATACTTGTTTGTTTATAAGCTGGTGCCGTGTACAAGTCTAAGTCAGTGATTGTCTGTGGTTCCGGAACACTAAGCATGCAGGTTGGATTCTCAAAATCAACGAAAATACTCTGACTATATATATATATACTACATTACTACCTCAGAATTTGTTCTATTTTGTCTTTTTATTCGGTGGTTTTGATCCTATATAAACCTGACCGTTTAGACGCAATGATGTATAATATATTCAATACAATCTTCAAGTAATTTTAGTCTTGTACATGTATACCGCCTATATATTATGTACGAATAACAATTTGTTCCGTTGGACTGGGATATCCCGGTTTGGCAGGAAATTTTGGTTTCTATATGTAAACGTATTAGTTTAGAAGCAAATTGACAGTAAATTGGCAGTTATACCGGGACAGAGCGGTAGATACAATAATTTATTTTAGTCTAAAGCCTGGTTTCCATATAGCCGTAAGAGCCGGCGGCATGTCTGCGGCAAGGGGCGATGGTCCAATCATAGACAGTGTTGAATTAGCCATTGCCCCAGCCATGCCGCCGACTTTTACGGCTATATGGAAACCAGGCTTAACTGTGTTATATGCAACTCTGTTGGATTCTAAAAACATTACAGGAAAGTTAAAAAAACCTGCAGAAAAATAGGTGGCTCATTAATTTCGATCACCAGTGTATATGAATATAGTACATGTATTCAACCGTAACGCTAAGCATGTTCTGAGATAGTTCTATGTTTTTCAACAATCATGCCACATGTTCTCTTCAAGTTTAGCGTTAATTCTTTTGTTCTGCGGTTATTCCCTTCTCTATACGATTTTTGCGTTCGGAAAGGATTGTCAATTTAAGAAAGAAGACTAACAGAAGACTATACTGTAGGTATGTGGAAGAGAGAGCATGGGAGAGCGGGTAATAAAATTATGGTGCAAGGACTGGATCTAGATGGGTTGTTTTGAGCCATCTATAGAGCGCCATAGCAGGCATGTGTATGTGTATGTATATATGTATATATATATATATTTAAGAAATAGAAAATGGCCGCCCGTGTTTATATAGCCTGATGCAAACACGAGAGTGAGTTGGGAGAATTCGAAAGTTTATGTGAACCCGAGCCGTAGGCGAGGGTTTACATAAGTACTTTCGAATTCTCCCAACTCACTCGAGTGTTTGCATCAGGTTATATAAACACAGGGCATCCATTTTCTATTTCTTTTATGAAATAAGGCTAAAAAATGTGCCGTGACATCACAACCGTGTTTACATAGCCTGATATAAACACGGTAATTGACCAATCACAGCGTGCGTAAGACGCAACCTATTTTATAAATATATATATATATATATATATATATATATATATATACAAACTCGAGTTACTTCATTCAAACTTTAATTCACTACAAATCTGTTTCGTATGGTAAGCGGAGCCTACCACACTCTTCAGGTGACTATTGCAACTGATGTTAACGCTTAAGAAATTTGAAATTTGAATTATACTGGTCAAGGGATTAATCGATTATGTGGTTGACTCATATGACAATGGTATGTAGCTAGGTGTGATAAATAGTCGGTTAATGATTACATAATAAGTGTTTCTTCCTATGTCTACAAGTGGATACGAGTTCGTTTCTACGGTTGAGTGAGCTTAGTTCTGGATAGCAGATAATGATAAACTTTATATATATATATATATATATATATATATAACTTGCAAAACGTCAGTATTTCGTTTCTAAAAATCTCGGCAGTTTACCACATTTTCTGTGTTGCGACCATTTGTCGTCACCAAGTGACGAGTCTTAAGTTACGCTATCGCAGATATCACCCTTCCGAGTAACTATTCTGTCCACCTATCAACCACAGCTCCATTATTCCAATCTACCACCATATAAGTGACAGTAGAGGTGATAATCTACCCACCATATGGCTATAGCAAAACTGTTTCCAGGGGTTGCACCCAGACCTATATAACCAGCAATATGGCTATAGCAAAGCTGCTTGCTGGGGTTGCTTATTGGAGTTCGAACTTGCTTACTGCATGTATTTGTTGTTAATTGACCTATAATTTTGTTTATTTATTTTATTTATACAGCTTTCTTTGTGAAGCAAAAATGCATTAATAATAATTGGTAATTATAGTTATAGTTAACAATAATATATAATGGTAATAATATAAATAATAATGACATTAACAAAGCAGTTCACAACGTGGGTCATCAACAACAGTGCGTTACTCCAAACAAGGTTGATGCCCATGCAGATAATCTTAAGGCAAAAATAATTGAAATAATAAAAAAACAAAACAATAATTGGTCCGTAATGTCCTAATACAGCATTGCCTAAATTTAGTTAAGTTTCTGACCATAGAACATTTAGGGCTAATTTAATCTTCACTCTATTGACAGTATTGTTTGACAGTTCAAAATTTGTTTATCCACATCCTGTTTTAGACAATAGCTTTTGTCCATCCATTTATAAGTGCTCTTTATACTTGCTCTGCATATATGGATTTAAACAGGGCTTCCGAACGAAGGGCTTTCGCTCGAAATGTTAGACCGCTCCCGTTCCATGTTTCGGCAGTATATCCAGCCTTACTGTATCGACTTCCGTTTTCCAATTTACTGGAGGAGAGCCTGGTAACGAGGACAAAAAATTTCATTGTTATGCATAATCATGAACCTCTATGATCATATATAACGACAAGAAACTTGATGTGAAAACTGCCTTATAAATTTACTTAAAATTGGATTTACTGTCGTTGCAATAGAAGCGTTCCTAAAATATCGTTGCAATTCATTTGACCAATTCATTTGATGAAAATTATTGCTAAAAATTATTGCTAACTTTCTGTTCTGAATTTGATTAGTTTCTGGTTTTTAAACAACCAATAAGAAGCAGGAGATTTGCCAAACGCCAATCAAATTCGAAACAGGAAGTTGTCAACGAATCTTATCAAATGAATTGTTCAACATGAGGAATATATTTCAACAATATTTTACGGAACGCTTCTATTGCCACGACAGTAACAGCTTCTCACAGCTTTTACTAACTTCACAGCTTGTCAGTTTTTATTTAATTTACAACACAGTGTTCATAGCTGTCTTTGAAATGCTTTGAATTTGAATGTAGTCTATAAGATCTTTAAAATGTCTGTGTAGGTTGTATGAAAAAGAAAGGTCTTTAAAGCCCAAAAGTCTAAATTCTGTCATGAGTGCATGTTATTTCACATCGTTCTTTATTACGAAATTCCTTAATGAAATAAATCGATATTCCGCGCGAAAAACCTTTTGTACTTGACAGAATCTGTGTATTTTGGAATTTTCAGAAAATTCAAAATGGGCAATTTTTTGAGCGTTTTATGATATAATACGTGCCAATTCGCCTATCTTCGCGATTTGACGGTACTTAATTACCGCGCGCTAATTATAACAAGTCTTTGAAAGTCTTTGAAACGAGATAAGAAATGTCTTTCAAACTTCAAAGCGTCTTTGAATTTAATTTTTTATTATGACATATCAGATTTTTCTGAAGAAGTGAAGTTACAGGTACGAGTCGATTTCAGACGTGTCTAAACATCGATCTGAGATTCTCAGTTTGCATTTGAGCCTTCACATTTATATCGCTTTTGACTTAGTTCGATCCTGGATCTAATTCACTTGTGTGAACGAATACGAACATTATACGTTTACACGGAACAGTATACCAAAATTTGCGCTCTGACGATTTCGCCTGTTTGTAAACACCAAACCGCGTACAGTTTTGGAACCGTGCACGACCTTGATGACCGTGCATGTGAACATGCAGGCGGAATCGTGTAAATTTTGGTGCGTTTCCGACTTGCTCCAAACCTGTTTAAACAAGTATAAGACTATGTTTACAAGAGAATCACCATAAATTTTCCATCATAATACCTCATGATATTTTCTTTCATTTTATTTTATTTTATTATATTACATTCCATTGCATTGCATTCCTTTTTATTCTATTCCATTGCATTCTATGGCATGGCATGGCATTGCATTCTATCACATTCTATTACATTCTAATTCTATTATATTCTGTTACATTACATTACATTACATTCTATTTCATTGCATTGCATTGCATTTCATTCTATTCCGTTGCATTTCATTCTATTCCGTTGCATTTCATTCTATTCCGTTGCCTTTCATTCCATTCTATGGAATTTTATTCTATTCCATTTCATTTCACTTCACGTCTATTTATCTATTTTACTTTACACCTATTTAGTCCAAACAGATTTAGAAGAAGTCAAATACAAAGCTGTCGAACCTGCATCCGACGTGGAGGAGTACAGCGATGAGGAACAGGAACTTCTTTTTCAAAGGAGTGGTAATTGGAAAGCATCATATGTTCCTAAAGCCAAGGCGAAAACAGATGGATACATTAGCGACAAAGTAGATGATAAGGTGGATGATGTAACCAAGGCATTCTTTCACGTTACTGGTATGTCATGTGCTTCGTGTGTTGCGACTATTGAGAAGAACCTCTTGAAGAGAAAAGGTGAGGTTTTGTTGCTCAGTATAAGGAAGCGCACACTATACTTCCGATACAACTCCCAATTTCTTATTTAATTCACCAGCTACACGTGGACCATGCAGTTGTTCAGAATATGAAGTGATCGATCCAGGCACAACCTGTTGTTTTATCAAGTGTGACATAACATAATTATAAAGATTGAATCCAAACATGGTGGACATGTAGGCATATATATATATATATATATATATATATATATATATATATATAGTTCAATCTACAGACACGGTGTTTCGCTGTACAACAGCTCGTCAGTGTAGCTTGGAACAATCTGAATGAATTTCATCAATTACTTATACACATGCGATTGTCGGTGACAACCGCATGTGGGACAGCATCGGTGAAGTACATTCAGATAGCGTGAAGTGCGCATGGGCCCAGAGTGCTCAAACTTCCACAAGGGTAGTGAGCGTTGCATTATCTCTCTCTATATATATACGCATTAACTTGATTTATGCGTGGTTGGGAGTAATTAGTAATAGATAAACAACCGCGGTTCATCAACGAAAACCAACTAACTAAACTAACTATGAACTAACTAAACTAACTACTAGTTCATTCATACGTCGAATCTCTTTGGTGTACAGCGGTTAATATATAGGTTAGACGGTTAGTGACCTAGCATATTTTTTTGTTAAATAACGACGGATATACCGTCTATTTCATAAATGAACCAAGTAGGTAAGTTACACTAGCTCGAAGTTGGTAACAGAGCTTAAAGTTAGTTACGTCCGTTTCGGTAACAAAGCTATACTCGGCCTTGGACGTATTAACTTCGCTATCGCTCCAGTCAATGGAACAAGACCTCAGTTTGATGTTTTACCGTAAATACCTCACCCTTGGCTATTAAGTATTTATTATTTGACAATTTTTTAATGGTTGTAGCAACCAATAATTCGATTATTTGAACCAATAAATCTTGTTGTTTTGACTAATAATTTTGGTAGAAGTGGAAATGCAACATGAAGCAATTATTAAAATATAACAATAGAGTTGGTGTTCGCGGGCATAAATATGTTTTTGGCCCCACTCAGGCTCATTTTAGCCCGAGCCGAAGGCGAGGGTTAAAATTGGCTCTGAGAAGGACCAAAAACATACTTATGCCCAAACATCAACTGTATTACTATTATAATTATTTTAGTGAGCATTTAGAAGAAAATCAAAGACAATATACGGTAAACAGCATCTTGGACAGTGCCACTTTTGCGTGGGCGTGTAATTCATTACAACAAATATTTACATACCAGAAAAACGCAACATTTGTCATCAAAACAATCTTTGCTAGGAAAAGTATAAACAACAAACCAATAGTGATTTAGAATTGTTAAAACAGATAGACTCAGATCAGCGCCTGTTGAATTCTCCATTTTAGCCCGCAAAATGCCCGATAAAATTATTATAATTGGTGATTTTAACATGCAGTCAGTCCAGTAATACATTAGCTGCATGTCAAACCTGATATACTGCAAGACGATGTATCAGCGGTTGCTTGGCATTTTTTCTTAATAGACCTGACTGCAGCTAGGCCTGATGTGCCAATTGTGTGTTTTTCTGTGTGTAGAGCTTTGTATAAAAAGTTTGATGGTTTGTTTTACAGGTGTGACTTCTGTCTTGGTTGGATTGCTTGCTCAGAAAGCTGAAATAAAGTACCAGCCTAGTGAAACTACTCCAGCCCAAATATCTGACTGGATTTCTCAACTTGGTTTTGAGAGCAAATCGATGAGCCATGATGAAGGAGCACATAGTCACGTCGAAGTGATTGTATGTATTCAGAGTATACACTATAATTTGCCCTTAAAATGTTGTAACTCAGTGACATATGGTGTAGGAACGCGAGTATTTGTGATATTTCACGCGATTAAACTGAATGTTGTATATGTTACTCTCGCTCGTTCAGGTTCTTACCAGGATTACCAACGTAAACCAAAGACAAAGTAGACTCCAACTTATACTTTATTTTCTGAGTTTAACCCAAATATTAATTTATACAGCGTTCTTACACTTTTATTTACACGTGTGACGATCTCGACACTGATCTGACTTCTGAAATACTAGACCTAGTAATCGAGTTAAAAACCATGTGCTCTGTTTGTCGACTGTCAATCATGATGAGCCTTAATAAAACACTCTTAACTGACTGGTACCTTTCTTAAAAACTATTATAAAATAAGGTGTTCTCTACGCACGCTCTGATTGGCTGGGCCCCGTGCATTTATAAGAGTATGAAGATCATGAAATACGTAAAATGGCGTGAAGTGGCGTAGGATGGCGTCACCTGGCGGGAAAAGCTAGCGAACCTTCAAAACTATCCCACTTTTAGTTTGTTTTTTCCCCTCTTATTTTATAAAACAAATAAAACATACCGCTCCTGTGCATATGTACTCTTATAAAGGTACGTTTGACGTGATTTGAACACGAAAGAAGTGTAAAGGCACTCGGCTATCGCCTCGTGTCTCTACTCAACTTCTTTCGTGTTCAAATGACGTCAAACGAACCTTTATAAGAGTACATATGTACGGAGCTTTGTGTTTTATTTGTTAAATGAAGATTATGAATGACGTAAAATGGCGTGGAGTGGCGTATTGGATGGCGTCACTTGGCGGGAAAAGCTAGAGAACTTTCAAAACGAATCTATCCCACTTTTAGCTTGTTTTTTCCCCCGTCTTATTTTATAAAACAAATAAAACATACCGCTCCTGTGCATATGTACTCTTATGAAGGTACGTTTGACGTGATTTGAACACGAAAGAAGTGTAAAGGCACTTGGCTATCGCCTCGTTTTTTTTGAAAACGCAACTTGTTTTTACGGATTGGTCTTCCGTTTAAAAAACCGGAACTTTTCGGAAACGCCGTTTTCCTGTTCAAACGAAAACGGATATACGTATGGACAAGGCCTTAGCTCTTAAAGTCGTTCTCTGATGAAAATATTGTTGGTTTGTTTCTGCATAATCCTAAAGATATTATGGTAATAGTAATTGTGCGAAGTTTCATTTCGAAATTCTCAAAAACAAAGTTGTATTTTACGTGAGAAGTTTGTATTTTGGAGCGCTTCCATTAAATTGGCCGCATTTGAGAAGAATGAGTTGAGGAAAACTTATGACGTCATAGACTCGACAAAAACAAGATATCATTGTTGTTGTCAACAAAAGGGTTATTGTTGTTATCGAGTCTAAGCTCGGCCAGATTAATGCATGGTGGCGCTCCAAAACACAAACTTTACACGTAAAATATCACTTTTTCTTCAACGAATTTTGAAATGAAACTTTGCGCGATTACTAACTACCATAACATCTTTAGGATTATGCAAAAACATTGCCAACAATATTTTCGTCAGAAACCATTTTAAAGAGTTGAAAACATTTGAACATCAGTGTCTGGTTCCCAATGGCTTGACAATCGCGATAGCATGCAAGCTTTGCTCAACAGGGAAATGTATAATTTTATAAATAATTTTCTTAATTTCAGTTTATTGAAGTTTTATAGTTGAAAATATTTCGAATTCGTTCTAAAAACTGTAGAACTTTTTATACGAACCATATAAATTTTGTGACTTCTTCGAAATTTTTGTGTTTTTTGTTTTTTTTTTTAAAGATACGTGGTATGACGTGTTCTTCGTGTGTGCATCATATCGAGAACAATTTAAAAAAGAAACGTGGCGTTAAAGACGCATCTGTAGCCTTGGCAACCACGAAAGGAACGATTATTTTTGATCCGGAGCTAACTGGACCGAGGGATATACTAAGTGCCATTGAAGGGTTGGGATTTGAGGCTGAGCTGGCCTCAAGCGATAAACACGCCGAATCACTCAACCATTCTGTAACAATCAGAAGGTAATTAAGTCTTTGAAAGGCGATAATTAATGTCATATAGATAAGTTTAATTATATAATGATAAGATAAGTTATTAATTAGAAAAACAAAATCAAGAATGTTCTCCGAATAAGGCACACCACGTGCTGTTTAATATGGCTGTCCCTCCTGAGAGATAGTGTGATGATTATGATGATGGGTGACAGCCATTAAACAGCACATGATGTGAAAACATTCTTGATTTTGTTTCATAAAATTAACGTGATACGCCATTGTTTTCTTACGTGATTTAATTGACCAGTTGCTTAGTTTATAAATGACGTGAGCCAACAGTTTGTTGTCATTGCTCTGATGAAGGCCTGAGTCAACAGGCCGAAAGCTTAGCAAAGAAATATATTACGTGGTGTTTCCACAAAACATATATATATAATCAGAAGGTATTCGTCGTGTTTATTATCATTTTGTTTTCTAAAGCGGGCCGTACTTAGCCACTTTGTATATGATCGGGGAGGGGGGAGTGTCTAGGAAGACATTTCCTTAATTTTAAGAAGGGGTTTTCAATTGCCCGAGTATTTTTGCACGTTTTCATGCAATGAAAACAGGATCGAGGGCAGGTACTTTATGTATGACTAAACCCAGGTGTACTTTATGTAAATAATTAACATAAAATAATAGACTTCTTCTATATGCTGTTCTAATTAATATAAACCCTAATTGTAACAGATGTTTGGTGGACGTTCGTCAAGCTCAATTACTCAGAAAAGATTTCTGAGACCCCAGATATTGTTCGAACCTAGAGCGTCTAACCGGTCATTGTAAGGTTGCAACCATTGAGCCACTGAGGTTCAGATGGAGAGCTAAGGTTGCAAATTCATAGTCATATGTGCTCCTAAGTGGTAGCGTTTGCATATGAGATGTTGTTAAAGTGACATGATAAGTTGTACGTATACATGTAGTGCATGTGGTACGTTTGCGAGCTTGGTGTTATGTAACAGACACGTCTAATCCTAAGCCAGCACAAAACTATACACGTACATGAACTTGGGTCTAGACATGCAGAGTGGTACACATTATGTTCCTTATCTATTTGATTTTGTTGTGATTTTCTATTTCATGTAAGGTTCGCATAATAGTTTGGGTTAGGATTAGTGTTAGGACTACCAGAAACTACCACGAACCACCATACATATATTATATGCACGAATAGATATGTATGCAAATTATTAGACCTAACACAAAGAACTTACCGTGAAAAGGAAGTTTTTTGTGACTATCCGCTGACCAACAGCGGGTTATGAGCGCATCGTCCCCAAAAAGCACGCCCGTGCTTGTAACACATATAGTTACATTTACTAGCAACATGTCATAGCCAGAAGCACAACGAGAAAACCACTAAGGCCTGGTTCATACGTCGCATTTAATTCAGACGAATTTAACTCAATCAATTAAATGCGACTGTAGTGCGACGTATGAAACGAATTAAATTCGACTGAAGAGTTAGATACAACGTGAGACGGATACAACGTCTGAAATGCGTGTTGGTTTCAGAAGTCGCTGTATCGTCGCATCAAATTAAATGCATAAATTATAACAACATATTTTTTGAGCCCCTCGTCAGATTTTTGTTTACTTCGCATGCGTATTGAATGTTTTTGGCGCGATCTAGCGGGATTTTCCTTGCTCGTCACTGAATAAAATTCGTCGCATGAAACGAATTCGAGTTTACGTCGACTAGTCGACGAAGCTAACTATGAATTAAATTCGTCTGAATTAAATGCGACGTATGAACCAGGCCTAAGACTAGAGTGTCTTTTGGTCTTATATGAAGTATAGTTTATAATAGAACATATACATGGTTTGGAAATTCGTCTAAAGACATTGTTCTATGGTTTTGTTCAAGTTTTTGGCAATTTGTGCAACTTCATAGTATATTGTATATTCTGTATAATAAAGCAATCATCCTATTCTTGGTTTTCATCTGACGTCACGGCGGCCATATTGGTGCACAGAAACAATGAAATGGCGGCCATATTGGTGCACAATCTTTATCCTATGGGAATTTAAATCTATTCTTATTCAAACATTTCGTATTGTTTTACCACCCCAACCAGGCACCGATCACGTGAGTGGAAACGATCCATAGCAATTATCGAGTTTAATTAGTATACATGCATGTAGTTCTTCGTCATCACGTATCCATAAAATTCACTTCCATATAAGGAATTCCATTGTTTTTTTAACATGACGTAATAGATCAAACACGAGTTTGAGTGTTTCATCGAGGGTTCCAAACACGAGAAAACAAATGAAAACCGAGGGTGTAGCCCCGAGGGCGTAGCCCACGAGTATTCGCATTGCGATTTGCGGTGTTTTCTTCATTGATTTCAATATGCAGATTAAGAAATGTGATCCAGTTCACTAGGAAGTTTCCTTCAGGTTTTCATTGGGTATCAAAACTCATGCATGTGATGTGGTATACGTTCATGGGTTGGCTACGATAATTCATGAGTTATTAACGAGTTTGAGAATATTACTTCCTGTTGAAAGACAATGGAGCTTCCAAACCATGTATATGCATGTTCTATTAACTATGAGTAAATGGAGTCATTAATGTACTGCACGATGCGATATTCCCTTACAAATTTTATACATAAAGTTTTACCATAAAGTTGTTCTGTTTTTATTTCGGTGCTGATCTATAAACAATGACCTGTCTTTGGTGACGTAATACAAATATTCGTATTCCGTAAACCTCATTGAGATCAAAAGATAAAGCATTATAAAATGGATGCATTATTTATTTGTCTATAGGTGGAGAAGATCGTTTTTCATTGCGTTGATCTTTGGACTACCAGTCATGATCGTCATGGTATACCATATGATTGAAAAGAAGAGAACTGGTAAAAGACCAGAGCTTCTCCTATTTCCTGGGTTATCGCTCGAAAATCTCATCTATTTTATATTGTGCACTCCTGTTCAGGTACGTACGACAATAATCTCCTGCCTAACATAGAACTATACGGGAAATTATAGGTGCAATGTATTAACTGAATGGTGTTTGTTAATTTATGCATGAAATTTCATACCGACTCTCTTAGGCACCTTTACATTATACCGGATAGCTTTTGTGCTAGCCCTAGTTATCAGTGACCTTTTAGAGTTAAAATTAGAAATTTTGTATTAGAGTTGGGTTTAGGGTTGGTGTTGGGGTGGCTTGTAAATATAATAGGTATACTTTGATTGCAGTTATTACACCCAAATGCTTTGCGTTTGATGTCTTGTTATTGTCGCACGTTTGGTAAGCAACATCTATATATGTAGAACCAAAGTCAAAAGATGGAAAACTGCCGTTTCGAGTGAAGTCCTGCATGGTCACATTTTACCCCGTTGAAAGACTCGAAACGTCAGTATATTAATTCGTTACTATAGTAAGTATAGGTAATAGCATGGTTTCGAGTGCAATTTGGAAAAAAACATGCACGAGTGAGTTTTTCAAATACTGTCAAAATAGCACGAGTCCGAAGGACGAGTGCTATTTGAAGTATTTGAAAAACTCACGAGTGCATGTTTTTCCAAATTGCACGAGAAACCATGCTATTACTTATTAATAATATACATGAAAAAATGTTCAAAACAACTGTACTAACATTTTAACGTACGTGTTTAGCCGTCCTCTCCTCGTCCTCTCCTCTCCTTGTTAAAAAACGCTTCGCTTCCTTTACTACTTGAAAAAGTTTACTCGAGGCATAAAGAAGCTTCTGGTCTTCTTGTAGGTACTTCACTTGGCAATATTAAAGCATAACCAGCTTCAAATTTGAACAAATTATCCCCAAAACCGCCGAATCTTGGCCGCCATCTTTGTTTGTTTTGTGTCGGGAAAAATCCGCTGTACAATCAATTTGATTGGTTCTTGGTGATAACAGATTTTTGCACTGTGATTACAGATTTTTGCACTGTGATAACAGATTTTTGCACTGTGATAACAGATTTTTGCACTGTGATAACAGATTTTTGCACTGTGATAACACAATTCTGCACTCTTGTTTGGGATTAACTGCACTGGAATCAGCCAATCACAGTCGAGATATTTTTTCATGTATATTATTAGCGTTGATATACTGCCGAAACGGAGAACGTACGAGTCTAACGTTTCGAGCGAAGGCCCTTTGTCATTTTGATATGATTGGCTATTTCTTTGTCACATGATTGTCTTTCCTATATAAGTTTGCTGTTTTGTTTACACTCTTTATACATTTCTCTCTGACGAAGGGCCTTCGCTCGAAACGTTAGACTCCTGCGTTCTCAGATTGTTTCGGCAGTATATCAAACCTTACTATATTTCGATCAGTGTTGTTTCAACACGCAGCACACTATTTTTATTTCACTGTTTTAATTCGTTACTGTTCCATTCTTGGCAGCTCACTACCTATTGATTTTCTCTATCCAAAACACTACCCACGAAGCACTCTACGTTTTTACACTCTTGCATATAGACTGTACAATTTGCTTGTACCTGACTAATTCACGGTGTGATGTCAATTGCTTTATATAAATTTCTTGGCTTTTTATCTATTTAGATATTTGGTGGTCGCTATTTTTATATTCAAGCGTATAAAGCTTTAAAACACAAGGCAGCGAATATGGATGTTCTCATTATGTTGGCTACTACAATCGCTTACGTGTACTCGGTATGTGTTTAAGTATTATTTTTAATCTTTAATTTTTTTAATAACGCAGCTTTCGCTGTTATACGATAATACTGTATAGATCGTTTGCACATGACGTCACGTCCGCCATCTTGGTAGATTTTTCGATTGGCAAACGCTCTTGACAAACCGCTGACCACCGTTTTTGTTTTGGCACGGGTTAAGAATTTACCTGGAAATCAACTAAGATGGCTCCCGATGTCATGGGATTGGAAACGATCTCTACAATGATATAGTAACTTATTATTAACCGAGAGTACAGTCGTTACCAAAAATTAGGGAGCTTAAACAAATACAACGCGAAGGTCAAGGACAACGTTCTTAATACAATATAATTTTTCTCGCATACAAAGAAGATCAGTAATTTTTAGTCCCAAGAGTAATCTTGATGCCGCCCCCGCTCTGCATCCTCGTTCTACAACGTTGTTCAGATCATTTTAGGGACCTTACGATGCTAGGACGACGAGGACGACGACGGCAAGCAACATAAATTTTATGATTAAAGAAAGTCATGGATAACTGACTATTATATTTGATATTTGAAGCTAGTTTAATGACTTTCAAAACGCCGCAGTATTGCTTAAAGATTGTAGTGTCCGTATTGAGGTCAATCTTAAGCAACAGTTCTCATCTTTTGGTGAGTTGACGTCGTCCTGAAGACGTGAAAATGCTCTAAGTGGCATTGTATAAAGAACAAGGACGCTGTTGAGATTACTCTAGGGACTAAAAATTATTCATTCTCTTTGTTCCACAACTAGAATTATTTTGTTTAGATGACGTCGTCGTTGAAGTTGCCGTCGTACTTCGTAAGGTCCCTCTTGACGTCTTCAGGACGACGTCAACTCGTGAAACGGCGAAACTTGTTAGTTGATTTTGATTGCCGTCGCCATCCTAGCTTGCTTAAGCTCCCTAATATTTGACCGAGGGCCTGACAGTACTGTACATAAAAGAGCGAGGTATAATATTTTCCCGTAATGACTACGCGGTCGAGTTTAAAGCGTAACATAGAATCCTCATTTTCAATGTTCTTGTTCTTGTTATTGCAAAACTCACTTTCAGATACGCGACTTAGTGCTTCATTTACTAAATTCGCTAACCTTTTTTTTTTCTTTTTTTCTTCAAAGTTTCCTTAACCCCTTTCATTGTTTGTTTTCTTTTTTTTGTAAACAAAATAACTGTAACCCAGACCATGTCCGCGCGAAATAGCGAACCAGTACGTGACGCGTCTCTGCCAGTAAGAGCACGTGATTTCATTGGAATCAATTTAAAATGAAATATTGATCTGTGTCATACTTGATGTTATATATAGCTCAGATTGTGTAAAGCTTCATCACTTACGAGCAGGATAATATATGAAGTAATGGGTTACAAGCACGAGAGGACAATGAAAATCACGAGGCCGTTAACCGAGTAATTTTTATTGTTCTCGAGTGTTTGTAAAACATGAAAGAATAATGAAAATCACGAGGCTACAAGCCGAGTGATTTTTATTGTTTTCGAATGTTTTACAAACACGAGTGAACATTGAAAATTACGAGGTAATAGGCCGAGTGATTTTTGTTGTTTTCGAGTGTTTGTAACCCCTGGTAAAACACGATACACCAGTTTATGAAATAGCTTCTCAATCGTCTATTATAGTAGAATTTGCGAAGGACTTGGTGATGTTGGTTCATGTTAGATTAGACAATGGTGTATTAGTACCCAAAAGTCTCATGTTGAATTTATAATTAAGAATGTGGCAATAAACGTTGTTTTGTTTGTATATACCGTTTATTATCTGATGTTTTAATTGTGAATTCAGTTTGCGCGACCTTTACCGAGTTTCAAAACTCTTTGATTGGCTAATTAGCCAAAACTTTGATTGGCTAATTAGCTCATGAATTATTAATGATTTGAGAAGGGCATGTAAAAGCCATTTTTATTTCAAATACAATCAGAAAAAGTGTTATTACTTATACAGTATACAAGTTTCCAGACCATATCTTGATTGACTCTGATCATACGAAAAACGGTTTTGCAATGCAAATTTGAGTTTCAAGTTTCATTTAGTCCATTACATAGCTCTAGTGGTGGTCTTGATTATTGAAAAGTTATATACCCTCAAAGTTTATCTAAGTGACGAAACCGTGTTTCCAATAAATCCAGAAATTCTAATTTCCATAAAATCTGTCGCTTACCATAAACACATTTTCATTACTAGATATGCAAGCGCTACAAGTATAAAACGTTTCATTAAGACCACTACTAGAGCTATGGAGTGAACTAGAATGAAGCTCAATTTAAAGTAATTTCTCATGATTTATTCTGTCGAGCCACCTTAAAGGGCATATGACTCGAAAATTAAGTTTGTCTTGTTGAAAAGAACATTTAAAATGATAAAATAAGATCTTTTGCAGTTTTTGGTTTCCTTGCTTCGTTTTTGAGATATTCCAGTTTGTTTGATATGCAAATGACACAACTTTTTACGTCACATGTGCATAATGAGTTATCAGAAAAGGTTACATATCTTTGTTATTATGAAAACATGGGCTTAACTCAAAGGAAGCATGTGCGTGTTTCTACCCACAACACCAAACATGTAGAATTCCAAGTGATTTCGTTTCACAATAGCAAAGATATGTAACCTTCTCTCGGTAACTCATAATACTCGTTATGCACGTGTGACGTAAACAGTTGTGTCATTTGCATATCAAACAAACTGGAATATCTCAAAAACGAAGCGAAGGAAACCAAAAACTGCAAAAGATGTTATTTTATCATTTTAAATGTTCTTTTCAATAAGACAAACTTAATTTTCGAGTCATATGCCCTTTAAAAATCTTAATTAAAACGTCACTGAAAGTGAATTAATACGAGCAACAAATTGCAGCTGCAACATTGTTGCGTTGTAAGTTGAAAAGCGTTGTTGCATGTATTACCACCCACCTTAAACATTGTCACGCAATAATGATTCTGTTGCAACTTGAATCAGCATGTTGCAGCAAGCAGAACTGGAGTCTACTTATTTCAACAAATTTTTTCAACTTACAACAAAATCATTGTTGCGACAGTGTTTAAGGTGGGTGGTAATACGTGCAACAAAGTTGCGTTGCAAGTTGAAGAAAAATGTTGCCCGTATTACCTCACCTTGAAGGACATGGCAGATTTTGTTTAAAAAAAACTATTTATATGTATATTTGAATAAGAAATTGTTTTCACTTTAGTTAAACCGCATCATGCAAGTTTCTATTGTGCCACTTTTAACGCTTTGACCGCCAGATTTGTTTTCTTAGGGGGTGGGGGGACGTTGTGATTAATGAACGTGGAAGGGCAGCAATTGTAGAGCTGTTAGAAAATTTCTAAATATACAAAAAAGAGAAATAATCCTTGATTTTATGCCATTCTTTGACAGGTTGCTATACTAGTAATTGCAATGTTGTTAAAGTTACCGAAAAGCCCAAAGACTTTCTTCGAAACTCCTCCTATGTTGCTCGTGTTTGTATCATTGGGTCGTTGGCTTGAACACATTGCCAAAGGCAAGACCTCAGAAGCGTTAGCAAAATTAATGTCTCTTCAGCCAATGGAAGCCACACTTTGTATTATCGACCCTGAAACGAAAAATGTCAACAGTGAGAAAGCCATTGGCGTAGAATTGGTACAACGTGGAGATATCTTGAAGGTATACGATATAAAGCATCAGTATATAAGGTACCCAGCCTGGTTTCCACAAGGCTTTATTTCTGCAAGATCTTCATATTCCTTGGTTATTTCAAAAGTTGGAAAAAATGGCCAAAATCGATCAAAATGTTAATGGGGAAGTTAGCTTTTACCTTTTGACCGATTTTGGCCATTTCTTCAACTTTTAAAACACGATCAAAAAATTACAATTTAGCTCACATAAAGGCCTTTCTTTTCAACGTCGATCGGGGCCGGGATCATGAGAAGCCTGGTCAAAAATGTTTTTGGCCGCAAAACTGTCCCCAAAATATACCCCAGTTCAGCTCTCCCCAGCGTAACCCCTCAGCTCTCCCCCGTAGCGCCTATTACAGTTATAGTACAATTGCCCCTTCGACGTCTCCAATAATATCGCGCAATGTTTAGCAATTACATAAATCACGTACTGTATAAAGTTAAATACATTTTACTTGAAAATAAATCAGTACCATCGTATGTAACGACTTAAAAAGAAACTTACGTAATGAAATTTGCGTATGAACATAAAGAAACTTACTCCTTTGCTGCTCTCCAAAAGCAGCTTGTCTAGAACCCCCATGTCACGTTCACTGAACCCATGCAAACTAAAGAAAAACACTTAAAAAAGAGCTATGTATAATTTAAATATAGTAAGGTTAGGTATACTGCCGAAACAGAGAACGTAGGAATCTAACGTTTCGAGCGAAGGCCCTTCGTCAGAGAGAAACGTAAAGAGTGTAAACAAACAATGAGCTTATATACGAAAGGTAATCATGTGACCAAAAATAAGCCAATCAGATAAAAATGACAGTAACAAATTGATAATGAGATGCGAAAAATTTGCCAATCAAAGCAAAATAACAATAACAAATGGATAATGAGATGCGAAAGACATTTGCTATTCGTACCGTCGATGAGTAAAAAGGAGGGGGTGTAAAAAGGATGAGCGAGAGTAAAAATAGATAAATTAATAAAGTGAAAACGCTGTTTATGTCCGCCCTTGCTGAACAGAAACAACGTCTTCAGAGGTGTTTTGGGACCTAAATCTAATTTTGTTATTCACCATAATTTTACTTGCATCTCTTCTAACATCATTTACTGTATTTCTTGCAATAAATGTTGCATGCTTTACATCTGTGAAACTGGCAGGCGTTTATCTGACAGGTTTGCTGAACATCTTCGTTCCGTGAGGAACAATGATATTGACAAGCCTGTTGCCCGACATTTTAATAGTGCCAACCATTGTATTTCAGACATGAATTACAATTTCTCACCCATTTCTGGTGGTAATGTCAGCCGCAAAAGACTAGAAAAGCGTCTCATTTTCAAAATTGGTACCATTCATCCTCACGGACTCAACGAACGTTTTCCCTATATTTAACACCTCTGAAGACGTTGTTTCTGTTCAGCAAGGGCGGACATAAACAGCGTTTTCACTTTATTAATTTATCTATTTTTACTCTCGCATCCTTTTTACACCCCCTCCTTTTTACTCATCGACGGTATGAATAGCAAATGTCTTTCGCATCTCATTATCCATTTGTTATTGTTATTTTGCTTTGATTGGCTAATTTTTCGCATCTCATTATCAATTTGTTATTATTGTCATTTTTATCTGATTGGCTTATTTTTGGTCACATGATTTAATACCTTTCGTATATAGCTCATTGTTTGTTTACACTCTTTACGTTTCTCTCTGACGAAGGGCCTTCGCTCGAAACGTTAGATTCCTACGTTCTCTGTTTCGGCAGTATATCTAACCTTACTATATTTCGATTGTTGTTTCCACACTGCCTACGCAGCACGCTACTTTTATTTCACTATGTATAATTTAGTTACTCGTTCTAGTTCGTAGAAATTGGCTTGCAGCTATCTGCGAGTACTTGCGTCTACTGATTAAAAATACTCAGAGCGGAAAAAAACAAGCACTGCATCAGTGGCGTAAAATTATATGTTATACAATTGAACTGACATTTACAAGGAATGTAAATTCATTGTTCCAAATTAGTTAATCTGGGCCTTTATATGCAGTTACAACAGACATTTTTATGTTTCAATCGATTCTTTCATTATTCACAATGTGTGTGTATATGTGTATTTCTTAAAGGTTGTACCTGGTGGTAAAATACCCGTTGATGCCCGCGTCATTCAGGGTGAGTCAATGGCAGATGAATCCCTAATCACTGGCGAGTCAATGCCCGTTGCCAAACATATTGGAGACATGGTTATAGCTGGTTCTATCAACCAAAATGGCGTCCTAATACTTGAGGCAACACATGTAGGAGAAGAGACCACGCTATCTCAAATTGTCAAGCTTGTCGAAGATGCTCAGACTTCAAAGGTATGAATGACGTAATGCCGAAATTTGTGAGATAAAAGTAATCCACAAGTAAATCAGATGGACAGAGTAGACTTACGTTTTTTATCTTTATAAGACTACATAATTATACATAGGAGCAGTAAGTTTTATTTGTTTTTTAAGTAATGTTTAAAACATGAGCATTGGTGTTTTATCAAATTTAACACGTTGAAGCCTGACGACGAGTCTTTAAGGTCTATTCTGGCTAATGCCAAACGATTTTATTCAGCACAGGGAGAGGTCCAGGCCCACGAGACGAGAGCTGAGCGTCTTAGATCTGATAAAATATGTACTGCGAGTGTTCTGAATAGCATAAAAAACGACTCATTTGGTAAGTTTATTGGCGTAGTAAATTTAAAAAATAACGTTGTATAAGCCGAGAAAATGAAAGCTAAAGTCTGTAAATCAGTAAATCATGAGGATTTTTTTATCAGATAGAAAACTCCGGACATGGTACTGATTTGCTTTGTGTTTTCCTTATAAATTATTAATGAGTTTTTGAAGATAAGTATAAATAGTGTATGATGGAAAGGTATCCATTGGATTACGATGAATTGAGATGACCAAGCCGCGAAAGCCCTTGGAATCGTTAAAACTTTAATGTTTTTCCTTCAGTCTTTGCCTCATGCAAGTTATTGTTTTTCTATTTGTTATTTTTTTCAATTTTTCTTTCACTCAAGGCACCCATCCAAAAGTTGGCGGATACCATTGCTGGTTACTTTGTATCAGTTATAGTTCTTATTTCATTAATGACGTTAATAATCTGGATTATCATTGGCTATACGGATATTTCCATTATAGATGCATCTTTTGACGAAGTACGTTAAGTTAAAGTGCCTATGTCATCCTCAGGGACTTTACATATTTATATTAATTGGAACACTCTGACAAGATTTGTAGTATATCTTCTCAGGCGAAAATTTCATCTTCATGGATTGTTTTGCCGTTGTCAAATTTAACGGGAAAAAAATCCATGAAGATGACATTTTCGCCTGAGAAGATATATTACAAATCTTCCCAGAATGTTCCAATTAGTATAAATATGTAAAGTCCCTGAGGATGACATAGGCACTTTAAAAATATAGTTTAACATCTATTTGATGAAACTACTTTATAACACTAAAGTAACTTTAGTACACCCACAGTTGATTACCTGTTTGAAAAAGTTGCAACCTCGTTCCCAGGGCCTTTTTGAAATTGGGAGGGCGGGAAAAGGCCCTGACATCGGCTGGTCACAGCAGCCGGCCCAGAAATACTGGGTGTAATAAATTACCAAGTTAGTTTAGTATGCAAAATCATTCGGAGTAATGCGGTCCCGTATAGGAGAAGTTCATTGTAATGGGCGGTCTCGCTGGTCCCGTTGGCGGTTCCGTTGAAGCTATTTGATTATAACTGGCACAAAACTATGCATAATTTCCCGAGGAATGTTTAAGAAAAGCAATCAACCAATGAAAATGCAGAGTCCACCAGCCGATGCCAGGACCTTTTCCCGCTTTCCTAATTTCAAAAAGGCCCTGGGAACGAGGTTGAAAAAATTGCAAATTCAATATGCATGTATCAGTATGAATATATGTATATGATTTGAATATGAACATGAATATATGGATAGGGATATGGGTATGGGTATAATTAACAATTATTCACCGAAGTGGAGGTGAATATCTACACTATTCACCAACGCTGAGGTGAATAATTGTTTTAACATATACCTCATAAATGAAATAACAAACATACCTGTGTACACTCTTCTAGTTGTTAACTTTTCTCGTTATTTGATGTATCAACCTTGTTTATCAACAAAATCTCCTGCCTTGGTAAACAAAGCAAAACTGGCCGCCATTTTGTTTTGCTCGCCATTTTGTTTTGCCCGCAGGTGAATTGTAGTGCAGGATATCCCGAGCTAGAGGAACGAATCAGATTGCGTGAAAAGCACTATTCACCTGCGAGGTATATGCTAATTTTGCATATGGGATATGGGATATGGGGTGTGGTTATGTGGGTATGGTTATGGTTATGGATGGATATGTATATGCTTATGAATGTGGATGTGGCCATGCATATGGATGGCTGTGGATATGGTTTTAGATGTGGGAAATGACATGGTTATGCATTTAGATATGGTCATGGATATATGGTTATGGATGCGGATATGGTTATGCGAGTGGATATGGATATAGATATGGATAAGTCTTTTGCATGACACAGATGAGCCTAAATATGAAATTTTCAGGTCATGCTTGGGGTGGTGGGGCATGGAAATAGGGAGTAGATTAATATCTAGTCAAAAAACTAATTGCTTTTTACATAGAATTGATCGAGTCAATTTTTCCCTATTATCTTCCAGTCTACTACCAGTAAAACAGAGGTCATTTTGGAGTTTGCTTTCTTGACCGCAATCACTGTGCTGTGCATCGCGTGTCCGTGTGCCCTGGGACTGGCTACACCAACAGCTGTGATGGTAGGAACTGGCGTAGGGGCTCAAAATGGAATATTGATCAAGGGAGGTGAACCATTGGAGACAACTCACAAGGTAAATACTTTAGCGAACTTTAACAATATCTGCTATTTTCCTTTTCAATCCTCTTAATTTTAAGGTCCAATTATACAACAATGTGACATTTTCGTTGGTTGTTAACCGTGATCTATTAAAGGACACACGCACGGATGGCGTCAAATCCACGTCAGCAGACTTGTTTTTCTTTTTTTCTCCCCCAAATATCCTTCAATAAACCGCTTACATTTTTATTGTATAAAACAAATAGATTACATTTTCCGTGTGCGTGTACTGTAGTAGATTACAGACGACGTCACAGCGTGTAAACAACAACAGTCTCACTACTCGACTTCGTCTCGTGTCGTACTTTTTTGTTCGTACGATGTGACGTCATCTGTGATCTATTACAGTACACGCAAAAATGTAACCTTTCCTTTAGTTGAGCTTACAGTATGTTTAGATGCCAAATATTTCTTTACACGCGTATACCAAGCGTCTTGCCAACACATTATGCGCTGCATGGTAAAGGTATTTTTAAATTTAAACCACTTGGAAAAGAGAAACGCGGAAAATTAGTTTGATGTATAGTTATTAGTAGTAACAGTTATTGTTTATTTCGTCACCTCAGGTCAGTACGGTGATTTTTGACAAGACTGGGACGCTTACTAAAGGAACACCTTCTGTCACCAAAGTTGCAATGTTTGTTACTGAAGATGTTTGCTCGTTAGACTTTCTTTTATCTGTGGTTTCCACCGTTGAAGCAAACAGCGATCACCCTCTTGCTTCCGCGATCACCAGTTACGCTGAAGGAGTAAGTCGATATATTATAGTATTAAAAAGTAGCAAGAGAGTATAAAGATAAGAGAGGGAATATTTAGTAATAGGTCTAGTTCTATCCTAATTCCCCCCAAGTTATTTTTAGACACACATTCATCTCGCAAACAAAATGGTGGCAAAAGTTTTATAAGGAGTGAACTACTTTTGCAGAACTGTATACGTTTCATTAAAGGTTTTACTCAAGAATTGAAGAGAGTCAAAACTCCTAGTCTTGAACAAAAAACAGTTTTATCTTTCTTAAAACACTTGTTAGTATATAAGATGTAATATTTAAGAAATAAAAAACGTGTCGTGTGCGATTATCGAGTTGTAATGCACGAGAGATGCGTGTAAAGCACGAGGCGATAGCCGAGTGTTTTACTAGCTTCTCGAGTGCATTATAACTCGATAATCGCACAGCGACTAAGTTTTTTATTTCTTTTATAAAATAATGACTTTGAATTGTCAATAAACCCAAGAAAAGTAAACAAAAATAACAGATTACCTGTCTCAGGACGAGTTTGTTACCATTTAGTGCCACACGTGGCCTCGTACAACACGTCGGCGATTTTGGCGATGAAAATGCACTTAAAGTTGCACTGAAAACATTCTGCTGTGTTAATTACGTGATTAGACATATATCCAAGTAATTTTTGACTTTCGTTGATGATTAAGTCCACATAAGATTAATCAAAAACGACAAAATCGTCGCGAAGTATCTCGTGTGCCGTGCCGTTATTCGTCTCGGTTATTATACACCGATATTCACCTCGCCTTCGGCGAATAATTGTTAAATAATGCACGCTTGTTTGACTCAATAGCCAACCAGAGTGCGTGTTGTCGTTCATTTACTTCCGGTTATTTTATAAAAACATTTAATGCCATTCTCGACTGCTCGACAAATTGCGAGTTACGCGCGATGATTATTTCGTGAGATCGAAAAATAACTTATAAGAGGAACTCTACGTTTAGATACTTACCCGTATGGAAGGTTAGGTGTAAGCTGTTGAGCGAGGGGGGAAGCCTGGGACGAGAAGTCGTTTTTGGAATGATTAGGATATACAGTAGAACTAGACCATTACTATACATTCCCTCTCTTACCTTAAAAGTTTATACTCTCTTGAAAGTAATTATCATTGAGAGGTATAAGACACAAGATCAGAAAAAGGTAAAGCACGATTCTAATCAGAAACATAAAACCTTACAATTAAAACATTCATTCCAAGTGACAATCAGTACCGACGGGTGTGTTACTTCCAAAAAAGGCAAAAAGGATTTTCAAAATACCATGTGAGATTTTTGGGATTTTTGTAATTCATATTGAAGTTTTTCCGAAGATTTTCAAGGATTTTCCAGTAATTTGAAAATAATTAATTTTAAGGATTTGATGTTATCCTTTATTCATTATTTATACTTAGACCAACACCGCATCCGGCCAAATGCCGATTAGGTAGTAATGCGCTTCTTGTCAATATTGTAACATGCGCGACGAGTCCTTACTAGCTCGTCCTAGCATACGAACTCCAGCAAATTCACAGCATGCGCAAGAGACTTAGACCCGGAATTAGTACTGACAATGAGACGTTTATTAGTACTGGACAGATCCGAGACCGGTCTCGACGACGAAAAGCTGAAACGCTGGTAACACAAACAGTGTATAAATACAAAACCAGAAAATTATATTTGACCAAGTGCCCAGTATATGATTACAGGTAAGGTAATTTGTTGACGGCTTTCTTTGTTTATTGTTATCAATATTGTAACAACATTCTTTAAAACAGTTTTTGAATTTACCCCAGTTCGTAAATTTTCTTTACGATATTGATCCCAGTTTTTTAAAAGAAACACAAACAAAAGTATAGTCGAGATCTTACTTATGGATCTTCGCTTCTGTTGTTTGTCCGCCACTCTCACAAGTTCCGCTTCACATTTCTTGCAAAAGATTTTACTCCAGCAAATTCAACGCATCGCCGCAAGACGTTTGGCAGTGTGTGTTACTTAACCCGGTTCTCGAATTAGTACGGTTCCCTACCGCCTGTTTAACACGGAAGACAAATTCCGAAGCGTTCTCGAATTAGTGACGTTTCCGCCTGTTTGACCACGCCGCCGCAAATAGGACGAATTCGAGACCGTTTCGAAGGAATTCGTACGTCCGGGTAGACCGTTGTAAACGTAGTCTTCCTCGTCCTTATAAGCTTTGAAACGCTGGTAATAAAATACCATTAGACTGCTGGCGATGTTTAGTTAATTTTGCAGTGTAACTGGATGAACATTAACGGACTAAAACACAGGCCGAAAATTGTTTGAAATGGGATTTGACCAATGTTGGCAGTATAATGATTACAGGATGGTTAATAATGAAAGCTGGGATCACATTTTTATTAACCCTTAAATTTAGAAAATTGGAAGCTTTCTTGTTTATTGTTATCTATATTTTTATTCGATCTTTTCAATTCTAGAGATTCTGTAAAACAGTCATTTTGTAAAATTTCTTGTAGCATAAGTTTTCTCTTTAACAGTCCCCTGGTTTGGCCTGTCTTGTGTTGTCTACGATATTGATCCCGACTTAGAAAGAACACAAACAAGCCGAAGTGGCAACACCGAAACAGGTTAGTATGGATTTTTTTGTCACCCATTTCTGGCTGGTAATTCGTCACTTCCCTTCACTTCAAAGAAAGCTTCGCTCTCACTTTCACTTCACTTCACTTCACTTCACTCACTTCACTTCACCGGAATCAACTTTACTTCACACCCTTTCTTTTATTCCCCCTTTCTACGCTCTCTCTGCTCTTCTTCGTATGTTTAGGGCGTGATCTAGCCATATCTTCTTTTCTAATTTCCAAATCTCCCTATCGATTACTCGCTCGCCTAGCAGTGATGACAAAGATTTTAGAACCAAATGTTTGGAACATGAGATTCCTTTTTTCACCTGATTTGTTCGCACCGCTATTATTAACGAAAGCATCTAGGTATTCCTCGACCTGACAATCTTTTAACGTTTTCTCTCTGACGAAGCCTTCGCTCGACAACCTTTGGAAAGAGTTTCGGATAATAAAATAACCATTAAGTTCTCACATTTCATCATTTCAACACAACGTGCCTAAGGATACTCCGTTAGCCGACAAATTCCATATCCTAAAGAATAATCCTGAAACGTCGTGCTATTTTCAACCGAGTAACCCTTTATTTAGGATCTCATTTCGGCGTAATAAAAATATTCGTTAGATGGTTAACGTTTATTAGTGCGTAAGTGAACCTTTTCCTTGCTCCCGTACCGTTTGTTACAAAGAGTTCTTTTCTTTGGGACCTTATATCTAATTTATGTTTCTTAACAGCAAAAATATGTTAACTTGCAATCTCTTCCAACATCAATTTACCTGTATTGTACGTCTATGCAATAAGTGTTGCCTGTCTTTAACATCCGTTTGAACTGAGCAACACATAAGTTAATCTCTAACAGTTTGTGGGCTGAACATCTTCGTTCCCGTGAGGAACAAGGGAAGTTGACCAAACCTGTCGCCCGACACCATGTTAATATCAGTGTTTAACCATTGTGATTTCGGACATGAAACATTTGTGCCGATCTCACCCATTTCACCCATTTTCCTGGCGGTATCAATGACAGCGCCAAAAGACAAGAAAAGTCGCGTCCTCATTTTCAAAATGAACCATTCTCATCTCTCAGCGGGACTGTAACTGAACGTTTTTTTCTTTTAATTTAACACTTCTGAAGCCGCTGATTTTTTGAATATTGGGCTGTTGACATAAACAGTGTTTTACACTTTAAGATTAACTTATCTATTTTTTACTCTCGCTCATCTTTAAGCAAATCAAGCAAAATGTCTTTCGCAATCTCATTATTGATTTGGTAAAGAATTTGGCAAAGTTCTTTGATTGGCTAATTTTTTCGCATCTCATTCCTGTATAACATTGTCTAGTATGGAATGTTATTTTATATAAGCTCACGATAGTTTGGTTACACTCTTTACGTTTTCTCTCGTGACGAGAGCCTTCGCTCGAAACGTTTAGACCTCCTACGTTAATCTGAAGATACTTCGCGGCAGTATATCTAACCTTACTATATTTTCATTAAAAGATTGTTGTTTCAACACTTAGCGACTGCTAACGCGGTACCACCAACTCCGGATTCCTTCTCTGTAATAACATAGGAGCAATAGAGCATCACCCTTGCTAGATACCTCTTAGAGTAACAGCAGAGCAGTTTAAGATAGGACTAATTGTCTCGATCCAATAGTATATACTAAAGTTAGTTATTTTAATATGCGAATTTCGAAGGGTATTGCGCGCGCATCATTTTATTGCAAAGGAATTGGGACGGCTCTTGGCGGGCATCCATCCACAAAGTAAGCAATGTGAAATAAACTAGATTATGCCAGTTTGTTTTTGCCTGGGAAAAATGAATTCGCGCGCAAACACCCTGAAACTTGCCTAGTAAATGGTTACCGATATTAGTGTTATTCAGCTTGAGTTGGTAAAGTTTTTTCGTATTTTTTTGCTGTACAAAGCTGTCATAAGTTAAACTCAGAGAAAGAAACTCTGAGCCTCCAGACGCAGACTTCGACACTGACCCACAACCTTCCGAATGCCAGCCGTTCGCTCTCACCATTGAGCCACTGGAACTCAGATGGTAAGACCGAGGTTGTTTTCGATTCAATATATATTACACCAACCGAAATCCGAAATATGAAATAAAAATAAGGGTATCAAGCCAAATTCCAAGGCAGGGCCGCAAACTGACGCGAGGACAAGAGAGGATACAAACTTCAGCTTAACCCATGCAGATATGTAAAAGAACTATCGTTTTAAACCTTTAGAAGAGTAAAATTTTATCTACTTTTGATCCAATTTAATACTTGCTAATATTGCTAAACCCCTATTGTTGAAGAAGTAAAGAGATTTTAGGTCTAATAGGTTTGTAATATAATTTCATACAGTGCTGATGTATATCCCACGTAGAAAAACTGCTATAAATAAGAAAACCTCAAAGAACGAATGTATTATCCTGTTCAGCTAAAGAGAGGCAAAGTTAGATGCGAAGATTTAGCCCCGTTCAATTTTTAAAATCGCCTGTAGAAGAACTCAAGTCGCTTCATAGAATTCATGTGATGTATTGTAAAATCACGATAGTTTTTTACCCCGAAAAATGACCACCAACAAACTATTGAGAGTAGTTCAAAAAAGAGCAATGTCCAATGATTTTTCTCTTAAAGATAAGATGGCGACTTCGAAGGCGTATTGTGATGCACTCCAAAAATCCGGCAAGAATTCCTAACATTACTAAAATTCAAACGTAGTAACAGCTAGTAACGACGTTTTTTTTTCACAAAATCTTGAGAAATGAAGACCACAAGCAACTCCATCATCATCTTGCCACTAATACGTCCCCAATCAACTACAGACTTGGCGAAAAACATTGATTTATACTATTTTGAATCACCATTGTGTAAAACCGAACGGTATAAAAAACGATTTTATTCCATCAAAACATTTTAGATTAAAATTAATTCTCGATCATAGTTTGATTATACTAGATATTTTATATAAAATGTAATTATAACTTTCTTTCCCCTCCTTCCGATATTTTATTAGTTCTTATAAATTAGATTACTTAGCTAATTCATATAATATGTAACATTAAAACGTAAGTCAGCCCAAAAAGGCCCATGCAAAGTAAATATGAAATAAACTATGTAATTATGATTATTATATTTATACGCCTGGAACCTAGTCAATCCTACGTGTGTCACAAGTACTTGTTGGGCTTACCAGTCGCATTGTGTCCAAGTTTAATTCAAAATGTTTTTTGTACGTTTTATTTAGAGTGTTTTCAGCTTGAGTAGCTAAAGTTTTTTCGTATGTTTTTGCCCTGTAGCAATAAAAATATCCGTTAAGTAAAAACTCAGATAAAAAAACTCTGACTCCCAAAACTGGGACTCGAAAAACCCACAACCTTCCGAATGGCCAGCCGAAAAAACCGCTCACAAACCATTGAGTCACTGGAATCACAGATGTAGACCGAAATGTTTGCGATTATTTAATACCTGAGGAACTATAGTGCAAACCGATGAAAACGTGTGTTTAGTTTAAAATAAAAATAGTTTTAGTTTTTAGTTTTTTTAGTTAAATATCATTTAAAAGATATTCCAAACTAGTTTGCAAGGCCATCTAATTTATACAATATGCTCTCGACCAATCAGAGGCTGAGATTGCCTATAGCCTTAACCAGACCCATTTGTTTTCGCCATTTTGTTTTTGGCCCCCATCTTGGGCCAAAACCCCTATTTTCGTATGGCCCCCTGGGTAAACTATAGGATGTAAATGAAATACCTTCCTCATGCAAGATGTATAATAACCTATGATAAACTGTATATGAATATTTATAAACCAGCGCACTGGAGGGCATTTATCGGATATAAAACACGAGGCCGATAGCCGAGGTGTTTTAGAGCGCGATAAAGCCCCGTAACATAAAAGGTTTTAAAATGACTTCCTAAAAAGAATCGAGCTTCAAACGTTCCAATGGCGTAGTTAATTTTGAAAGATAAGCTTATCTCACTCATCCGTTAAAAAACCAGCGAGAAACTTAGAGCGAGTCGTATGTAATAAGTTAAAATATGAGCGGCCGATCTCTATATGGCATTTACAATGGCGAGAGCCGAAGGCGAGCCAATTAGATGCCCATAAAAAAATCGGACGCGAATATTATAACTTACTTATCAAAAATTCAAAAGTGTAAAATGAATGAAACACTTATGTTTAACGAGTCGTAGTGAAAGGTGAGATAAGATAAATTTACAGTCAGAAAAAGCTCAAGTTTGAAGGCAAAGTGCCTATTAAAAGCTTTTGATAAAACATTGATGAGTTTTATTAATCAATGTTTTTAATCCGTAGGTTAAACGATGCTGATTAAACATTCATTTTTCTATTGAATATTCTTCATGAATAATTAATTAATATGATAAATCAAATAGTATCCTGATACGCTCATGATTTTTCTTTGTGTTTTCCCTCATGAAATTATTAATGAATTTGTAGAAATATAACAGGGTGAATAAAAAAACCCTGATGGCCTTTCATATTCAAAATTAAGCCGCATAGCGGCTGTAATTTGACAGAAGTTCCCTAAATATCTCATGGGTATACGAAGCATATCAAATAAGTGAACCCTAAATATCTCATGTGGTATACGAAGCATATCAAATAAGGTTCACGTATTTGATATTCACTTATTTGATATGCATCGTATACCCATGAGATATTTAGGGTCTCACTTATTTGATTATCGGATTTCGTATACCCATGAGATATTTAGGGAACTTCTGTCAAATTACAGCCGCTATGCGGCTAATTTGAATATGAAAGGCATCAGGGTTTTTTTTATTCAACCCTGTATATATACAAGAGGATAGGTTCTGCTTGTGTGTCCGAGAGTGCTCAATACCATTCAGTATAGCAAATAATAATAAAAATAAAGTGACACGACAAACGGTTTTCTCTCATTTGGCATTGGTTTATTGCATACAGCTTCTGTTTCGTACAGGATTAAACCTGCACTCATCAGTGGAACACCAAAAGTGATTTATAAAGAATATTTACAGCATTAAAACCACGATTTAAATCTAATTTACATAAAAATAGCTTGTTAATTGGTACTGATTAAAAATTTTAAATTTTGGATTGAAAGTTTTATTACGTTCTAGTTTATTCGAATCTCTCATTTTACATATCTCAGTAGAAATTTGTCTTCATGCCTGCACTTACTAATCAGTTCGTTTCGTTTGTTCGAAGTCGCGTTTCCTGGCTTACATAGAATATGGAATTTTTCTGCTATGCATAAATTACATCTTTTTGTTACGTTTAAATAATGTGGTGCACGGCATAGAATTTTCCATTTGATTGCATAGCTTAAATTGTTGTCCTTTAGATTCCAGATATGCTTGCTTAGTTCCGTCGAATTTCGTTTCTGTTCCGTTTTCAATGATGCTTTGTGGTTTGCGAGCCTTGATTTGAAAGCTGTAGCTGTTATTCCGACGTATGTCTTCTTTATCTCCGCGTGTCACCGTGGCTTTGTACACAGCATCTTTCGCTAGGCATTCTCCTTCGAGAGGGCATATTGTACTCCTCGGGCAGTTACATGCTGTAAATTAATGCTTTAAATATTCTTTGTAAATCACTTTTGGTGTTGCACTGATGAGTGCAGGTTTATAAACCTGTAGCGAAACAAGAGCGCTATGTATGCAATAAACCAAGCCAAAAGAGAAACCGTGTTCACTTATTTTAATTTTATATATATATATATATATAAAATATATATATATATAAAAAGATAAGTGTCAAGTTCGAAATCATACAGACGTCTGATAGAGTGCTCAATACCGAGGCAGAGCGGAATAGTAAAACGAAAGACAAACTTGAGTTACTTCATTCAAACTTTAATTCACTACAAATTTATCTTTTTAGAATCTGTTGATGGGAGGCATTCAGTGATAATAGGCAATCGAGAGTGGATGGAGAAGCACAACCTTGACGTCTCTGAACAAATTAATTTACAATTGGAAGAACACGAAGTGAAAGGAGAAACTGCTGTGCTTGTTTCTATAAATGGTGGGTAAATAATGAACTTGAATTAAAATGATAAAATAATTTAAAGTGCCTGTGCAACGAAATTTTCATGGACACTTTGCCACGTAAACTTGTCAGTATGCTTAGTTTGTTTCTTCATTTGTTCGGTCGGTCGGTCGGTCGGTCGGTCGGTCGGTCGGTCGGTCGGTCGGTCGGTCGGTCGGTCGGTCGGTCGGTCGGTCGGTCGGTCGGTCGGTCGGTCGGTCGGTCGGTCGGTCGGTCGGTCGGTCGGTCGGTTGGTCGATCGCTCGGTTGGTTGGTTGGTCGGTCGTCTGTTCGTATGTGTACGTTCGTCCATTAATTCGTTCGTTGTTTCCTGAATGTTTCTTCTTGTTTCATTGTAAACTACAGGATTGTTAGTTGGTATGATGTGTATAGCTGATTCGTTAAAAGATGAGGCCAAGCTAGCAGTGGCGACCTTACAAAATATGGGCATAAAGGTTGCTATGTTGACTGGTGACAACACGCGTACTGCATGGGCGATTGGTGGGCAGGTAATGAAACATCCATATTGTTCTATACCTGCATGGACCGACTGTTTTTCGTGATTCAACTTGCAGGACTGGTACAAGAGTCCCACGCAAAAGCTTTGCACCCCAATATTGATCGATATTAAATTGATTTCCCCCCGCGTAATTCTTTAACGTTTAAGGCCATGTCCACACTAATCCGTTTTCAAACGAAAACGGAGACCTCATACCGAAAACGTATCAAAGGTTTTCCGTCCACACTATCGTTTTCGAATTGTTTTTGCCATCCACATTAAAACGCCGAAGCGACCCTGAACAAAGGCCGTGGGTGACTGGAACCCAGTTCACACGATCATCGCGACGTCAGCGTTTTCGAAAAGCTTCGTTTTCGCTGTCCACACAGTGCAGAAAACCGGCGTCTTCGAATGTCTCCACCCTGGAGAGCGTTTTCGAAACGATCTGTTTTCGGTCACCGAAGACGCCGGATTAGTGTGGACGAAAGCCAGCCTAACCGTATCAAAAAGTCTCCGTTTTCGTTTGCAAACGGACTAGTGCATGTGGACATGGCTTATATTTGGCGTCTCTCCCCCAGGCCCATAAGTCTTACTATAGATTACCATTAGCGTGACATGTATTGCTTAGTTGTTGTAACCTTCACTTTATGCTGACGATATACTGAAGCTCACTGCTCCCATACATGCAGATCTTCATGTAGCTCAGTTAATGATGAATCGCGACCTTAAACGAGTTGATCAATAGTTGGCCAACAACCGGATGATAGCAAACGTAAAAAAAAAGAAAAAAGCAATGGTCATCGGATCGCGTCATGCTCTAAAAAAGGCGGATAAGATCGGAATCTACCTGAATAACGAGAAGCTCGACGAAGTCACAACATGCGATTATCTTGGTGTTCGCATTAAACATATCTTAAATTTGGTTTATTGAATCGTCTATCTCTATTCTTACCAAAAACAAATCTATAAACAAACCATATTACCCATATTGGGCTACGGTTGTATTGTGTGGCACGAGTGCGGGTCAACTCAAACAAAACGGGTTGAAAAACTGCAGAATCGTGCCATGAGGATTATCCTCCATCAAGGAAGGCAAAAATGTACGAAGGAAAAAATGTACGAAGGAAATGCGTAATGAGTTGAAGTTGTTTTTGAGAAGCAGGCGACATTTTTTACGATTTCTAATATTAATTTATAATATAAATTTCTTAAAATACTACATAATTTGGACTGCCCTGATCAGTTAAGAGATATTTTTAAATTAAGGGGTAACACGCATGACTGGGACTTGTGAGACAAAACGTTGTTAGATCTCCCAAACGTAAAAAGTGCAATCCCAGTGAACTCGATGTAATATAAATTAAAATGTGATAACTGGAACTCTAACGTCCAGTCATTCGTGGGGCAAAAAGTGAAGCAAAGTTCTAGGGCACTGCGCGGTTTGCAGGTAGGTTTCAGTCTCCCACAAAATGTTTTTTTACACGGCCACCGGTCTTGAGCGAACTACGAAGGCTCGTCACGCTTTGCTAAACGTGCATTTTAAATTTTGATTGGTTGTGCTATGCTAGCTCCGAAAGAACTAATTATGCAGTAAAGTTGTTTATTTTGATGCTATAGTAAAAGTCATTGTCTTTTACAAAAACGTGCACGAAGTTTGTCAGTCAAGAAAATTAAATCAAACCGTTTTCGTTGTAATCTAAACCATATATTAGGGGTTTTCGTTATACCTGAAAGAGGATAAAAAAATCAACACAAACTTAGTATATAGAATAGGCCGTTAGTACCATTTTCATGTGTCGTTTAATTTTATTTTTTATTTAAAAAGCATTCGTACCGAAAACAACAACTAGCCATGATAAACGTGAAAAATAAACAATCTAGTTGTCAATTATTTCTTAAAATATCATAATGCTGTTTAACACATTCGAACAAAAAATTAAAGGAGCAGAGAAAAGAAAATGACATTAGATGTATATATTATGAAATAATCAAGTATCAATGCGTCTTCAAAACTCGTACAAGAATAGCTTTCTCACTCTTGTTTATTCACCTTATATCAGCTGACTGTTTTTACTGTATTTCATCCTAGCCAGCAAAAGGATGTCTGTTTTCTTTTCTCAGCCTCTATTTTTCATCCCCTAGCTTTACATTTACTGTATAGTTTTGGACTGCTATACAGTAAATAAAACAACAACAGCACTGCACAAGAATGGGAAACCATTAAATGCACGTTTAGTTTGACAAAATAATTTGATAAATATTTTTTTCAAACCTTTTTCGAGCCTTCGCAGTTCGCTCAAGACGGGCGGCCGAGTAAAAAACATTTTGTGGGAGACTGAAACCTACCTGCAAACCGCGTAGGGGCCTGGAACATTTTGCCTCACCTTTTGGTTTACGCGTTAGCGTTCCAGTTATAACATTATAACTTACATCGAGTTTACTGGGCAATCCATGTTCAAGTATGCAGCTGCAAAGGATTGGAACCACTGATCTCTATATAACTGGATTGCTCATCTGGGCCAGCGGAGATGACTAAGGGCGCTTTCCAATGGACAAGGTTAGACCGGTCAGTCCGGCCAGAATGGACTTGCTTTTGATTAGGACTAAATTTTCCAGTTAGACCATCCAAGGCCTCAACCGAATCATGTTCCATTTAACCGGACTGACCGGTCTAACCGTGTAAATGGAAAGCCCCCTAATTTGGAGTACCAAGATGGCCGCCACGGAAACTTTGTATGTTTTCTAGCACGAAAAGAGACGGGGAAAAACCCACATTAAAAATATTTCTGCCATTGGTATCAAACAAAAAACACTGTAAAAAGTTTCGAAGCTTAGTTTTTGCATTTGTTGGTATTATTTAGCAGTAAAACGTGTTATTTCGTAGTTTTTTACTCTGCCCGGTAATCTGCCCGGTAACTTGCCTACATCACAAAACTCGTAAAAATACAACAAAAACAGTAAATAACTTCATTATGATCGAAACACTTTATATACCTTTGATAGTAAAATATGTCATTACAAAGCCTTGAAGTATGTTAGTTGACGATTTCGAACTGTATTTGCTTGTATTTTATTTCTGTTTCCTAGGCCCCCCGGTTAACCATAGAGATCATATAAATAGTAGAGGGGGCATTGGCGGAAAAATTTGGTAACCACATGGCAGCCGCCATTACCTATGATATTTCAGTCAATTGGTTGGCAAATGTACTAGACCCAGTCCTTTGCCAGCCAACGCGCCTAATGTTTGTCTCCAGATTGATTACGCGTGGTTGGCTGAAATTAAGATAGGATGCCCCCTCTAGTATTTATATGATCTCTATGCGGTTAACTCTTACTACTCTTAAGCCCACAAAGAGTATTGGGCAGGGAGTAGTAAGATGGCGGATCTGGCTGCTGGACAGTAGGAATGCGCTATCCATTATATATATATATATATAATTCGAGTGTAGAATATATACATTTTAAGACCAAGGTCGTGGGCTTATCAATTCCTGGCCCGGACAGGCCCGTGTTTAGTTGCATTTTTTCGCAACTGGTCCCGGTTTTGGATCTTAAAATGTCTATATTCTACACTCGAATTTTCCCTTCACCTAAAATCCTAGAACATGCTATGTAATCGAAGGTGAAATGCCCAATATTACTTATAATATATAAAATATATATATATATATAGTTCAATCTACAGACACGGTGTTTCGCGCAGTACAACAGCTCAATCAGTGTAGCTGAGTATATATAAATAAATATATATATATCTATATATATATATATATATACTATATATAATAGATATAGTATATATTATATATATATATATATTATATATATATATAAAGTATATAGTATAAGTTTTACCTTAAAGTCTTCGCTAGACCAGCAGAGGTTTCACCCTACACACTGATGATCCCGTTTAGGTAGAAACCTCTGCAGTAGCGAAGACTTTAAGGTAAAACTATACTTTAATACTTTGTATTTTGCTCTAATCTATATGGTATTCGAGCACTCCCACTCTAACATTTCGTGAACCATAACTCACTTATATATATATATATATATATATGTACTATTTATAAACCGCGCAGGAGGGCTTTAGTCGATATAAAACACGAGGCGATAGCCGAGTGTTTTAGAGCCGATAAAGCCCGTACTGCAAGGTTTTATAAATGACTTTCTAAAAAGAATCACTTCATACGTTCATTGGCGTAGTAATTTTGAAAATTAAGCTTATCTCAGCCGTTAAAAACCCACGCCGAGAACTTAGAGCGAGTCTATATCACATATATAGATCCGATACGCTCATGATTTTTCTTTGTGTTTTCCCTCATTAATGAATTATTAATGAATTTTTAGAAATATATATATATCTATATATACTCAGCTACACTGATGAGCTGTTGTACAGCGAAACACCGTGTTCTGTAGATTTGAACTATATATATATATTCTATATATAATAATATATATATATATATATGATAAGTGATTTTTTGTTCACGAAATGTTAGAGAGTGCTCAATACCAAATTCAATACCATATATAGGTAGAGCAAAATACAAAGCATGAAGTATAGTTACACTTAAAGTCTTCGCTACCAGAGGTTTCACCCTAAACGGGATCATCAGGCGATGATCCCGTTTTGGTGAAACCTCTGTAGCGAAGACCTTTAGGGAGGCTGGTAGCGAAGACTTATGAGCCCGTTTAAGGGTAAAACCTCCTGGTAGCGCAAGACTATAGGTAAAACCTATACTTCATACTTTGTATATATATATATATATATATATCAGTAATTGGAACTCTTTGCCTTCGGAATTCAGAGAACTTACATCTATCTCTAGTTTTAAACGTGGTATTTTCCATGCAGCTATTAGAAACTGACAATAATACTCACATTTGTAGTTTATAAATTTCCTATAACTGTTATTTTCCTTAATTTTGTTCACTTTGTATTAATAATTTAGTTATTATCTATAATTAAGCACTGTTCTCCTGTTAATACCAGCATTTGTGCTGATAGGATCTCCAACAGTTTCAACAAAGATTTTATTATTTTATTATATCTTGGTAAGTTAAACACCATCACTTCGACTGCCTTGGTCGTTTACGTAGTGCAACCGTTGCATTTTTGCAAGACTTTCAAGGTTGCATGTACAGTCTTCTATGGAAACTATAGGTTGATATAAATGCCTGGCGTCTCATTTTCTCAATTGGCTAGTTCTAATTATAAAATGGGCAGTTCTAAGTTTTTATTCAAATTACTAAATTTTCAGTTTTTATATTTTCTTTTTAAATTGTTACGCCAGTTGTGGTTCTCATTACCTATTCTTTAAGAAATGGCTCATGGTTTTGCGTGCTCTATCGAGTTATGGATGCACGCGGGAAATTGGAGAGCACGAAAAAATCGTATATTTTCTGGTGTGCTTCTCCCAATTTCCTAAGTGCATCCCATAAACTCGATGGACACACTAAACCATGAGCCATTTCTTTATATAACATAGCATTAAATCCTTTCACCAAGCCGACGGCGAATCGTTTTTGATGTTGTGTTTTTTCCTACTTTCCTAGCCAAGTCTTTTTTGTTCACTAAAAATCCAACCAAAAGGACAGTTTATAAACTCGGTTACCCAGACCCAGTTTTATGTCTCCTAGGTCGTTGTTCTTTCTTACACTCAATAAAATTAAAATGACTCGGTATTTTGATAATATTAAAAGGCCATAAAAAGTACAATTTGAAACTTTTTTTCCCGCGCATTTTTTGCCGTGCTTGCCCATCGAGTTTTATACAATAAGGCTAGAAATGTTTTAGTCACGTTTTCATTGGTCGAGAGCCATGATCTATTACTGCACAGAATTTTGGGCACGGATTTTCGGCCACAACTTGTTCTGATTGCTGTGAACCAATGAAAATCGCCTACTACCAATGTCACGAACCATTCATATTGCTTGTTTTGTATAGATCATGGATCACGGTCAGATGGCGTGCTTCATCTTTTTCAATTGCCCCAGAAGTTCTGGGTCGGGAAAATTCAATAAATAATATCAAAAGTTGGTGTTTTTTTAAACTTTTTTATTGTATAAAACAAATAGATTCCATTTTGCCGTTGTCTGTTCAAGTTATAGATGCACAGAGGACGTCACTTTTTTGTTCTTACCACGTTGTGACGTCATCTGTACATCTATAACTGAACAGACAACGGCAAAATGGAATCTATTTGTTAAATGGAGCACGCACGACAGCCAATCAAAAACTATGTTATAAAACATCTTTCTTAACCCTTTGCTGGGCATGGTTGCCATTTGGCAACTTATCAGTACTTTTACTCTGGCTGACGCCAGACGTTTTTACCTGTCATGTGGAGACTTCTAGTAATTTACCCTGTAAAGGGTTAAAGACTATATACATTAAAAATGATAAAATGTGCCAATAAAAACTTGTTTTAAAACTTTTGAGTTTTGCTCAAAAGTACTGTTGGAATTCGGAAATCCAAATTTCAAAATTGTTTTGATTTTGATGAAAAGAAGGAAAGCTTCTAGTTTGACAAGCCACGACTTGTGCTGTTGAATATTTTGGCAAAACTGCTTGAGTCGAATTATTATCATTGTTATTTTCTTTATTCTGACAGCTTGGCATAAAGCGAGTTTTCGCCAAAGTCCTTCCAGCAGACAAAGTGCAGAAGGTGCGCTCACTACAAGACAAAGGAGAGAAGGTTGCAATGGTTGGTGACGGTGTGAATGACTCCCCGGCTTTGGTGGCTGCGGATGTTGGTATAGCACTAGGGACTGGCACCGACGTGGCTGTCGAGGCCGCGGATATAGTTTTGATACAGGTACGTTTTATCAAGAAACGACAAGAGATGAGTGGGAGAAAAGGACTGAGGGAATGAGGGAGGAAGGAGAAAAGAGAGGGAGGAAGGGAGCATACATGGAGGGAGTTCGTACGGACGGACGGACGGACGGACGGACAGCCAGACACAGACAGACAGACAGACAGACAGACAGACAGACAGACAGACAGACAGACAGACACACACACACAGACAGACAGACACAGACAGACACAGACAGACAGACAGACGGACAGACAGACAGACAGACAGACAGACACAGACAGACAGACAGACACAGACAGACGGACGGACAGGCAGACAGACAGACAGAAAATAATAGACAGACAGACAGACAGACAGACAGACAGACACCAGACAGACAGAAAATAATATTTTGTGCGACTATAGTTGGTTTATATTAAAACAATTAGGCAACTCGTCCTCGATCGTTGTCTATATTAACGATATTAATAGTCAACTTGGCTGTGCCTCGCCAACTATCTGCTCATAGACCGATTGTGTAATTGTTAAATAGTTAGCAGAACGTAAAGGAATAGTAATAATATTGTTACTATTGCGCTGCCCTGATAAACATTTTTTTTGTTGGAGTGCATTTCTTTTACTTTTAAGAACATTGTATTCATTCCTTTTTTTTCTAGGATAATCTAATGGATGTGATAGCTGCTATCGATCTTTCTAATACGACCGTCTTGCGAATAAGACTAAACTTTATATTTGCCTTTTTCTACAATATGCTTGGTATTCCAATTGCGGCTGGTGTATTCCATCATTTTGGATTCACTCTTCAACCTTGGATGGCTAGTGCTGCAATGGCGGCTTCTTCAGTCTCCGTCGTAATTTCCTCGTTATTGCTCAAACTGTAAGTAGCGTGTGTGTCCCCCCCCCCCCCCCCCCCCCAGGTTCATTTAGAATAGTGTAATATCCTGCCCAATGTATCGTCATCGTCATTAATGAGATATGGACAGCAACTCCGGCTGGGACGAATCCTGACCGGAGAGCGAAGGAGTGGCGCAGTTTCGAATCGGCTTCGATGTGGGTTGGGTGGGTGGGTTCATCTCCCAAAACGTGTTCATCCACGGACTTCTTGCAAGTGCCAGCGGAGGGAATGGTCATCCACTTATATATATTATGAATTCCCTAGGGCATAATTTCCATATTCAAATTGACTTTGAATGGCTGCATGGTTTTTGTGCTGTCTGTCGTCGTACCAGGTCGTTTAGTAAACACCGTATTTTTACACCGTATCACTGAGTTGGCCAGAAAATTTGAAAGTTTGTTTATTACAGACAGAAGCTGGGCCGGTTTACTGCAATTTTATGTAATTTTAATATGAATATTTATTAGTTTTTAGGTTTCTATGTAAACTGCCTTGCTGTATTAGACCCCGTTTACACTAGAGCAAAAGTATCCGGATTCACATTGTTTTTTATTCCCATGAGGATGAAAAACAATGTTAATCTGGATACTTTTGCTCTAGGGTAAAAGGGGCCTTAGTATATAGGTAATAGCATGGTTTCGAGTGCAATTTGGAAAAAACATGCACAAGTAAGTTTTTCAAAGACTATCAAAATTGCACGAGTCCGAAGTACGAGTGCTATTTGAGGTCTTTGAAAAACTCACGAGTGCGTGTTTTTTTTTCAAAATTGCACGAGAAATCATGCCATTACTTAATATTAATAATATACATGAAAATTTAGACAAATGTTCTTGCAGCTACGAAGTTACATGCCACTCATTGTTCCACGTCTCGAAGCTTCAATGGTTTAAAACTGCTTCGTTTCGTTCACTAAAACGTCAAACGTTTTTACTCATAGCATCTAACCTCTTTTATATGTCTTCTTGCACATTATTAAAGCAAAACTCCTTCTGTATTTCATCGAAATGTTTTTGACATCTCTATGTTTTGGTCGCCATATTGGATTTTCTCCTGAAGAAAAAACCATCCTTCAAAATCCGCATAGGCAATTCATTGGCTTTCCGGGAGTTTCCGGTTGTTTATTAGCCAATCAGAATGCTTAATACTCATTGAAATTTGCACTGTAGTTCAGTTTTTCTGCACTGTTTACACCTTTTCTGCACTGCATTACATTAAAATTGCAATCATCTCGACCAATCAGGATGTAGTAATTTTGTCATGTATATTATTATCGGTCAAATCATTCAATAAGATATTTTTATATAAGGGTGAAAAAAGTAGAGTGCTTAGTAGGCAGTGTTTTGGATCGGGCGAAGTGAAAAGACATTTCGGGCGTTGCCCTTCGTCAGAGTAAACTCGGCAGTTTCCCAACTTTTCACTTTGCTCTATTTTTTATGTCTCTTCAGTTGAAACACATCCTCCTTTTCGGTTTAAATTTGCAATATGCAGGCATGTTTTATTTACTTATTTTAAAACCGGTTAAACCGGTACGAAGTGTGCAATACGGATTTAAATGTGTATTCCGGCCTGGTATATAAACAAGTTCAAGTTTATTCACATATATTTTTTTACAATTTTGTGAAAGAATATATAAGTATATAATAAGTACAAAGTTTTAAGGTTGAAATATTACAATATAGGCATTGTAGATAGTACAGTGTGCGGTGGTTAAAGGAGCAAACGCTTTCGAGTTAACCACCGAAAGCTGCGTTCCATTCATGGAAAAATAGATGATAATGTCTATAATTTATGATGTCTTATTAATGTTTATTATTTTTATGGTTCCATTTCATGCGCATATATAGAAAAAATGACTAATATAATGAATATTTAAAAGAGAGGATTTTATATTATTAGTGATACTACATTAATAAATCTGTTAGTATTTTATATCATTTTGTCTCAACTCTCAAACAATGAAACTGACTTTTTTCTAAATCAATAACATTATATAGACTGAGAGTATATTTTAAGCAGTTCGTGTTGTATCAGCTATACAAGCTCTTCCGCCGTTTTGGTGATGTACATGAATTGAACTTCTTACTTTTTCTGTTTTCCAAACCATTTTATCTTTTGTCTTATATTTCAGATACAAGAAACCAAAAGGCCGCGAATTTAGGAAGTGGCGATTTAAAAATAGGAAACAAATCTACAATCATGTGTAAATGGTGAAACACCCAAATTTTTATCATTTTAAAAGAGGTGCTATGATGAAAAAAAAAAATTTACAATTTCTTTATAAAATTAAAGTGTACCACCAAACAGGCTTGGAATGGCCATTGTGGCACGTGATGACAATTTACGTCAATTGACCGAACCGAAAAAGATGGTGGCGGTACATTTAACCATAATGCTTTGCGACTTCAAATCAGCTCAAATAACAACATTGTTTATCATGGTAAAATAGATTAAGTAAGCAAGAACGTCATTCCTACCAAAGTTTACCCTTTCAAAACAATATTTAATGTGCGCAAAGGGTTGTGGTTAAATGTATAAGACGCCATCTTTTTCGGTACGGTCAATTCGATACGCATTCTAAATTTTTCATTAGTATTTTTGGATTTTAAATCTTACGCCCCCCCCCTGGAAATCAACATAATTTTGTTAAGGGGGTGATCATGAATAAATATAAAATTTTACTTCTCTACTTTACCTGCTACAAAAACACAACACACAATTATGTACAAAAATTATGCACAATTATGTCAAAAGTGACCATATGTATTTTTATATTTGATATACCAGCAAGATTGGTATAATATAGTAAATTATAGAAAAATCAATTAAAATAGAATAGAAATTAAAAGCAACGTTTTATGTCTAATTCCTATGTCTCGTTACAGTGATCGTACACATTCGGCATTGCATTTGTAAAGGTGAAGTAATACGAGCAACAAATTGCTGCAACATTGTTGCGTTGCAAGTTGAAAAGCGTTGTTGCACGTATTAGTATCACCCACCTTAAACATTGTCACACAACTGAATGATTTTGTTGCAAGTTTGAATCAGCATGTTGCAGAAAGTAGAACTGGAGTCTACTTTTTCAACAATTCTTTTCCAACTTGCAACAAAATCATTGTTGCGTAACAATGTTTAAGGTGGGTGGTAATACGTGCGACAAAGTTGTGTTGAAAGTTGAAGAAAAATGTTGCCCGTATTAATTCACATTAAGGGTTAGAATGTGTCTTGGGATCAGGCCTATACAAAAAGAACACGAGAGATGATGGCAAGTAAATTTATTGCTAGTGTAGAGCAGCATATTCTCGTCTGGTATTCATAACAATAATGGAAAATTAGCTTCTCATCAGTAGAATTTCCGATTTTTCTTTTCAAATACTGAAAGGGGATTGGCATTAAAAATTAAGTTTGTCTGATTTGAAAGAACTCATAAAATTGTAATAGAAGATCCTTTACAACTTTTTCGTATCTAATGATCTCCGTTTTTTCAAGATATTTACGAATTTGTTTTGATGTGTAAATGAGATGGACTCTCTGACGTCAGGAGTGGGGTTAACATATTTTCATACAGAAACAAAATCACTTTACATATCTAACGCATGAAAATGCTCAGTGTCGCAAGGAGTTTTTATAATGTGCACAGTTTCAAATGTTATTTCGCTGAACAAACTTAGAGATATAACTGGTTTTTAGCTACATGTGAAAATATTTTACCCCACACGCTGACGTCAGAGAACCATCTCATTTATACATATCAAACAAAATTGAAAATATCTTGAGAAAAACGAAGAGAGATACGAAAACGTTGTAAAGTGATGTTCTATTACAATTTTATGAGTTCTTTCAAATTAGACAAACTTAATTTTTAGTGCTATTGCCCTTTAACGCACAAGATTGATCAATATATAAGCTGTTTGAAACTGCTATTTGTGGTAGAAATTTCAAGTGAGAATTTTGCGTCGTTATTTAGGATGCAGATATCTAAAATTCTATATCATGTCCGTGCAGGTTCTATCTCGTCTGCATTCCCCTCTCCCCACAAGCCCCCACAAGCCTTTACACGGTACCGGACGCATTCGAGACCGCTCTCGAATTCGTCCTATTTCGCCGTCTAAACAGGCGAAACCGTACTAGTTCGAGACCGGTTCCGAATTTTTCTTCCGTGTAAACAGGCGGAACCGTACTAATTCGAGACTGGTTCCGAATTCGTCCGGTACCGTGTAAACGAGGTCTCAGTAGCGACTACAGAAATACAGTAATACACAACAAACTATGGAAAAAGAAGTGGGAAGGTTATTTCCATTTTGACTGTAACTGGGCAACAGTAACACCATTTACACCAACATATAAACAGTGTTGAAATATTTCATATACGAACTACAAACAGTGACAAATGTGTCTTTAGCGACCTCTATAGTGGTGGGGCAACATTACTCGTTCTTACCCCTACCCCCACTGTAACTAATGCTGGCCATATATTGACGTTCTATTTTTACTTTAAAATTTGCTGTATCCTAGTTTTCCAATTCAATATTGAAAGGGATGGGGGATGGAGAAATATCACGAGAGAAAATGTATTAGTTAAAATCCCAGATATAACGAACCCGGTTTAGTTACAGGGCTTGGTTTATACAGTAAAATTGTATGGTACCCAGCAGTGGCGTAACGGAGGAAGACGGGGCCCTTAGGCATATTTAGTGTGGGGGCCCTTGTTGTCATTATTTGACTGACATGGGGCTGGGGGCCCCGAGGGGCCCCCCAACTGTCGGGGGCCCTTGGTCCTCGCCCTAACCCTACCTAATTAGCGTTACGCCACTGGTACCCAGGTTGTATACTGAATCTGTTTTGCCGATCCCTTAGTACTTACTATGGCCTATGGGTTTCACTGACTGTATACATATATAGTAATCGAATACTACAAATAGCAGGTGTCCGAAAGTACTTTGTCACTGACTGTAGTTGTTTACGAAGCAGTACACAATATACATGCAGTACTTCTTTTCCTTAACACAAAAGAGTTGAACATAATTGTTCCCAGCAACACCAAAGTTGCTAGTTGTTGATAAAAGTTAATAATGAAATGGCCTAAAAGATTGTTTGGAGTGTTCTTTTCTTCTATTCATTTTACCCTCAAATAACCAAGTTGATGATTGCTAGGGTGAAATGACCTTGAGAGATCGCTTGGATTGAAGGTACCTTTTAGGTTCATTATCTTTTTTCTGCTGATATAACAATGAAATAACTCTCGCGTTCATATTTTTCTAAAAAATCTTCCCACTTCACACGTTTAAAATATGTTTAAAGGACATTGGCAACAAAAATTAAGTTTGTCTAATTTGAAAGAACTCGTAAAATTGTAATAGAAGATCCTTTACAATTTTTTCGTATCTTTCTTCGTTTTCAAGATATTTCAATTTGTTTAATAATATAAACGATGGTCTCTGACGTCATGAGCAGGGTACAGTATTTTCACACGTAGAAAAATCAGTTATATCTCTAAATTTGTTCAACGAAATCACTTGGAACTGTGCACATAAAAACGCCTTGTCACACTGAACATTTCATAACTGATGTTGCTTTGTGTAAAAATACTGTACCCTGCTCATGATGTTAGAGCCCATCTCATTTACATATTAAACAAATTGAAATATCTTGAAAACGAAGAAAGATATGAAAAAGTTGTAAAAGATCTTCTATTACAATTTTACGAGATCTTTCAAATTAAACAAACTTAATTTTTATTGTCAATACCCTTCTAAAAAATATGCTGAAAACACCAGTGTTGCGCACGTGTTTTCAGTGTTGAAAACTACTCAAGGTTCAACACATCTTGGATCCTGACAGTCACTGTAGGGAGAACCGTACGACGTACGGGAGCTGGGGTTAAAACATAACAATTCGGAAACACATGCAGTACTGTAATACAAAACCTTTTACACTATATCGTTGCCGTGAAACAGGGTATTAGTGGAGAAAACCAAACATTGATATATCTGACATCTGTACTTGCTTTCAACGCTCAACGGACGATTCCATAAATCAGTTTCATGGCTCACATATCCATTGAATCATTATATGAACTGGATCAACGCGTTAAAGAACTTGGTTAGTAAAATCAATAGTTGCCCGAAGCGTGGTCGTTCTTCACCTGACAAAGCCCAGCAGTAACCCATGATTGTAAATAAATCATCTGGACAGCCAGTCGGTTGACCTAAGCGATGACCGTTTTTCAGGTAAAATACCATTTCAAAGGCGTCGATACTCGCATATGGTTGCTGTCCCAAAGTAATCAGTTCCCACAATGTAACCCCAAACGACCACTAAAAGGAAAAAAAGGACATAGAATAAAACTCTACTTAACAATTATTCGCCGAAGGCGAGGTGAATATTGGTGAATAATAACCGAGACGAAGTCGAGGTTATTATTCACCGGTATTCACTGAGACTGAGGCGAATAACTGTTTTAGTATAAATACACATTTTTTGTACTTTTAGGAACAGCATTTTCTTTAGAATTGTTAATTTCCTCCTCTTCTGTCACATTGACAAATCGGCTGGCGGCCATTTTGAATAAACGTTGTAGGTGATTATCTATTACTTAATCCGAAGTATTAATTTTCTATAATCACCTGTGTATTTATACTAAACGCAAATCTTGTTTTGGCTTCTGGTTGATATGCAAAATATTGCTACTCGTGCTAAAAATAGTTAGTTAACTAGGAAAGATCCCAAAGCTCAGATCAGAATGTTTTTCTTAAAGTGCCCCTAACCTTGATAGTTTTATTGTCTTATTTGGAAGAACTTTTAAAATGATAAAGTAACTTCTATGGAAGATTTTCGCTTTTTTGCTTTGTTTTTGAGATATTTCATTTTGTTTTATATGCAAATGTCCGGAATTTACGTCACACAAACTTCTTCGATAAGTCATTATGCATGTGTATCTCTTTCATTCTCGAATGAAATCCTTTAAAATCGAGAAGTTTAGTGTTGTGGGAGAAACACGCACACATGTTATTCATACTTTAGTGTTTTTATTTAATGAACGCGAAGATATATAACATTCTCTGATAAGTCATTATGCATGTGTGACGTCCGGACATTTGTATATCAAACAAAATGAAATATCTCAAAAACAAGCGAAAACGCGAAAATCTTCCAAAGAAGTTACTTTATCATTTTAAAAGTTCTTCCAAATAAGACAATAAAAAATGTCGAGGTTAGGGGCACTTTAAAAGGGCACTGTCAAACCGATCAAGTCGTGCGGGCCTGGGGCAGAAAAATCTTGAAATTGGTTCGGAAGCGAGCGAGAACAAAATATTCAAATAGTATATATATATATATATATAGCGAGTAACTCTTGATTGTTGTACAGCTTGATCGCCTCGACAATGCCTCTTTAATTCAAGGCTCGTTTACACAGGCAATTTTTGTTGCGATTTTTCTCCTTCTGACACATGCGATTGAATGGATTGACTTACGGAGGTATTGAACATTTGTGCATAGCTCTACGAGGTTCAATACTTTGGCGAGTCATTCATTCAATCGCATGTGTCAGGAAGAGAAAAATCGCCTGTGTAAACGGGCCTTTATTAAAAAGGGACAACAGGACAAGACACGGCAAGATAGGTTCTTCAACAAAAGAAGGAACGGCCGGATACCTTCTTCGTAAATTTCGAATTACATTTCTTTAACTTTACTCCACATTATTTATATTTTATAATCGTTTACGACGATATTAAGAAAGAAAGAGAACATACCACATCGCTTGCAGTCGTAAACCGGTGTTGTTCAAGACTTTCAACCGACATCCATTTCACCGGCTTGTTTTCATTGTCGCCAAGGCAGTGATAGTCCATTGGGAACAAGTCTCTCGATAAAGCACAATCTGAGATCTTGATATGGAATTCGTCGTCAATCCTAAAATCAATCAACATTTACATTTATTCTCTTAAGCCCGAATCAAACGAGAACGCAAGTCATCGCAAGTTGGCAGTCACGCTATCTCAGCCAGCCGCTTTGAATAGTTTCCCGAAAATATCATGTACCGTGACAAAGTTAAAACTTGTTTAAAACACTCATGAAACCTTTATTTTGTTAATTTGGGTGTTCGAACGACCACCACAGAAATTCTGACTGCCAACTTGCGATGACTTGCGTTCTCGTTTGATTAGGGCTTTAGAGACTGTTTATATGGAGGCGAGTTACCCAGCCAGGCGAGTTACCCGGCCAGGCGAGTTACCCAGCCAGGCGAGTTACCCAGCCAGGCGAGTTACCCAGCCAGGCGAGTTACTCGGCAGCTGCAGTGTTCCCACTGCAGTGTTTATATGAGACAGACGAGTAACTCGCCCTGGCGAGAACTCGGCACTGGCAGCCGGGATCTCGGCAAAGCGGAATAAACACTTCCCCATATAAACACTTTTCCCCAGGTAACTCGGCATAGCGGGATAAATTTTCTATATTCGTTGCTTTATGTCACTTTCGTTGATGATAATCATCTCAAATATTACAACTTGCCAGGTAATTATAACTCGCTTTCATATAAACAGAACGTAAAGTTTATCCCGGCAAACAGGGTAACTCCGCTGACCGGGTAACTCGGCTCCAGGAGTTAGAAGAACCATTTTCAGCTACCAATATAAAATGCATTGTTTAGTAATTTCGTAACTTCAATTCATATTGCCGTGTGAAGACGAAGACAATGAAGAAGATGATGGGGAAGAGGAAGAGGAAAAAGACGAAGAAAAGGAGGAGGAAGAAGAAGAGAAAAAGAAAGAAGAACAGAAAAAATATTGAAGAGGAAGTAAAAGTGTAAGTGGAAGTAGATTGCAAATTTTATGCTAGAATGGAATTTACGATAATGAATATTTGAACAAAAGCCTTCTTTTGCAAGGCTGTTCCCATTATCCCGATTTTAAAATTAGAACTGTTGCCTCATACAGGCTACTCTACAAGTGATACTTTAAAGACGTTCACGTGATCAATTTTGTTAAAAAGTGAAATCCGTACTATTCCAAAATATTGAAAAATAAGACTTAAGACGTTGACGGAACCATTTTTAATAAAAAGGGAAATTTTTAAGTGGGAGTAAAGCTGTAAGTGAGGTCTAATATTCTACAAAATACTTACATGCAATTCCGCGTCGCCAAATCCTTGTGCACCAGATTTCGCATTTCCAAATACAACATTCCGTTCGCAATTTGTAAAGCTATATCAATCAAGTCCCGAGTAGTTACACTCTGTTAAAAGCAATCAAAGTACAAACTTCGTAAGAACAAAAGTAGTAACAGACGTTTGTTGGACGTTCGTCAAGCTCAATTACTCAGAAAAGATTTCTGAGCAGCAGACAGGGTTCGAACCTGCAACCTTCTAATGACCGGTTACCCTGCGAGCAGAGCCTTCTTTTCCTTATTTCTTCGCTGAGAGAGAGGAAGAAAAGTAGGCTCTGCTGTATTCGTGTTTGGCTTCGTCCAAGATTTAGGACGAAGTCACCCGTTTAAGACCCGTTTAACCGGTTCTCGTTTTGTTTTCTGCTCTGATTGGGACTGGGTTCGAGATTGTAACTAAGCAACTGACATGCATGCGCAATGGAAACCAGTCACGAATACAGCAGAGCCTACTTTTCTTCCTCTCTCTCAGCGAAGAAATAAGGAAAAGAAGGCTCTGCTCGCCATTGAGCCACTGAGGCTTGCAGGTTCGAACCCTGTCTGGGGCTCAGAAATCTTTTCTGAGTAATTGAGCTTGATGAAGGTCCACCAAACGTCTGTTACATTACACCAAGCTCGCAAACGTTACCACATGCACTACATGTATACGTACAACTTATCATAAGAAAAGTAGTACTAAAAAGATGCAGTTTGCCAAAACAGTTTTCTGCTCTATAAAAGCGAGTGTTGCGTAGGCAGTGCGTTAACGTATAAAGAACACCATGTAGTGAACTGCCGAGATCTTTCAGAATCAACGTATTAATGTTTCGAGCCAATCAGCACCATCAGAGTAAATCGCGGGCTATGGTTCGGAACTTCTGTACTTCGTTCCCAAAAATGGCAAAAGTCTTAAAATATTCGACTTTGATTATTTTCAAATTTTTGGACACGCAGATTATTAGTAATTTATAGGTCAGACAACTGGATATTGAAAATACAGAAAGAAACTACAGATCATCGAATAGTACAGTTACTACTTCTATTTAGTTAGATTAGCTTCGATATATACGTCTAGATAGACAGTGCTTTACTAACTTATTTGTTGAAATGTAATATAGGTATGTAACTTTGTATTTGTAATCTGTATTGGGACAAATAAAAATAGAATAATTCTTATTCTCCTTACTAATTAATTTTCGCCCAACTAACCTTTTCTAGCCCAGTCCCCTCAGGTGTTCTCGACTTCTTTAAAAAGTTCTTCAGATTTCCCTGATTCATACTTGGAGTGAGAACCAAGGGACGGTCAATGTCATCTTCGGCAATGCACACGTACGCTATCGAGCTAATGTTTTGATGATTCAGCCCCTTTAACATACTTCCCTCAGCCAAAAGGAGACTGGCCTGTTCTTCTGATGCTTTCTCTAAATAAGATTTAAAGAATAATATTGGAACGTTTTTTCGTTTATTTTTGCTGTACAAGTTGTCGTAAGTTAAACTCGAAGAAAAACTCTGTAAGTTAAATGATGACGCAGTGCTATTCTAATATATTCCGGGGGGGACTTCTTTCATTCTTGATATATTAAGATATATTATACCAGGATTTTACACGTCTTTCAAGAAACACCCCTATGGGTACCTTATCTATATAAGGTACAAACCTGTCTGTTATCGCTCTTTAGGACTTACGAGCTTTAAGCGACATAAATATTTGTCGTCTATGAAAGACTGATACTAGTGTTTCACATTTTCACTGGTTTTAGCATTTCAACTACGACAAGTATGTATGTCGTTAAACCTGGTAAGTTTACCCCCCGGAAAGTTTACACTATCTATGTATGTATCGTGTGAATTTTCGCCACTCATCACAATACTGCGAAGTTTCTGTGAAACTTTGCACTAAAAAGCAAGATAAGTTTTACGGTTAACTATTATATTTGATATTTGAAGCTAGTTTAATGACTTCCAAAACGCCCCAGTACTGCTAAAATTATTGTAGTGTCAGTATTGAAGTCAATTTTAAGCAACAATTCTCATCTTTTGGTGAGTTGACGTCGTCCTGAAGACGTGAAAATGCTCTAAGTGGCGTTGTATGAAGAACGAGGACGGTGTTAAGATTACTATTGGGACAAAAAATTATTCATTCTCTTTGTTTCGCAACTAGAATTCTTCTGTCGTACTCCCGTCGTACTTCCGTTGCCGAAGTCCCTAATAATGACTTATCGGAGAAGGTAATCATTACCTATATAATCATTATAATATATATATATATATATATGTTATATATCTTTGCTATTATCAGACATAATCACTTGAAATTCGCAACGTGGTTCCTTCGAATTAAGTTTGGTAACAAAGATATCTCCGAGAGAGATCTCAAACAAAAAAGAAAGAATCCAAAAATCAATGATTCCCAAAAAGTAAAATAGACTAGAATATATTTGACCAGAAACATTAGTCAAAAGAGAGACGCAACGTTTCGACATGCACAAGGTTTTAATGTTTTCATCAGGGGTTATATCAACAGTCCAGCTTATTGCCAAAGCCAATCTTATCATTTTTTACTCGGGCTTCCTATGGTAGGCCGAGTCTGGGTTTTTTTAGGGGGGTGTCACGATTTTGCATTTTTGCACGTTTTACTTCCGCTACTATTCATACTTCCGGTGAGTTGTTAGCCGTGTGATGGAGTGAGGCCGTGAGGCATGTTGTAAGTTCTTTGCTCCTTTAGCTTTTGGAGTTGGACAAAAAGTTGAACAACTTTGCCTTTCGTTCAAGGTGTTCTTGCACGTTGTTGGTAGATTTCGAAACTGAATGACTGATGTGATGTGATCGTAAATATGTTCACTTCTGTGAAGTATGCACCACATTCACCCTCCGATTCAGGCTCCGCTCCAAGTGCACCGAGCCTGAACGAAAGGTAAATATGGTGCATACTTCACACAAGTGAACGTGACTTGCCAGTTACGTAGCCGGTTGTTCTCATATCTATCAATTAGTAATATTTAAAACACGTGATGCGAGTGTTTTGAATGGCTTCAAAAACGATTCGTTATTGGATGTTATGTTCATTAGTATTCTTTATATAAAATTGTATGTTCATTAGTATTCTTTATATAAAATTGTATGTTCATTAGTATTCTTTATATAAAATTGTATGTTCAATAGTATTCTTTATATAAAATTGTATGTTCATTAGTATTCTTCCTGACGTCAAGAAATTTTATAGGTATAAAAACCACGGACATGTTACTGATTTCCTTCGTGTTTTCCTCATGAATTATTAATGCGTTTTTTAATACCATTTATTAACATTGTATAATTAAGAGGAGATTTGTTTCTATGTCGCGTAACATGCGCTCGAAAATGATTTCTACCGATCATATCTACATTCATATTCATAGAATTTTTTTGTCTTTTGATGTTTCTCAACCCCCATATCTACTTAAAAAGTTTGTTGACTGTATGAACTAACACAATAATGCTAAAATAAAGTATTTTGGAGCGGTACACCAAATTGTTATTTCAACGCGAGCAAAATTTGCATTGATTATTGTAAAAATGGCAAATTCAACATTGACGTAGTATACTGTACCTATCTTCATAATTATGATTATTTTTAATCTTTTGATACGTTTCTCAACCCCAAAATGCCAATAAAAATGTGTTGATTCTATAAGTTACGCAATAATGCTAAAATACTGTGGTAGAGTTCGCAAAGTAGCGGCCCCGGTTACTTTCGGGATTAGCGCCCATTAGGGGCTGTTCAGGGGCCCCGTTATTTTCGGATGGTAAAAAGGTATAGTAAGACAGCTAGACAAAAGACAACATTTGATTGAGAAGTTACTTTTATCTTTCTTGGTTCTTATACTCGCACGTTAGTTCCATGATATCTTGGAAAGTTTGCACCATGTTTGTAGTAAATGTGTTAACCATTGAGTCGTTACTTTCTTTTGTGCACGCGTTACATGCATACATACATACACGTGTCTATAGAAATCATGTCAGCGCATAACTGCTTGTGGGTATCTGTTTCACATAAAAAGTTATATCGGTTAAATGTAACGTGTTACTTTTTGGTATAGTCGTTACTTTCGGGGGTACCGTTACTTTCGGAAATTATTAGGTCTCGACAATTTGCCGTTACTTTCGGGGGGCCGCTACTTTCGGGGGGGGGGGGGGGGCCGCTACTTTCGGGGGGCCGCTACTTTCGGGGGGGGCGCTACTTTCGGGGGGCCGTTACTTTCGGGGGGCCACTATTTTCGGGGGGCCGTTACTCAGTTTTGGGGGGCCGATACTTTTGGGGGGCCGCTACTTTCGAGGGGCCGCTATTTTGGAAACTCTATGGTAAGGAGGTTTTGAGTAATACGTGAAGGGTTTTGAGCGTTTTTCACCAAAAATGCATGAGATAGAAAAAGTTCTCTTAATTACTACGGCAATATTATGACACGAAATTTGCACTACCGTGGATATACTGAATATTATATGACGAACCTGAGACGGTTTTCACAAAGACATCCTGTACTTCGCCATCTTCGGGTCCCGTGACGACTCCCTCAAATATTTTACCAAACGTGCCTTCTTGGATAACATCGCCCAGCGATACTCGTGATCTGTCGAGCACAATGTCTTGAAGCTTAGAGCGGATTTCCTGGTTTCTTTTTTCACGGAGAGGAACTGTATCCTCGGGATGAAGCGGATCTTGAGGGATCTGGTTCCCGATGGTAGAGGTCTCGTCAGGCTTGGGTGCAAACACTATCAGTTGAGTTTTAAAAAAAAACAACATCAGACTTATAATGCCTATATGACCTCGAATTCCATATTAGAAATGTAGATTCTACCATCCCCGTTCCCAGGGCCAAATGTCCATGTTCGCACCCAGGGCAATGTGATATATTCAATAACTCAATTACTCAATGTCCTATAATCTAGGGGGCTTTCCATTTGCACGGTTAGACCGGTCAGTCCGGTTAAATGGAACACGATTCGTTTGAGGCCTGGGATGGTCTGACTGGAAAATTTGGTCCTAATCCAAAGCAAGTCCATTCTGGCCGGACTGACCGGTCTAACCTTGTCAATTGGAAAGCGCCCTAGGACATCCGGTTTTCATCTGACGAAGGGCCTCCGATTTCCCAGTGTTCCGAGGAGGCCCTGGGAACGAGGATGAGGTTCTACATGACGTAGATATATAGAGAATGAGAAAATATATTTCAATTTCAGCCCCGTGTTAAAATGTCTTCAGATGTTAGTCAATTCGATATTAGTATAGTCTAGGACTCTAAGTCTTTAGATGTACTATTTAGTATTTAAAGTGTATGTAACATTCGCCTCGGGAGACAACGCCAGTCTCGGGGCTACAAAACACATTGTTATATACCAAAGACTTTCGTTTGCCAATAATGAAATCCTATTGGTCAAATCATGGTCATGTGTTGTTCAACAAACTCAATTGTTTCTTTCTGCCGAGGGAAACAGTGCAATGTTTCCCTCTGACGTCAGCTTTAATCATGCGTTGTTCACGTGAATACACAATGATTATTGCATCAGATCAAGAACTTTGGACTTTTCGGAACATTTTGAAAACAAGAGCTGTTTCGAGCTTGTTTGGTACGAAATAGTCCATTTTCCAAAGGAAAGAATATCTATAAATATCTTCAAAGAAGGTCTGAAGAAAACCTGGATAAATTTAAAGCTGTTCTTTGTACTTGTTGCGTCTGGTGTATTTGTTCAGTTGAATTGAAATACGAAGACAAAGTCAAAGTGAACATTTGGTAAGTCTTTTTGCCTTTTACAAGTTTCGAGCAGTTTGGTATTTTGTATTTTAAAAGTCTTTGGTATATAACAAAACGCTTGTTGACTGTTGCCTCGAGAAACATCGAGTTTTACGGTCCCTCAGGCTTCAATGTCACCCTCGGGCTAAAGCTCTCGGGTGACATTGAAGCCTTCGGGTCCGTAAAACTCGATGTTTCCCTCGGCGCCAGTCAACAAGTGTATACCGTTTCCCTCGGTACCACTAAATAAGTGTATATTGTCATCCCGCTTGACTGATCATACTTTAACGCACATGAAGACACTCATCAAACATGGACTTATTTTTTTTGGGGGGGAGGGGGGGGGGTCATGAATTATTAAAGATTTTTGAAATTATGTATTAAAGAAATTTTAGATAATTGTGAGAATAGCTCATAGTATAGAAATAAAATTCTAAAATCATTAATAATTCATAAATTTAAAAAAAATAAATACATGTTGTTAATCAATATTTCAGTAGAAATCGGAAAAATAGGTCGATTTTCTATAGGTCGATTTTCTCTTAAAATATAGATTCGTTCGTTTGAGAAACTATATCTTCACCCGGTATTTTTAACGTGCTTGGCTGTATTTAGAAATCGGAGGAAGAACACTAACTCGTGTTGGATATATTACATCATACCAAACACTATAATTTGTAAAATACAACGCATGATTAACTAAATTCCAATTTACCTTCCATGTTAGCAACCAGTACTGGTGGAGGACAACCAATAAGTGCACACCCAACTGGCGCCAGGCGCTCTGGTGGCAAATAGGTGTGACGAAGGACTGGTACGGTCAGATTCAAAGGTCGGTTATTTTGAACATGATGAACCATTGGTCTAGGAGGTGGAAAAGCAGGGTGCCTTGGTGGTTCCCTGTGTAAAGCAAACTTTGATATTAATAAATGTTCTTTAAAACAACTTACCGTGAATTGTCATGTGGCGAGAATATTGATAATTTGCCGATGCCAAAACAGAGCGAAACAATTGATCAGCGAGACACTAAACCTCGTACCCGGTTTTTTTCAACCCGCTGCGCGAAGAAACGACCCTGATATATCATGGTCACGTGACTATCAAAATCAGGTTGTGATAAATTTTGTTTGGACAGGGGTGGGGTAGAGAAGATTTGAAGCTTCTTGCGTGAAAGATTTACCGTTTGAGAAAATACTTCGATCTTGGATTCAAGAGTTTAGCGCTAAGTGGGTACAATATGGCTATGATTTTCGATTATGTTCACAAGAAACGGCTGACGTAGAAGAGACTCGCGGTTCAGAGAAGCGAAGTAAAGAAGCAGGTCGCAGACGGTAAATAATTTACCTTTTCAAATTCCCATTCCTTCTCTAGCTGCTCAAGATTTCTGCTATAATGCTTATTCTTACATACAGCTTGTTTTGATGTGATTACTGTACATAAATTAGGAATTGACCAAAGTTCCGCACCGTCGCACCTCTCCAACCCGGGTCGACCTGGGTCTTGAAAAGGGTCACCCGGCAAGACGGGTTGACCCGGCTATCGTGTAAACGCTAACCGAGGTTTACTCGTAAACGGGTTGACCCGGGTTGGCGAGCTAACCCGGGTTGGCTCTCAACCCGGGCTCGTGTAAAGGCCCCCTAAGATATTTTTCTCTTGTCTCCTTTGGTTACCCATTAGAATTCAAAACTTCTGCCGTCGAGCGCTTCGAATTTCTCTCCGCTCCGCACTTCGGTAATTTATGTACAGTATTCACATCAAAACAAGCTGTATGTAAGAATAAGCATTATAGCAGAAATCTTGAGCAGCTAGAGAAGGAATGGGAATTTGAAAAGGTAAATATTTACCGTCAGCGACCTGCTTCTTTGCTTCGCTTCTCTGAGCCGCGAGTCTCTTCTACGTTAGCCGTTTCTTGTGAACATAATCGAAAATCACTGATAGCCATATCGTGCCCACGTAGCGCTGAACTCTTGAGTCGAAGATTAAAGTATTTTCTCAAACGGTAAATCTTTCAAGCAAGAAGCTTCAAATCCTCTCCACCCCACCCATGTCCAAGCAAAATTTGTCACAACCAGATTTTGGTACTCACGTGACAATAATATACCAGGGTCTTTTCTTCGCGCAGCGGGTTGACTGAAAGGTCTTGTTTACACGAAGGTAGGATGACTCCTATTAAGGCTCGCTTACACATGCGACTTTTGTGCCAACTTCTAATTTAGACGCATGTTACGTAGAACAACAGTCCGCGAATTGTGCTGTGGTTTCATCTTCCTCGCTTTTCTGCTCGTTCGTAATTGCTTAACATGCATCAGAATCAGAAGTTGGCGGTATTTCTCGCATCAAAAATCGCACGTGTAAACGGGCCTTTAGAGCGACTATTCGAGGAGTAAAAAGCCTTACATAAAACAAGTGCCGAGTTTTCATTCGAGCAATAGTAAGAATATTTTAGCATTGCACTCATACAGTCTAGTTCTCACTTGTCGTGAGAATCGTATGAATCGCGGACAGTTCTATTCCCGATTGTCGGCGATGCTTACGACAGCCACGTTCACACTTGTGACTTGTTGTGACTTGTCGTAAAAATTGGGGATTTTTTCTGTCCTCGATCGTCCCAGACGAGTGGTTTCAGTGTTTTTCAGTATTCACACATGTCGCAACTAGTCGTAAGAATCCCAGATCGTCGGCGACCGTCGGGATGTGTTTTCGAAATAGAAATGATTCCGATTCTTGCGATGCTACCGATCAGATCGGCGACTGTCTGGGACGTCACTTCAACTACATGTATGTTCACACTTGTCGTATATAACAATCCCAGACGATCGGGGACAGGAAAATTCCCCGATTCTTACCATTCTTACGATAAGTGAGAACTAGGCTTAAACATTCATGATTTGTGTAACATGTACTTCACTCCAATGTACTTCACTCCAAATTACTGTAGTTACCATACCGCCTCTTATTATACAACTGCATTAAAAACTGTTCAAATAACGCTAAAAATGAGTGCAACTATACAGCGATATTTGGATAGTTAGTTATTTGCACTGGTTATTTGGATTGTTAGCCAATTAAATTTATCACACGGGTGACTACTTCATGTATGCTTATTATTTTGTCCTGGTGCAAGTCACGCTACTTCTCTGGCCTTTTTAAAGTTTCCTTTTTCCATAAAAAATTGTTGATCAGAGCAGTTGTAAATACGGCACAACTCGTAAAAATATACAGCGATACTACAAACCAAAACATCTAATAAGATATATGTACCGTACCTCTCACTTTCCTTGTCAGGTTTTGGAATAGAATGAATGTGCAGCACAGCGACAGCCATTGCCATGATAAAGATAACAGCGCATGCTACACCAACAGCAATATAAAACACCCGTGTTTCTTTCGATTCTGAGCCAAATCTTACTTCCAAATCTTCATTAATAGGAGTCACTAACTCTACAACAAACACAAAACGCAGTAAGCGTAAATGTTCTTCCAGCTATTTTACTCAGAAAAAATTTCTGAGTTCCCAAGCAGGACTCGAACCCAGGACCTTCTAATTGCCGGTGAGACGCAGACGCTCTAACCACTAAGCTACAGACTAGTCCCTAGTCCTCTTTTCTCTCGAACTTATTTTGGTGACGTCACAGAATAGGGATCGAGCGAGAGGACTAGCGGAAAATGTTCATCTTTATCTATCATGAATCCTGCTGGAGCTCGGATTCTTTAATCTTTATGAACGAGGGCACTTAAACTTCTTCTTGAGAGCAGACAGCAAACGAGTAGGTTTCTTTGTTTTACATTACGTTAAAAGGTTGTTTCATATACGAGGCTTTATAAAGTAGTGTTCGGCGTAGGAAGTGATTGTGTTGAAACACATTTATACAAATCGAAATATGCTATTTTAACGTTTCGGGAGTAGACCAGCCTTGCTATATGATGTTATAAAGAATTGTGCAGACCGACGCGAGTGTTATCTGCCTTGGTTTTCCGCCAAACGGCCGTTTGGTGCCTGTATAATTTGGGGCCAAATTTGGGGCCAAGCAAAACATTTTATTCCAGGCCTCTCACAATTTCGGTCTGCCACTCGACGTTAAAAAGAGAGGCCTGGGAACCAGGCTGACTAAGCTATAGGGGGATCGATGTGTGCCATTATACTGCTAATGTGCAAGTATGATGATACAGTGGAACCTCTAATTAACGGACACTTGGTGAAGTTCCCAAAGGATACATTACTATATTCTCTCAACCTCCATTCAGCGGACACCTCTAATTAACGGACACTTGGTGAAGTTCCCAAACGACACATTACTATATTCCCCCAACCTCCATCCAGCGGACACCACTAATTAACGGACACTTGGTGAAGTTCCCAAACGATACATTACTATATTCTCCCAACCTCCATCCAGCGGACACCACTAATTAACGGACACTTGGTGAAGTTCCCAAACGATACATTACTATATTCCTTCAACCTCCATCCAGCGGACACCTCTAAATAACGGACGTGTGAAACGTTCCCGTTGGTGTCCGCTAATTAGAGGTTCCACTATATGTTAATGTCGTAATGCATGTTGTTAAGAGAAAAGATTGATATGCTAGCTTGGACATAAGAATCAGTGAGTGCAAATGTTCTTCTAGCAATTTTAGTCAGAAAGTTTTCTAAGTCCCTAAGCAGAACTCGAACCAAAACCTTTTGATCGCTGGGGACTGAGACGCTCTAACCATAGTCAATCGAGATATGGTCTGGAAACTTGGCAAACTCCAAAGCGCCTATAATGAGCTGTGATTTTATGTTGAACCGCACCTTACACCGTGCACATCCTTTGTTTTAGGTTTATTAATATTTAAATAGCACGGTTGAGTAATTGCACTGAAACGTTGCTATTGGATAATTCGTTCATTATACTAAAATACAATGGGTTCAGTGACCGTACACCGTGCACAAAGCGAACAAAAAGATAGAACAAAGACTTCAGCTGAGTTTCCAGACCATATTTTGAATGACTATGCTCTAACCATTGAGCTATGTGCAAGTCTGCGTGAATTATTACTCTCCTTTTCTTATGAGTGTTAGAACTAATGTGGCACCATACCTTTTACACAAGTCTTCCTTCGAATAAAATGCAAAGTAGTTCGATTTCCATAAAAGAAACCAGTAACGTTTAGGTAGATATTGATACCTGCCACACCGTAAACGGCATTAGTGCATTTAACCATAACGCAAAAATCTAGACGGAAAGAAATAGAGAACATTGAATGTTTATGTACAACCGTTCGTTGTTGCAGGTTTCAACAAATTCACTGTTTGTGGCCAGAACTAAAGCATACGTAATGACAGGAACTTGGGAAAGTACTTAAAGTTGGGAGGGGACAAAACAGCATTAAAATGCGAGAAGGGGGGTGTTAACTCCCAATCCCACTATAGCATTAGCATTTTATGCTACAGCATTTTATGGTCAAAAAACGCGTTTGTGGCCTAATAATCGTCACTAAATGTCAATAGCCTTCCGCCTATGTTTCTGCTGATCTGCACAAGCTAATGGCGGAAATTGACTGCCAACCGTCAATTTTTGCCGAGTTTTGCCGAGGAGGTGCTTTGTTCATTTGTTGTATCTACTGCGCATGCGCGAGTAGATACATTGCTGTCGTCCGTGTAAGGTAATGTAATGTAATGTAAGGTAAGGTAAGTTAACAAAAGAATGCCTTCGGAGCCAATCAAAACATAGAATAAAACGATTGACTCACGACAGACCACCGAAGCCAAAATAACTACTGTACACCAAGTATTTCATAAGTCATTGTTGACAGCATGGTCGCATGGAGCGAGGTATTTGACAAGGAGCGGGATATTCAACAAGAGGAAGTTTTTACAAATTTAGTAAGTATTTTAAGTATGAATCGTAGTCAACTCTTAATTGTGATGTACTAGACGTTGTTGGAATAATGATAAAAGTTTTTGAAAGCAAATTAATCGAGTCGTTGCGTGGACGATTTCATATTCAGACGAGCCAATTTACATGGCCAACATGTCTGGTCGAGCTTCGTAAACTGACAAGACTGTGCGTTGCCGAATAGAAATGGATGACCTTCTTCTACGAAAACAAAGTTAGCTTCATGGTCCAGCAACAATGCCCAAAACCTATGGTAGTCCACGAGCGAAATATGCTATTAAATAACATATTGTCGATGTAGATGACAAATAATCAAATGTCAGTAACTGGCAAGTCTATATACAGTATTAATGGAGTAAAATTGTATGATGCAGCTGTCAATGTCATGCAAAATCATGTTATGAATGTGCAAACATTTATTGTACCTTTTTCTGCATGTATGCATATGTCTTGAAGAACAATTAATGTATGGTTGCTCTTATAATTTTGATGACATAATTTGCTGGACATCTTTTTCATTCACTATTAAATTTTACAGCAGTAATACTCGAGATGCTTGTTATCTCAAGCGATTTCCTTTACCTTCTAACTAGATTATTGTTTGACAAATTGTTGTAACGAAAATATTTAAATACTGTATTAAATTAGTCAATTAAGTCAAATTTTGTGAATTGTTATATAGTTATGTTAATTTGATTGACCTACTTAAAGTGCCTCTATGGCCTGTGGGATCTTTACATATTTAAATAACTTAGGTTAAAAGAAAATGTTTCCCGAAATTTTCTCTCAAAAATATTAAATCCCCGCCCATTAACAGCGCTTCAAAGTTGGTACCTCTATAACTGTGACCGTGCATTAGGGACATGGTGCGAGTTTACTCTGTGACGTCACGGTCAGGACCGAACTTCTGACTATTTAGTATGTTTTTGGTATTGTGTCTCTTAAACCTTTATTTAAGCAATGAAAACTTTAGATATATTCATCAATATGTTCCAAGATGGTTCGTCTGACTCAGACTCGGTGGAAGAAATTTTGGTGTTCCGACTGTGACGCAAATGTGACGTAAATCTATCAATTAGAGCCCAGGCCCAAGAAAACGGTCTAACTTTCAAAATGGCGCGATTTGGGCTGATTTGGCCAACTTCGGAGCACTGTTAATGGGCGAGCATTTAATATTTTTGAGAAAAAATTTCGGGAAACATTTTCTTTTAACCTAAGTTATTTAAATATGTAAAGATCCCACAGACCATAGAGGCACTTTAAAGCTTTACTACCATACTTTATGACTATAGCTTTTCGTACCATAGCTTTAATAGACAAGCTATTAGCGCACTGCCTCTCACCACTGAGGACCGGAGTAAAGCCCATTTGGATTGAGTTAGTATTTGAATGGGTGACCATGGACCTGTCCGGGCTTGGAACAGTCATGCCAGATATGAGTAGAGTTGTTAGCACTTAGCCTTCTGTGCCTTGCTGGCTTTACTCTGAGAGTCTGAGTTGACTGAGTTCTTTATCAAAGTTAAAACACAGCATGGCCTGTGAGCATACAGTGGACAATTTTGTCAAAAATCTTGTTCAGCTCTAGATCTGAATACAAGGTTGTTACAACTAGATACAATTCCATCAATTTTGTCAAGAATCTTGTTAGCTATGAATACAAGGTTGTTACAAGTAAACAGTTGCATCATTGTTTTTACCATAGTAGCTATAGGCATTAAACGCAGTAGATACCATGCACGCCTGGGCGTGCCTATTTAGGTGTTGTTAAATGTCTTGTATAATAAAATAAAGAAACCAAAGTTTGTGCCCACCAGAGCTACTCCAGCGGTCTGACCACAGAATAGTAGATACACCAGTCAATAAGAAAGTTCCACTGCCACACACGAGTTTTGACAGTCAAAGTCAGTCCGAACCGCAATACCAAGACAAAAATCGTGAAATACCGCAGTACCGCGTCGAAAATTTAAGGAGTACCGAAACTGCTTAAATGGATAAAACGAAATACCGTACCGAAGCGGAAAAATTACCGAAATACCGCACGAAAAACACCACAATACCGCAATAATGAAAATATCAATGTCCCCCTCATTTATAGCATTCATTTATGTTTCACTTCCATGCAGTTTCAATTCCATGCAGTGCAAATTTCAATGAGTCTTAAGCATTTTGATTGGCTAATAAGTAACCGGAAACGACCGAAAAGCCAATGAAATGCTTATGCCGATTTTGAAGGATAGTTTTTCCTTCACGACAAAATCCACTATGGCGACCAAAACATAGAATTGTCGAAGAACATTTTTTTTGTCAATGAAATACAGAATGAATTTTGCTTTAATCTTGTCAATAAAGTTCCTGCAAGAAGACTAGGGGAGGTTACTGTGAGTAAAATGTTTTTAAACCAACAAAAAATAGGATAAACGGTCAGGCTTATATACATATTAATTATATAGACGACAGTAGATCAGTTTTAACCATTGAAGTCTCGGGAGGTGGAGCAATGAGTGGTATGTATTGTAAGCTCGTATAGTTGAAAGAACATAGTCTAGCATTTTCATGTATATTATATAATAAGTAATGAGTTTTTCAAAGACCTCAAATAGCACTCATTCTTTGGACTCGTGCTATTTCGTTAATCGTTGAAAAACTCACTCATACATGGTATTTTTCCCAAGTTACTTGAAACCATGCTATATATTACCTACACTGCATACAAATTTAGTTTAGGAAATTCGCAGAACTCTTACCTTCCTTTTTGGTTGGAATTTTCCCTGGATGCGGATGCTGTATGTCAACAATGTTACTGACATTTATTGTAACATAAAAAGTATAGAATATTGCATCCTGTAAGTGAGAAGAAAATGAAAGCATCAAAATGTACAATGTCAGAGATCTGCAACTGGCAAGACGTGGCCCACGTGTGAAACAAAAGACCATTTACGATGGACCATGAACGGTTCAGAGATGTGCTTTACCTGGCAGTTTTTAGGGGTTGGGGTAATATGAGCAGGGCTGCAAATAATTTTTTTTTTCTTGACAGGACATGTGTCTGATCCATTTCCAATTTTGGTCAGACATTCCTAAAATTTGTTCGGACATAAAACTATTATCACTACATTTTGTCGGACATATAATTCTTCAGAATACAGTTCTGAGTTCATGATATAAAGCCGGTTTCCGTGGCGGTCGTCTGACTCGTCTATTTAGCGTCGCGCGCGTGTGTTATACTTATACATTGTTTTAATTAACTCCTTGGAACCAGAGTAATTAAATGTTATCAGTTTCTCTCAGACCGATTCAGTTACGGAAGATTTAAAATTCAAACATGCTCAATCTTAGTCGATAGAATTACGAAAGGAAATCGGAATTTTTCTCTCAAAAAGAGAAGTTTCTCTTTCAACATCATAAAGGTGAATTTCTTGATCAGACAATATATTTTATTTGCACGGACACTATGTCCGATGACAATTTAGTTTTGTTCTGACATTTGCCAAATTTGGTCGGACATTGTCCGATGTTCGACTGTCACAGTAATATGCAGCCCTGTATGCGGGAAGAAGGAAAGGACAAAACAGCCTGCAGAACATCTATAGGGTAATTTATTTCCATCCATCAGTTTGTTTAAAAGTAGCGTGCTGCATAGGCAGTGTTGAAACAACAATCGATTAATCGAAATATAGTAAAGGTTTGAAATACAGCCGAAACAGAGAACGTAGGAGTCTGACGTTTCGAGATAGATAATCATGTGATGAAAAACAAGCCAATCAGATAAAAATAACAATAACAAATTAATAATGAGATGCAATAATTATCAGTTTCGTGTTTGTTTGCTTGTTTTGGAAAACCAATCACATTCACAGTTAAATTTAAGAGCTTTACAGACTTCACAAAGCAATAGCAATCAATTCCGGTCAGCCTCACTGTTTCAAAATATAAAGTCAACAAAGCCATGTCAAAAACAGCTGTACATTGAGTAACAAAATTAGTACTGCATGTACATTGACCCAACATTGAGGTCTCTGATGCAATAAAGGAAATGTTTAACGAGGATCATCATGATAGTAAATTTTAGCCAAATACAGTATCTAGGATAACACTTCTTAATAATTATTACCCACCTCTACGGTATGTCAAAGGGTCATTTGAAAGTAAAACATGTTAACTGGTATACTGTACAGCGCTCGAAATAACGGGGGGTCAGGGGTCACTGACTTTCGACTTTTATGATTTGACCACCAGAAATCAGTTACGTCAGGTCAGCATGACCGGTCAAAATTTTTTCAACGAGGAGACTTACTTCCTTGACCATTCTAATCGTGAAACTCTTTTTCAAATCACTTCACGAGATCTTTTAGTCTGTGTTTCATTTACTTTTTTTCTTCTTCCAGCTACTGAATTATTCATAATTATCGCTTGCGTAAGTTTGGTACATTTAAAGCACTCGTCGGTCGTCGTAAACAACTTACTAGGTTCAATCAATTCAACCTGATACAACAATGAGGAAGTCGTTAACATTGACAGCCGGTAAGAACCGCACAATGCCTTCAGAAAGAGAATTGAAATCACTGTATGTTTAATTTTCAGGTTCATGGACATCAATATGGTGGCGACTGTTACTTATGGTTTTAATAATATACATGACAAAATTACTGCATCCTGATTGGTCGAGAGGAGTGCAATTTCAATGTAATACAGTGCAGAAAAGGTGTAATACAGTGCAAATTTCAATGAGTATTAACCATTCTGATTGGCTAATAAACAACCAGAAACTACCGGAAAGCCAATGAAATGCCTATGTGGATTTTGAAGGATGGTTTTTCCTCACGAGAAAATCCAATATGGCGACCAAAACATAGAGTTGTCGAAGAACATTTCGATGAAATACAGAGTGAATTTTGCTTTAATAATATTGTCATTAAAGTTCCTGCAAGAAGACTAGAAGAGGTTAGATGCTATGAGTAAAATATTTTACATATTTAGTGAACAAAGCGAAGCAGTTTTTAACCATTTATGCTTCAAGAAGTGGAGCAATGAGTGGTATGTAAACTTTGTAGCTGGAAGAACATTTGTCTAACATTTCATGTATATTATTAATAAGTAATAGCATGGTTTTGAGTGCAATTTTGGAAAAACACACACTCGTGAGTTTTTCAAAAACCTCAAATAGCACTCGTCCTTCGGACTCGTGCAATTTGCATAGTCTTTGAAAAACTCACTCGTACATGTTTTTTTCCAAATTGCACTCAAAGCCATGCTATTACCTATACTAAGTAAGTCAAGGAAACAATACTTTTGTTTTTAATGCTTAAATTAAAGGGAAAATGGTTGACCACTCAAATTTTATATCTGACCCCTCAAATTTAACATATGACTGGTCACCCTGACCACTGACCTTGCTAGCATTATTTTGAGCACTGCTGTAACAGCACAAGTCACAAACAGTAGTTAGACTTTGTGTCTACAGGTTTATACAGTAGGTGCCGCGTGTTACACAGTGAAACTGCAATCAAAATCCAAAAATAAATATTTCCTGCTAAACTAAATTAATGATTTCCTGCCTGATAGAATTTTTCAATTTTATAAGTTGTGATACCACCAGACTTGCAAGTTTGTATAGATCTCAAAACCATAATTTATCTGAATGTGGTATCTATACATACTTTGAAATAGCGAACTAGCATCAAAAATCGAAATGCTGAAACAGTTGAATAAGATAAAAGCAGCTTGCATTCTTGCAAATGCACAATGACAGCTGCAGCCTGCAACAGCAACACTATACTGAAAGGATAAATATTTCATTGTTTTCTAGAACAAATCGTTGCGTCATTTGCGCAAGAATATATGAAACTTAGACAGATTAAGGTCATGTAATAAACCTTCAAAACACTTTCAAATTGTTTACAAATCGCCGCTGGGTTTGGCAAGAATATAGAAAGATGAGTCATCGAATATGAAACTTGATATGTGATCAAAAGTGATGCCCATCAAAATTGTGTGATTGTGTGACCGTGACGCTTTTTGATTTTTTGAAGAATAGGAAATTTATCTTTAAACTTTGACTTGGATTAAAAAAACTGACAAACTGGTCAAAAAGCATGGGAATTTAAGGAAATGGACCAAAAACTCACCCTAATTCTACTATGCTAGAAGTGATTTATTCACTTTTATTCAGTGTTTTGTCTCTAGACCTGACCGCTTGGATGAAATTCTGACTGTAATATTCAAAGTTACAAGTATTGCATTTGCAGTTCAGTAAACTTCATCCCAGTCTACTGGCCAGATATTGCATTTATACTGTATGATACATGTCAAATTTAGGCACTAATTACCTTAATTGAAAAAAAATGACAATTATAAAGTGCAATGCCTTTAATTACAACTACAGATAACTGTTATACAATGTAACGTTATAACTATAGATTCTATTACCAATTTAGTTCAGCAAATTAAGTTCCACATCCATTAAAATCAAACTTGATTAGGTACATACACAGAACCTTTGTGAATTGTATGCAACAAATATGAAATTTAATGTCTAAGCTTGACCTTAATGCAATGCTTTAATTCTTGCTGTGACCACCTACCCCACCCCACCCCCCCTCCCCAGCAACCCCTGGAGAAACGTAACTGGTGGGAAATTGTGTTGATTGTCTAGTCCCATGGATGTTTGGCAAATGGCGTTCTTTGAGAGAAAATCAATCCAATTCATCAGTGAATGTTGGTGAGGAACAATCTTTCCAAGTTGATCACTATAATATATATTTGAAGGTGAGTCCAATATTAAATTGAAATGTACTTTCATGAGTAAATATCTCTACAGCTTTGGTGTAATGTTGTACCAAATATTTATAAATGCAAATTGAAAAGTTGTTAGTTGTACAGCCAATTGGGTGAAGATTTGAGAACTTGACTATAGTCAATGTTGTCCCTGGGCTGGGGAATTGTCTTAACGTTTTTCATGTTTCCAGGGGTGGGGAATATGCAGTTTAGTAATAAAAAGTATGCAAATCCTAGGGGGGGGGTGCCTGGGGGTTGGTCACAGCAAGAATAGACCTTTGCGCATTAAGTGAATGGATCATGTTATCTTTCTTTTTGACAAATATGATTGGCTAATGTCCAAAGTTTTGCAAAAGCCAATCAAATCTCTCAACGCGCTATTCACACACTTTGTGTGGAAAGGTCTATTGAACCAAGCATTAATAATAAATACACAAGTTGACCATCTGCTCCCAGCTAGGCACCTTGGGCTCATTTATCTAAATAGCCAGAGGCAATGAAGTGATGATTTAAATTTAAACCATAAAAATATAGTAGTCTGCCCTGCTTCTTTAGTGTACTGTACATCTATTTTACAGTACATCTAATTCCTCTGAACACTACTTTGTCAAGCAAAGGTTTCTTCTCTAGTTCTATTTATACAAATATATACATATTTAATACAAATCATTCTGATTCCTATCCTTGGTGGTATTAAAGCCATTTTCTAAACCTTGTATTATTGTGCAGGGAAACCAAAAGCAAACATATAAAGCATAAAAGATAAATTACTATATTAAACGATAAAAGCCCACCGGGTTTTGGATATAAAACTGCGACTGTTTCCTAACATCATGTCAACAACAAACCACTTTGTCGTTGCATCTTTGCTCTCTTATGACATTTATTGATAATTAAGTCTCAAAAAATTTACAGAAAGTAAACTAAAAGAAACGGACGCCTTGATGTGCGTTAAGCCTCCGGTACTTAACTAGTGACCCAGCACGAGGGTGGCAAATAACACTAAACATCGACCTTGAAAGGTGACACAGTTCAGTATATTGGCCACACTAGAGTATTCACAACTCACCTGGAGATTCGTGGCTTGCCAAGTAAAGGCTACACAGTTCATACTTTTGGGTACATCTATGGGGTATTTGACAGAATTGTACCTGATTTGTCCTCCTTGAACAAAGTAAAATTCAGCCTTGTGCCCTAAAACGACAAGCTGGGTGATACTGTCACAGTTCATCAAAATATGTATAAACTAATATTCATATATTGTCACATAGCCATAGGACATAGGACAAGCAATCTATACAGAAACAAGATCGTTAAACTCACCAAGCAGTTTGTCCGTCTCCGTAGCATTAATGTAGAGATCATAATGAGCCAGACACAGCTCCGAGACGGCCAACAACACACAAAGAGGAATCCAAGAATACATAGCTTTTAAAACACACACATGCCTATTTTGTTTTCTTGTGTTTTGAAAATTCCTTCGCGTCATTCGAGATCAGGTGGGGTTCTATTTCCGTGGGGACTGGAAATAGTAATCATCACCGCACTCCACAACCAATCAAATCCGTGATCAAATCAAAGGGCGAGTTTCGCTGATGACGGACTTATAGATAATGGGGCTGGGGCTGGGGAGGGGAACTGGATAACGATGTTTGCACAACTTGCTATGGTAATTATACACTTATAAGTGGTTAATATCAGACACAACTGAGTACTGAACGACCACGTCGACCATGTCGGTATGCTGCAAATAAAAACATATCCTTGATGGTAGAAATATGATAATTCATATAAGTTTGTCTATCTATCTGTCTGTCTGTCTGTCTGTCTGGCTGTCTGTCTGTCTGTCTGTCTGTCTGTCTGTCTGTCTGTCTGTCTGTCTGTCTGTCTGTCTGTCTGTCTGTTTGTTTGTTCGTTTGTTCGTTTGCTCGTTCGTTCGTTCGTTCGTTCGTTCGTTCGTTCGTTCGTTCGTTTGTTTGTTTGTTTGTTTGTTTGTTTGTTTGTTTGTTTGTTTGTTTGTTTGTTTGTTTGTTTGTTTGTTTATGGAATATAAGTAGTAACCTGATGTTTTTGTAACTTTGTAGAGAGGGTTGGCCACAGACCAAGGATCAACGATCAATATAAATTACAGTAAAGACAATTTAACCCAGCTCAGGGTCAAGTGGGGGTGAAACAAGCGCAAGAAGCGCCTATAACTACAGGTCGATTAGGAGATCCATTGATCGTTCGAGCATACTATAGTCCAAAATGTGAATCCGGTCGTCACAAGCGGTATGTATTACTATTTCGGCCAAAAATGGTCGGAAAAAAAAACATGTCAAGATTTCTGCAAAAATTAGTCGAGAAATAAAAAGGTGTCGAGATTTCGGCAAAAACCAAGTCGAGAATAAAAACGTGCTGAAATGTTCTTTCAGTAACATTCCTGTCCGAACAAGTCATTAAAAATATGGTCTGGAAACTCATCGACGTGAACGATGAAATTTCACTAGTGAAACAATATCGTTCGTGCCGTCTGATTGGACGAACGATGTTTTTTCACTGGTGAAAAATGATCGTACGCGAAAATACGTTCCTTTTCCACCACAAAAAAAAAAAACCTAAAAAAAACAAAAAAAAAAATAACAATAAAAAAACCCAAAAAAAAAACCAAAAAAAAAACCCAATAAAAAAACAATAAAAAAACCCAAAAAAAAACAATAAAACGAAATATAAACACTTTATACAAATATGAACGACTATAAACGACCTCGATGTCGATAGTACTTTACTATTTTGAAAAACAACAAGTTATTTTTAAACATAAGTTAATTATGCAAACCGGAAATGAATAAATGCCATTAAATATTCTACGTTAATAACATTAAAAACTTTGTCATCGTGAATGAAATCTCAGTGAATCTCGTGGATAAAAATCGTACGCGCTCACCAACCATGAAGTAATCTCTATGTATTTCAGTATAATTAACGAATTATCCAATAGCAACGTTTCACTTCAATCACAGCGGCCATATTCGTGCTCAACCTTTATCCTATGGAAATTGAACTCTATTCTTATTCGAACATGTCGTATATTTTTTACCACCTCAACGGGGCCACCGCCCTCACGTGAGTGAAAACGATCTATGATCCAAGGGCTTAATAAAATCGTCGGGCGTTAGCCAGAATAAAATACTAGACCAATTACGACAGGAGAGAGTTAAATGAACTTTTTTAGCTGAATTAATTTCTGACTCGCTGAGAACATAGGGTGAAGTGGTACAGGGAGGGTCACAAATATTTTCTAAAGGGGGAAATGACTAATCCCTTGCTACTTATACACGACAGACCCAAAATACAACTCAACACATGAAATAATTAAAAACAGCAAAAATCCCGACAATTTACAATTTTAAAGTGTTATTATTTTGTAATTCTTCGCAGTTCAGAACTTTAAAATAATATTTGAGAATATATACATGGTCGACGTAGTTTAGCCAAAATTCCTGGCAGAAAGTACAATGCCTTGCCTGAGCGACTGAGCCAATCACTGCCGACCGCGGGCAAATAAAACACTCTCGTCCGGTTGACGATTTAAAGAAAAGCGAAGAAAGGCCATTTGTATTGCAGCGCTTTGTTGAGAGCTTTGTAAAACATCTTGGGTTTATTTCATCGGTAAACAAACATTTTTCCTGGTCTTTGAACACATGAATTGTCGATGACAGCTACAAATCATCGAAGACTGGGAACCAGAGGACTGGAAACAGATCAAATTGTTTGTTGTTTTTTTTGGTACGAGGCTTTGGGTACGAGATTAGCTTACTTAAGGTGGCTCCCTACGGTAATTTCAATTGGGGACTGGTGACTAGAAATAGTATCGCTACGCATGCGTAAATAGCGATCTTGTCGATTCGAAATTCTATGACCGCGTCGACATAGATGTTAGACTTGTAGACGTTTTCTTCTGTGAATTTTGCTAAAATTTTGTAAATAAGTAGTTTATAAAAAGTTCTAAAGTATACATAATTTAAAAAAATTTTCATGATACAGAACCTTTTTAAATCGATAATTTTTATAGCGAAAAATCTGCCTATACAACTCTCTCTGATTTTGTGCATGGATATTCTCCACAACAGTATCTATCATCTCAGCAATTTTTAAAAAATTTCACAGAAACAAACTGAAGACATGCCGCTTTAATTATGCAATATTTGAAAATATACCAAAGTTCCAACGTCATTATTACCATGGTAACAGCAAATAATTTTACTTTTTGATAGATATTATATATCTGCCATAGTTCTGCTATAGTAAGGTCTACTTAGTATTTATCTAACAAATTTTTAAACTTGTGAATAACATTAGATAATGAGCGTATGAAATAGCACGTATTTATTGAAAACTATAGAATAAGGCGGATTTCCAGTCCTCGCACGAAGCAACACGCAGCCCATTGCGATAACTCGCGGTTTAGGTTTCAATTGTATTTCCAAATAAACAAATATGGCGACAGGCAATTGATGAAGCGATAGCCGAGGTTTTTCAATTGAACAAACTTTGAGGTGTTTCGGAAATCCTGATGAAGCACTTTTCCGAGTGTTTGATATAAAATCTCAAACAAATCGGTATTTTAAGAGAAAATCAAGGTGAAAGGCCAACTAATTCAGTTATGTAATTTCTTCCTCCAATTTCCAAACCATCGTCACGGTAATGATTTCCTTTGTGCAGTTTTAATTCCTCATGAATTACGTAATAATTTGTTTTGATTGGTCTATTAATTTACCGCGAGTACTTGCCGCGAGTAAAAAATTATATAGTTCAAAATTCCAACTGATCTGCCACGAGCGCTAAAATACTCGCAGCGAGCTTGCGGGGACTCGATGCGCGGCCGGGCATATTTGGCTCTGGGAACGAGATTGATGAAGACCGCGATGGGAGAATGGGTGTGAAATTCTCTGCGCAGCGCAGTAGGCGTCAACGCGTCAAGCCAATCAGAGTCGATTTTCAAATGGATTGTCCCAGAGCCATTCGCTTCCCGCGTGCGTATGGGTCTGGGTACGAGATTCCCATTACTTATAAGTGTTTTAACATCTTTCTCAAATTTTGTGTCTACTGCTCATGCGCAGTAGCGCACTATGCTATCGGCTTGTGGTGATGTTTGTAGCACTGACGTCACTAACGAATAACAAACATTTTACGGAGCGTGACGAAAGTTCGCCGAAAAGTCGTCATTTTGTTTTGCTCATGCAGTTGAAGCCTCGAAGGCCCTCGAACCGGTCGGTGTACTTTCGCTTTCTTAGCTCCGCAGGCTATCGCTTTCTCAAAACGGTGCTGAAAAGGAACGTTTGGTCCAGTTTTTTTTTATCACGATATTAAAGTATAAACTGCTTGTTTATATTTCATCGGTGCTATTGTGTTCACACTGACCAGTTCGGTCAGGCGTTTATTTTTGCACTGACCAACACTCTGGTCAGCCAGTCAGGCGTCATATTTTTGCGTCAAAACTCGAGACCAATTATATAGAAACTATCACAACTTCAAACTATTGCTATTGAACGTACCAAGCTATTGTGCTAGTATTTTTATTAAACCAAGTCAAATATGGGTGTCTGACTCTTAGAGATCAAGAATCGGCTTACATATAAACAACTTCTTGAAAGCAAGAGAAGCTTCCTGTCATCGAAGGTAAATTCTGAAATGAAATGCTGTTTTTATGTTTTATCTTAATAGCATATAACTAGTGAGGAACCAGGCGGGAATCTTAATCGTAGCACAAATATTAATGCCCAGCATAAAACACGAAATAACGCCATAGATAAGAATAAGCATATTTTATTCGCCATGTCTAAAGCAACTGGTTAAGCAATATGAAAGTAGAAATCAGGGGCGGATTTAGCGTTAGTCAAGTAAGTCAGATGACTAACGTGAAAATTGTTAAGCGAAAATTGTATTTTATATTATATTATATTTATGCTTAGAAGTGAAGTAACATTACGTAACGTTACGTGTTGCAGGATTTAAGCCGATTTAGCCATTCTCATTCTCATTAGTCCAAAACAGCCAAAACTCGAGCGCTGACTGGTTTAGATTTTGCAGGATTTAGGCCGATTCTTGCAGGATTTAGGCCGATTCTTGCAGGATTTAGGCCGATTTAGCCATTCTCATTGGTCCAAAACAGCCAAATCGCGAGCGCTGACTGGTTTAGATTTTTGCAGGATTTAGGCCGATTTAGCCATTCTCATTGGTCCAAAACAGCCAAATCGCGAGCGCTGACTGGTTTAGATTTTTGCAGGATTTAGGCCGATTTAGCCATTGTGATTGGCTAAAACGAGGCGAATCGTTGAATCTGATTGGTTGATTGCTTTGCCGAAAGTATGCCGTACCGGAACCCTGCAAAATGCGGTCTGCAAGGTCTTCGTTCAGTTCTGTGGTTCAGTCTAATTCTGTTCGATCATGGCTTCTACATGCTTGTTAGATCGTGCGTTGTGTGCTTTAAAAAGCAACGATGATGTCCTTTTGCGGCAAATGTATGTTGATTTGTCTGCGAGAATGAGTGCTTGTCGAGTACTGGCGGCCGGAGAGCATTTCCCGAAGATTGGGAAGACATTATACCGAGATATCGGTGCTGAGACGACTTATTTACCACAGCACGTGAAGGCGGACAAGAGCAAGCCATATGTCGCTCTAAGGTAAGCTTATCTATACAGTGGTTTATCAATATGAATTCAATATCGATGTTACTTAGTCTGCCTGTCATGTTAGCTTCCTTTGTTGATTAGATATCCTTTCATATTAGCATAATCTGCGTTGAGCAGAGCACACTGGTTTTATTAATATTCATAAACCAACGCTAAAGCTTCATGTATTATGTATATACGTCTACTTAGTAGTGTCTCAATTCTAGATACTCGCTAGTATGCGAAGTACTACAAATTTTGTATTATTTGTCACAGATTGCCTTTCCACAGTAGTTTACATTCGTCCTCAGTTCAAGATTTCTGATGGAATTATGTTATCTTAATATTTTAGGTCTGAAGCTTCTGGGAATTGTCTTTATAGCTCTGCGTCCTTGGCCTTGGTAGGAGATAATTCCCTTGTTGAAACACTGAGGGTTACGGTATCAATTGAGCTTTTTTTAAATGCCACCTTTTATTGTAATCATCCATCTTTTCATTCTATCTTTGCAAAGCACAAAGAGAAAGTATGTAGTAGTGTAAACAATCTTTTGCCTATGTCCGTTTCATTTGATAGCTTGGATTCTGGTTTATCTGGAGAAAACCTAGTTAGGGTGGAAGCCATTTCCAACTGTGAGAATAAAAAATGGGCAAGCTTTCTTTGTATACTTGGTCTCTCTTCAGTTACAAATAGAAATATTACTTTGTTCTATCCGGACTGTGGAGAACTTAGGTTTAAATTACTATTTAATCAACAAGTAAACCCTCGTCTTCCTTTGGCAACTGCATCTGATGATCTACATATACTGTTTAGTTTTGAAGGTGCAGTCACTGCTGGTGAAGTATTTAAACCAAACCATTTTGTGCCTATTGTCTTTGGGGTAACTAGGGTGAAAAGGAAGGCACGGCAGGCAGCTCCACAAATTCTAAAGCGAAGTTGTAATGTTGCTCCTGTTAGGGGCACTGGTAAGGATGCCTCCCCTAAAATTTCTTCTTTTTTCTCACCTGCTTCTACTGTTCAAGCAGAATCTAATACAGTTGGTAATAAAGTAATTTTACCTAGTACAAGTTCAAGTGGGCAGCAAGGTGCTAGTAAGAAGAAATCCATTCTTACACCAAAGCCTACTTTAATTTTAAGACATGAATATGATGTTGCATATTTCAGAGCAAAAGCCAAAAATATGGACAATACACAGATATTAGACCTCATCCAAAATGTTTTTAAGCCTGACGAGTCTTTTTCTTTTCCAAGAACTGATGGTAGATCTTTTCTTTATAAATGGTTCAAAGATTACTCATGGTTATGTTACTCTCCTAGTTTAGATGGTGCATTTTGTCTTCCTTGTGTCTTGTTTGGGGATCGGTATCCAGTAAAAAATACAAAAATTAGAAAACTATTTTCTGAGCCAATGTCATACTGGAATGATGCATGTGCTTGTTTTAGACACCATGTTGGTTTGGGGTCGAAGGCTATTTCAAAAGCAGGATTGCATGAAAGTACATCAAATTTATTTACAAAACTTATTGGTCAAGCATCGGGTGAGATCCAACCAATTGATGTAATGGTTGATGAGAATGCAAAGAAACAAATTATTGAAAACCGGAAAAAGCTTGTACCAATTGTTGATACCATTAAGCTGTGTGGTCGTCTTGGTTTGCCATTGCGAGGACATCGTGATGATTCAAAATATCATCCTGAGGTTGGGTCCTACTCCCAAGGAGGTGTTGGTAATTTTGTTGAACTTTTGCATTATAGGGTTCGAGGGGGTGATAGTGTCATCGAAGAACATTTAAAAAATTGTCCAAAAAATGCTTCCTATATTTCCAAGACCACTCAAAATGACTTAATCAAATGTTGTGGCCAGGTTATTACTGAAAAGATTGTTGATGAAGTTAAAAGAAACAAATTTTTTAGTATTATTGCAGATGAAGCAGCAGATTCTTCAAATAAAGAGCAAATGTCTCTTGTTTTGCGTTTCGTTGATGACGATAGAAACATAAGGGAAGATTTTGTACGATTTTTGCACTGCAGATGGGGTTTATCTGGTGCAGCTCTTGCCAAACTTATTTTGGATGCACTGACTGATCTATCTTTAAATGTTAATGATTGTAGAGGCCAAGGGTATGATGGAGCTGGAGCTGTTGCTGGTCACATCAATGGTCTTTCAGCTCACATATTACGTCTAAACTCGAAAGCAATATACACTCATTGTTATAGTCATAGATTAAATTTAGCAATATGCGATTCTTGTTCTGTTCCTCTAGTAAGAAATGCCTTCACTCAAATCAAGGAATTGTCATACTTTTTTAACTTGTCAGATGGACGCCAAATGCTTCTTGAGAAAAATGTTCTAAAATATTGCCCAGATTCAAACAAAATGAAATTAAAAGATGTTTGTAGGACAAGGTGGATTGAGCGAGTTGATGGAATGGATTTGTTCCAGGAATTGTTTGTCCCAAATTTTTTTACTTTAAGTGAAATGAGCTTAATTAAATGCTGAGAGAGTGTGTAACCCAGCCACTTCATCTAAAGCAACATCTTTTTTAGCACTAATTTCTTCTTTTCAATTTATTGTTGCTCTTGTTATTAGTAGGAATATTTTGGACTTGACTCTACCTGTAACTCAGTTGCTACAGTCTAAAGTCAATGATGTCATGGATGGCATGCATTTGATTGATGCACTAAAAGGTTTAGGAATTAGAGTGCGAGATCAAATTAATTTTTACCATGACACCTGGTACAGCCAAGCAGTTGCTTTGGCCGCTAAAGTTGACATAGAAGAGAAAATGCCAAGAATTGCTAGCCGACAGACTACCAGATGTAACCTCCCAGCCTCCAATGCCTCTGAATACTATAAGAGGGTTATTACAATTCCACTCGTAGACCACCTGAACTCTGATCTCAAAACTAGATTTGACTTCAGTAAGGTTAATGCTTACTATGGTTTCAGTGTTGTACCTTCCAAAATGATTTCTTTGTTAAATACCTGCAATTCAGATGATCAGAGTTGGAAAGAAAAATTTAAAATCTTCACCAATTTTTATGAAGACGATCTTCCAAATGCCTTGGCATTGGATGCTGAATTGGAGCTGTGGCAAAAATATTGGGAAACTTACAAGGGGTCACGACCTGACAGTGCTGCTTCTACGCTTAAGGCTTTAAATTTTGATGCATTTGAAAACATCAAAATAGCTCTTCGTATCTTAGCTACTCTCCCTGTAACATCCTGTGAGTGTGAGCGTTCCATCTCAGCTTTACGTATGTTAAAAACCTATAACAGGAGCACTATGGTTGAAACCCGCTTGAATGGCCTTGCACTCATGCAAATTCATCAGGAAATTGAACCTGATGTTCAAGATGTAATAAATAAATTTTCCTTTGGCAATCGAAGATTAGAACTGAAGTTGTAAAACTACAGTGTATTTCATGTATATTATACGTTATTACATATAACTTTTAAACATATACAGTAAGTAATAAGGTCTGGGGAAACAGATTGAAAACTAAGGAATAAATATCTGTGACGTTTCTATATAAGCTAATTTTCTGACTTGTGGCTAAGGTGAAATTTTAATCTGATAATTGCACTGGCAGGAATTGAACTTGGGTTGCTGGTGCCTGAAAACCAGACAGCTCATAGTAACATGGGTTAGTAGGGGAATGGGTAGTGGCATATTAGATGGGGGGTTGGAATGACCAGGATGATGTAGAGAGTTGAGCTCCTCTATGTCCATGAAATGTCCCATTATGGTCATTAACAAAAGCTTCTCCTAACCAGACATTGTCTGCTTGGGTTGAGGTGTAAAAGGCGGGTATCTGGCGCCTGAAAACCAGACAGCTCACAGTAACATGGGTTAGTAGGGGGATGGGTAGTGGTGTATTAGATAGGGGTTAGAATGACCGGGATGATGTAGAGAGTTGAGCTCCTCTATGTCCATGAAATGTTCCATTATGGTCATTAACAAAAGCTTCTCCTAACCAGACATTGTCTGCTTGGGTTGAGGTGTAAAAGGCGGGTATCTGGCGCCTGAAAACCAGACAGCTCTGGGTAGGTGGGGCTCAACAGCCATGGAAGGCAGCCCACCTAGGAGAAGGAAAACTCTGATTTCAAACCCCAGCTAGACCTTCACTTGCGTGTTGGTTGGGCCGCTGTCCATGTCGGATTCACTGCGTTACCATGGTGTTTCCTAGGCATGCTGATGAGCTCTGACATAGGGCGAAACAGTGAACTTTTTTATACTAGCATGTGACCACATATCTTTCTACTGTTTATTGGATTTCCCCACCCCCATTCCTGGAATAACTTAACTTAAACTAGTCTTAAAATATCAAAGTCCAATTTGGACAAAACCTTTCTTGAAAATGATAAAATATCCCATTAAAAACATGTTTTAAAACATTTAAAATTTTGCTCAAAAGTGCTGTCAGAATACGGGAAATGCCATTTCAGAGATCCAAATTTCAAAAATTTTCCGGGGGTGCATGCCCCCGGACCCCCCTAGATCTGGACCCACCGCAAGTTTGACTAAGGTATCAAAATTCCTAGATCCGCCCCTGGAAATGTTGTGGTTTAGTGTACACAAACGTTGTGCTATAATGTATATGTGCCGTGCTGATTCAAGAAAACAATGTGTAGATCTGATGTGGTGTAGCACTGTAGCTGTTAACATTTGGGACACATTTATGAACACAATATTATTGAATGGAATGGTCTTTGCATATACAGTAGCTATATAACTAAATATATCAAACCTGAGATGGTATCAAGTGATAATAAAATTTATCAATTACTGTACAATATAGTGCTTTTCTGGTGATGTATTTTTGACAGCTACTAGTACTACTACTACTACTACTACTACTACTACTACTACTACTACTACTACTACTACTACTAATAATAATAATAATAATAATAATAATAATAATAATAATTGTTAAATTACAATAGCTGTTTGCTTACTGTTGGTGTTTAATGGGGCTATACTGTCAAAAATTTTGACTCTTACTCAAGAGCCTTGTGTGAAATGTTTTGTTTATCGAGAACTTTTATTATACTGCTTCCATCAATAATATAGAAACCTTGGTAAAATATTTTAAATTTTCTTTGTGTTTCCATTAGGACATATATAATTTTATCTTTTAAAATGAAAGGAGTTAAATGTAATCTGATACATCTTACAGGAGTGCATGCAAGTTGAGTACTTCCTGCCTGTTCTTCTGTGTTGTAAATATCATTTATCAACTGAAATCTGGTTAGCAGTGTACAGTATACAATATCTTATATCTGTGCATAATAATTTTAATCAATTAATATTTTGCGTGACATTTTACTAACACAAATACTGTGCAACAATGTGCAATACAGATTGAACTATAATTAGACATTTATACGACTATTATTAATAACCTGGATGCGTGAAAATTACTATTGATTTTCATTATAGAGTAGCTATTGATAGTAATTTCAGAAGCATTACATAAGCCCATTTGCAGTTACTCTTAAAGCACACATTAAGTACTGGTACTGCAGTAAGTAGCGTTACTGCATGTAAACTAATGGCTGTAAGAATTAGGCAATTTTTTGTTTTCTTACTAATAAAATGTATACATGTATAATTATGTGTTCTCTTTGTCTTTCGTGCATATTGTGTTACTTGCAGTCAAGGAATTTTGAAGTTATCAGCATGCAGTAGATACATGTACGCACTGCGTACCTATTTTGTCAAGTAGTAGGATAAAAATATTCAAGATAATCAATTACAGGATAACATACAGCAAACATCAGTCAAGGGTCTTGCAATCAGGATTTAACATAAACATGGTATTAATTAGAACAAGCCCTATTGTAGCTGTAATACAACTCAGTGCTGAAGCGTTTAGATTTGCCAGTAATTATCAAATATTTGAAATTCTAAGCTTATAAATCATACAACTATAAATTTCATTGAATCAAATTGAATTTATTTTATTTACTCAACAGCAAAATACACGAGTCATTACATTTTTCACGTCGAATTAACGAATCACAAATGCTTAATCTTATAGTTGACAACTACAGGTCGAAAATTATTATAAAGAGTTTACAATCAAATCGGAAGTCAAAAGTCCATTTTCAATCCAGGTATATAGTCTTATTTCCAGCACATTAACCGACACAACGCTTCTTTCGTCCAAGTTCACCCATTCTATCAGAAGAATCATGGCAATTATTAAATACGGGATTGTAATCTGAGCCTCCTTTTCCAACAAACTCCCCAATGGTAGCCTTTCCTCCCACATTCTTGCTTCGTCCGTCAGTTTTCCACCCGGGGCCCATATGTTTGGCATCAGTGACAACAGTTCCTTTACCCGCATTGTGAACCAAGTGTTTTGATCCATCTTTTGTGGTCACCAATTGGCCAGAGTGTTTGAAACCAAACTTTCCCAGCACTCCTTGCAGGGGTCTTTCGACTCGTTGGGATTTATCTACTTGCTTGTTGTAGAGGTTAGTAAGGCCTGACTTAGTTTTGATATCGTGTGCTGGTCTCTGACTGGAAAATATGCATAATTTGAATAAGAAATTATTAGACGGGTGGAGGTTAAATGAGATGACTTAAAGCGGCTTTTCCAAAATAGGTCGTTAAATTTGTTTTTCCAAATTTGTTGTTAATTAAGCTTCAGTGAATCTAAAGACTCTGACATTCTTTTGGATAACCTAACCACAACAAAAACCCTAGCCCTACTCAGAAATTTGGTTTACCGTTAATTAAGCTTTTTGGAAAAACATATATAGTTGACGACATATTTATATTTTGGAAATGCCGTGAAAGAACTATACGCATTGTTGTCGTGGAACAACTTTATCTTGTTACTCTGTCTAACGCCAGACGATTTTACTCGTCAAGGAGCGAGAAGTCTCGGAAAGCCAAACATGAACGGATAATAAGACTAAATATAGTAATTATAACAATGGTAGTACGGAAACGCAATGGCAAAAAAAATACCCGTGGGAAATAGCAAACTTCATGTGCCTTCAAAAGCAATTAAGTTGACAATTACTATATATACTATTTTATGACTGACGTAACTGAATTATAACTTAACAGCAAAATGATACTTTTGCAAGACTTGAGAAACGCGTAACAATTTTTGTGCACTAGAACGAGGCTAAAGTCGAAAATTGTTTATCGATAAACTATTTCATTAAAAAGGGCTGGAAAATTTCATGTTCGATTCAATACTCTTACGTGTATAAACACTGCGAACGACCAATCAGAGATTGCGTGCGTAAGCCGAAACAACCTATTTTTGTATCCTTTTCATGTATGCATGGGTCCCCTTGACGAGTAAAATTGCCTGGCTTTATAGCCAGGGTAAAAATATAAAGTTGACCACAACAACTGAATGCTAATTGAAGGATTAAAAATCTGTCTCCTTCGCTTGATGGAACTTGATGGAATTGCATATAAAAAACAAATACAGGAAAGTAATGAAAAACAAACCCATTCGAAGTACTTGATCCCCCAGAAGAACTGCCACCACCACTGGATCCACCACTGGATCCACCACTGGATCCACCACTGCATCCTTCAGTATCTGAAACTACAGACAGAGAAATAATAACGAGCAATATTATCTTCAAGTCAACTTTCATTCTTAATCTGCTTCGCTGTATTCAAGGAGTGTGTAGAAATCCTCTATTTGCCCCCAGCAGTCTAGTGACAAGTTACTGATACTGCAGTCCAAGTGAACAGTCATTTTTATATACTGTCGGTTTCAGCGCTCATATGAAGGAAGTCGTAGACGAAGCTAAAGCGGACGGAAGGCATCTAAAACGGAAATTATAAGCTGAAAAGCAACCTCGCTGAGTATCAATATTCGCGCAAAAGAACTGCATACACTATACAGAGCGCGATATTTATAATAATTTTAAAATGTTCGCTTGATATACCAGGGGTTTTCCGTTGACGAGTAAAATCGTCTGAAGGGTTTAATTACTCGGGCTACTGTGGTGGCCGAATCCGACTCCGTTTGTTATTTTTATTTTTTCGCCACACAAAATTGCGTTATTGCATCATCCCGTCAGGCCTTGCGAAACTGTAAAGGCATGTTTTCGAGTTCTTTTGCCTTTGATCGAATTGGGTTGAGGTGTTTTCCGACGGTATTGGTGAATTCATGAGTAGCTGATCAGTAATGTTGCTGACAAGGTTTGTCCATGAAGACAGAATAGATAAATTTATTACAGACGCGAAAAAATGCCGTGTTGACATCAGTACGTAGCCTATAGGAAGTTTGACTTGAGGACTAGAGACACAAGAAAGGGCCACAGTATATCAAATAATATATACGTACTGTTTACCTAGTAACGGCTTTCTCCTTGTTTGAATAGCTTTACCTTTTGCAAGTGACCGTAAACATGCTTACAAAGGCTTTACAATGTTAATACAACTGCACACGCCTGCGATCGGTAGTACGTAAAAGATGACGAGCTATTTCAAAACAGGTTGTCCCTGGCCTTGCTGCTTTATAGTCCGAGAACTACAAAATGCAAGTATAATAATAAGCACCGAATAGAGCAAATACCAGTAAGATATCAATTGTGAACTGTTGAGTGCATGTCTAGATATCGCGTAGGTGTCGCGTGTCGTATTACATTTGGAAACGCGTGTTTCAAAACATGTTTACTGTCGTGGCAATACAAGCGTTCCTAAAATATCGTTGCAATATATTCCTCAAGTTTGCTATAGATTGACCAGGCGGAAAGCGTAATCTATTGATGAATATAAGAGCCCAGTATAAAACACGAAGCAGTGGCATTTTTTAAAATATTTATTAAGATCTAACGTTTCGTTGTATTACGTACTAAAATAAGCTTGTAGTAAAATAATAAAGGTGAGAAAAGAGGAAGGATTAAATGGTTGGTGACAGACAAAAACAAAACAAGTAGAGTGGCGCAGAACCTATTCTTGAACAAAAGAAAATGTATCGTTAATGGAGTACTGGTTACTAGAGATAGGACGGAGAAGGGAAACAAGAAATTTAGCGATATTATAGGAATGTGAACTAATAGAGGAGAGTATATATATATATACTAATAGGCCTATTGGGATGTTACATTTATGAAGGGTTTAGTAAAACACGGAACAGTGGAACACCGGAACAGCAAAAAAATGGAACAAGTATAATAATAATGGTAATAATAATAATAATAATAATAATAATAATAATAATAATAATAATAATAATAATAATAATAATAATAATAATAATAATAATGGAAACTTTATTAAATGTTTTTTCTTTTCTACATATACAATTATAAATCTCGCTTATTAAGGTAATTTACAATTGGCTACTTGAATCACAACTAATAATATATAATAACACCTAATGACTATATAATAAAACATGCAAATTTATATACAAATATTTCAAAAAGCTAATAATTCGGGATTTCCCCATTCCTTATTTCGGCAGCAGAAAATGTAATAAGTAGTTCTGATAGCAATAGTCATCATTTTCCTTACGCAGCACATTTGGTGCTTGTTATCAAGACCAACCTTATCTAGCATATCTAAAAAAGTAGAACACTCATTCGCAAAAACACTTAGGCAGCTCATGGAGAGATTTATAAATTTTACATCATTAAAATATTCACTTTGCTGTTTTACTAGTTCACTATATTTATCTTCTTTCCGTTTGACGTTGTTTTGAAGGTTTGATTCAAAACCAACAGTAAGTTCGAGAACATAAAGACGGCCGTTTGAACAATGCAATAGCAAATCTGGACGGGCTTAGTCTACAGCACCGTGTCTACAGGCAGTAGACAGTCCTGTTATGAGATATCCAGCGATAATATCTAGGCTGTGCGTCGGTTACAATAATAATAATACCATCTATTATTATACGATGGGCTTCCAGTTTTGTATTAGACGACTAAACCCAGGTATAGTAACGTCTGCGTAATACGACAGAAGTCTTGTTCTAGACACCCGTCGACAAGCAGCATTTTGTACACTGAGTTGATCACGATTGGCTGCTAGGATAGGAAACTCCATAAGCCACGCTATACGCGCGGGCGACTATGTTGAAACTTCCGGTTAGTCATGTCACGTGATCTTGAAACGACACAAAGACCATTCATGAAAATTCATGATATGAGTCCATTCATGAATAAATACTTCATCGATGGATAATTTATGTATTTATGGCTACTTTTTCTTCGTTGAAAGTATCCGTGAATAAAACATGCCCAAGAATTGCGCTTTTCTCGATTGTCCACACAGTAGACGATATGAAGGGATGAGTTTATTTAAGATTCCTACTCCTAAAGCGTCTGACTCGGAGCACACATCGCAGATCAAACTTGAAGCACGTTCGGCTTGGAAAACTGCTATTCTCCGTACGCGACAAGAAACCAGTGAACTGAGAGAGAGGTTTACAAAGAACAACATTTTCATTTGCGAACATCACTTCGAACGGGATTGTATCGAATCATTTCCCTACACTGACAAGCACGGCAACGAGAAAGTGCGTAAAAAGCTACAAACTGGAGCCATTCCGACTTTGAACCTTCCCGTCAAAACATTGGATATTTTGCCTGGGACTTCGACACCGCAAGAAAGAAGAGTTCTCATCCGCCACGAACCGCAATCATCCTCATCAGCATCCAGTGCGCCTCCGTCTTTCAATGACTTGAAAAAATACTTTGAAAGGCAGTACCCCTACTTGCGTGACTGGACTGTCACAATATCAGACAACAACATCATTGTGGAGATGCGTGAGCCAGGATTTCTTATCCCAAAGTATTTTATTCAAATCGAGGAATCTCTTGAAATAACTGTAGCAGTATATGGAGCGACAGTGCCTAATAGTTGTTCGGTACTTTTTCCTGAAAACCATTCACGAATGTGCAGTAAATTCAAGGACTTGCACAGTCTGTTATGTAGTCTCGGTATCTGCTGTGGAATTTCCTCCGAACAAGAGCCTTCCAGTGAAACCATTATGCATGTTATTCCTTTGGTAGCACCCAAAAATCAGTCTTCACCTATCAATTACTCCCAAGTAAGACGATCAAGAAAATGTGAAATTCTCATAAGAGCAGAAACTGACAAATGTAAAACATGCACTAAATTTGATGGAAAAAAGAATCAAGCTAAACCTGTCCTTCCTGCTAAAGCCAAAGCACCACTAACTGCATGTTCAGCTGCTAAATTGCAAGAAACCATAAGGGAAGATAGAATAAAATTGAAAGAGTCTGAATTCAAATGTATGCAGCTAGAAGACCGAGTAAAAAGAATGGAAGAAGAAATTGGTTCTCATGGTGTAAGAATTGAAGATGATCTCAGTAATTCCTTCCTGGCAATCTTGGACCAAACCAATTTGCAAGCTACCCCACACATGAGACTAGTCTACGAGCAACAGCAGAAAGCAATGATGTCTAATAAACATGGACGGAGATGGCATCCTCACTTTGTTGAGTTCTGCCTGTCAATACATGCAAAGTCGTCATCTGTCTACAACGAGCTCAGAAAGAGTGAAAAGAACCCAGATGGAATCCTTTACCTACCCCATGAGAGAACCCTGCGAGACTACAGGAACCACTTCAAACCAGCAGCAGGCTTTGTCTTGGAAAATATCGATGTACTGAAGTCCATTGTGAAGAGCTACGAGGGCGCTGCTAGATATGTTGTGTTGGTGTTTGATGAAATGAAGATCAAAGGAAGACTGGTGTTTGACAAACACTCAGGCAAGTTGATTGGGTTCACCTCACTTGGTGATCCTGATTTGGACTTCTCAACATTTGAGGAGTTAGAGGTTGCAAGCCATGTACTAGCATTCATGGTTAGAGGTGTTCAGACAACTCTGAAATTTATGCTAGTATATTTCCTTACCCAAACGGTTGTTTCCTATCAGTTGGTCCCAATTTACTGGCAAGCAGTTGGAATTTTGGAACTAAATTGTGGCCTGCATGTTGTTGGCACAGTAAGTGATGGAATGTCAGCCAACCGAAAGTTTTTCCGCGTGCACAAGCATATTTCTGGTGAACAAGAAAAAAAAGGCACCCAGGGTACAGAATGTGTCAACAAGACCATGAATCTGTATGCACCACAGAGAAATATTTGGTTCTTTGCAGATGCCCCACACCTTATGAAAACAACAAGAGGTAAGAAAATGTTTGTTGTGGAAATTTGAATTTCTTATCTACAATATCTTACATGTATATACAAGAGGCTGCTTTTCTATAAGTCTAACTTTATACACAACATCAATAAAATAAACATAATATATAATACAATATAAATAAGGGTGCTGCTCCTTCAGAAATCTGAAAAAGGGGATTTACTGTGATACAAACACAAATGGCATCATTTCAACCAGGAAATATGCCTAGTGGAAACACAAGGTGCAGCCGAATGTTTTCACACATTTTTTCCCAGTTGAAATTATGTCATTCGTGTTTGTATCACAGTACAAAGACACAAAAGCCATTTTCTATTTGTTTTATAAAATAGCTAACTGTTTTTTGATGTAAAAAACAAACAAGAAGCCACGGAAGTTGCCGAGACTCAACTGATGAATGATGGTGCAATAAAGTAATTACACCTGTGATTACTTGAGATTTAACCAAACAGAACATGAGTTGTACAATATAAAATGAAAATGATGGCAGACATGTCTCTGTACTCCGATTTAAAATGGGGCTTACCCATTTTATAAATTTATATTCGTGCAGGCATGCAATGCGCAAATGGAAGGGGTGAATCTAAAAAACAACATTTGAGCAGCTCTGGTATTTACAGTATGATATACAGTAGATATACATAAAAGTGTACTGTAATTTTAATTTTAATTACAGTAATTGTATAAAACAACTCGCAGCAAGCTGGCTCACAGCAAGCTGCAAGTGTGAATGTGCAATTAGCCATTTCCCAAAAGAGTTGAAGACTGGTAAAGAGTATTGAGCGCTGGTGTTCTTGGGATTGTTTGAAGGGACAGTTTCATTGTGCTTACGCCACCAAGTATGAAATCTGTCCCTCCAAACGGTCCCAAGTACCCTAGCATTCCTAACCCATCACCAGTCTTCAACTCTTTTGGGAAATGACCAATTAATAACAACACTCAGTTGTTTTTAATTACGAGCCAGGTTTTATGATAAGTGGAAAAGAGGCTTTAGAGTTTTACTTTCCAAGGTGATCTTCAGAATAAATTTTGTAAACAAGAACAAGTAGCTTGTTGGTTCTTAATATATAGTTCTACATCTTTGGTTTGTTATTTAATTTTTTGTTCTTATTTTTATTTTAAGGCAATCTCCACAGTTCGGGTTCTGGTGGTACTAGATTTCTCTGGAAAAATGGAAAGAATTTGTTGTGGGAGCACATTTCTAGATGCTATTTTGCAGATCTAGAATTGGGCCTCCATCAACTGCCAAAGTTGACCATTGAGCACATCAATTTAACATCATTTGCTAAAATGAAAGTTAACTTGGCTGTGCAAATTCTCTCCAAATCTATGGCTGAAGCACTCCGAAGAAGCATGCCATTAGACGAAGTTTCAGAAACAGCCAATTTCTGTCAGTTGATGAATGACTTCTTTGATTGCTGCAATGTTAGATCAACTCATGAGCACCAACGAAAGCAGAATCCACTTCTGGCACCATATAAGAGTTGTGATGATTCACGCTTCATATGGTTAACAGAGACATTCCTCAAGTACTTCACTGACTGGAAGGATGCCATAAGCAGAAGACCTAATTTTACCAAGGACCAGATGGCACGAATGTTCATTTCACCACAAACGTTTGAAGGTTTGAAAATAACAGTGAACAGCCTCATTGAGTGTACCAAGTTTCTGTTGGGGGAAGGAGTACCATATGTTCTCACAGAGCGCTTTATGCAAGACTGCCTTGAAGAATACTTTGGTCATCAAAGACAACGCGGGCGACGATCTGACAACCCTGATGCAGTTGAGTTTGGATATAATGACAGAATCCTTCAGGTCCAAAGAAATGCTGGCCTTGTATCCAGAGGGAATGTTGGAGCACGTCGTAAAGAAGGAGAATCACGGTGGGCTACTATCAGGGAAGAGCCTTTATTGAAGAAGAAAAAGAAATAATACAATATGTGAATATTTTTTAGTTTATATTATTTTACTTTTGCATATAAATACATGTATATCTGTTTTAATATTACTCTTTGATCCATGATTCTTTGATGAGTTTTTTTATGTTAGCAAATTGTGAATACTTATAGACCTTATATCTAGAACAAGTGACCTCAATAATAATTATTATAATATATATTTAATTTTTGAATGTTTGCATGGTGACAAATTACAGTAAAAAATAATGTGTGGAAACACCACATTTTTATTTATTGCTGAACTTTCAACCTGTTGACTTAGAGCTTTTATTGGTCAACTGGGTGAAAGCTCAGTGATGAAAAAGTGTGGTGTTTCTACAAATTATCTTTTAGTGTAACAATTTTTTCTTTGTTGTAAATTTACCCAATTTAAAGCTGATAATTTTCATATTTTCTGCTGTGTGTTCCATTGTTCGAAAGTTCAGACATTTGTTGCCAAGTTGAAAAATTATCCAATCAAATTGTGAGCTCATCATTATTGGATAATTTGTCAACTTGGGAATGAACTTCAGAACACACAGCAGAAAAGTATTATGAAATCAGCTGTAATATTATATATAAGTATAAGTTATTGTATATATTATATTGTATTGTATTCTATTCTATTATACTGTATGTAAAATTATCTCAAATTGCTTAAATTTAAATGCACCACAATCAGTAAATTGAAAACCAAACCACTAATTGCATAATGGCTCAGTCATACTATGATACAAGGTAAGCAGATAAAAATACTCACTTGTTTCAGCAAGTCTGTATTTTATGTCTTTGAGCTGCAAGCCTCTGACTGTTTCTTTAGACTCTTTTGCAAGGCTTTCTGGTGTAGTTTTACCTTCTCTTTGATTTTAATTTGAGTTACCACATCTTTTGTGTAAGAGAAGGACCTTACCCGAATATAGAGCATGACAATGTTCTCCAAACAAATATCACTTACAGATGTTTTGCTTTTATCCAAGCTTGCATCACAAAGAATAGCATCCCATGCTGACTTAACTTTAGGCTTTTGCAATACATCTGCACTGACCTGGTCTAGTGGAATTTCTCGCACTAAACCATCACTGTACTGCCTGAATATTTTCTCACATTCAGTAGTTATTGCCAACAAATTTCCGCAAGGATTCCACAGTTTTCCTCGAGAAAGAGAGTCAATGTATTCATTGTCATCCAATGACTTCATAGACAACAACAGAGACTGAAGTTCAAGTTGTTCAGTAGTTTGTTTCACTGCAGCTTTACTTTTACGGTACATCTTCGAAATTATATACCCAGCGACGTATGATAATGGTCCATATTCCGATTTCTCAATTGGCTTTATGTTGGGAAGTTTTTCTTTGACATTTCCACGTTTGTAAAACCCAACGAGTAAATCAGGAATATGAACCATTATGAGATTGTACGCTGCAGCGTACATTTCTTGCGAATCGGTGGTGAACATTTGTGCACTTTTCGGCATTTGTTTATAAAAAATTTTCAAGAGTTTGTCTCTGTCCAACCTTTCGCAAAATTCTGCGTACAAACTAACCAAAGATTCCACGAGAAGTTCAGATGGCTTAAGGTCGGCTTCAGAAATCAACTTTGTTATTGACTCTCCATACAACTTTGAGTTTACAACAGATTCGACTGCTTTACTAACGATTTCACTCACAACTTTTGAATCAATTGGCGAGACAGACTTGGTTACTGGTGTTTTATCACCATGTTTTGCTCTGGTGTGTAGTGTAAGTCCACCCTTTGACTTACAAACTTTCGAGCAGAGTCCACATGGATATTTCTTCAACAGATTACACTCATCCACTCCTTCGTCTACACATCTCTCAAACTCGACGTTCTCATTAATACTTTCTTCCGAAAGAGAATCCACTACCGCTTCCATAAGTACTCGTTCATCAATTGAGCTTTCTCCTTCACAATCCATCTTCGAAAAACCAAGATATTTCGCACGGGAAGACAATCAAGACAACATCGCAATATGATCCTATATTATATGAAGTGTTATTACCGCCAAAATGAGACTATTAATGTTGTTGTTCTCTTCCTCATTCGGATAGTTCGTATTTAATGCGATATTTCCAAATTTTGTATTGACAGTCTAAATGTTCTTTTGAAGTAAATAAATTAAGCTTCACAATCAAATTTAATGTTGCACTTAATGTTTTTTTGAAATAATAAATTAAGCTTCACAATCAAATGTAATGTTGCACTTAATTTAATAATGCGTAACCAAATGTTGTGCTGCGTCAAATTTTGTGTTGATTGCGAACTTTGGCCTCTCCCCAACCCCCTAATTTGTAGCCGAGTTGGAAATATGCCGCGAAGACGGCAACAAGTTTGTTCTGTGTTTCAACATGGCCGAAGGTAACGCTGGTTCTTCGTCGCTCTCGCGTGCTGTCAATCTACTACGTGAAGCAACGTCTCTGATAATTTTTGATGCAGGGAATGACCAAGTGCAAAACGGAAATATTCCGTCTAGAAGAGGGAATGATTTGCAAAGTGGATCTTCCACGTCGGAGTTTGTTAGTCCGTCTTCAACAACGCCTTCTGCGACTGCGAGTGCAACGAATGTGGATTTAACAAGGAATATCACTCCAAATACCGTACGCACACCAGATCGTGATATGAGCGTGCTTGGGAACTTTCAAAACCTTTTTGGCAGATCGTATAATGGAACTCACTCTTTTCAATCACGCCAGCAGACTACCAGACCTACAGCTCCAAAACGTGCTAAAAAAGGGTTTTTTCAAGTTAAGGAAACATGGACTCATGACTTTCTATGTCTTGCACATTGCAATCAAAACCATGCGCCTTCACGGCATGATAAGCTTGTTCTGCAGGATGCAGGCCTTGGACGTAAGAAAATTGTGTTTTCAAGCACCGGAAATGCCTTTGCCCTTCAGGACAAGCTTTACGAAGTATACCCAAAGCTCAAAGAAGCTGGTGGCTTTGAAATTTTAAGAAGTGGTTCGACGCCTAACGAGTTAGTCCATATAAAGCCTCCTACGGCCGGATACTCTGTGCCTTTTCTTCGAGATATGTCTGGGTTGTCTCAAGCACTTGCATATGTACGCCCACTGCAAAGAAATTTGAGCTTAAAAGTAGCTGAAGAGCCTGACATTCAGGTACTTTATTCACTTATAATTATGAGCTATTTATACGTGTAGCTGAAGCCATTTGTATATACTTGTTGCATTTTGTATAGCTGTCATAAACTCCCCAAATTTAGCCCTAGGCTTATATTTGTTCAAAGGATTTTTTGGTTTACTGTTAACTGTACTCTATAGTAGAGATTTTGGTGAAATCAGTGATTCAGGTGCTGAAATTTGGCATTTCAAAATGCCTACATTTTGTTTGTTAATATAGAGAAAATAGTACATGGAATTTATTTGGATTGTTTACCAGTATATTGTTCTGTTTATTAATATACATGACTATAGTATTAGTCTATTAATTATTATATGTTGGGGTGGGAGTGTGTGCTTATTAATTAAGGGGGAGATTTGTTTTCAGAAGTTTGCAACATTTGCATATACACACACAGCTTGTGTAGCTATGTCATTTGTGACATTTGCATATACACAACTTGAATAGCTGTTTAGCATTTTCATCATCATTATACTTGCAGATTATTATTCCTGGTAAATCACCAACTGTGAAATGTGTCTTCTGTGAAGCTGATCTGCCCATGACAGGTGTAAGAGAGCACACGTCCATTTGCCCAGGAGATAGAAGTGCTCCTTATACAAACACCAGGTAATTTAAACTTGTGCTAATGTTGACTTTTACCTTGGATTTCAATAATAAAGTTAATTATTATTCAATTTATTATATGCATGACAAAATTACTACATTCTGATTGGTTGAGAGGAGTACAATTATTTTATTAATTGTACTGCACCTTGTACTGCAGTACAATTAATAAAAATAGAGAAGGCCCTGGGAACGATGTTGACAATAAAATTCAAAATGGTGGCCAATTTTGCAATGGAAAGTTTTCACATTTCCAATGACTTGTGGTACACTATGAACTAAAAATTCCATGTAAATATTTTGAAATGAGTACAGAGAATACCCAGAGTGAAAATATTTCTTGTCAAGTAATTAAACAAGATGTTTTTAATGGCGTGAGTGCATGAGTACGAAGCGTACATGTATATGTTGTAATTTTGTCATGCATATAATAAATGAGTAATCATGATTTTGCTCGTAAAATTAAGGATTTACACTACAAGTGATATTTGAAAATAATGACAAATTGCACTCGCCTAATGGCTTGTGTAATTTTGGCAAAATTTTCAAATATCATGTAAATCCTTAATTGTACGAGCAAAATCATATCATTACCTAGACTTATTTTCTTCTTCCTTTTAACTGGCTGAGAGATGATTTATTCATCTGTATATTTTATGTTATTCTTTCATGCTTATTTAAATTTACATATTTTTCTCTTATATTGTATTTATTGTTTATCCTCAAATAATAAAATTATTATTACTGATAGTGGTAGTGGTAGTTGTAGTAATTAAGTATTGGTAGTAGTGTAGTATAAACTGTTACAGAGTATCATTAAGCTGGTATACATATGCAATCACAAAACCAGGTCATAATGTCACAAAAGTTAATACATTATCTTATAGTACAGTATCTGAAAGTATTGTAATGTGTGTCTGTAATTTCAGTGACAAGAAAAGTACTGCACTTGGCCAAAAAAGACAAAATTCTGTGGTTAGTGAGGTAGTACAGTACATGTATTGTTATTGGCATTGTTATTTATAATGTACAGCTTCTGTTCAACATCTGTTTGAGGTTGAAGGGGATGTTCAACATCTGTTTGAGGTTGAGGTTTTATAATCAAACAACTTTACTTAGAATTACTTTTACTTTGTAGGGTTCCCTTGTTCAGCTGAGAGACATGTTTCCAATGGTTTCAGAGGAAACACTGACCAAAACCCTAGAAGCATCTTTAGGTGATGTCAGTACAACAATAGAAACCTTACTTGGCATTGAAGATAATGAAGAAGAATTGAGTGGTTTTAATGGTAATTTTACATGTTAGCATATCATATTATACAGTAGTACCATAATAGTTAGAGTAATAAAACATGTCCTATAGCTGGGGTGAAATTGGTAGACATGCATACCCTGTATGTTGGAAACCCTATATCCCATCCCATCAGGGGAAATTTACAGATTTGTTGGTGGGGAATCATCTGGAAGACAAATTTTATTTTTAACAATTGGCAAATAACTTTTTAACTGATTAAACCAGACAAGTCAGTAATTAATGCTTTAATAGTGAAATGAAACTCCTGTAGAAACACAGGATACGGTATGTATAGAAGAGAACAGTATTAATTAAAAATACTCAAAATTCCATTTTCTGTCTGCAATATTGGAAGAAAATGGCAAATGTTAATTCCCACACTACGTGTTCAACAGATTTTTTCTTATTGATACGTTGAAAATAGATGCTGTAGCTTGTCGGTTATTGTGATAATTTCACGCTGATTAGATGGAAAAAGCTATTCTAGACATTCAAATTTGGGGCCCCCTACTAGTCCCCCTGTTGGGGAATTCTTGGCACCTCCCCTGCCTATATGTACAGTATCTTTTTACCATAAATGTAAATTAATTACAGCTACTGTAGGTATCTGTCTCTACTGTATACTTCATGTAACTATGTATTTGCATAATTATAATAAAATCTATATTATGGTGAATGGCCTGACATCATGCAGGTCATAATAGTTCATTGGTTTCTAATCTTTATGGGAATTCATTTCCCTCTCAAAATTATGTACTACCGTACTGTATGTAATTTCTAATTGTGTTAACTTGAAGGATTGGCAACTGGACATCTAATCTTCAACTTACAACGTTGCTTTTAAATACTGTACATTATTTTTTGTTGTTTACTCAAGGGAATGAGACAGATGATGAAATTTGGAATTGCTCTCTTCTAAGCTCCATATCTGGAAGAAATGAGATGTCACCTTACCAGGTTCTGGCAGAATTTAAATCAAGAACTCTCTCTACTGACTGTCCCAGAGAAGTGTTTCACATTGACCGTATGCAGGATACAAATGACATGAAGTTAGACGTCATGGGTTGTTATAAGTCTGGGAGAAGAAATCTCAAGGCAACTCCAAGAATCATTTTTGAAAATGAAACTGGTGTCGGTAGTGGGCCAGTCAGTGAGTTCTTGGACTGTGCCATGAAACTGGTTACAGAAGGATTTGTCAGTATGGGAAAACCTACCCTGTTTTTTGAAGGAGAAAAGGATCACAAGATTCCAGTGCATAATACAGCTGTGAGACAGGCTGGTGGATATCGTGCAATTGGGAAAATTCTTGGACATTGCATTTTACATGGTGGTGCATTGTTATATGGTCTCTCTGAATCTGTTATCCATTTTTGGTTGACAGGGAGTCATGGTGAAATAGGTCTAGAGGATATTGCTGACACTGAGCTCAGAGAGTTTTTGGAGGAGGTACTGTATAATCATGTATAACCACATGATTGGGAGAAATTATTCATATAGGAAATATTAGTATTAGTATTATGTAAATATTTATAAACAACTAAATTTTAATATAATATGCTCTTGCAAATTATTTTTTATATTGGTTTTTAATAGGCACAGAAAGTGAAAATTGGAGAAAAGCCTAATGAGGAGGTAATTTCCCAACTTACCCCTTATTTTCTGGAAGCAGGTATTGATCCAGATATTTCAAAAGTGCAATGGCCCACAGCAATTGAAAATTTAATCATATTCAACGTCACTGATAAAAGAAGAATGGAATTGAATGATATTGCTCAAGGTTAGCATTTAATTTTATGCACTTGCTGTAATTACCAGTACCTACTCATATCTGAAGGTTTCATTACCTGTAATGGTATTTTATAAGTAAAATCATTTGACATCACAGAGAGTTGAATAATCTGGCTTATATATCCATGTAAAATATTAAAAGTGCTGTTTTTGGGTGATTCAGGCATCAATGGTGTTAATGCAGGGTACTGTATATTTATAGCAAATGGGCCCTGGGCCAGGTAAGAGTGTTCCTTGTTGCTGCTACACATTGTTTGAAAATGAGTAATTACAATTAAAGCCTTGGCCAGATATTATGCTTTCAACAATTTATTCTGCCCCCCCCCCCCCCCTCCCTGAGTGATATGGGTATTGTTGAATCACTTGAATGTTGTTGAACAAAATGTTCAATATTTGTTCAACATTTTAATCTACAGGTATTGTTATAAATGTTGAAAGGTGTTGATTACATTCGGCCATATTCAACTTTGTTGGACAAACAAGTTTTTCTTTCTTACCTATTATTCTCTGGCCTATAAGTCCCACCAACCGTATATGACAGCAAGCACAGTTGTGAGACTGCACCTCTGATGCAAAACATGTAGGTAATTTTTGTTCTCCAACCACAATATTAAATAGTGATAGGAATACAAAATTCCATCAATAATTTTGTTTTATCTTGTCCTTTGTTAGGGATGAATGAAACTGGTCTTCATGATTTCATGAAGGCCAACAGCAATATTACATCAATAATTTTCCCCAGGGAAAGTGAAGAAAAGGTGAGGTGGAATGACCTGAAGGCAAAGATTTCTATTAAGGATGAGGATAACAATGAAAGGTCCCAAGCCACTAAGATGTACTTTTTTACATACATGGAGGAATTGGACCAGTCCACACAGAGTGAGAGTGAGTACAGCACCAGCCAAATGTATTTCAATGTTGCATGCTAGTGATGCTACACTGCATCTTTGACTGTGTAACACACTTTAGGGGCTGCCTATTATAGCTGAGAGTGAGTATCTTAGGGTACCATTGATTAGCATATCTCTTAAAAGTACAAGTTGGAGTAAAACTCTATAAACTGTTATTTCTGAAACTACACATGAACCAGTTATCACTTTACAGTAAATACTGTACCAGGGAAAAGTTTGATTAATCACATTCTCAAACTCATTAATAATTCATGAGCCGAAAACAAAGGAAATCAGTACCGAGACGGTGGTTTGGATATCGGAGGAAGAAATTACATAAATTAAGCCAACTTTCGCCTCGATTTTCTCTTAAAATACTGATCTGTTTGAGAAGCTATATCATACACTCGGAAGAATGTTTCATCAGGATTCCAAACACCTCGAAATTTGTTAAAAAAGTCTTGGTGTTTGGATATCCTGATGAAACACTCCTCCTCGTGTATGATATATTACATATCAAACCTAATAATCAGCCACAATTTGAAGAATTAAGCAATCTGGAAAATTTTCTAATTAGTATTGCTAAAACCAGCAAGAATCATTTACATCAGTTATGCAAGTTTAACATGTCTACTGTACTATCAAAACCCTTACTGTAATAGTAATCAACATAACCAGCTATTTTATTACCTTCATAGAAAACCTTGACTTAAATTCCCTTTGCCAATTTTGGTCTGGAATTCCACATCTTCCACCAAGAGAAGAAAAGTTAGAAGTTATACTGCAAACAAGTGACAACCAATGGCCAACTGTTGAAACATGCTTCCTTACATTGTATTTGCCTTTACATCACACATCCTACTCAGATTTCAAGAAAATGATGGATACAGTTCTAAAGTTTGGTAGTAAAGGCTATGTTTTTGCTTGATTACTACAAATCACATAGAGGATGGTTACTACATGTAAGTTCTCTAGTAGATTGGGCCCATGTTTAACTTTTGCAAAGAAATAGGAACTTCTACTGTTCATCTTACTGCACAAATACATTGTAAATCATTGCCTGAGAAGCAAGTACTGTACAGTATACATTTGATTTTGAAATTCAGACTAGTCTTAAAAAAACATTTTTTGAAAGGTGGCTTGATAGGGCCCTTAATTGAACTTGGTTAATAAGAGGTACAGCTGTTTCAAATTATTTGTATCAAGGTGTCTTGTCATATATTACAGTATTCTGATAAGTTAAAAGGACCCTTGGAACAAAAAACTAGAACAACTCCACCAATACTATATGTGTTAAATGTTCATATTATTATGTTATTACCAGTTGGGTATATTGATTTACAGTTAACTGTTGGCCACATAATTATATAACAGCTCTGTCAATTCCGTGCAAAAATAAAGAAAATTAAATACATGCTTTAGTTCAATTTCTGCTGTAGAAAATCTAAAACTTCTAAGTAGATATCAATTCCATTTACATCAGAACCCTGAAGTGGATCCACTGCAGTAACAATTTCCAGCTTGTCATTTTCAGATAAAGCAATAACAGTGTCTGGCACTTCAATGGATTCCACTGATTCATGCCACTCAGGTGATGGTGGTGGTCCTTCCCAATCAATGCCATAACTTTCATAGTTAATCTACATGTATAGTTATAAGAAATAAAGTAGAAATTAATAACTGACCACTTAACTGTTCTTGATTATTTTATTAATGTTTACATATGATTAAAATTTAGGAGTAATATTTTCAAACTGCCCCTCTAAACATAAACTGCGTTGTAATGTTCTGTATTTTTAGGGATGACTTTGTCGAATGCATATGTAACTTTTTGTGTTTTGTGCTTGTCTTCCTGTATATGAGTTGTACATGTAAGTACATGTACCACTGATCTATACATGCAGTAGTCTAATTTAAATTATAAGTAACCTGACTTCCTTGTACTGTACTATCATTACTAAATTCCTTCTATCTTTTAATGCAAAATATTCTTAAAAGGGTACAAGTAGTTGGTTTTTTTTCGTTTGCACAAATAAAATGTTTTTAATTACTAGTACCATACCTCAGTTGGATTGTCAAACTCTATTGCAGTCCTATGATTGCTATTGGACATGGACAAAACCCCCCTGATCCACAGCTGATCAGGAGAAAGGCTATTTTCTGTGCTTATTGGACACCTGTTATGCCCACCAGAAAACAAATTCAGGTTTCTGTTAATTCTGGGAACAAAGGTGTAGTGAAGGGCAAAAAGATGCATTTCATTTGATAAGTCGAGTAATCCATTTGTCTCCATATGGTAGAATAGATGATAGAATATATATGTGCAGCCAAAAAACACGTCCCTCCATAGTCTTTCTATCCGTTGATTATGAACGCTGCGGCCAGCTATGTGACTTCCACGGTTAGGTCCACGTAATGGATGGCTTAACATGCACCAGGCCACATCCACATTCTCTCCACCTTTATCTGATCGTACCCTGGATGGGAGGCCATAGGTTTGTACAGCTTTGCAAAACAGGTCATAAACGGTGGAGGCTCTGTTATTGGTGTTACAACAAAGATATACAATCATCCTAGAGTAGCCATCTATTCCCCCATGTATTACAATTCTCCACCTGCAAATTTGAAAGTACTGAATGATAAAAAACCTGATACAGAATTATATACTGGCAATACAGAAAACGTCTGAAAATGAACCTGGGTGTGCTGGCCCCCCTGAAAACATAAGCCCTCCCAAACAAGCATTCTCAAATGTAAGTCCCCAAATATTGAATTTTCAAAAAAAGGAGAATGGGCACATTTTTTGCATGGATCTCACAACTACAAAATCTCTTGAATATCATGCTACTAGTGAAGGCAACATTTATTATACACATGAATCTTGGGGAAAAGCAAAAAGTGCAAAAGGTCCAGATTTGACAGAATTTTGAGAAAATAATATCAAAAAAAGTGATGTGGCAGGTAGAAGGGCAATACTCATATTAAAACTACCATTTGTTTACTTGATTTATTAATAAGTCCTCCCAAAGTGGGCCTGCCCAGCCTGAATTGAGTTACTTCCACTCTTCCAGTATACGTATATTGTACTTTGTCTTATTTTATACTGTGTTAAATTAATATTATACCTGTTGAGAATGCACACAGGATATATACATGAAATAAAAATGTAATTCTATGTACAGGTATTACTTTTAGTTTCAGGGTTTTAGTTTGAGGGTGGGGATTAGACAGACAATTGTCCCCCAGGAGGTGGGTCAATTGTGTGTTTTTTTAAAGCCTATGTTTCCCTGGGGTAACAATGCCCCATGTTTGCCTGGGGTAGGGTGGGGTTTCCGATTATAAAACCGTATGTAGCGAAAAGAAAGTTTTCAAAGGGGAATGGCCCCCCCTGGCTACGTCCTGGACCCAGACATACAAAATGCATGAAATAAATACCTGATTAATTTATGATTTCCGTCTATGTGCCATAACGCTAACGGACCACAAACTTGGTAACGACGGCGACGCAGCATATTCAGTTCCAAGGCTCTCAGAGCCGTTCCTTGTGGATGAACACGGCGCACCGAGTTACGTATTCGATTTTGTTGAACTCTAAGCCCCCGAGCTTGCAGGAGTCCTGTCATTCTCCTGTAACCAGCATTGGGAAAAGCTGCCATTATATCTCGAACCACGTTATCCAGTTGGGCATCGGTATAGGAGGAGTAGGACTCTGTAACAGTCAACTTAAATTCGGCCATACGTCGTTCCACAGTTCGAGCACTAACACCAAGCAAATTACTCATCTCCATGACAGTAAAATTATGTGATATTAGAAATTCAATTTGTTCTTTAGTAATAAGCAATTTCGGCCTTCCAGGCATACCGGAATAGACGTTGGGCACCTGATAGTTGATAGAACTGGTGCTAGTATTAAGGCAATTGTGCAAAGAAGAACGAGCATTAAATAGCAAGTTGATAACTTCATCGGGGATATCGATGGTGTCAATATAAGTAGACACTGTAGCCAATAACCAATCTAAACTGCAACAGGCTCCTTCCACTGCTTCACTTCCTGACTGCAACTGACGAATTATTTGCAAACAAGCTTCTTGTAAACGATACTTGATAACCGAATTCCCGTCTGCCATGTTAAAAACGTAAAAGCACAACCTCAAATTAGGGGGTTGGGGAGAGGCCAAAGTTCGCAATCAACACAAAATTTGACGCAGCACAACATTTGGTTACGCATTATTAAATTAAGTGCAACATTAAATTTGATTGTGAAGCTTAATTTATTTACTTCAAAAGAACATTTAGACTGTCAATACAAAATTTGGAAATATCGCATTAAATACGAACTATCCGAATGAGGAAGAGAACAACAACATTAATAGTCTCATTTTGGCGGTAATAACACTTCATAATATTATTCAAACGTTTGTCAACACTGTTCGATTCTGTGACTGTGTCGGCTTAAGATCACGTGACCGGAAAAAATTGATAACAAAAACATATTCTCGTCCCAGACCTCGGTTGCCTATCCTCTTCTTCTAGGGTCTATGCTTCGATAAACTGCACCTCTTCTGAGATATAGTGCCAATTGCTCACGATTTTTTTTTGTCCAAGCGTTAATTTTCTGTTTACAATAATAGCTCTGGCAATTATTGTGTGGACGTCAAAGACAAGCATTGCAGTGCGCATATTATCTGATGAAGGGTTTCCCGAAGAAAACAGAACAGTTGACGCCATGCTGACACAAAGACTTTACAGAGGTGTCAACATACGTGTAACGTTACAAACACCTTGGCATCTTGTTGTTTGGAGAAATAGCCGATAAAACTGTGAAAAAAAAAGCATTTTTGTCCCACTTATTTCGATATTTACCAGATATTCTGTTGACGCGCTTGTAAATGCTATAAGCGCACAATTAATCAAATGGAGAATCCTAGCTTTATCCAGCTCGTTATATAGGATGAAGCGACAGAAGCGTGCGGACAATCTGGAGCTTTCAGCCTGGAACTCTGGACGCCAAGTGTAATCATGATCAACTCAGTGTACAAAGTGCTGTGTCGACGGCCACGGGTGTCTACTAGCCTGCGTAGCAGGCGTTCTGTTCTGGGGGAAAGGGTTGATAGGGGCAGCGGGAAGAGGCCCCTATTTTCTTCTCGCCTCGCTTTATTTTTTTCTCGCCTCTCGCGCGCGCTCCAGCGAGCTTGGAAATCCGTCTTGCGGGACTGGAAATCCGTCTCTCCTTTATTACTGTTTTAACATTTTTCTCAAATTTTTGTGTCTACTGCGCATGCACAGTAGCGCACTATGCTATCGGCTTGTGGTGATGTTTCTGGCACTGACGTCACAAACGAAGAACGAACATTTTACGGAGCGTGACGAAAGTTTGCCAAAAAGTCGCCATTTTGTTTTGCTCATGCAGTCGAAGCCTCGAAGCCAGTCGAAGGTGCTCGGACTGGTCGGTGTACTTTCGCTTTCTCAAAACGGTGCTGAAAAGGAACGTTTGGTGCAGGTTTTTTTATCACGATAAGTACTGCTTGTTTATATTTCATCGGTACTATTGTGTTCACACTGACTGACCAGTTTGGTCAAGCGTTTATTTTTGCACTGACCGCTCTGGTCAGCCGGTCTGGCATCATATTATTACGTCAAAACTCCAGATCACGCACAAATCAGAAACTATCAAAAACTTCAAACTATTGCTATTGAACCAAGCTATTGTGCTAGTATTATTATTATTATTAAACCAAGTCAAATATGGGTGTCTCTACCGAGCTTTATAAATCAAGAATCGGCTTACATATAAACAACTTCTTGAAAGCAAGAGAAGCTTCCTGTCATCAATGGTAAATTCTGAAATGAAATGCTGTTTTTATGTTTTATCGTAATAGCATATAACCAGTGAGGAACCAGGCGGGAATCGTAATCGTAGCACAAATATTAATGACCAGCATAAAACATGAAATAACGCCATAGATAAGAATAAGCATATTTTATTTGCCATGTCTAAAGCAACTGGTTAAGCAATATAAAAGTAGAAATGTTGTGGTTTGGAGTGTACACAAATGTTGTGCTATAATGTATATGTGCCGTGCTGATTCAAGAAAACAATGTGTAGATGTGGTGTAGCTGTTAACATTTGGGACACATTATTTATGAACACAATATTATTGAATGAAATGGAATGAAATTTTTAAACTTGCACTAACATTTAGCCATCACCTAGCCATTTGAAAGGGGGGGGGGGATGCAGTTTTGGGTCCCTTGACTTTGTACTTATTATTATTATTTGTTCCATTTTTTGCTGAATTTGCAAAATTTTTATACTACCACCTAGCCAGATGTACGGGGGGCGGGCAGATTTGGGTCCCTTGACTTTGTACTTATTATTATTATTATTATTATTATTATTTTTATTATTATTATTATTATTATTATTATTATTATTATTATTATTATTAATATTATTATTATTATTATTATTATTATTATTTGTTCCATTTTTTTGCTGTTCCGGTGTTCCGCTATTCTGGTGTTCCGCTGTTCCGTGTTTTACTAAACGCCATTTATGAACTTTGTAGGTCTAAGCTTATTATAAAGCTCATCGTTAATAACGTTCTCCTTTTTGATTCCTCAAGTTGATCAATTAATTTGATGAAAATTATTGCTAACTTCCTGTTTTGAATTTGATTGGTTTCTGGTTTTTAAACAACCAATAAGAAACAGGATTATTTGCCAAACACCAATCAAATTCAAAAGAGAATTAAAAACAGGAAGTTGTCAATGAATCTTATATGAAATAAATTCTTCAACTTGAGAAATGTATTGCAACAATATTTTAGGAACGCTTCTATTGCCATGACAGTAAATATTTTCTGTTTGTCCAAATTTAAATAAATTCTATATCAAAATGATCGCTTGATTCTGCCGAATCCGACACTGTAGGTTTTGTCTACTAAATATATTTATAGATCCGTTGCTTAATTTTTTTAAAATAAACAGGATTTAACATTAACATGGTATTAATTAGAATAAGCCCTATTGTATAGCTGTAATACAACTCAGTGCTGAAGCGTTTAGATTTGCCAGTAATTATCAAATATTTGAAATTCTAAGCTTATAAATCATACAACTATAAATTTCATTGAATCAAATTGAATTTATTTTATTTACTCAACAGCAAAATACACGAGTCATTACATTTTTCACGTCGAATTAACGAATCACAAATGCTTAATCTTATAGTTGACAACTACAGGTCGAAAATTATTATAAAGAGTTTACAATCAAATCGGAAGTCAAAAGTCCATTTTCAATCCAAGTATAGTCTTATTTGCAGCACATTAATCGACACAACGCTTCTTTCCTCCAAGTTCACCCATTCTATCAGAAGAATCATGGCAATTATTAAATACGGGATTGTAACCTGAGCCTCCTTTTCCAACAAACTCCCCAATGGTAGCCTTTCCTCCCACATTCTTGCTTCGTCCGTCAGTTTTCCACCCGGGGCCCATATGTTTGGCATCAGTGACAACAGTTCCTTTGCCCGGATTGTGAACCAAGTGTTTTGATCCATCTTTTGTGGTCACCAATTGGCCAGAGTGTTTGAAACCAAACTTTCCCAGAACTCCTTGCATGGGTCTTTGGACTCGTTGGGATTTATCTACTTGCTTGTTGTAGAGGTTAGTAAGGCCTGACTTAGTTTTGAAATCGTGTGCTGGTCTCTGACTGGAAAATATGCATAATTTGAATAAGAAATTATTAGACGGGTGGAGGTTAAATGAGATGACTTAAAGCGGCTTTTCCAAAATATGTCGTTAAATTTGTTTTTCCAAATTTGTTGTTAATTAAGCTTCAGTGAATCTAAAGACTTTAACATTCTTTTGTATAACCTAACCACAACAAAAACCCTAGCCCTACTCACAAATTTGATTTACCGTTAATTAAGCTTTTTGGGAAAACATATATATATATAGCAGTTGACGACATATTTATATTTTGGAAATGCCGTGAAAGAACTGAACGGGTCCTTTTGACCCTTTCATATACGCATTGTTGTCGTGGAACAACTTTATCTTGTTACTCTGTCTAACGCCAGACGATTTTACTCGTCAAGGAGCGAGAAGTCTCGGAAAGCCAAACATGAACGGATAATAAGACTAAATATAGTAATTATAACAATGGTAGTACGGAAACGCAATGGCAAAAAAAATACCCGTGGGAAATAGCAAACTTCATGTGCCTTCAATAGCAATTAAGTTGACAATTACTATATATACTATTTTATGACTGACGTAACTGAATTATAACTTAACAGCAAAATGATACTTTTGCAAAACGTGAGAAGCGCGTAACAATTTTTGTGCACTAGAACGAGGCTAAAGTCGAAAATTGTTTATCGATAAACTATTTCATTAAAAAGGGCTGGAAAATTTCATGTTCGATTCAATACTCTTACGTGTATAAACACTGCGAACGACCAATCAGAGATTGCGTGCGTAAGCCGAAACAACCTATTTTTGTATCCTTTTCATGTATGCATGGGTCCCCTTGACGAGTAAAATTGCCTGGCTTTATAGCCAGGGTAAAAATATAAAGTTGACCACAACAACTGAATGCTAATTGAAGGATTAAAAATCTGTCTTCTTCGCTTGATGGAACTTGATGGAATTGCATATAAAAAAACAAATGCAGGAAAGTAATGAAAAACAAACCCATTAGAAGTACTTGATTCCCCAGAAGAACTGCCACCACCACTGGATCCACCACTGCATCCTTCAGTATCTGAAACTACAGACAGAGAAATAATAACAAGCAATATTATCTTCAAGTCAACTTTCATTCTTAATCTGCTTCGCTGTATTCAAGGAGTGTGTAGAAATCCTCTATTTGCCCGCAGCAGTCTAGTGACAAGTTACTGATACTGCAGTCCAAGTGAACAGTCATTTTTATACTGTCGGTTTCAGCGCTCATATGAAGGAAGTCGTAGACGAAGCTAAAGCGGACGGAAGGCATCTAAAACGGAAATTATAAGCTGAAAAGCAACCTCGCTGAGTATCAATATTCGCGCAAAAGAACTGCATACACTATACAGAGCGCGATATTTATAATAATTTTAAAATGTTCGCTTGATATACCAGGGGTTTTCCGTTGACGAGTAAAATCGTCTGAAGGGTTTAATTACTCGGGCTACCTGTGGTGGCCGAATCCGGCTCCGTTTGTTATTTTTATTTTTTCGCCACACAAAATTGCGTTATTGCATCATCCCGTCTAGCCTCCTTCGCAGACGTTCTTATGGCTCGCTAATACCTCCCCAAACTAACGTCTGCTCACCCGAGAGCTACATTCCATTCCCTTTGTGTACGTGGGCCAATGAAATTACACCATTGTCGTGCTAAATAATTAAAGCCGTGCTGGGCTAGTGTTATGTGTAATTTGTTTAGTTGAAAGCTAATATTTTGAAAAGTTTAGCCTAGAACTTCACGGAATTTACGAAGAATATTGTTTGATTATGTTCTTGCTGCCTATGCAAACAAATAAGCGTGAAAGTCAGTGTAAAGCGTAAGAGCGTTGAGAGAAATTTAAGATTGTAAACAAAAGCTCAAAGGTGTTAACGGTTTTATAGTGTCTGAAGCGACTGCCCGAATTAGTTTACTTGAAAGCTAATATTTCGCTTACTATAGCTCAGAGCTCCACAAAATTTACGAAGAATGGTATTATGAATATGTTCTTGCTGGTCGTGTAAATAAATCTGTGCGAAAGGTTTTAAAAAAGCTAGAAGTGTCGGCGAAATGTATCTAGTGGATAATAAATTTTACGGGGATGTCTGGCCATGTCTGGCTAGCAACCTCAATGTTATTCAGCTTCATATTCCATGCAGTGGCGCTTTTAACTTTATTTCATGTACATGTATTCATATTGCGATTCACAGTTACAACATCATCTTATTGATTCCATTTACGCAAAATTTTTACTAAATTATAAGCAATAGTTTTCAAAATATTGGTTCAAAGTTCAAACTATTGAAACGGCAGCTCAAGGTCGGAGGTCAGGTTTCCAGATATTGGAAGTCTGGCTCTGATTGGTCAAGAATTGGAAAGGAATTTACTGCTCGGGTAAGCAGCCGGTAGTTGAGGGGAGTGAGAACGAACCCAAACTGACGGCTGCGAAGGAGACTACATCCCGTCAGGCCTTGCGAAACTGTAAAGGCATGTTTTCGAGTTCTTTTGCCTTTGACGAATTGGGTTGAGGTGTTTTCCGACGGTATTGGTGAATTCATGAGTAGCTGATCAGTAATGTTGCTGACAAGGTTTGTCCATGAAGACAGAATAGATAAATTTATTACAGACGCGAAAAAATGCCGTGTTGACATCAGTACGTAGCCTATAGGAAGTTTGACTTGAGGACTAGAGACACAAGAAAGGGCCACAGTATATCAAATAATATATACGTACTGTTTACCTAGTAACGGCTTTCTCCTTGTTTGAATAGCTTTACCTTTTGCAAGTGACCGTAAACATGCTTACAAAGGCTTTACAATGTTAATACAACTGCACACGCCTGCGATCGCGGATTCGCGGTAGTACGTAAAAGATGACGAGCTATTTCAAAACAGGTTGTCCCTGGCCTTGCTGCTTTATAGTCCGACAACTACAAAATGCAAGTATAATAATAAGCACCGAATAGAGCAAATACCGGTAAGATATCAATTGTGAACTGTTCAGTGCATGTCTAGATATCGCGTAGGTGTCGCGTGTCGTATTACATTTGGAAACGCGTGTTTCAAAACATGTTTACTGTCGTGGCAATACAAGCGTTCCTAAAATATCGTTGCAATATATTCCTCAAGTTTGCTATAGATTGACCAGGCGGAAAGCGTAATCTATTGATGAATGTAAAAGCCCAGTATAAAACACGAAGCAGTGGCATTTTTAAAAATATTTATTATAAGCTTGTAGTAAAATAATAAAGGTGAGAAAAGAGGAAGGATTAAATGGTTGGTGACAGACAAAAACAAAACAAGTAGAGTGGCGCAGAACCTATTCTTGAACAAAAGAAAATGTATCGTTAATGGAGTACTGGTTACTAGAGATAGGACGGAGAAGGGAAACAAGAAATTTAGCGATATTATAGGAATGTGAACTAATAGAGGAGAGTATATATATATATATATACTAATAGGCCTATTGGGATGTTACATTTATGAAGGGTTTAGTAAAACACGGAACAGCGGAACACCGGAACAGCGGAACACCGGAACAGCAAAAAAATGGAACAAGTATAATAATAATGGTAATAATAATAATAATAATAATAATAATAATAATAATAATAATAATAATAATAATAATAATAATAATAATAATAATAATAATAATAATAATAATAATCATAATCATAAGCAAGGATGGGACTTAGTCTACAGCACCGTGTCTACAGGCAGTAGACAGTCCTGTTATGAGATATCCAGCGATCACATCTAGGCTGTGCGTCGGTTACAATAATAATAATACCATCTATTATTATACGATGGGCTTCCAGTTTACTATTAGCCTGCGCCGCAGACGACTAAACCCAGGTATAGTAACGTCTGCGTAATACGACATAAGTCTTGTTCTAGACACCCGTCGACAAGCAGCATTTTGTACACTGAGTTGATCACGATTGGCTGCTTCGATAAACTGCACCTCTTCTTAGCCTGCGTGCAGACTTCCCCCGTTTCCGTTCCCCGTTTTACCCTCCGGGGAACGGAAACGGGGAAGTCTGCACGCAGGCTAACCTCTTCTGAGATATAGTGCCAATTGCTCACGATTTTTTTTTTGTCCAAGCGTTAATTTTCTGTTTACAATAATAGCTCTGGCAATTATTGTGTGGAGGTCAAAGACAAGCATTGCAGTGCGCATATTATCTGATGAAGGGTTTCCCGAAGAAAACAGAACAGTTGACGCCATGCTGACACAAAGACTTTACAGAGGTGTCAACATACGGGTAACGTTACAAACTTACAAACACCTTGGCATCTTGTTGTTTGGAGAAATAGCCGATAAGACTGTGAAAAAAAAATCACTTTTGTCCCACTTATTTCGATATTTACCGGATATTCTGTTGACGCGCTTGTAAATGCTATAAGCGCACAATTAATCAAATGGAGAATCCTAGCTTTATCCAGCTCGTTATATAGGATGAAGCGACAGAAGCGTGCGGACAATCTGGAGCTTTCAGCCTGGAACTCTGGACGCCAAGTGTAATCATGATCAACTCAGTGTACAAATTGCTGTGTCGACGGCCACGGGTGTCTACTAGCCTGCGTAGCAGGCGTTCTGTTCTGGGGGAAAGGGTTGATAGGGGCAGCGGGAAGAGGCCCCTATTTTCTTCTCGCCTCGCTTTATTTTTTTCTCGCCTCTCGCGCGCGCTCCAGCGAGCTTGGAAATCCGTCTTGCGGGACTGGAAATCCGTCTCTCCTTTATTACTGTTTTAACATTTTTCTCAAATTTTTGTGTCTACTGCGCATGCACAGTAGCGCACTATGCTATCGGCTTGTGGTGATGTTTCTGGCACTGACGTCACAAACGAAGAACGAACATTTTACGGAGCGTGACGAAAGTTTGCCAAAAAGTCGCCATTTTGATTTGCTCATGCAGTCGAAGCCTCGAAACCAGTCGAAGGTGCTCGGACTGGTCGGTGTACTTTCGCTTTCTCAAAACGGTGCTGAAAAGGAACGTTTGGTGCAGGGTTTTTTATCACGATAAGTATTGCTTGTTTATATTTCATCGGTACTATTGTGTTCACACTGATTGACCAGTTTGGTCAGGCGTTTATTTTTGCACTGACCAACACTCTGGTCAGCTGGTCTGGCATCATATTATTACGTCAAAACTGCAGACCACGCACAAATCAGAAACTATCAAAAACTTCAAACTATTGCTATTGAACCAAGCTATTGTGCTAGTATTATTATTATTAAACCAAGTCAAATATGGGTGTCTCTACCGAGCTTTATAAATCAAGAATCGGCTTACATATAAACAACTTCTTGAAAGCAAGAGAAGCTTCCTGTCATCAATGGTAAATTCTGAAATGAAATGCTGTTTTTATGTTTTATCGTAATAGCATATAACCAGTGAGGAACCAGGCGGGAATCGTAATCGTAGCACAAATATTAATGACCAGCATAAAACATGAAATAACGCCATAGATAAGAATAAGCATATTTTATTTGCCATGTCTAAAGCAACTGGTTAAGCAATATGAAAGTAGAAATGTTGTGGTTTGGAGTGTACACAAATGTTGTGCTATAATGTATATGTGCCGTGCTGATTCAAGAAAACAATGTGTAGATGTGGTGTAGCTGTTAACATTTGGGACACATTATTTATGAACACAACATTACCAGAAATTTGGGACAAGATGGCGTCGCGCGGGCGCATATAGGCCATTAAACATGACGGCCAAATCGTATAAGGAATAATACAGTAAAATCGTAAATTTTAAAATTTATCCTACTAGGGACATAGACTTCTCGGTTGCGGAGCTCGATTCCTGTTAAGAGTTAAGTAAGGAAACGTTATAACAAAAAATGTTCGCTTACCGAAATACACAGCCGGTTCCCAACATCGATTTATTTACGCTGCTTATTTGACTCATTCTGTTATGTAAGCCATAGTAATCCTGCTAAACATGCGATACAAATCTGCCAAATACACCACTTTCCTTGCGAACGATGCAAAGTGCGGAGCTTGCTATGTATTTAGCAATGTTCGAACTGCTAATATAACTCGTAAATATCTCCGTATCTAACAACATTGCGGTTCCCAAAGCCTTTAAACTTTCTTGGTTTTACAGTGTGTTTGAGCAATACATCAAATCGTAGTTTTATTTAGGTCCACATGCAAATTAGTTTCCTTTTCAATTTGGGCCCCTATGCAAATTACATCGTGTCTATTAAAGCATAACGGGAAGATAACATAGGCTGGGACTATTTTTTCATGTTTTGAGTTCATTATTTTTAGACACTACCTTTAGGATTATTGTCAAGGATAATAGAGAAGCAAATTTTATCCTTATAGAATACCTAAGCATTAAAAGGTTTCTGAAATCAGAAATGTTTTGTTTACTGCGGCTGCTTCAGCCTCATGTTATAAACGAACTACGTTTTATCCCGACTCAGATTGTATGCACAGTCGAAACTCCGATTTCGTCTATCAGCAGGAGGCCGTTATGTCTAAACGTGGAGTTGAGCTGCGAGAAGGACAAACGACGAAGCCACGGAGGTCTCTTCTCTTTCGAGCAGCCTGCAGCCATGTTTGTTTACTTTGAAAGCAGAGGCGATCTTTGTTCTTAGCAGCCGTTTGCATTTTCGCAAAATATTTACTGTATATTATTATCATGGGAGTAACCACTGGCTACGAACGTGGCCGCAAAATGTCCCAAATTTCTGGTAATGGTATTATTGAATGAAATGGTCTTTATATGTACAGTAGCTATATAACTAAATCTATCAAACCTGAGATGGTATTAAGTGATAATAAAATTTATCAATAGTGAGTCCTTTTCTGGTGATGTATTTTTGACAGCTAGTAATAATAATAATAATAATGGAAACTTTATTAAATGTTTTTTCTTTTCTACATATACAATTATAAATCTCGCTTATTAAGGTAATTTACAATTGGCTACTTGAATCACAACTAATAATATATAATAACAACTAATGACTATATAATAAAACATGCAAATTTATATACAAATATTTCAAAAAGCTAATAATTCGGGATTTCCCCATTCCTTATTTCGGCAGCAGAAAATGTAATACGTAGTTCTGATAGCAATAGTCATCATTTTCCTTACGCAGTACGTACACTTGGTGCTTGTTATCAAGACCAACCTTATCTAGCATATCTAAAAAAGTGGAACACTCATTCGCAAAAACACCTAGGCAGCTCATGGAGAGATTTATAAATTTTACATCATTAAAATGTTCACTTTGCTGTTTTACTAGTTCACTATATTTATCTTCTTTCCGTTTGACGTTGTTTTGGAGGTTTGATTCAAAACCAACAGTAAGTTCGAGAACATAAAGACGGCCGTTTGAACAATGCAATAGCAAATCTGGACGATACGTGTCACCAGTTAGGATAGATGGGCTTTTGAATCCAGGCAGATCGACAAAGAGGTTTGAACCGTTAACAGTTTGTAAGGTATTTGCAAGAAAGTTGAATTGTGCCTCCATGTAAAGCGTTCAAGATACGATTGACAACCAGCAACAACGTGTAGTAGTGTTTCTGGGCTAGACAAAAGGAGCATTCTGGACTTGAAGATATTCCCCATCTGTGAAGTTTTTTGCGTGTCGGAGTAGAATTGTTCACATAACGTATAGTAAAGTTATAAATGTTTTTTGGCAGCTTTGATTGAGCAGTTGACCACACCTTGTTAAGCTTTGATAAGGAGAACTTTGTAACATTAGAGAAAAAAGATCCCTGACAAGTCAAGTGGTTTTGAAGTCTATCTTCATGCCCAGAACGGAAATCTTTCAGAACTTCTTTAGTAGAGTTATAGACGTCGTATTGAATATTAGTATGATTATTAGTGGATTTCCACAGTTCGTTAATTGCTTCATTTTGAGAATATTTTAAGGCTTTGCGTAGAGCAGCTTGGCATTGAATAAATTTTACTGATGGAGGATAGATACTTTGACCAAATTTGTTACGTGTTAGATATATAGTACTTAGTGTTCCTGATATTGGTATTTCAAGCCATTTACGGATGTATTGGTTGATTACAGAATCAATATTTTCAGAAATCCAAGTTTTGGACATGCAGTGTAGCAACGGTGAAATGCCAGGATAATTTGGATAAGACGTAGCGACTATACAGGAGAAGTTTATTTTTTGGGTGAAGTGGTTTTGAGTCAATGTCAGACATTAGTTCATCAACGAGAGTAGTCAGCTCAGTCTTATGATTTTGATTCGACATGTCAAAATCAAAGTAGCATCCTAAGTATTGAAATGATTCTCCAATGTTGATTGCTGGTATAAGATTTTGGTTGATAAGGAGTTTCGGCAAGTATAGTACTGACTTTGTAATGGCTTTCTTGATGCCAAAAGTGCTACATTTATCAACCCGGATTAACATATTCGACCATTGGCACCAGATGGAAAAACGATTTAAAAGATGCTGGTTTTCTGACTCTTGACCAGTAATTACAGCAGCATCATCAGCAAACTGGAACCAGTGAATTGAATTTAATAGTTTGAAAGAAAAACCAAATTGACGGTACTTGTCAGCTTTAATATGTTGGTTGAATAAACGTGTTAAAGCACATATTGAATAGAAGAGGACTCAGACAATCTCCTTGCAATACGCCACGGCCAACAGATATAAAAGGAGTGCGGAATTCAGATGTAATTATCGAAGTCTTAAAATCTGTGTATAAACTTTTTATAACAAAATTAATGTGGTCAGGGATATGGTGGTAATAATAATAATAATAATAATAATAATAATAATAATAATAATAATAATAATAATAATGGAAACTTTATTGATTAAATTTAGTTCTTACATATACAATTGTAAATCTCACTTATTAAGGTAATTTACAACCGGCTACTTGAATCGATGGTACACTCTAATATATAACTATAAAAACACATAACAAACTTATACAATACAACATTAAAAAGTTAATAAATCTGGGTTTGTCCATTCCTTATTTCGGCAACAGAATATATAATACGTGGTTCTGATGGCAATTGTCGTCATTCGTTTCACACAATAGTTTTGGTGAACTTTGTCAAAATGAAGATCATTTAGCATTTTTAGAAATGTTGAACATTCTTTCGCAAAGACACCAAGAGAGCTAATTGATAAATTTATAAATTTTACGGATATAAATAATTTCCTTTGTTCTCTAATTAATTCTAAATATTTAGTTTTTTTTCGTTCCACATTCTTTTGAAGATTAGATTCAAAACCAGCAGTTAGTTCAACAATGTATAAGCATCCACTAGTTGTTGTCAGGAGCAAGTCTGGACGGTATGAGTCGCCGGTTAATATGGATGGACTTTTGTATCCCGGAAGATCGACATAGAGATTTGAACCGCTGACCGTCTTTAGGTTTGACGCAAGAAAGTTCAAAATTGAATCATGTCTCCACGTAAACCTTTCGAGATACGATTGGCAACCTGCTACGACGTGGAGTAGAGTTTCTGGTCCTAGACAAAGGGAACAATCCGGTGTTGGTGATATACCCCATCTTGCAAGGTTTTGGCGTGTGGGTAGAGAGTTATTCATGTAACGTATCGTAAAATTGAAGATATTCTTAGGTAGTTTAGATTGAGCCGCGCACCATAACTTCGTTAATTGAGAGAAGGAGAACTTTGTAATGTTAGTGAAAAACGAGCCTTGACAGATTAGATGGTTATGAAGTCTATCCTCGTGCTCAGAGCGAAAATCTTTAAGAACTTGCTTGGTAGAGGTATAGACGTCATACTGGATGTTTGAGCTGTTGCTAGTTGACTTCCATAGTTCATTGATCTGTTTGTTGGGAGATGTTTTAAGAGCTGTTCGAAGTACTGTTTGGCATTGGGTGAATTTGACTGAATAATAATAATAATAATAATAATAATAATAATAATAATAATAATAATAATAATAATAATAATAATAATAATAATAATAATAATATACTTGAATACTTGTGTGTGCATGAAATGTCTAAATATTGCAACAGTATAGCCATTAAACACCAACAGTAAGCAAACAGCTATTGTAATTTAAAGGCAGAGCGTCAGGTATTAAATTATCGCTTAAGTTGGTGGTGCTTTTGGTTTTGCTGTGGGTGGTGAATGATTTTAGTAGTGGTGGTTTGGGTGTGACGTGTGTTTTGTGGTAGCAATAATGTGTCTGCGCTAATTTGATTAATAGTTTTGCGCGAGACAAAAATTATATTTGTGTGCAAAGGAAAGGAATAATATTCATAAAACGTCAAAAGAGTAAGTCATTAACTGCATTTTCTTACGGACAATTTGGTCCACGTTTTGAAGTGCATGTGTGATATTCACCATAATTTTAAACATGTCAACTTGAATTTGTCCACGAAGTTTTTCAAGTTTGCGTGAGCTTTTGCGTAATCTGATTGGTTCCCTACTACACACGTAAAAACGCACAAGCTGTTACAGACCTGCAAGCAAGTTGTTACAAGGCTGTTCAACAGGCTGTCACCGTCATGTGTTCGCACTGGCTGTCCCCGGTCTGTTAACATGTCTGTAACAGGTTGTTGACAACTTGTAACAAGGCTGATGACTCCAACAGACTGATGACAAGTTGTTCCAACAACCTGTTACCGCTCTGCACTCAACAAGTTGTTAACAGGTTGATGCTAACAAGGTTGTAGCAGCTTCTTGAATGAACAGCATTGTTACAACCTGTTCCCAGCCTTGCTACAGGCCTGTTGCGAACACATCCTGTTGACAAGCTGTGAGATTTTTACGTGTGTACTAGGCTATCAGCTCATATCCTGCTAGTAGAGGAAAAACAAGATGGTGGCATGTTTTTTAAACTGCCGAAAAGAGTTGAAATTGACGGATTTTTATACAGAAAAACATCAACACCCTCAAACCAATGTATAAAAAAACAACATTGTGTTAACTACATTAACAAATACACAATTTAGCATGTCAAATGGTAAAATTCACCTAAAAATTACGTCTTTTTACTTCAGAAACACGACTAAATTAGCGGGTTGATATTAATTTGTTGCCAAACAAAGAAACTCACGGTTAAAATCAAGCTTACAACACACATTTCGTAGGAGATCACCAGTAAAGAGACTTTTTTTATTTAGATAAGCATTTGGAGTAGTAAAAAGCATGTTCTTTTTCAAAAACAACCAACTAAGTAATTTAGTTTCACTGCCGAAGGTGTTTCAGTTTCATTTTTGCATGAAATCAAAACCTTTTTCACGACAGCAATGCTAATATAAACAACTGACCCACCTTTTGACTTCATAAAGGTACCTTTTAATTTTTGTTGTTGATCTGCTTAACACATTTTTTGCCTCTCGAGCAACATTTATGCAACATTTCACTGACGCTGTTTGCCCAACAGCTCAGCGAGAAACTCTGTGTGAATGCATCATTACGCATGGCGGAAGTATTAGTTGCCTATGCCGGAAGTTTGTCGTTTCAAACATTTCGCTGTAATTTTGTCTCTTGTACAGTGCTTGGCTATATAATAAAACAGTTATACCATTCGCTCTCGTCGTATACGAACTAATAGCCAACTCGGCGAAGCGCCTCGTTGGCTATGAGCCCATAAACGACTCGAGCTCATGGTATAACTGTTAATTATATATATAGTTCAATCTACAGACACGGTGTTAAGGGTGTTTCGCTGTACAACAGCTCATCAGTGTAGCTTGGAACAATCTATATATATATATATATATATATATATATATATATATATATAATATATATATATATATATACAAGAAGAAGAATATATTCTGAAGAAGGGCTGTGCCCGAAACGTAAAGAAATAAAGTTATATATATATATATATATATATATATATATATAGCGAAACACCGTGTCTGTAGATTGAGCTATGTACGCTCCTTCACTTCGGTGTTGTTGAGCACTCTGTGAAGTTGCCGTGGGTACCTATTAGCGATAATGCAACGCTCACTACCCTTGTGGAAGTTTGAGCACTCTGGGCCCATGCGTACTTCACGCTATCTGAATGTAATGTACTTCACCGATGCTGTCCCACATGCGGTTGTCACCGACGATCGCATGTGCAGTTGTATAAGTAATTGATGAAATTCATTCAGATTGTTCCAAGCTACACTGATGAGCTGTTGTACAGCGAAACACCGTGTCTGTAGATTGAACTATATATACATAGTTTAAGTGGGCTTACCTCAAAATGTTGAGTGTCGCAACTGTCAGTTTCACGCGGGGCGATCTTCAGGAATATTCGCTCTACCTTTATGGTATTGAGCACTTTCCGACATTCCGTGAACAAAATCACACGTGCTCGTTTGTATATCGAGTCCTTAGTCAATTATTTGTCCGTTGTTGAAATCAATGTTGTGTGAGTTCAATTTACATTGTTCAATCATCTGTGAGGCACATGGCAAATACAGTACCAGTATTTGCATGTACGCAGTGCGTACCTATTTTTAAGGTTTAGAGTAACATGACTGAGAGCATGCGTGTATTTTATTCATACTATAAGCATACAAAGTTTAAGTACGTTCTATTCTTTATTTCCAGAGATATTCCTTCTTTTACGATTTTCATTTCACTCATTTTTTGTTCTTTTTCTCGCTGGTGAAGCAGCGAGAGTCTGTATGGACTCTAATTTACAACCAATATTATTTACAAAATATTTACTACAGCTATGTAGTATAGAAGTTAATAATTTAAAAAAATTTGTAATACCACCCGAAGAACAAGGAAATTTTTGCCATTACTTGAGGAATAAATTACATGAGTTTTATACTGAATACTGGAAAGAGCAGATTCAACAAGGTGGAAAACTGGAAATAATGGCAAATTAAGAGTCTTTAAAAAACTGAAAATAAATTTTGGCTTTGAAAAATATCTTTCTTCAATTCGCAACTTCAAACATCGTCAAGCGGTTACAAAATTAAGAATTTCAGCTCATAAACTACCTGTTGAAACTGGTCGATACGGAAATGTTTCATACAGTGAAAGATTATGCAAACATTGTGATCTAAATGAGATTGGGAACGAACAACACCTTTTAATGTCATGCACTCATTTTCTAAATTTAGCTATCAAGACCTTTTCATGTATGTCATTGCTATGCAAGACAAAACAATTATGACTTTGGTAGCTAAATACTGTTTTAATGTTTTAACAAGTTTTGAAAGTTTATAGTTGAGCACGTAGTCTAGTTTATGTTATATGTATGTATCTTATATACCAAATCTGGTATTTATGTTGTTTGAATAATAAAGTCTCATTTGGAGTAAATGACGTCATAAGCCATTATAATTTGCATATTTCCAAAACGTGAATATCTTTGAACGAGATGGGATATTTACAAACCACAAACGCCGTTCATCCTCATTTTAGATGTACTTTATGATAAGATAAAAAAAAGACTGACGATTTTTTCATCATAGTGCACTTTAAGCTTCAGTGAGTCTAAAGCCCGAATGAAACGAGAACGCAAGTCATCGCAAGTTGGCAGTCACGCTATCTCAGCCAGCCGCTCTGAATAATTTCCCGAAAATATTATGTACCGTGACAAAGTTAAAACTTGTTTAAAACACTCATGAAACCTTTATTTTGTTAATTTGGGTGTTCGAACGACCGCCACAGAAATTTGTGACTGCCAACTTGCGTTGACTTGCGTTCTCGTTTGATTAGGGCTTAAAGATTTTTGCAATCTTCTGGAATTAGACGGCCAGCCAAGGCTTCAAAATATTACTTTTGATGGCATTTTTTGTTACAAGCAGGCAACCATGCCAAATCGTATCGAATAGTGCATACTTTGAAGGTGAGGGGGGTTGCCATCTGTAATTATTGATTTTTATTATATAAAATAGAGTGTTTTATTGATTTTTCCGCCACTAATAAAAGTGATAATCTCACATGTGCGATTTATTATCCTGGTCAACACTCGAAATAAATTTCATATTTCCGCAAATCCATGTATTATTCCCTATATATACTAAAATATAGAGCTTTTTGAAAGTACAATGTGATGGATGGGAAATGCAAGGAAAAGCGTTTTGCGCTGAAAAGACTGTTGTGACTATGTGTAGTAACGCTACTCAAATTGACATATATTATATATATTGTCACTCCAAGTTTACAATGACATTGACGTATGTCTAGATGATTACATATTATTATCAAGTTCCAGCTGGTACTAATTTGAAGAAGCTAGAAATTACTGTCAATTGAAAACGGGTTTTGACTGAATAGTTCGGCTGGTAAGTCTGAAAAGGTTTTGGTGAATTAAAATCATAAGCCAATGGCTCACAGTCTACTCTTTCAAGTACAAAACGATTTTCTCCGAAATTCACCCTGGCCCTGGGATTCACTTTAGCGCCACCTGACCAGGTACAGTACAGTAAACACCCGCGTGTAAGAACATAGTGATTTAAGAAGCTGTAGGCAGAAATTTTGGATTTTAATACCCCAAAATATAAGAACCTGTTTAGCCAACCAAAGCCACAAGTTTCTTATATGAAGAGTCACTCTGAATAATGAAACAGTTCTGTAGCCAAAATGTGGGACTATAAAATATAAATTTGCTATATATTTGGCCCTTCCATAAAAATATCATTACAGAAATTACATACATACAGTATAATCTCTCTATAACAAAGTGGTTCATATATCTGGTCATATAACAATAGCATTTCCTATAACCTATTAAGAACCTATTTTGCCTAACTTGTCAGTAATTACCCCAAAATATAAGAACCTATTTTGAAACACGTGGGTGTTTACTGTACTTCAAACTGCAAATTTCGGATAAGGATAATTGATTGGCGACAGACATATGTGTAATGTACCGTGAGGCAAGCAAAAAATATGATTCAAAGTCAAGCCACAGTATTTCAGTGCAATGCTTTCATGTCCTTGCAAGTCGTTTCAGCGCCAATTGTTGCCCAGTTAATGTCATGCGGGTGCTGCAGATTGTAGAGATAAGAATTGACATAAGAGTAAATTGCAGTTGTCTTCGTTCTCAGATTGTTTATACAATGCCGCCCCCAGCCACCCGAGTGTTCGTCGTCGAAGAAGAATTATATAGTTTTCATTCGGTCGTTTTTAATTAATTTTCCCTGTCGTTGTCGCTGAGGTGTTTTCTTACTCTACTTTACGCTAAAGTTCAGTCAGAAAAAAATCAAAAAGTTCAGTCGGAGTTCAGACGCAAACCAGTCACATTTGTATAACTTGACGAAAAATCTGACGATTCAACAAAAGTTGCCAAACGCCATGTGCCGAACGACTGCATCGCCGCCCTTCCACGCGCGCACCACACGCGGCGGCGTAGTAAAGAAAAAGCGCCTGGGTACGAGGTTGTGCAGCACCATTGTGTTTATGACCATAGAGATCATATAAATACTAGAGGGGGCATCCTATCTTAATTTCAGTCAACTGCGGGTAACCAATTGAAGGCCGCCATCTTGGATCTTTTTGGAGGCAAACATTAGGCGCGTTGGGTGGCAAAGGACTGGGTCTAGTACATTTGCCACCCAATTGACTGAAATATCATGGGTAATATATGCCGGCTGCCATGTGGTTACCAAATTTTCTCGCCAATTCCCCCTCTAGTATTTATATGATCTCTATGTTCATGACAATAATCTCAATAAAACTGGACAGGGCATTTCCTATGGTCAGCAGTCAAACACTTCGTGCCAGTCGTCGCCATCTTACGTAGTGGAACATATGACGCATTGCGGCCTTAGAACTTGTTTCCAATCCTAAAGTTGACTGGCATAAGCAATCTTGACGATTATCCGTGGGAGGAATGTTAAGTACTCTGTGCCGGGGAAGTCGGAAAAGCCGTAAGTCGTACAATAGATGCCGGTTCGTTTAGTTTTTAATCTTTAACAACCAATACAGCCAAAAGATGGCAAGTACACAACACGAGATATTGTTAAGACATTATATATTGTTAAGATTACTACAAAAGGAACAATTTAAGACTTGGAATAATTGAATTCTTCGTAGATTTTATATTCTGTTTTTCAGTTTATATTATCGTGAAGTTTCTTCGTTGTCGGCACTGAAGAAAAACAACGAAATTTAAAGCTTTTACAGCTCAGTAATAGAAACAAATGCAAGAAGTTAGCGTCTTAAACCTTATTGAGTACTTCTTGCGGTGTCCTATCATTCGTTTAAATTTTCTTAAAATAACTCTTTTTGTCTGTTTTCAACCTACGAAAGCTTATGAACTTTAGTGGCAGCCATCTTGGGTAGTGGTCAGTGGTATTTATAATACATTAGTACAAATACACCGGTGATTATAGAAAATCACGCGCGCTGATTGGTCGAGCTACTTCGGATTAATTCTCGATAATCACCTACAGTGTTTATTTAAAATGGCCGCCAGCCAAGTTATCAATGCGACAGACGAGGAAATTAACAATTTTAAAGAAAATGTTGTTCCTAAAAGTACGAAAATGTGTATTTATACTAAGACAATTATTCGCCTCAGGCTCAGTGAATATCGGTGAATAATAACCTCGACTTCGTCTCGGTTATTATACACCGATATTCACCTCACCTTCGGCGAATAATTGTTAATTAATAGTTTTAAGGTGGCTCCATATAGTTTCTTCAGTGAAAAATGGAAAATACAAGTTTGAGAGTCCAAAACACGTGATTAAACAATTCATAGTTAAACAGTCTGACAATCTAAAACTGTTACCAAATAAAGAGCAACAGTTGTTGGTATGGCAACAATGACGTTTCAAAATGGCTGCCAATTACCCTTCAAACTAATTTAATTCGAAAAAAACTTTGGTGACCCCCAATTTTTTTTTCATTAAAACTTTTCTTGAAGTACGAATAATCAATAGGCCGATTTAAAAAAATTCTGTAAAACGAATAATTTTTTTCCCGGAAAAATCATGTTTGTTATAAATGTTTAAAACATTTCGTTCTACAGAATTCTCTTTAAAATTGGTAAGTAATTTATAGTAATTTAAGATCTTAATGTAATTTTATCATTTGTAACACGCAATTCAACTGTCTTAAGCTGCAATGTGTTTTGAAATAAACGTATATATCCGGTATCTTGTATCTATATAACCGAAATTACGTCATCTTCGCTAGCTTGGCGATTAGAAATTCAGAATACACAAGTTGCTTTGTTCCACTGGCAGTTAGATAGGATAGATAATTTGTGTGAATTGAAACAATCAGTTCATGGACGGCATCACACTCATGTCTTCTGTATTTTATTCTGCTTACAAGGAGAAACCACCGATCGACGACGATGGAAAAGAGATAAGAACGAACAAGTTCAAGACGATTTTATCCATGACGAGTAAAATCGTCTGGCGTTAGCCAGAGTAAAATACTAAAGGTGCGTCTACATGCATGCTTAGGAGTCAAGTATGCCATCAGTACTCAGTGGCGTAGCCAGGGTCTTGAGTTTGGGGGGGGGGGGGGCAAGAACCTCGATCTCCTAGGAGGGTCCGGGGGACATGCTCCCCCAGAAAATTTTGGATTTCTAGGGTCTCTGAAACACTGTTTCCAACATTTTGAGGCAAATATTTAAGAGTAATCTGAAAGCCATAAATTACGTAATTTTGTTGAAATCAAACCAGAACGTACAGAGAATACGACGTCAGAATATCTTTACATTTATTTATAAACAAGTCGTATATAATTGTAATTTAAGTAAAGCATATATGCATGCCTGCAATATATATAACTCATTACTAGTCTACTCACTTGGCCTTAAAACAATGTAACCCCCCCACCTACAAGTTTCTCAACGGGTTTAAACTTTTCACGAGAACGGTCTTGGAGATCATAGGGGGGGCGAGCGCCCCCCCCCCCCCCCCCCCACAACCTCGTACCCAGCGTCTTATCTCCGCTCCCCCGCCCCCAGTGAAGACGTTGCCGCGATCGATATCTTCGCCGTATGTGTGTAGATGCTGTAATTCGAGCTTCGCCAGCAACCCCATTGACTTGTTTGGGGAAAAGTCAAACAAGGAGAACATACTATCCAGATTCCGCTCGGATATTTACGCATGCATACCTCAACCGGAATAACATGAAACGGATTATCCCAGAGTCTCTCGTTTCCCGGGTGGGGAACGTGGGCTCTGGGAACGAGATTGTCGGAGATTCCGAATTTCAAAACTTCTCCGGGGGAGCATGTGATGCCCCCGCCCCTAGTAGTTTGCCCCGCAGTACAGCCGACCCGACTCATGCACCAAACCGTTTGGTAAGAAATATTCAGACATTAACGCGATTAAGGTATTCAGTACGGAAAAACCAGACATTAGGAAAATATAATAACGTTGTCATTGATTATTAAGAATCCTTTCAGTGGAAGCTTTTGTGTCATAAAAATGTGTCATCTTTTGCTGGCAGATAATAATAATAATAATAATAATAATAATAATAATAATAATAATAATAATAATAATAAATAGAGAATAATACATGGATGTGTGGAAATATGAAATTTATTTCGAGTGTTGACCAGGATATCTCACGAGTGAGCGAAGCGAACGAGTGCCATATCCTGGTCAACACGAGAAATAAATTTCATATTTCCAAGCATCCATGTATTGTTCTGTTTATTATATAAAAAAATTGTCCTATTGCCTTGCAAAAATTGCATTAAACTATAATGCTGATTCAGCGATAATCGTCACATGTGCGATTATCATAAATAATCGCACATGTGATATTATCACTTTTATTAGTGGCGGGAAAATCAATAAAACACTCTATGTATAGGTAATAGCATGGTTTCGAGTGCAATTTGGAAAAAAACATGCACGAGTGAGTTTTTCAAATACTGTCAAAATAGCACGAGTCTGAAGGACGAGTGCTATTTGAAGTATTTGAAAAACTCACGAGTGCATGTTTTTCCAAATTGCACGAGAAACCATGCTATTACTTATTAATAATATACATGAAAAAATGTTCAGAACAACTGTACTAACATTTTAACGTACGTGTTTAACCGTCCACTCGTCGCATATTTATCTGTTAAAAAACGCTTCGCTTCCTTTACTATACTTGAAAACGTTTACTCGAGGCATAAAGAAGCTTCTGGTCTTCTTGTAGTACTTCACTTGGCAATATTAAAGCATAAGTAGCTTCAAATTTGAATAAATTATCCCCAAAACCGCCGAATCTTGGCCGCCATCTTTGTTTGTTTTGTGTCGAGAAAAATCCGCTGTACAATCAATTTGATTGGTTGTTAGTGATAACAGATTTTTGCACTGTGATAACAGATTTTTGCACTGTGATTACAGATTTTTGCACTGTGATAACAGATTTTTGCACTGTGATTACAGATTTTTGCACTGTGATAACAGATTTTTGCACTGTGATAACACAATTCTGCACTGTTGTTTGGGATTAACTGCACTGGAATCAGTCAATCACAGTCGAGATATTTTTTCATGTATATTATTATTTATATAATAATTTATTATATTTCTTATATAGCGCCATTTCTTCTACTAAACCAATAGCGCTTTACAATATTTACAACAAAGATAAAATTGATCACTAAAAACTAATCTAGAATATAGTCATTATTTACAAATTGTAGGATAGATAATTCCATTGCTAATAATATATGTAATAATATCAATAGTTGTGTTCTAGAATTCCATATCTACGTCTAAATAAAAATGTCTTAAGTTTAGTCTTAAAAACGGTAATAGGGTTTATGCACTTAAGATCTTCAGGTAATTCATTCCAATTCCATACGTTTTTAGATTATATTTTGACACCACTAAGGGCCTGTTCACATGAGGCGAGTTATCTCGGGGGGTAGGGTTATCCCTACCCCCCAAGATAACTCGGTGTTATTTCCATGTTAAAAAAGTAAACCGTTCACATGAGACCAAGATAACTCGGGGGATAGGGATAACTCGGTCGGAGCGATAGGGTAACCCTAGCCCCCGAGTTATCCCTACCTCCATGTGAACGCTTTCACCCGAGTTATCTCGGGGGGAAGGGTCAACTTAGGCATGCGTATTTATGCTGTTGCTCGGGATAACTCGCGGTGAAGCGTTCACATGAAGCTAGGGTTATCTCGGGGGCCAGGGACAACTCGGTAGTTGCGTTTTATCATGTGAAATAGGGTCAACTTTGACCCTAGCCCCCGAGTTATCCCTAACCCCCGAGATAACCCGGTCTCGTGTGAACAGGCCCTGAGAGGCCTTTGCTAATTGAGCGTTAATGGTCTAGCAGGTGTATATGGGGTTAAGATGTCCCGAAGGTACAATGGGGCCATGCCGTGGAGTGCCTTAAATGTCAGTATTAAAATCTTGAAATCAATCCCTTCTCTAATGAAGTTGTAGTCATCGTTTTCTTGATCAGTTGAAGCTAAAAGCGAATCTTTATAATTGTCGCGCGGTAACGACCAAATACGCGCGCCTACAATATATCATTCGACGCTAGCTACCCCAAAGATTAAGAATCCTTTCAGTGGAAGCTCTTTTGTTAGTAAGATGAATATTATTGAAAAATGAAAATGAAAAAAGAGATTCAGTTTTTGTAAAATGAATGTGTCATCTTTTGCCGCTGGCAGATTATGAAGATGTAGTCATCTTTTCTAATAATTAATCAGTTATTGAAGCTAAAAGCAAATTTATATAATTGTCGGTAACGACCAAATGTGTCCCACTATATACATTGTATATTAAAATTAAGATATACTGTAAACGGTGTGAATGTAGTGTCGTATGAAGTGTCATGCGAAACAGCTCCAGTAGGATTTTCGTGCTAAAGTTTATTTTTTCCCCTTTTTTGAGTCGACTAGATGTCAAACTATCAGAAAATGATGGGGGTCGAGACGGCTCGGAAAATTTGAACTGCATTTTCTGATAGTTTGACACCGCAAGTGAACTAAAAAAACTGAAAAAAGAAACAAAAATCAACTTTAGCACGAAAACCCTGCGGGGCCCGCGGGATTACACCTTTACCGCACCTTGATCAAATCACGTGCGTGCATTGTCGTTCTCAGTTCTTAGTAATCTGTTGGTTTTCCACGGACTACGGACACCACTTAAAACGACCAAGCCCAATACTAGTATAGGGCCGTTTGCCATTTTCTTCATATCAATTTAATTCGACCAACCAATGTTTGAAATAATTTTATACCTAAACTGAAAAGATGGGCCGTTCAAGTGTCCCTTACGACGTTCAACTCGACGTTGCAAAAAAATTTTGGAAATACTTGAAGCAGTCAGAGCCCAAGCCGGACACGAGGATGGCTCTTCGTGACTTGTACTTGGAAAGCTGTCGGCCTCTTCTTGTTAATCCAGCGGAACAACGTGTGAACTTTAGTACGGTTTTCCACTGCATGAAATCAGCTGGATTTCTAAAAGCTTCTGGTGAAAACCGAGATAAAATTGTTTACCAAAAATTAAAACCAACACAAGAATTTGAAGTTCAAGAACAAAGAATCAGTCGGACGGATATAAACGAAGCTTCGGCCAGTTCCAAGAATCCCAGTAAGGCAGAACCGCTACACCAGACCTCTATTGAGAAAACACCAAGTAAAGTCAACGAACAAGAAAGACAGAAAGACGGCGAAGACTTTGGCGACCTTACCGAACTTCGAAAAAAACTTGACACACAAAGGTGAAAGATAAAATCATTTGATAGAAAAATATCAATTTTTTATACATTTGAGTACAGTCTAGATATTTAATATAGACTTTAATAGCTGACGAGTATTTTCTGGTTGGATTTATTAGTACTATTGTATATTATAGTAAATAGTACTAAATTAGTATACTAATACTGTACTGTATATATTAATTTAATAGTCAGAAACATGCGAACTGATTGTTTAGGGTGAGGCAGCTATAAATCTATCTTAAAAGCGTGCTTACACTGCAAGCCATGGCTTGGCCTGGCCCAAGGGCAAGGTAAATGTGTCGTGTTTACACTGGCACAAGCCTGGCCAAGGCCAAAGCGTAGGCCAAACAAAAGAAGCAAGCCCAGATATTCTGGCCATGGCCTGGCCTAGGCCAGCCCAGGACGTGTTTACACTGCCAAAAAGTAGGCCAAGGCCAACTGCCAAGCCAAGTAAAACACAGCTGCTATTATCTCCATCCCTCAGCTCGCCCTATCCTTTATTGTTATAATTACTAATTGTATGGCACATTGGCACCAATTTTTTCTTTGTTTGTAATTTATACATATCAACTGAAGGCATCATTTAGTTAAAGACAAAGGAAAAGTGACTATCACCCCTTCATCAAATCAAGATGGTGTTATTGACTTGGGTACCATAGATAGCAGTCCATCAATATCTTTTCAACTTCACATCAGAAATGAAATTGAGAGAAAACTGATATTTGGGTGTGCTGTCCTCAAGTCAGTAACTAATTGCGATGTTGACACTACAAGTTGCAATGTGACAGTTGGTCTGGTCGGTGATGAATTGGATGGTTTTGAACATATTGCTGTTCCTGTGGAAATATGTGGTCACAAGCCAGGGTTATTGCAGGTCCCACTGGCATTTTGGTTCATGAGTGGTAAGGGGCAACCATTCTACATTGTGAAGTTTATCAAGGCAGAAATTACTGATAATCAGGGACTATTAGAAGGTTTTGGTAATCTAGCAGAGCTGAGGAAAAAGCTTCTTACAAACAGGTAAGGATATATTATACTGTATGGTGCTGTTAAGAGGGGTGTGTACTGGTTAAGAGAGATGTCTGGTTAAATGGGGTGTCTGCTAGTATGTACATGATTGTATGGTGCTGTACTGTTAAGGGAGGTCAAGCATGGTTAAGAGAGATATATCCACTTATATGAGGGGTGTCTGCTTATTAGCCTGATTGTTACAAAATTCTGAGACAATTCAAGCTTAGGCGCAGTGTTCAGACTGAGTGCCTGTGCCCAGGCACGGGAACTTAAGTTCTAAACATCGTTCCAGAGTGAAAAATTGGCACGCACATCTGAACAGGATTTTACGGTACCCAGCACTTTTAATAAAAACAACACACATAAACTGAGCCATTATACATTCTTAATAGGAACAAACAGTGGAAACACATCGAATCACCATTTTAAGCATCCAGGGTTTGGGAACGTGTCTGAACACCAATGCATTTAGTCATAGGCGTACGGGCACAAATTTATAGGGGGGGCGGAGAACATTTTGCCCGACTGAAACGGAAATTGCCCGACTTTTCACATAAAAAGATTACTAAGTGCATGTTGTTCACTATACTTTATCTCCTACAATACACAGATATTAAATTGTTTTGATTACTTTTCCTTATTTTCATCCTATTTTTAAAATTTTTTTCCTATATTTTTGCCCGACTTAGCTTAAAAATTTGCCCGACTTAGCAACATTTCCATTCGTCTGGGGGGGCAACTGCCCCCCCTGCTCCCCCACCTCGTACGCCTATGCATTTAGTGCCCATTCCCGGGCACTCACAGGGCATGGGCAAATTAAGTCAGTCTGAACGCCACCTTAGTTGACAAATTGGGCAGTAATTTGCATGGCTGAGAATCTGCATTGACTAAAATGAGACAGATTGAACGAGACTTGAATGAGAGTCCACTAACTGTGATATTTGTCATGCCATGGTAATAATGTTTATGGCTTAAGTAGTTTCTAGTTATATATCATTGGCCTGGTGTAAATGGCTGCTTTTTGGTAAAATGTTTTTGTTCATGTCTATCAACAGGGGTGTAGGAACCAGGGGGGGGGAGAGGGGGCATATTGTGCTGCACCCCCAACTTTGCTGTAAAGTGCTTTGTTTTTCCATTTAGAAAGTGCTCTTTTTTTATTAAATTATATGTGCTTCAAGTGTTCTTTTGTACGGTACCCCCTAAACAAAAACGTGTACTTTAGAGGCTGTGCCCATCCAACATAAATTTGCTTCCTCTACACCACTGTCTGTGACAGCATGTATATTTCTGATACTGCCATCTGGTCTGAACTATAAGAAGTTAGTGTTTTTGCAGATGTTAAAAAATCTGTTTCCTGCATTCATTATACTGCATTGGGTAGTGCTAAAGGGGGGCCTAAGAGTACATTCTCCCACACTCCCTTATTTTTATTAGCCCCTGTTGGGAACCTTGTAGGGTCATCACCTACCTACAGTATACTAAGAAGGCTCAGGACTGATTGGTTAGATAACCTAACCCAACTCCTTCCCCTTAAACCCTAATCAGTAAGTCTTTACTGACCTTGTGTTGGGGAATTCCTGGTTGCCACCCCTGCATCTCAGACACATTGCGTGACCCACTGGGCATTTCTTAAAGGACATTGGCAATAAAAATTAAGTTTGTTTGATTTGAAAGAACTCGTAAAATTGTAATAGAAGATCTTTTACAACTTTTTCGTATCTTTCTTCATTTTGAAGATATTTCAATTTGTTTAATATGTAAATGAGATGGGCTCTGACGTCAGGAGCAGGGTGCAGTATTTTTACACAAAGCAACATCAGTTATGAAATGTTCATGCAGTTTCACAAGGCGTTTTATGTGCACAGTTTCAAATGATTTCGTTGAACAAATTTTGAAATATAACTGATTTTTCTACATGTGAAAATACTGTACCCTGCTCATGATGACGTCAGAGACCATTCATTTTTTCTTTCAAATTTATAGACAAACTTAATTTTTGTTGCCAATGTCCTTTAAGGGTGTTAAAGGGGGGGAGGGGGGGTACGGATCACGTTCCACAAGCAATTAAATTAAAATGATTATTTCACATTTCACGAGTGATAAAATGGCTATTTCACGCATATAAGAACATTGGTAATATTTCGATTTTATTACCAAATAATATGTCTTCAAACCATTTGTAATAAGAGAAAGTCAAAATATATTACATTATTACCAATCTACGCTTGTTTCGTCTGATATATTACTCAAATATATTGAGTTTAAAAGGTAAAGGAAAATTTATGAGAACTTACCAACTTAATTCACATTTAATGGACATTTATTTTCGACAATCACGACTCATGACTGATGACTGTGATGTAAATCGTTACACGACGCAAAAATCTCATAGCATTTCACATTTTACAAGTAAATATATTGGCAATTCATGGCTCACAAAAATACCCTTTACCATCCTCCTATTACGCGTACCGTGAAGGTATAAATGAGCAATGCAGAAAAACTTTTAGAGAACAAAATAATTGTTCAAGAAAGGTATGTCTATGCTCAGATTGATTTATTTTTAATTATGCGTTCTTGTTTTACACGCCAAAATTAGCCAAATTTGTAGAAGTATATGGAAGTAAATTAATTTTATGATTTTGTACTTACGTTTTCAAGGTTTCGTACTTGACCCAATGGGACTAAAATTTTCTGCCTTGCTTTCTGCCGAGCCATAAGAACGTCCGCGAAGTAGGCTAATGCTTGCCATGCACACGCCATTTCACCTCCATTTCAAGCACCACGCATTTGCGACAATTAGGAATAAATCTCATTGTATTGGACTTTAACACAACCTTAATACGAACTATCGAATCTGGCCCTAACAAACTGTATAGCTGCATGCCGATTTTGTGACAAATTTCTACCTCGGCGTCTCGCCCCGACTGCGTTTCAAATTTGTGCGCCAGATCATACATCCACAGTCGAGACTGTATTGCGATCACTGACGTATATATATTACCATTTACCATGTAATGTTATATATTACCGGTAATTTATATTCACAGCGGCCAATCAAAATTTAGGTTCAAAATTACCCTGGCCATGGTGAAAATTCTACCAAGATCCTTCAAGATTCTGACAGGAACCTTACATAAAGGATCCTGATCAGTTCACTGATCCTGGTAGGATTTTGGTGCTTACTTTGTGTTTCGCGCACGAATTTGTTATTCTTTGACCCTGACCCTAAAAACACCCTAATCCTAACCCTAATGCATATTCGTGCGCGAAACACAAAGTAATAACCAGGATTTTTACCATAGTATCGGAGAGTTAACTTTCAGCCACGCCCACGTCATATATAATTAATTATACAATAATCATACAATAATTAATTATACAATATGTTTCCAATGTGCTAATACATAATACAATATATATGTACAATATTAGGATAAAAAAATGACAATAAGAGCACATTGAGGCCACTGGCAACGTCCCAATCAAGGCCAGTGACCCAAAATATAAGCTAGATTAATACAAAGATAAAAGTAAGGAAAAATAGAAACACTATTTATTGTTGTAATTATTAGTGAGATTAAAACAATAATATAATGTTCATAAACTATAAAGTAGTAATATAGTATTTAACCGCAACAGAAGTTCAGTTTCAATAAGTTCGAAGTCTAACGTGCCTATTGCGTGTTTTCATTGGTTGTTGGCCATGATCATATATATTGGAGGACAGACACGTGGCACGTCGGATCACGTCAGCTGACTTGCTTTTTTCCTTCTTCATGCCCCAAAATCCTGCAAGAGTTTCGATAAAAACCTTTTAAATTTTTGTATTGTATAAAACAAATAGATTCCATTTTTTTTTGTCTGTTCAGTTATAGATGCAAAGAAGACGTAACAACGTGGTAAGACTGCGTCTCGTGGGCCACTTTATTGTTCTTACCACGTTGTGGCGTCACCTGTGCATCTATGAACTGAACAGACAACGGCAAAATATAATTTATTTGTTAAATAGTTAAAGACGCTGATATTTTGCACGAGAAAACAATGCGTCAAAACCACAAGACTATAAGACAAGAAGGACTTAAAACTTTAATTAGAATCTTGGCTGTGTTACCTCTTGAATCTTGGTTGTGAGTCCAAGTAACTTGGTAAGGCTATCTCACATAGCGAGATCGAGTCATTTGGACTCGGGTAACAGCAAAAATTCTAAAGTTTGAAGTCTTTCTTGCCTTACTTTCGTCTTGTTGACGCAGTGTTTCCTCGGGCAAAATATCGTGGCTCAAAAATAGCGTGGCTCAAAGTTAACTATCCGACATCTTAACTCTCCGATATTAACTCTCTGTTAAGTCAAACCCGTTACAGTCCGGATCCTTGCATGCAGATTCCTACCACGGATCCGGTAACAATCAGGATCCTGTCAAGACTCTGCAGAATCCTGTCGAGCCGATTTCACAACAAGCAGGATCTGGCTACCCTGGATGCCAGAGGCTCTTGTGTAAGCATAGCGGCAGACGAAGCATAGCGGTGGAGGAGAGGCGGAAAAGCGGAGATCAGAGAGCTATGCTTCGTGACGTCTGCCGCTATGCTTATTACACAAGACCCTCTGCCATCCAGGGTAGATCCTGGCAGGAACTTAAAGAATCCTGATAAGATTTTCACCAATCCTGTGACAGTCAGGATACCTAATTACATGCATATTTCCACCAGGGTCCTGTAACAATCAGGGTCCTGCAGGATCCTTAAAGGATTTCATAACAAGCAGCGAATCCTAACAGGATCTTGAAAGATCCTGTAGATGGGAGTTTCACCAGGGTATTTTTTTTAACTCGATATATAACTCGATATCTTATGCGGTGCAAGTGTCTATTGGAATTCAGGCTAGATTTCCCATTTGGCACATAAATATTTGCGTGCATGATGAGTTTCTGTCAGTTCCGTGTTCAACAAAGTAGAAAATCATTCAGTTTCAATCCTACAATAGAAAAGTTGTTCGCTTCAGCCGATGAACTTTTACACTGGACTAAGGCCAGGGCGGGCAAGGTCTGAGTAAAAATCCAACTTTAATCTCGCTATATTTTGACTGCTAAAAGTCTAATTATAATTGTCACGCTCATTCTTCTCCAATTTTTGTTGGTACAAATGCATGAAAAATGTCTCAATTAAAATACCGATTAAGATAATTGATCTCCTTAAATGTGTCACGCTTCATTTCTCGTCTGAGCGAGACAATTGGTCTTGCTTTGTAACGCTTGATATGGCTGCATGGTCGTTGATAAACAAGCGATATGAATGTTCCGTTCTTATTAACCAGCAAAACAAAACGGATGTCTCGTCTTGTCTCACTCTATTATCGCTGCGCCAGTTCATTTCTAGCCCAATTCTGGCTGGATTCACGCTCTGTCAGGCCATCAATTTTTGTACGGGGTGCTTTGTTAAGAAAGCCTGCCTAGGTTAAGAGAGGTGTCTGCTAATTAAGTCATAAAGTTTAGTTCTACGATCCAGAGAAATGATACGACCGTTACGAGTCGTTAGTGTTTGCAGTGAGGCGTTGTTGAACATCAGCACAGCTTGACGTTAATTTATTGAAATGCATGCTATCACGTGACGTGTATAAATTAATTACAAGTGAATTTACAAGTCCCATGGTTGTTGTAAGATTTGCATGAATTAACGATTCGTCAATCTACATATATCTTTCGTATGAAGTCCACAGATCATAACATGTATGGATATGCTTAAGAATGGGATCTTAAAAGGGTGTCTGCTTAAAATGGGTGTCGTCTTATATGATAATGCCAATGATGGTACAGTAGTAATGATGGGTGGAAGGTGGGGAGATCAAAAACCAGTATTTGTTTATGGTAATGATAAAGAATTCTCTCTGTAACTTTTTTTCGTTTATACCAATGTTTTCTGTTCCCATTTGCATCAGACATCAAGTAGTTCGAGACAAAGGGAAAATTGTGACCAGCCCAGCATCAAATAAAGATGGCGTTATTGACTTAGGTGTCATAGAAAACAGTCAATCAAGAAGTTTTCAACTTTACATCACAAACCAAAGTGATGGAAAACTTGGCTTCAGATATGCTGTTCTTGAGTCGGTGAGTGACTGTAATGTTGACACTACAAGCTACGAGGTCACTGTTGAACCAGTGGAAGAGGAATTAGACGGCATTGAATGTATTACCATTCCCGTGGAGATCAGTGGAAACAAACCAGGAGTATTCTATGTTCCACTGGTATTTTGGTTCAAGTCTGGCAAGGGACAACCGTTCTATATCGTGAAGTTTATCAAAGCAGAAATTAGTGCTAACCTAGTAAAAGAGCCACCACCAGTGTCAGATGAGGGACAAAGTTTTGGCGACCTGGCCGAGCTGAGAAAAAAGCTTGTTACAAACAGGTAAAAACTTAGAAAACGAATGAACAGTGTAATCAACCTATTAATGGCTGAGATGGCTAAAAACGGGTTCTTCTTTATTTAACTCTGGCTCACGTCAGATGATTTCAGAGGGAGACCGTTCAGATGCCAATGGGTTACTTAGCAACTGTACTGACAAGATTTAACTGACTACTGCAATTCTTTGCAATGCTGATTGTAGCGCAAACATTGTTACTTGTAGAATTATCAGAAGACGAGCTTTAAAATGATTTACTTTGGTGGGAAGGAAGCTCTCGCTAGTATGCCATTTGTTAGCCGCATGATAATCATAGACAATATTTAGCTGTTATTTCAAGGCAGATGCAAAGTATTATCGTTAAGCATGGGCTGACAATAGCCATCTACTTGTCAATGCCTCGCATCTTAAGCAACAATGAGTTAAAGACCGTTTGTTAACTTTCTTTATTATTCTCAGAATAAATACATTAATTTATGATTATTTTCCTCTTTTTGTTATCTTAAAGGCATCACCTGGCTAAAGACAAAGGGGATATCATTATTTTCCCAGCATCAAATACGGATGGGGTTATCGACATGGGCTGCATAGATGTAAGTGAATCAAAAAGCTTTCAACTTCATATCAGAAATAAATCTGAAAGAAAACTTCTATTTGGTTATGTTGTTCTCGGATCAGGCAGTGACTTTCATGTTGACAGCACAAACAATGGGATCATTGATGAAAAGATGGGAAACGAGTTAGGGGGTTATGAATGTGTGCCGGTTGGTGTAGAAATCATTGCCAACAACCCAGGAATATTTCATGTCACCCTCGCATTTTGGTTCAAGTGTGGCAAAGGAAAGCCTTTTCATATTGTGAAGTTTATCAAGGCGGAGGTTACAGATAATCTGGTTAACGACCTACAACCTACCTCGCCGTATGTACGACCAAAGGCGATTTCAAGGAATGAACCAGCATCTGAACTTATCCGAGGGGAGCCTCCTCCATTGTAAGTATGTAGAAAATTCCTTCCAAAACCAGCTTTTGCCCAGTAGAAATTTTACAAGGTCTTGTAATGTTCTGCACTGGATCTGACGAGATTAGATCAGTCAGTGGACAGGATCTTGTGTTAGTTGTGTAGTATCGTACATGATGTACATTAGAACATTAAATTGTAGGACCTCACACAAGTTCGTTTAACATGTTGGCAGGATCTGACAACATCTCATGTAGAATCACTCAAGATTGTAAGATTACACACAGGATCTTGCAAAATCTAGTGGTATCTTGTGTAGGATAATACAAGATCTTGTAACATCTTATGCAGAATCTTGCAGTATTCAGTTGTGTTGGATTCATTCAAGATTGTAGAACCTCACACAAGATCGTATACAAGATCTTGTAACCTCTTGTTCGGGATCTTTTAATTAAGATCTTATATACGATGATCATACAAGATTGTAGGACCCCACACAGATTCTTATACAAGATCTTGTCACACTTTGTACAGGATCCTTTAATTAAGATCTCGCATGTATATGTATATACCTACAAGATCGTAGGATCATACATGATTGTAGAACCCCATATAGAATCTTATACAAGATCTTGTCACATTTTGTGCAGAATCTTTCAACTAAGATCTTGTATACGATTATACAAGATCTTGTGTAGGATCATACGATATTGATTTGTAGGACACGAGTGTCGACACATACCCTGCGAGCAGAGCCTTCTTTTCCTTATTTCTTCGCTGAGAGAGGGGAAGAAAAGTATGCTCTGCTGTATTCGTGACTGGTTTCCATTGCGCATGCATGTCAGTTGCTTGGTTACAATCTCGAACCCAGTCCCAATCAGAGCAGAAAACGAAACGAGAACCGGTTAAACGGGTCTTAAACGGGTTACTTCGTCCTAAATCTTGGACGAAGCCAAACACGAATACAGCAGAGCCTACTTTTCTTCCTCTCTCTCAGCGAAGAAATAAGGAAAAGAAGGCTCTGCTCGCAGGGTAGTCGACACAGCGTCTTATACAAGATTTTGTAACATCTTGTGTCTTTCAATTAGCGAGTTTCCAGGTGTTGCGCACGCATCATTTTGGCTAGCTCAACTACCAGCCCACAATGGCGCGCGGACTAGCGAGAAAAGATCAGCAAAGTAACACTGTTACGACAACCAAACTTCCAGAAACTATGCTGTACGTTAAGCTACTCAAGAACTACATTAAAGCGGAGTTTTTATCCACAGTAACAGTGTACTTCCCCTATTCACCCTAGCTGGCTTTAAGTGGAGCCCGCCAAAATGATGGGCGCGCAACACCTGGAAACTTGGCAATTAAGATCTTGTGTCAGTGGATCATACGAGATTGTAGGACCTCAGAATCTTAAAAGATTTTGTAACATCTTGTACAGGATCTTACCATGCATTGTCGGTGTTGGCGCAGTTCGGAATTTCGTTGCCAAGTTTCAAATTACGTTTTCCAAATTTAGAAGTTGGTTACGAAGTTCGTTTAGAACTTCGAATGTTTGATTCGAAGTTCAGCTTTGAAGTTCGAAGTTCAGCTTTGAAGTTCGAAGTTCAACCTTGTATAAGATCCTGTGCGAGGTTCTACAATCTTGAATGATACAACACAAAATATTGCAAGATTCTACATAAGATCATTAAGATGTTACAAGATCTTGTATTGTCCTACACAAGATATTAGATTTTGTAAAAACCTGTGTGAAATCTTACAATCTTAAAGTGTCTATGAAATGAAAAATTCGTTGGCATTTTTGTTGTTTTATTGTACGGAGGAGCATGGCAGGAGCACTCACTGAAAATTTCAAGAGAATCTGATGCGTAGTTTTCGCGCTATAAACTCTCAAAATTTGCCGTGGATAGTTTGTTTTGGGCAAATTTGGGCTTCTTGGTAACAATGCCTTATGACGTACGCAAACGGTCATTAATAGTGAAATCTATTGTTCTTATGCATAGGTGTCCATTTGCGTACGTCATAAGCATTGTTACCAAGAAGCCCAAATTTCCCCAAAACAAACTATCCACGGCAAATTTTGAGAGTTGATAGCGCGAAAACTACGCATCAGATTCTCTTGAAATTTTCAGTGAGTGCTCCTGTCATGCTCCTCTGTAGAATAAAACAACAAAAATGCCAACGTATTTTTCACTTCATAGACACTTTAAAGAATCCTACACTATATGTTGTCAGATCTTGCCGAAATGTCACAAGAACTTCTAACACTCTGTGAGAGGTCCTATAATCTAATGTTCTAATGTACATCATGTAAGATCGTACACAAGATCCTGTCCACTGACTGATCTAATCTCGTCAGATCCAGTGCAGAACCTTACAATATCTTGTAAAATTTCTACCGGGCAAAAGCTGTGTATTAACGGAAGATGCCGATGTGCATGGGACCCATCTACTTATGGAACACATGCCTACATCATCAATAAATGTTTCATCCCTTAATTCTCTTTATCTATATATACATATGCCCGTCATAGACCCGACGTCTTCTCTCCCCCTGGCTTGACTTACTCGCCCCAGTCGTTGACGTGATTTCACGCGCCCCAAAGTTAGTGGGCTCCGTGAGGTACTACTCAAGACCTGCCATTTTAGCATTCTTGTGTAGCTTATAGAATCAACAAACTCTTTATGAGCATTCATGGGTTGAGAAATGTTGAACCGTCCTATTTTCAGTAATCATTGCAAAATTGTCCATGTTCAAACAGCATTTTCTTTTTGGCAAATCTCTTTATTTTAGCATAATTGTCTAGTTCATACAGTCAACAAACTTTTTAGGTACATGTGAGGGTTGAGAAATATATCAAAAGATAAAAAAAAAAACATCTAGAATTATGAATGTAGATTTAAGCGCATGTTATCTCATGACACACCCAAAATTCATTGTTCTAAGAGACGCGTTAAATCCTTTATCCAACTGTCTTAAACGACATCAAGTGGGCAAGGCTTTGAAGAGGGGGAAATTGCGCGGGAAGAATGGCCATTAGTATGCGATAACTAGTGGGATAACTAGTTATTCCACTCGGATAACTACTTATCTCGCTATGCATATAAATGAGATTAACATTGCTAATTTAAACAGCAAATCGCTTTCATTCACAATGAACATTCACTGAAACAAAGCATTTTATCGTTTACCAGAAATGTGTTTTAACCTTGCTTTCAATCAGCTATTGTCTTCCCATATAATTTTCAGCTCGAGTGTGTCATGGGATAAAATGGTTAATTAATGGTCATTCGTGTGATATGGGATTTAACATTGTGAGTGAAACTTAACATAAAAAAAATCTCTTAATGCGTTTTAAAACTACATTTATGTTTAAAACTTTTTTACGCCATGCAGATTATAGTGTCGAGTATAACTATGTCTAAATTTCGCAATTCTTTATCTTAGTGAAGAGACGCTCTCACTTGTAAAGCTAGAAGCTTACCCAATTCCTAGAATGTTAAAAGAAAAAGCAAGCGAGAGGTGCTTGGATAGTTATTTAACCAAAGTCTTTCGTGGTGATTTGACTGCTCAAAACCACCGCGACAGGTTTTCAAAGCTTCTTCACAGTGAAGAGATACAAATGGAGAAAGATATTCGGAGATACGATATGGAGAAAGTGAAACTTCGATCAGTTTCGAAACAATATTTGGCACTTGCTGTTCCAGGTCTGGCAGAAAACAGACCTTCTTTAGTCTGTGGCGATAGATTGTTTGTACGGAAGCTGAAGCGAGATGGCAAAGGAGAGAAGAAAATGTACGAAGGATTTGTGCATCGAGTTGAACTGAATGAAGTTCACTTAAAGTTTTGTTCCACGTAAGTATTTCAGCAATAAGGAATACTGTAACAGTATTATACATTTATATTCAACTTCCGTACACTGATGTATTTATTATTTTGTGAGTTTTGATTGGTTGATTGGATAATTTGCACCACGTGACACCCTGTTGTGTTATGGCAACGCTCAGCCATGCTTTATTACTCGTGCAGTAAATTTAATAACACATGAATAATAAAGCTATACCGCGAAAATGCAAGAGATATTAGACAGCTTGGAATATTGCAATTCTTTGAGAAGCAAATATGCCAAAGTGTTACTCCGAGTGACGTACCATACTGGACAAGTAGAAAAAACTATACAACTTGGCCTGGCTGGGATTCGAACCCGCGACCAACTGAGCTAACTTATAAAGCCCCATTTTCACTACGCTCAATTTTCGTACGGCTCCGATAAAAATGGTACCCGTACCAATTTTACCCGTGCTCGGACTACCTATTTACAGGATAAAATTAGCCTGCGTAGCAGGCGTTCTGTTCTGGGGGAAAGGGTTGAGAGGGGCAGCGGAAAGAGGCTTGAGAGGGCGCCGGTGGAGCGCGCGCGAGAGGCGAGAACAAAATAAAGCGAGGCGAGAAGAAAATAGGGGGGGGGGGCGGCGGGGGGGGGGATTGGGGGGAAAGGTGAAGGAACGCCTGCCAAAATCCTATTCATAAACGAGATTTTTGTGTCCAAAACCTTCGGTTAAATTCCCATTGGTTCATATGCGTATTGGCGTCAACACTCAGTGAGTCCTCAATGAAACCTGTCAACACACCGTAAAAGCTTTCAAACCAAACACAAGCTGGATTGTATTTCGTTATTTTCGCACTTCTCAGTCTGTTCGTAAGTTCGTAACTTCACCTTCGGATTGCTGCGATTGCGCGGATTTCATCTGCTTCCTTTGTCCAGGACTTCGGTCTGGTGAAGAAACTGACGTTGGCAAAAGCCGTTTCACGCGAGTGTTCTCTTCATCAATGATCAATTGTATTTAGCAATTCCCACGAAAAACCAACACCTATGGCGAGGCATGTTCACGCTCAATCAACGTTAATTCCCGGAACAGATTTTCATTGGTTATTTGAAGAGGTGTTGATTATAAGTTCCAGTCATATTTACTTAAAAATTGTCTCGTTTATGAATAGGATTTTGGCAGGCGTTCCTTCGCCTTTCCCCCCAATTCCCCCCCCCCCCCCCCTATTTTCTTCTCGCCTCTCGCGCGCGCTCCACCAGCCCTCTCAAGCCTCTTTCCGCTGCCCTCAACCCTTTCCCCCAGAACAGAACGCCTGCTACGCAGGCTAGGATAAAATTGGTACGGGTAACAATTTAACCGTGCCGTACCAAAAATCAAGCGTAGTGTAAATGGGCCTTAGGCTATTTGATATTTCGAAACACACTAGTTTCTTAATAGCCTAAGTACCATCACTCGACCACCAGCTGCCAACTTGACCTGTAGCTCAGTTGGTGAGTTCAATGGAGATTGTCACTCATTTTGCAAGCGTAAATTCCATGTCCAGTGTACTCAAACCGAATATTAAAATGTTTAAAGCACTCTTGTTCGCAGTGTTTTATCGGGATTTACATCTACTCGTTTACTAAGAAGGATTGAGAAATTAAATACTGCTTGAGGCGAATTCCTAATTAGCTCATAGTTCGCGTTTAAAATTTCTATTCTGTTGCTTTGTCAAAACATGGAATCAGATGTCATCATTTAACCCTTTTACATGACTCTCCGAGACGTTTCCCCTTGACGAGTAAAATCGTCTGGCGTTTAAAAAATGAAGTTGTCGCACCACAACAATGAGCATGAAAGAATTAAAGGGCGATAATAACAAGGAAAATAACAACGATACTTTTTTTAGGGAATAGGGATGTAGATAAATCTTATCTACTACAATCTAAAGTAGTAACAATTAGTCACCGAAGTCGAGGTGATTATCGTTGAATATTTACCGAGCGGCGAGGTAAATATAAACGATAATCAATGAGACTGAGGTGACTAATTGTTTTAGTAAAATTTCAGACCCGAGAAGAATAACCAAGAAATTTAAAACAGACGTCTTTAACTGTCGTAGTTTTATCATGTATTAAAATTCAACCCTGCGAATTCAAGTTTTCTTCACGCTTTGACAGCTGTCTAAGCCTTCAATTCCACATACGATTGACTGACTGACCCAAAATTCAAATTATTTTATGACTAAACACTTTCTCACCTTCAAATAGTTCCAACTTAGAGCTTTTCTGTGTATACAGTCTCTATCTGTTGAGTTTTTTTGACGATTTGTTAGGTTTAAGGTGGCTCCATACAGTTTCTTGAAAAATGAAAAATACAAGTTTGAGAGTCCAAAAACACGTGCATAAACAATTCGGGAAAAGAATAAAACCAATGTTATACATCGTAAAACATTCTGACAATCAAAAACTGTTACCAAATAAATAGCAACAGTTGTTGCTATGGCAGTTGCTATGGCAACAGTGACGTTTCAAAATGGCTGCCAATTACCCTTCAAACTAATTTAATTCGAAAAAAACTTTGGTGACCCCCAATTTTTTTTCCATTAAAACTTTTCTTGAAGTATGAGTAATCAATAGGCCGATTTAAAAAAAATTCTGTGGAACGAATAATTTTTTCCCCGGAAAAATCATGTTGGTTAATTTTTTAAAAATTGGATCTACAAAACTTTTTTTAAAATCGGCCTATTGATTACTCATACTTCAAGAAAAGTTTTAATGAAAAAAAAATTGGGGGTCACCAAAGTTTTTTTCGAATTAAATTAGTTTGAAGGGTAATTGGCAGCCATTTTGAAACGTCATTGTTGCCATAGCAACAACTGTTGCTATTTATTTGGTAACAGTTTTTGATTGTCAGGCTGTTTAACTATGCATAACATTTAGTTTTATTGTTTTTCCGAATTGTTTATGCACGTGTTTTGGACTCTTAAACTTGTATTTTCCATTTTTCTAGAAACTGTATGGAGCCACCTAAGAATAGTCGCTGCAGTCGCCATTTTGAAAAATAATTACACCGTTGATTAGACACCATCCGTCAAAATGATGATTCCGACAATTCCCGACAACAATTTCTAGTATATACCTCGCACGAGGTAACTATCGCGAAATAGGCGGTTCAGCTCGACCAATCAGAAGACGAGAAATTCAATAGTTACTTCTGAAATTTTACTAATTAACAATTAGTCACCGAAGTCGAGGTGACTATCGGTGAATATTTACCGAGCCGCGAAGCGGCGAGGTAAATACACCGATAGTCACCGAGACTGAGGTGACTAATTGTTTTAGTATAATTTCAGAGGTTGATAAAAAACCAATAACGTTGAAACAAAAACTTTTAAACAACTGCTTTCATTTTAACAGTGGTGATTATGTTTATTCACAGACGATGTTAGCATGCCACAGTCTTTGTCAGTAAATAATTTCAAAAAAAGAGTAAACAACATCCTACTTTGGAATTGAACTTGTACATACATTCAAATATATGCTAAAAAGACTTTTATTCTGGTGTTTTGGATCCTGTGTTACGCCTTTTTTGCACTTAATTATTCATGTTCAATATGTTCTTCACTCATGACGAAGTTTTCGCCACATCGCTACGACCAAAATCTAGCCAAAACATGCAAAAAATACGAAGAATTATAGAAAATATACTTCCTTACCTTTATGAAGTTTTGTTTTTACGATATTTGATATGTACAACATCTCAGTGATAAATGTTTTCAGTATTATGCTCTTTTGTTTGTCTCAAAAACTACAGACCCCATTTTGAAAAAATAATAATCAACAGTTCAATGAATGAACAAATTCTAAAATCTCATACTTCAAAATGACAACTCCGAGGGGGAGACTGAAACGAGTAAAGTCAGTGCAGTGTTGAATAAGTACCAGTCTCTTTTCCGAAACTACTTTTGAAGAACAATTTCTTGTGATGCAATAGTCACCGCGCTAGGCGGTGACTATCACCTCAGATTCACCGCTGAGCGGACCAATCAGAAAGCTGGAAAGCCTCTTTTCCACTATTAAATTATACTAACAGCGGATAGTAGATACCAAGAGGACTGTATTATGTTAAAGTGAGATATCCTATGTTCTTATGCTACTCAGGTACAGTTGATTGTTTCATGAACTAATGTGAATTTTACTTATTTTTTAGGTTTCACAAAAGTTTTGTGAATAATATGTTGTTCAATGTTCAATTTACCTTCAGTCGAACTCCACTCAAACTGATGCACCGAGCATTGGCAATGGCACGAGCCTTCATAAGCCAACTACCTTATAACGGAGACCCACCGGATTCTAAACACAGTGTTAACAAAATAAAACGTTTACGGTAAGGGTGGAAGTGTTAATACGGCTGCGAAGGAGGCTACAGTATTAACTGGAACAAATAAAATTTTAATAAGTCGAACGTTTGCTCAACGTACACTTAATTTCTGATTCCAAAGTGCGTATTACAGTTTATACAATTTGAAAGCATGAGTGACGTGTGCAAAGTGTTAAGCTTTGTTGGACTGGGTTAGTACTTTAGTGGGTAATGTAATGTATGCATAATTATGTATGCTGAAAATCATTATTTGAATAAATATACATGTCTTTGTAACCAACATGGCGTACCGAATACAAACATAACATGTATAACAGTTTGGGAGTAACACTGTTCTCGAACTTGAGCTTGTGACTCGTGTGAGTAGAGTTGATGTAGTTGGTCTCTCTTGTTCTTTGAGAGTTTTTCTTCCGGGTTCTCCCCTCCGTAAAATTAACATTTAGATCTTAGTCATAATCCGTCGTCTGACATGTGTCATATGACGGCTGCCAGAAGCGCTTTTGATATGCCTTCAACTCGGCCACGTTCATCTGCGTCTTTTGCAATTCAGCCTGTCCTTTTTTCCCTTTCCATTTTCCCTTTGTTTTTCTTTCCTTTCCGTTCCGTTCCTTTCCTTTCCTTTTCGTTCTTTTCCTTTTCTTATCATTCCTTTCGTTTCCTTTCCTTAGTTTTCCTTTACTTACATTACCTTTTCTTTCCTTTTCTTTTTATTCCTTTCTTTTCCTTACCTTTCCTTTTCTTTTATTTCCTTTCCTTTTTTACTTTTCCTTTTCTTATTTTTCTTTGCTTAACTTTTCTTTCCTTTCCTTTCCTCTTTTTTTCTATTCCTTTTCTTTCTATTCCTTTTTTCCTATTCCTTTCTATTAATTTCCTTTCTATTCTTTTCCTATCTATCTATCCTTTCTTTTTCTTTCTCTTCCCTTTCCTTCCCTTTCCTTTCCTTTCCCTTCTTTTTCCATCCGTTTCCCTCTTTTCCCTTCCTTGCTGTCTTGCCTCGTTCTTCTCTTCCCTTTCTGCAAGAATTACAGTATATTTAGTATATTTCAAAATTCTATTAACTTTATAATATTAGTAATTAATTTAGAATTTAAATTAATCTAAATTTGAGTTAAAATTCATAAAAACGTTTTTTCAATAGCTAGAGCAAGTTTTTTGACTATTTTACTTTGTCTTTCTCTTTCGGCAGTAAAATGAGTAAATGGTGTGATTTTATAGTCTATGCCGGTTTGGCTTAATCCCAATTCTTTCTTGTTTTTCTCTGCAGTTATTACGATCCAAACGTTGCCAGTAATGAAGAACAGAAGCAAGCTGTCGAGAATATTTTGTTGGGAACTTCTCGGCCTTATCCGTATCTTGTCTTTGGTCCTCCTGGAAGTGGTAAGACGGTGACTATGGTGGAAGCTATTAAACAGGTGAATAAAGTACTTTTTTTAGAGTAAACACTACTCTGTTTCCACTACAGAGGCTTTTTTTAGAGAGGACGAATTTAGAATCTTCTCGTTGGGGGTATTCTAATAGCGTCTCTTGATTGGCTACTAAAATATACGTGTAATAACTGTAATGTGTGCTGTGATTGATCCATTGTTATCTTATTGTTACTAACTTGCCAAATTAAAGACCTGCGAAAAAAGGTTACGCGAAATTTAATACCCTGTTATGAGGCTCTTTCGTTTATTTTAACGTTCCGTGTACACGTTCTCTTCCTCACTTCACGTTCTCTTCATAGAATCGCTGAGTCGGTAGTGAACTCTACCTCCCACAGATCTGTTTGGAAGAAATTTACAATGTTACTCAATTATAAGTGCAAAGATACGTCGTACGCATACAGTTTAACGTTGTAAGGTTATGTTCAATGTTATTGAAAAATATGACAGTGTTAAAATAAAATCCAAAGCCGCCGATTCTGCGACTGGCTGTTTGAAAACGCGGATAAGCATTTGGAAAATTTTTGCAAAGTTTAGTTCCTTTGAACAAGGTTGTTCTTTCTGAATCGCAAAATTTAAGTGTCGCTAAATATACCTTTCCTATGTTCCCGCAAAATTTAGTAACAATAAGGTATAGTTAGCTATTGCCGCAGGGTAATTGTTTTTTATCTGAAACTAGGGCAGCTAAACACCTGTTAATACGACATTTTTTTACATGTAACATACTGTAATGTGGAATTTTGTATCCTCGAAATAGGATAATTTTTTGGTATACAGATAAGATATGATTGGCCAATTATTGTATATCAAACTCTGTCTGTAATTCAATATTTTTCAGGTGCTTAAGAATTTTCCAGAAAGTAAAGTCCTTGCTTGTGCGCCGTCTAACAGCGCAGCTGACCTGATTCTGGAGAGAGTGTCGAAGCACAACGCGGTTCCAAATGCTCAGATGATTCGTTTGAACGCGTACGGGCGAAATGAATCTTCCGTTCATCCGTCGATTTTGGTATGGTAACTATTAGTCTAAAACGCATTCATTATTGAGTATTAATATTGCGAATGTATTTTGTGAGTTCTGATTGGATAATTTGCACCACGTGACATCTGTTATGTTATGTTATGTTTTGCCATGGCAACGCTCGCCCTAGCCTGGTACCCTGGCCCAATTTCAAAATAAATATGGGCCAGGTAACCACTAAAGACTTCTGCTTTCCTATTGGTTGAAATTTCGCGCGTTTTTAGTGGCTATGAGTGAAATTGCAATCGTCATAAGTGGATTTAGCCCTGATGACGCGAGAATGAGATTAGTGGTTACCTGGCCCATATTTCTTTTGAAATTGGGCTAGGGTACCAGGCTACGCTCGCCCATGCTTTATTACTCGTGCAGTAAATTTAATAACACATCGATAATAAAGTACGGTCGCCAAATTTTTAAAATTGTGTTACTCCGTACGGCAAACTTACCGAATAAAATGCGGCATTAATCTATTAGTTTAGCTTGAATTTCATGTGAGTAGAGTTTAGTTGGTCTCTCCTGTGCTCCGAGGGTTTTTCGCAGGGTCCTGCGGTTTTCCTCCCTCCGTAAAATCAACACGTTAGTCTTAGCTTACGTCGTGCACTTTTAACATGAGCAACACGTTAGTCTTAGCTTATGTCGTGCACTTTTAACATTAGTCTTAGCTTATGTCGTGCACTTTTAACATGAGCCTCTGGCTCGGATGATTGGGCGACCACATCCTGTGTTTACGACGTTAAATAAATCATTACTCATTACTCATTATAAAAAACAAAACAATTATGTCTTGATAATTATAAAGGTCGAGCTGTATATAATCGGTAATTAGTTTCCATACTATTTCGCTTTTTCTCCATATCCTTAGCATTTCACCTTTTTTTGCAGAAATTTTGTAAGAAAAATAAGAATGGATTTTTCTGCTTCCCACCAGAGGAGGAAATAAAGAGAAAATATCGCCTAGTTGTTACAACTCTGATCTCTGCTGGAAGGTACTATTTTTTTCTAGTTTCGTTTTTAGGACTAAGTATAAGGACTACTAGTGCTGAAGGTAGCCATACTACTAGTACTGAAGGTAGCCATACTACTAGTACTGAAGGTAGCCATACTACTAGTACTGAAGTTAGTTGGCCATACTACTAGTACTGAAGTTAGTTGGCCATACTACTAGTACTGAAGTTAGTTGGCCATACTTCTAATACTGAAGTTAGTTGGCCATACTTCTAATACTGAAGTTAGTTGGCCATACTTCTAATACTGAAGTTAGTTGGCCATACTTCTAATACTGAAGTTAGTTGGCCATACTTCTAATACTGAAGTTAGTTACTACTTGTAGTGATGTTGGTTGACCATACATTGTAGTGAAGTTGGTTGACCATACATTGTAGTGAAGTTGGTTAGCCATACTACTAATACTGAAGTTGGTTAGCCATACTACTAATACTGAAGTTGGTGTGCCATACTACTTGTACCGGTAGTGAAGTTGGTGTGCCATACCACTAGCGGTACTGAAGTTGGTCTGCCATACCACTATTACTGAAGTTGGTGTGCCATACCACTAATACTAAGGGGGCGATTACATGGACCGGGCTGGCCCGGTTAACCGGACTAGCTCGGTTAACCGGGTTAGCCCACTTTATATATCAAACGATGTTTTTTTTTAACATTTCGATTACATGGCAAGCGGGCTAGCCCGGTTTGCCGAGATCTCGGTTGTCGCAACCGGGCTAGCCCGGTTAACCGGGATGAAAATGTCCATGTAATCATTTTCATCCCTGTTCGTTTACTGTGTGAATAAGGAACTGTGCTGAAAGGAACTGAAATAGAATTGTGTGTTTCGTGATCATAGCGAAGATTTAATAAATTAATTAGTCTTCATGAAGACGCTTTCCTGGGTTAGCTAAGACTTTAACAATCTTTTTATTAATGATGGGCTCACAAAATAAATAATAGACTAATTAGTGTAAAACTGAAGTAAAACTAACGTAACTTTGCCCTTATTTACTTGATAATTGCGAATTTCGGCCTGAAATCATGCACGTCAATTCGAAACTCATCCCGGCTTACCGGGCTAGCCCGCTCCATGTAATCGTTTCGTAAACTCATCCCGGTTAACCGAGCCAGCCCGGTCCATGTAATCGCCCCCTAAAATTGGTGTGCCATACCACTAATACTAAAATTGGTGTACCATACTACTAGTAGTGAAGTTGGTTGGCCATACTACTAGTACTGAAGTTGATTGGGCATACTACTAGTACTAAAAGTTGGTTGACCATACTACAAGTACTAAAAGTTGGTTGGCCATACTACTAGTACTAGAAATACATGAACACAACAACCCCTCGCCCGCTTTTACATGCTTTTTTGAAACATCCCCCACCCACCCACCCACCCCTGATTAAAATAAGCACTCCTAATATACAGCCAATACAAAAACAAACAGATATAAAAACAAATTATGTTAAATCCTTGGGATATTAATTTATAGAACTTATGGATAGGTCGATAGGACGACAAAACTGATTTAAATAATTTAATGAAAGTTGAACGTGTCAAAGCAAAACTTAGATTTCATTATTAAATTCTGGTTGTAAAAAATATATTGTTTTTAGGTTTCAAAAGGGATTAATTTTAGCAAGCCTTTAAATGGCTTCTCTATGCATGTACATTTTGCAAAGGCAGAATTAAAAGTTAACAGCTCAAAAATTACATTTATAATAGAGTCTGAGATAAAAACAATTCAGTAGAATCGGATTCCAGAAAGAATAATTTTAAAAACAGACGTTCAGTCGAAAATTTGGAAACACAGCCAAGAAAATCGACAAAGCCCAATAGCCCATGAGTATTTTTAATAATAAAAAGTGCATGCACGTTCACCACGGTTAATATAAGCCTTAAAGGTGGTGTTTTAAGTTAGCTTTAGTTAAGCTGATTTATGATTTGGACGAGCAAAAGGAAAGCACGAAAACGTGAAGCTGTATATTGTTTAGGTTAAGTGAAAACTTGAAAACAACAAGAATCCTACCGTTAACTTTAAAATGATTTGACCACGGAGTGACTTAGTGGAAACACTGCAGATCGAGTTTTTGTTTACCATACGGCGTTTGGTTTCTTCCAGTTCTCTGGTTTCTCTTCAAGATATATTAAACGGGTTGTTTGTATCCTTCTTTTCTTCGTGCTCCATTTCGTTTCGTTTAAATAAACGAAAGCAAAATATCATTTGTTTAAGTTTATAGTTTTCTTCGTCGCTAGTCACCAGTGTCCAACTATTCTTACCGCGTGACACCGTACCAAACATATATATATATACAAATATATATATAAACTATTTCCCAGATTTCGTCTCCCTCGCTTTTTCTACGCGCGTGTAAAGTGGACTACACGCATGTCTACCTACGCCCGGGCTCGGGGACTAAAAGTTGGTTGGCCATACTAATAGTACTAAAAGTTGGTTGGCCATACTAATAGTACTAAAAGTTGGTTGGCTATACTACTAGTACTAAAAGTTACTAATAGTACTAAAAGTTGGTTGGCCATACTACTAGTACTAAAAGTTGGTTGGCCATACTACTAGTACTAAAAGTTGGTTGGCCATACTACTAGTACCAAAAGTTGGTTGGCCATACTACTAGTACCAAAAGTTGGTTGGCCATACTACTAGTACCAAAAGTTGGTTGGCCATACTACTAGTACTAAAAGTTGGTTGGCCATACTACTAGTACCAAAAGTTGGTTGGCCATACTACTAGTACCAAAAGTTGGTTGGCCATACTACTAGTACCAAAAGTTGGTTGGCCATACTACTAGTACCAAAAGTTGGTTGGCCATACTACTAGTACCAAAAGTTGGTTGGCCATACTACTAGTACCAAAAGTTGGTTGGCCATACTACTAGTACCAAAAGTTGGTTGGCCATACTACTAGTACCAAAAGTTGGTTGGCCATACTACTAGTACCAAAAGTTGGTTGGCCATACTACTAGTACCAAAAGTTGGTTGGCCATACTACTAGTACCAAAAGTTGGTTGGCCATACTACTAGTACCAAAAGTTGGTTGGCCATACTACTAGTACCAAAAGTTGGTTGGCCATACTACTAGTACCAAAAGTTGGTTGGCCATACTACTAGTACCAAAAGTTGGTTGGCCATACTACTAGTACCAAAAGTTGGTTGGCCATACTACTAGTACCAAAAGTTGGTTGGCCATACTACTAGTACCAAAAGTTGGTTGGCCATACTACTAGTACCAAAAGTTGGTTGGCCATACTACTAGTACCAAAAGTTGGTTGGCCATACTACTAGTACCAAAAGTTGGTTGGCCATACTACTAGTACCAAAAGTTGGTTGGCCATACTACTAGTACCAAAAGTTGGTTGGCCATACTACTAGTACCAAAAGTTGGTTGGCCATACTAATAGTACTAAAAGAAGGTTGGCCATACCAATAGTACTAAAAGTTGGTTGGCTATACTACTAGTACTAAAAGTTACTAATACTAAAAGTTACTAATAGTACTAAAAGTTGGTTGGCCATACTACTAGTACTAAAAGTTGGTTGGCCATACTACTAGTACTAAAAGTTGGTTGGCCATACTACTAGTACCAAAAGTTGGTTGGCCATACTACTAGTACCAAAAGTTGGTTGGCCATACTACTAGTACCAAAAGTTGGTTGGCCATACTAATAGTACTAAAAGTTGGTTGGCCATACCAATAGTACTAAAAGTTGGTTGGCTATACTACTAGTACTAAAAGTTACTAATAGTACTAAAAGTTGGTTGGCCATACTACTAGTACTAAAAGTTGGTTGGCCATACTACTAGTACTAAAAGTTGGTTGGCCATACTACTAGTACTAAAAGTTGGTTGGCCATACTACTAGTACCAAAAGTTGGTTGGCCATACTACTAGTACCAAAAGTTGGTTGGCCATACTACTAGTACCAAAAGTTGGTTGGCCATACTACTAGTACCAAAAGTTGGTTGGCCATACTACTAGTACCAAAAGTTGGTTGGCCATACTAATAGTACAAAAGTTGGTTGGCCATGCTACTAGTACTAAAAGTTGGTTGGCCATACTACTAGTACTGAAGTTGGTTGGCCATACTACTAGTACCAAAAGTTGGTTGGCCATACTACTAGTACCAAAAGTTGGTTGGCCATACTACTAGTACCAAAAGTTGGTTGGCCATACTACTAGTACCAAAAGTTGGTTGGCCATACTACTAGTACCAAAAGTTGGTTGGCCCACAGTTAATAGAAGTGGGATGGTTAGGCTAGCCGGCAAACTTCAAAGGACTCGCAAATTTATGTCCGGAACTAATTTTTATTTTTGTCACGTGATCAATAAGCGGTATGCCGTGAGTGAAACCACAGGTGAAACCATATGGCGATATAGTGACAATTGATACAATCACACTTGTTGTTCGAAAATATTTATTACTAGACACAGTGAAGGCGAGAAAAACAAAGGTTATGGAGGAGACTGATCAAGAAGTTGACATTGGCGACGTTCAGGACTTTCCTGAGGATATCACCGAAGAAGATTTCGAAAATATATGCGAGGAGTCAGACGAGGACTTCAATCTAAATGTATCGCTCGCAATCTTAGACACAGAAACTGACGAACTCGACGCTGAGTTTCTCGAAGCCGTGACAGAAATTGAAGGCAAGAAGTCGTTTCCTTGCTTGTATTGCACCAAAGTTTGTAAGTCAAAAGGTGGCTTAACCAAGCACACAAATTCCAAACACCGCGAAGCAGACGCCAATTTGCCAAGCGAATCGGACAAAGTCGCTCTTTCATTAGAAAATCTAGCTGGCATTGTCGAGGCAATCAAAATACGTTTGATCGCTGAAGATTTGTATGGTCCTGATATAAATACTGCCGTTAAAAATGGCTCCTGCAACAAAGCTTTTTTTGACACTGTGTTGCCATTGTATAACAAATTCTGTCGCAAAAGAAACCAAGACAAATTTCTTGAAGCCTTCTACGGATTGATCCCTAATTCGAGCCAATATTTAAACTGCCCAGATTCAAGCGCTGCGAATTTAATTATGATAGAGATACCAGATCGTTTAGCTGGATTTTTCAAGGTTTGCCAACATCGTGAACAGGCGGGAGATAAGCCAACGGGAACGACTACATCTAGCGATTTAAAACTTGACCCATCTGAACGTGGCCCTCTTTCCTACATCGCAGGGTATATAGTTTCAAAGCTACGCCAGAAGACTAGATCTAAGAATCAGAATGAATGTGACGAGGAATTGCAAGCTCTATTACAGGCCTTAAAGTCGACTGAATCGGACAATAATTTTATCCTTGCTCGTAGCAGAGGAGGTCTTGTTTCTCCTAGCCATCATCTTATGGGCATCGTAGAAGAAGCCGAGATTTGCTTCAGGAAAAATGTTGGAGAAGGCGAACTAGTGTTACGAAATATACCTACTGAGATCATCTGCGAGTCGACATTAAGCTCTCCAGTCGTCAAATCACTGTGGGATAACATTGTGCTGGAATCTGGCATAGAAGAATCAGGTTATACGCAGAAGTTATGCTTGGAAAATATTGTTAAATTGTATATTCGTGTTCGCTCATTTTCCTATGCGAGGGATTATATTAGCAAATACAAAATAAAGGAAAAACAGACGAAAAGTAAATCATTACGAAAGAACTTAAAACGAAGCAAAAACAATTAAATAACTGTGATTAATTGTCAATAATTGAACCTTTTATTTACATGGATATGAACTATGAAGTTATGAACTATGTTACAAATTACAGTGCTATAGACTATAGTACTAGAAACAGGCTTTTTAAAGTTCCATCCTCATGTGTGATGAGATGCCACATGCCTGGTTTAGAGTGCCATTTCAAAACAACATGAAGTGTGGTCATGTTGAACTTGCAATGAAGTACTATGTACATCGTATTGCTCACTTGCAACAGCAGCCATGCATGTTCGTGCCACGTTCAATAAAAGATTAGATTATTTTGTTGAAATGGCACCAACATGAATGATACTCACATGATTGCAAGTCAATAATAGACATTTTGGGCAAGTTCATTAAATAGCATTACTTGAATTAAATAACAAGTACAGTGTATAATTGTCTATAATTAGTATATAAATTGTTGCATGATATAAACAACATCTCTCACTGTAATGCTTTCATCAGCACTGTAGTAAAGACTAGTTAGTCCACTATTACCTTTATAAATTATAATGTAAACATAGTAATTAATAAAATATACAGTTTCTATTAACTGTGATTATTATATAATTATAATATATATGTGCCAATTAGTGTTGTGCCAATCTGAACACAGTTAACTGAGTTACAGGCACACAATCAACATTTGAGCAATGTTATTTATTGGGATATGTTTTCTACTCAAACTTTAAAAAAATCCAGAACAAATTCAAGGTGATATCACACTCAAATAACATGGCTCAGACTGTGACTCAGTGTGTCTTTAAATTGCAATTAGTTTGCAATTACAAGTTTTAGTAGTTTTAGTTTACTTTAATAGTATTTGAGTAATTTTTGTTAAATACTATGTGCATACCCTGATTATTATTATAATGGTATAATAATATATAGGGCAGAAAATAGAACATAAACCAAACCAAGAACCCAGCTCTGGCAACCAGGGTATGCATACAGTATTTCACAATTTAATTGGCTATATATACTGTTCTGACAGTTCCTGCCCAAGTTACTTCTTTTTACGCTTCTTTACTGGTTCCTCGCTCACCTGGTGCCATTTCACTTTCTGGTAACGTCCGCCAACATTACCTCTAATTACTGGGGCAATGTCTCGTTGGGAAGCTATTGTCAGATCATTATATCCAAACTGCTGAGCAGTTGGATTATCTGTCCTTCTTCCTTTCTCTCTTTGGTGCCCAAAGTAGTCTTCGAGGACATCTTGCATAAATCTCTCTGCGAGGACGTACTTAAATCCCTCAGTTAGCAGAAATTTAATTGCATCAACATGAGAGTTCACAGCAATCTTGAGGCCTTCAAACGTTTGGGACGAGATGAACATTTTCTGTCGGGCATCGGGTGTGTACTCTCCTTCGCGTGTCAGAGTACTCTGTTTCCAGCTTTCCAGGTAGTTGAGGAAAACATCTTTCAACCACGTCAATCGCTCATCTTCAGGAGACTCGTATGGCATGATGAATGAATTCTTTTTCCTGATGTGCTCGGTCAGTGACCTCACATTGGTACAGTCAAAGAACCCATTCATCATTTCACAGAACTGGGTGGTACCGGTGACATCCTCTTTACCACTTTCTCGCAAAGCAATGGCCACTGACTTGCTGAGGACCTGGACTGCTAGTTTAACTTTCATTTTGCTGAAGGAAGTCAACACAATGTGATCTAAGGTCAGCTTAGGGAGGGTGTGCAGAGGAAAATCTTGGTCGATGTAAAAGAGGTCTGCTATGTGTTGAAACATCAGATATTGCCCATCATTTCACATCAGACGACTGCGACTTCCATACCCAGAATTATACAGGCAGTTACGGGCTGTCTTCATGAGATGCGGAGAATCAGCAAAAAAGAAAATGAATCGTGATGGTGCAAAAATGTTTGGTGTTTTATACACAACATCACAATTCACCTCTTTGGCCAACTTGGAATGAAGTCGGAAAAACTTTCGGTTGGGGGAAGCACCGTCATTCACAGCAGCACATACACGAAGATGGAGTGACACCTCCAGCACAGCAACAGTTCTCCAGAAGAGAGGCATTATCTGGAATGACGTGACATTTCCTGTGAAGAAATATGCAATGATATGCTTCAAATCAGTGCATAATCCCCTCACAAGAAATGCCAAGGCATGTGTTGCAATCGGATCTTCGTCAGTGAGATTGGCAAAGTTGGTCATGGGATCGCCCAAATCGATGAAGCCAATCAGTTCCCCAGATACTTTATCAAAGACAAGGTTTGATTGTATCTTCATCTCATCCATCACAACTGCCACATATCGCTGTACAGGAGTGAAAGATGAGGTTTTTTCTCGTAGGCTTTCGACATTATCTTTGTTGATCCCAGCTTTCGGCTTGAAATAATTCTTATAGTCCCGAAGAACTCTCTCACTTGGGAGAATAAGGGCGCCACTGTCTCGTAGTTCTCTATAAGCGGATGGAGATTTGCCATGGATGGAAAGAGCAAATCGGATTACTTGTGGGTGGTACCTTCTACCCATTTTGGCTGATTGCAACAATTTCATTTGTTCCTGCCAAAAGAACTTCATATGCGGTGTTGCTTCGAGGCTCTGTCCTCCCATGATTTTGAGAATGTCCTTCTCCAAGCTTCCGCTAATCGCAATCCCTTGCTGCTCGATATTTGTCTGCATTTGCTGCAAGCGGTCCTCAAGATCTTTTACTTGCAATCTTGTCAATTTGACTGTTGCCCGCAACTTATCTGGACCACAAGCTTGTAAAGAGGCTTTAGGTTTTGCTGGGGTTGCAGAGGCTTTGCTCTTCTTTCTTGCAGCTCTCTTTACTGTGTTGGAGGCAGTTGCACACGGTTGACAAGATTCCTTTGAATGTTTGCTATCAACAAGGATGTCACATGCAACTGACCGATAGGATAGTGTCACTTCAAAATGAGCCTCTTCAACTTCGATCTTTTTAGCAATGGTATGGCGTACTATTGTGATCGGGTTAGGATCAGGACTTCCAGTTGGATTAGTAGCCACAGACATAATATCTTCATCCTCTACCAGTCCTTGGCAAAATCTGGAATTCTCTATCGTTTGGAATAGCTTGTGTACGTCCAAATACTTAACTGAACGTTTTTGTTCCTTATAAATGTGATGGTGCTCAGGAACTGGCCAGTGGAATACAAATATGGTGAATTCCAGACACGAATTCACAACAACACTGTATTTAGGAACATGATGAATCTTGTCGTAAAACTCAATCCGTATCTCACCCTCGTACGATTTATCAATCTGCCATGGTTCAATTGATGTCTGGTCGAGCTGCCTTGTAAAATCCTCCATATCGGCAAATCGTGGCTCAGGCTGAGAGGATGTTTCAACGACAGCAGTATCAACTTTCCTCACAAGCGATCGGCGTTCAGGTTTACTTGCAGCTTCGTGGCTTTTCTGTGGCAGGTTTTCTGTCGGGACGCTGCCCGTAACCAATGTCTTTCTTATTCCTAAAACATGCAAATTAGATTCAGTTTACAAGCAAACAATCTGATATTCATGAACAATGCGTCCTTTATGCTAAATATTTGACTGTATCATTGTATGAACAGCTGTCCCTACAAAGAAATATATCGCGACAAAATAGGCCACAAATACTTACCAGTTACGATACATTCTGGTTTAAAATGCAGCTCGCAAACGAAGATATTGTTTGCCTCAATTCTCTGTTTCAAATCTGTCGTCGTTTCCCGTGTTCTGAGGATCAAGCGAAGCCATTCTTCGCGAGCTTTTCGCTTCAATTCCTTCGTATGTTCACCATCAGCAGCCTTTAATACTGAAGGGATTCTGAACAGCGAAAGCTTGTGCTTTCCGCTAGACGGACAGCCAAAAAAGGCGCAATTACCGCCACCCATATGCGCAAGAACTCCTCTTAATATAAAAGTTTGAATCAGCGAAGTAAACCGAGGAAGAAATACACAGTATGCGCTTAATTAAACAGCTGTATGTTCGCTCATAAATGTAACCTGAACTTTGAGCGTCTGATAAGTGATACCGCTTATTGGTCACATGATCAAAATAAAAACTGGACAATAACATATTTTGTCACGTGGTACGCTAGCCTAACCATCCCACTTCTATTAACTGTGGTTGGCCATACTACTAGTACCAAAAGTTGGTTGGCCATACTACTAGTACCAAAAGTTGGTTGGCCATACTACTAGTACCAAAAGTTGGTTGGCCATACTACTAGTACCAAAAGTTGGTTGGCCATACTACTAGTACCAAAAGTTGGTTGGCCATACTACTAGTACCAAAAGTTGGTTGGCCATACTACTAGTACCAAAAGTTGGTTGGCCATACTACTAGTACCAAAAGTTGGTTGGCCATACTAATAGTACCAAAAGTTGGTTGGCCATACTAATAGTACTAAAAGAAGGTTGGCCATACCAATAGTACTAAAAGTTGGTTGGCTATACTACTAGTACTAAAAGTTACTAATAGTACTAAAAGTTGGTTGGCCATACTACTAGTACTAAAAGTTGGTTGGCCATACTACTAGTACTAAAAGTTGGTTGGCCATACTACTAGTACCAAAAGTTGGTTGGCCATACTACTAGTACCAAAAGTTGGTTGGCCATACTACTAGTACCAAAAGTTGGTTGGCCATACTACTAGTACCAAAAGTTGGTTGGCCATACTACTAGTACCAAAAGTTGGTTGGCCATACTACTAGTACCAAAAGTTGGTTGGCCATACTACTAGTACTAAAAGTTGGTTGGCCATACTACTAGTACCAAAAGTTGGTTGGCCATACTACTAGTACCAAAAGTTGGTTGGCCATACTACTAGTACCAAAAGTTGGTTGGCCATACTACTAGTACCAAAAGTTGGTTGGCCATACTACTAGTACCAAAAGTTGGTTGGCCATACTACTAGTACCAAAAGTTGGTTGGCCATACTAATAGTACAAAAGTTGGTTGGCCATGCTACTAGTACTAAAAGTTGGTTGGCCATACTACTAGTACTGAAGTTGGTTGGCCATACTACTAGTACCAAAAGTTGGTTGGCCATACTACTAGTACCAAAAGTTGGTTGGCCATACTACTAGTACCAAAAGTTGGTTGGCCATACTACTAGTACCAAAAGTTGGTTGGCCATACTACTAGTACCAAAAGTTGGTTGGCCATACTACTAGTACCAAAAGTTGGTTGGCCATACTACTAGTACCAAAAGTTGGTTGGCCATACTACTAGTACCAAAAGTTGGTTGGCCATACTACTAGTACCAAAAGTTGGTTGGCCATACTAATAGTACCAAAAGTTGGTTGGCCATACTAATAGTACTAAAAGAAGGTTGGCCATACCAATAGTACTAAAAGTTGGTTGGCTATACTACTAGTACTAAAAGTTACTAATAGTACTAAAAGTTGGTTGGCCATACTACTAGTACTAAAAGTTGGTTGGCCATACTACTAGTACTAAAAGTTGGTTGGCCATACTACTAGTACCAAAAGTTGGTTGGCCATACTACTAGTACCAAAAGTTGGTTGGCCATACTACTAGTACTAAAAGTTGGTTGGCCATACTACTAGTACTAAAAGTTGGTTGGCCATACTACTAGTACTAAAAGTTGGTTGGCCATACTACTAGTACTAAAAGTTGGTTGGCCATACTACTAGTACCAAAAGTTGGTTGGCCATACTACTAGTACCAAAAGTTGGTTGGCCATACTACTAGTACCAAAAGTTGGTTGGCCATACTACTAGTACCAAAAGTTGGTTGGCCATACTACTAGTACCAAAAGTTGGTTGGCCATACTAATAGTACAAAAGTTGGTTGGCCATGCTACTAGTACTAAAAGTTGGTTGGCCATACTACTAGTACTGAAGTTGGTTGGCCATACTACTAGTACTGAAGTTGGTTGGCCATACTACTAGTACTGAAGTTGGTTGGCCATACTACTAGTACTGAAGTTGGTTGGCCACACTACTAGTACTGAAGTTGGTTGGCCACACTACTAGGACTGAAGTTGGTTGGCCACACTACTAGGACTGAAGTTGGTTGGCCATACTACTTCTACTAAAGTTGGTTGGCCATACTACTAGTAATGAAGTTGGTTGACCATACTACTAGTACTGAAGTTGGTCGGCCTTACTACTAGTACTGAAGTTGGTTGGCCATACTACTAGTACTGATTCGAAGTTGGTTGGCCATACTACTTCTACTAAAGTTGGTTGGCCATACTACTAGTGATGAAGTTGGTTGACCATACTACTAGTACTGAAGTTGGTTTACCATACTACTAGTACTGAAGTTGGTTGGCCTTACTACTAGTATTGAAGTTGGTTGGCCTTACTACTAGTATTGAAGTTGGTTGGCCATACTACTAGTATTGAAGTTGGTTGGCCATACTACTAGTATTGAAGTTGGTTGGCCATACTACTAGTATTGAAGTTGGTTGGCCATACTACTAGTATTGAAGTTGGTTGGCCATACTACTAATACTGAAGTTGGTTGGCCATACTACTAATACTGAAGTTGGTTGACCACACTACTAGGACTGAAGTTGGTTGGCCATACTACTTCTACTAAAGTTGGTTGGCCATACTACTAGTAATGAAGTTGGTTGACCATACTACTAGTACTGAAGTTGGTTGACCTTACTACTAGTACTGAAGTTGGTTGGCCATACTACTAGTATTGAAGTTGGTTGGCCATACTACTAATACTGAAGTTGGTTGGCCATACTACTAATACTGAAGTTGGTTGGCCATACTACTAATACTGAAGTTGGTTGACCACACTACTAGGACTGAAGTTGGTTGGCCATACTACTTCTACTAAAGTTGGTTGGCCATACCACTAGTGATGAAGTTGGTTGACCATACTACTAGTAGTGAAGTTGGTTGGCCTTACTACTGGTACTGAAGTTGGTTGCCATACTACCAGTACTGAAGTTGGTTGGCCATACTACTAGTACTGAAGTTGGTTGGCCATACTACTAGTACTGAAGTTGGTTGGCCATACTGCTAGTACTGAAGTTGGTTGCATGGCCATACTTCTAGCGCTGAAGTTGGTTGGCCATACTACTAGCACCGCAGTTGGTTGGCCATACTACTAGCACCGCAGTTGATTGGCTGTATTATTTTGAGTATCTTTATTGATTTAAATAAATAATTTGTTTTTTTCTACCAGGTTAGTTTCTATGAAAATTGGAAATTCGCATTTTACTCACGTGTTCATTGACGAGGCAGGACACGGAATGGAACCGGAGTGTTTGGTGCCTATCGCTGGACTCCACAAGACAGGAGGACAACTAGTGCTCGCTGGCGATCCAAAGCAACTTGGACCAGTTTTAAGATCTCCTGAAGCTATTAAAGTGAGTCCTAAGTTTTCTGCACTATTGAAATCTATAATAAAGACCGGCTATATAAACTTACTGAAGCCACGTAATCAAGTAACGTAAAATGGATGAGATACATGATTTTAGCTGAATTATTCGACTGAAACGAGTACAGGAGTCGAATTCTTCGACATCTTTAAAAGTTATTGCGGGGATAGATCTTCAGTGAATTACCGTAAAGGCGTAGGGAAGCGAGAGGGTGGTCAGCTGTTGCTTATTCGTTACACCAACAAACATAGCAAAAACATCTAGGATAACAGTGAACTTGCGGTGCCCTGACGAGTTAGCAATAGCAAGTACCGCGGTGTTGTTGGTTATTCTCCAAAAGGTCTTTCTTTGTTTTAGAAGTATTTTATAGTAGCGTTAATTATGTCTGATAATTTACTTCACTCTGTGTGGAAACGTTGTGTTGATTATTTACTCAGTTGTGTTTTCCACGTTTCTTGTATGACCTATTTTAGTTTGGTCTCAGTGTGTCCTTACTTGAGCGTCTGATGGGACCCCAGTTCCCTTCTTTCAACCGACAACCTGGCAATGCATCTAGTGCTTTTGGGACTTACAATGAAAAACTGGTTACTAAACTCTTAAACAACTACAGGTCTCATCCAGCTATAATTAAGGTAAGTTGTGTTCAGATTATAGCTTGGAATAATTGATAACTGACCAAAATCTTGCTGTGAAGTTAAACGTTCAAATATACATGTAAAGTGAAGTTAAGCGAAGCGAAGCAAAGAGAAGCGAAATCCACCCAAGATGAGGTGACGTGAGATGATGTTAGGTGAGGTGAAGTGATGTTGGGGTGATGGTATCAGGAAACAGATAATGATAAATAATTAAAGACTGTCCAGTAACCCTTTACCGGGCATGGTTGCCAATTGGTAACTTATTACTTTTACTCTGGCTAACGCCAGACGATTTTACTCGTCAAGGGGAGACCTCCTGGTAATCTGCCCGGTAAAGGGTTAAATATTTGTCTTACACACACTGTGATTGGCCACTTATTATGTTTATATGTGGCTATGTCTCGTGTTCTCTAGTACTGATGTAGAGTTGTCCCCCCCCCCCCCCCCCCCCAACACCGGTAGAGATTTGACATAAACTTTATATTTTGTTATTTTTCCAAACTCGCTCGATTTTGTTTTTAGTTCTGGTTATGTGAACAAGAGCGGCTATTTATGTTTTCTATTTTTTAATATGTGCATATATTTTTTAATTTTATTAATTCGTAAAGCTTTGTTAAATGTCATGCTTTTTCAGCTTCCGAACGAAATGTTTTATGACAATGAACTGCGTCCATGCGCCGACCAACTTCTTCGTGAATCATTATGTCAGTGGAATGGGTTAAGAAAGAAGGGATTTCCTGTGCTGTTCGAAGGAGTATGCGGCAAAGATCAACGAGAAGAGAAGAGTCCTTCGTTCTTTAATCCTCAAGAAGTTTCTGTCGTTCTTCGTTATGTCAAAGATCTCAAGGACGCAAGAGGGATATCAGTGAAGATGGAAGAAATCGGGATCATTTCACCGTATCATAGACAGGTTTGGGACACACGAAGAATCATCGTTCTTGCTCGTTCTTGCACGTTCCTACACATTCTCGCACATTCCTGCACATCCATACCCTGGGTACCAGAGGCTCTTGAGTTTGTGTTTGGGAAGAGGGAGAGCCTCTGGTCTCGCGAGCTTCAAATCTCACTTTGGCGAGTTCAATATCTGAACTTGGTTTTTGATTGGCCTAAATTTCTGAAAGCGTTACTATTGGTTAATCAAAGCAAGTCACGTGTGACCGTGAGTAATTAAAAATATTAAAAGCTTAAACCATTGAGTCTCGGATTGCCGTTTCAGCTCACTGAAATACCAAAGCGAAAGTCTAGTTTTTGTGAACAGAGGAAGTCCGATAATTATTCTTTCCTGGAATTGTGATAAAATCCATAGTTTCCTTATCGAAAACTTTAACGAACGAGTGTGCCAGACAGCGTGCTTTACTTCCTGTCGAGGAATTTGAACAATCGTAAGTCGTAACATAGGAACGTGAGCCTCTGGTACCCAGGGTAGCACATCCATGCACATTCCTACACATTCATGGACATTCGTACACATTCCTGCATATTCCTACACATTCATGCACATTCCTACACATTCCTGGACATTCGTACACATTCATGCACATTCCTACACATTCATGGACATTCGTACACATTCCTGCATATTCCCACACATCCATGCACATTCCTGCATATTCCTGCACATTCCTGCATATTCCTACGCATTCTTACACATTCCAGCACGTTCCTACATATTCCTGCACATTCTTACACATTCCTGCACGTTCCTACATATCCCTGCACATTCCTACACATTCCTGCACGTTCCTACACATTCCTGCACGTTCCTACATATTCCTGCACATTCTTACACATTCCTGTACATTCTTACACATTCCTGCACGTTCCTACATATTCCTGCACATTCCTACACATTCCTGCACGTTCCTACATATTCCTGCACATTCTTACACATTCCTGGATATTCCTACACATTCGAGCACATTCATGCACATAGCACATTCATGCACATCCCTACACATTCATACACATTCCTTCACATTATGCATTCATACATAACCTTAATTAATAGTAATTACTAATTAGTGACGAATGAGAGAGGTAATTATAACCGTTACGTTGCCTTCTAGGTTCAAAAGATTCGGCAAAGTTTGGATAAGAAGCTTCATATCCGAGATATCAAAGTTGGATCTGTGGAAGAATTTCAAGGGCAAGAGAGGAAAGTGATTATAATATCAACTGTTAGAAGCACCGAGAAACTTCTTCATTTAGACGCCATATACAAACTAGGGTTTCTCCGAAATCCCAAGGTAAATTTTTTCTCTCTTTCTGTCATAAATTTTACTTGGTTTGTAGGATACATTCTAGAGTCATCCCACGAGAAACGTGAAGGAAATCCTTATAATTTTTTGTTGTTTTGCGATGTAAAATATTGTTTGTAATTTTGTGCAGCGTTAATCCTGTATTTCACCCAATTATTATATGGCTCTGTCACGTGAGCGGACTTAACGCGACTTATCCGCAATTTGATCGATTCCTGAGCGGTCTTCACCAACCACCGGTCATTACAGAAATTGAAAAACCAAGTCAGAAAATTAAGCAAGGCCAGCTAGCATGGTGTTTAGATATCGTGAAAAATAAATTTATTATGCCAAAAATTTAAATACGACAATGCTCAAATCAACACTTAGGTCTTAGCTTATGTCGTGCACTTTTAACATGAGCCTCTGGCTTGGATGATTGGGCGACCACATCTCATTATGCTCGACAGTGTTTTACGGTGATGTAAAGTGTTTTGATTGTTAAAAGTTTTCGTTGAAAGTCGGTTACTTCGGTTTTGCGGCTTGTATTCTCGACATTCAAATAAGACTAAAATACATTGGCTGTATAATAAAAATCTTATTAACCTCGTTTGGTCGGTCTTTACGGTAAAACGATCCTGCCCTTTGTCCGCCAAAACCTTGCTCTTTTGTCGCTCGGTCTGTGCTGAAAAACCACGTGCGTAGGGTAATTTTGCCGTAAAGTCCTTGCTCGGTCAACAAGTTTTTATTAATATTTTAATGAAATTAAAATTCGGTAAAAAGTTCAAGTGTTACACATTGTGAAGTTAATGTCATGCAATTATTACTTTCCTACTTCTGCTAAATTATTTTCCCAGCGATTCAACGTGGCCACCACTCGTGCCAAGGCTCTGCTCGTCGTTATTGGCAATCCTCATGTCTTGTGCAAAGATGAATATTGGAGAAGGTGTGTGTATGTATATTTGCTATAGCTATACCAAACAATGTAGGACGTTTTGCATTGCAGTACAAAGAACCTTGGTGTTCTATTTTTATTGAGAACCTCACTGTACACCACATCTTTTTTAGTTTCTCGTTTCCTTGTCATGATTTGAGGTGATACTTTATCATGTTGAGTGTTCTTTCAAACCAGACAAACTTAATCTACGCTTCGTAGGCACTTCAAAGTGCTTTAAAAAGCCTGTCGTTTGATTCCCTACATTTATACCTCATTCTTGTTTAAGGGATCCTAACTATGTAGCAGATATCGAAATATGGTAAGGTTAGATATACTGCCGAAACAGAGAACGTAGGAGTCAAAAGTTTCGAGCGAAGGCCCTTCGTTTCTCTCTGACGAAGGGGCTTCGCTCGAAAGGCCCCACGTTTCTCTTTGGCAAAGGCCCCACGTTTCTCTCTGACGAAGGGCTTTCGCTCGAAACGTTAGACTCCTATACGTTCTCTGTTTTGGCAGTATATCTAACCTTATTATATTTCGATTGTTGTTTCTACACTGCCTACGCGGCACGCTACTTTTATTTCACTATTTAGCAGATAACTGATTTTACCATGGGGCATCAAAATTCTCGTTTTTACCTCTTGCACCTAGTTTTTACAGCTAGTGGAAATCCTGCTTTATTTTTTTGTCTTGTTAGTTTTCATGTGTAACGAAGTTATTTGATGCTGTAGGAAAGTTGAGCGCGCAACACTGATTTATACGGCTAGTGCATGCACGAGAATCTAAATATAATGTCGCGTGCTCGATTTAAGTTTTCTTTTGTCCTCTAGAAAAAATTGTCAAACGCGCGACGTTTTACGATACTATTTAAAACACGTTCTGCGAGTGTTTTGAATGGCTTAAAAAACGATCACCATCTGGTAAGTTCGTTGGCGTAGTAATTTTGAAAAATAACGTTGTCTAAGGCGAGAAAATCAAAGCTAAAGTTTATGTAAATCAGGAGAAAATTTTATCAGATGTAAAACCACGATACGGTTATGATTTTTCTTTGTGTTTTCCTCATGAATTATTAATGAGTTTTTTAAGTAGTATATCATACACTAGGAAAAGTGTTTTATCAGGATATCCAAAACCTTGACGTCTGTTCAAAACCGAGGCGATCGAAGCTGCGGTTCAGTGAAGAAACTTCGAGGTGCTTGAATATCCTGATGAAACATGTCCAGTTTTTCGAGTGATTGACATAACATCTCAAACAAATCAGTATTTTCAGAGGATATCGACGGAGGTAAAAGTAAAGTTTGCTTAATTTATACGTAATTTCTTTCTCCGATATCAAAATCACTGACACGGTACTCATTTCCTTTGAGTTTTTCTTATGAATTGTTAACGAGTTTGAAATGTCCAGTAAATAGGAGCTATGTGGTAATGTTTTAATAAAACGTCCTGAATTATTTACTACTACTAGGTTTATCCAATACTGCTTGAACAATGGTTCCTACAAAGGATGCGTATTCCAAATGCCACGAGTTGACGACGAAAACCTTGCAGCGCAACTGGCTAACTTAGGCTTGAACGACGACGAGGCGTTCTACGCAGACGTAGAAAACACTACAAGTACTGATTACGAAGATCAAGAATGGAAACTTGGTGAACATTAGGAATTAAAAAAGAAAAGAACGGTTAGCACTATATCATCCAGAAAATCCTTTTGGAGTGACTCTGGATCTAGATACTAATAGTATATATATTTTTATTGGTAATATATATATTTTTTTAATTTTATTGGTGTGGCTTGAGCATGCCACCATGTCAAATTTTTTTCGGTAAAAATATTCTATGAACATCTTGCCCCACAATCTACTCCAAACGAGAGGGAGGTTTGCTGGATAGCATAGTGCTAACTTTTTCAAAATTGTCTTATCAAGGTATTATTTATAAATATTTAGTTTATATTATTATATTAAAGTTTAGAAAAATAGAAAACGATTACTAAGAGAAATGACTTGTATAGGCTTTGTGAGAGAATATTTTCTAATGTAATTTATTTTAAATAATTTTTCAGTATCTCAAATAGAAATAATAAACTTTCTAACGTCACGTTTGGAAAGACTATTTTCAACACTATTATTTGAATAGGTAATTTTAATTTTGTATTTCTACAGAACAATTATATTGTATATACTAGCTTAAATCAATTTATGTAAATTTATTAATTAAATTGTCATTTCTATTTATTTCTACTGTAATGTTTTCATTTGAAATTGTTTTTCTATTAGTTATTTTGTTCGATATTTTTTTCTAAAATATACTATTTGTATTTTGTAAATGCTAATTTATGAAGTTTAACTAATTAAATATAGTTGTTGAGTAAATTTAAGAACATTGCAATTATATTTTGTTTCTAAATGCTCTGTTACACGTGGAATTTCCTTGTGCAACTTGCGTCGCAAAAAGAAATATAGCGTGTTGCACATGACCATGTCACACGTCACTTTCTTCCCGCAACTTAATCAGCGTGGCAAAAAATGATGTTGCGAATTGCAAATGACAATATAATCTTTTTTGCACAAGAAAAAGTTACTTGGTTACGTGTAGCAGGGCCTTCCTTCATGTTTTTGTTGTCCAGTTTTGTTTGATCAGTTACTGTCATTCGAACCAGATTTTGGAATTATGCTTGTTTGGGTCTTTGCCAGCTAGGCTCAAAACGGTTCTTATTTATACTGTAATAGGGGCTGATTACATGGAGCGAATTTCATTGCATGCCCGCTAACCGAGCTGGCCCGGTAAGCCGGGATGAAGGTCGGTAAGCCGGGATGAAGGTCGGTAAGCCGGGATGAAGGTCGATAAACCGGGATGAAGGTTGATGAGTTCTGAGTTAACGTCGATGATTCTAACCCGAAATTCGCATAAATGTTGCTTAATTTGGGCAAAGTTACGTGCCGTTTTACACGTCTGTTATTTATGTCGATAGATTGTTTGTCAAAGTATCGTTAATAAAAAGTATTATTGTCTTATGTGATGAAATCTCTCGTGTTGTTTCTCCTTGTGTTTACATGAAGAAGATTGGCTGAAGTCAATCCACGAAGTTGAGTGGATTAACTTGAGATTCAAGCAAGGATCGACTTGGCGTCTCCAATCTGATTCATCTAAACACGGCTTGACTTGAAAATGACTTGATACGCATGAGCGAAGTTAGTGCGTGTTGTAAACATGGCGGACACTGAGGAAAGCCCAGAAAATAGTGTTGAAAAACCGCTTTGAAAAAGCAAAAACATCGGATTCTCCATGTAAACATGTGCCCAGATTGACTTCACTCGCGTTTTTTGATTCGATTGGATTGTCAGTCTGCTTCATGTAAACAGGGCCTTAGTTGGGCACAAAGTTCCAAATTTCATAAAAAAGTTGCGTTGGGAATTTATTTGTTAAAGAATAATTGGTTTTAACTTTGAACAAATTGTGCTCAACTACTCCAAATCGTTGCCGCCATTTTTTTTTTTTTTTTTTTGTGCAGGAAAAAACATCAAAATCCGCTATAAAAAGTTATTGTCCCTTAAGTTTTTATATATTGTTTTTGGTTGGCTAAAAATTTGCATTGCATTCTTTTTTCTTTGCACTATATTTCCTGAAAACTGCACTGCTTTCAGCCAATCAAAATTGAGAATTATTTTATGTATATTAGTATGTATGTTATTCGTGTTTATATACATGGGGAAAAGGGCATACAAGTACAGAATATTATAGCAATAGAGTTGATGTTCGCGGGAATAAATATGTTTTTGGCCCGACTCAGGCTCATTTTATAGTATATTACTGTTACAATAATTTTAGTGAGCATTTAGAAGAAAATCAAAGACAGTATACGGTAAACAGTATCTTGAACAGTGCCGCCTTCGCGTCGGCGTGTATTTCAATGCAATAAATATTTACATAACTCATTAACTTAGATGTAACTTGGCCGAAAAATGCAACATTTGTCATGAAAATAAAGTATAGATCGTTTTCATCTGACGTCACGGCGGCCATATTGGTGCACCAAAACAATGAAATGGCGGCCATATTGGTGTACGGTATGGGGAATTAGCTCTTTCTTATTCAAATATTTTGTATTGTTTCACCACCCCAATGGGGCCACCGATCACGTGAGTGAAAACGATCTATTGACAATAGTGATTTAGAACTGTAAGATCAGCGGGCTACGATATATTTTAGCCCGCTGTATTCTCCATTTTAGCCCGCAAAATACACCACAATGCCCGATAAAATTATTATAATTAAGGACAATTACTGTCAGAGTATTAAATTTAGAGGGGATATGTTGCGAATTATTACCAATGCATATCATGCATATTCATGTACAAAAATATGATCACTTAATTTATAAGAAGTTGTTTTATATGGAGTTAAAAAGCACTATTTGATTTCGGCTGCCACGAAGCGTTAAAGCCGTATACTTTGTATATTAACACTGTGCTCGGTCTTCCTTTAATCTGTTTTCCTCGATTGTCCTATAGATAAAAAATAACATAACTTTAATAAATATAAATTATACTTTATGGCAAATGCGTAGAATTTTTATTCAAGAGTTATAAAACGAACAAAGGAAATTAAACGAGTGAGTTTTGCGGTGACATCACAACAAGTGAATAAAATCGTACAAAGCATTTACCAGTACGTATAGTTAAATTGTTATACTATACCGAGATTGATGCATGAAAACAGTTAAGGCCTAGCCAAACGCTTTCAACATTTCATGCAACATCGTTCAACATTGTTGAACGCATGTTGAACGAAAATTTGAACATGTTCAAATTTCGTTCAACATCATTCAACACCATTCAACATCATTCAACACCATTCAACAACGTTCAACATCATTCAACAGGGTGGCCAAACGCTTTCAACAGGTTGAATTCAATAATGTTGAACGATGTTGCATGAAATGTTGAAAGCGTTTGGCCAGGCCTTTATACTGATGGGGTTGAGGTATTTGAATATCAACATAGTTGCTGGCATAAACGCTTCACAACACACTTTCTTTATCAAAACTGTCGTTGTTCACAATATATATAATTCAAAAACTCATTAATAATTCATGAGGAAAACACAAAGGAAATCAGAACCATGTCCATGGTTTTATACCTGATAAAACTTCTTGACGTCAGAAAGAATACTAATGAACATACAATTTTATATAAAGAATACTAATGAACATACAATTTTATATAAAGAATACTAATGAACATAACAGCCATTCAAAACACTCGCATCACGTGTTTTATCAGATCTAAAACACTCGGACTGCGCCCTCGTGGTTTTAAATCTGATAAAACACTCCTGCTCGTGTTTTAAATATTACTTCTAAAATTCATTAATAATTCATGAGGAAAACACAAAGAAAAATCATGAGCGTATCGGATCTATATATGTGATATAGACTCGCTCTAAGTTTCTCGCTGGTTTTTAACGGCTGAGATAAGCTTAATTTTCAAAATTACTACGCCAATGAACGTATGAAGTGATTCTTTTTAGAAGTCATTTAAAAACCTTGCAGTACGGGCTTTATCGGCTCTAAAACACTCGGCTATCGCCTCGTGTTTTATATCCGATAAAGCCCTCCTGCGCGGTTTATAAATATTACTTCAAAAACTCATTAATAATTCATGAGCAAATCGTCAAATCAGAGCTTGTAAATCGGTCACATGCACGCCTGTTTATACCCGATAAAGTATGATTATTCACCGGGATGACAATAGATCTCGTTATCAAACCTTTGCTCTTATTAATATTCTTTATATAAAACATACTAATAAGGATCCTTATTAGTATGCTTTATATAAAGAATACTAATAAGCAACAAAACGTAATTCATCACAACATTAATCACACAAACAAATCAGTTTAATTCTTTATTTCAGACCATCATGCAATCAAACACTTCATTTAAGTTTCAAGATAACACAGTTCTATATCTCAATTTCCATGAAATAACTTACTTTTCGACAAAATTAAACGTACAGTTATTGAAAACAGATCTAGTAAGGGTCTCTCTTACATACATATGATCGTCTGGTAATGGAATATTGCACAACACATCATCAGGAACTTCAAACTTAACGTCTGGCGCCATAAGCGAATCCGTTTAACTAACTGCACGACTTGCCTCAGCCTCTTCATTTCGCCTTATACCTTGAGGCGGACCTAAGGTATATTATACCTCAGATCTCTATGTTCTTTTGCTCGAATGCCAAAAAGTTTTCCGTTATAAAAATAAATGGTATGTAGCAATGACTGTGCTGTCGAACATCCAAGAAGATTTTTCTCCCACAAAATCTTCTCTTCTTCTTCGCTAATGCCTTCTCTTTCAGGTTTCTTCATTTTCAGGTGGACACCTTCTACATTACTTTCTCTCATTTGTGCGTCCAAAGCCCGTCTAAAAGTGCTCAGTCTAACATAAAAATAAAAGAAATGTCAAGATAATCGTACATTCTGTGCTCTAGTTCTAAACGTTGATACACCTCTTACAAGGAAACATTACCTTTGCTCGTTCTTATTCAATATCTTTACAGCATCTGATCCATTACAGTCTTCTACATGCCGCGAAATGCCACAACAAATACTATATAACGAACGCGAAGGATATCGCTCTCCGTTATCTGTAGACACTTCTTCTACGAACTTCGTTAACCAAAAATTTAGCGATTCGGCGCTCATGTCAGCGACATCAGTGCCCAGATCGTCGACTTTAGTCACATCAACTTTGAAGCCAACTTGTTCTTCAAGACACCTCTTATTGCCCCTCGCCTCCTGCCATTCTCTAAAAATCTTGACGGCCCATTTAGTTACTGAGCGAGTTGATCTTGGTACGGCATCATCAAGCATTTTTTTTTCCCTCTTCGGCAGTTTTCGCTTCACGTATATCGCATTCACGCCCTAAGATTCCATGCATCGTAATTTCGTCGTGTTTTAGCATAATCTCTTTATTCAATTCCTTGGAGATCTTTCAGTCTATTAGTCTATTGTTTCGAGATTCCTTTTTGAAGCTGTTCAATAAACTCGCATCACGTGTTTTATCGGGTCAAAAACCACTCGGGCTACGCCCTCGTGGTTTTAAACCCGATAAAACACTGCTGCTCGTTTATTAAACATTACTTTAAAAACTCATTAATAATTCATGAGGAAAACACAAAGAAAAATCATAACCGTATCGTGGTTTTATATCTGATAAAATTTTCTCCTGATTTACATAAACTTTAGCTTTGATTTTCTCGCCGTAGACAACGTTATTTTTCAAAATTACTACGCCAACGAACTTACCAAATGGTGATCGTTTTTTAAGCCATTCAAAACACTCGCAGAACGTGTTTTAAATAATACTTAACGTATTTCTGACCGTGTAATTCTTAAAGTTATTCACGATGAATTAAATTGTTTTTCGTTATATGTGCCTAATTCTCTCGTTCTTCGAGAGCTGATATAGCTAAGAGAACGTTAACAAGATGTTGAGAATCGATTTTCTGACATTGTCTACAGGCGAGATGCTACAGTATTTCTTTTTAACTCAGTGGTAAAAAGTTGTATCCACTGCATGTTAACAACTCTGCTCACACGATTCTCCAGCTCGAGAACAGCCGAACAGGGTTATTTCCATTCTCGTTCCCAGGGCCTCCTCGTTACACTGGAAAATCGGAGGCCCTGGTCAGATGAAAACCGGAAACAGAGAAATGCAATTTTGTATGATTTATAATTAGAGTATCGGGTCACCCTAATTTTGAAGTTGTACGGTATAAAAATAGGGTTTTTTGTTTCTTTTAAAAGAACACTTAACTGTTTGTTGTTTTTTTAATTTTATTAACTTTGACTGTCAGTGATATGATAAGTTGTACGTATACATGCAGTGCATGTGGTACGTTTAACTGTCAGTATATTACAAAACAGCTTAGGAACACCAACACGGCGTTAGCCAATTACGTTAGTGACCCAGTTCAAGCAAGAATATGATTAAAACAAGTATAATTAATATAATTAGTTCTTAGATTCAACCCGGTAACGATGAATTGCAGTTAAAAACAACATTTTGGTGAGACAGATAACTGTCTTGCTAATTAGTGGCATTTCAAAGATATGCCTTTCCATGATTGTTGTTTTTCTTTGTTGTAAGTAGATATATAGTAGCTGAATAATAACAGTTAAAAAGAAGTAACTTGAACTTTTGTAAAGAGATCTCCGGATCATGTAATTTGTCTGGGAGAGTATTTCAGATCCGCGATACTCTCACTGCATAACTGTTATGGTGTAGCATAGCGTCCTTGTTCTGGGCAGGAGTGTGATAAGTGGCGAGAGAACTGTCCATTGCGCGAATTTACTTTATTGACATACTTGGGCAGCATATATCCTGATCAGTTACAACCAAACAATGTGTTACTTTAAACAAAAATTGAATAATTTAAATTTTGAGCCACCTTTTTGAAGACACTTTTGTATTGGTTTCTGCAGTTTACTGAAATTTTGCTCAGGTATTCTAATTATGGAAATATTTGTATTTTTTAATTCTTGTGTGGAAATTTCTTGATAAAATTTTGTTTTTGAAGAAAATATTATGTTTTACACCGCAGATTTTCGTTAAAATATGACAAAAGCTACAGATATCATTCCATTAACTAATATATGAAATTAGAAATATAGGATTTTATGTATTTTAATGACATTATAGAAGCTGTCGTCACAGTAACTTTCTTAGTATAGGTAAGTAATGACCCTATACCATTGAACTCTAAGTAAACTGGAACGCTAACTCCATAAGTCAGGCCCTATATGAATGGATGAAGCCAAAAATCTTTAAATGTTAGTTTTTCTGAGTTTTGAACTGAAATACTTAACGCTGAACGTTGGGCTGTATATGAAACTGAAGCTATTGAAAAATGCTATTTGGTATAGAAACTTCAAGACTTTAGCTAAAAGGGAAATAATTAAAAAATATAAAAACAACTGCCATTTTGTTTGCCGAACGTTACAAAATGGCAGTTGTTTTTATCCCTTTTAGCTAAAGTTTTGAAGTTCCTATACCAAATAGCATTTTTCAATAGCTTCAGTTTCATATATAGCCCAACGTTTAGTGTTAAGTATTTCAGCTCAAAACTCAGAAAAACTACAACAAGTTTCTTAGCGTTATTTCCCAGCGAAATATGGTCGAACATTTACTACATTTTAAAAAGTTTAAAAAAGCGAGGAAACTTATACTATACATCAAATTGAAGGCAATGATATTTCTAAAAACATACGTACACAATGTATTTCAACTATTCGTTGTTTTGGAGTAATTTGTTATCGTCACAAACAAAATATATGGCAGGATGAAAATTAATAACTTGAAGCACGGGAGTTACCTGCAAAGGGACTGGCACTGGCTTCAAAATCCCCCCCTGAGTTATCGTTCCAGTCTTTTTAGAGTTCAATGCCCTATACTCTTTAGATACGAACTCTGTAGGGAGCCGGTTAGAAGGTGTATGCTAGCCCGGATATATAGAATTGTTGTGAAAATATTCTTTCATTATATTTATTTATTTAAATAATTTCTCACACCCAGAGTGGACATCAAATCCAAAACTTGTTGATCCTTTTGGGGGAACTTTATCTAATAAATTATATGAAAGTTTCTCAAAATTGATAAGTTATATGAACTGAAATCAGACAATTTTCTGTCAGTTATGAGGGACCTAAATACTTTAATTCACTTCGCCCTGAGATTCGGTATGTTGTGTCAATTTTCTCCTTTGAATGTAAACTAAAAAGCTATCTTTTTTCCTCGTTATTGAAGTACTTTATTTTTCTCTATTCAAATACTTAATTATAACACAAAACTTGAATACTTTCTTCTCGTTAATTACATTTTCTTGTACGTTGCCATCGCCATGTAAATTGTCAATTTTTTGTAAGTAAGGTACCCCTAATTCTATAATTCTTATGGTTTCTTATCGGGTTTCCTCGCCACTTTAAAAAATATTCAAATTTATGTAATTTATTGTTTTATGCTGTGTGGCAAATAAATAACTAAAGAACTATATACAATGACGTTTACTTACAGCAAAAGGCGCAAGCCCTGGGACAATATACAATCATGAACTCGTAACTTGATTCACAAGTGTCGCTTTCTGTTGCAAATCTTCCACATGATCTTCTGTACATATTTCGACATGACGCTAAAAATTAGAAAAGAAAAGCGGCTTCCTTTTTTTAGAAGATTGTGGGTTCGGTCGGTAAAGGTCATAAAAAATATAGAGCGCTATTAAATCTTAATATTCAGTTTTTCAACACTGTATATAAAACTTAGCTTGGACTAGGATAGTGTCGTGGGATCAGCCTATAGTCTAATAATACATATACTTGTATAATAAGTAAGAATTATTAAGGTGGCTCCATATAGTCTCTTGTAGAATGGAAAATACAAGTTTGAGAGTCCAAAACACGTGATTAAACAATTCGGAAAAATGATAAAACTAAATGTTATGCATAGTTAAACAGTCTGACAATCAAGAACTGTTACCAAATATATAACAACAGTTGTTGCTATGGCAACAATGGTGTTTCAAAATGGCTGCCAATTACCCTTCAAACTAATTTAATTCGAAAAAGACTTTGGTGATCCCCAATTTTTTTTCATTAAAACCTTTCCTGAAGTACGAGTAATCAATAGTCCGATTTAAAAAAAATTCTGTAGAACGAATAATTTTTTCCCCGGAAAAATCATGTTTGTTAATGTTTAAAAAATTTCGTTCTACCGGGGTAATTGACCCTTCACTAATTCGAAAAATTTAATTCGAAAAAATCTTTGGTGACCCCCAATTTTTTTTTCATTAAAACTTTTGTTGAAGTATGAGTAATCAATAGGCCGATTTTAAAAAAATTCGGTAGAACGAAATTTTTTAAACATTAACAAACATGATTTTTCCGGGAAAAAAATTATTCGTTCTACAGAATTTTTTTTAAATCGGACTATTGATTACTCGTACTTCAGGAAAGGTTTTAATGGAAAAAAATTGGGGATCACCAATGTCTTTTTCGAATTAAATTAGTTTGAAGGGTAATTGGCAGCCATTTTGAAACACCATTGTTGCCATAGCAACAACTGTTGTTATATATTTGGTAACAGTTCTTGATTGTCAGACTGTTTAACTATGCATAACATTTAGTTTTATCATTTTTCCGAATTGTTTAATCACGTGTTTTGGACTCTCAAACTTGTATTTTCCATTTTACAAGGGACTATATGGAGCCACCTTAATAATTCTTACTTATTATACAAGTATATGTATTATTAGACTATAGGCTGATCCCACGACACTATCCTAGTGCAAGCTAAGTTTTATATACACAAAGATATATCGATATAGGCCATTTGGCGTACGATAGGGTTGGGTGACTACAACCAGTCAACTACCAGAATGCTTTCCCAGTTTCCTCTATTTATTAGCACTAAAATACTGGCAAAGCATTCTGGTAGCTGTAGTCACCCAACGCTACCGTACGTCATCGGGCAAATGGCCTATTGAAAAAAAGACAAAAATAATTACCCATTGGCGCTTTCTGGCGATGAAAACAGCCGTAGAGTTTTTTTAGTTGCTTTATATCCACTCTGCTCAAAGCTCTTGGCTTGCTAAACCTTAAGAAAGGGTCGAATCTTGATTGTATAGTGTCTCTGCCGTTCTTGGAGAATGCTTTATTGTCGAAATGCATTATACTGGAATAATCATAAGGTTCCCCCAGAGAATCGGTAGTGCGGTGACTGTAACTAATGAAGTTATGTTCCATTCCTAATTTAACAAAACGAAAAAAATAATAACAAATATTGGCAAATCTTGAAAATAGAATAATTATTGACCGTGAAGAAAACGTAAACATTACTATAGTTTCAACAATACTACGGAAACAGGTATATTACAGCCAAAAAAAAAGGGAAAAGAGAGAAGAGAAGAGGAGAGGAGAGGAGAGGAGAGGAGAGAAGAGAAGAGAAGAGAAGAGAAGAGAAGAGAAGAGAAGAGAAGAGAAGAGAAGAGAAGAGAAAAGAAGAGAAGAGAAGAGAAGAGAAGAGGAGAGGAGAGGAGATCGGGAGAGGAGATCGGGAGAGGAGAGGAGATCGGGAGAGGAGAGGAAATCGGTAGAGGAGATCGGGAGAGGAGAGGAGAGGAGAAGAGAATAGAAGAGGAGAGGAGAGGAGAGGAGAGGAGAGGAGAGGAGAGGAGAAGAGAAGAGAAGAGAAGAGAAGAGAAGAGAAGAGAAGAGAAGAGAAGAGAAGAGAAGAGAAGAGAAGAGAAGAGAAGAGAAGAGAAGAGAAGAGAAGAGAAGAGAAGAGAAGAGAAGAGAAGAGAAGGAAGAGAAAAAATGGAAGGAAAAGAAAGTGAAGAAAAGGAAATAAAATGAAATTATGAAATTAAAGGAAATGACGTGAAAACACTGTGGCAAATGATTGTGTTATATAGTTTTACTTCATGCTTGGTGCGTGCTATATTGACAATTTATTTACTGAGTTATTCTCGCAAATCTCGTTTATTAAGATTAAAGAACCTGCTGTCTACCTTGCTGGATATTCCACCATAGAATTTTGACATAGTTGTCGCGATCGAATCGGGAATGTTCGTGAAAAAAGCCCAAGGCATGCATGAGTTCATGGATTGCCCAACCTTTATCCTGGCAAGCTTCATCGAAAGATATTACTTGTTCACCACCTTTTCGACCAACTGAAGAGTAACATCTGAAGTATATGAAGACAAAATAATGCAATAAGAGGGAAATACTAAGGTCTTATGAGTACAAGATTACCAATTACGATTATGTATAGATTTATCTTCACCCTGACCAATGACCAATTACAATAGTTCTAACCTGATTGAGATTAGATACTCCATAAAAAAACGCGAGAATCGTTGTCATAGGTTAGGTTATTAAATAGCATGGTTTCGAGTGCAATTTGAAAAAAAAACATGGACGAGTGAGTTTTTCAGAGACTATCAAAATTGCACGAATCCGAAGGACGACTAAAAATGTTTCGTTTCAAGTACAAGTAATGAAGAGGAAACAAGAAAAGCTTACAATCTTGAATAAGGTATCAGTAAATATTCTTGTAAATAAAGATATGTAAACATTAGTTTCGTACATGCGCAGAACGGAGTGTAAATGCACCTTTAACTAGTTGATTTGTACGCAATCTCGTACCCAGACCCAGACCCGCGGGTCTAGGTACGAGATTGATTTGTACGAAGTCTACAAATAATGTGCATATACTTCAGTAATTGTGACGTGCTTACCCTTTTCTCCTAATAAACTTTATATAGTCGATATGGTGATTTTGCTTTGGAATGAACTTGATGCATGTTCGTCGAACAATCCGACGGAAAGCTTTTCGGATAAACTTTCTTCCAGCCTTATCTGTTGCAAACAAAGTTAAACGACACGTCACTAACAAAAGTCAGGCAATTTTGTTCAATGCAACATCGGTCACACAAGAACCAGGTATTAGTATAGGTAATAGCATGGCTTCGAGTGCAATTTGGAAAAAAACATGCACGAGTGAGTTTTTCAAAGACTATCAAAATTGCACAAGTCCGAAGGACGAGTTGAGGTCTTTGAAAAACTCACAAGTGCGTGTTTTTCCAAAATTGCATTCGAAACCATGCTATTACTTGTTAATAATATACATGAAATGTTAGACAAATGTTCTTCCAGCTACAAAGTTTACATACCACTCATTGCTCCACTTCTCGAAGCATAAATGGTTATAATAAAAACTGCTTCGCTTTGTTCACTAAATACGTGAAACGTTTTACTCATAGCATCTAACCTCTTCTAGTCTTCTTGCAGGAACTTTAATGACAATAATAAAGCAAAATTCACTCTGTATACTATTTCATCGAAATGTTCTTCGACAACTGTATGTTTTGGTCGCCATATTGGATTTTCTCACATAAGCATTTCATTGGCATTCCGGTAGTTTCCGGTTGTTTATTAATCAATCAGAATGGTTAATACTCATTCAAATTTGCACTGTATTACACCTTTTCTCATTTGCACTGTATTACATTGAAATTACACTCCTCTCGACCAATCAGGATGCAGTAACTTTGTCATGTATGTTATTAAAGTGCTTATGAAATGAAATTTTTGCTTTTTATATTATTTGATAATATAAAAATATAGAAAATTATGATAATCGTACATAAGTTCACTTAATATTTACGTTTTTGGAAAACACATTGTTTTTCAGTTCAAAGTTGATAGCTAGGGCCAACCTCGTTCCCAGGGCCCTTATCTCCGCTCGCTGCGAAAAGTACCCTGGCATGGGCTGGTCACGTGTCACCCAGATTCTCGGTGATAGCAAAAGATAATTTAATGGGAGGGGATGGTAGCGTTTAATTTCTCATGGTTGCACCTGTTGGCACCTGCACTCCGAAGAAGCTTTACCCTGTCCTTGATGGACTATTTATAATAGCAAAATTAAGACACGAAAGGAAGGTATCACACTTCGAAGACTTCAACATGGCGTCTGGTCGAGCGTAACAATAAGCACATTAATAGGACCCCTCCCACAATGATACTTTTTGTTCAGCGACATGTGACCAGCCCATGCCAGGGTACTTTCCGCAGCGAGCGGAGATAAGGGCCCTGGGAACGCGGTTGAGCTAGGACCGCGAAACAAAATAACGCGGCCACAACAACTATTTGACGTCACACGGTGGTTCATTGTCATAAATTTGTTTAGTCTTGACCACCTTGTGACGTTACAGGTATTGTTATACTCGTCCCAGTCCTTGCTGATATTTCGACTTAAAGTGCCTATGAAACGAAAATTAAGTTTGTCTTACTTGAAAGAACACTTAAAATTGTCATTTTTTAACATATTTTGTAGATTTTCGTTTCCTTGCTTCGTTTTTCAGATATTTCAGTTTGTTTGATATGCAAATTTGACTTATAAGATAACTTTACGTCACAGTTTGCATAGTGACTTATCGCATGAGTGTTCTATACCTTTGTTATTATCGAACAAAAGCACTTGGCGAATTAGGAACCATGTGCGAGTGTTTCTCCTACAACAGAATATGTAAATTTTAAGTGTTTTTGTTTGGCAACAACAGAGATATATAATGTTTTCCGATAAGTCATTATGCAAAGAGTGACGTAAAGTTATCTTATAAGTTAAACTTGCATATCAAACAAACTGAAATATCTCAAAAACGAAGCAAGGAAACCAAAAACCGCAAAATATGTTACTCTATCAGTTTAAGTGTTCTTTCAAATAAGACAAACTTAATTTTCGTTTCATAGGCACTTTAAGAAATGCTACGGTTTGGCAAGTTTAAATATAAAAATAAAGCACTTTCTAAACACGTAAAAACAAAGCGAGCGAAAATTAGCGAAGATTTCATTTCATAAGCACTAATATAAGCATAAATATACTAATATAAGCATAAATTAGTATTTCAACAGACGGATATTTGTATAGTGTTCCTTACGTTTAATTGAAATTGTGGAAAATCTAAATTTCAACCTTCAAAAGTGTTTACAGATATTTTGTAAATTGAGTTAATTATTTAAAGAATTATTTTGGGGGCCTAAAATACTGTCAGTGTATATGTTGCTTATTTGTTGGTTAACATTGTCATGCAGCATTTTTGCAATTAACACACCTATATTATTATAGGTATTTTAATATCGTAAACAACGGTACGTTAAGCGGCGTTTTTGCAATCGCTCCAAAGTGTTTTACCTGCATACTATACCAACAATTACGTTTCAACATGGTCACAAATTTACATTTAACACGCCTTTAATAATAAATTAATCCGTAGACAGATTTTTAAAAAATAATTCTGTAGAGTGTAGATCTAATTTCTGAAAAACACATGATTTTTCTTGAGTAACAAAATTAGATTTACTGAATTCTTTAAAACCTGCTTATTGATTACTTAAACTAATAAACAAATGTTTTAATGACAAAAAAATTGAAATAAATTAGGTCAAATTAAAATTTGCGGTCATTTATAATTGTAATTGTTGTCATAACAACATGCAGATGAAGCTTTTTATTCATTACTGACAGTATTAATACTTTGAAAATTATACTATTCATAACTTTAATTTCATTCTTTGGCGAAATATTAACGAGGACTTTCATGAGCACCTTTTGAGACTGAAATTTGCATTTTTACCACTTTTCAAGGAACAGTAAAAGTAATACGAGCAACAAATTGCTGCAACATTGTTGCGTTGCAACGTGCATGAATAGCGTTGTTGCACGTATTACCACCCATCTTAAACATTGTCACGCAACAATAATTTTGTTGCAAATTGGATCAGCATGTTGCAGCAAGTAGAACTGGAGTCTACTTTTTTCAACAAATTTTTTCAACTTGCAACAAAATCATTGTTGCGTGACAATACATGTTTAAGGTCAAGGTGGGTGGTAAAACCTGCAACAACGCTTTTCAACTTGCAACGCAACAAAGTTGCGTTGCAAGTTGAAGAAAATGTTGCCCGTATTACCTCACCTTAAAGGGTCAAAAATCTTGCTTTGTCCTCCCGCCGCCAGATTATTTTTAATTGGTAGTCATTAATTACTTTCATACAATTGAAACAAAAACACTTTGCCAGTACAAGATTTGCGATGGAACGTCAACGGCCAAATTCAAATATCAACAAAAATACTTTTTCCTGGCCTTGAATAAATTTATTATTCTCCATCCAATCACTTTAGTTAGTCCAATGGACTCTTTGCACCTATTTTCTTGGTGGAGGGAAAATGCTTCAAAATAATGATTTCGCTCTTGTCTGCATGGCTATACGGATTGACCGTTTGGATGTCATGTGCAAATGGTCTACACCTGAACATTTTTGTTGTTTTTTTATCATTTTATTGTAATTTCTCGTAGTTGCTTTATGGTTACATAATTATTTTGCCATGCACTTCGGCAATTGCATGTATTTCAATGAAGTAAGCTCATAGTAGTATGTGAACAGATATCGATGTGATAGCAGTTCGGTTCTGTTAACCAGATTAATAAGCTTTACTATTTTAATTAATAGACTGAAATTAGTTTAAAAATTAAGCTTTAGAAATATATTGGCTGCAGTGGATAAACGGTGTCACTGAGGGCTGTCGACATACCAAAAGCGAGAGAGACACATTGTCGTTGGGGAATTTGGTGGCGTTCAGACTGAGTGCCCTTGCACAGTGCCCGGGAACGGGCACTAAATGCACTGGTGTTCAGACACGTTCTTACCCTGGATGCCAGAGGCTCTTGTGTAATAAGCATAGCGGCAGACGAACAAGAGCCTCTGGCATCCAGGGTAACACGTTCTCAAACCCTGGATGCTTTTGGTGCTTCTAGGCAAAATATATTTTGTCGATGTGTTTCCACTGTTTGTTCAATGTATGTTGGCACAGCTTATGTATGTTGTTTTGGGCGCCGTAAAAATCCTGTTCAAATTTGTGTTCCTGGCCGGCACACGGTGCCCGGGTACTACCTCTCAAGGTAGTGCCTGTGCCCGGGCACCGTGCCCGGTTTTTCGCTCGGGTTGGGCACGGGCACTCAGTCTGAACGCCGTCTTAGACTGAAATCAAACGTTTGTTCACCATCATAAAAACAAAGCATATATACAGTTTATAAAAATTAATTAAAATTCTAAGGGGCCGATTACGTTACATGAGCGATTTCAACCCGCGGGCTGAATAGTCGAGGAGGAGAAGCGAGAAAACGTCGACCACGTAGCACCCCCACTACACAATAGTTTTGACTCCAGATTATAATAGGCTGATACCCATAGAACATTGCTAGGTCAGTCGTACTCACAAATTGTGGGGTCAGTGGCCTGCTACATAGAGGGGGTGAGTGGTCCTTACATTGACAGACTTAAAGAGCACATGAAATGAAAATTAAGTTTGTCTTATTTGAAAGAACACTTAAAATGATAGAGTAACATCTTTTGCAGTTTTTCGTTTCCTTGCTTCGTTGTTGAGATATTTCAGTTTGTTTGAAATGCAAATTAAACAACTTGACGTCACATGTGCATAATGAGTTACAGAGAAGGTTATATATCTTTGATAATAGCAAAGATATATAACCTTCTCTGATAACTCATTATGCACATGTGACGTCAAGTTGTTTAATTTACATTTCAAACAAACTGAAATGTACCTAGGGTCTTACCTTAACCTGAATGTCAGGCCTTTATTTGTTCCCGCCTTCCGCTAAACCCGTCAGCGCGGGCAGAGGTGCGGGCGAGCGAGAAGGCGAGAAAAACAAAGGCCTGAGGAAACTCTTAACAAAACTGTCTTCCGCCCACTTTGCTATTTTTAAACATGAACGAGTATCATTGATATGAGTTGTCAAAAGAACAAAGCGTATGTTTTGATTTCATCCCACAGAAATATATAGTCTTTCTCCGCGTCTGGTTTTAGTCCACACTAGTCCTGCGGGTAGACTTGCAATAAATACACGAGCCCGAATTGAAGGCCCGATCTAGAGAAGAAGTCGAAGAATTGGAAAATACGATAAGAAACCGAGAAATTTGACAATTTGAGAGTTAATAAAAGATAAACACGATTTGATAGCCGCCTTGATATATACTTTCGACTAAATTAATAAAATATATAATTTTGTAGCAGTAAGCACAGGCTAGAACGTTGGAGAAAAGGATCGACTGGATATTGATGTTTTATATTAAAAACAAACGCAATAGTTTGGGAATTATTTTATACAGTTTTAGAATTGAAATTTTAGAATGCAGGTAGGCCATTTAATATACTACTCAAATCAGTAGAGCGAGACATAGACGATGTTTTCATCACTTCCGAAGCGACAGTTTCGTTAACCGCAGATCAATTTCAAAGCAATCACGAGGTGTATTCTTATGTACCACGTGATAGCTTGTTTAGGAGTTAACAATGGGATTCAATGGATGTTTATCACGTGGTACATGAGAATACACCTCGTGATTGCTTTAATATTGATCCGCGGTTAATAAAACTGACACTTCGGAAGCGATAAAAAAATCATCCATGTCTCGCTCTACTGATTTGAGTAGTATTGATACATAATTATAAACACGTCTCAACCGTATAAACTCAGTCATCCACATAGTGACTAACTGTTCCGAGATTCCCGTTTTGTAACTTACGGGTCCACTTTAATTTCTGACAACCATTGTTCAGCACTGCCATAAACAACTTGGACTTTCGCATCGGCTTCGCCTTCAGTAGCCATCGTCCCTGATCATCGAACGAAGGACCCAAGTAGACTGCTTTTCGCAAGGTCTCCACCTGCTACAACGAAATTCCTCACCGTGCAATGTTGAAGTCGATGAAGTTCAGAGAACACAAATGGCAATATCTGATATATCAGACTTTTACCAAAACCAGTGGGCAAAACAGCAACGAGATCTTGGCTGTCAACAGCGAGCTTTCGAATGCACGTCGTTTGTTCTGGTTTCAAAGACTCATAGCCGAAAGGCTACCCTGGATGCCAGAGGTTCTTGGGAGAAAGACGGGGGAAGGAAGGGGGAAGGGGGGGAAGGAAGGGGGAAGGGAGGGAAAGAGAGGGAAGAGAGGGGAAAGGGAAGGAAAAGGGAGAGAAAGAACCTCTGGTGGCACGGCTTGCGAATCTCACTCCATGTTTAGATTCTGGGTACAGAAATTGTACTAGGCGCATGATTGGTCAGTTATAATTAGCAGTGATTGAAGCGATATGATTGGTTAAGCAAAGAAAACCGGTTTTGGTAGAGCTTTTTACAGTTTTTAGTCAAAACGCAAAAACGACAGAGAAAATGGGAGAGATATATACCGAAGCAGTTTCTGCAACTCTAAAAGCACTTTTTCCGAGGATAGAAAATTGGCATTCACTTGTGGGGAACGGGTTGGAGCTAAACCAAGTCTCCCTTCACAACGGCAGTTGCTTGGTTAACTATTGACCGAAACTAACTAATACAAATGCTAACCGACATCTACGCGACGTTTAACTTACAATGGTTAACTGACTCAAACTAACTGAAACGAATACTAACTGACATCTACGACGTTTTACTTGACATCTAGACGTTTTACTCACAATCATAACTATATACCTGACACCTACTGACCCACGACGTTTTACTTATAGTTGTTAACTGACGCAAACCAACTGATGCGAATACTGACAACTACGACATTTTATTTACATTGTAACTACAACTGGAACGAACACTAATTAACCGACATGTAGGATGTACTATCTCACTCACCACTAGACAGATTACACAATAACCCTTTTATTTCAGACGTAACGGCGACATAACTAAAACCACAAACCACGCGATACACACGATATATATACTATAACGAAACGACATAATCGACACGGGACAGAGGAGCGGGAAATTCACCAATTTATAAAGTCGACCACGGATGCATTGCCAGTACGTTACGGACTACACCAAAACTACACAGACATTCAGCAAGACTTTATTTTTATTTTTAACTTGTCTATTATACTTCAGTGTTGCACGCGCCTTCTAATATCTGTAATTTCGTCTTAACATTACTGATTTCAACATCGACTCAAAATCCCTCCTGAAGAAGACTGGAAGGTCGAAACGCGTCGAGGGTTATCCAAAGAACACAGACCTACATAAATCCTTCCACGCTTCATTCTTCTCCCAAACATACATCAAACCGCAGGCATATTTTACGACCTACCGACTGAAACTAGACACTTCACGTGAAACTTAACTGGTGTGGTCAAACGTAAAGTATTAGGCTAAAAAATGAGCGAAGTAAACTGGCAAATTTATGAAACATACCACTAATAACAGTGCGTTGTAGCTGCTGTGGTGGAACACTAAGTATTATGCTCCAAATTAGTCCTCACACAACGCCAGTGAAGGTCTCACTACCCACCATATTATATAAAAAATAGACGTCATAAAGTCAAAACCTGTTTTACAAGTTCTGTACCAAGGTACAAACATGGAAGTGAGATTCGCAAGCCGTGGCGCCAGAGGTTCTTCCCTCCTTTCCATCTTTCCCCCTTTTTTCTCTCCCTTCCCTCTTTTCCTCCCTTCCCCCAAGAACCTCTGGCATCCAGGGTACCGAAAGGCGAAATGTGTCAATAAATTTACCAAAGTGGTTTCGAAAAATCCTTCTATGGTTTGATTTTCCGACATGATAAATGATTAAATGAATGAATTGCAGGTCACAGAAACGTACACGATAAACACATTCGAGAAATGGCGATGACCATGACCTTGTCACGGTGTGCACCTTGACGGTGCACCTTCAGGCAAGTTGTTTATAGACTATATATTTCTGTGGGATGAAATCAAAACATACGCTTTGTTCTTTTGACAACTCATATCAATGATACTCGTTCATGTTTAAAAATAGCAAAGTGGGCGGAAGACAGTTTTGTTAAGAGTTTCCTCAGGCCTTTGTTTTTCTCGTCTTCTCGCTCGCGCTCGCCCGCACCTCTGCCCGCGCTGACGTGTTTAGCGGGAGGCGGGAACAAATAAAGGCCTGACATTCAGGTTAGTCTTACCTCCGCTCCCCCCTCACTGCGGAAAGACCCTGGTACACGCTGGTCACGTGCTTCCAAGTGCCACCTGATAAAATTTCATACACAGGGAGGGTCCTAGACTTGGACCAAGTCTGTCTCTCGAGGGGACGTCGAGCGCGCCGCTTCGGGAGAGGGAGAGAGAGACAGACTTGGCTCACTTGCAGCGCGCCAAAATTTACCGACCTGTTTTTGGGTCGGAGGCGTGTCTTCAGACTTGGATCAAGTTTGTCTCTTTACGTCATTAATCACCGCTCATTACAATGAACCGGAAAACCAAAAGTGACTTACTGTATTTCGTTGCTTGGGTCTTCGGCTTCGACTTCGGTACTTGTCAGTGAGTGTCACGATTTTTTTTAATGAATTCGTTTAAAGATGGTATTAGGTAGTAATCAAGGTAAAAGTTTATTTATACTTTATGCAAACCACCGTCTTGGTGCTTATTACCTATGTTTCTTTGCTGGTGAATTATTTGCTGAGTTTGAGATGCCTTTCATCCATCTCTAGCTCCACAACCACGGTATTCAATATTAGTAATTTATAATTTACTTACGCGAACAGTGGATGCACCAAATTCTTCTGGCAACTGAAATGTGTGCGGGGGACCAGTACTTTCTTCTGCTGTTTGGTCTGGGAAAAGTTCTCGACTACCTAGAGTTTCATGCCGCGACAGTCTTGTCTTTGTTTTCTCACTAGGTCCAGAGTCCTTACACATGCGTTTATTTGTCTCTAACGATTCTTTTTCGGCGAATATCTTCTCCTTGGTCGCGTTGAACTTACTTCGAACTTCGCTTACTTTCTTTACCAAATTGGCATTTTTTTCAGCACAATTTCTACAGATTAAATTTGTTGATCGGGAAACGTCGTTGCTAATATCAATATATCATGACCCAACAACAATTCCAAATTGACGCAAGCAGTTGTTTTCTCAAAGCTAGGTGAGAAAATCTTTCTTCTGAAATCAGCGTTAATGACTTCACTACCACACAGAATACATATTGTTTCATTTGCTCTACCAGATAATGCTAAACGCGTTACAGTCTTCGTTGGAGTATTCTCTGAGTCTCTATCTGTCATGTTTCATATTGTGTCTTAACAGATCTAGACATAACGCTGTTATTTGAAACATGACGCAAGGTTACACTTCGGGCATCCGGCGAAGGTGATAAAACCGGAAAATGAAACACTGTGTCAACTTCATAAATTTTCGCGCCGAAATTTGATAATGTGTGATAATTAGATTTGAAACGCTGCAAGTGAGCCAAGTCTGTCTCTCTCTCCCTCTCCCCATTCTCCTCGCGCGCCGCTTCGCGGCGCGCTCGACGTCCCCTCGAGAGACAGACTTGGACCAAGTCTAGGAGGGTCCCAGCAGGGTTCATTTTTGTCACCTGAAACCACTCGATGTTTTACACAAACTGTCGAAAGACGAAAGTGTTTAGCCATGTTTTGCAGCCTTCATTTCGCTGTCGTCAACAGCGGCCATTCAAACATCAACCTCAAACCTAACCTAAACAAGTCAATATCTCGAGGCAGTTTACTTTGGGAAAGATGTTGTGCCGTGCTACCAACGGGATATGGAAAGTCCTCTAATATATCATCTTCTGTAGTGTGCCGCAACAACAACTACTCACGCAGGACTCAAACAGTATACGTTTTATTCCTTCTAAAACCCTTCTGCTATAGTTTACAAGACATCTTATTTTATACTATCGCTACTAGCCTGCGTAGCTGGCGGGCGGGCGAAAGAGCGCGCGGGCGGAGGAGCAAAAATCACCGTATTTGACTTTCAGGGAACATTCACATAACCTGCAAAAATCGTGTTGGCACTCTGAACGTTCGGTTTTCTTCCTTTTTTTACTTTTTTCGTCGGAGTTTGCAGTCGCCGCTACGTGAATGATTTTCGATAGACGATACTATTATTATTGTTTTGAAACCAACGTGCAAGCTATCAAGTTACAAACTCAATTACAAACTATCGTATGATTGGTTAGTTTTAATTAGATTTAGGATGTGTTAGTTAGGGGCGATATTCAAAAACACCAAGGTTTTGAGGCAGGCGGTTTTTCCAGCTCCCGCTCTTCCGCCCGCGTGCTCTTCCGCCCGCTTTTTCTCCCTCGCCCGCTTCTTCACGCAGGCTATATCGCTACAGGAAGACTATGTCTACGATTGACGTAAAGGGAACTTCTACTTACAAACATTCTATTGGTTAACTACAAGACAGGAAGAACTTACAAGAGAATCCTACACTAAAAGGAACAACATATTTTACTATTTACGTATACGAAGATAGAACAACATCCTAAACTATGATACAACATGCTGAGAGGAACTACATATCAAATTGTTTACGTACATCGAAGTGTCATATATCAGATAAGAGTCTATTGCTCATGAATAATCTAAATTAAAGTATTGGCTATATATACTTCTTCCGTCGCTCTTTTACGACAAAATCAACTGCAGTCAACGCAGGGCAGTGAACGACCGACCGACCGACCGAGACGTCTCCCCTTCATCCTGTAATCATCGTAGTGTCTCCGTTAACGCTCATCAAAGATCAAATAAGAAAGAGCAGTCAAGGAAATATCAAATCGACTGTGCTGGCTTGGGTCAAATTTCAAACTAAACAACCCCTCCCTACAGTGAAATAATTGCTACTGCCCATATTTTGGGAAGCACGTGACCAGCGTGTACCAGGGTTGACTGAAATATCTCAACAACGAAGCAAGGAAACGAAAAAGTGCAAAATATGTTACTCTATCATTTTAAGTGTTCTTTCAAATAAGACAAACTTAATTTTCGTTTCATGTGCAGTTTAAGTCTGTCAATGTAAGGACCACCCACCCCCTCTATGTAGCAGATCACTGACCCCACAATTTGTGAGTACGACTGACCTAACAATGTTCTATGGGTATCAGCCTATTATAATCTGGAGTCAAAACTATTGTGTAGTGGGGGTGCTACGTGGTCGACGTTTTCTCGCTTCTCCTCCTCGACTAGAAACCAAGATTTTAATCAACAACACGTAGGAATTCAAAGAATTTTCGTTTTGCGGTTGCGTAATGAACGATCGATACCGTTCACAAGCTTAGTTCATCCCGGGTTGAAATTTTCAGCGATTACATGAGGAATTTCAGCCGGCCGCTTGGCCGAGCTGAATATCTCATCCCGCGGGCTAAACGTTCAGCCGAGGCAGAGATTTTTTCCATGTTTTTACAAGAATTTAATAAGAAGACCTGGTTGAAAATCTCCATGTAACCGTCCTCTATAAAGGAATCCACTTGCGTCGATCTTCTTGAATGTGGTCTAATTCTGCGCCCCCCATTAAGTTATACACGATATTTTGTACTTGTATAAAATAAGTACAACAGCTGTCATATGCAAGATGGATCGTACTAGAGTTTGTGACATGGAGTCGTACCGAGCAGTGGACGTATGAAACAATTCATAGCGTGGAAGCTCGTTATAATAACTAAAGAAAGAATGAATAGCTACATGTTTCTTTATACTTGCTAATGATTAACCATTCTACATATATATTGCCGTAAAGAACGGCGATTAGACGCTTCTGTATACCTGTTTGAACAAGAAACTTGAATGCGTTTAAGTTATATTTTAATATACTTACTCATGTCTTCAGAAATAACGTACGGAACAATACCATTTTCCCACAATCTGATGCTGTCACGAACTGTCTCTCTTTTGCGTCGGCGAACCCCACTCCTATAATCAACCACAGCAAAAGCTGTTGTTTCGTCCAAAACTATATCACCTTCGATGAGTTCTACGGTAAACAAGATCAAACGGACAATTAAAGGTCAATTTAACACGAGTGCTTGATTTACATTGGGTTGATGTGAGTTAATGTTGTTGTGAAATGTATGTATATTATAAAGCCATGAATACCTGGACTGATCGTGGTGCGTTTTTCCTGATTTCTTTTTCCATTCCCACCTGGCCTGATGAGAAACTTACATGTTCCAGCTGAGTATATAATTTAGCACTGCTGTGAATCGCACAGCAGAAATATGCGAGTACACCAACTGAACTATAGTTGTATATTATTTACACTTTTCCGTTAACTATATGGCTCTTTTTAACAAATATTGACAAACTCTATCGCGAAGTCGAGAACAAGTATTACCATCAATCCAGAAAGAATATGTAACACATCAGTGTACGAAAACTTTGACACCCGAGCTGTCATATATAGACTGAAATAAATAATATCATTTGAGTTTAAGTTCTCTCAGCCAGGGCATCTTTTTCGCTTTAGCTATAAACGCAAGGCGACACGCTGGCGCCTTCTATATTACATATTACTATTTTACAGTAATCTGAATTTTAAAGTTGGTAACTTATCTGACCAATAATTATTCCCAAGATAGACACACTGTCTTTAATTTTTTAGTTCCTATTCAGATGCGATATTTTCCTTGTTGGTATACAATACCTTCACGGCAGTTGAACTATCACTAGAAATCAAGCGCTCATGAAAACCATTTTTTTCTGAGATTACAACAAATCACGTGGCACAAAAACTAAGTCTGAAATTAACAATATGGATCAGTATTTTCTTCTGCGTGAAATCATGAAAGATGACTGTCGGTCGAACGCCAATTATAAAATCGTTTATAAGAGAAAATCCAAGAGTATTCGTCAGCTTAACCCTTTGACTACCAGGAGTCTTTCGTTGACGAGTAAAATCGTCTATATGCTTCGTATCATTATAGTCTCTTACCTGGCTCTGAAGTTGTAGCTTCTCCACCTACACAATGACTGAGAATGCAAAGTGCGAACACGTACAGCACGGCAAGAAAACAAGAAGTTTTCCAGAGACCCATTGCAAGAGTTCAAAGTTGATATGAGATAGAAAGGGATTTTGTATGTAATCCTATAAGATCACCACAGTCAATGTTGCTTTAAAGTTTGGCTTTTGGCCACGTATATAGTTTACTGGTAACAGTCTAGAACCAAACTTGATACTGAGAGCTCTTCTTACAGTTCTTGGTCACCTGCTTTGTTCCGTTTCACCGCTGTTCAAAGATAGCTCCACTTAATATGACAAGAAAAACTCTTTTGAAATGCTAATCAAAACAATTAAAAAAGCAAATAAACATCATCAATACACGCGTACTGAAAATCATACAATGTCACATCACTGAGGGCTATAACTCCCACAAACTTGTGGAACGTGCATGTGTTATATATAATGGAAATTATAAGCTGTTCGTGTCTTTTTTCATAACGTTCTATTATACCTTTCAGTTATTTCTTTATGTTGGATATATACCATTGTATGACCATGCATGCATTATATGTTATGTTACCACGTTATACGTGGTGTTGTGACTGTTATGGCAATAGTTAATATGTTTCTATTGAGTTATATATAAGTAGAAATTCAAGTGAAAGTGTTGCCACAGCTATTTCAAGCATGCAGAATACTCGGAAAGCAAACTAGAATTTTCTCGTCTTTATAACTTCGACGCAGTATGCCAGTGTTCTATTATTATCATGTATCAAAGAGTACTTTGAAAATGGAATTTAAACTTGACCTGTCTATACAGGAAACGGAAACTTTCGTTGTCTTCAATTAAAAAATAACATTTTCCCGTGCTTCCATTGGACAATAGAAACATAATGTATCATGAATGAAACTTTTGAGTGTACAAGATAGATTTGTTGGTCAATTAGAGTCTCTCCAAAGTTATTACGTTTATAAGAGAATTATGTGAATTCTCCTAGTTCTATATGTTCAAACGTCAAACATTTCATGCTGTTCCAAATTTAATGATGTATTAATTATGATATTATATATAATCCAATCATGTATAAACTTAACTTTAATGAAATCACACTCTAGCTACTGTATACACACAATTACGAATTAAGGTTAAACACGTTATGGAGTAGCGTTAAGAAGATATTTTATTGCATATATAATGTGACTAGCACTTGAAACTGGAAACAATAATTATAAGCCGAATAGATCTTACGCTCTATCATTTTTTTTTTCGGATATTGGTGTTGGAGTTTTGTTTTGTTTTGGGGTTTCTTGGTGTTTGGTGGAGGAAGATCAGAGGGCGGTTTCCGATAGCTATTGCTTACGAAACATCATGCACGTATTCTTTTGTCATACATGTGTTGGGCAAACGAGTGGGTGGCACTTCCAAACCGCAATCGAACCTATTAAGCAAATATAATAATACTTATCTAAAGACTGCCTCTTAAACACAAACTATGCTTTATCTTATCTTTTGATCATGTTTATTTGCCAAAAAAAACAACATGTGGTTATCAGAATTAAAAAAACACTACGGTTATTTTAATCCTACTTTACTATCCTTGACCTTGTATATATAAAACGTAGATATTTGACTCTATAGTCACTTGGTCTGATGAGTATACTTTGTATTAAAGTCGAAATATCACCGTTTCATAATTTGTTGTCTTATTTTAGCTCATATTTTGAGTTTCAAGATGTTTATTTTCGGTTTATGCTTTGTCAAGTAATATTTTGCGCCGGTTTCCAGTTTTTCCTTACAGTTATATCGTTTAAGTTTGATCTTATTGTTTTTGTACACTCGTACTGTAAATACTATATGTCGAAGTACTTTGAAACATGTATATCAGTGATTATATATAGCGGTTCGGTTGTTTCTAATAATTTTCTAATCCCAAGCATGACTAACTCAAACTACAAATCAATGTTGACCTTACATGAAATAGTTAGAAATGTAATCCGCTGGCCTATATAAAAGACAAATTAAGCCGCTAGCCATGCAACGTTACGAAAACGGTCGTATATAAACCATTCAAAAAACGTTTACACTTGTGAAAAAATATGCCATGGCTAATGAGAGCTTCACAAATTTGAGAGATACGACTGATTTATTGATCTCGTTAAATAATTACACGGAAATCTCATCAGTATACTTATAATTATAATTATAAATTGCAATATCAGCATAAGGTCGAGGCCAAAGTAAAGCTGGTGAGTTAGAGCAATCTGAATCTGAGATCAATCTTACGTCAAATATGCTCGAAATGTAAACGTTCAAATCCAGACTGGGGACTAGTTTGAAGTTCAACGCTTTCTCGAAGCAAACCTGGATTGATTTTGAATTGATCTTGGACTGGATCACTGACCTAATATTTGAAAACTAATGTATACATGTATACATAGAACGTAGATATTTGATTCTAGTCACTTGGTCTGATGATGACTTTGTGATAAAGTCAAAATATCACCGTTTCATTTGTTGTCTTGTTTAGCTCATATTTTGAGTTCGGTCAAGACGTTTATTTTCAGTTTATGTATGCTTTGTCAAGTAATAGTTTGCCTCCGGTTTTTCCTTACACAGTTATATGGTTTTAGGCCCTGTTTACATGGAGATAGGGTGACCCTTCTAGAAGGGTTACCCTAGTAAAACGGTTACCCTAGCTCATTGTCTGAACGTGGGGGAGGGTTACCATATCAGCTTGCTAGGGTAACCCTGACGGCAGGGCTATCGTTTTGTTTACATAAGCCAGCCGGGTTATGTTTCAATGAGAGAAAAATAACGCGTATATACAGGACAAAATGTCTTAATGATTTTGTCAGTGTGGCTACACTTTGCATGTGAAGTCTTTTGAATGGTCTTGGTCTCCAACAATGGTTGAAAACCTGATAATTGTCCTGAAGAAGTACAAAAGCTTCTGTGAGTTTAATTCTATCTTTTAATTCTTACAGTACAGTTACAGTTTCTCCCCGACGATCGGCCATCTTAAATTAGATACATAACTATACCCAGTCCTCCAGGCTAAACACACGACAAAGTTGTCTTGGGGGAAGGGTGTGCCTCTTACCCGAGCCAACTATATTAGTCCATGTAAACGGCCCCTCAGTATAGCCCTGCTACAAGGGTCACCCTACTCTATGTAACCAAGGGCTATCTTTTGACTCGTTTCAAAAGGTAACCCTTCTAGAAGGGTTACCCTACCTCCGTGTAGACAGGGCCTTAGTTTTATTGTTTTTGTACACTCGTACTGTAAATAGCATATGTCGAAGTACTTTGAAACATGTATCAGTAACTGCATGCGTATATTGCATGTCATTGTTCTAGCCACAACGGCTTATATCAATTATTAAAAATGCCTAAAATCCTCGAATGAACGGCTCGCTTGACAATAGTTGAGAAGTCATAAGGAGTCTCAAGAACAACCAAATTAACGGCTTGAGTGTATGTATAATAGTTGAGAAATATTCAAAACATTTTCAAGTAGAGATTTGGTATATGTTTTTTCTTGTTCAAAATGGCTATTATGTACGGTCGAGACCGTATGCTAATTTTCCATAATTTTAACTACCAAGGCTTCTGAAGCAAAAAGAAAATACACTTTGTTGTTGTTGTTGTTGTTGTTGTTGTTGTTGTTGTTGTTGTTGTTGTTGTTGTTGTTGTTGTTGTTGTTGTTGTTGTTGTTGTTGTTGTTGTATATTGACATATGCAATTGTCTTTATGCCTATTTGTCGATATACGCGTGGTCTAAAGACGATTACTTAGTTACTTACATGAACAGAGAACGAAGTTCATGCATGTGGCTGCTTTGTCATGATTGTGTGGCATTTCGCCAATTCACGCCCTCGCTCAAACCTTGAACTTTCCTGAGTGTCAAATCTAATGCAAACAATCATAAACAAATTCTAACAAATTCTAACAAATTCATTTAATTTTTGTGAATATATATATAATATATTTACGCATTTCAGATTTGGGAGCTTAATATATCCACAGACCTATCGCTTGCGTGCATGACGTATACATTTACCAATTATATAATATAGGCTTATAGCCATGCTTTCTTCTCGCGCGTTTAAAAGCGTTTACAATTATGAAAGAGTGAAAGGCAATACATGCACTTATCATCAAGATGATTTTTATTGGTTAATTTTGTTTTCCAAGCAAAATAATTGAAAGTCGTGTTCGCAGGCCTTATTTGGGCAAATTGTAAGTCACCATTATATTCTTTTATGAGTTAAAACAATTCAGAAATCATCTGTATCTGTTTTCATTTGCATGCCAGAAAGAATTGGTAATGAATATGTCTAGAAATACGGTAAAAAAGAATCTTCAGAGAAAGAAATGTACAGTGCCTGTTATTTATTGGCAGTTATAGAACAGCATATAGTTATCAACATGCATGTGTCACGTGCATGTAGTCGTAAGTTTAATAAATATCACACTCTAGCTTAGAATTCAAGCTCTAGCTCGTTATAGTGTTTGATTCAAATTTATAGTATTTGTTGTTCGGGTCTTCCATATATAGATCTTAATTGTGCCCTGTAGCGATTATTAAGCATTGACATCCGATTACTGATGATTTTGTACGTATATAGGTTTGAGCCGCTTCGTCTTATTTAATGTTTGTTATACCGACCAAGCTTTTCCCATCAACTCCCACGTTTATTGTCATGCAGTTAAATATTGCAAGTATATAGTCGTTTTCCCTTCTTGGAAAGCAAAGCCGTCGCTTCCCGAAGTACTTCTATAATTTCGTGTCAAATGTATATAAAACAAAACGTTTGCCAGTCTCAGCACAAAAATTAATGCCCAGCATAAAACACGAAATAAAGCCAGATAGATAAGGATAATATTTATTAACAAAAGGAACTAACGTTTCGTCGCATCGCGCAACATCATCAGAGTGAAGTAAAATATGCTTAACAGAAAAAGTATTATATTACATGTTGTCAGTAAGGCGGAAATAGATCAAAACAAAAAGAGAGGGACTTACTGAGCTAAAGATGACAGATTGGCATTGAAAGAGAGTTTAAAATGCGCGCTGATCAATCGGTTTTAAAGGGCTTCTCCCTCTCTTCTGTTCTTTAACTTTGCTTTCAAGCCTAATATACGTCTAAATATACTTGAACTGAAATCGACGTCATTTTATGCTAAGCTCGACTTCTCTGTAACCAAAGAACACTTACCACGTCAACTCAATACCGCTTTTTTTTTCTTTTTTCATGCACTGGTGCCGATTGGAAGTCCCTCTCAGATCTTTATGACATAAACAAAATCGTGATGGAACTACACTGCACTTGTTTGTTTCTTGTTGCGTTTTAAACGTCCTTTTGTGAACTGGACTGTTAAAATGATGATAAAAAGGTTTTATTCCACACTTGCAATAACAATGTTTCAGTGCCATTGTCTACAATATAAGATGCAGTTTCCGCCTAATTGTTCTTTAAGTGCACCCAGCAAATGTCTATTATAGCATGCACATAAAGCTTTCTTTATTTATATTCTTTCCCTGCGGGGATTACCGGTGCAGAGTAGGAGTCGCGTATATATCGAGGATTGTTAAACTCGCATAAAATCATTAATTTTATCAAAAATAAGTTTGGCAGTTTTTGACTAGTTTTCTGACCAGTTTTTGGTAGTATATACTGTATATATATATATACCAAAAACAGTATGTAACATAAAGGTCACTAAGTTGGCGTAAGGTTCAAGAGCGCTCAATACCATTATAGGCAGAGCGAAATATAATTGAGTTTAATGCTGAGTCGCTATACTCTGAGTTTCACGTTTACGCGATTTTCAGAAGAACGCATAAGCGTGAAACTCAGAGTAGCGACTCAGCATTAAACTCAATTATATATTTTATACGGGTTTTTTTATACACACTGTATATACTGATATATATATATATATATATATATATATATATATATATATATATATATATATATATATATATAACAGTGTGTATAAAAAAAAACGGAACCTTAGAAAATGAATTAGTATTCTGTTCAAACAACCTATTGTAGTAGTTTGAAAGCCCTAAACACCTCTGAGCCACGGATGCGTAAAAAACACGGTCTTATACACCTGGGAAATTAAGATAACTTGAAGTGTATTGGTGAAAGTATTTAAAAGCTTTGTCTCTTCCTGTTTAACTTATGTACTGATTAATTTATATATAACGCAGCGCTTTTAGGGCTTTCAAACTACTATACAATAGGTTGTTTTAAAAGAATACTAATTCATTTTCTAAGGGTTCCGTTTTTTTATACACACTGTATATTTATAATATATATATATATATATATATATATATATATATATATTGTACACATCACAATCAAGAGACAGATGTGGGATAATGGGATATACACTGTTAATATACACATGCTCAAAAATTATATATTGTCTACACGCAGTCTGCATTGCGCAGATTAACTGGTGAAAATGACGATCACAAACAAGTGCAGTGTCTGGTCACCATCAGGAACTGTCGTCCTCTTGGCATCAGTCGTCAACTGTCGTCGCCATCAGCATCAGTCGTCCTCTTGGGACTCGTCAGTACAGTGTAGCCGATCTGCTGATGGCGAGCATGCAGCACATTCAAAAGGTATATATAAACATCACAATCAAGAGACGGATGTGGGATACACCACACTGCTAATACATAAGATTGTAGGAAATAAAGGTCCATTAAATGTGATTTAAGTTCTATTTGTCGTGAACTGTGAATTTAGTCGTGAACCAATGCTAATATTCAAATAATTAATTTACATACATTCAGCCACTAAAACCTAATCCTACACTTAAAAGCCACCCTAGGTCGTTTCGTTTACTAAAACTTCATCTGTCATATATTATGTTATAATAGCAGGTGAACGCATACAAAAAATAAATTGCATTTTAAAATTGTTATAGACTTCAATCTAAATGACTGTTCATATGAGACGAGCCGATATATTTAGTCACGAAAATCTTTCAATGACCGCAAAAAAGAATAGGCTATATGTGCTGTTATACTTACAGAAAAACGTCAAGGCATGCACTTCTACTTTGTTATATAACATAAAATCAGCCCGGTATAACCGAGCTAAACCGTCTAATATGAACAGTCCCTAAATGACCTAAATTTGATCAGTTGTCAGGATGAGCATTCTTTTGAATTGGAATGTTCTCTTAGCAAATCATGCAACAAACCACAAACTATATGGTATGCTTTTCAATTGTGTGCGTCTATGCAGGCAATGCACTTAGCAACTAAAGGCTCAGCAGCATATGTCCTTTGCTTTTCCTAATACATTGCTGATGCGAGTCCTCATTTGCGATAACCTAGCTCAAAATAAAAAGTATCGTATTTCAATTTTATGGAATATACATTGTATTAAAACTGCAGGAATAGTGTTTCCTTAAGTTTCGATTTTTAATTTTGTTATCATTCCTACGCAGTTTATAAGCGGTAAGTTTATAAGGGACCAGTCATTATTAATGCTGGGTAGGGGGCTGGAAGATATTTTGAGGGGCCACGAAAAATTTTTGAGCAATGGAGGTGGGGCCATATGAAAATATTTTTGGCATGAAAGGGGGGGGGGGGGGGAGGGGAGTCACAAAAGCTATTACAACATACTGAGAACTATATTAAAAATAAGAGAATAACTGAACAGTAATTCATATACAGTTTCCATAATATAGAGCGAATACCCCAGCACTATCATCTGAATGATTTTCAGTGTAACAAAGAAAACTCTTCGATTCTGTATATACCTTTCTCTTCACTTAATAGGAGATTAATAACATTGATAACAAGACTCAATAAATACAAAAAACAACATTAATTTCCAGGATTTCTTGGATATTATTTAAAGACATGTAAATATAAACATTCCTCCTTTGATAGAATACCAAGATATTTTGTCTAAACAAGCTGTTGAGTTTCGGAATGCTCCAAGCCACCAAATTGTTGAAAGTTGTTGTTGGACTTGGTGTTTTAGTCCTTTATGTAATGAATATTGTGTAGAAGAACTTTAGAAGGAAACATTTTACCATTTTCCTTGCGAGAAAGAAACGTTTAGTTTGTAAAACACTAAGGGACTGTTCGGCATGAGACCGAGTTATCTCGGGGGGTAGGGATAACTCGGGGGCTAGGGTCAAAGTTGATCCTATTTCACATGATAAAATCCCCCGAGTTATCTCGGTCTCATGTGAACGGTTTACTTTTTTAACATGGAAATAAACTAACACCGAGTTATCTCGGGGGATAGGGTTATCCCTACCCCCCGAGATAACTCGGTCTCATGTGAACAGGCCCTAAGTTACCATAATTTGGCCGAAGCACATCGTTTTCAGCAAGAATTAACGTGACTGAAGAGAATAACTCAAAAGAACCTTTCCTGCACGATCCTAACCATGATCCTTAACCCTAAGTAAACCAAGACCTAATTCCAACATCCCCTTTAGTCGTAACCTTAACTCCTACTAAAATAGAGGCTAGTCCCAATCAGAGCAGAAAACAAAACGAGAACCGGTTAAACGGGTCTTAAACGGGTTACTTCGTCCTAAATCTTGGACGAATCCAAACACGAATACAGCAGAACCTACTTTTCTTCCTCTCTCTCAGCGAAGAAATAAGGAAAAGAAGGCTCTGCTCGCAGGGTACTTCAATACGGATTCTACCATGGGTGTCAGATGTTGGGATCCGAGGTAACCGCGTTACCTGCAAGTGACTGGAGCTAACTGCAAACCTGGGTCAGAAGGTCTTGTGCACGCTAGAATAGTAGAAAATTATAATTTTTCCCAGTATCGTTTTGCAATATTTACCGACCAGATTTAATAGCTGTCGTATTTGAAGACGCAAACTCATCAACGTCAAGCCCTGAGTTATGTTTCCTATGGCCCAATTGCTCAAAAAGTTTTCCCCGGTGGCCCGGTCCCCCGTCGGAATTCGCAAGCTACGCGGTCCGGTTGCTCGCTTCGCTCACAGGGCTAACTGCAAATTATTTTTGGTTACCTGTAAAAAAAGTAAACATACAGGCATGGATTCTACAATCATTTTAGCAATACTGGGGCGTTTTGAAAGTCATTAAACTAGCTTCAAATATCAAATATAACAGTCAGTTTTATGTTAACCGTGACTTCTTTAAATTGTAAAACTCATGTTGCTTTTTAGCCGCCTCGTCCTCAGTAGCATCTTAAGGTCCACGTTGTGTTGATTGTCGAACGTTGAGACCCATTGCCACGGTTATTTTCATTACGTCCACTTTGTCTGCGCATAGTCCCTGGAATTAAAGTGTCTGGAAACGCGGCGTACTTCAAAGGAAAAACACGGCAAGCTTTGCCCATATTGAGGTAAGCGTATCACGTGACATGAAGGGGCACGGTCAAGGCGATCAATATGGCGACAGAACAAGGCGCGAGCGCTTTCCAAGTGAAATATTGACGATGATGAGTTTGATTTTGGAGATGATACCTTAGCGATAAATTTAAATTTACTGGAGATGGATGCGGCGGAGATTGAAGCTCAAATGAGACTATTGTCAGCGCTGTAAGTGTTTTATCGATGTTTATAATACGATAAGTGCTGCTCTCAGGACATTAGGAACACCGAAGGCTGAAATGGTTCTTTGTATTTTCAGATGCAGGAACCCCCAAGTGTTTTTTGTGTGTTATGTGCATCAAAACATGAAATCGAAAGATGGTTTGACCTTACATGTTCGAAGGAACCACAGTTAGCTTAGTAAAAGGCTGTGAAACGGGAGAAGACAATCACAAGCTGGCATCCTTACATGTGCGGTGTTGTCAAACCATCAAACATTGTCGAAGGGGCTAAACAAAATTTTCTGCAGTCGGGTGTTTATTCGCAATAACTAACCGCTTTCTGGCTTGTCGAAATCAGAAACATATACAGGCACCGAAAAGGGGAATCGAGCGATTAGCAATTCTATGGCTATTTATTTTGCGCTCAGCCAAGTTGTTGGAAAATTCTAATTAAACTTCTGTTGTCGACTGTGACCTGCTGAGATTTAAATTATTAGTTTTGTCAAAGCATATTGTCTTTTGGTAATTAGTAACTATCTTTAAACTTGTTATCATTATTTTCTGTACATATTAAAATGAGTGGTCTTAACTTTTTCATCAATTAAATGCTATTTAAAGATTATATACCATGCAATTGTTCTCTTTGTTATTATTTTACTGGTAATACATAATAAATTATCCTGTGCAGTGATCACAGACCTCTCTACAGTATGCTTTCTGGCTTTTAATGGCAGATTAGTGATATCAGTGCTTTTCCTTTTTATGACATCCTGAAACATTTCCTTGTATCACTGGCAAACATTTTTTTCTTTGAATAGAAATGGCATTAGCATTTATAATGTACTTGAACTCATAACAGATCAAGTTTGGGTTGCCTGAGCGTTTCCCTGCAATCCTCATTTGATGGACTCTATAACCATCAAATTACTCTTTAACCATGCACATCGTGACAGATTTCAGCCATCAGGATGTATTTTAATCCTTGAAGAAGGAATTGAAAAGAAGTAGGTTGTAATTTTATTAGACTGTGTTTGTGTTGAGATAAACATTCTACATTGTGAGAAACATTGGGGTCTTTCCAACACTTGATAAAAGGTAAAAATTCTGTTGTCAACTACTGCACGCGTACGTGCATCATTCAGAATTTTCACTCTGTGCTTAACTTGACTCATGCATGGGGTTTTTATGGCAAATTTTGTGATGCTCCAGCTCCGGTTTCTCTGTAGTTGTCTAAAATTTGTATTGAAATGCAGCATGTTAAGTAAACAAACTCACCCGACCCGCGGATTATTTTGTCGCGAAACCATATATATGGAAGTTTTATTAATGCAATCTGAGCGAATTCGACCACTTCTTTTAACGATTCTCTCCGCTTCACAAAACTGGTATATTGCCTTTAACCACTTGGAATGGATAGCGGTATTTTCGACTTTAGTCAGTTTACCAAGGCCATGCCCACTGACCGAAGCTTTGCGCGGTGCATGACATAACAGACTTATTTCCCGCTCTAGCACTCGTTTTGGCAACGTGATGCGCAACTGCTTGTTGCATTTAGGGCAGGCTAGTTCTGAGTCACAATCTGTGTTTTTTTTAACGATTTAAAGTAAGAAATAATCGAGAAATATTAAATAAAGTGAGACCAAACAAATGCGATCGAGGCCTACTATTATTGACCAGCTGTCAAGTCATTCTATCATCGGATAAAGTATAACTTTCTCTGGAAATCATTAAATTCAGATAACCAAATTATATAATGTAGCGTGTATATACTTATATACTAACTTCAATGTCACTTGGTTGGAAATGTCTATTACAAATGCGTACGTTGCCTTCGTCTATTTATGCGAATATCTTTTATATCAACAACGACGTGTCGTGTTCCTTTGTAATACCGTAATATTTATTATTTCTCTTCCCCAAGACGCCTTTGCAACATCTGAAGCAGATGGAATGCTTAATAGACTTATCCTTTCGTGTTTTTTCTCCGCGATTATTACTCTACATCCAAATGTTGAACAATTTGCGCCCGGCAGTACTTTTGCTGAGCGTGGCTAAACAGATAACATCGGAAACGTGCCCCTTCTTCCCACGTGATCAGAATTGAGAGGGAACAAAAAGTGTGCGCTTTGAAGTACGCCGCGTTTCCAGACACTTTAATTCCAGGGACTATGGTCTGCGCGGGCGGAGCGTGTATTGTTTAGTTCACCTTGGGAGTAATTGAAATATTTCCAACTTTCAAAGCCCGCTCCGCCCGCGCGGGCAAAGCGAACGTATTAATGAAAACAGCCTTAATGAGTTGTTGTATACTTTGCATGTCTCTCCCGTGCTTCACTGAATTTTTCTCTCGTTATAACTTAGGTTTTCTTATTCTAATTATTAAAACTTGGTAATACTATACTGATTTATAAACTCGAGAACATTTCTTTGTGGCGATATATGTATGGTTCGGGGCTCCAATCCACGGTAGGATTTGAAAGATTTGACAAGAGTATGCATTTCTTGACCGTCATTATAGTTTATATATATCTGGGTTCATCAGTCTAGTAAATCTAGAAATTTATGTCGAGTAGCAATAAAGTTTAAAGTATAGTTTTGAGAGCATTTAGGCTTATTTTTTTAATTTATCTATTATCTATCTCAATTATAAGTTTTTGTTCATGGCAGTGAAGATATGTGCTGCGTTAGTAATCACATATGAATTATACCCGTCATACTGGGCCGGTTAAATTCGCGTCTGACTGTCTGCATTCCGAATGATTATCAGACAATAGGTTGCAATTTTGAGATCATTTTATAAATTAAAAATAGCAGTGGTTCCAAGCTAGAATAGATCCATTATCTATTAACTTTGTGCCGGTTCGAAAACCTGTCCTGTACAGCGTGAACATGCAGGCTCGGTACATAATGGTACGTACTGTTTATATACAGAGTTCTTTTCAAAACAACACTGTCAGTTTTAGCTGTTCATCTCTGAAACGATTTCGAGAAACGTGTTCATGCTCACATGCACTACGGTTGAAATCCTTGAAATAGCAACAAAAACTGTTGATATATATTAGATGTACCTCTTTCAAGATTATTTCACCAGCGTTCTAACATGCAGGAATTGTCCGCATGCCCGAACAGGCGTTTTATGTGATGTGGAGGCTAATGCGGTATATAGTTTATATATCGCGTGCCGGAACAAATGCCAGTTATCGGGTTTAGTGTGAACAGGGCTTTTATGTCGAGTGTAAGGGGCTGTTTACATGAGCCGGACTAGCCCGGTTAACTGGGCTCACGCGATTGATTAGTATCCCACTGTGGATTTGACAATCGCGTAAACTAAATGTACAAAGAAGAATTGATTTAGTTTAGATGTAAACGAATCCTAACGTCGATTAAAATCTCTTTCTGTGGCCGAGGAAAGAATTTCGTGACACGAGTCAGCCCGGTTAGCCGGGCTAGCCCGGCTCATGTAAACAGCCCCTAAATGTCTAAAACCTGATTGCAAGTCAGAGAAAAGATTATCCAGTATCTGCATTCAACAATTTGTATAATTTGATGTTGTTTGAAAAATACCAATGGAGCTTACCAGGATAGTGTAAAAGTAACTACTGAATATTGTTGAAAGTCTGTCTTATTTCAATTACTAGCAGAATCAGTATCACAAAATATTAGTGATGGGCATTACACTCGGCTGCCACAGCATATTTATGACAGGGAAAGATTGTTTTGGAACACAATGTTGGTGGTCTGGGTAGGTTGTTCGAAGGCCGGATAGCTTATCTGGTGGATAATTCCTAGCTAAATATAATTCCAGCACTAATCGTGCTTTGAACAACCTAATTTAAATTTTATCCACTGAATAGCGACTTATGTATCTGATGGTGCTGTTGAGTGGATAAAAGTGGAATTGGGTTGTTCAAAGCACCACTAGAGTGGTTCTTTTTTAGCTAGGACTTATCCACTGAATAAGCTATATATATCCATGCAGGTTTTGTATAACCCCAGATGTTTTATTTACATGTGCAAAAATCTGAATTTTACAAGTTCACTTCAAGTGAAACTTGGGGTCGTGTTTATGATGCTATGTTTTGGAAGCAGCCAGTAAAGATGTATGTATAAATACATCTATAACATGATTTAAAATAACTATCAATTTCTTTGTGTGTCTGTGCTTTTCACGCATTTTAATGCGTTGCTTCTTAAGTCTCTATATCTCTTTCTGTACTTAACAGCGGTAGTCAACGTGTACGCATTGCGTACCTATTTTTAAATTTAGTTGGAGTTTTTCCTTACCGCGACAAGCGTCATTTTTGGCTTTCAAAATGTTTTTCAATTCTCTGAGCCCGTTCTTTTTTGTTAACTGAAATTGTTTTCGCGCCCTTTCCAATGTCATTAGACTCGGCTGGCCAAAAGCTGAGCTGTAGTTGCTCAATTTTGCAGCTCAGACCTAACGAAATGGTATCATGCATGCATGCGATAGGCAGCGTGTAGCGTAATTGGGTAATTTTTTTCGAAGAGCACTTGCAGTCTATGCAGTTATTGAACTACTTGTAGTTATATAGTCAATTGAACTTGCCTTATATACGTATAAAGAAAAGCGAATTGTCAGGGCCGCCGAGAAAATGTTTAGGCCTCTGGCCAAAAGGTATTTGTGGGCCCCTACCATGCATCAGTGGCCCCTACCCCCCTTCATGTTTATCATATTTTATTAAACCATAAAAAGAACCCATGGTAGTGAATTGAAAAGGCTATAGAGGGCCCCATGACGGTAATAACAAAGTCATAATAAGCCCATGCAATGGCACTAATAAAGCCGTACAATTAAGACCCCATCCACACGTATACGTTTTCCTAGCGTTTTCATATTGTTTCAGGTAATGAGACCATTGTTTTCTGCTCCCCTGAGGACATGACATGCAGTGACAAACCATTAGGATTAAGGAAGCCAATGCAATGTAATAATCTATACTAAAACTTCAGTTGTTGATTATTATAGAACTAAATTTATCGTTCAACAGTTCAGATAATGTATTCTTTATTTTGCTTCGTTTGCCCCTGGTTAACGATCCCCTTCTCGTCAGGCCTGCGAATTGTTCTACGATTCAGTAATTATACTGTAGTATATATAGTATGAATATATTACATAACACCATTAATAGTTCTATTCGTTAAAAAAGGAGTTCAGAGTTCCTTAAATAAACAAGGAGATGCATGCATGACATTTATTAATATGAAAAACATTTTCCGATTACTTTGCTATTTCTGTCATCCCTTACACAAAAATAAAACCAACACGTTCTATAGGCTTCGCTTGCATGTCTCAGGCAAACAAGTCTTGAATAGACAAAGAAAGCAGAGCAATTACCTCGATAGCCTAGCTGATGGTCTTCAGTCCGCTAATTAGTACTAACAGAAGAATTAACTCGCGGCTTTTTACTCTTAATAGCTTGTTGCAACTGCTTCTTTTTTCTGGCTGCCTCATCTTGGGCCTTCTAGATTTTTTATCTTTTCGGAGCTCGTCATATTTTTGCGCTACCAACCAACCAAAAGCCACTCTTGTCTGCTATAGTTTGATAAGCTTTCGACGGGATTTTTTTATCGTTACAAAAGTTGCTTTGGCTGAAATGAGCATGCCTGGTCTCGATCTGGATTTTCTTTCTCCAACTACTGGATTGTTGCATGATGCCAGGTGATCCGACTTTTTGTGCGCCGCCTCTCTTTTTAGCTTTCTGATCGACAATTGAACAATAATCTGGTTTAGTGTTAGCCTCCTTCCCTGACGTTAGCGCGCGGTCCCTGCCCCCCCCCCCCCCCCCCCCCCCCACTAACGTCTGCTCACATTGGCACAACATTCCTTTCCCTTCAATTAACCAATCACAATGAATCCCCCGAAAAGTGAGGGATCGACCTTTGACCTTCTGTTGCCAAACCTCACACGAGTGAAGATTTGCAATCAACCGTTAGGCGTGATCGTTTTTCCGCGTTTTAACCAATATTATTTATATCGCAAAGTTACTACAAACTGTCAAACAACAACCAAGGTAAGTGTATTTTGTTTATGCATGCTAAATTCGCTCAAAATAATTTTAATACTCTGAAATAAGCAAAATACACTTACCTTGGTTGTTGTTTGTAGTAACTTTGCGATATAAATAATATTGGTTTGAAGTACGTTTTGTGGTCGACTCGAACTGACCTGTTTAAAATATAGGTGAAGGCTGGACACTCCGTCAAAAATTTTCGAACACGTTTACTTGAACGACGTTTTCTCACCCAAATCACAATCGGCAGTAAACTTTTCGACGCCAGAACAAACATCGACAGTTGCTTTATCCTCACCGTGATCGGCTGCCGATAAACTCCATCCTTTCCCATAAAAATCGAATGATTTCGGCTTCGTCGTTTGTAAATGTACGTGTACAATACACTCGAAAGTATGCTCTCACATTTGTCAAACATGTGAGCGGGACTTGTCAAACGGTTGTCATTCACGGTTCAAAACAGTTGGTTTACAGCTTTCAAATAACGAACAAGTTCCGCCCAACGTGAACGTTTCAAACGCGGAAAACGATCACGCCTAACGGTTGATTGCAAATCTTCACTCATGTGAGGTTTGGCAACAGAAGGTCAAAGGTCGATCCCTCACTTTTCGGGGGATTCATTGTGATTTCATTGGTCCATGTACACAAAGGGAAAGGAATGTTGTGCCAATGTGAGCAGACGGCGTGTTCGTGAAATATGGTCTCAGGTTGTGCGAAGGAGGCTAGTTTAGTGTAGGAGCTCGAAGTGCCGACTGCAAAGTATTGACCATGTCAGTGGCGGCTGGCTTTCAGTCTAACATTGGAGGGGCTAATTCATGCATAAAACGACAATTATAGGAGTGTATTTTATAGCAAAAAATCGCTTCGCTCGAAGAATATCGCTTAGCGGAAAACAGCTTTAAATAGCGCTTTGTTTTAGAATCTACAAGTTGACAATAAAGGAAAAATTTGAAAATATTGAAACTGTTTTCTATCAAAAGGATAGTATAACTCTAACTAAAAGTATTAAGATTCTGACCACTGCAAACGGAGGTTTTCGATGCCTTGCACGTTCCTCCTTACTCATCGAAAATTGCTTTTCAGTAACCGTTCCAACAGGAGCTGGTTGGATTGCAGCCCCTCCTTACAACTGCTTCTCCGAACGCTTTAATCAAATCAAATCAAACTTTATTTTGTCAGGGTAACCCACTCAGAATACAACATACTGTTATCCTTAGGAGCCCTGATAAATTTAAAAAGTTTATGATCTAAATAGTTTTTTAAAAAGATAATATAGTATATGTACAAAGAAAGGCAACAAAACAATATATCAACTAATGTATCAATCCTATCTACTTAATCTATTAAAAACATTACAGCCATGATAATAAAAATATTTCTTAGCACATTCAGTAATCATATTATTTAAAATATTAAAGCTATCATCAATTCCACTTACTATAAACATATATGCTAGTCCTAAAGTAATCACACTACAAATACTTTATGACTACATATCAGATTTGCTCACAAATCAGTCATGTATGATTTTCAAGAACCTTACCAAGCAGTTTTTAAAAGTGGGCTGTATCAGTGCACCCACACATTCCTCACCTACAGCTCACCACTACCCCCAGCGCACTATACGCCCCTGCAATTGTGAAAGTTGGTGAACAGAATTAAAGGACAGAACTCAAGTCATCTAGATCTCGGCTCAAGAATCAAATAATTGTTGCATACTAAACCATTTTGCAATTATTTTACAAGCACTTTGAAGTGAGAGTTTTTTTATGTCCTTATCGAGATTTAACGGTACATACCCATAATAGTTATAAACGAGTCAGAAACTGAAAGAAAGTTGTGAAATTCTGTATTAAATGAATATTAACAGTTATATAATCTACGAGTTACAAAATTAACACTGGTGTTAAATAATTAGTGACTATATTGGCTAGGTTATTAGCTAAACAACTACTCCGTTTGGAATACATGTACCTTTGACACAAAGGATCATTATTATATTATATGTTCATTGTACAAAAAGCGAATGTATACACATTTATATACCTAACATTATTTGCAAATTTGAATTGCCTGTTGATAAACTTTACTGAGATCGTTGTTATACCACAATAAATATGTAATGACGAAATTGGTAACTTTTGACACGTTTAACACTGAAATAAACCATGATCATGCAGTCAAATTCAGCTAGCTCCTATACTGATGTACACAAAATCCAAATTCTCGAAAGATTATAATCTTAAAAATCTTATAAACACGGTTATTTCAGATCTAGGTTGTCTTCATGTTGGATGGATCTGACAATCATCATATAACAACTATATCCATCTAAGACAAATATTTTTTCTGGCGAGAGAGTCCAATGTCAACAATCTGTGGGTGAGAAAGAAATTTTGTTAAAACAGGAAAAGTGATTAAATCAAATAATATACAATACGCGATGATATACGATACAGGATACAAGATACACGATAACGATACATCATGATACATGAAAATCCTCCTGATCCTTCATCCGTTGTATAATTATATAGGATATAGCATAATATAGAATAATATATATACAGGATATTATTAGCCGACAAAAATCGGGGTTTTTTTTATCTACCGTGGGATATATAGCACGAATATCCCGAAAATCGGTGCTAAACCTATATACAGCACTCTTTCCAATTACTTACGTCAAATTAATATCCCAGGAGAAAACCTCCTTTGTTGGCTAATATGAAGCCCGAGGTTTATAAATCAACTAATTGACCAAGGTCGGTTCAATAACCCTTACATAAAGGATAGGATAGGATAGGATCGGATGGGATAGGATAGAATACGATAGGATACGGTAAGGCAAGGCAAGGCAAGGCAAGGCAAGGCAAGGCAAGGCAAGGCAAGGCAAGGCAAGGCAAGGCAAGGCAAGGCAAGGCAAGGCAAGGCAAGGCAAGGCAAGGCAAGGCAAGGCAAGGCAAGGCAAGGCAAGGTAAGATTTAACGAACACGCACTATCGTCGCATTATCCGTCTGACTCAGACGGATTTAATTGCCGAGCTAGACGAATTTAATTCGTGTGTGGCGAATTTAATCGAGTTATACGTTACGGCAGTTTCGTCGAATAAAATTCAAACAATTAAATTCGTCTGAATTAAATTCGTCTAGTGCGCGGTGTTTAGCACGGGACTTAGCGTGTCGTGAGATAAGATATAAAATAAAATGATATGACGTGATGTGATGTGATATACATCAGGGGCGGATTTAGGGTACGTCAAGCACGTCATGCGACGTAGACAAAAATCCCAGACTAATTTATTCATGAATTAAAAAAAATAAATTTTAAAATTATTTAAAATTTGAAAATTTCAAATTTTAAAAACATTCAAATTTTTTAAAAAATTATATGAATTTTTAAATTTTCACGTATTTAGCGCTATATCGAGGACAATTTAATAATTCTCTGACTCAGCCCCCCTCCTCGGCTGGAGGACACTTAGTACTAGTCTACTTCATGTAGCCTGAACGAAACTGTTCATACGGTAGGGATAGAGAGGGATTTTATTTACAAATGTGGATAATTTGAGTACGTCAAAATGGCCGTCTACGTCGAAATAACGAGCACTGATTGGACAAAGACAATAGAGGTACGTCGGAAGTAAAATATTTTGACGTTCTTGGCTTTTGATTGGCTAGCAAAGGATATTTCGACGTACACGGACTACGGCAAGAGTGCAAGACTACGGCATAACTAAGCTATCTGAGCCGGCAGTCAAACTTCTGCTTGAGACTATCATGGAACTTGTAGAGAACGCTCTACCGAGTGAAAACGATGAATTGTTGAAGACGATCTGTTGCGATTTGACAAAGAAATTCTAATCGTGTTTGGTTTCCTCGTGGGTCAAGAGTTTTCGGCGCAGATATTTGGCAAGACATTACATCGGGGTATCGACGCGGAGGCATATATTCCTCAGTATGCTAAAGCTGTTTCTTGAAAGAAAGTTAAGAATTATACATTATATGTGCATGCATGATATTCCTTGTACACAGTTCGTGTTATAAAATAAGATATATAAAGTAAAATTAAAATATAAAGAGAAAAATTAAAACATATAAGGTAAATTCCAATTAAAGTAAAATTAAAATAAAGTAAAGTTTAGGCCTTGGTTCATACGTCGCATTTAATTTAATTCAGACGAATTTAATTCATAGTTAAAGTCGACGTAAACTCGAATTCGTTTCATGCGACGAATTTAATTCAGTGACGAGCAAGGAAAATCCCGCTAGATCGCGCCAAAAACGCCAATACGCATGCGAAGTAAACAAAAATCTGATCACAGGCTCAAAAAATATGTTATCATAATTTATGCGACGTTTGAAACCAACACGCATTTCAGACGTATCCGTCTCACAGTGATGGATACAACGTCTCAGACGAATTTAATAAAGTAAAGTAAAATGAAAATAAATTGTCCATCTTACCAACAAAAGCCACACGATTTCTTACAGTAATGATTCATAAATGGGTAATTACTTTCGCAAGCATCGCCTGCCACAGCATAATAAGAACATCCAGCAAGAAAGTTTCGGCAATAACCTGAAACATAAACATCAAACAGTCATTTATTGTTTAAGATGCTAACTTAGAAACTTTGAAAAAGCTTTGCCTTGCTCGAGTAGTCGAGTAAGCCAGTAACATATTCGGCTGTCGTTTTTTGACGCATTTCTTAGTTTTCGTCTTTTCTATATGCGGTTATAAACCACGATGATGGTTTTAACTGTAAGTTTTTATTCCTTAAAGAACTTATGAAGCAGACTATAGGTCTGTATTATTTAATAGAACACTTAAAATGCCGAGTAAGTTACTCGGAGTAACATCTATTGAAGTTTTGTGTTTCCTTGCTTCGTTGTTGAGATATTTCAGTTGTTTGATATGCAAATTAAACATTTTGACGTCAGACGTGCATGCCGTATTTACTCGTTTAAGCGCCGCCCCCGATTATATAAGCGCCGCATATGAGAGCAAAAATATTAAAGAGCGCCGCCCTCGAATGAAGCGCCGCACTTATTCACAACAATGCGGAGCTTAAATCGTCAGACAGAATTGTTCGAGAAGCCAAACTAAAAAACAACTACAGTACATCTCAATCTTAAATCAGCCTCGTAAATTTATTCTCCTGTACATGTATTACAGTGTTTTTAAGTTCAAAGTGAGTATATTTCAATGCTCTCCCATTTAACTCTCTCTTAAAACATGTTTATTTTGTTGTTAACATTTCTTGTTATCGTTTACAAATAAAATAATTTTTACATCACATCCACATGCTTCATTCATATTAATTTGGTTTGATAATAAAAATTATATCTAACCTTCTCTGATAGCTTATTATGCACCTACGACGTCAAAATGTTTAATTTGCATATCAAACAAACTAAAATATCTCAACAACGAAGTAACGAAACGAAAAACTGCAAAAGATGTTACTCTATAATTTTCAGTGTTCTTTCAAATAGACAAACTTAATTTTCATTTCAATGGCACTTTAAACATCTTGAAGTCACATGTGCATAATTTAAAGAAGCCTATGAATGTGTTTCCCCCACAACACCAAACGTGTAGATTTTCAAGTGATTATATGTTTGATAATAGCAAAAATATGTAACCTTCTCTGATAATCCATTATGCACGTGTGATCGTCAAGATGTTTAATTTGCATATTATAAGCAAACTGAAATATCTCAACAACGAATCAAGGAAACGAAAAACTGCAAAAGATGTTATTTTGTCATTTTAAGTGTTCTTTCAAATAAGAAAGACTTAATTTTTGCTTCAAATTCATTAACAATTCATGACGAAAACACAAAGAAAATCAGTACCATGCATATCCGTGGTTTTATACCTGTTAAAAATTCCCTTGATTTACATAAATTTTAGCTTTGATTTTCTCAGCTTAAGACGTTGTTTTTTATAAAAATCAAAATATAGTAATGTTTTTTCGGCAGTACTTAAACCCTACTATATTTCGATTTGTATTTCAACACTGCCTGCGCAGCACACTACTTTTATTTCGTTGTTTTTTATAATTACTTGACGCCAATAAACTCACGAAAATGGAACGTTTTTGAAGCTAATTTCAAAACATTCACAGTTTTACAACACTGCTGCTCATGTTTTAGATATTACTGTACCTTTCTCGTAATTCTAACTATCGAGGACATCTATAAATTACATCTAATTATATAAATCATAGATAATGGAGAGGAACTGGAGAGGAAACTTACGAAACCGGAAACGATGTTTGCACAACTTGCAATGGTAATTATACACTTAAAAGGGGCTAATATTGCACCTAACGGATGGTCCCACATGGCTAGAATCAGACACTGCTGAACTTAAGTATATTACACTACTGTTTAATTTCAATTAATGCACCCGTTAGGTGATTAGCTGCTTATAAGTGTATAACTAACTATACCATAGCAAGTTGTGCAAACATCATTTCCGGTTTCGTACATCATTTTAAGTTTCCTATCCAGTTGCCCTCCATTATCTATGTATAAACAAGACTTACCGTATCCTAACTGCCTGCGTCCTCTAACATCGCATTTGTACAGTATGTTTAGTTGGTTAGTATCAATCTTGGTTAGTTTCCTGTATTGACCACCAACGCTTATCCAAGGTTTTTTAATATATATTATTGTATCTCGTCCATTTCTGGAGAATGAGTTGCTTGCATAGTGCATAATGCTTTTAATGTCGTATGGTTGATTTAACGTATCAGTCACACCATTAGCATAACTTCCAAAGTTACGTTGTTTCCCTGTAATAATAATAATTATAATAATAATTATAATAATAATAATAATAATAATAATGATAATAATAATAATAATAATAATAATAATAATAATAATAATAATAATAATAATAATAATAATAATAAATAATAATAATAATAATAATAATAATAATAATAATAATAATAATAATAATAATAATAATAATACGCAAGCGGAACGAACGAACGAACGAACGAACGAACGAACGAACGAACGAGCGAACGAACGAACGAACGAACGAACGAACGAACGAACGAACGAACGAACGAACGAACGAACGAACGAACGAACCAACGAACGAACGAACGAACGAGCGAGCGAGCGAACGAACGAACGAACGAACGAACGAACGAACGAACGAACGAACGAACGAACGAACGATTAGGCAAGCGAATGAACATAGTACAATCAACTATTAAATAAAAAAAGAAGACAAAATTAAACTTGACAAACAACAGTATGCTGCAGATACAAAATTAATACGTAAACTACATATTGATAGCATGAAATATGGCAAATATGCAACAGTGTATGACCAGACAAGACACAATATGATACATGATACACGACACATGCACAGTACAATTATAAAATTTATTTAACGTGAACAATATACATTGCTGCACTTTAATAGCTAATTTTTATGTATGGCCACAATAAGAATAATGCAAAAATCAAAAGAATCTTAAAGTGCCCCTAACCGCGACAGTTTTTATTGTCTTATTTGGAAGAAGTTTTAAAATGATAAAGTAACTTCTTTGGAAGATTTTCGTTTTTCGCTTTGTTTTTGAGATATTTCATTTTGTTTGACATGCAAATGTCTGGAATTTACGTCACACATACATAATGACTTATCGAAGAAGTTTGTGTATCTCTTTTATTCTCGAACGAATTCCTTTAAGTGAAGCACTTGCTGTTGGGATGGAAGAAGTTTTGGAGAGAGGGGAATGCGACCATCGGGTGTCGAAAGATGGTGTCACCATATTCAAGTGGCAAGACAACAAGCCTGTTTTTGTTGTATCGAATTTTCATGGGACAGAAATCTCGGCCGTCCGAAGAACCCAGAAAGATGGTACAAGACAAGAATTCACCTGTCCTATGGCTATTGTTGACTACAACAAATACATGGGAGGTGTCGACAAGGCTGACATGCTTTGTGCTGTTCAAGGCCTTAGCCGGAAGTCCAAGAAGTGGTGGCACAGGATCTTTTTTGGTATCATTGATCGCACTGTTGTCAATGCCCAAGGTTGCCTATTCGAAGATAGAGGGGAAATCTGTGTCAGTTTTGGAATACAGGAGAGCTGTTGTGCAAGCATTGATCACACGTGCAACTCCTGCAAAGGTGGGACGACCAAGAGCTGCATCATCTTCCACAGTCATATCAAAACGGCGGAAAAGTGGCCATTCCGTAGCAAAGGAAATCCTGTTGCAAAATCGAGGTGTCCACTGGGTAACCTATGTAAAGCAACGTGGTCGATGCGAGATCTGCCAAGGGAATCAAGTAGAATCGAGGCCGCATAGCAAATGCTCAATGTGCAATGTGTTTTTATGTTGCAACGAGCGTAAAAACTGTTTTGCTGTATTTCATGACATTGCGCAATAGCTGAACATGGACAGAATAACTCTTATTGAGAAATAGAACTCTAAATTTTCCATATTACTATATATTATGCTCGTATAAATTGATTAAAATTGATAAATATCTTTTTCACTTTTGACACTTACATGGGCCGTTATTACCTGACGGGACTTTAAAGTCCCATGTCCGCTGTAACCATGACAATATAATTTGGAGCAAAGTTGACTTCATATTTGTTCATCTAATACTATTTCTAGTGTTATATTAAAAAAACATCAAAATGTTCAAGGTTTTTCTTTGTCTAGTAAACAAAGGGTTAAAATCGAGAAGCTTGGTGTTGTGGGAGAAACACGCACACATGTTATTTATACTTTAGTGTTTTATTTGATGAACGCAAAGATACATAACATTCTCTGATAAGTCATTATGCATGTGTGACGTAAATTCCGGACATTTGCATATCAAACAAAATGGAATATCTCAAAAAGAAAGCGAAAAAGCGAAAACCTTCCAAAGAACTTACTTTATCATTTTAAAAGTTCTTCCAAATAAGACAATGAAAACTGTCGAGGTTAGGGACACTTTAACTTTCTCAAACTCATTAAGAATTCATGACAAAAATTCAAAACAAATAAATGTTCCATGCGTATTTACTGTCGTGGCAATAGAAGCGTCCCTGAAATATCGTTGCAATATGCTCCTCAATTTGACCAATTCATTTGGTGAAAATTATTGCTAACTTCCTGTTTTAAATTTAATTGCTTTCTGGTTTTTAAACAACCAATAAACAGGATTATTTGCCAATCACCAATGAAATTTAAAACAGAATTCAAAACAGGAAGTCGTCAACGAATCTTATCAAATGAATTGTTAAACTTGAGGAATATATTGCAACGATATTTTCAGTGCCGGATTTAGGACAGGGCGGACTGGGCGGTCGCCCAGGGCCCCACACAAAATAATGTTTAAGGGGCGGCCTCCACAAAAATGTCTTGAAAGTTGAAAAAATAGGTGTTGAAATGGAAAAAAATCCTGAGAGCCCAAAATATGAGTCAAAAACAAGACAAAAGATATATGGATGATATGTAGGTATATAGATGATAATATATGATATATAGAGGGTTGTGTCTCATGTACTATATATACTGAATATTACTTAGGTATCTTTAATCCTTTCTTATAATTGTTTAACTTACTCCCGTATCAAATTTACACTGCGCCTTCAACCGTCGTTGCCTTCGCAAGTTAACAAAAAATACAGCAAGATGCGCTTTTTGGCCTAAGGCCATATACCGCATTCTTTGCAAATTTTATTCATCTACATTATATAACCCCAGTGTCAGTCCAATTACCAAAAAAAATATGACTATGTAACTTAGCATACATTCAGAAATAGAATGATATATTGTGCTGGTCAGTGACCGCCCAGGGGCCTCCACAGTCCTAAATCCGGCGCTGGATATTTTACGGAACGTTTCTATTGCCACGACAGTAATAAAGGTTATCCAACACTCGTCAGTGTTCGTCCTCCGATGTCTTAATACAGCCAAGCTTGTTAAAAGAACTCGGCTCCGCCTCGAATTTTCAACCTCCTTGGCTGTGTTTAGAAATCGGGGGAAGAACACTACTCACTCGTGTTGGTTGTACATAATATAACGGACACAAGTCAGTGTTCTTCCACCGATTTTTAAATACTGATTAACTATTTATTCCTTTTAAATATTCCTCATGAATTATTACATGAAACATGTACAAAAATTAACAGACAAACATACCATCCTGAATATTCCACCATAGTATTTTAACATGACGATCCCTATCTGGGCGAGATTGTTCGTGGAAAAAGCCCAATGCGTGCATAACTTCATGTGTAGCACCAAAAGTACAATCACGACTATCCAATGAGATTATTTGTGCACCTTGCTTTCGACCAACTGATGAATAGCATCTGAAAACAACAAAAGCACACAAAACATTCGCATCGTATTGGATATTAAACTAATATTATACATTTTTTTTATTTTAATCAGCTAATAACCTACAATCTTGGACAATAATAGTTGTAACAGTCAACCCCTCCCCCCGATTCAATGTTGTGATATGAAACTCCAGTCCAACATTGTCTCATTTCGGTCAACATTGAATCGGGGGGAGGGGGTGTTACAACATTATTGTCCAAGATTGTCCTTGACTGATTTTTGTTAATATTGTATAAAATACAGCTAAAATATGATTTCAATTTGTAAATTAAAGTCAATAAGCAAATTGTAAAATTTGAGACTATTTCGTGCAATTAGTAGAGAGATATTTGCATTTAAAAATGTATAGATTGCGCTCTACTACGAGGCCCTTTGTTTGTTACTCAATAATATCTACGTCACTAGAACAGTATTGCGAGAGAAAGTACATTCTGTCGATGGAAAAAAATGTAGGTTTTGATACTTGGATAACTGTTGAAAGAGAGATGTATTTATAATATTACTATTGTTTAGATATGACGCTCATATTTCAGCCGTTGGTTGATATCTGAGCCCGCTTTAACTGAATCTATATCTGACATTATGACGATTAGGGAAAAACAAGCACGGTGTATTTCATTTCATAATAGAACATTTTATTTAAGTTTAAAAATTATTTCCCCAGCTAATACCATCAATGAATTGTTAATGGGAGCATAATTGTTTTTATATTAAGATTAATAACTTCAAAAACTACAGAAGACCCGCTACCTTGTCGTTTGAAATTTGAGAAATTAACATATTGCGGCACGCGTTTTAGACGAAGCGAAATCTGGAAGAGGTTGAAATCATTCAATAAATAAATGTAAAGGTTAAGCCTCTTTTATAGAATGCATGTAAAGCCACATTTATTCATATGTAGTTGGTTTAATTTCCCCTGCGCAGTTATATACCGCCTTATGCAACGGTCTACCACGGTCTACCACGGTCTACCACTACAATATAACAAAATTAATATACATGTAATTCCCTTTGAAACCCAGGGTAGACCGTGGTAGACCGTGGTAGACCGTTGGATAAGGCGGTATAATTGCGCAGGGGAAATTAAACCAACTGCATATGAATAAATGTGGCTTTACAAGCATTCTATAAAAGAGGCTTAAGCTTTACATTTATTTATTCAATGATTTCAACCTCTTCCAGATCTCGCTTCGTCTAAGACGCGTGCCGCAATACGTTAATTTCTCAAATTTCCAACGACAAGGTAGCGGGTCTTCTGTAATTTTTGAAGCTATTAATCTTAATATAAAAATAATTATGCTCCCATTGACAATTCATTGATAGTATTAGCTGGGGAAATAATTTGTAAACTTAAATAAAATGTTCTATTATGAAATGAAATACACCGTGCTTGTTTTTCCCCAATCATCATAATGTCAGATATAGATTCAGTTAAAGCTGGCTCATATATCAATCACCCAACGGGAAATATGAGCGTCATATCTAAACTATAGTAATATTATAAATACATCTCTCTTTCAACAGTTATCCAAGTATCAAAACCTACATTTTTTCCACGGACAGAATGCATTTTCTCTCGTAATACTGTTCTAGTGACGTAGATATTATTGAGTAACAAAGAAACGGCCTCGTAGTAGAGCGCAATCTATACATTTTTAAACGCAAATATCTCTCTACTAATTGCACGAAACAGTCTCAAATTTCACAATTTCTTTATTGACTTTAACTTACAAATTGAAATCATATTTTAGTTGTATTTTATACAATATTAAGAAAAATCAGTCAAGGACAATCTTGGACAATAATAGTTGTAACAGTCAACCCCTCCCCCCGATTCAATGTTGTGATATGAAACTCCAGTCCAACATTGTCTCATTTCGGTCAACATTGAATCGGGGGGAGGGGGTGTTACAACATTATTGTCCAAGATTGTAGTTTCGTTTCATACGTAGCACTATCGTCGCATTTAATTCAGACGAATTTAACGTAAAGTGTAGTCACTTATTAAAATGACAATTATAAAGTAATATATTTTACAGTTTTTCGTTTCCTTGCTTTATTGAGATATTTGATGTGCAAATTTAACAACCTAACGTCACACGAGTATAATGATTCATCGAAAGATTATATTATATCTTTGTAATGCTATTATTAAACAAAGTCACTTCAAAGAGAAGATGTGCATGTGCTTCTTCCAGAGCACCAAGTGATTTCAGGTGATTTAGTTTTAAATTAGGCAAAGATATAATATACCTTCTCCGATATGTCATTATGCACATGACGTCGACAAGTTGTTAAATCTGCATATTAAACAAACTGATATATCTCAATAACTAAGCAAGCACACGAAAATCTGCAAAAGATGTTACTTTGTCATTTTAAGTGTTTAATCAATTAAATGCAACTGTAGTGAGACGTATGAAACAAATTAAATTCGTCTGTAGAGCTATATGTCTGAGGGAAGTAAATTCGTCCAAGACGTTCCATCCGTTACGGAAAACGATACGACATCTGCTAGATTGTGGCCGGACACTTATAATTTGGTCATAAAGTATCTACAACCCAAAGCAGAAGATATTTTGAAGGAGTGCGAAAATTTCCCCCTCTTATTTAATAGGTCATATTGAGATAGATAACATATTGAGGAGTAACAAATTATTAATAATTTAAAGTAATACCATGATCGCCTCGGATTCTTTTGTTCTCCGAGGGAATGTAAACCTCGTATTTCCCTCATTGCTCATGCAAGAGGGAAATTTATCCTTTGTCTTCTAATTTTCCCGTGCATGTTGATGAGGGAAAATTAGAAGACAAAGAAATCTTTTGTCTTCTTCTAAATTTCCCGCTTGCATATATTTTCCCTCATCAACATGCATGGGAAAATTAGATGCAACTTCTCTGACCAACCGTGTAAATTTCCTGTCGGTAAGATTCTCAAAGTTTTTCTCGGCGATCATAATATTACAAACCAATAACATGACTTTTCGGGAAATTAGCGATTAAATTTCCCGAAAAGTCATGTTATTACTTATAATAAATGCATGGCATGAGGGTTATTAGTGATTAAATTTCCCCGAAAGGAGGAGAAATTCCCCGAAAGGAGGAGGGTACGGCCCTCGGGCATTCCACAAACCCTCCCGAGGTATGAGGGGCATTTGATTTGTAATTACACCATTTACCTGATCACCGAAGAATTAAACAAAAGAATAGGCACACGCGCAAAGACAAATTATTATCCCATAACTTTTGGAGACTAAAGGCTAGTTTCCACTCAGGAAAATCTTCCGCAGGATAGGAACGGCCAGGAAAGTTTCCTTTGTGTTAAAGTTATTAGTTCCGACCGAAAGCTCACAAGACAAAGAAAACTTCCTTGTCCGTTCCTGTCTTGAGTGGAAACTAGTCTTTAAAAAACAAGATTAAATATAGAGGATGGATTCGGCTTTTCAACAATCTTGACAGGGTTGCTAAGACCACAGTCAATAGGAGAGAGACTCTCTTCTGTTAACAGCGTGCTAAGGGACGATTTCCTCATTGATAGTAATGAGGGACGTTTAGTCCAATTGTCCCTCGATCATGAATACTGAATGGAGCAACCTCGTTCCCAGGGCCTTTTTGAAATTGGGAGGGCGGGAAAAGGCCCTGGCAACGGCCGGTCACAGCACCCAGAAATACTGGGTGTAATAAATTAGCAATTTAATTTAGTATGCAAAATCATTCTGAGTAATGGCAGTCCAAGTTCATTGTAATGGCCGTCCCATTGGTCCCGTTGGCGGTTCCGTTGAAGCTATTTGATCATTAACTGGCACAAAACTATGCATAAATATGTTTCCCGAAGAATGTTTAAGAAAAGCAATCAACCAATGAAAATACAGAGTCAACCAGCCGATGCCAGGGCCTTTCCCGCCCTCCCAATATCAAAAAGGCCCTGGGGACGAGGTTGCGTCCCTCATCCAGTATTAATGAGGTAAATACGACAGTAATCCCCTCTCCAACAAGCCCTCTTTCCTTTCCTTTTCATTTTTATACATACTACAGTTGTTTTACAAATTAATTTCAAATGATATCTTATTATTACAGAAATGGTATGAAATATTCTAGTATTCATAGAGTTGTTAAACTTCTCTTCCAAGTTTAGGTTTATCTTCCACCCAGGGTTTGAAGGTACTTTATGACCGGTCACATATTTGATGACGCGAGATAATACGATATTATACCCATCGACAACTTACCCATTTCCATTGATAAACTTGACGTAATCTCTGTGTTTGGGCATCTTGGGAATAAATTTGACGCATGAACGTTTGGAGATGTGACGAAATGCTCGTCTTATTCGTTTTCTAATTGCTAGATCTAAAAGGACCACAAAATATTTAGAAGCTCTAGCTAAAAGGTTATCTTGCATGAAAGACACTTTATGAAGGTTTTTTTCTTCGTCGCCCTCACATGAATTCAAAGATTACATAATTTACGTAATAATTAGTTCTCGAGACTGAGAGTGTTTTTTATTTAACCCACTAATTATTTAACCATGCAAGTAATTAGAATTGTATTCTAGATACCCTCAAACAATTTTGTTCAATAGTATGAAGAGGTCCGGTTAGTTTTGGCTTGTTTGAAGACAAGACGTTAAAGACACGTGTCTTTTCAACCTGATTTTATCCCCCAAAAAAATTGATATAAAAAATTCTGTTGAAGGAATAATTTTTCCCCGAAAAAATGTTAATTTAAAAAAAATTTGGATCTACAGAATTTTTTTAAAATCAGCCTATTGATTACTCATACTTCAAGAAAAGTTTTAATAAAAAAAATGGGGGGTCACCAAAGTTTTTTTCCGAATTAAATTAGTTTGAAGGATAATTGGCAGCCATTTTAAAACGTCATTGTTGCCACAACAACAAATGTTGCTATTTATTTGGTAACAGTTTTTGATTGTCAGAGTGTTTAACTATGCATAACATTTAGTTTTATTCTTTTTCCGAATTGTTTATGCACGTGTTTTGGATACTCCTAGCCAGCGACAAGCACTATACTATTTCCGGATTCTTTATGTATAATTTAATTAATTCATTAATTTTAAAATAAACATAAGTATTACGTAACTATACGCCACATGATCTTGCGTGATTCTGCTTGGCACAAGTTACTTGTTACTTCCGTTGAAATCGAGTGTTCTCATTGGCTGATACGCGTCACGTGCCGGCCGATTATTTACTGGTAATGACCGGTCCGGATAACAGGTTTTTTCAGTCATTTTGTTTACAAAGAACAACGAAAGAAAACCGCAAAAATGTCAAAACGTCTAACATAATTACTAAATTTTGTTATGAGCCGGACGACCAGTAATCTCGAAATGAGTTTTAGGATCGCAAATTATAAAAAGCGATAACAACAAGCCAACAACAACAATGAAAACGATGAGTCTATGTCACGCTATAAGCTGCTATACGTATGTATAGGTACGTTGTTTCTGAAAAGGCCATATAGTAAACCTCTTATTAATGACCTGCAAGTTTTGGCGGGAAAATTACTGAGTTGATTTGAGTGAAAATAAAAGCGAATTAGATATATTCGTTGGAAAATTTTGAACAATAATACGTCCTGAAACATCAGTGTTTCTTTTTATAAAAACTTCTTATTTAAAAGCGCGAAAAATAAAAGCCTGTAAACATGAAGCGAAACGAACAAGCTCAAAAGCAAGAACTAAGGTGAACAGCGACACCTGATCAAGACAAACGTAGAACTAAAAACAGAAACAAAAGCCATATAATAAAAGGCTTATTACCCTCGTTTTCTCGGTCTGTACGGGAAAGAATTGCCCTCGGTTTCTCTCGCACAAACCTCGCTCCTTCGTCGCTCGGTCTGTACGAAAACCTCAGGCAAATACTTTCCCGTACAGACCTCGAACTCGGTTAATAAGCCTTTAGTAATTACCACACTCTCGGTTAATAAGAAGTTATACAGTATATACTGCAATTTTCGATCGAGCTTAGATTATTTAAAGGAAAATTTAATTTGGGCAACGCCTTAATTTCTATTGGTCAAAATGCTCAAACATTCAAATTTCCCATAGGAACGTGTCAAATAGCTTACCGACGGGCTGCTATTTATAGCACAAAATGCGGACAAACCAACCAAAATTGGCTTTTAAATTATTGCAAATGAGCCATTATCTATTTTTCGGACTGCAAAAATTATTGGTAAAATCGGGCAAACTTAAATAGATAAAACGCAAAACGATAAAACTTTTCAATAACACTTCCGGTCTCTAAGCTCAGCCGAAAATCAATGCAGCTAGTATGATACATGTCAGAGCTAATACGATGTTAGCTCTGACGAAGGTCAACAGGACAAAAGTTAAGCAATAAATAAAAAATTGTCGCTTACTATTACTTAAATTCAACTGAAATAAAAACCGACTTGATGCCCTCGTGTGTGCTGTAATCCAGAATAAAGGCTGTTGTTTCCCATTGTCCGCTTTGTCCGCACGGGCGGAGCGTATGCATTGTTCAGTTCGCTTTGGAAGTTGAAAATCTTCAACTTTCACCCGCTCCGCCCGCGCGGGCAAAGCGGACGTAATGGGAAACAGCCTGAAAGTACTTTCAAGCATATTACACTCTGTTCTTACCTATATCTCGATCAATCACATAAGGAACTACTCCTTCCGGCCATAGTTTAACATGGTCGGCTATAGTGTCTCGTTTGGTACGAGAGCTGATTCCATTTCTTTTATTTGTGATTTTATACACGGTTTCATCAAGGATAATGTCTCCTTCTATTAAAGCTAAAAACAAATCACAAAGTTGAAAATTAATTATGCATGGTTCGCAATCAATCCCTTGAGATATAGGAGACAAAGATACGGCGGCCATGTTGCAGGAAAACATATACTCCAAATACAATAATGCAAATAAATTATTTTGTTAAAGTTCCTCCAATATGGCTGCCATCAAGTCAAGTGCAAACCAAGACTATCTGAAAATCATATAACCATCAAAGGTATAATTCATGAGGGACGGTGGTTTTATACCTGATAAAACTTATCCTTAGTTTTCATCTGACGTCACGGCGGCCATATTGGTGCACAGAAACAATGAAATGGCGGCCATATTGGTGCACAATCGTTATCCTATAGACCTTATTCAAAAATGGCCGCTGAATTAAAATTCTTTTATATACATATAAATTAGCCCTTATGAACTCGTTTTCATGTGTGAAATTCAAAATAATTTTTACTTTAAAACGAGGTCATAAGGGCTACTTTATATGCACATAAAATAATTCTAATTCGGCGGCCATTTTTGAATAAGGTCTATGGGATTTAAATATATTCTTATTCAAACATTCCGTATTGTTTCACCACCCCATGGGACCACTGATCACGCGAGTGAAAACGATCCATTGACGTCCCTCAGAAAGACTATTAAAGCTTAGAATTTTACTATAAAGAATACTAATGAACACCTTATTGCAATTGAATGAATCGAAACAACGTTTCTTAAACTGTTCCTGCTTTAAACATTAAATTAACGCGAGTTTAAAGTCCAGTTTTTTTAAATACTGATTCGTTTGAGAAGCTTCTCAAGCACTCGAAATTGTTCTTTACCACGGTATTGATACACCTTGTCTCACAGCAAAAACTTAATGCTTCGTTTTCGACGTTCAACTCATCTTTCGACGTTTAGATACCGTGAAAAGCTTTCTCGTACTTGATATACATTACATAAAGCTATATATAGCTTTCGTTGTGTTAATCTTCTTGCAGGCAGCAAAAAAATTAATACAACGAATTAATGAAATTTTATTTTGCTATATCGCGAACAATCACCTCTCCAAATTGTGCTGCATATATAACATCGCCTTAACCCTTTATGCGCATCGTTGTTGTCGAACAACTTTCTCTTTTTACCCTGTCTATAACGCCAGACGATTTTACTCGTCAAGGAGAGAAGTCTCGGAGAGCCATGCGTGCATGGTTAATTGGAGTCGAACAAAAAAATTAAACACAATTACATGCAAACAGAGTATACCCTATATATTGGCCTATTTCGGGGTTTTATCCGATTAAGCGTCTGGCTGTCGTTTGAAAATTTGGAAACTGCATGACTGATAAAAATTACTACAAATAAATATGTATATGAGGGCCCTCATGCATGCACTTGACAAGTCAAAGATCGTCTGGCGTTGTAGACCATAGTCAATCGAGATATGGTCTTGAAACTCGTCTAAAGTCTTTGGTCTATCTTTTTGTTCGCCTTTATGCATTTTTGCATGTGCACGGTGCATGAACGAATTGTCCAATAGCAACGTTTCAGTTCAATCACTCAACCGTGCTATTTAAATATTAATAAACCTAAAAAAAAGGATTTGCACGGTGTAAGGTACGGTTCAACATAAAATCCCAGCTCATTATAGGCGCTTTGAAGTTTGCCAAGTTTCCAGACAATATCTCGATTGACTATGGTTAGACAGAGTAAAATGCTAGAGTCTGCTTCGTTCGAAAACGAACGATACGGTAGGCAAAGAGTTAAACAATAGAATTTTATGTCAAATATACAAAACTGAAGTGACATTTTGACAATTTGTGAATGACGGTCCTAATCTTCACGCCGTTTCATCAGTTAAAAGACAAAGTGGAATCGGGTCATTACAGAACCTTAGGAAAGCTTAACTTTATTCTCATGATGAACATTCGTTGAGCAATCTCCTTTAATTGAGAAATCGACAGAACAACAAATTTGAATATATAGTAGTTAGTCTGTTGTCGAAATCTTATATATGTCGGTTGGCGCCAGATTAGTATATAAGTCCATATATTTCGATCTTGGTGAGGGAGAACTGCCATGAAGGGCTTGGCGTGGTGAAACATTTCTCGAAGAAGTCTATAAAGAGGCAAATTAATTAAGCTGATAATCATGCAGTTAATGGCTGTCATAAAATTCCTCTTATAAGTGACCAATGACCACCTCCAAGTCTAATCTCCTTATCTGACAAAAAAGCTGTTTTTTACATGTCATTGTGAAGCAAAATATTGCCTTTCAAGTAATAATTAGAAATTCCTTCTTTCGTTTATAATTGCATATTCCTTTTTTTCAATTGCACATCGAGGCTCAATCTAATGGAATGCACTGTCAATGTCGCGTGATGAAGATAGTTTACAAAGTGTACAAATGTTTGGTTAAAAAGGACGACACTCTCCTAAGAATGGACTTGAAGTAATATTTCTCAAACTCATTAATAATTCATAAGGAAAATACAAAAGAAATTAATGTTTAATCAGTGTTTTGAAACTGGAGGAAGAACCATCTTGAAAGCAGGTGGCGGATTTGAATATCTCCCAGGGGACAGCGGGGCTGATTGAAATATTCATTTCAAAAGTACTAGTACCTTGAAATATTTCAAGGTACTAGTACTTTTGAAATATTTCAAGGTACTAGTACCTTTCAAATAATTCAAGGTACCTTTTCGTTCAAAAATATACCCAGTCTAACAAAAATATACACAGTAAAACAAATTGAACAACACGTTTGCAATTCTTAAGTTCAAGTTAAGTCTCAAGTTCTTAATCCCTTCCCGATGAACATCTTTCATTTCGGCATCCAAAATTTGACGCAATCCACCAAACCTGTAGAAAAAAGTAGACAAATTATATCAAAACAAATGTGATTACTATAACGTGCACCTTAGATGAAAGCAATATGTTCAACAACGCCTACCGGCTATCAATCTTGCTCAGCATATTTCTGTCCGCCCTTTCCTATCCAGATGTCGCTTCAGTGCAGCAATTATTTGATATAACGTCTTTCCTGGATATCTCTGTCCTTTTTGGTCTCGTACTTCTTGCACAAACTTTCCCAACCAAAAGTTTATCGATTCTGCTTTCATTTCATTGAACGGTACATCTAAATCTTCAACAATGTCAAGTTTGGCTAATCGGAGACAGCTATATTCCTGAGAACAATGTGTGTTATCTCGTTGGCTTTTCCAGTGTTCAAACAACTTGACCGCCCATTTATTCTTATACTCCGTCGATTTCGGAACCGCTGCAGCTAAAAGTTTACTTTCTTCTTCAAGGCTTCGAGCTCGACAAAAACGTTTATTTGGCTGAAAGACAACATCTTCATCGTTCTCTTCCATTGTCACGTTGCAACGCTATACTCTATGACTTACCTTAACATGCAAATTCAAAACCTCATTTGCAAATGTAAAAGTATTCTAGCGTATCGATGCTCAAATTTTTACGCCCCTAGGGAAATTAAATACACTGTGGTGAGTTTGAGAAGTCAGTTCAAATACTCGACGTCGCACTTTACCGGGATTCCAAAGCCCTCGTGCATTAAAAAGGCTCGCCTTCGGCTCGCCTTTTCAAAAAGCACTCGGACTTTGAGATCCCGGTAAATTCCTCCATCTCGTATTTGAACTATTACTTAAAACACGAGCAGGAGTGTTTTATCAGATTTAAAACCACGAGGGCGTAGCCCGAGTGTTTTAGATCTGATAAAACACGTGATGCGAGTCTTTTGAATGGCTTCAAAAACGATTCGTTATTGGAGGTTATGTTCATTAGTATTCTTTATATAAAATTGTATGTTCATTAGTATTCTTTCTGACCTCAAGAAGTTTTATCGGGTGTAAAACCACGGACATGGTACCGATTTTCTTTGTGTTTTCCTCATGAATTATTATCGGAGTTTTTGAATGCCTTATCAGCGCAATCAATTCCAAATTTTATGCCTGATTTTATATAGAGAATAATACATGGCTGTGCGGAAATATGAAATTTATTTCGAGTGTTGACCAGGATATCTCAATATAAAAACATTGTCCTATTGCCTTGCAAAAATTGCATTAAATTATAATGCTGATTCAGCGATAATCGTCACATGTGCGATTATCATAAATAATCGCACATGTGAGATTATCACTTTTATTAGTGGCGGGAAAATCAATTAAACACTCTATTTTATATAATAAATTATGTTAATTATCTTTTATATAATTTTACTGTACATATATTTGTAGTTAAAGTAGATTAAATTAGATTTTATTATATTACGATAGTTTAGAATTTAATACACGACCCCACAAGCGGCAAGGCTTAGGCCCCGTTTACACTAGAGCAAAAGTATCTGGATTCACATTGTTTTTCATCCTCATGGGAATAAAAAACAATGTGAATCCGAATACTTTTGCTCTAGTGTAAACGGGGTCTTAAACTCCATCGTGTTTAAATAAAGATTATTGTATTGTATTTCATCTGACGTCACGGCGGCCATATTGGTGTACCAAAACAATTAAATGGCGGCCATATTGGTGTACCATCTTTATCCTATGGGAATTTAGGTCTATTCTTATTCAAATATTTCGCATTGTTTCACCACCCCATGGGGCCACCGATCACGTAAGTGAAAACGATCTATTGTATAGCTATAAGACTATAATAACAATCTTTTTATTAACGATGGGCTTACAAAATAAATAATAGACTGAAGTAAAACTATAACGTTTGCCCTTATTTACTTGATAATGGCGAATTTCGGCCTGAAATCATCCACGTCAATTAAAAACTCATCCCGGCTTACCGGGCCAGCCCACAGTCCATGTAATCGCCCCCTATAACTTTTCTCGCATCTGACCCTTGATTGAATATTGTTCCTGAGGACAATCTGAAGTATAGTCGAAGTCCAGTTAATTAATATATTGTTTCATCTGCTTGTTAACTTGCCATTCGTCAAGCACATCGTGCATGTACAAATCTGCTAGGCTGCAATAAGAAATTTTAATTCTTACTTATACTTATAATAGTCCAGAGGCTGCATGGAGGGGGAGTATTGTTACCCGAGCGGAGAATTTACGAAACCAACTTTTTTAGTGTAATTTGGAGTGTAGATTACGATTTTGCATGTTGATCAAGTGTTTGAGGGGGCGTTTCCGAGAAACGGGGGGTGAAATGGGGGGTCTTTACCTTATCAGTTTTACCTTAAAGGACATTGGAAGTATAATTTAAGTTTGTCTCATTTGAAAGAACTCGTGAAATGGTATATAGTAAGACTCTTTACAATTTTCTCATATCTGTCTTAGTTTTCGAAATATTTTGGCCAAAATCAGCGTGCAGTCCGCCATTTTGTAGATCGTGAAATATATGACAAAGAGTGAGTAACTGTTTGTACGTACCTTATTGATCTGTTTACATTCTTTCAACCCATTTCAGCTCAAAAATACAGTAGATGAAGAATTGGATGAACACGTTTCGTGAATCTAAATGATTCAATGTCTGTTGATATGAATAAATTAAATATAAAAAAAGGGGAAAATTCATATCAATAGACATTGAATCATTTAGATTCACGAAACGTGTTCATCCAATTCTTCATCTACTGTATTTTTGAGCTGAAATGGGTTGAAAGAATGTAAACAGATCAATAAGGTACGTACAAACAGTTACTCACTCTTTGTCATATATTTCACGATCTACAAAATAGCGGACTGCCCGCTGATTTTGGCCAAAATATTTCGAAAACTAAGACAGATATGGGAAAATTGTAAAGAGTCTTACTATACCATTTCACGAGTTCTTTCAAATGAGACAAACTTAAATTATACTTCCAATGTCCTTTAAGGTAAAACTGATAAGGTAAAGACACTCCCCCCCCCCCCCCCACCTTTCACCCCCGGTTTCTCGGAAACGCCCCCTCAAACACTTGATCAACATGCAAAATCGTAATCTACATGTACACACCAAATTACACTAAAAAAGTTGGTATCGTAAATTCTCCGCTCGGGTGACAATACTCCCCCCTCCAGCGTCTGGACTATAACAACAGATTGATATAATAGTTTTAGATTAAGTCATGATAATCCCATTTCAACGGCATTTGAAAAACTTACAAAGAAGGATGATCTGCGGTCTATAATACACTGATTTGTCTGCTCTATAACAATAAATCTGCATCAAAAGATTTTAGGCACAGTTATTAACGAAATAGAACATGCATGCATGTCATCACAAACTCAATTAAACATTTGGTGGCCTCGTTCAAATGAACTTCCATGTTCAACGCAGCTATAGAAGATTAACTCAAATCACTGACTACATGCAGTTGAGAAAAGTTACTGACTGCCCTAACTGAGAATCGAACCCAAGATCTCTGCGGGCCTAATAATGTATACCAGCGCTCGCAGCCCGCACAGACAGAAAATCATAAATATATCCATTTGTATGATATATCCACACATACAATTAAATGTTAATGCGTACGATGGTTTGCGGGAAGGCCATGTACTTCGTCCTGCAGGAGAAAGATACCTAACTCTTCATTTAGGTAGATTTTGGTCATGTATAGAATGGATAGTCCTGACTGTCTTCACCGGCCTTCACCTTGGGAGCCGGTTCCAATAGCTCAGTGGTGAACGAGTCGCATTCTCGGTTGGGGCAGTTAAATAACTTTTCTTCACAGCAGTGCTTGATCATCCTCATTTAAACCGCTCCATGCATGCACACATGCCCTGCCTGTTAAGTCTATTGTTTGTATTTTGTTTAGTTATTGTATCTACTGTTATGAGGCAAAATTCTTAAATTAAAGGCACAGTGTCACCATGACGCAAACTTGAAACACTTCGTGGACAAATTGAAGTTCACATGATTAAAATTATCATGAATATCACACACATCAAAACTTGGACTAAATAGTCCGTAAGAAAATACACTAATGACTAATGACTTACTTTTTTAACGCTTTAAATGTATTATACATACGTTGACAACTGAGTGCTTTAACTTTAGTAAATCAGAACAAAATTCTAATGGGCAGGTCAATTCGAGGTTGCATATCTATGCAACAAAATTCGACTGTGCAACAAAACAATTTGTTAGCATCTAATTTAATTAGAGATAAAAATATTAAAATATTAAAATATTTCCCAACTCACAGTTAAAACATATCGTTGTGTTGATAACTTAATTTAGCTTGGCTGTAATGATTTAAATAAGCGATGTTTCGTAAGTGCAACAGGGAGCTTAAGCAAATACAACGCGAACGCCCAGTCAACGACGACGTCCTTAATACAATAGAATTCTCCTCACACAACAAAGAAAATGAATAATTTTTAGTCTAACGCCGCCCCCGTTCTGCATGCAACGTTATATTCAGATCATTTTCACGTCTCCAGCACGACGTCAACTCGTGAAACAGCGAAACTTGTCAGTATAAGTTGAGTTGAGGTTGACTTCAGCCTATGCGACAAAATCCTTTTAGAATTCTAAAGCTTTTGGATGTCGAAAAACATACTTTAAGTATTCATTACTACGTAAATTGATTCGTGGTTTCTGCTAGATGCTGAAGTTTAGATTGCCGTATAGGACCGCAGTCGTCGTCCTAGGCTCCTACAATCGTTGCATAAAATGTTAGGACAGCTGCTTTGTCCGAGGGTACTTGCCCCCCTCTCCCCCCATAACAATGTTGCTTCCGTCACAAATCCGTTGTTCTGCGACCTGTTCGTAATCTAAGGTTCGTAAATACCTAGCCTTACATGTAGAATTACACAGACGCAGATGTTTTGTCCAAAAATAACAGCACCACAAGGCACAACTCCCCTCCCACACCCACACCCCACAGCCACACCTCTTCCCAGAATAAGCGCTCCCTTCGTTTTGGTTGCAAAAAATGTAAATGTGCCATAAACAAACTAAATGGATATAAACACCACACGAGTTATGCGTCGATTCGTATAGCCAATCAAAGCATGTGTTACTCCCTTATTTTATAAAGTGTTTACATGATTGCGGAATGATATGTAGTTCATTCTGGAACAAATTAATACAGGCACTCACTCCAGGGAATAAAATTTCATTCGGGTATATATGGAATTCAGGAATTTTGTTTCAGCATCACGTATAAAATGCTTTCAAGATTTCTGAAATGAGTTACACGAGACTAGCTATGTTCCGCGTGGGAACATTTAAAAACTTGAAATTTAAGGTTTTGGGCGTAACCCGTTTTCTCCATAGAATCACAGTTATACTATGAGTGAACTTGGCATGAGTCGTTAATTCATTCCAGAATGAAACTCATACAGTCATCCCCGACCCTAGACCCTGACACCTAGGAATTCAGTGGAGAGTTAAGATGGAATATATACAGCTTATTAGCTTTATCTAATGAAAACAAGGCATCAAGTTAGGAAATCTATTGAAAAAACAAAAATTAATTAGTTGGTCATAATCCGTATATTGAACCGTATATATTTAAGCCGTATATACCCAACGTATTTTGAATGTGTAATGTTGTCGTGTAAATTGCTGTTATCATTCCATAAGAACCTGGGTACGAGGTTGTTATCATTCGTGTTTGTGTGCGGTTATAGTTCTACTGACTAGATGACTAGATGTAACGAAGCTCGATAAATAAATCACAACAATTCGCCAAGATTAATTATGATATTGAAAAACGACAACCCATGGCCCTAGACAGCAGACAGTAACTTTAATCTTGTTATAATATCTTTTTTGTTTGGATATCAAATTATGAAATTAATGAGATTTATATTGCATGTATTACAAGATGTCGCTCAAACAAAAAATTTGCATGACAACAGCCGACAGTCGCCTCCTGTTGCAATAAGGACGTTGATTTAAAAATTTTAACTATATTTATAGGAATTTACTATAAATGAGTAATGAAGATTGTTGCTTGGAATAAACAGAATCGACACATGCAGTTTAGGATGAAACGTCTAAAATGTTTATCTCAAGTTCACTGTTCTATTTTTTTTACCGCGTTCTCTAAAAAAGTCTAAAACCTCAGTCTTATTGCTGTATTTTACATATATACTGAGTCACCTCGACTTCGGTGACTGATTGTTATATGAATATATATATATATATATATATATAATGTCTAAAATGTCTAATATATATATAATGTCTAAAATGTCGCTCAGACAAATTAGATTTGTATGACAACAGCTGACAGTCGTCTCCTGCATGCTGCCAGAAATGGTTATTCAAATAACAAATCGATCCTTAATTGAAACTTGTATGCACTCATAGATTCAAAGAAATACAAAACAGTGTTCATTATTATCTTCACATTCGGCGATGATGGAGAACAGTTTTCGAAAACATTTAGTTACAATCAAAACTTACTACAAAATACAAATAATTTAATTTTGCTTACTTTTTAACAAAGTTTTGTTTTTATAAAATTTTGCGCTAAGCAAAGAAAATGAAAAGCCATTAATGCTGAAGCTTGTTTTGCCGTTGTTTTGCCAAATTAAAGAGAAAAACTTGGATAAAAAAGTCAACTCTGAACATAGAAAACAGTGAAAAGTAATTGTAATCAGACATTTTAGCGTCTGGGTCATGTTTTCAAATATCGTTGGCGTATAGAAAGCTGCTCAGCTGCTTATTTGAAGCTTCGAAAAAAAGTACTGCTTTTTCAAAAATTCGTGGACGTTTTGCTCCATATCGATAGTCGTTTCTTTTACTAAGTGGATTTATGAGGCAAGAATATAAGAGGTATATTTATAAACAATTCATTCCCTTATAAGTCGCTTTTAAAACGTGAACCGATCAACCTTTTTGTCGTGTTCTCATGAACAAAAATCACCGTGTTTTTTTCTACGAAGCATTTGTTGAACTTTTGTTGTTGTTGTTGTTGTTGTTGTTGTTGTTGTTGTTGTTGTTGTTGTTGTTGTTGTTGTTGTTGTTGTTGTTGTTGTTGTTGTTGTTGTTGTTGTTGTTGTTGTTGTTGTTGTTGTTGTTGTTGTTTAAGCTTCTCACAGTTAAAGCACGCGGTTAGCATGACTACTTAACTTATAGGTTTTACCGTAATGCAAATCGAAATATAGTATACTGCCGAAAATATTGCGAAGGCTCTTCGTCAGAGAGAAACCTTACTATATTTATTATACCGTAATGCATCGTTATTCTCCTTTTATATACAATACCACAAAATTAAAGTGTTTTAGATTTCCTGTTTAGATACTCTGATCCACGCTAGACTGTGCATTACTGTTAGTATTGTCTCAATCTCAACGGTCAGTGGACCAATCAAAATACAGCAATCTTTAAATTCTCTGAAATTATACTAGTGATCATTAGATGGTAATAACGTAAATGTCTCGTAACGTAAATGGACACGTAGTCCAAAAGTTCTTTTTTATCATTTTGTATTTTATTGCTAGAGTATAGAGAAGCATACTTTATTTAACAAACGGAGTACATTGTATTGTAATATGATCACAGATCATGCAGATGATGTCGCAGCGCGTAAAAGAACAAAAAGTACGACACGAGACGCTAGACAGTACACACGCACGCACGCACGCACGCACGCACGCACGCACGCACGGGAAGAATGTAATCTATTTGTTTGTTTGTTTTTGGGTTTTTTTCTCTATTTGTTTTCTTTTATTGATACAATAAAAATTTAAGTAGTTTATTGAATATATTTTTGGATTTTAGAGGCATAGAAAAAGACAAAACAAGTCTGCTGACGTAATCTGACGTGTTTGACGTCATCCGCTGTGTGTGTCGTCCTCGAACTTGGCAAACTCTCTGTACAAAATGTCGTTCACTTCAACCCAACTGCTGTTCTTAGGAGCTTTATTTCGAATAACCGCTGTATTATATTTTAATCTTAGCTATGATTTTGTTTAAATTTTGTTTAGGTTAGTGGGATTTAAAAAGGGATTTACGTCTTGTTGTCTTTGCAATCAATCTTATAATAATTAATTCTTTGAATGTTTTCATGGCGATAATGTAATATAAATATGTTTTGTGGAAACACCACGTATAATATTTCTTTGCTAAGCTTTCGGCCTGTGTCACTCTTAACCAGCGACAAGCAATACTTCACGCGAAGAACAAGGGAGTCTATTGAGATTGCAAAACATCGCACTATTTCTCAGGAAGGACATCCATTAAACAGCACGTGGTGTGCCCTATTCGGAGAACATTCTTGATTTTGTTTTCTAATTAATAAAATTAACGTGATACGCCATTGTATTCTTACGTGATTTAATTGATCAGTTGCTTAGTTTATAAATGACGTGAGCCAACAACTTGTTGGCATTGCTCTGATGAAGGCCTGAGTCAACAGGCCGAAAGCTTAGCAAAGAAATATTTTACGTGGTGTTTCCACAAAACTTATTTATAATCTTATAGTAGTCGTTAAGCTAAAATAGGAAAGCCGGTAACAGGCCACAACCAATGAAAATGTATATATAAGCCACGTTATTGTATAAAAAATAAAAATTTACCTAGCAACATAACAATTCTGAACTAAATCAATAGATTATTCTCACAGACGTTACAGCTTTTCCCAAGTGGAACCTCTTCACTAACTAACGCGCTGGTATCAATGTGTGCCCAGTTTTACTAATGTAACACATGTTTTAAAACTAAATTAACAATAATAATACAACAACCGCAAAACTACAGAATAATGCTGCGTAACCTAAGTCTAGGGGTTGTCCTACCAATCGCTGAAGCATGAAATTGATCATGCATGCGTGTAATGGTAGTAGATATTGTTGCTTCAAGATTATTTTCACTTCCCTATAATCTGTAATCGGCGAATCGCTTTAATCTTGCAAGCGTACTTGGTGCTAAAATCCATTTAATAGCGGGTAAAACGATTGACTCAAAAATCCCCTTTGCTGTTTGAACAGTGAGATAATTTCTAATTCTATACTTAGTAAATTCCACTGATTGGTAACTTGACTTTAAATTTGTTAAATAATTTCGCAACCTCAAATCAGCTCAAATAACAACTAAACGTTGTTTATCATGCTAACATGGATTAAGTAAGCAAGAAATTCATTCCTACCAAAGTTGATCTTTTTAAACACATATCTTTCGATGATTGTACAAGAAAGTGAAGAAGCAATATTTACTATGCGCAAATGCGCTATTGTGCATGTTAAATGTACAAGTCGCCATCTTTTTAGGTACGGTCAATTGTCAGTGATCTACATGAGCCATTTGTTTGTGTATTACAGACAAGTCTCGCAATGCACAGCAAACCAAATATAAAATCCGCATTGTAGAGGGATTAATGCCATGCAGTATCATGTCGTTGGTTTTATACCTGATAAAACTTATTGACGTCAGAAAGAATACTAATGAACATAGAATTTTATGTAATATATCATACACGAGGAGGAGTGTTTCATCAGGATATCCAAACACCGAGACGTTTGTTGAAAACCGAGGCGAAGCCGAGGTTTTTGAACAACCTTCGAGGTGTTTGGATATCCTGATGAAACACTCCTCCGAGTGTATGATATAGCATCTAAAACAAATCAGTATTTTAAGGGAAAATCAAGATGAAAGTTTGCTTAATTTATGTAATTTCTTCCTCCGATATCCAAACCACCGACACGGTACTGATTTCCTTTAAATGTGTGTTTTCTTCATGAATTATTAATGAGTTTGAGATATATAAATAATTAATTAAAATATATATTTAAATAATTCTATAAAAAATTTCATCCTTATTTGCAATTCAACTACGTTTTTCAGCTGTTCTGCGCGCTCGAATTTTTAAACTTTATAAAACACCGCTGTTCGTGTTTTAAACATGACCATATGGCCAACAAACAAGACGCTATATATAAAGTGGCGAAACGCGTTGCGGACAATAAATTTACAATTAAAACATTGAGTTTTAATAAATATATATTATTATATTGTCATATTTCTAAATTCGGTATATACCATCATGCAGCTTTCGAACAGGCCAACCTTACTTATATAAATCTCTGCCATATATACTGAAAGTTTTTTTGAGCAGATATCTAGGGCCGATGAATCGATGATACTATATATCTTGCAGACAATTGTGACAAGGAGATGCAAATCACGCTGGCATGTTTTGTCACTTGCCTTCGATGAGGTAAAAGTAAGCCAAGAGGGTCAAGAATATGCTGCAAGAAGCTGGTGATGACATATACGTGCACCTGACGATCAAACAACAAAATGGTCAACCCAAGGTATACCGTTCGGTAAACTAAAACAACCATGGTATTACTGTAGATAGAAGTAATATTTTGGGGGAGAAAGATTTAAAGTGAAAAACCGTGGCAATTTCAACAACCATATTTAGCGAACTCCATCTGCTATTTTTGATATCCCGAAAAGGTTTTATCAATTTAAGCATCACTTTTCCAACTGTTTTGTCTCACGGGAATTACACCTGTGTTCTCTGATCTAAACCGGTGTTCATGCTACGAAGGCAATTAATACGCAGAGATAAATTGAGATCGGCCATCGCGGCCACTGTCATTGCGGTTGAAATACTTTATATATCAACTTCCTTAGGAACAAGAAATATCGTGTTTTTCCGGCTATATGCCAGTAACAGGAATTTCCTAATTTGGCAAATTGCCTATTAAAACACTCGTATATATAAAAGCCCTGATTTCCACTTGCAACTGATAAATTCGCGGCGCGAATCGAATTTTTCTTTGTCTTATGTCATGAGCCGACAGCTGGAACTAATTAAAACTCTATTCAATTTTTACATTAGAAATATTGTTTGGCGCGATTTGCCAGTGGAAAACAGGTTTTACAAGGTACATGCAAATCTTTCTTTTTTTTTGGCAACTTGTCTCAAACTTGTCTCGCAACGTAAACGCCGTTGACGTAATTGTCGGAACGACGAATTGCACAGTTAACATGCTGTGCAATGGAGAATCTGATCGTTTTAGGACAAGTTCAATCGTTGAAGAGTAAAACTCGGTTCTACTGTTACTGAGTCTCTTTTTAATTTCAGTCAATGTAGAAACTTGGTTACTGCGCCTGTTTCTGCGATGACTGGAAAAGAGATTTTAGTTATGCAACGATCGCCGTATACCCGCTTGTCTCGCAAGATTTTGATCATCGGACAGAAATTTGCACCGCCGGTATATATAACAGGGCCTTCCCGCCTTAAAGTCAACAATCCAAATGAAAACCGCGAAATCACTGATAGAAAACTGCATGCATGCATTGTAGCGTTTAATAGTTGGTTCCTCATTCGCTGGCGTCATTATGACATCTTGTCACCCAAAACCTTTGACTCTTAACAAGAGGATTTTAATTCCTCTACTTTGTATGTTATTTTTGCAAGTCTTTGAATACTTTCATGTTGTTAGCACTGTTTCTAGGCTACGAGTATTGGGCTATTGTCTATATATGGCCATATACGGTATAGGACTACAGTTGTGTGGCTCGCTATGGATATTGAGTATGGACTATATCGTCGGTATATATATAATTATAGCTAGACTGTTGCTTATACACAGTCACTTACATACAAAATAGAAATTACAGTACGTTCAACTTGAACAAAAATAATTCTTCAGTTTTTTATTTATATACCTCCATGGAGCATGAATCTTCGAGGAAAAATTGAATAGTGCTATTTATAAGTGCAGCCAACTTAAGTTATGTTCATACTTTTTAAACTTTAAAGTCCGTGAAGATCTTTGTCTAAAAGGCCGAGAAGTCAAGTATAATCATGTTTCATTAAAATCCTGCGCAAACAAAAACGGTAGAATATTTCCTTCTTACACTTGATACCCAATGCCAATTGATAACACTAGTACGGCTATAGGTCTGATATATAGCATAGTCCGAATGGGGTCGAATTACTGCAGTACATGCAGAAACATTATTTGAATGCCCCAACCGGGAATCGAACCAAGCCCTCTGCTCTGACTTAACGCATAACGCACGTCGAGCGCTCATACCACTGAACTATTGAGGTAACCGGGCAGGACAGTCAAATATATACAGCTATATATGAATAAAATGTCTGTTGAGGACATTGCAAGGGCACTTGGCAACCGAGCGAGCTGTTAAGGCTTTAACGGAAGATTGTTAGATTGAGCGTTGGATAGAATGGAGAAGGATTAATTGTGACAGCACATGATTACCAAAGAACCATATCGCTCAACAGACATTGTTTTGACAACGTATTCACAATAATGAACACTTGTGGCGTACACTGTGACACCGTGGTCCGGTATTTACCGTTTCTTTAACAGATCAACATAGCGCAGTGGTATAGCCCAAAGAACAAACTTAAGTCAATAGTTTTCGTGCGGCTGCGGAATCAAATATTTAATGCGCGCTACAAAGAGAAATAGACCAACAGCAACGATAGCAGTAAGAGTCGTGCTGTCAAGCAACTAATGACTATAGCATCGATAGATAAGAACATGGATCAATTATTCACGCTTAGGTTTACTTTACACCTATATATTTCAGCGATTGACGATAGCCTTTTCTTTCCATGCAGAAGAAACTAAATGATACCAATGAATGCCGTTTCGGAATATACATGTTATATTACACTAACACGATACACTATTTACACAAGTTAATGAAGTTATACAAAAGTATATTGCTTTTATGATTTGGCTCAAGATCAAATACCATCAGACTATATCCGATAACTCCGACAAAAATGTGTGTAGCAATTACTTACGTGGATGTTGCGGAAAGACGCTCATCCCGGTTGTCATCCACCATTCATTTTGCATTATCACGAGCACTAATACAGCAATTCGTTTAAGGAATTCGTCCATTTGCATTGTTTGATATGTCTAGGATCTATAGATTGTAACGGAGGACATCCAGTTATAATTTGCGGTTAATAAAAATACTACGAATGTATTCAAAGGTGACAAATATTTCTATTTGTCACTATAGCTGTCTTCGTATCGTGCTTGGGTCTGTATCACCAGGTATATAAACGAGAAGTAAAGAATATATTCCAAATTATTTCAATTCTAATGTAAAAATCAGATTACCAACCTTAAAATCTCTAGGCCTTTTAAAATGTCAAATACAATTCTTGCAATTTGGTGAAAAATATCGCACGAATGTGTCGCGAGTCTTTGATTGACCTTGATCTGTTGTTTTTCGACCTCAACTCGGCAGTGTGTGAAAAGCAGTACAACTAATATTTTCAAAGAGAGCAAGTTGATCTTTGCGCGTCCGACAATCTATCTGTGATCTGTCGGGACTCTCGCCTGCGCAGTTGTTTCGTTTATCAGGAAATGGGCTATTATAAGACTCAACCAATCGAAACAATCCTAAGTTGCTAAGATAAACTCCCGCATATATCCTTAGCTGTGTGGGTCGGATTTCACTTTCGACGGCAATTAAGGTTGAACTGTTATAGCGGAACATCTCAAATAAGCGGGACTGATATTTATTAAGAACTACTCTAATAGTTAAAATCTGGATGAGGCTATTTGAATGCTCTTCAAACGTGAGACAGTCCCCGTTTCCTCCTCTTTTTACACTGTACATGCCGTGTCAGGCTGTCAGCCGTGAGTCAATGCAGACAGTAATGATTATATGACTGTTTTGTGGATTTGTGACTGTGCGTGTATCGTTTTTTTTGGGGGTTTCATCACTACAACCTTTGACTTTTCTCCTACTAATTATTAATTAACCTATTTCGATTTCTACTTTTTTTGACAGCGTGGTACGGGGTTGCAGTGCGACTACGACATTCACTCTGCTCATTGAATCAATTGGGCTGCTCGCCCACTGTGCATGAATAAGAGGTTTAGGATTACACGACATGAGCGCCGGTCGTCAACAACATGTTCTCACAATAGAATTTTCCTCTCTCAATAACAAACAGAAGGCCCTAGGACACTGAGTATTCTCTATAAATCGTTTTTGATTTATAAAGGTTGGTGAACTGCCAAAAATAATGTTATGTAGGAAGTCTAACTGGTTTCGACCAAAACCCTGTCCACGTTTCTCTCTGACCACAGCTCTGACGAAGGGCCTTCGCTCGAAACGTTAGACTCCTACATTCTCTGTTTCGGCAGCATATGAAACCTTGCTATATTTCGATTGTTGTTTCAACACTGCCTACGCAGCACACTACTTTTATTTCCCTGTCTAATCGTCGTCCTCGTTCTATCAGTCACGACGTGGATCATGTCGACGTTTTCTCGGTATTTGTAAATAGTATATGGTGTAGAAAGCTTTTGGTCGATTTTGACAAATTATGTTAACTCATGATACCAAAAAAAAAACCCGCCGAGTTCATTAGAACTGTAATGAGAAATTTCAAAATGCAGCATGATAAAATTGAATTAATTGCTTTGTTTGTTGTATCGGCCGCGTCGCCGCGTCTCTTATAACTCTCTCCACAGTTAGTAGAACTCTCTCTAATCATGACACTGTGGGTCACTAAGTACTATCTGTCCAACCGTGCATGGTTTGGCTCAGAGTTAGATAAACTTCGAAATATCTATTTGGTTGTTGAACTCTTGGTTAAGCAATTAAGCAAAACGGCTTGAACTTTTTAAAGTTAAAACCACTAGACTCACACCACAGCCGCTCACATACAGTTATACCTGAGGTATCTGGCCGATCCCCAAACAGAACGCCTGCGAGGCATGCAGGATGTATTATACCGACGGCAATTGATCACTGATCAGATTCACACGGATGTCAACAGGTTTAAAGTGTATCCTGTTTCTTTTTAATTCAATTGTTGTAAGGTCTTGTTCTCTTGAACCTAATAACCAAAATTCTCTGTTAACACAACAATATTTTTTGTCGGGCGTTTCTTCTATTCCAATTTTGTTTTCTTTTCTCTAATGATCCCCTTTATAATCTAATCCTTCCCACTTATTGTATTATACCATATTAAGTATCGGTTCAGTAACCGCCATGATTGCATGAACAGCCGATGTATCAGATGGAGATTCAGTCCGCCGGCGCCGATGCGAGCATGATTCCATGCAGCTCACGTGTTCAGGACAGAAACACTTGTTATGGCGCACTTCATGTAACAGGCACAGTTCGAAATTTCGAAATAAAGTGTAAACTCCACTCGTAATTTGAAGCTGCGACCTAGCTTGTGAAACAGCAGAGCTGATTTTCTGCCAGTAGATTTCTGCTAGTTATTTTCTACCTGTTCGCACTTAGGCTATACTATACTTATAGAATATAATTGTGACGGACCAGCTAGGCTAGCTACACTCCATCAGGCAGTAGTGTATTTTCTGAGAAATTTGACAGCTTGTCGCTACGTTCTGGAAAGGCGCAGAGCAAAGTTCAGGATTTTATTTCAAAATTATCCTCAAGCTGATGCACAGAACATTAAAGCTTCTGTTACACGATGCAGCGATTTGTAAAAACATAACGGCTGTTGCAAGATAGGTTTCAAGACAGATTGCAACGTGTAAAACCCCCTCGTTTTATGAACCTGTGTCGCTTTCAATTGCGACAGGACGACAGGTTTCACAAACCGCTGCGTCGTATACTAGAGCAGCTTAAGAAATTTTCTAATAATAATTCTCACTTGTAGGATTATTTTTGATCACCACTTATTGACGACCGATGTTGTTGTTTAAAATTATTCTAATACAAAGCCTCAGAAAGTTGTACAATTAGATGCAGAAACAAAAGTGGGCCAACAAAAGTAAATGAAACAAAAATCCATGTATTCCGCATTTTCCGGCAGTAAACTGAGCATTAGATTTCACATTTTCAATTTGAACATATTGAGATTGATTTTCAGGAAACTCTTAAGGTGGTAAACTCTTAACAAAATTTTTTGTTAATATTGGTTTATCTAAAGATATCTTGGCAGAAATATATAGGATATGTTTCACTGATGTTAAAAAGCTAAGTAAGACATGCGTTGTTAATAGGTATCCAAGCAACAACCCCCTAGTGAGCAAAACATAGCAACGGTCTGACAAACACCAAACAAAGGTTAATGTAAAGCACATACATAGATCTATGCTGTAAACCTCAACAAAGTACAAAATTATAACTATTTTCGATAAAAATGTTATTTTTTTGAGAAGATGGTTGATTTTTATTCATAAGGCTACAAAACAAGAACTTTTTAACAATGAATAACATTCATTATGCAATATATTTGAGGTTTGCAACATAGATCCGTTCATATTACACAGCCTCTAAAAAATGTTAAAGCATTACATCAAATATTCAATGCGCTAGCGTGTTTGGCGACAAAATTAGGCAACTGAGAAAATCGTGTTTAGAAATTTGAAACCACCATGCTGGCTCAAAACACAATTCCAGCAAAATGCATTTAAAGTTTATAGTTAAAAACAATGTTCAAATTATTACCCAAATTTGTCCCTATGCCAACATAATCTAATTGTTGTCCATTAAAAGGCCCCAGCTTTACATGGGACTCGGTTCATATTAAAAGTAGTCTGCCCACTGTCTGGTTTCTTCTCTGAGAGGATAGTTGTACAAACGTGTATAAATAAACCATTTTGTCGTTTCGACGTTGGGTTATTGCACTGGTCTGTGTCAATTGTTCGTGACTATTTTAGATTCCTATATCTATAGTTTAGATGCATATTTTCTACACAAAAAGTATGATCCGTAACCTATTGGGTTTGTTGTTTACATTTTGGTCTGAATAATTAACAATTATTGGACGAGGTTGAGCAAATTATCGTGATTTGTCAGTGGCGAGCAGATCAATTATTTGCCGATGCCGAAGGCAGAGGCAAATAACTGAACTGCGAGACACTGACAAATCACGATATTTTGTGAAAACCGAGTTCAATAATTGTTTTATTATTCGGTTTATTTTTTATTTGATATTGTTTACCTGTAATTATGCATGTCCATTCATTTCTTTCCTGCTTGGCTGAACGAGCGATTTACGTTTGCCGAAATTGAGTGTAACGCGCATATATGAGCAAAATATTATGTACTGCAAAACAACATCTCCGACTAATGCGCATGAGCAGACTGTTATTTAATTGAGTGTAACGCGCATGAGCAAAATATTATTTGCTGCAAAACAACATCTCCGACTAATGCGCATGAGCAGACTGTTATTTGTAGGCAGTTATTTGCAGGTGACGTAGCCATCCCTCAACCAATTAAAAGGAAGATAAAAATAAATCGAATAATAATATTATTTGTCGGCGAGACGGGAAAGGAATGTGGAACGTTTCTTCCTCGGCTTCGAGTACTGCTTATTGTTTACTTTCAGTGGATAGTTTTTGTTTGGGGATGTTGCAAATGTTTAGAGGACTAGATATATAGTTTAATATGTGTGTCAGAAAGTGTACAGAAGAGAGAAACTAGCTTTAGATATTTATCAGTTGTTGTGAAAATCTGGTGCCGTGTGAAAATTCTGGTGCCGTCTGAAACTGACTCGTCTTAATTTATACGGCTTCTGGCCGGTTTGGAAAGCGTTTTTCAGACCGTTTCTGTGACATTAGTGAAGATTATTTTTATCTAAGAATGTTACTGACAGTCTGCCGATCATTTTGACAGTAACTTTGCTCAGGAAAAACACTTTAATATATGCAGTATAAGTACTCTGCAATAAAAATGGCATGAGCCGTAGCCCAATTTTCAACAACCAGGGAAATTTATATACCTATCTAAAACAGGAAGTCCAAAAGGGAAACCGAAATATAACCTAAGCGAGAGATTATATAGTCAGACTTATGTTTCTAAGTTTTAAAAATTGCTTGTCTTCGACACTTATAAAGCTAGGGACAAATTTTTGTTTTACAACATGGCGGACGCTCCTAATTTCCTGCAGGCTCGGACTGGCCTATGTGCCATTGTGCCATGGCACATGGGCCCTTCCGGGACATCAAAATGGGGCCCTGACCAGACACACCCATAAAATATCAAATTGGAAGCATTAAAGCAATTACTTAATTCCGCATTTGTGAAATTAGTGATAAGGAAAATACTCAAAATAGTTTGCAAGACCAACAGTAACACTTTGGAAGCAGTAATGATTTGTTCTGTAGAAGTTGATTTACTGAAGGCTGTTGATAACGAGGCAGTGTATCGAAAACTTGCGTCAAAGCCCTCGGAATTGAAATGGAACAGCTTCTTATGTTCTGAAATGTTAAAAATGCTTTGTTCTAAATGTTGAAAAGTCCTGAAATCTGTTGTATTTTGTGTAAATTGTGTGTTTTATATGACGTTTTAATGTTTTATAATCTCTGGAATTCTATAAAATCTTCCCCCAAAACGCAGGAAATGCCATTTCAGAGACTCTAGATTTCAAAATTTTCCGGGGGAGCATGCCCGCGGACCCCCCTAGAGTCTTCTCGAATTGCCCCCCTAGTCCTGGGCCCCCTCACAGCTGAGATGGCAAGGCCCCTAAATTGGGCCCAGTCCAAGCCTGGTTTCCTGTCGTGACAGCCTCCCCCATTATAGCTTGAAGCCAGAGGATCTGTAAAGTTCTTCTACAAGATCAGGAGATTGGTATCATTGGTCTTTATGATGTCCTCACCAGCTAGAACACCCGCTTCGGACGCCCATAAGTACTTCCCGTTGAATCCTGAACTTTCAACCTTACATAGTATTTTTCAATTGCTTTTGTTTGGCATATTGCTCAAGATCGTACGTTAAGTAGTTGAATAAAAAATCATCTGAAATTCTAACACTTGTGAGAAGTAAATGTTAATATATTATTACGAACAATGTTACAAACGTTTTGGGCATTTTAAAAACTTTCACAAAACGTGGAAGGAAACTCGAACCATACATCAAATGAAAGCTTATAAAATTTCTAACAACATACCTGCACGATATATTTCAACAATGAGTAGTTCTGAAATTATAATCCATCTTGTTGCATATACTGACATGACTGCCATTTTGTTCAGTATAAAACTTACGGTCCCGAACGGCAGATTCCGCTCTGAGCGGGCGGATACGGGAAATATCCGACCGCTTATGAACCAATCAAATTACAGGATTTCCGTATTCGGACCTATTATATATTAAGTTTTGGCCACCAGGAGTGGATAAATTAAAACACGTTTTTGGGTCCAAAGGAATTAATTTGTCGAATCAAGTAATATTGACTATATACAACCAAACAAGACTGAGGTCCCTTGATTGAACACTACAAGCTACGCATTATATATAAGAGCTTAAATATGACTTCGTACAAAAATGTATCGCATTTTGTGATGTACACTACACAGTCAATTTTACGGAGTAGATTCAACTCCAATTGGTGTCATTCTGTCACCGTTTGTACGCCAAACGATGACAGAATGACACTAAATGGAGTTGAATCTACTCCGTAGAATTTACTGTGATATAATAAGTCACTCTTTCCTCCATGCACAGAGGCAAATAAGCAAGCTTGTATTTAGCATTGTAATTTGAGTTTTGCTAAATGCTCAGCAGCTGGAATACGCGTCAAAAAAGTAAACGATTCAGCTAATCTAAAACAAAGTCAATATCGTGACATTGAAAAACGATTATAGTAATGTGAGATATTCTTGTGCATGACTTCATAATCAAATGTGTTAAGCTCCAGTGATTAAATAAGATGACTTTACTTTATTTGTACCACCAACCGTGACCGGCGCCACATCGATATTACGTTTGTTTTTATATTTTGCATCTCCAGTTGCGAGACTGTAAAGTCACTGTTAATTTTGGGATTACCTTTCGTATGGTTTTTAGTTTTTCTTATAGCTATGCATGTCAGTTCTTGGAGTTGGAATGGTAAACAATAAATTTCACATTTTTTGGACAATGTTGAAAATTAAATTGGATTTGTGCTATGTTGATGTAGAAGTATTAATACGGAAATCCTCAAAATATAATAATTTTTTACAGTCATGGCAATATCATGCTGTGTATATATCCTCGAACCGCGGGTTCGAACCGGGTATATAGTTCAGAGTTTTCAATTCATTGAAATTGTGTCCCATAACCGTGGTCCCATGCATGTATTATATATACTGAATATCACTTACGTATCTTTAATCCTTTCTTATAATTGTTTAACTTACTCCCGTATCAAATTTACACTGCGCCTTCAACCGTCGTTGCCTTCGCAAGTTAACAAAAAATACAGCAAGACGTGCTTTTTGGCCTAAGGCCATATACCGCATTCTTTGCAAATTTTATTCATCTACATTATATAACCCCAGTGTTTGTCCAATTACCTACATCTTATTAAAAAAAAAACAACAAGGAAAACACAAAGAAAATCCATGTTTAATGAGTGTATGTGATACAGATCCTCTTGATTTACATAAACTTTAGCTTTGATTTTCTCGACTTAGACACGTTTTTTTAGAAAAATTACTACGCCATTAATGAACTTACCAAATCCGATCGTTTTAGTGTCATTTACAGAATTCGTATCCGTTCTGTATCGATACAGAACGGCCACTCATTCTGTAAATAGTACATATATATATATATATCTGATATATATATATATATAGTTCAAATTCAATCTACACTGACACGTGTTTCGCTGTACTACAGCTCATCAGGGTAGTTGGAACAATCTGAATGAATTCATCAATTACTTATACAATGCATGCGATCGTCGGTGACAACCGCATGTGGGACAGCATTGCAGGATATAGTATATATAGCCTATAGTCATGGGACAGCATATAGATATAGTATATAGCCTATAATCATGGGCAAGTGGTCAATAAAAGAATATGCATACATGAGTTGACTCTTGATACTTCCTAATATATTGGTCAAAGTTAGCTAGCTTTGTAGCCTTTTGAAAACCGTTTCTTCAATTCAATTAGTTGTAGAAATAGAATTATTGATAATATTACATCTTGTTTATGTTTACACAATGCGAAAATGAATCAGTGTGACACGCAAACTAAACAGCATGACAATCAATGTGGTAGTGAATTGGAAAGTTATAGGTAACCCAGTAACCCACATGCAGGGACGACGGGGGTATTCAATTTTGATCACCGCCATGTTCACTGTTTATATATAGTGGGCGATAAATCAAAATTTTGATTATTATGATTTATGTATTTTATGTCTGCGATCTTCAGTGGCAGATAAAACTGTAACGATAAAAGAACAAGACTCAGGCCCCTTTTACATGCACTAGAGCAAAAGTATCCGGATTCACATTGTTTTTCATCCGCATGGGAATAAAAAACAATGTAAATCCGGATACTTTAAGTCTTTTACTCTAATCCAAACGGGGCCTCAAGCTGAGTTGACTCTTAACACGTTCCAAATATTGGTCAAAGATAACTTTGTCGGAGACTGCATGGATATATCTTTCAATATTCAAGATAATTGGGGTTTATAAAATAATTACTATGGGACACGGATTGATTTAATAAAATGACTTTTAAGGCAATTATGTAGATTTATTATAGGTGTGAGTTATATGATAAGAGAGTTTTTGGCAAAATGAGAGTGACTGAGCGACCGTATACGTCCTAGTGAGTGAACGTGAGTGAGAGCTATCAATAAACATGTCTAACGAAAGTCGTATCTGTGGTTGATCAACCGTCTTAGTAAAGGGCAATTTACTAAAACTTTGTTGCCTTCTAAAAAGGGGCTCTTCTAGAAATAGAATTATTGAAAATTTTACATTGCAGTTTACACAATAATCAATATAAAATAATTAATGTGAATCAATTTGCAGGGAATTCGGCAAGTACTGAAACCCACATGCAGGGACAATGGCGCTATTCAATTTTGATCACCGCAATATTAATTAACTGTTTACAGTAAGCGCTAAATTAAAATTTTGATGGCCATTATACTGACGAATAAGATTATGCGGAAAATTTAAGCGAGTGCATGTATATGTTGTCTAATGGTTTTTAATAAAATATCGTATAAGTATCTCATTCCTGTCCGAGGGCTTCCTCAGAGGTGAATAAAATCGTCTGGCGTTAGCCACAATAAAATACTAAAGACCAATTCGGACAGGAAAGAGTTAATCTACATGGTAGAATGTGTTATTACATATTCATATGTTGCTTTGATTTGGCTGCACGTGCCGTATTTCCCAGTTTTGTGTAAAAGGGCGGCTAGTATATATAATACTATACTTTCTAAAAGGAACTCTTATATTTAAAGACTATATACACTCCAACATCTATAGAGTATAGTATAGAGCCGAGGCCGACATGTACCCGAAGCGTATAGTTCTCATATAGTAAAGGTCGGAAACTCGAGCTCCACATGCATATAAAACAATCATACAGACTGAGGCCAAGGTCAATTAGGCGCAACGGTAAAATAATGTTCATTCTTCCTTAAATAAATACTGGCATACTGCGTCTGCATGTATAGGCATGCAGTGCATGTAGCCACGAAAACTACAAAGTCCTCCTGCTAGAACTACAACACATCACGGAGCAGCGCCTCGTTTAATCAGCAGTCCTGTAGGCCATTGCCTATAATTAATAATGCTGTGCCCATAATACCCCGTAGTAACAGTGTTAGTGTGCTTTCCCATGCATGTGTGTGCTTATAAAGAGGTATGATGTCTTGTTGAGTACACGTTTTTTTATTGAGATATATGATCAAGTGAAAAGACGTGGGTAAAACGCCGCGGCCATGCAGGGGTGATAATAAGATCATCCGCGTGTTTACTATACAGGAATGCATGGGCTGGAAATTCGGCAAACTTCAAAGCTCTATGAGCTGTGGTTCTATATATGTTGGACGGTCCTGAGTCCTGACCGTGCACGATTCTTTTGTTTTACGCTTATTAACACTTAAATAACGTTGGTTGAAAGACTGAACCCAAACGCTGCTATTGGATGATTGTTTCATTATACAAAAAATATATCTTCAAAACTGAAGATATGAAATAAAGATAAACAACACCTTCATTTCACTGTAAATGGTTTTTTGTAAAATTGTCTCTGACAGTGCTTTTAATTCAAGCTGTAGTTAATTTGACCACATGATACGTATATACCGACTGACAACCAATTTTATCCGTCTAGGGTATGCGGACACTACAACTGAGATTGAATAGCAATCAACCTGAGGTTCGCAGTTCGCCGAACTGAACTTAGTAAATCTAATTTTGAGTCATTATCAGACGAAATTAAACAATTAAATAGCCAGTGAGGTCGACGAAACTGCAATTAATGATATAGTTTTTTCTAACTAAGTCCGACGTTTATAGTCTGGATTTCTGGGACTCAATTCAATCTACTGATTATTGGTCATAAAACCTCGCTTGAATGCGATTCATAAACTGATTCTTTCCTGTAAGTACGGGAAATACATGTTGCTAACTTTTCATGCGAGAATTTTCTGCCAACATTGCTCATATTTATCAGTGAAAAAAAGAAAAAAAGTTGGGGTCAACTATAACTCGAGTTTAGAAGATATAACAATTTGCATAATATATTTGAATATATAGATGTGAGGGTTTTACGAGAAAATATCCGGTGACATATTTTCCATATTCACAGTGGTACTGCCATCTTGACCAAATTACTAATTATACGTAAAATTAATTAAAATTGCCCAACTAGTCAATTATATACGAAATGGGGCTTTTTGCGTTCGAAGAAAATGACAAAAAAATCGAATCAATCTGAAACCTGGAGCAAACTGTGCTTCAGTCAGAAACTGTCGACGATAAATCAAAATCGACAAGTCATGCATGCTGGCCCTCTGTTTAGATGCACACATAGATCAGACATAAACTCGTTTACATGTGACGTCATGCGCGCGCACAGTTTTACTTTTTAATGTGTGAGATATATTTATTTGTGATATAATTTTCTATTTATTTGCAACCAGAAGTGCAAAACTTTTAAATATTTGGATGTAACATTCTCATGATATTTAGATGGATAGATAGATATAGTTTTTGTTTGTTAGTGTTCTTAGTTTGTTTTTATGCCTTGGAAACATTTTATAATTATGTGTATTCAATTTTGTATTTTTTTTTTTTTTTTGTTATTTTTGTTTATGTGCATAAAAATCACTAAAACTTATTACATGCATATTATAGGGCTGCATGCAGAAACTGTAGTAAAGACGTTACACCTGTATTGTTAAAGTGCCTATGCCGTGGTTGGGGATTTTACATATTTAGGATATTTGGAACTTTCTGAGAAGATTTGTAATATATCTTCCTTTTCTAAAATTTCATCTTCATGGACTTTTTAGCTGTGAAAGTTGACGGAAGTGACGTCAAAGGAGGAATCTGTAAAGTGGTTTTTATATAGACAAATTCCTCTTTTGACGTCACTTCCGTCAACTTTAAAAGCAAAAAAGTCCATGAAGATGACATTTTAGGAAAGGAAGATATATTACAAATCTTCTCAGAAGGTTTCAAATATGCTAAATATGTAAAATCCCCAACCATTGCATAGGCACTTTAACTGACCACTGAAAAAAGGCTCGCACATGCAGACGGTCAAGTTTTCCTTGACAAGTTCCTTGGTAGCTTTCCTTGCTCGTGTGTACGATGAACACGTTTTCCCCCAACAATTTTCCTTGACAAGTTACAATTGCTCGTGTGTACGGTTGGACAAGTTTTCCTTGACGGCAATGATCGCGTAATAAGCTTAGGAGATGGATCTTGTCAAGTTTTCCTTGACGACTATATACACACGGACAAATTTCCTTGTTCAAAAGCTGGCATGACCAGCTTTTGAACAAGGCTCCTTGTCAAGGAAAAACTTGTCAATTTGTGTCGTACACACGAACAAATAAAATTTGTCAAGGAAAAACTTGTCAAGGAAAACGTGGTCGTCGGTGCGGGGCTTAACCATCATAATCATCTTTTCTCTGGCGAGACTCTTTCTTTCATGAGTAAAATGATGTGAGTCCTTATTCTCAAATACAAAGACTAGAAATAGCAATGCAAGTATAGATTATAAACCAAATTTATGTAAAACTTCAACCTTTAGAGACTCGTATTCAGAATCGTATTGTCCTTTGTACTTCTGCACTTTTTTCTTATTATGTGGAACTTTTACAAACATTTGACAGTGATCGGATAAGAACATTTAAGACTTTTTGTTCGAAATGTCGTTCGACAAATATTAGGGCAGTTTGTTGTTGCTGAATTTAACTTTCTAGCATATATGATTATTTATTTTATCTAATTCTGTAATAATTATATATCAAGTTTATGTAAGTGTATTCTGTATTGTAATATGTGCGGGGCTTAGCTTGACTGGGCCGAGTCCTTTCTTAATTTGCCCTGGAAAGTTATTAAATAAAAAAATAATAATAAAAAAATATAAAAGGGCCTTATTTGGAACAGAGTGTATGAAGAAACAGGTTTTCATCCAGCTCGTTCCATAAATCGTAGGAGCATACAGTATATAAGCGATGAGTAATCGTTATGTCATGAGTGCTGAAGTGTTTCAGTGTACAGTGTAGTTCGATGACGGGCCTAAACCGTTTCAATCATCCAAATTCGTGTGAGCTCGATTTTATCAATACGATAAGTCAAAAAAGCCAATTGAAAGGTTATCTATAAAAGTAAAGTGGTGTGCATTAGCAATTTGTCGATCAAATGTAAACAGATCTGCAAACCACAGATATATAATCCAGGCAGCACGTGCATGTGAAGTGAAATAGATAGAGAACAGACTATAAATTATAAATATGTGAAACTTTCTCTGAGAAAGGATGTGTTGAAATTATGATGGAAACAACAAGGTTAAATGTTAATACCCTCAGATGATCGATGGTGCGTCATGAATTCTTGGACGAAAAACCCGCCAAGTGTAAATCTGGTAAACGACGAGTTTTCCGTCTTCAGTTGATTCAATCCGTATAATTTCCTGTCGTTAAGACGTACTAGGTCAGATCGGCAAGCTTATATACCTTATTAGACGAGAAACCCATCTTAGATTTACATCAGGACGGCTTTGGTTAATTAATAAAGCCGGAAAGATCGACCAGGACGACTATACTATATACCAAGCACGTCTGAACTCTGAATATCTTGCCAAGTAGAGTAGTAGACTAGGGAGTATAAGAAAAAGTTGAAAGCATTTCCTTCATTCGTCTAAAGATTCAAATCTTTCAGTGTAACCAATGCTTCTTGATTAAGTACTGTATTTCATACTGATATGAAACTTTTTGCTTTCGTTCCGACAATTCTTGGTTTGCACTTGACGTCATGGCACGCCACCCATGTATTTACTTTAACAAAATAAATTGAATAGCGAAGCGCACAGATGACGTCAAATTCATGTTTGTCTGAGTTTATAATTTATTCTTGCATTTCCAACAAAAGAAAATGGTTCATTAGAAATCCCTCGAGATTAAATTTTGGTTTGTTTGTCTGAGTTTTGGTCTATAAATAGTAACTGTGCGCTTCGCTATTTAGCGCAGATTTTCCTCCAACATGGTCGCCGTATCTTTGTCTCCTAAATCTCAAGGGATTGATTGCAAACCACTAATAGCTACATTGCAAATGCTTCTGAACCTCTCTCATCGATTTTTCAAAGTTCATGATTATTCATCATCACTGATTGGCTTCCGTCTTTAATTCATACCAGACAACAATTCGTAAGTCGGATATGTCATGATATACAGTCTAGTCAAGCGTAATGGTGGAAAAGTCAGCATCGATCCCGAGAAAAACACCAATTACATGAGCTTTTCATGAGCTTTATTACAGTTCATTGCATAGCTCTAGTAGTGGTCTTGATTATTGAAAAGTTTTATATTCGCAAAGTTTATCTAAGTGAAGAAATCGTGTTTCCAGTAAATGCAGAAAACCTAATTTGCATAAAATCTGTCGCTTACCACAAACACAATTGCTCTAGATACGCAAGCTTAGCGTGCGCAGAGGACATTTTATTTTATAAGGCCAGTGAACCGGTCGATCTTAAAAATCATCTCTCAGAATGCACGAAATACCATTTCCGAGACTCTAAACTCCAAAATTTCCCGGGGGAGGATGCCCTCGCCTCCACCCCTAAACGTGCCTCTGGTGGGCCACTTCTACGACACTTCCCGGTAAAAGTTTCGAGCCCAACCGCCCTGACCCACACTGCTGCATGTTGTGGCTGCATGTTGTGTTCTTTTTTTCCCACGTGAGATTATTTCTCTTGGCAATAAACATTTAATTCAATTATAAACATGTTTGTTCTTAGAAAATTGTCAAATAATTATCATGCACTAAACTAGCCAAGAATAGTATAATCCTCTTGACCCGATCTGGCACAGATGATAAAAAATAGACTCTCACGGTGACATGATCTCGGTGCCAGATCTAAGAAGTATAATATATGTATTTTGTTTCTCAACTGATTATCGTTACTGGAGTATTAATTACACAATATATACTGCGTGTAAATATATATTGTGCGTGAAACTCGAGTAAATAAATTTTTTAGTTCATTTATTAGTTTTTAGTTCACTGTTTTACCATCATGTTATAATCTATACATGTTTATGCTCTACTTAGTATTGAGCTCTCTCAGAAGACAGTGTCAACAACCTACGTGAAAGATTATATATATATATATATATATACATGCGCACTTCACGCTATCTGAATGTATTTCACCGATGCTTTCCCACATGCGGTTGTCACCGACGATCGCATGTGTATAAGTAATTGGTGAAATTCGTTCAGATTGTTCCAAGCTACACTGATGAGCTGTTGTACAGCGAAACACCGTGTCTGTAGATTGAACTATATATATATATATATATATATATATATATATATATATATATATATATATGTATTATAGATATTAGATAGAGACGTGCCTTGCAGTAATCAGATGTATGAGGCTACTGATTCACCTTGGACACTGCAATCTTAATCTTGATAATAATCTTCTCCTGGCATTACATTGAGAATAAGAAAGGGCGATTATAACATAAGACTTGTGGTTAATGAAATATGTACTTACAGACGTCAAGATTCGTGCATTCCGTTTGTCTACCGTCTCAAAACTCTCAAGTCGAAAGTGTTTTTTTGGCCACAACAATAATTAGATTAAGTGGAGTAAGTAGTTCAGGATTTTTTTACTTTCCTTTTCAAAAAAAATATGGATTGCGACTGAATGAGAAGGTTTCGATTTTTGCTTGTTTTGACTCAAACATAGACATTTGAGGACTTATAGTAAAAAAGACATTCACAAAGCGATGAAACACTACGTACCTATTCTATTTATTAACTGTGATTTTCCTAATTAGAGAAATAAGATAAAATAAAATACTAAAGACCAATTCGGACAGGAAAGAGTATTACCTCGTTATGGCATTTTCACCTATATAATTCGTATACCATTGTTAACTTGCCAGCCTAATCTCGAACTGATGACATTGCGCCTTTGATGCGCTTATATTTACTCTGGTCCTGCGTCAAAACACTGTATTCAGTTTTGCTTTGTTCAGTGAAAAACATCATTTTTTTGATAAACAGGCTTACACTGTCGTGGCAATAGAAGCGTTGCTAAAATATTGTTGCAATATATTCGTCAAGCTGAACAATTCATTTGATAAGATTCGTTGACAACTTCCTGTTTTGAATTCTGTTTTGAATTTGATTGGTGTTTGGCAAATAATCCTTTTTCTCATTGGTTGTTTAAAAACCAGAAACAAATCAAATGCAAAACAGGAAGTTAGCAATAATTTTCATCAAACATAGCAAATGAATTGCAAAATGTTTTTAGGAACGCTTCTATTGCCATGACAGTAAAGGGAACTCCTGTCAAAAAATAGATAATTCTTAAATAAAAGGCTTTAAAGTACAGGAGCATGTCTAAAATGTTGGCAATTTTACAATCTTTTATAGTCGGGAAATAACGTTTTCATTTTCGTAATTTATGTTGTTGGACGCCGTCTTTACGATCTATTTTGACGACTCGAAATTTGTGCAAGCATTGATATTATTCCAGTTTTGACGTCATTGAGGCTAATGATAAAAAACCCCACTGAAAATAAAACACCCATTAAAAGTCCATAAAATTCCTTCGAAATCTATAGAAATCCCTAAAAATCTTAGGAAATCCATTCCTGGAAACTTTCCAAATGAATCTCAAAAATCTCCAAAAATCTCATATAGTATTTTGAACTAAAAATCTCGTACGCTTTTCAGGAATGATACACCCTTCGGGAGTTCCGCTTTATTACTTTAAGGTGGCTCCCTACGGTAATTTCAATAGAGGACTGGTGACTAGAAATAGTATCGCTACGCATGCGTAAACAGCGATCTTGTCGTTTCGAAATTCTATGACCGCGCCGACACGGATGCCAGACCTGTAGACGTTTTCTTCGGTGAATTTTGGTAAAATTTTGTGAATAAGTAGTTTATAAAAATTTCTAAAGTATATATCATTTAAAAAAAATTTCATAAGACATAACTTTTTTAAATCGATAATTTTTATAGCGAAAAATCTGTCCCTACAACCTACCTTCATTTTTTGCATGGATATTCTCTACAACAATATCTATCATCTCAGCAATTTTTAAGAAAATTCACAGAAGCAAACAGAAGACATGCCGCTTCAATTATGCAATGTTTGAAAATATACCAAAATTCAAACGTCATTATTACTATGGTAACAGCAAATAATTGAACTTTTTAATAAATATTTTATATCTGCAATAGTTCTGCTATAGTAAGGTCTACTTAGTATTTATCTAACAAATGTTTTAAACTTATGAATAACATTAGATAACGAGCGTATGAAACAGCGCGCATTTATTTAAACTATAGGGAGCCACCTTAACAAGCTTCGTACGTAGTAATGCATGTATTGAAAAACTCCAACAGAATTAGGTAAAAAAGTGACGACATGAGGTGCGTTTCTCATCTCTACACGTTTCTGTACACAAAATATCCCATTGACGGTTTGCAATCAATCCCTTGAAATTTAGAAGACAAAGATATGGCGGCCATGTAGCTGTTAATTAATGAGATTGTTTTGGAGTTGAAGTTCATCAAACATAGCCGCCATGACGTCAACTCAAGTGCAAACCAAGAATAGACATCCATGTTGTTACAAAACTGTTTTGTCAACAAATATAGACTAAACCCGTCAGCCAAACAGCCTTGTCTTCAATGCAAATACTGAAAAATAGCTATAAATGTATAAAAGGTCTTTATTTCACCAAACTAAAAAAATCTATCCAAAACACTGCCTACGCGCAGCATTCTACGTTTATACATTTTCTTTCTTTTATACTTTTATTAACATTTGTATCTAACTGATACCGGAGAAACAATAGGACTCGAGGTCCCTTACAAGGTTGTTCTCCTAAGATCGCATTGTTGATTTTACGGAGGGGGGAAAACCGGAGAACCCGGAGAAAAACCCTCGAAGCACAGGAGAGATCATAGATCATATGAATATGATTATATGAATATGATATGAATATGATACGATTTTATAAATAACCTTGTGATTTCTTATAGCTTATATAGTTAACAAAAGTATTAATATTATTACATTAAACCATATTATTGTTATTATTATTATTATTATTTAATGATCGTTTTCACTCATGGCCCCATTATTTAAATAATTATTTAAATGAGAATATTATTATTTAAATAAGAAAATCATTTCATTATTTGTATAGGTAATAGCATGCGGTTTTGAGTGCAATTTGGGAAAAACATGCACAAGTGAGATTTTCAAAGACTATCAAAACTACACGAGTCCGAAGGACGAGTTATTAGAAGTCGAGTTATTGCTATTTGAGGTGTCTTTGAAAAACTCACGAGTGCATGTTTTTCCAAATTGCGCGAAAAACCATGCTATTACTTATTAATGATATGCATGAAAAAATGCCCAAGTCAACTGTACTTTAACTTACATTTACAGTTCCCTTTCGCCAGTGCCCACTCCTCGTATATTTGGTTGTTTAAAAACGTTTTGCTTCTTCTACCACTACTCAAGAAATTATACTAAACGCACTACGAATCTTCTAGTTTTCTTGCAGGTACTTTACTTGACAACAATAAGGAATAATTAGCTTCAAATGTTAACGAATTGTTCTTCTCCGTTTCAAATCTTGGCCGCCATATTTATTTATTTTGTGCAGAAAGAGCCTGGACACGAGGTTGGAAAATTGCCATCCGTCAAAATCCGTTGTAGAACGTGATTGGCTCTTTTCAGTTTTTATTGTTTTAGATTGGCTTATTTGCTTCAGAAATTTGCACTGTATTTCCTTTTTTCTGCACTGTATTTCCTTAAAACAGCACTGCTCTTAGCCAATCAACATTGAGAAATTTTTTCATGTATATTATTAAAATAAGAATAGAGCTAAATTCCCATAGGTTAAAGATGGTACACCAATGTGGCCGCATTTAGTTGTTTTGATTTACCAATATGGCCGCCATGACGTCAGATGAAAACGGTCTATTATTATTATTATTATTATTATTATTATTATTATTATTATTATTATTATTATTATTATTATTATTATTATTATTATTATTATTATTATTTTATTATTATTATTATCATTATTATTATTATTATTATTATTATTATTATTATTATTATTATTATTATTATTATTATTATTATTATTATTATTATTATTACCAACATTATCATCATGCATCATATTAAGGTGGCTCGATAGGAATAAATTATAAAAAATCATATTTTTTCCTCTAAAACGTTTTGCAGTTCTTGTACATTTGTGCCTCAGTCGAGTTCCTTGCACGGCCCTAGCGTTACTCTTGAGTGTTGAAAAGTATTAGACATTCCACGACTTTCAGGAGGGGAGAAATCTTTGTTCTAGTAAGTTCAGAATTTCTAATTTACATTAAAACAAATGTGATTTGTCCAGATACACAAATGCTACAAGTGTAAAACTTTTCAATTATCAGTACGGACACTAGGGCTATGCAAGGAACTAGAATGAGGCACAAATGTGCACTGCAAAACGTTTTCGAGGAAAAAATATGATTTTTTATAATTTATTCCTATCAAGCTAGCCACCTTAATATTCTTATCAATATTATCGATATCAATATTATTATTACTCGTCTGTCTCTTTCTTTTCAGTTTTCATTTCAAGCAAACACAATTCCAATTCTTTTCCTTGGTCAAAATATACAACAGTACATGCTTGCCTGCAGGTCATTAGTTTTCTAAAACGCGTGCGCGCAAGCAGCACTAATCCCACGAGAATGAATAGACATACCACCACACCAATTAATACCAAAAACTTGTCCTTCTCAAGAAGCCCAATGTATTCAACGTGCATCCGGCTTGTTCTTGTGTGTCCAGGAGTAACATATCTAGACTTAGTTGTTAGTTGGGATGTCGACGCTGCCTCAGCTGTCTCTATTTTCAAGGAAGACGACGTTCCTATAAGAATTAGAGGTAAGTAAAATCGTCTGGCGTTAGCCAAAATAAAATACCAATTAAGACCGATTTGGACAGGAAAGACTGTTAAAACTGGCGAGATAAAAAGGTGGTGAATTAGGATGTTAGTTTAATTAAGAAATACTGATGTTAAAGGCTACGTCCACACGTATACGTTTTCGTAGCGTTTTCATATTGTTCTCCGTCCTCAAGGGAATAGAAAACAATGGTCTACTTACCTGAAACAATATGAAAACGCTACGAAAACGTATACGTGTGGGCGTAGCCTAAAATTTGAGCCAAACACATTTATTATGATGAAGGCAGCCGTATACCGTGACCGTCAAGGCGTCATAAGCAGAGCCCTGGAATTGTATGATATATTTATTTCTAAGTAATAGATACAGCATGAGCAGCCGATCTGTATCTGATTTACAAGGCGAGCCGTAGTAAATCAGATACAGATCGGCTGCGAATGCTGTATCTTTCTTAAAATACAAATGCATCTAAGTAATCAAGTTCACCAACTATTTTAGCGATATACTCTATTTTAGCCGAGAAAATCGAAGCTAAAGTTTATGTAAATCAGGACGATTCTGTATCCGATTTACAACCTCTGCTACGGTATTGATTTCTTTTGTGTTTTCCTCATGAATTATTAATGAGTTTTTTAAGGACAATTAGAGGTCTGGCATGCACTCAGAAGTTTTCCTAAATGTATCTTGGCTTTATATGTGCAACAAATCAGAAAGTACAACATTCAGTAAAACAAAAGTTATAGAACATTTCCGAACACCTATATACTAACACTTAAAGGGTTTATGCAGCAAAAAAAAAGTTTGGGAGAGACTCGTTTGCCAGTAAAGACCTGCCTAATATGAACGAGTTTTCCGATTGGCTATAAATAACCAATCACATTGTCGATTATTAATTCGTTCCCATGCTCCTTACTGATTAGGATTAGGGGAAGGTGTTGGGTTACCCACGTTTGCATCTCACTTCGTTCTTTAGATATTGAGATTTGTTTTATAAATAACATCACTTCAAAAACTCATTAATATTCATGAACCAAATTGTCCACTAATATGCACGTATTTGATCATGTGCAAGTCTTTTATACCTGATAAAACTACTATGAATATTAACTAACGTGAAATTTTATATAAAGAATACTAATGAACGTGAAATGTTATATAAAATTTCATCCTAATTAGCAAATCTATTGTCGGCGTTTTTGAAGCTATTCAAAACACTCGTAGTCGCGTTTTATCAGATCTAAAACACTCGCGCTACGCGCTCGTCTTTTAAATCTGATAAAACGCTCCTACTCGTGTTTTAAATATTACTTAGACGTCAGTCACACTGCATAATGACTTGTTGAAAAATCTTAAATATCAATTTGAAAAATCACTTTTAACTATACATGTGCTTCTGTGTAACGCAGGACACTATACATGAAAAATTTCAAGTGCATGATTTACTTGAAATATTGCAAGAATATAGTCATGATTTTCCAACAAGTGGTCATTATACAGTGTGACGTATAAGTGATGTTATTTGCATATCACCCAACTGATCTCAAGAACGAAGTGAGATATGGTTGAGCTCCAAACGTCCATCTTTATAACTTCAAAAGTTCTTTGAAATAAGAGTGTCTCTCCCGCACTTACTTTTCGCAGCATAAGCCCTTTAATTTTGACAGAGCATATCCGTAACTAAACACGTCTAATATAGCACGTCTTGACCAAAATAAACCAAATTATTAGTATTGCTAGTGGGTTGCACGTTATGTCATGGCGGCCATGTTGGTTGGTAGGTACAAAAGAATATTATATTAGATGCTATTGTAGACCTAACTCTCAGGGGATTGATTGCAACCCACCAATATAACTTTTTCATGTTAGTAATTAAAGAGCCAACTGGACGACTTAAGCCGGTTTTCCACTAGGTGGAAATTTTTGCACGCGGAGCGGGATTTTTCTTTGTCTTTTCTAATTAGTTCCACCCGAGAAATCACAAGACAAAGAAAATTTCCGCTCCGCGCGCAAAATTCCCCCTAAAACAGGCTTAAGGGAAATTTTAGAGCCCTTTGGTCAAACATACTTATGGGCCTTATACTACCTTATACTACGCCCCACCCACCCTTCCCCCAGTTCATCTTTTCTTTTTTCAAACAGACTTCACAGTTTGACAACAACTTTAAATTGCAATTATAATCTTTGATGTATCGCGGTTTAAATATTACTTATAAACCTCACAACCTTATACCTCGGCTCGCAATAACAATCGAACCCCGTCACAAGCTCTTTTCCTATTGAATTCTTTAGAAAACCTCCTTGATCATGTTATAAATAACTTAAGCATCTAACCCTCAGTTTATTAGCGATATAAACTTTGGGTTAGGTGTTTGAATTTACAGGGGAAAGTAAAAACCCAAATAAACGAGCAACACAGCTATAAAGGGTTCCCAATCATCATGTCAGTGGAATAACCATAAAGGGCCCCATGCAGAGCTGTGCATGATAAACTATAAGCTAAGCATAACCTCACCGTAAGAGGCTTCCGCTTCATGGTCGGTCATGGCAGAAATAAAGCCATAGAGCTTGAGGGGCTTTATTCTTGGTTTTCATCTGACGTCACAGCGGTCATATTGGCCACAGAGGCCATATTGGTGCACACCTTTATCCTATGGGAATTTAACTCTATTCTTATTGAAACATTTCGTATTGTACCTTTTTCTGCATGTATACATATGTCTTGAAGAACAATTAATGTATGGTTGCTCTTATAATTTTGATGACATAATTTGCTGGACATCTTTTTCATTCACTATTAAATTTTACAGCAGTAATACTCGAGATGCTTGTTATCTCAAGCGATTTTCTTTACCTTCTAACTAGATTGCATTATTGTTTGACAAATTGTTGTAACGAAAATATTTAAATACTGTATAAACTCATTCCTGTCCGAGGGCTTCCCCAGAGGTGAATAAAATCGTCTGGCGTTAGCCAGAATAAAATACTAAAGACCAATTCGGACAGGAAAGAGTTAAATTAGTCAATTAAGTCAAATTTTGTGATTTGTTATATAGTTATGTTAATTTGATTGACCTACTTAAAGCTTTACTACCATACTTTATGACTATAGCTTTTAGTACCATAGCTTTAATAGTCAATGAGTAGAGTTGTTAGCACTTAGCCTTCTGTGCCTTGCTGGCTTTACTCTGAGAGTCTGAGTTGACTGAGTTCTTTATCAAAGTTAAAACACAGCATGGCCTGTGAGCATACAGTAAACAATTTTGTCAAAAATCTTGTTCAGCTCTAGATCTGAATACAAGGTTGTTATATACAATTCCATCAATTTTGTCAAGAATCTTGTTCAGCTATGAATACAAGGTTGTTACAAGTACACAGTTGCATCATTGTTTTTACCATAGTAGCTATAGGCATTAAACGCAGTAGATACATGCACGCCTGGGCGTGCCTATTTTTTTAATGAGGCGCCTTTTGTAATGAACTACTGGTACCCCCTCCCTTTCCCCGTCAGGCCTGAGAGCGAAAAACATTGCAAGTGAAAAACCGGCTTAAAAGTCGATGACATAGATTATATATCGAAAGTAGCATATTGCGGTTAGCAATGCATGCATTTTACCTTCACTCAATAACGGTGTCACTGTCATATTGGGCATAGGCGATAAAGTGTGTTGGGTGGCTGCAAGAACTGTGCCTACAAAGAGTTTAAAAAAAATCATGTTAAGTTCTCAAATGTTCCTCAATGTCCACAAATACGCGAGTTTCAGTGTGTTGCGCGCGCATCATTTTGCAAAGGAATTGGCGGGCTCTTCATAAAGTAAGCAATGGAAAACAGACTTGCCAGCGGAGCCAACAACAGCAGAATAACACTGTTAAACATCCAGAAACTGTATCTGTACTTTGTTTATTTTAAACAGTATGTTTACTTTGAATTGAGTTTACCAGTTTTTTTGAAAAATGATGCAGCTTTTTATAAAAAAATACTTCAAAATTCGTCGATTCAACATCCCAAAATCAACGGGAAAAAATTTCAATTAAATATTTTTTCATCATATTCGGATTCTACGTGCTTTAACTCATTCCTGTCCGAGGGCTTCCCCAGAGTTGAATAAAATCGTCTGGCGTTAGCCAGAATAAAATACTAAAGACCAATACGGACAGGAAAGAGTTAATACATGTATAAAGCGAAAAATGTAATTTGCCTTGAGTTGACCCAAGGGAGCACGTTAGAATGTGATACGTCTTGTAAACCTACCTAAAGTTGTTGACGTTTTGTGCGAGTCGCCGATTTCGATAAAACCGCTGACGATATATGAGCCCCCGACGAGTGATCCGAATACTCTCCGAAGATACGCGAGGGCGGAGCGAGATATCTTCGTGATATTATTCACAGCAGGACGTAAGTTGTTTTCGTTGATTGATTTATCATGAAAAAGTTATGTCATTTTGAATTTTTATTGTCAGAATCGCGCCATCGCGGGTTTGTTTATACCGAAGAAGCCCACAACATATACAAAAGGAGTTAGATTGCAAGGTCAACCAACTGAATCGTGCAACTTTTGGGAAGTTTCTGTTTCATTTATTTCCTTCGTGAGTTCGCGCGAGAAGAAGAGGAGACGAGTTTGTGGAACGATCGACCAGTACGAGTACTGATCCTTTTGTGTTAAAACTATTCATTATTTTTAATAAAATTCTTACAAGAACTTTAATAGGGTAGTTGGTAGTTACTGAACGAGTCGTAGAATATGATAATTTTAGTGTATTTGGCTCGATCTTTATACGATCTACTGCTACGAGCATAAGGAGAAAAGCTATTTCGAAACGGACCATTTTATTGGCTGAAAGCCAACACGTGGTTGGTAGTTGCACTCCCCTTCTCTCTTCCCTTCCCGCCCTCGCGTATCTTCGGAGAGTATTCGGCTCACTCGTCGGGGGCTCATATCGTCAGTGGTTTTATCGAACTCGGCGACTCGCACGGAGAAGAAGAGCCTGCACGCGTAGTATTGTTTTTTAGTAGTAGCTTTTTTAGTAATGAGCCCCCGACTAGCGAGCCGAATACTCTCCGAAGAACCGCGAGGGCGGAGCGGGAAGGGAGAGAGAAGGGGAGTGCAACTACCGAGCACGTGATGGCTTTCAGCCAATAAAATAGTCCGATTAGAAATTGCTTTTCTCCTTATTCTCGTAGCAGTCAGTGGTAGCAGTAGATCGTATATATAGATCATATAAAGATCGAGCCAAATACACTAAAATTATCATATTCTACGACTCGTTCAGTAACTACTAACTACCCTAGTAAAATTCTTGTAAGACTGATTTCATTAAAAATAATGAATAGTTTTAACACAAAAGGATACTCGTACTGGTCGATCGTTCCACAAACTCGTCTCCTTTTCTTCTCACACGAAGGAAATATTATGAAACAGAAACTTCCCAAACGTTGCACGATTCAGTGGGTTGACCTTGCAATCTATCTCAATACCGAAGAAGCTACCCACGACATATACAAAAGGAAGTTCATCTTGGAGCGTTGACGTCGACTTAAGCTTATCAATGAAAGCCAACAGTTTTATCATCAGAGTCCAAATTGATAAATCATTCAACGAAAACAACTTACGTCTTGCTGTGAATATCACGAAGTTCGGGTTTTTCGCGTTGGTTGTCTCCGGTACTCGCGTATCATCATTGTGCATAGCAATACTCTATGTGCACAGCAACAAGCTATGTCCCAACCCCCCAAAGGAGAGCCGGCTCGCAGGCTGCTCGTGAGAAGGCTCTGGGAACGAGATTGTTGGCTTACATGACGTCAATGCTGGGATATGACAAGGGGTTTCCCACTGATCAGTGTGGGGTTTCCCCATTGATGGGGGAATTCAATTCCCTTCAATTAGCTAGCCATCTTAATTTAGATGTTAAAAAACACAAACACAGCTATCACAGCATATATCTATATCATATGATAAACCCACTTCGCCATTCATTCTACTTTATTTGAAATTAACAGATTTACTCTGAATATAATAGTTAGTACGTAAACTTTACCAAAATCTGCTTGCTCGGCATTTTAAATTCATGCGGGCTCAGCATATTTTAACGCATTGGCCAACTTCAGTACTTTACAGGTAAAAAAATCATAAAACGTTTAAAGTATAGTTTTATGAGAAACTCACCGGCATTACAGGAATGGTGGCAAGAATCCACATCGTCCTTATGCTCTTCAACACACATTGTAGCCGGGTGAGGGCAGTTCACACAGTCATCGACAAACCCAGAATAATATTGATCATTTGGACAGCTTGCCCTTGCCACGACCTTAATCACTAATGAACTTAGCATGATGATAAACACGTAAGTGAAAACATTGGTGAAAATAAATGACTTCATCTTCTCAAGATTGATAGGCGATGATCATCAGTTGAGTGCTTCTGACTTAATGACAGCTGTTACTTTGAATGGTTCATGTATATATGCATAAATCGTGCAGAACAAGAACCATTCATTAAATGCAAATTTACTGTTTACCTGAATGCATTAGTCAAAATGAAAAAACTTCCCACTTCCGCAAACCGTTGTGCATTTCAATTACAGACGCGTTTTCAAAAATACTGTAGCGGTTAATACAGAAGATCGAGGTATAGTTTAGCCGTGCCTGTAGTTTAGTCAACATGTTAATTTCAAGTTTTGTACAACACACACTATTAGAGGAAATTATATATTTCGGTCGAATACCAAAATATCCACAATTAAAATAATGAGTTATCAGATAATTTATAGTTCCTTTTAATGACACGATCCACTACTGAGAAAAGTGTATACCTGCATGTATATTTGTCTCACAGTTGTTTGATGGCAAGCTGACTCAAATTCCCCTAAGCGCGCGAACCGCTTCAGCCACCGTTTATTTAAAAAAGATGAGTGCTAATGAGACGAGTTACTCGGCAAAGTCGCCCACGCATTACAATGGTTTCACATGCCACGAGTAGTTTCCGAATTCCGATTGTCTTCATAACTGGCGCGTGCGCTGTTGCGACGAATTCAACTCGGGATCTCGACTATAGCCGAGTTACCCGCCTGTCTCATATAAACACTGCCGGGATAGCATACATGCCGAGTAACTCGGCTCCATATAAACAGGCCCTTATAGCTTTATGTTTTGTTCCTTTTTCACTTTTTTGTTTAGTCTAATTGCTCGGGCTACTGTATAGTAGCCGAGTCTTCGGCTGTGTTTCATGTGTTTTCATTTTGGGTGCCACGAATTTGCAACGTTGTACAATTAACTTCCGGTCTGGTCGAGCCTACGTAAGTTCCATCAGACACTGCAAACTAGACGACTGCGTACGAGAAAAGGCATGATGTATTTCCAAGCTGGTAAATCCATATAAACAAAAGAATTACCATTCATTATTTGGTCTAAACGTCGAAACTTTGAGGTTGCCACGCAACATGGCACATTTAACATCTGTAAATGAAACGTTTGAGTGCAATCGCTCAACCAGTTAACATTTCGTTTGAATGTTATGTCAGTATACTATAACTACCCTGCGAGAAGAGCCTTTTCCTTATTTCTTCGCTGAGAGAGAGGAAGAAAACGGAAGGCTCTGCCGTATTCGTGACTGATTTCCATTGCGCATGATGTCAATCGCTTGGTTACAATCTCAGTCGAAATCAGGGCAGAAAACCAACAAAACCGGTTAAACGGGTCTTAAACGGATTACTTCGTCCTAAATCTTGGACGAAGACAAACACGAATATGGCAGAGCCTTCTTTTCCTCCTCAGTATAGTTCCTCTCTCTCAGCGAAGAAATGAGGAAAAGAAGGCTCTGCTCGCAGGGTAGTCAGTATCTGACAAAATATTTGTGCATCGTATCAGTGCATGGCGAGGGTTTTCCAATAGAAATCCATCGTTATATACATACGAATATATAACTTCAACATTCTTTTAGTTGTGGCAGTTGTACATGTTAACTCTAAAAATAAGTAAAACTGTAGAGAATGGATTTTGTTGTAGGTTGAAAAAATTTGTTGAAAAAAGTAGACTCCAGTTCTACTTGCTGCAACATGCGGATTCATCTTGCAACAAAATCATTGTTGCGTGACAATGTTTAAGGTGGCGGTAATACGTGCAACAACGCTATTCAACTTGCAACGCAACATTAATGTAGCAGCAACTTGTTTCCCGTATTACCTCACCTTAGTATAAATACACCGGTGATTATAGAAAATCACGCGCGCTGATTGGTCGAGCTACTTCGGATTAATTCTCGATAATCACCTGCAGCGTTATTCAAAATGGCCGCCAGCCAAGTTGTCAATGCGACAGACGAGGAAATTAACAATTTTAAAGAAAATGTTGTTCCTAAAAGTACGAAAATGTGTATTTATATTAAAACAATAATTCCCCTCAGGCTCAGTAAATATCGGTGAATAATAACCTCGACTTCGTCTCGGTTATTATACACCGATATTCAGCTCGCCTTCGGGGAATAATTGTTAATTAATTAGTGTCTGCGTAGCATGTGGTGCAGAACTGGTATTAACCCCCTTTCATTCCCATCGGTGCATTTGGCACTTTCTATTTTTTATTCTGTCTAACGCCAGACGATTTTATATTCGTCAAGGGAAGACCTCCTGATATGATGGGCTTTTAGAAGCCATTTACAAAATTCGTGCCCATTCCGTATCGGAATAAAGGCGGCAGCTCGGTTTTGCCTCGTCTGTATACCCGATACAGAACGGCTGACATGGCCACCCATTTTGTAAATAGTATACATATCCCTCAACACCATGCAATATTTATAATAATCATACAAAAGCATTTTCATCAGTAAATCGCTGGAGTTTTACTTTTAACAGAATCTCCTGCTCTTTTTCCTTTGTTAAAAATACCATCTCGATTACATTCTTGTTAAATAACTAATACCTATCGTAATTTCATTTATTTTTTTTAATTTACGGAGACTAGAGTTTCTAGATATGTCTTGGACACTTACTCTATATACTATAGCGCATACAGGAACGGTTGACAAACGTTGTGTTGAAATCATTTTACATGCTGATGCGAATTATGAAGTAACCAAATACACGCGCCAAATAAAAGCTTACAAAAATTACGATTATGAGTAAATTAATAAATATACAAAAGAATTACGAACACTCCGAAAAGGGTTAGCATTTTTATTTCACCATTCGAATATCTATCTGATATCTATCTTGCAGTCGCAAAGATGGATGAAACGTGGAATAAGAATATATTCATTTGACCCTTTTCGGAGCTTCCATTGTTTTGTAATGTATAAAAGTTAACTGTATAATAAAACGATAAAATGGTCCTGATCTGCATAACGTTCCAGGCTAATTCTTTCTTTTTTTCTAGTAATATGCATCACTCTGCATTCTCAAAAATATTACGTCCTCTTCTGTTGCAAAAAAGCTCAATTTTGGGTTAAGATGAGATACTGCCTGTGTCTTCTTCCATATCCATGCAGTTAAAATGCTCTACACCACTAACATCCTAAGCGATGTTGTCCTAAACGAATTCATGTTTTTCTTCCCACAGATTTTGTTTCGGAAAGCCAGTATAAGTACGAATGATACGTGGAGTGATTGTCGTTGGTGGCCCGAGACTTCAACAACAAACGTGTAGTTTGCCGGATGATGGCCAGTAGTTCCCCATGCTGGAAGGCGAGGAACAGTAATTTGAAAACATCAAGGTACACAAGAAATTGAATTCGTGATCCATGCCACGATGCTCATTTGACGATGCGAGGCTCCACGGACCATTTAGAATAGCGTAGGTTGATTACCTTCGGTATAGGTCCCTGTGCGGTTTGCAGGTCATTCAGTAGTCGAGGGAGAAAGGCAGTAACTTGATAATTAATGGGGGTCAACAAGAGGTCGAATTCAGGATTCTTGTCAATCATTTCAAACACAAAGTGAAAATCTGACGAAATAGCACTTGATTTTAAATAGCATTGATTCTAGCGTTCCTAGAACTTCCCCAAAGTTGCACGATTCAGTGGGTTGACCTTGCAATCTATCTCGATACCGAAGAAGCCCACGACATATACAAAAGGAAGTTTATCTTGGAGCGTTGACGTCGACTTAAGCTTATTCATGAAAGCCAACGGTTTTATCATCAGAGTCCAAATTGATAAATCATTCAACGAAAACAACTTACGTCTTGCTGTGAATATCACGAAGATCGGGTTTTTCGCGTTGGTTGTCTCGGTATTCGCGTATCATCATTGTGCATAGCAATACTCTATGTGCATAGCAACAAGCTATTTCCCAACCCCCCAAAGGAGAGCCGGCTCGCAGGTAGCCTGGTACCCTCGCAGGCTGCTCGCTTATGCGTGAGAAGGCTCTGGGAACGAGATTGCTGGCTCACATGACCTCAATGCTGAGATATGACAAGGGGTTTCCCACTGATCAGTGGGGTTTCCCCATTGATGGGGAATTCCCTTCAATTAGCTAGCCATCTTAATTTAGATGTTAAAAAACACAAACACATGCAGCTATCACAGCATATATCTATATCATATGAGAAACCTACTTCGCCATTCATTCTACTTTATTTGAAATTAATAGATTTACTCTGAATATAATAGTATAAACTTTACCGAAATCTGCTTCCTCGGCATTTTAAATTCATGCGGGCTCAGCATATTTTAACGCATTGGCCAACTGGTGAAAAATTCATGAAACGTTTAAAGTATAGTTTTATGAGAAACTCACCGGCATTACAGGAATGGTGGCAAGAATCTACATCGTCCTTATGCTCTTCAACACACATTGTAGCCGGGTGAGGGCAGTTCACACACTCATCGACAAATCCAGAATAATATTGACCATTTGGACAACTTGGCCTTGCCACGACCGTAATCACTAATGAACTTAGCATGATGATAAACACGTAAGTGAAAACATTGGTGAAAATAAATGACTTCATCTTCTCAAGATTGATAGGCGATGATCATCAGTTGAGTGCTTCTGACTTAGTGAACAGCTGTTACTTTGAATGGTTCATGTATATTCATAAATCGTGCAAAACAAGAACCATTCATTAAATGCAAATTTACTGTTTACCTGAATGAAAAAAACTTCCCACTTCCGCAAACCGTTGTGCATTTCAATTACATACGCGTTTTCAAAAATACTGTAGCGGTTTATACAGAAGATCGAGGTATAGTTTAGCCGTGCCCGTAGTTTAGTCAACATGTTAATTTCAAGTTTTGTACAACACACACTATTAGAGGAAATTATATATTTCGGTCGAATACCAAAATATCCACAATTAAAATAATGAGTTATCAGATAATTTATAGTTCCTTTTAATGACACGATCCACTACTGAGAAAAGTGTATACCTGCATGTATATTTGTCTCACAGTTCTTTGATGGCAAGCTGACTCAAATTCCCCTATGCGCGCGAACCGCTTCAGCCACCGTTTATTTAAAAAAGATGAGTGCTAATGAGACGAGTTACTCGGCAAAGTCGCCCACACATTACAATGGTTTCACATGCCACGAGTAGTTTCCGAATTCCGATTGTCTTCATAAGTGGCGCGTGCGCTGTTGCGACGAATTCAACTCGGGATCTCGACTATAGCCGAGTTACCCGCCTGTCTCATATAAACACTGCCGGGATAGCATACATGCCGAGTAACTCGGCTCCGTATAAACAGGCCCTTAGCTTTATGTTTTGTTCCTTTTTCACTTTTTTGTTTAGTCTAATTGCTCGGGCTACTGTATAGTAGCCGAGTCTTCGGCTGTGTTTCATGTCTTTTTCATTTTGGGTGCCACGAATTTGCAACGTTGTACAATTAACTTCCGGTCTGGTCGAGCCTGCGTAAGTTCCATCAGACACTGCAAACCTAGACGACTGCGTACGAGAAAAGGCATGATGTATTTCCAAGCTGGTAAATCCATATAAACAAAATAATTACCATTCATTATTTGGTCTAAACGTCGAAACTTTGAGGTTGCCACGCAACATGGCACATTTAACATCTGTAAATGAAACGTTTGAGTGCAATCGCTCAACCAGTTAACATTTCGTTTGAATGTTATGTCAGTATACTATAACTACCCTGCGAGAAGAGCCTTTTCCTTATTTCTTCGCTGAGAGAGAGGAAGAAAACGGAAGGCTCTGCCGTATTCGCGACTGATTTCCATTGCGCAGGATATCAATCGCTTGGTTACAATCTCAGTCGAAATCAGGGCAGAAAACCAACAAAACCGGTTAAACGGGTCTTAAACGGATTACTTCGTCCTAAATCTTGGACGAAGACAAACACGAATACGGCAGAGCCTTCTTTTCTTCCTCAGTATAGTTCCTCTCTCTCAGCGAAGAAATGAGGAAATGAAGGCTCTGCTCGCAGGGTAGTCAGTATCTGACAAAATATTTGTGCATCGTATCAGTGCATGGCGAGGGTCTTCCAATAGAAATCTATCGTTATATACATACGAATATATAACTTCAACATTCTTTTAGTTGTGGCAGTTGTACATGTTAACTCTAAAAATAAGTAAAACTGTAGAGAATGGATTTTGTTGTAGGTTGAAAAAATTTGTTGAAAAAAGTAGAACCAGTTCTACTTGCTGCAACATGCGGATTCATCTTGCAACAAAATCATTGTTGCGTGACAATGTTTAAGGTGGCGGTAATACGTGCAACAACGCTATTCAACTTGCAACGCAACATTAATGTAGCAGCAACTTGTTTCCCGTATTACCTCACCTTAGTATAAATACACCGGTGATTATAGAAAATCACGCGCGCTGATTGGTCGAGCTACTTCGGATTAATTCTCGATAATCACCTGCAGCGTTATTCAAAATGGCCGCCAGCCAAGTTGTCAATGCGACAGACGAGGAAATTAACAATTTTATAGAAAATGTTGTTCCTAAAAGTACGAAAATGTGTATTTATATTAAAACAATAATTCCCCTCAGGCTCAGTGAATATCGGTGAATAATAACCTCGACTTCGTCTCGGTTATTATACACCGATATTCAGCTCGCCTTCGGGGAATAATTGTTAATTAATTAGTGTCTGCGTAGCATGTGGTGCAGAACTGGTATTAACCCCCTTTCATTCCCATCGGTGCATTTGGCACTTTCTATTTTTTATTCTGTCTAACGCCAGACAATTTTATATTCGTCAAGGGAAGACCTCCTGATATGATGGGCTTTTAGAAGCCATTTACAAAATTCGTGCCCATTCCGTATCGGAATAAAGGCGGCAGCTCGGTTTTGCCTCGTCTGTATACCCGATACAGAACGGCTGACATGGCCACTCATTTTGTAAATAGTACATACCCCTCAACACCATGCAATATTTATAATAATCATACAAAAGCATTTTCATCAGTAAATCACTGGAGTTTTACTTTTAACAGAATCTCCTGCTCTTTTTTCTTTGTTAAAAATACCATCTCGATTACATTCTTGTTTAAATAACTAATACCTATCGTAATTTCATTTATTTTTTTAATTTACGGAGACTAGAGTTTCTAGATATGTCTTGGACACTTACTCTATATACTATAGCGCATACAGGAACGGTTGACAAACGTTGTGTTGAAATCATTTTACATGCTGATGCGAATTATGAAGTAACCAAATACCCACGCCAAATAAAAGCTTACAAAAATTACGATTATGAGTAAATTAATAAATACAAAACAATTACGAACGCTCCGAAAAGAGTTAGCATTTTTACTTCACCATTCGAATATCCATCTGATATCTATCTTGCAGTCGCAAAGATGGATGAAACGTGGAATAAGAATATACTCATTTGACCCTTTTCGGAGCTTCCGTTGTTTTGTAATGTATAACAGTTAACTGTATAAAAGTTAACTGTATAATAAAACGATAAAATGGTCCTGATCTGCATAATGTTCCACGCTAATTCTCTCTTTTTTTCCAGTAATATGCATCACTCTGCATTCTTAAAAATATTACGTCCACTTCTGTTGTAAAAAAAGCTCAATTTTGGGTTAAGATGAGATACTGCCTGTGTCTTCTTCCATATCCATGCAGTTAAAATGCTCTACACCACTAACATCCTAAGCGATGTTGTCCTAAACGAATTCATGTTTTTCTTCCCACAGATTTTGTTTCGGAACGGCAGTATAAGTACGAGTGAAACGTGGAGTGATTGTCGTTGGTGGCCCGAGACTTCATTGGCTACACACAATAACGTGTAGTTTGATGATGGCCAGTAGTTCCCCATGCTGGAAGGCGAGGAACAGTAATTTGAAAACAACAAGGTACAATCTTGTCCACAACAAACCAGAGCAAGCCGTGCGTATGTACGTGAAATCGACTTTGTACAATAATGCCGCGGCAGACTTGTTCCCATGCACCTGTGTGAATTTGACCGTGGTTTATATCAAAGGAATCCGACCTCTCGGGTATTTTATGTCTCCATAGAATCCCTGCCGTCGTCATCTGGATAATGAGCACTAGACTCACTCAGTTCGTCCATAGAACACGACGCACTATCATCGCCGTTAAAACGTTCATGTTTAATTGCCAAGCGTGCACGAGGCGTTCTCCTTGCTAAAAGTAATGACGATAACGTCGCAGTGGAAGGGTCATTGGTCAGCGGTGTGACGGGCACGTTATGCGCACGACAATGCATCTCAAGTTCCTACATGAATTAAAAAAAAAAAAAAGTTAAATTTTCCCAAAGCACTATACAGATATTATTTAGGCTAACACAAGATGATTTTGTTAAGCAGATAATGGAAACATGACGGACACACGTTTATAGACCTGGCCGATCCTACACTTTCGATGGTGGGAACGGGTTTTCCCGCATGCCCTGGGCCTGGCCTGGCCTGCTGTGAACAGGTTTGTGAACAGGTTTTGGACCATGCAAGAACTCGCGCGTTCGGGTCAAACGAAAAGACATTTTAATACGTCAAATCCTCAGTGGCAAACGTTTCGTCGGACAGTGACACAAAATCATTTTACCCTTTCTTGTGGATATTGGTTGCTAAACCAGATCCGCTATGTTTCGACTCCGGTTGCACTTGACTATATTTACCGATGTTTCGTCAATCACGTGGTCACGGCTGTACCGTACTAGATCAGAGGATCAGAGCAACGTTGTACAAAGATTATTGACGAGAGCAAGCGAAGATAGCCGAATTTAGCTTCAAGGAATTAGGAAAGGATTTGAACGCTTATCAAATATTCCGCGAGACTCGTCGCGTAACCGACGACAATTGCCAAAACAAGCAAGCATCACGCTGTCTAAATAGCCACTGCTGTATGTCTTAGCGGTTGCAACAAAAATTTCGACTCTAGATACGTCTTGGACCTCATCGTAAATTACATTATTATTCGATTTATTTTTATCTTCCTATTAATCGGTTGAGGGGCCGCTACGTCACCTGCAAATAACGGCCTACAAGTAACAGTCTGCTCATGCGCATTAGCGGGAAATGTTGTTTTGCAGCAAATAATATTTTGTTCATGCACGTTACACTCAACTTCGGGAAACGTATATCACTCGTTCAGCCAAGCTGCCACGAAAGGAGTGGACATAATTACAGGTAAAAAATGTCAAATAAAAAACAAATCGAATAATAAAACAATTTTCACAAAATATCGTGATTTGTCAATGATTTTGTCGCAGTTCAGTTATTTGCCTCTGCATGCCTTCAGCATCGGCAATAATCGATATGCTCGCCACTGACAAATCACGATATTTTGCTCAACCTCGTCCAATAATTATTAATTATTCTAAGTGTATTGTCAACTACCAGTATCCGCATGCGCGCGCCTATGTTTCAGACATTAACCTCTCACTCACTCACTCACGCACGCACGCACGCACGCACGCACGCACGCACGCACGCACGCACTCACTCACTCACTCACTCACTCACTCACTCACTCACTCACTCACTCACTCACTCACTCACTCACTCACTCACTCACTCACTCACTCACTCACTCACTCACTCACTCACTCACTCACTCACTCACTCACTCACTCACTCACTCACTCACTCACTCACTCACTCACTCACTCACTCACTCACTCACTCACTCACTCACTCACTCACTCACTCACTCACGGGTTAGACCTAAATGCAAGCCAGGCCTAGCATTAACGGAGATTATGTGATTGTTCGAACAATCAAAAACTCTGAACTCTATTATAAATCCTGGTAAATGACACAACTAATGCCCTGGACGACGAACCCTGTATGGTATATATAGCAAGAGGTGTATCACTCCCAAAAAAGTGTAAGAAATTCTAGGGATTTTTAAAATATGAAATTTTTGGGATTTTTAAAATTCATATTGAAAATTTTTCCGATTTTCAGCGAACTGTACGACCTACTCACTTGTATCCGAAGAAGAAGCTTGGAGTTAAGTTCTTCAGTTTCTCGATATCTTTCCATGTGAAGCTTCCCTCGATCAATTTCCTTCCTCAGTTGTCTGATGTAATCTACAGTACACTTCAAAATAGTTCCTTTATTTTGCTTCATCTCCCTAAATAATTCAAAATTACAATATTACAACTTAATGGAAACGCTTGTTGTAATTCAATCGGCGACAGTCGGCGACTGTTGTAGAAGTTGAATCAGGTTCAACTTTTACAACAATTAAAAGTCAACAGTCGCCGATGCGACAACAGTTAATGGAACATCAATCGCCGACAGTCGGCGACTTTTTTCTAGATGTTTGCAACGTAAAATACAAAATTATTTACAAAACCGGACAAATCCTTTCAAAAAACCTCGATTCTCTTAAATAAGTCTACTAAATGACTAGTTCGAAGACTTGAATGCCGTACGCCAACTCAAATGTTTACAACTGTCGTCAAACGTTCACGAAACATGAGACTTATAAGCGGCGAAGATACTGAACTTATAAATAATGCTTGCTATCATGTATATTGTTATATAAACTGTGAAAATGATCACAAACAAAGTTTTAGTCATTCAATTGGTTTTTGAATATCAAACTTAGCTCATTGACGTGGTTGAGAAAAATGTCGTGATTAATCGATAATTTATTTTGATGATAATTTATTTAATGTCGTTTATACACAGGGTGTTGATGCCCGAGAAACACTAGCCTGCAAGCCGGCTCTCCTTTGGGGGATTGGGGAGAGGAGGAGAAGGAGAGCCTGCACGCGTAGTATTGTTTTTTGAGTAGTAGCGTTCCAAATTGGGACGCAGCTCACTGATTGGACGAGATGCTGATTGTCGACGTACAACCATATATTAATAGACTGCTGGTAATTTGTAAAATATTAAGTGCATTTGTGTCTGAAAGATATTTCCATCTGGTAAATATTTTTAATATCTTTGATCATTTATCAAGGGTTGTACGAACCGTATTAAAATCATATTATTAGGATAGACCCAGATCGATAGACCCGAATCATTTTGAAACGAAATACTGACGTTTCGAGGGGAGTCCTTGCTTGAAATGTCAGCGTTTCAGATTCGTTCCAAAAATTTCACCACCTTTTCCCTTTGCCACGGTTGTTAAACACATTAGTATAGTGTGAAAGCAAATCGTCCTCTCATGGATAAGTCAATTAATTGAAAATTTGGTATCAAAGGACAACTTCCCACGATTGAGAAAATATTATCTATAAAACAAACGATAAGGTTCGAAACACCATTCGCCTGCAATACACACAGCTTTTTGTACCGGCCTGTAGCTCTCGGGATACGATTATTTATATCACTGAAGTTCCTATGGCCAGGCAAAGTTAAAGTCTGAAAGACTCCGGCTCCTTCTTTTCAGTTCTTCCACTCGATATGTGAAAATATATAGAGATAGGAAAAAGTCAGGCAGGACGTACCGAAGTGGCACGGCGGCTATACGGCATATCATTATCTTGTCATTTGTGGAACAAGATGACTAGTAATTTCAGAACTACGCATCGTTGAAATATATTGTGTACGTATGTTGTTATATGTTGAATGATCTTTCATTTCATGTAGAGTTCAAGATTCTGCGTTTTATAAAACTTGTTATACTGTCCAAAATGTGCGAACTACTGTTCCAAATAATATTTCATTAGCGTATTAGTCTGGCGAGGAAGTAAAACCGCTTTCTTTGTTTACATTGCGTGTCTGGTTTGTGATTGGTCGCTTTTGACAACCCGTTAGAAGGGGCGGCACTCAAATTTGATAGCTATGCGTGCAGGCTCTATATTTCACCTCCCGCCCTACCCAAGAGCCGGCTCGCAGGCTAGAGAAACACTGATAATTCACAATGCACCTAGATTTCGTACCTATCACCTAGTTAACTTCTTTGTACTGCATGGGATGCCAGATGGAACTCTTCTTCGTGTTTAACTTAATCCTAAATATCTTAATAGAAGAGAAAACTCTATGGCGTGCTCTTTACTTACGAGTCTTGTTTCGGTATAATGGTGCCGAGTTCCTTTATACGATCGTTGATGTTAAAACGCCGCCTTCGTTCAACTATAATAAAGAAAAAAACACGTTGTCCTTCAACAGCATATCAGGAAGATAAAACATGAAAGAATTCAAAATCAAGTAAAGCTGAATAACGACTGTTGGTAGATACTTAGAATCTCTAAGCTTTCGTTAATCTTTGACATCAAACAAAAGCCTAGACACTACTGGTCATACTATGGTCTGTCAACGTTTTGCCATTCAAAGCCCACTTGGGGTTTATTGGTTGGTTGCATGGTTGGTTGGTTGGTTGGTTGGTTGGTTGGTTGGTTGGTTGGTTGGTTGCATGGTTGGTTGGTTGGTTGGTTGCATGATTAGTTCGTTGATTGCATGGTTGGTTGGTTGATTAATGTTTGGTTGATCGATTGATTGGTTGGTTGATTGGTTCATGTTTGGTTGGTTGCATGGTTGGTTGATTGATTTGGTTGCGCGATTAGTTGGTTGGTTGATTGCATGGTTGGTTGATTGATTTGGTTGCATGATTAGTTGATTGGTTGGTTGGCTGACTGCATGGTTGGTTGGTTGGTTGATTGATTGATTGATTGATTGGTTGGTTGATTGACTGATGTTTGGTTGGTTGGTTGGTTGATTGATGTTTGGTTGATTGATATTTGGTTGAATGAATGATTGATTGATTGATTGATTGATTGATTGGTTGGTTGATTGATTGATGTTTGGTTGGTTGGTTGGTTGGTTGGTTGGTTGGTTGGTTGATTGATGTTTGGTTGATTGATATTTGGTTGAATGAATGATTGATTGATTGATTGGTTGCATGGTTAGTTGGTTGATTGGTTGGTTGCATGGTTAGTTGGTCGGTCGATCGGTTATAACTATATAATGTCTATGTAATTTTGGTAACACCAATGGTTTTATAAACATTCAGTTGTCCTTCAGCAGCGTATATATGTGATAGAAGAAGAATTTCAAATGAAGTCAAATCACTGCTGTAGAGAAAAGTTTTCTGACTGCCCCAACCGGGAATCGAACCCAAGGTCTCTGGTTTAACGTACCAGCGCTCTACCACTGAGCTATTGGGACTCCCGGCTGAGGCAGTCAGAAATATCCATATGGATATTTCGGACTGCCTCAGCCAGGAGTCCCAATAGCTCAGTGGTATCACCAATGGTTTTAGTTTCATGATTATTGCTTTACCCAAGCTACACGTGTTTATCCCATGCAAATTTGGGTGTTTACACATTCAACTAGCACACAAAAATATATTCCAAGAACTGTGAGTTGCAAGAGAGAAACTGATCTAATTTTTTTGATAAATATAGAATCTAAACTATATGGATGTGCTGGAAACTTTCCTGGATATCGGATAGTATACCAAGTTTAAATATAAATGTTAGAGAATGAAAAAGAAATACTATTGTTGGTGTAGTTTACACTTAAAATTTTTAAAGAAAACATGTAAGTTATTTCATTGATTTAATAGGTTATACTAGTGAATGCGTGACTCGTTAGACCAGTCAAACATAGTTTAAGTTCTCTTCAGATGTCAAAATGTTTATTTACACCAGTTTCACTAATCCAAGAACTGGTAAATCTGGTAAATAACCTGTAACATTTTTACCGGAAAATGCGGATACCGGTATATCCGGATCCTGCACATCCGTTATCTAAACAATTGCAAGCTTAGACCTGCGCTAAACGACGCACAATAGACGAATTTAATTCAGACGAATTTAATTGTTTGAATTTTATTCGACGAAACTGCGACGTATAAGTCGATTAAATTCGACACACGAATTCAATTCGTCTCGGCAATTAAATTCGTCTGAGTCAGACGGATAGTGCGACGATAATGCGTGTTCGAGTTACACGACGAATTATCGTCGCGTCGAATTAAATCTTTCTCTTCTGTCTGTGACAATTCGGTGCCATATTTTTAAGAAGTCGTTTTCAGGCTCCACGCCAAGTAAAAACAATTAAATTCGACTGAAATTCGACGTTTAACTCGACGTCGCATTTACGTCGCATTACCGACGAAGTTAATTCGTATTAAATTTGTCTGAATTAAATTCGTCTAAATAACTCAGACCATATTTAAAGGCACGAATATTCAAGATATTTCAATAACGATAACAACCACCAAAATCAATTCTTGGAAAGTTTGCATGGCGATAATAGTATTTAGGATAAGTTTTGTGGAACAACACATATCAAACGTGGTGTTCCACAAAACTTATCAGTCCTACAAATACTAAACAACCAAAACGTTTAATCACATTAACAGTGCTAACCTGTATATGCAAGGAATAAACACGGTTAAGTGATGCAGTTGGAGACCAAGATACAATAATGTTCATAGACGATACTACATTGTCCGAAGTCATTGACATATCTAACCATTCATCTGGTAGCTTGATTGGAAACACCCAAAGAAATGTAAACAGTGTATGTATAGTGCAGTTTACGAAAGAAGAAAAAATGGAACTGAACGGGAAAAAGTGTAAAGAAATGCTAATCGATTTTCGGAAAAATAGGTCAGAAGTACCACCAATTAACATTGGGGACCAACAACTATCTCGTGTGGAAATGGAATCATATAAGTTATTAGGACTGTGGATAGATGAAGACTTAAAATGGGACACCAATGCTGAGTATATTACAAAGAAAGCTGCAAAAGCGTCTTTATCAGTTGAAGATTTTAAAGAGCTATGGCGCACCCAAGGTCGATCTATTAACATTCTATTGTACCGTAATTCGTTCTGTTCTGGAATATGGAGCGCAGATCTGGTGTGGTAGTTTAACCCAAAGGCAGAAGAAGAATATTGAAAGAATTCAAAAACGAGCTCTTAGAATAATTTACCTAGGGCATGACGACTACGACCAGGTATTGATCGAGAGTATATTACAAACCTTAGAAGAACGCAGAGATAACTTATGTGCTATCCTAATTAAGAATATGCTAGACCCATCGCATAAACTACATAGCTTACTACCAAAGAAAGTGGAGGACATAAGGGAGAGGGAAACTAGGGCGAATGGTCAGAAGATATATAACTTTTTTTGTAAAACTGAACGTTTTCATAAGTACAATTGTAAATTAGATAGGTAGGTCCTATTGCATTTTCTAGTAAAGTGCTTTTATATACAGTGTGTATAAAAAAAAACGGAACCGGCCCTTAGAAAATGAATTAGTATTCTGTTCAAACAACCTATTGTGTAGTAGTTTGAAAGCCCTAAACACCTCTGAGCCACGGATGCGTAAAAAACACGGTCTTATACAGCTGGGAAATTAAGATAACTTGAAGTGTATGAATGTGAAAGTATTTAAAAGCTTTTTCTCTTCCTGTTTAACTTATGTGCTGATTAATTTATAACGCACCGCTTTTAGGGCTTTCAAACTACTACAATAGGTTGTTTTAAAAGAATATACTAATTCATTTTCTAAGGGTTCCGGGGTTTTTTATACACACTGTATATATAGCTTAATTAACATTAATGTTGAAGACATACTTTGTAATTTTTAAACACATTGTAATTTTGCTTTATTGCTATTGAATGTGTAATAAAACCCACTATTATTAAACACTTACTCATGTTATGGTTATCCTTCTTTTGACGGTCTTTTAAAAATGTTACGTGGTCAAATTGAGCTATGAAAAGGAAAAAACATTCATAACAAGAACATTTCATAAGAACATCTTTTCGCATCTCAGTTCTGCTGTACAACACTAAAAGCTGTCGCAAGTTGTTAAAACTAAGGTTGCGAGACGAGGAAAGGAGGAGAAAGAACTGGCCTTCCGCCCCTTGACACCTGGCATGTAAACAAACTGCAAGGTGACTCGCATTCGACGTATCTACACTGGCGAAATAAACGTCTACTTACAATACACACCATATCGTTAATTGACTGACATTGCTCTGCAATAAAAGGAAACCTCGCGATTTCCTTCTAATCCTATTTAAGTATCCAAGGCAGTTGATTTGCCAATTCTTTCACTGGCTGCCTTTTGCAGAAGCTCACGCTGATTTCACTCGGGATTTTTCTGCTAACTGAACCCTTTGAAAGTTGAGCAAAACGTCTCGGCTTCACAGCAAATGACCTTGATTATTTAAACGTTAACTGAACGATTTTGTCTCAACACAAGCGAAAATATTAAACGATCCCACTGATAATGAAAGTGAAAGTTAGAAATTTGTTATTAACCGTTGGCCAATCATAATAGAAGCGGAAGTAGCAGAGACATTATAAGCCAATCAGAACATTAGTCCGCCACACGGACTAGAGAATTTATTTTTGAATGGATTGGCCACAGACTGTCCACTCTTCTCCCAAAGCAACACCCCCTAAAGACAGTCTGTTTACAGGCTAGGTTCGAGTCCCCGTCTAGAGCTTAAAGTTTTCCGGAGTATTAACAACTCACGCGGCAGCTTGTACAGCAAAAACTGAGAAACTTTATTAACTCTAAGCTGAAAATCCTAAACTAGCAAACTAAGGCATGTAATACGTCTATAAACTTAATTTTCCAAGCTAAGAGTTTTGGGACATCAGGAATACACATACTATGGTCGCTTTCCTTTTGAGCAATCCAAATCCAGATTTCAAAATCGGATTTTCGATTTACTGTTCCATTTTCCAAAATTTGAAAAATGATTCGAATCTAGTGAATCGGTAGGCGAACGTGGATTTTTCGGATTTCGATGACGATGAATTTGAATTTGATGACGATGACGATGAATTTTATTAGTCTACAGTCCAAATACCATTAGCTAAGATGCCCCGTTGTTATTTTTTAACTTTGTAGAAACACCTATACGTTTGTTACAACAGGATATTTGGCCGCCATTTTCCAGCATTTGCGCCCGCGTCAGGTTCACAAGCTGACCGTCCGTTCCATTTATTAACAAAATCTGAAAAATCCAAATCTCAAAAATCTGGATTTGGATTGCTCAAAAGGAAAGCGCCCTGTATATAAGCTTCTCAAACTCAATAATTCATGAGATAATTAGCCAATTACAATAGTTCATTCAATAACCTGGTTGAAGTTGGATACTCCAGTAAACACGCTAAAATCGTATACCACCCAAAATATTAGATGAAAACCGGTGTACATCTATCTAATTCTTAAGATCTCAATTATCTATGCAAAATAAACAAGTTGCTGTATGAATAAATTTTACACACACTCACGAATAAAATCTCATGAGGGTTTATTTTAATTGTATTTTTCAATTGAAATTACTCGATTGAGATGCCATATCAACAACTCGTTTATCGTGTTTCATCAGGGGAATCCAAACACTCGAAAACAACAAAACCACTTGGCCTTCGGCTTTCATAATGTTTTCTCGTGTTTGGATCACCCCTGATGAAACACTCAAGCTCGTTGTTGATATATTACATAAACCTAGTACTCTGGTTGTGTATTACAGATAGCGAGGTGCGACTGTTTTCGACACTATGAAATCAAGGTTGGTATAGGTCCGCCAAATTCACAATGAATCCAGAATAGCGTCTGCAGACCCAAGAGGTTATCATTTAATAATCTCAAACTCATTAATAATTCTCATGAATTATTGAAAACACAAAGGAAATCAGTATACCGTGTCTGTGGTTTGGATATCGGAGGAAGAAATTACATAAATTAAGCAAACTTTTACTTTGATTTTCTCTTTAAATATATTGATTTGTTTGAGATGCTATATCATACACTCGGAGGAGTGTTTCATCAGGATATCCAAACACTTCGAAGTTTGTTCAACAAACGTCTCAGTGTTTGGATATCCTGATGAAACACTCCTCCTCGTGTATGATATATTACATCGTAAAGGCTTATACTTGGTGGTGCTTACATTTGAACGCTGTTGCTATAGACAGTTTAATAGAACATGCACATACACATACACATACACATACAAAATAGACTCCAATACGAAGTCAAGACAAAAGAATATCCAACACCAACCTTCTTCAGGTTCTTGTTTGATTGTAGGTGGGCATGAGGATGACAGTGGATCAGGTACTGGCTATACATAAAGAAGTAAATAACACCATTAAATCACTCATTTATATATTAAGAGATAAAACATGACAATTCTCTTACCGCTTGTTGCATGTTCCTCATACCATACACATCCGATAAACTAGTTGCAGAGGGAAGCTGTAAAAAGAATTTAAAAACACTATATCATTAACTATGCAGCTGATTAATATAACAATTACATTTAGATGACAAGAAAATTGATGAAATTTTAATAAAATGAAACTAAATGAAATAAACTAAACTAAACTAAACTAAAATAAAGTGGAAATGAAATATAATCTATATATCTTTTTGTTCACGTTCGTGCAAAAAAAGAATAGGCAAAATTGAAAGCGTCCAATATTCACCAATTCCTGGATTAAGGTTAGGGTTTATGTCGAGGTCAGGCCTAGCTTCCTCCGCACGTAACTGGTATGCCTTCTAGTTAGTTATTTCCCAGTCAAAAAAGAGAAACAGCTTTGCCTTTTGATCAAGGTGTTCTGCAGGCTGTTGGTAGATTTCGAAACTGACTGGCTGACTATATAGTTTAATAGCGATCAGATGTGGCTGACAACTGTCTTGATCGTAAATATGTTCACCATTGTGAAGTATGCACCACATTCAACCTTCGATCTGATCTTCCTCGGCCCACTCCCACTCTGCGGAGGAGACCTCTGCACTTTGCCAGTAGCCCGAGTGAACGCCTGGCCCAGGCGTCTTGTTATACGAAATTTATGGTGGTTCGTGTTTGGTTCTGATAGTGCTAACACTAGCACGATCCGTAACCCTAACCCTAACCAATATGTGCACCTTACACAAAGTAGTTACGGTAGGATCCAAGATTTACACAGCAAGATTGCGTATAGCTTGCGTAGCAAGCGTTTCTTGTAGCCTGGCAATCTCCTTCCCAGAGCCCACGTTCCCCACCCGGGAAACGAGAGGAAACGAGAGACTCTACGATAATCCGTTTCAAATCGTTACGTTATTGGCTGAATAGTGAGCACGAGTTGGTCTGAAGTGACCGGAAGTAGAATTAATAAAACCAAAATAACAAAGATGTCGGACGACAAGACTCCAGTGAAGACGTTGCAGCGATCGATATCTTCGCCGTATGTGTGTAGATGCTGTAATTCGAGCTTCGCCAGTTTGGGGAAAAGTCAAACAAGGAGAACATACTATCCAGATTCCGCTCGGATATTTACGCATGCGTACCTCAACGGGAATAACAAGAATCCTGTGATTTGAAACGGATTATCCCAGAGTCTCTCGTTTCCCGGGTGGGGAACGTGGGCTCTGGGAACGAGATTGGTAGCCTGGGTGAGGAAACGCTTGCAGACAAACCCCGAGATTTAAAAAACCGCCCACGCTTGACCGCTTCATAATAGAAGCCTTAATCAAACTCACTAAGTAATGCAGTACTACAATAATAACAACAGATCACAATACATTACAAACAGTAAAAGATTAGTTTGATAAGGGGCAAGCGAACGGACACGAGGTCCCAACTAGACAAACCCCGTACATAAATCAATAAATTCAAGACAATACACATAATGGTCCGCTATTTACTACAATACAGATTGCGTCATTATCCGCATATTATTCATATTTCTCCCATTATTCCTATTTGTCAAATGCCGACCAATGAAAATAAAGCGTTAAATAAACAAAAGTGAATTTTACTTCCGTTGAACAAAATAAAGTCGGTCTACGGTTTATCGATAAAACTAAAATAAATTAAATAATATAGATTTCAAACGAAGAAACAAAATAAACACGCTTTCTAGGCAGGCTAGTTGCCAAACGGGAACAAATGGAATACAAGAGTAACTAGAAATATGAAAACCTTACTATGCCAGCTATAATTGATGAGATGTTTGATTCAGTCAAGATATTATTAAGGCAACAGATGAGCCAGGCGTGAATCGTACACGAATGATAAAAATTAAAGCCCAGCATAAAACACGAGTGTAAGGCATTGCAAAAGTATAATAAAATTTATTAACGTTAAAACGTTTCGTTGCTTCACGCAACATCATCAGAGAATGAATGATATATAGAATTAGGTTATTTGATGCAAACAAGTAACTGCGGCCACTCTCGTTCAGGGTGATCGAGACGCGTCAAATATTTAATATTCCAACCGAATATAGAATTGTTTGGCCACTAGAACTCCACGCGATAAAAAGAATAAACAGCTACAACAGCAAATTTTAAAACAAGTTGGCAGTAGTTCCCTCTATTTTAGTGATCTATATATAAATTACCGGCTACGAAGTAATCCTTCGAAAGTCCGTCAGCTTCGAGTAATTTTCCCAGTGCTATTTATGTTTGCGATGTGAGCTCAAAGCCGGAAGCTCCGTTGGGTTGATTGTACTTGATTGACAGAATAACTAAAGCCGCACCAATCAGAAGTCCCCGTTCGTGGGCGAACGGGGTTTTCAAAATCCAGGGTTAGTCAACACCGCTGCCAAACGTTTTGCGCATGTGCGACGTCCGAGCTCGTCCTCGGAAAAAGAGCGGGAAAACACTGAAATATTAGGACTGGTCCGAGAGTCCGACACAAAAGTTAAGATTATAAGCATACTACCAAAAGGATAAGGTAGGTAATTTGTGCATGGCTTCCTTGTCAATATTGTAACATATTCTGAATTTACCCCTTCGTAATTTTCTTTACCCTTTTTTTAAAACACAAATGAATAGTCGAGTCTTACTTAGTCTTCACTGTCTGGTTGTTGTCGCCACAGCTAGTTCCCACTTCTCTTGCAATGTTTACTCAGCGAATTCACGCATGCGCAAACGTTTGAAAGCGGTGTTGGGTTAGTCTGCAAGCGTTTCCTCCACATTCGTACACAGGCTACTAAGAAACGCTTGCTACGCAGGCTAGATTGCGTATTGACCGCAAAACAAGGTGATTCATACACATCATGATACAATTCAACAAAAGAAAACTAAGATAAAATGTATATTTACCGCCACAGTCGTATTTGCTGTAGAAAGATCAAAAAATGGTTCAAAGCTATGATCAAGTCCAACTTGGGCAGCAACAGCATTATCACCTTCGAGACTTCAAGTAAAAACACACAGAAAGTGGAAAAAATTTAGTTATTTTAGCACTATGGAGTACAATACTCCAAGTAAATGCAGTGTATCCCGTCAGCGGGAAATAAAAAAGAACTACAGTACTCTAGTACACACAAGAACACCTTTAACACAAATCCTAAAGTTCAGACGGATGTTCCCATACTTAAAGTCTGGCAAGACCGTACACCGAAAAAACAATGAACACAGAATACATCATAGCTACAATGAGTTAAGATTGTTAAGATGTAGGTTACAAAAACTAACCCAAACCCTGATTGCCCCTCCTAATCACAACCCTAACCCTAGGCAAACAAGCAGAACTTACTCTAATCCTAAAATAATGTTAAACTGGTTGATTACTAATTTTGTACTGTGGTACACCGTGATACATTGGCACTTCCCTGCTGGCAGAGGTCTCTCTACAGGAAAGAGACCTCTGCAAACATCCAACACTTTTCCTGCCGCGCATGCCCGAAGTTACCTTGACAACGAAGTTTAGAAACACGAGATATGCCTGAACATCACGAGGCGATAGCCGAGTGTTTCACCACCTGCAGGCTTTTAGCCAGAAGGGCGTCCGGGCGTCCTGGGACGCTCTGGAATGAAAAGTGGACGGCTTTGGACGCCCAAAATTTAAAAAATAAAGGAACTTACTCTCAATGATTTGCCTAAGATATAGATTTTTACGAAAAGTAGCTTATCAATATCGCTAAATCAAGACTCATGACGACACGAGCTCGCAAAATCGAGAATGTTCGAAAAAATGTGAATGAATCTGACATTATACTTTAGTGCGTCACACAGACACTGACATGAAGTTAGCTTCTCATTAATACCGCTGTACTAACGTCGTCTCGCGGTGGCCTTCGGACCTTTAAATTCTGGACATTTTCTGGAGGGGGGAGTTAGGGAGATTATGCACCACGGAAATTGGACGCCCTCTCTCAAAATCCTGGCTATAAGCCTGACCACCGGTGAGTCGTCTTGTAACTTCCCAAGCACTGTAAATAACTTTATACTGACTCTGTGACAGAGTATTCTTATTTCTTTATAAACGGAAATGTTTTGAATAGTAAATAAAGAGATAAAAACAAGGTTACAGAAGCTCAACTGCTTCAGGAACGCTAATTTTTACAATCTAGCGCCACCACGTAAACAACTCGTTGATCATTGCGTAAGCACGCACAGTAGCCAATCACAATGTGTGTTGCGCCAAACCTGTTTTCAAAACTGGTTTGACACGTCCAAGATCATGGACGGCGGCTACATCAAACAAAGTGTCGAATGTTTGCGGAGGTCTCTTTCCTGTAGAGGCCTCTGCCAGCAGGGAACATCGGCACACGCCTCTCACCTTATAATATCATCAAGAATATCATCCACCTAAAACAAGCACAAAAAATTATCATGTATATAGATCTACTGTATATATTTATATTTTGTGTAATAGACAAAACATGAGCAGTTGATCTTTATCAGGCGAGCGTTTATCTATCAGATAAAGATCAGATGCAATAAAAATGTTCATTTTTATCGATTATTTTAAAACTTGTTTTAGCTGAGAAAATTTATCGGAAATTTACGTAAATCAGGACGATTCTCTTACCGATTTACAGATATTGATTAACATCATTAAATATTAATTTACTTTGAATTCACTGTAGATTTTTGAAGTGACGAACTGGCCAGCGGTTTAAACAAAACAAACATGGCGGCCGTCCTGTTGAAAAACACAAATTTTGGCGAAAAATTGAGCGGAGAAAGAGCGTCTCGAAGGTTTCCGTGTTGAGTAATTGGTCCCGCCTCTTGTAAAAAGTAAAAAAACTCGTTTTTCGCTGGAAGAAAAACATTTCTGAATTTTTGTCACTGACAGATAATGTTGCACTAGTTTAAAAATTGAAAAGAAAGAAAAAAGGATATTTTTGACATTTCCTCCCCTATTGCTACCTTAATCAATGCTGTATCAGGATTTACAAATATACTATCAAAATACTCTCATGGTTTTTGAGGATTCATACAAGATCTTAACTATTATGATGCATTAAATCGTATGAACATTAAGGAGTTGGTTATCCACCATACCGATATATGCAACAATTTATTTAGTAATATTCAAAGTGATAAAGATCACCGCCTTCATAACTTATTGTTAGCTCCATACGAGACTACCTATTCATTAATGCATGCCCGATCATATCTTTTAATATACCTAGGTATAAAACAAACCGGTTTAAAAATACGTTTATTATGTCTTCAAGTATAGCGGCGAATATGTAAACTGTGCCGCGTTTCTTAGATTTATAACATTTCTAACTAGAATGAATAATAATAGGATTATTCGTTTTCGTGATCATTTGTTTACTCATTAAATTGCTTTGTAAATATATTAAATGGAAAATTCTTAGAACAATTTTAATATGTTGTAAATTATTTTAAATACGCAATTCAGCCTTTGGCTGCTATGTATTTTTCTTTTGAATAAATAAATCCTAAATCCATACAATATACAATATGCTACACAATGAATCATTCTTACTTCTGATGTTCCAGTGGAGCTTGCAGCAGACATTGGGCTGTCAGGTGGTTTCATTCCTCCAGATATCCCAAAGTTTTCACCTGAAAGACCCATGACAGCAAAACTATTGATGGCGTTGAGCGTAGGTTGAGGTGTCGACGTAGCGAAACCTTGCGAGTGGCTACTACCATGTTGCTGGTTGATGAATTCCTTTAATTGTCTTTCCTGAGTCTTGTACACATAGTACTTGGTGGGATTTTCAAGTTTAGTTTTAAACTACAGTGATTAAAAGGGAAACTGATATGAGAGTTATGCAGTAGTACATGCAGTATTAGTCGTAGAAATTAAATATGTAGTCGTCATCACATTGCCGGGATGTAGCCACGCTGGGGGAAATCACCCGGTGCAAATCATTTTAAAAGAGCTCGGCACTCAGGGTGATTTTGTCAACATGCACTGCCCGGTACATTTTTAGCCCGTACATCGTAAAATATACACCTTACGTGTAACAGAGCGCTTCATCAGAGTAAAATGTGATCAAATAAAGAACAGGGCTTACTGTATATATTCCAAAAGAGTGACGTAATAAAAAGTAGTCAATCAAATGTTCTGACGTCACGGCGGCCATATTGGTGCACAGAAACAATGAAATAGCGGCCATATACATACATACACACATATTTTAATTACTTCTTCCCACAAGGCCTAGGGCTTTTCAAGAGCAATTTACACATTGAAATTTAACATGGCCGAGTCGAAGGCATATTAAAGGCGCTCCTGCAGCCGCCATACGACACATATCGAACCACGGATTACAGCTAAGACGTAGGTGTTGGTTTTGCGGTGGGAGGAAAGCCGGAGAACCCGGCGAAAAACACTCGAAGCACAGGAGAGACCAACTAAACTCTACTCACACGAGGCTCAAGCTCGAGAACAGGGTTATTCCCAGACGGTCACCCCATCCAAGTACTAACCCTGTCCAATCGGGCTTAACTATTAGTGATAGGCAGCGCCCTAACAGTACACGTCAACCGTGCTCCCATTGGTGCACAATCTTTATCCATATTGGTGCACAATCTTTATCCTATGGGAATTTAACTCTATTCTTATTCAAATACTTTGTATTGTTTCACCACCCCCAACGGGGCCACTGATTACGCGTGAGTGAAAACAATCCATAAGATGTAAAAATGTTACAGTCAAACCGGATGTTCTTTACCGCCGACCTTTCAATATTGACAGCAACATTCAGCAATGTTGACTTGCAAACGGTACACGGCGACTTGTTGGCAAGTTGCTAAAAATTCGCATTTTAAATGTCGAACTTTACATAACATGAAGTTTACTTAGAGTTAATTGTTCTGACTTTCAATAGAATTTCATATTATTAAATGAGTATTTTAATAATCTTTAACTCCTTCCTGACTGAATCAGAATGTTTCAATTGAAGAAATTACTACTGGTAAACTCTTGGCTATTATTTTCGGCAATCATCTTGATTGGGGTAATCAAGTAGATAGAGTCTATAAACTACTAAACTCTAGACTCTATTTGTTTAACCGCATTCGCCAATCTCTTCCTCTCAGTTCTAGGATCAAGTTTTACTATGCTCTAATATATCCTCACCTATTATATTGTATTACAATCTGGGGGAACGCACGTAATGAGTTGATTGATCCATTGCTTAAAGGGTATTGGCAATAAAAATTAAGTTTGTCTCATTTGAAAGAACTCGTCAAATGGTATAAGAAGACCTTTTACAAATTTTCCGTATCTGTTTTGGTTTTGGAAATATTTCGACCAAAGACAGCGTGCTGTCCGCCAAGTTAACTGTCTACGATAAGTTAACTGGCCATGTAGTACACAAATCAAGCTCTCTGACTGGACAATTTACAGTTGGGATATAGGTAGAATACCTCGTTATGAGGTAATAATGTATTTCAAATGTTCCCCCCTCACTAAATAAAGTCATTATTATTACTTATAATTATTATTATTATTATTATTATTATTATTATTATTATTATACTGCTAATGCAGACTTTAGTATTTTACTTACTCGGGCTAACGCCTGACGATTTTACGTGTCAAGGGGGGGGGGGTTAATAAAAATATGAAAAAATTGTATAAAAGAAAAGTTCATCTTCGTCAAGACCTTGTATCACTCACTATGTCTAACACCAGACAATTTTAGTTGTCAAAAGGAGAACCCTCACATACTAGGCAGCAATGGGTTAATAAAATAAAAATCAATGCAGTTAAAAAATCACCTTAAGCACAGTTGGAGGAATATGTGGTGGAAGTGTTTCAGTGGGTCTGGCAAATGGTATGCAGACTTCAGATGATTGTTCCAATTGTCGTTGCCTCTCTTGTTCCTTCTTTTTCTGCTCTTGTTTCAAGAGATGCTCCCTTTGCAGTTGGAGTTTTTGCTGAGTCCTACTCATGGAAGCCATTTTTTCTTTGTTTAATACTTCAGTCAATATTTCATCGGCACTTGTTGCAAGACTCTTGGACATTGGTTTGCTACAAGATGAACAATTTGATTAACCTACATTGGTATAGCAAACTTTAGCATAAGAGCTTAAATAACTTCAGCGTAACAAGCCATGAGCGTGCTGCCCCTCACCACTGAAGTTAAGCCTGGTCTAATGGGGCTAGTACTCGGATGGGTGACTTCGTGTGAGTAGAATTGTCTATTCCCTCCTGTGCTTCAAAGGTTTTTCACCGGGTTCTCCGGTTTTCCTCCCCCCGCAAAATCAACATCATAAGCTGATCAGGGATAGGAGTGACGCCCACCCCTATCTTACGGTATAGTAGCCATCGAAAGAAGAGTCTTTCGGGCTGCCTCCGACTGCGGTCGACAAACTCTCATGGTTTTCAGCATGAAGTTGGTAAAATTTCGTTTGTTTCGTTACATGTACAAGCTGTCATAAAGTACTGAACCCAGAAAACTCTGGGCTCCAGACGATTCAGAACTGCTTTAGGTTCGAATCCCGTCTGAAACTCAGAGTTTTGTACAGCAAAAACAAACAAAACTCAAATTTGCATGACAAATGTTCAGAGTTGATACAGGAAAGCCTGCTTGCAGACTAGTACAATTCATGTATAAACTAAGTATTTCTAGAAGCCGAGTTAAGTTCAACATTACATTAATTAATTAGTTAGTTAGTTAGTTAGTTAGTTAGTTAGTTAGTTAGTTAGTTAGTTAGTTAGTTAGTTAGTTAGTTAGTTAGTTAGTTAGTTAGTTAGTTAGTTAAGGAGAGAAAAACAAACTAAAATACTTGTGGCTATTCATTTTCCGGCTGGAAAACGTACATGTAATCGAAGTATACATGTAAAGATAAGAAAGAGCTCAGCTCAAAATTCTTAAATGTAAAGCCACAATGAAACACAAACTCAAAACATTTTAAAAATAAGTTTACTAACGTTTCGTTGTTATTTTTGCAACATCTTCAGAGTATTATAAATTTATATGTGTCAAAATCTGTCTAATACATATAAAAGTCGTTTACATCTAATTAACTATTACTATTTTCACATGTAAAAAAATACAATATTTTTGTTATTTTTGTAAAAATACAATATTAAAATAAGTCATTTCCAGCTAAATTAAATCAGATTTTGTGCTAATTTTCCCTTTTTCTCTTTAAAAATAGTTGCTCTATTTCTAAAAAAAATTGTTTTTAAACCTATCTTTTCAACCCGCGAGAAGTCCGGCTGCGAGATCGGGGTGGAAAGATACCGGGCCGCTCGCTAGCCAACCAACCAGAGTGCTATTAATTGGGAAATTGAAACTAAACCGAAAGCAACTAAAAAATGCAAACTGGTATACAGGTTGAGTGACCTGACTGGATTGCTACGAAAAGTCCTTGCTTGAATAGTTTTGTGATCAAGCATATTTACAATTTACAAACAAGAGTGGATCTAGATCTCTGCAACTGCAGATTTTCCTAATTATTCTGAATTGAATGTTAACCCTTTCATTCCCATTGGTGCCATTTGGCACTTTTATTTTTACTCTGTCTAACGCCATATGATTCTACTCATCAAGGGAAGACCTCCTGACACAGTGGGCATTAAAGGGTTATTATTATATGGCACAGATTACTTCCGGTAAAATCACACACTGTGATTGGTTGCTGACAGGGTGAGATTTCTCCATAATACCCACAGGCATTATGAAAATTGTTAATGCCCTACAATTGGAAACAAACAAAAAATCCTAATAAGAAAGTTTTATTGACGAAAAATGGTGAAAATAGATGAAATAGACGACGATGAACATTATAAAAGTAAATTCTATTATCCAGATGAGAAAGAAACAGAAGAAAATAATGCTAGTTTGGATTGATTTTGAAATAAAAAGTGCCATATAATAAACTACTTAATAACCTTGACCGTTCGGTCTTTACAGTAAAATATTAAACCAGTCTTGAGCGTATAAACCTGTCTTGAGCGTATTAACCTCACTATCACTCGGTCAATACAGCAAGACCTCAGTTTAATATTTTACCGTAAAGATCTCACTCTCGGTTATTATAAGTAGTTAATTAATATTAAATTAATTAATAAATTAATATAATAACAAAAAAATCAATAGAGTAGGAATAAATTATAGTAGCCAACATAAAAATACTTAACCAATGTTGTCAAAATAGCTAGAAACTAGAGTTTTGATGTTGTTGCTCATAATTGGTCTTTGGTAACTGGAAGGCCAAGAATGTGGTGAAAGTGGTTGAAAAAGTAAACTGCATTTTGAATTCACAGACAAAATTGCAAAATACATTAATACAGTGAAACCTGAGTTTTGCGACCACCCCAGGTGCCACGTAAAAGTGGTCGTTAAGGACAGGTGGTCATTCAGACAGGTAGTGATGTGACGTCATAGCAGCCATTTTGGCAGCGCCGTGACTCGTACTGTCGTTCACTTCAGTTTTTGTGCTGTGTTTTTGTTATGTTTCAAATTCACGCTGGTTTGGTCTTGTTAAAAGCTCTTGGCTTTATTTACGATCTTCAAGTAGTATTTTTTAGATGTGAACACTCAGTTTTGTCACTTTCCTTTCCAAGTTAAAAAGCCATTGTAAAATATACAAACTTGTCACGGTAAACGATCGTCAAGATCAACTTGTCTAAAGTTAACAAATATTACTCATGGTTTTGGATTGTTCAGACATTCAGTCATTGTATTAACTCTCAAACATCAACTAAAAAGTATTTGGCTTTGGCAGGAGAAATTCACACAGATTTTCATCAAATGCTCAAAAGAGAAGCAAAACAAGACTAAAATGCGGTAACACGGCAATTGAGCAACACTTCCGGTTTCTTGTTTTCACATGTGGTCGCATTCGCGTTTGCTTGCTATGAAAAAACAGGTATTTCTTTAACGTATTTCGGTCGTTTTACGTTGAGTTGGTCGCTCATAACAGGTAAATATCTTGTTTGGGACACAAAAAACCGGTCGCTGGTCGCGTAACGCAGGTGGTCACTCATTGCAGGTATATTTCAATTACAAATCGTCCGTGCCAGAAAAAGTGGTCGTATATGACAGGTGGTCGTAAAACATGGGGGTCGCAAAACTCAGGTTTCACTGTAATGCACTTTTGCGAAATTCAGCCAAGAAATGCATTTCAGACACAAATTTTGAGAGGAAGATGCCCTTGGACTCCTTTGAGCCACACTCAGATTTTACAATACAGTAGATCTATATCCCTGAACAAGGCAAAAATAGTCTGGCAGGAATAGGAATATTTAGCCACGCTAAGTGGTGGCACTAATTTTCAACACCCAACACTGAGGTGAATCAGACAACTGGTACATAGCTCTAATAATATACATGAAACAATTTCTCAATTTTGATTGGCTATAAGAGCAGTGCAGCTTCAAGGAAATACAGTGCAGAATAAAGGAACTACCCTGTACAGTGCAAATTTTTGAAACCAATGAACCAATCAAAAACAATAAAAATTGAAAAGAGCCAATCATGTTCTACAGCAGTTTGACGGATGACATTTTCCAATCTCATACCCAGGTTCTTCCTGCACGAAATAAACAAAGATGGCAGCCAACATTTGGAATAAAGGGGGAAAAATTTGTTCAAATTTGAAGCTAATTATTCCTTATTATTGTCAAGAAAAGTGCCTGCAAGAAAACTAGAAGATTCTTAGTGCTTTAAGTAAACTTTTTCGATTAATGGCAGAAGAAGCAAAGCATTTTTAAATAACCAAATATACGAGGAGTGGACACTGCCAAAAGAAAACTATAAGAACAGTTGCTTGAACATTTTTTTCATGTATATTATTAATAAGTAATAGCATGGTTTTTCATTCAATTTGGAAAAACATACACTGGCGAGTTTTTCAAAAACCTAAAAACCTTTCCTTCGGACTCGTGCCATTTTGATAGTCTTTGAAAAACTCACTTGTGCACGTTTTTTCCCCAAATTGCACTCGAAACCATGCTATTACTTATACAAATATTGTAAAACATAGACTGGGACTACATTAAGACTTGGCACCCTCTGGAGCTCTATTGGGTATTTTGCTAGAAATTACTGGCTATAATTTTAGTTTTGGCAACCTTTTTTCTAAAGTAATCAAACCTGGCCACCTACTCCATCTTATTGAAAGCCCTGATAGTGCAGGCTGCAGATATAATTATATCCTTGTATAGTTGTAATTTAAAATAACTTTTGTAATGCTGGTAATTGCACTTAATTGTTCATAATTTGTCCAAAAATCATAATAAAAATCAAAGATCTAGACAGTATATATTATTTTGTCAGTACCCAGCACCTTCGCTGGCTACACACCTGAATGTCCCTGGAGAGTTGACTGGGTCAAGGAAGCAATCAGTCAATCAGACCACAATGTGAATGTATACCATAAGTTAAACCACCCTTAAACCCACATATATTCATAAGTGGTTCAACAATAGAAGATTACTTGGAACAAAAAAACTGTACAATGCTCAGTACATGTACTGTATTTTCTATGGCCTATAGTTATACCCTCCTATACTGGCTGTACAAGTACTGTACATACAGTTTTTCATTATAGCTACTGTAAAAGCAGGTCTGACTGCCAATACAGGTCACCCTTTAAAAGTGGAACACGGTCTTACAAACTAACTATGGAAAACTCATAAGTTCACTCAGTGAGTCATGCTACGTTTACTGGCTGTGGACACTGGATATGAAGCAGGGTGTTTCTGATATTTGTAATCAAGCGGGTTGTTGAAGGTGAGCCTTTAGCAAGCATTAGTTCCCTTTAGGTCGAACATAAATTTCAACATGCAGGAACTAATAAAGGACTGAAGATAAAATAACTGACGAAAGCCTCTAGTATGCTTTTATAATGGGGACCGAATATAATTGAGACTTGCTGATTTGGTGGCACTAATATTGAAATACTTGTTTACTTCAAAAGTATAAACAAATTACTGTACAGCGCGAACGAATCAAATACAGTGAGTTCATACAGTATTATTACCCCTACAGATAAGCACAAAACAGACTGAAAGACTTGGTTCGGCACGAACAAACAAACACGATCACAAGCAAACAGTACTTGAGAACATGTTTGTAAAATAGGAGTTCAAGCGTGAGAAACTCGAATCGACGATTATATACGTGAGCGAAATTACAAACATCTACTCGCCGATCTGTAACTAACTGGAAAATCCATTAGCTGGCATTCCGGATACATTATTACAAAGTATAGAATGAAAACGGAACATATTCCATACAAATTTAGAATGTAAGCCACAGGGTTGAATGTAAGCCAAGCCAACTCAAAGAAATCGAAGCTGGCTTTCGCATTTCCTTCCTCTCGAACCGCGTGTCAGAAAGTCAGCGATTTGACAAGAAAGAGCGTGGACGTATTAACTCCCCGTACTGCTATGTACAGCACAAGCTGTATAACTTATAGTAAGTAACTAATTCCCTGTACTATTGTGTAAGAAACAACACAACCATACCTTACTACATCGTCTAGAGTTCGGGACTGAATCTCGTAGAACTTCTCCTGTTCCACATCATCAACGAAACCAAGAATGTCGAATTCGAGGTCAACCCCAGACTCTTGCATTAGCTTTCCTTTAACGTCACTATTAGGCTTAGTTCCGAGCCGGTTGAGATAGCAAATCGTTTATTCCACCGTGGTCATCGACTCATCGTATTCGAAAACAACAGCTTATAGTGCAATTTAATATATTTTCTGCCCCAACAGGCTGACACATCAAGTCTGAAGGAGCTTCCTACGCGGCTGCTGATTGGTTCACACTTAAGAATGACGTAATGTATTTCAACACGTTGTGAATGCTCTAACGCTTGACTTTTAAATTAAAGAAAACTCGAATTTAAAAACGCCGAGTGTTGTAATAATCCTGCCTCCTCCGCAGGCTCTTCTTATAATTTTTAGGAAAATAATTCGCGTTTGTGAAGCCAGGGAACTAGCATAGAGCGCGCGCGCACCCATATACGCCCCCCCCTTCCCCTTCCCCTTCCCTCAATGATCGACCAGATCTCAATCTGAAGCGACTGGGGACGAGGCAGGTAATAATCATTCGGAAAAGTATATATCATAACAAGTATTGATGGACTTTGGAACGGTAAAAAGAATTTCTTCGAAAAGTTTTCATCAGGAAAAAATTAGAATTAAGAACTGGGCGTTGTTTTGTTCCAGGAATATCCGATTAGTTGCAATACGGGGAATTCCGGACGAGAGTAATTTGCAACACTTATTATTCAGCTACTGCATGCATGCGTTTCAATTGCTTTAATACAAGAGTTTTCTACCAACGTTCAGGAGTAACTGAAATTGCCATGGGAGTTAGATGACTATATTGCTAGCTCGATATGAAAATTGTTGTGAAGATCAGATGCCAGTTCCAGCTCTAGCTATTTTACTTTAGATGAAAATTATTTGGACCCAAAACGTTCTGATCGATAGCCGGTGAGACGCTCTAACTATATAAAGTTTACTGTGGCTTTACCTCAGTTTGGGATATAATTTTTTCTGACTAGAATAACTTATCAAAATTTTATACCAAATCATTAATTGACTGGAAAAAATAAAATAGTATTTGTGAAACATTCACTGCATGAGTGAATCAATGATTTGTCTCATGCACCCGCACCCACTGTGAGAGGATGATCGACGGCATAGGGGTCGACAGGCTTTTTCAGTGAGGTCAAGCAGGAAATTGTTTTTCAGTGAGTCTATGATTTGTATTTAATGAACAACTTTATACCATTGATATGCTGCTTAATTTAGGGTCAGTCATTGTTTGGGTACATCTCATCGTGCATGATATAAACATGCACTTAATACTCGTCTTTTATCTGAAACTTAGTATTTTAAATATGCAAGCATACCCAGTTTTCCCCCGACCAACTGGGCCTTCAGCGTCACACGTTGAGTTGTAAACCATTCCTTCTTTCGGACTTTCTAGAATCATGATGCAAAATATACATGTATATAATTCTGCAAATCTTTAAAATCTCGATGTATATCTGCAAATCTCGATGTTATCTGCGAATCTCGATGTATATCTGCAAATCTGGATGTATATCTGCAAATCTCGATGTATATCTGCAAATCCGGATGTATATCTGCAAATTTCGATGTATATCTGCAAATCTCGATGTATATCTGCAAATATCGATGTATATCTGCAAATCTGGATGTATATCTGCAAATATCGATGTATATCTGCAAATCTGGATGTATATCTGCAAATATCGATGTATATCTGCAAATCTCGATGTATATCTGCCAATCTTGCGGATGATATCTGCGACTCAATATTTGATAAACAATATTATATATAGCGTATTTCCTGGAACTGCGCGGCCCACGCTCTAGCCAGCGCTCCTTCAAATAAGCGTCCACCTAGCTGTTGCTCACTGTTCCACGCTGTGAATAAAAATGTAAGGTGGCTTGATAGGAAAAAAGTTATAAAAAAAAGCCATTGTGTCCACACAATATCCTGACCGGTTCCATTAGTAAAGCCGGAACTAAACCTGGATGGCAAACAATCGACTTACTAGACCCAGTGTTCATTTAGAAATCAGTGAAAGTGAGAGTGGTGCATTTATTTTTTATCCCATTCTCGTCTCCAGATAGAGGCCACGGTCCTTTTTGGTCTGACCAAAAGGATCGTGGCTTCTGCAGGAGACGAGAGTGCCTATAATTGTAAAGGCCTGGCCAAACGCTTTCAACATTTCATGCAACATCATGTCGAACGAAAATTTGAACATGTTCAAATTTCGTTCAATATCATTCAACACCATTCAACAACGTTCAACATCATTCAACAGGGTGGCCAAACGCTTTCAACATGTTGAATCACGGTTGAACTCAACAATGTTGAACGATGTTGAATGAAATGTTGAAAGCGTTTGGCCAGGCCTTAACGCGTACGTGAATCTCGCCACCATCTGTACAACCCATCATAATATTGATTATATACTGTACGAAAAATAATACGAAATGAAAACAAATGCTACAGTGAAAAAACACAACACCTCATTGGAATGTCCCTGGGCAAAATTACCACAAAGTCTTAAAGAGACTGAGCCTATATGGGTAAAAGTTGCTGCTTCAAAACAATCGCAGCAAAAAAACAGGAACATGGAACATGAGTGGGAGAGGGTTGGAGAAAACGAAGTGGTTCTTTCTAAGAATATAGTGTTTCCGCGCCGCTACAAATGTTATTAATTAAAAGGGCATACAAGGTTACAAAGAAGGATCTAGAGAGCTAGTGGGCGGGCAGTATATAGACAACAAGCAACAGCGCGTTTTCAAGGTCACGCCGGGAAAAGGAAGTATAACACTAATACATTACACGCTACTTTTATTTCACTGTTTTGAACTGAGCCATTTTCAAACGTAGAATTTATCACTTTTAATTATCGTGTAAATGAATAAGTTCAATTCGAAGTTTCAGAAACAGGTAAGTGAACTGTTCATCAATTTTAATCGCGGTCAGACTGCAATGTAACACAAGTTCGAGCTTCAGTCAGATATAATTAGATATAATTAAACGACCAAAGTACGAAAATTGTTCTAAATTAAAGCATCGAATTATCATGTCACATGTGTCAAATCTGGCAATCGTATACTCTACACACACTAAAAATTAACAGTCACGGTACGACAGACTGCGCCACTGGCGTGCCAGACAATAATTCTTATAGTAATATTTTAAAATAGAAAACATTTTCTGTGTTTTTAGAGAAACACGAGGGGAAGTTTGGGAGAACGAGAAATTACAGTGGTTTCTGATTATAGAGTTAACGTTTTTGTTAGCGTTAGGTGTCGAGGTTTGCGGTTAAAATCAAGGAACAAAACACTCAAAAAACAAAAAAGTATTGTCTTCAGTGTCCGTTTTGTTAATCCAACAGGATTTAGGGTGTGGGAGATACACTTGGGGTAGCCAGGGTGATTGAGTTGGCATTGACCATGGTAATAACCGGCGTTTATGAAACGGAAAATTACATACATATATACGTCCATACATATTGAACACTCGTTTTAAAGGAGTTCTTACTCATTGCTTTTCCTGTACACACGCAAAAACGCACACTCTGTGTCAGACCTGATGCAGACTGATGATGTCAGATCTGTTCAGAAAAATGTAGCGACCCCTGATACAGCCTGTTGCAATATCAGCTATGATACACCTATGATATCATATCTGTATCATACCTGCAGCTACAACAGACAGTTCAGAACAGATTCTGTCAAACTGTATCAGCCTGACACGGTCAGTGCTGTATATAACAGACTGAACATGCAGGTATGTTGTCTACGGAGCTGTCGCAGTGAGTCTGTTAGAAATTCTAACTAAATGTTGATACATCAGCGCTGGTACATTCTGTAGCTGTCAGGCTGTATCAAGGGTCGCTACATTTCTCTAAACAGATCTGATATCAGAGCTGATCCGACTGTGCGTTTTTAGGTGTGTAGACCATACGTTGAGTGAAGTCTAGTGTGATTGGACGAGTTTTAGTCACGGTTACAGGGATCTGAATGATCACAAGACGTATTTTGATCACAATACAAAGCCAACAGAAAACGACAAATTACGATCTCAAAACTCACACACCACACACACTTGGGCTGAAAAACACTTTCAGAGATTAACAACCGTCTTTGCATATTTCGCGAAGGAAAAAAGAAACTAAACAAATGAGTATACTGTTGGTAAAACAAACAATCCGTTTTATTATATTCTTTTATTATATTTATCTCTAAGGTTGCATTCTTATTGCACCATCTATTCTTACAACCTCTCCGTTTATCATTGGGTTTTCTATAATGGATACTACCAATTGAGCATACTCATCCGGGTCCCCCAAACGCTTTGGGAATGGCACTGTATGTGCCAGCGCGTCCTGAACTTTCTGTGGAAGACTATGCAGTAATGGCGTCAAAAACAACCCTACAGGAAAAATATAAAGCACGACAAAATCTATTATATACATATAACGATCGATATGCAAACGTTCTCTAACCAATATATTTTATCTCTCACAATTATCACGGACGCCCACATTTTCATCACTTCTATTTTACCACTCTTTTCTGTGTGTAACTAGGACGCATTTTTATTGTTTATTATTAGTTTACCCGTTGAAGATTGCAGACTGGCCATCGAAAGCGTGAGAAATAAAAATTTATTGGTCAGAGAACGTTTGCTTATCATTATGAATAATCCTGGCCGCGCATCTTCTATTTTTTCTAATATACAAATATAAGGCAGCAGACCAAATTTGTCTAGCGCCTGTGAACAGGCTCTCTCTATATGTGGGCGGGGCTGTGAACAGGCTCTCTCTATGGGGGTGCGGCTCTCCTTCGCCCCCACAGAGAGCCTGTTCACAGGCTATCTAGCGCCTAGAGTATGAAGGTAAATTAAGGGTGGTAGCCTGTGAACAGGCTCTCTCTCTATGGGGGCGGGGCTGTGAACAGGCTCTCTCTATGGGGGTGCGGCTCTATTTCGCCCCCACGGAGAGAGCCTGAGAGCCTGTTCACAGGCTATCTAGCGCCTGGAGTAGGAAGGTAAATTAAGGGTAAATTATCCTCGGGGAATAATGAGTCGATTTGGGGGAGTAATGGCACTGCTGAGAAACTGAAAGTACGGATTCGTTGGTCCAGGCCTGTTTGTATTTTGTTGTGTGAATTAAGAAATACAGGAAACACGAGCAACATTTAATGTTGAATCATAATAGATGCTAATTAAAGGCGGTGTAACACTATGCAATGTTTCGTGCAACTTGTCTCCCAACGGCTACATCTGTCAAACTGCAGTTGCATGAGGAGGGGCTCTGCAATATTTCTAATTGCAACTTGTCTCGCAACTCTCGCAAAAACCACATAGAAGACCCTGGGAACGAGCTTCAAGGTGTATTTTTATTGGTTGATCACACGAAACATTGCGAGACAAGTTGCCGTAAGAGGAGTTCTGATCTCAATGACATTGATATTTTTCAGTACATATCCTTTCGTTCTTGCACTAAACCGCTCAGAGGCATTGACCATTTATCTTTAAATGTTCCCTTTAGTAGAACTGAGGCCTTTAAAAATAGTTATTTAGTCCGAATATGTCGTCTGTGGAATGATTTACCAATTGTTATAAGAGTCTGACACGCTCTCTGTATTTCGGCGCGATTTAATTTCGATGTATTACGATAAATTTCATGCTCTATATGATATGAATTAGTTTTGTAATATTCTAAATTTTATTGTTATTTTATGTAAAACCTATTGACTAATTATTGACTATTATTAACTATTGGTGGTTTAAGCTTGATGGAATCATTGAATTCTGTTTTAAACCGAACACAAATGGCATTCATAATTGACTGTACCGAAAAAGATGGCGACTTGTACATTTAACCACAATCCTTTGTGCTTAGTAAATATTGTTTCTTGTACAATTATCGGAAGATAGGACTTTAAAAAGATCAACTTTGGTAGGAATGAAGCTCTTGCTTACTTAATCCATCAATAGCATGATAAACAATGTTTAGTTGTTATTTGAGCTGATTTGAGGTCGCAAAGCATTGTGGTTAAATGTACCGCCGCCATCTTTTCCCGTACCGTCAATTGTAAATATTATAATGTTCATTTCAAATCTGATTAAATTAAATTAAATTAAATTAAATTAAATTAAATTAAATTAAATTAAATTAAATTAAATTAAATTAAATTAAACTATAAAACTGGATTGCTCATCCGGCTCTAAAAATGAAGCCACTGGAGATGATGAAGTTTGGAATACCAAGATGGCCGCCACGGAAACTTTGTATGTTTTTGTAGCACGAAAAGAAACGAAAGAAACCAAATAAAGAAAATTTCTGCCTTTGGTATCCAACAAAGAACACTGTAAAAGGTTTAGAAGTTTAGTTTTAGCATTTTTGGTATTAAGCAGTAAAACTTGGTATTAAGCAGTAAAACGTGTTATTTTGCCCGGTGATCGATAAACTTGCCTATATCACAAAACTCATAAAAATCCAACGAGATCAGTCGATAACTTCATTATAAAACTATCTATATACCTTTGGTATTAAAGCACAAGTCTTTACAAAGCCTTGAAGTATGTAGTTGACAATTTCGGACTGTATTTGCTTGTATTTCCTTCTGTTTTCCAGTGGTAACGGTAAATTGGCATCTGACAATTGTTTTACGCCGGCTTCTCCGACTCCCCGGTAAACTCTTACTACTCTTAAGCCCGCAAGGTACACTGGACCTGGAGTGCCAATATGGCCGCCAGTGGCTTCAAAATGTTTACTGCTGACCATAAGGGATGAGCAATCCAGTTGTATAGAGGTCAGTGTGTGTTACACTGTACAATGCTTCAAAAAATCTGTTGCAGCGTTGCCGCAATCGTTGCGAAAAGTATTACTCGATTCTACTGCATGCGTGCAACGATTGCTGCAGCAAAAATGTTGCGAGACTTGATGATTGCAGGGTATGTTAAGCCCTAATCAAACGAGAACGCAAGTCATCGCAAGTTGGCAGTCAGAATTTCCGTGGCGGTCGTTCGAACACCCAAATTAACAAAATAACGGTTTCGTGAGTGTTTTAAACAAGTTTTAACTTTGTCACGGTACATGATATTTTCGGGAAACTATTCAGAGCGGCTGGCTGAGATAGCGTGACTGCCAACTTGCGATGACTTGCGTTCTCGTTTGATTAGGGCTTTACACCATGCAATTTCTCGTGCAACTTGCGTCGCAACAAAATTGCGAGACAAATTGCACGGAAAATTGCATAGTGTAACACCGCCTTATACCTCTAGACATCGCTAATTATTATAAATTATGTTAAATTATTATAAATATATATAAATTATTATAAAATCTATTTCGCTGATTAGGGGGACCAAATAACTCTATCGTACTATCGAGATGCCCGTCTCATTTCTATATAAGGATTAGCAGTGATTAGCACGTACAGTAACTTTGCCTAAAACGTCTTACCCGGAGCAACAGTATTAACCCTTATTCCAAATCTTGAAAGATCTCTTGCAATAGGTAACGTCATTCCCACTATGGCTCCTTTGGAAGCAGAATAAGCAGCCTGGCCAATCTGGCCTTCGTAAGCAGCTACACTTGCAGTGTTTATAATCACGCCTCTTTCACCATCGTCCGCAGGATCACTCTTCACCATCTCTTCAGATGCAAGTCTTATCACATTAAATGTACCAATAGCATTGACCTACAGTAGTAAGTAGAATACAAGCTCTGTTATAAGAACGCACTTAGTCTGTTACAGTCAAACGGGAAATACCTTCCCACTTCTTCTTCTGTAGTTCGTTGCGTATTACTGTATTTCTGTAGCCGCTATCGAAGCCTGAGAATTTTTTGTTGTTGAAAACTGTACAAAAATAGTATAATTTAGCTTTAAATGGCATTTAATCATAATACAATGGATGTTTATCCCAAATCGATACCAACAGACGAATATACATAAAGAATTGGCGACTTTTATCACTAGATTTTCTTCGCGCTTCAGTAGCGGTTACAAAAATACAATTATAATACACAACCAACTACAGAAGCGGAAGTTGGAAGGTATTTCCATTTTGACTGTAAAGTGTTATGAAGCGAAAAACCTTTTAGCAGTTTGGAACAGATCAGCATGACAACAGCACTCACTGAAAATTTCAAGCCAATTTGCGGCGTAGTATAAACTCTCAAAGTTTGGTAATATCTCAAAAAGTACATTCACCTTTTATCCTATTTTTTTGAAATTGGTTATTTAGGTTGCGAGCTTCAAATTTGATTTATTGGAAATTTTCATTTCACAGACACTTCAGCGAAACAAAAAAAAAACCAACAAAAACCTATCACATAAATGAGTGACAGCCCACATAAACTCTGGTTCCTTTGTACATATTCTAGCCTTCTTCACAGTGACTCGAGATTTAATGGGATCTCTGAACAACTGGGCTTCATGGGCGTCGCCATCTTGCGTAAATGGTTGCACTTATTATTCCAAGACAATGGTCTCATTGTTTCAGGACAACAAAGTGCAACCATTTTACGTCATCGTGAATCCAAGATGGCGACGCCCATGAAGCGTATTTGTTCAAACATTCGTGAATCCCTTTGATAAGAAATCGAGAAAATACAGCTCAATCAACACAAATGTCTTTACCACTGATTATATAACAACCTTTAAAAAAACAGCCACAGACTACTAGAAACGCACTGCTAGCCACTTTAATACCAAATTGGTTGTCAAATGTCGAAACAACTATTGTCACTATTTAGACTACTATTTAACTGCTTTTTTACATGCTCTATTACAATATTTTTGCCATAGGTGCTCTGCTTTAAGAGCCGAAACTTGGTTCTGGCTTGTTACACGTAGTTCCTGCCAAAACTCAGGGAAATTGATGAAAAATGTATAGCCCATACCAGAACTTTTTTCTGGTCTTACAGTATCTCTGCATGGAATTACATAGATGCAGTACATCGTTTTAAGATAATTCCTCAGTTTTCCATTGCGTAGCTTTTCTGCGCAAAATTCTGCAATACTAATTCAAGATGTATCCATTTAGTGTTAGTGAGGAAAATACATAAAAATGACACTAAGAAGGCTAAATCAGCTAATAATAATTTTGACAAGAAGACACTAACTTAATTTTGGTTTTTGAAAAAAAATTTAAAAATTTTAAGAGAGCACCAAAAAAGGAAAATTCTGCTTTGTCGGAGCACGCGTACAAAACCAACCATGAGATTGCGTGGGATAATTCAAAAATTATCACTACCAATCCTGGCACATCAATAGCGCCCACGCTCCATTAAATCGTGATGACGGCGGTCTATTGCCGGAAGCCTATTTGCATCTTGTTGATAGATAACGTCATCAATGGTTCCATGAGAATATAAACATGGGATCTGTCTTCACAACGATCACCCCTGACGAAGACACTAGATCGGAGTGTCGAAACGTTTGGTCGTGAATAGTAACATTTTAAGCTACGTTCAAAAAACTTTTAAGCCAGAGTAGCGTTAAACTATGTCTGATTCTTCACCTGGCTGCGATGGGAATTTATTTGTTAATTAAAAATTTGTTGCGTGGTTTCGTATAGACTGAGATGAAATGATAGTGAAATGCTCCATGTTCAAGCTTCAGCTTTGTGTACAGTAGCTCACAAAGATACTCGGTGACGTTTCTCGTTCTTCGGCTTCAAAAAAACGTAGCTATTTTAGCTAAAGTCTTGATTTCGTCTGGTTATCTTGAAAAATCCTTCATAAAAGCACTTACTTTATACTGACTGGAAAAAATATTTTAGATGCACTTAATATATATTAATAATTATTTAGTCGCAACTCGCAACAAATAATGGAAGAAGATTTGACGAAAATAACAATTGACAAACATTTTTGCAATATAAGAATGCATTCTTTCTTGTTTCCAAATTGGGAAAACATCATGGTTTACCAGCAGCTGTATTTTCTAAACGAGTTAGGTGACCCTAACATTTTTTTTGCTATTTACTATGAACATATCAAAAACTTTAATGCTGGGAAGTTTCAGTAACTTTTCGCTTCTGGAAGATTTATGTGTACTGAAGAATTAGAAAAAGAATTCCAAAAATGTCATGCATTGAAGTTTTTTGCAGTTTTTCAAACAATATTTAAGTACATGGTTCTGACTAGTTAGTTCCAGTCAAAACCTTTTTTAGTTCCAGTAAATTCTTGTGGAAGCTGGAACTTTAAAACTTGGTTCCAGTGTGCACATCACTATTCCACTGTAATTTCTACTGAATTTGGATTTAATACTGTATGTTTGTTGCAAAAACAAATAGACACAATTTAACTCATGGATACTAAAAATTATATAATATTTAACAATTATTCACCGAAGTGGAGGTGAATATCCACACTATTCACCGACACTGAGGTGAATAATTGTTTTAGCATATACCTCATAAATGAAATAATAATAAGTTTAACATTCTTACATTTTTCGGTATTTTATACAAGACTGTCAAGACACGGCCGCTTAGTAGCAACTTGGGCACTTGGCTAGCACTTGTCGACAAAACAGTTTTTACAACTTTTGAATATATTAATGGCTAGAAAATTGTAAAGAAACATACCTGTGGACACTCTTATACTTAATTTTGTTGACTTTTTTCGTTATTCTACAACATCAGCCTTGTTTAACAACAAAATCTCCTGCTTCGGTAAACAAAGCAAAACTGGCCGCCATTTTGTTTTGCCCGCAGGTGAATAGTGCAGGATATCCCGAGCTAGAGGAACCAATCAGATTGCTTGAAAAGCACTATTCACCTGCGAGGTATATGCTAATATATAATATACTGTATTCCCTCTATTAAGCACCCCTCCCTTCTAATAAGCCCCCCTCATTCAGTGAAAAATAAAAATAAGCCCCTCCTCTATTAAACCCCCCCCCCCCCCCCCCTCTATTAAGCCTTCCCACAACATGACAAGAAAAATAATTGTTAATTATTTTACTTTTATTTATCATTCATCATGGTCACTGGCTCACTGGCCTTGATTGGGGCTTTGCTCTGTTGCCAGTGGCCTCAATGTGCTCTTATTGTCATTTTTTTATCCTAATATTGTACATATATATTGTATTATGTATTAGCACATTGGAAACATTAAATTAAAAAAATTAAAATTACATCTTGTTTTTTGTTACAATGTCTTCGGTTACAGATGGTTTTAGAAATTTGGAAAATTAAATAAGCCCCCTCCCTCTATATTAAGCCCTCCGTCTAATAAGCCCACTCTATTCATGGTCCAAAATTAATAAGCCCCTGGGGGGGGGGGGGGGGGGTTAATAGAGGAAATATGGTATGCATAATATGTATATTCACAAAACTGTCAGTGACAAGAGAAAGATTAAACAGAGTGAAATGCCCCAATTGACTACCATTTAAATAGCCTGCTAACAGGAGTTGCAATGACTTTGTGCTGTACACACTGTATAAATATAATATCTACAGTATAAACATTATATCTACATTATAAACTGCATAGACTGCAGGTGCTGTTCAAAAACGTAATGAAACAAAGATGTCTAAAATACAAGTCTTTTTTTTCATGTTTATTTCAACCACTGGCTTTATTCTTCCAATGTACTGTATATTTTTTTTATTTGACTGCCAGGAATCAGCCACACCTCTAATTATAATCAGAAATTGATTTAGGAAAAGACTTGTCAATGTTTATGTAAGGTTATTGAACTGACCGAGGTCATGCATGCAATCAGGTGTTTTATAAACCAAGGGAGTAGCCCAAGATTTATAAAACAATTAATTGACCAAGGTCGGTTCAATAACTTTCTTATTAGCCAGCAAAGGAGGTTTTCTCTTGGGATATTAATTTGATGAGAGTAATTGGCAAGAGATGAGTGCTGTACATAGTAGGATATAGCAACGATGTTCAGGATATTCGTGATATATATCCCGTGGTAGAGCAAAGAAAACCAACTTTGTTGGCTAATAACTACAATACTGTGAAAGAATGTACTCTCTGGCAGTCATCATTGATATAGGAGATAAGAAAGATCAAGGCTCAAATTTTTTTTGCCAGTCAGATTTTTGCATATAAGTGGATTTTGCATAAGCAGATTAAAAAAAACAGCTGATTCCTATATAATTTGGGGTTTCCAAAATCTTTGCATATAGCGACTTTTGCATATAAGTGATTTGCATAATATTAAAGCAGTGGTGATTGTAGCAGTTTTATTAATGCCTGTACTGTAGAAACTGTACAGCCCCTAATCAAATAAATTTAATTTGATAATAATAATAATAAAGAAACTCTGTTTAATATCTAATATCAAACAGTAGGGGAATTAAAGAACAAACTACTGTACAAAACATCTTTCAAGTGACAAAGTGATTTTCACATCATCATTTTAAAACAAAATTGTACAGTACCACTCAGAAATAACGTAACAAAAACTGAGGTCAAACCTAGGTTTAACCTCAGCTTAATCGTAATATAACTTTGTACAGTGTTAGTTGAACTGTCTCTAAATCACTATGAATCAAAATATGGACTGTTTTCTGCATTACTAGATAATTTTATTGTGCTTTACTAAAGTGTATTACCATTTCTATCATTGTTTCACTTAACCTCAACCTCAACCGCACTGTTAGGTTATTTCTGAGCAGTACATGTACTGTACTTCAATACAAACCTTGAGAACCATTTCAAATTTATCTAAAGGATGTGCATTTCCATTATTTCCTATTGTTTTCATTGCAATACCAACACCAGCACAATTCACCACAACATTTAAACCACCAAATGTTTCTTTTGCAAAGTCTACTGCACTTTTTACTTGACTTTCATTTGTAACCTAAATAACACAAAATAGATTACCACAAAATTATCCTATTTGCAAGATACTCGCATGTTCAGAAAAACAAAATATCTAAAAGATTTTTAGCCTACGTAGCTGGTGGTATGCGGTTTATGTTTTTTAATTGTCCATCTGCTGGATGATGGAGAATTCTGATTCAGGTCAGTATATTGATTTTGATTCATTCTTTGAAAGTTTTCATGGTGATAATGTAATATAAGCAAGTTTTGTGGAAACACCATGTAGAATATTAGCAAATAAATATTTTATGTGGTGTTTCCACAAAATTTGCTTATATATTGATTTTGATTGATGGCAAGTTAGTGTTGGGTCTTCCGCATCATTTGCTACAGCAAATGCCCCCCCCCCCAGTTGGCAGGAAGATAAGTCAAGTCGGCAACAGCGATCCCAGACTTGGGCAACTTGGCAAAAAATATTACGCATTTTTATCAAAAAGTATCAAATTTTCACGCACATATTACCATAGGAACACATAGATAATATATTTATCACATGCCATATTGACTTTTGTACAAATAATGTTATATAAACTTGTGCACGCTGATTATAGATTGTATTTGATGATTAAAAGTCGGGCACTTTTTGTTTCAGTCGGGCAAATTTTTGGCTGCCCCCCCTAATTAATTTGTACCCGTACACCTATGAACATTGACATCGCTATTATTGGCTCACGTTCTGATTGGTCCTCTTAAACAAACATATTCAGTGGGCAGAATTCAAAAACGCATGGTTTTTGGGCAGGTGGTATTTCCCATTGCCCACCTCTACCCACACCCAAACCCCCTAATACCACCAGCTACGGCAGGCTAAAAGATTTTCTGCCAACAAGTCAAATTTTACAGTTGTGGCCAGATCATGCAGTTGCATGTTTCACCAAGAGTGTTCCTATGAAAATTAATGTTTCTCATAAAACTGGGAGAAAAAAAAAGGGGGGGGAGGTTGCAAAATTTAATAGTAACATGGTTAATTGACCAGTAAATAATTCCAGGTTCTATAATTCTATATTTCTATAGTTCCTCGATATCGTGCCGTGATAAACTATAATGTACTTGTGCAAATACCGAGGACATTAAATTTAACTACTTTAATAGGTTTTTACTTACATCAGTTGGGTGAAAGTAGCAGTCTTTGCCAATTTCCTCAGCCACAGCATGTCCGTTACTCGAAGGAAGATCTAAAATGACTACCTTTGCCGCGTGCTTTTGCACAAGTCTTTGTACTGTGGCTCTACCTAACCCAGAAGCACCACCAGTTACTAAACACAACAGTTGTTTCGCAGAAGCCGCCATTTTGACATTTTCTTGCTAATGGCATTGCGCAATGACGTAACATGCCAGAGGTTCTTCCACGCTAGCCTGGTACCCTGGCCCAATCAAAGAATATGGGCCAGGTAACCACTAAAGACTTCTGCTTTCCTATTGGTTGAAATTTCGCGCGTTTTTAGTGGCTATGAGTAAAACTGCAATCGTCATAAGTGGATTTAGCCCTGATGACGCGGGAATGAGATTAGTGGTTACCTGGCCCTTATTTCTTTTGAAATTGGGCCAGGGAACCAGGCTACTTCCACGCTCGTAGGGACAATGGGGATACTGGAGGACGCCAGGCGGTAAATTTGCAAGGCGAGCGGGAAGAACCTCTGGAACACCGAGCCGTTTCCATGGCCGTTTCTCTGATCGCGCCGAGCCAATGAAAAGGTTACGTTCCAAAATCTGGACGTAAGACGTTGATTGGTCAAGCGAAGGATAATTTTTTAACAATAAGTTTCATTGGCTATCGCACGTATGGGAATTAGCTCTTTCTTATTCAAATATTTTGTATTGTTTCACCACCCCAATGGGGCCACCGATCACGTGAGTGAAAACGGTCTATACTTTCACTTCGATCACGTTGATATACAACTTACACTTTTCACAACGAGCATCAAAGCAACTACCTCTTTAATACTTTAGCTTCATTCAGCGACGAGACGTCTTCGTCATTGAAAATATATATAACAAACAACAAGATAGCATCGTTGAAATATATCCTATAAGTATGTTGTTAGAAATCTATAAGCTTTCATTTGAAGTGTAGTTCAAGTCGTTTAAGTTCCTGCGTATCTGAAATTCTATAACCGACTTCATGTGAGACGTTAAGTAAATAAATATTTATTTATTATTGAGTGAACATTTTGGACATTTGAAAAAGTTCCATATAACCCAGAAACATAAGCCATACATCAAAGGGAAGCTTATGAAATTTATAATAACATACGTACAAGTTAGCGTTCAACAATGCATAGTTTGGAAGTTATAACTGCATGTCTGAGTGTCTGCATAGCGAATATCGGGCAGCGAACTAAAATTAAACCAGTTTTATTGAATTTGAGCAATTTTTAGTGGTCTAATGTATAGAAGACTGTCGAGACGATAGCATTACTTGCTTACTTGCTTGAGAAATACAAAATAGAGTTGACTCTGAATTATTAAAATATCATTACCCGGTTTTGCTTCCGGGTTGGCCCCATAGAAATATTAGACCTAGAATGCGTGCTCTGTCACGTGACAGGTGTCCAAATTAAATTTATTTTGCCTAGCTTATAAATCCGCCATTTTGTGGCGACAATTTTTTGACTGACAGGAGATAGGAGCCCGCATTCTAGGTATATTATTTCGGTAATAATTCCATGTCCTACATAACCCAAGTACTTCATGAAAGCCTTACCCCAACACACAACCTAACCTAAGGATGGCAATTCGTGTAAATAGGACATGGACGTATAACCATTATTTCTATGGTTGGCCCCTCCCACTTTACCGCCTGGCTTCCTCGTGTGTCCCCGTTATCCCTCACGAGCGTCGAAAAACATCTGGCACCCAGGGTAAGGCCTGGCCAAACGCTTTCAACATTTCATTCAACATCGTTCAACATTGTTGAATTCAACCGTGATTCAACATGTTGAAAGCGTTTGGCCACCCTGTTGAATGATGTTGAACGTTGTTGAATGGTGTTCAATGATGTTGAACGAAATTTGAACATGTTCAAATTTTCGTTCAACATGCGTTCAACAATGTTGAACGATGTTGCATGAAATGTTGAAAGCGTTTGGCCAGGCCTTTAGAGATAGCAAAATATCAGTGAAATCTAGCAAGGACTCTCTCCTCCGCAGAGGCTCGGACCACTGACCTATATATATAACTGGACTGCGGGTGCTGGCCAAAAATGTCCCCATTTCACTTTCAAAATATGGCGGCATTTATGGGTCCTTCTCACTGACCTATATATATACCGTATTTCCTCAATTAAGCTCCTCACCTCGAATAAGCGCCCCCCGTAGACCTTGATTTTTTAAATAAGCGCCCCCCTCGATTAAGCGCCCCCCTCAAATAAGCGCCCCCCTCTACATACTAGTTTAAATTACAACGCAAGTTTCTAGAAACAAACTTTCTTTCTTAATTGAAAATCATTCAGATTTATATCCATGTGCCTGTACGTACGTTTCTTTCGCTTTCATCAGCTCTAGAGTCTGATGGAGAAGATGATGAATTGATTGATGTAGAATAGGATTGTAGAGAATATTTTAGTAAACGTTTTTCATTCTTTTGTTTTCTTAAAAGTTTTGTTGAAGTTACCGCATGCAGTTACCGCGACTGACAATATATAAACAAACCGTAAATGTTCGTTTTTGTTGTTAAACTTTGGTTATCGTTAGATACTCTCTTGTATTTTTCTTGGAAAATAGCTTTCTTATTCTTGACATGATTTTGTATATTTTGTAATAAGCGCCCCCCTCGAATAAGCGCCCCTCCTTTTAGTCTCAAAATTAATAAGCGCCCCGGGGCGCTTAATCGAGGAAATACGGTAACTGGACTGCGGGTGCTGGCCACTGACCTATATATATAACTGGACTGCGGGTGCTGGCCAAAAATGTGTCCCCATTTTTACGTTCAAAATGGTGGCATTTATGGGTCCTTCTGCTAATGGTAGCGTACGTATCGTAGGAAAAAAGAATATTTATGTAAATACAAAGCCGATTTTCTTACTTTATTAATAAATCGTTCCTATGCGAGGGCTTCCCCAGAGGTGAATAAAATCGTCTGGCGTTACTGCGTTAGCCAGAACAAAATACTAAAGAGTAAAGACCAATAAATTCGGACAGGAAAGAGTTAATGCATGCAGGTTGGTCATTGTTAAGTTCTTAATTGTGGAACGACTCAAGAGGCCTGCTGGATTATTTGTCTGACCAAATAGGAATATCGCCTCCCATATATGTAAACAGCCCCTAAGAAGAACTCGGTACGCCTCGCTTCTTTACGATTTTCTCGTGATCTTCAGCGGTTCTTTATAGAGCTGGCGACTTCACAGAACGAAATGTTTGTAGATTTCCATGACCATGTGTATCGACAGTCTTGTTTATTTTATTGCCAAGTGTTCATGCGGTAGCTAGCGCCGGCCGGCACGTCTTTAAAGTGCCTATCTCAGGGTTGGGGATTTTACATATTTAGGATATTTTGAACATTTTAAGAAGATTTGTAATATATCTTCTTTTCCTAAAATTTCATCTTCATGGACTTTTTTGCTGTTAAAGTTGGCGATTTTGACGATGGCCGTGAAAACTTTTTACTGGGTTCTAGTCGCCGGAAGTGACGTAGAAGCAGGGAGACCTTCTCAGACAGTAACAGTGTTTACATCGGGAGTTTACGGTTCACCTTGGATTTTCTTGGCTTTATTCAGGTTATTTTGTCGGAAATTCTTTTAAAAATTATGCCAAACAGGTGCGTAGTGTTTTTACTCTCGAATGAACCCAATTGATATGCTAGAATAGCGCTGTATCACCTGTATGCCATTTCTTTTTTTGCGACAATAACGATGTACAATCCCGACTCCCGACTCACTGGAGGCGAATAAAAGGATAGCTTCGGGAAACGCCGATTTGTCAAGGATAAAGGTGTGAAATGAACGCCGACATCTACTTCTATGACCTGTTTGTTGTTCGAAGTAGTTTGGTACTAAGACGATTCACAGCAGTTTATCACGAGGAAAACCCGTCGGTGCATGTGGCGATTACAAGACGACAACAATAGAGCGTGTTTTTCCGGAAAGTGACAAGAACTTGTGCATGTCATCAGTCTCATATTTCTTTTTATCGAATTCGATCTTCGATCAAGAATATATCGAAATATACTTGACTTGGTAATGTCGTCTACCTCTGGTTCTAATGCCGATAGCCAAAATGACTAGACTAGGAGGTAAACATTCCGGGATACGTAATCGAGATCGAAGACGAAGTAAAACTGTCTAGGCCATTTATACCTGAATCATCAGAATGCATTGTCAAGCCGTATGAAGACGAGCTTAGGATCAAATGCGACTTGAAAAATGTCTTCTACGATGGCTATAAATTCGCTTTGCGGGCCACAATAAGGTCAACGATTTGTAAGTTATGAAAGTTTGCTTTATCAGTGAATTTATGTTTACGTTTTATCGAATGTTGTATACTGGCATGCCATATTTGCAATTGGCCATATTTGCTAAAACAAAATTGTATGCTGTCAAAGCCAAATGATTCGCATGTTTATATTTGTTATATATCTGGTCACTGCGTCTAGCGGGCTGCAAATATCGAAGAATTGACGAGGCAAAGTATAAAAAAGAAGATGTAGAAAGCAGGTAGATACTGTCAGTTTTGATTAATAGAATACCCGTTCGCTTTCTGATTTCCACTTGCGAATAAACCAGCTGCGCACAATTCACCTAGTCTAATAGAATTGCTTCGTTCTTCAAAATTGCCACAATTCAGTGCTCGTCCAATTCGATAAACAACAACAATTGTGCGATTTCATCTTCAAACTTCAAGAAATTGACTCTGTATGTATACTGTCGCCTGCAAGTTCAAATTTCAAAAGTGGATGCAAGTATTCCATTAATCTATAATCAACAGACAGTACCTACCTGTTTTCTGTACTGATCTTTTATTGGATACTTTATCTTGTCAATTTTTCGATGTAAGTGTCCTGCTGGACGCAGTGACCAGATTTCCAGGCAAACAAGTGTAAAGAACTTGATCACTGTTATTATAAACCATTTCAATGCAAGCTTTTAGCAAATGCGTGAAAACAACATTGCAGATAAAACGTAAACATAAATTCACTGATAAAAGCAACTTTCAATTAAACTTACCAATCATTTACCTTATCGTGCCCCTCAAAAGCGAATTTGTAGCCGTCGTACTAAAGACCTTTTTCAGGTCGCATTTGCTCATTATGATTTACGATCCAAATTTCATCGGCAACCGACTCGTCTTCATACGGCTTGACAATGCATTCAGATGATTCGTCTTCAGGTATGGCCGCACTGCACTGGAAGACAGTTTTACTTCGTCTTCGATCTCGATTACGTATCCCGGAATGTTTACATCCTAGTCTAGTCATTTTAGCTATCAGTGTTAGAACCAGAGGTAGACGACATTACCAAGTCAAGTATATTTCGATATATTCTTGATCAAAGATCGAACGCAAACAATACTTCGATAAATAGAAATATGAGACTGATGACATGCACAAGTTCTTGTCACTTTCCCACGCTCTATTGTTGTCGTTTTGTAATCGCCACACCGACGGGTTTTCCTCGTGATAAACTGCTGTGAATCGTCTTAGTACCAAATATTCCCGTTGAAACTATTTCGAACGACGAACAGGTCACAGAAGTAGATGTCAGCGTTCATTTCACACCTTTATCCTTGAAAATTCGGCGTTCCTTTCACCCGAAGCTATCCTTCTTTTATTCCCCTCCCATTAGTCGGGATTGTACATCGTTATTGTTGAGAAAAAAAAAGAATGGCATACAACGCTATTCTAGCATATCAATTGGGTTCATTCGAGAGTAAAAACACTACGCACCTGTTTGGCATAGTTTTTAAAAGAATTTCCGACAAAATAACCTGAATAAAGCCAAGAAAATCCAAGATGAACCGTAAACTCCCGATGTAAACACCGTTACTGTCTGAGAAGGTCTCCCTGCTTCTACGTCACTTCCGGCGACTAGAACCCAGTAAACAATTTTCACGGCCATCGTCAAAATCGCCAACTTTAACAGCAAAAAAGTCCATGAAGATGAAATTTTAGGAAAAGAAGATATATTACAAATCTTCTTAAAATGTTCAAAATATCCTAAATATGTAAAATCCCCAACCCTGAGATAGGCACTTTAATTCAGACTGCTAGAAAGCTACAACAGTAATTGTCTAGGATTATTATTATTGTAGTTGATCAGAACTACAATAAGACTCTTATCATGAAAACATCCCGGGCCGCTCAACAAATATTTTGTTTACACAAACTCGAGACCAGGACGATATTATGCTGACTTGGCAAAAATTCTGACAGAAAATTCGACAAAGTTTGCCTAGTCCGTCTACTCCGAACGTTTTCTCAAGAAATAATCCACTGTAGAAGTTATAAAATATATTGGCAGAAAGATAATTCACCTTGCTATAACATACGTGCAGTTTATCCGACCAAATAGCTTAGTTTCCCTAAAAAACGCGAAATACCAAACATGTCCAAATCATATTAATAGCGGCCGTTATTTTGAAATTTTTCCCCGTATGTATTATAATGTCTTCTCCGAATGTTTCCTCGAAAAATAAACCACTGTAGAAGCTATCAAATATACTGGAGGAAAGATAATTCATCTGGCTACAACATACGTACAGTTTATCCGACTAAATAGCTTAGTTTTCTTAAAAAAAGCGAAATACCGAACATGTCCAACACGAACTAGAGATTCTTAGGTATCAGTCAGCGACCTGCACCATTAGCAAAAGGACCCATAAATGCCGCCATTTTGAAAACGATTTTGGGGACACTTTTCCTAACTCAAAGGTAATAGGAGCACGCAGTCCAGTTATATATATAGGTCAGTGGTCCTTCTGCTAATGGTAGCGACCACTGACATTTACTTATCGCAGGAAAAAATAATATTTATGTAAATACAAAGCGATTTTCTTACTTTATTAATAACTCGTTCCTGTCCCGTCCGAGGGCTTCCCCAAGAGGTGAATAAAATCGTCTGGCGTTAGCCAGAATAAAATACTAAAGACCAATTCGGACAGGAAAGATTTAGAGAGATAGTTTATAAATCGTTCCTGTCCGAGGGCTTCCCCAGAGGTGAATAAAACCACAGGAAACCGGGCTGACTCGTGTCACGAAATTCTTTCCCCGGGCACAACAACGTTAGGATTAGTTTACATCTAAACTAAACCAATTCTTCTTTGTACATTTAGTTTATGCGAGTTTCAAAACCACAGTAAGATCCTAATCAATCGCGTGAGCCCAGTTAACCGGGCTAGCCCGGCTCATGTAAACAGGCCATAGTTTATAAATCGTTCCTGTCGGAGGACTTCCCCAGAGGTGAATAAAATCGTCTGGCGTCAGCCAGAATAAAATGATTAAAGACCAATTCGGACAGGAAAGAGTTAATGCATGCACGGTTGGTCATTGTTAATTTATTGTGGAACGACTCAAGAGGCCTGCTGGATTATTTGTCTGACCAAATAGGAATATCATTAGAACATGGTCTCGAGTTTGTGTAAACAAAATATTTCGGTGCAATCGGTGGTTTTTCCATGTATATTATTTATGTTTGTTGCTGAGCGGCGCGGGACGTTTCATGATAAGAGTCTTATTGTAGTTCTCAACTACAATACTGATAATAATATTCCTAGACAATTACTGTTGTAGCTTTCTAGCAGTCTGAATTAAAGACGTGCCGGTTGGCGTACGGCAGTCGCACGAACACTTGGCAATAAAATAAACAAGACTGTCAATACACATATATGGTCATGGAAATCTACAAACATTTCGTTTTATAAAGTCGCCAGCTCTTTAAAGAATCGCTGAAGATCACGAGAAAATCGTAAAGAAGTGATGCGTACCGAGTTCTTCTTAGAGTGTCTTTATCAACCTTTTCCAAGTGTTAATAACAGACGAGAAACTCATCAATAGACGAGTTCAAGGTTACGGACGCCATATTGAAAAGGGGCAAAGAGTCTGGGGCGAGCTCGGTCAAAGGGGGCAAACGCACTGATCTATATAAGAGACTGGATAGAGCATCCGTTGTCTGAAATTGAAGTCGGAAGTGGTCGGAAGTTGGCAACAGCCGCCATGTTGGATGGTCCCACTTTCGCTATATTTTACTGTTGCACAATTATAGTTTTCGCATATTAAGGCATTTTTCTCCTTCGGGTTCGGACAAACTTTTTTATCACGAGGAAGAAAGGACACGTGAAGCATTTAGAGAGAAAAATTGTAGTTATTTAGCCCCAAAATGTGGGGGAAAACGGAATTTGCGAGTTCGATGGAGCGAACTCCCAAGTGTCATTGATGACAACTTTGAACAGACGAAGGCCGTTCTCATTCAGAATTTACTCACAATATGGAAATACTGCTAAAGGACCGAATGAATTCGGGAAATTTGATCAACTGAACAAGCTACACTACGAACAACTGCTGTGGTATTATTATATCATAAGCCAAAAGACCGGAATCAAACAATTAATTTAAGAATGCGATGTGCCCAACTGTATAGATCAGTGGATGTGCCTATAGTTGAACAATATATTTGCACTCACAGAAAACTCGGGGTAATGATTCAAATAAGTTATCCTGGCATTCACAGGATTAATCAGAATGAGTTTATTATTTTCTATGAGATAGGGTTATCTAATTTGGGCAATTGGGCCTACATTTGCCTACAACTAAAAATCTTGTATTAATTTTACAATATAATTAGTTTTGTGACTATACCTTTGCCAAGATGCTTTTTTTTAGCCAGTTTACAAATGTTATCCGCCACATCGTTGTGAAGTTTAACATATATATTAGCTTGATTTGTTTTGACTTTATATAAACATCAAACACTGGCCTTGTTGATCTACTTGTATAGACACACTGATAGTACAGTATTAGTTCTGCCACAATTTTCATAACATACAGAAGTCAGAGAACAGATTAAAAATTTATCATTATATAGTACATTTATACAGAATCAAACTACACAAGACAAAATACACTCATGAATTGTAAACATTTTCTTTAATCAAATCATTGACAAAGTTTGAAAACTATAAATGACACAGTTCAATTATATTCTGTATTAAGTTGTCATGTTGCTTCACCTTTATTGTTCTTCATTCATTGTTGTTTCATTTTAAACTGCCTACAACATAACATACAAATATCACATTCAATTTTACAGATACTCGCAAACAATTTTTTCATCAAAATGACAGGGAGTAAAATAGCTCAGCTGTTAATAAGAAACAATGTTGACAACTTAATTTCTTAAATACATGACTTGGACACTGGGCATGGAGTTTAATAAAACAAACTGGCTCGTTCTTGTTATGATGCATGCTACAGTTTACTTCTATGGAAGCACCAAACATTGTAAGTATTACAAACTTATAGAGTATTAACATGCTCCTATGTTGCCAAAGAAATATGCTGCTTGTCGAAATCTACTCACAACTCTACAAGCCAATCTATCTTCTGTGCCATAATTTTACACGTCCTTCGGCTTTTTAAAATGATCTACTCGATTGTGAACATTCCACAATTACAGTATTATCTCACATTTGTATCCTACAAATCAGTTTATTAACCACCGGCCGTTTACAATGTTGGGTTTCCCGTTTCCTTGGTAAATAACCCTTCGGGAGCTCTCCGTCCCCTTCGAAATTTCGTCAAAATATCAAGTTATTTACTTACGATTCAGTTTCCCTTCACATTCTTAGGTCCTCCATAGTTCCATGATGTGTCCCGTTGCTTGAAATACCAAAATGGATTTGTGTTGTTCGTCTATTTCGTGATTATATGCGAAAACAACGAATTCACAACAGTAAAATATAGCAACTCACTCCTCATGGTGGGACCATCCAATATGGCGTCGCTTACAAATTAGGGCGTAACTTCCGGCTTCAATTTCTGAAGGCGCTCAGATAATAGATGCTCTATCCAGTCTCTTATATAGATCAGTGGGCAAACGCCATATATTTTCCAACACGATCTCTTACCAAAATTAAGTGTATATCTTAATTGTAAAATAGGGCTCAAATTAAGACATGGCCTTAATTTATCTGTCCCACAAGCGGGATGTTAAACTTGAACACATAAAGCTAAAAATCCTAGAGGGGTGTTGTGGTCGGGGTATGAGACGCGGGACATTTTTCCGGAGGGTTGTGATTAGGTTTAGGTCCACCGGGGGGTTGTGGTTAGGTTTAGGGTTTCCGGGGGGGTTGTGGTTAGGGGTTGGGGTGTGGGGATGAGTTTCCATTTAAAATTAATGATTATCCTTAATTCTAGGCGAGTTGACAATTAAGGCTATTCCTTAATTTTGGAGTGAGGTCGACCTGATATTTTCATGAAACTTCACGATTTTTTATCAGTGGGTGAATGGTTTACGCTTGTTTTGAACGATTTCGGGTCCGTATCGTTTTGTAATTTTTGTAATACTTCAAGGAAACATAGAAAAAGCTTTGTATGTTATTTTGGAAGGCTTGGAGGATTCTAAAAGAAATTGCGATGGTTTGTTGAGGAATTGTATGTACACGCGCCTATTGATACAGAGCGAGGAGCGATGAACAAGCCAATTTACGAGCAGGTATTCTAAATGTTAGTGATAGATTGCACTTTTAAGGATGTGAACTGAACCTAGAGAGTCTAGAATAATATTTTCATGACCAAATCAGTGAAGCGCTCGCATACAATTCAGTCAACCGAAACCATCGCGACTTCTTTTAGAATCCTCCAAGCCTTCCAAAATAACATACAAAGCTTTCCCTATACGTTTCCTTGAAGTATTACAGAAATTACAAAACGATATGGACCCGAAATCGTTCAAAACAAGCGTAAACCATTCACCCACTGATCAAAAATCGTGAAGTTTACATATGAAAATATAAGGCGTTTGCCCCCTTTGACCGCGCTCGCCCCAGACTCTTTGCCCCCTTTTCAATATGGCGTCCGTAACCTTGAACTCGTCTATTGTCAGGTGTTTTAAAATCCGGTAAACGGCAAGTTCGTCCGTCTATTTTCCCGTCGTTAAAACAAGAGACCGGACGACAACTATATCAGACTGGGACAGTGGAAGACCGTCAAAACCCGTCAGTCAGAAAGCTTTCATCTTCAATAAATATGAAGACTTTATCGAGTTATAAATAACATAATTCGACTGAATGCCGAGCAAAATACTGGCAGTTTTAAAAGCATGTGTCATCAGTCCGGTCCTTAGGTATCGGTCAGCGACCTGCACCATTAGCAAAAGGACCCATAAATGCCGTCATTTTGAAAACGATTTTGGGACACTTTTCCTGACTCAAAGGTAATAGGAGCACGCAGTCCAGTTATATATATAGGTCAGTGGCTCGGACTCCTCGGAGGCGGAGAAGACGCGCGAGGAGAGGTATCATCGGTTACAAAATATGAAGCTTAACCATCTAATATAACCATCCCACATGCGGGATGTTAATCTTGAACACATAAAGCTAAAAATCCTAGAGGGGTGTTGTGGCCGGGGTCTGAGAGGAGGCACATTTTTCCGGAGGGTTGTGGTTAGGTTTAGGGTTTCCGGGGGGCGTGATTACCGGGGGGTGGTATGGGGGTGAGGATTCGTTTTAAAAGGTTGTCCAATCAGATGGTGGTTTTAATGTTGGTTAAGCTTCATAATTTGAAGGTAATGATACCTCGCGAGGAATGATAGGAAGAGCTAGGGAAAGAAAACGGTAGCCTCTGCCAGATAATGTTGTCAATATGGCGCCCAAATTCCGTGATGGACTAGGCACCAGACTCGGAATTTCAATATATAATCATAAATTGTGAACAAAAGACACATTTAAATTGCTGGCAGACAATTCTCAACTCGAGAATGTTAATATTGTTACACAAGGACAAGATTTTCCAGTTTTGAATTATGCAATGTAAACAAACGCTACCCGAGAAGTTTAAATCAAAAGACACTGAACTGTTGTGAACATAGATCTTTACCTATGATAAGTTTCACGTATACACGTGGTGCATTTGGTACGTTTGCGAGCTTGGTGTAATGTAGAAAGTTAGCGCTGCGAATATTCCAGCGCATGCAGTTCGTCGGCTTTGTTTATCAACGATATTTCAACGTTCGATATTAAAACGTTGTCAGTCTGGCAGCGTTTCGAATTTTTTTATTCGTTCCGCAGGTGATTTCCATAGAAGAATTCAGAACTAATAACGTCCAGAACAACATTCTAGACTTAGATCTTGAAGAAAACATTGTACTTCGTGCAAACTATCGTCGCTATCTCCCATGACCAGAGAACCGCAGATTGTTACTTGACTGAAATATCTTCGTATTCGGTTCGTTTGCCGACCTCGAATTTGGTGTTAAAAAATCCTTCTCCAGCGTACTTGCACTTATTGCAAAGCATTCTATATCTTCTTCTCCATTATGGTTATCGTAAAGAGAATAAAGAAGTCTAAATTAATTGAAATATAATTTACATCTAAATTGATTTAAAATGGCAGACACGTAAATAACAGCAAGAATCAAATAAATTCATGTAATCGCACTATTTCTTCACGAAAATCGTCATGCTAACCTTTGATATTTAGATCTTGAAGGGAGTGCTGAATTTCTCCCAAATCGTCGTTTTTTATGCCATTTACCAGAGAACCGCAAATCGTGCCACTGAGAACCCCACATTATCTGGCAGAGGGAGGCTTCTCGCCTCTTTTTCCACCTTCCCGACGTTCTCCGCGCGCTTTACGATTGCCCGCGCGCCTGCGAATAGAAGTCTCTGCGGAGGAGAGAGTAGCTAGCAAGAAAATTACCGCTCGCCCGCCCCCAATAACGAAACGGTAAGCACTAAATGCCATACCGTGAGGCCCCTTGAGCCCGCATTCGGCTAATTTTGTCAGCGGTATAACCGGTATAGTACTGTGGCATCTATATTAACAAAACAATGCTGTCATTGTCATCGTCCAGAAGAAGTAGCGTGTTGCGTAGGCAGTGTTAAAACAATCGAAATTCGAAATATAGTAAGTGGTTGGATATTTATACAGGAAGCTCCGCTCACTAATAGTGATTTTCATTCAGGGAGGTCCTGTCGTAAATATACATGCAGTAATTTTAAAATACATAATTTTAAACGAAATCTATAAAATATCAATAGAAAAGTAAAAGTTTGAGAGTAATTGTAAAGATTCATATTTGTTAAAATAGTTTCTTTAGGGTTGATTTGAAATATGTCAAGTCAGTCGATTGTCTTAAGTCAGGTGGCAATGAATTCCAGTCAGAAACTGCCTGGTGAACTATTTGTTGTCTGCCCCAGTTGGCCGCGTGGTTGTGGTGGACGGAAGTGATCACTCCGACGGGTCATGTGGTGGTGAATGCTAGAGTTCTTCCTCAAATCGAGATTCAAGTCTGAAAGTTGATTAACACACTTAAAAATAGTAAGACAACGGTGGTAGCGACGACGAAGTTGTAATGGTTTCCAATTGAGAGTTGATAATGATTCTGTAGCAGAGAAGTAGTTAGGAAGGTCGAGAATAAGTCTGGTGGCGTTGTTCTGTAAAACCTGTAGGTGGTCCATGAGTATAGAGTTATTTTTGCTCCCCGCACAATGTCACTTGCTTAACTGGTATTTTGTCATCACCTTTTGAAATTACATCCCGAGCTCTTTTTATCGCCCATCCTGCATGATCCCTTATCGCATCCTTTTCACTTTCATCATGACATGTGGTAGAGTACTTATTTTCTGACATGCATGTTTCTTTTTTTTTTCTGTTTTCAGGAATGCTTATACCTAATTTTGACCAGAAATGCAGAATCTGCTGAAGTATACTTGCAGTGAAAGACAGTTCTGAATCATGACTGCTATCAGAAGAGGAAATAATTTGTTCCCATGATTTTTGCAAGGCTACATATTGGTTGCCAGCAGTTCTCGTTTTGGCAAAAACCGTTTCCAAATGAACTGCTTGTTTTGGGGAATTTCTTTCACATTCAACTTCATGAAAACAAGCTTGAAATAACTCTGGGATAGAATTGATAAACTCTTGCACATGACCAGATTTAGCAGGATCTAATATTGCTCCTAGTACCATTGCAATAAATTTCTCTTCATTTGTCTGTACTGTATAAATTGTCACCAGAGTTAGTAAAAAAGTTATTAAATTTTCAATATAAATACTTGAACAACTAGTTGTATTTTCAGTGATACAGGGCTCTGCTACCTTCACTATCAGTGTCATCCACCTCAAACAAGTTTGAAATCTCTTCTAAATCTACTTTACCAGCCATATTTTAATGATTTTATGATTTTTCGGTTTAATTTTACCGCTTTTTACGCTGCTTAATACACCTAGTATTAACCTGAGCAAAAAATTGTTGCTAAGGAATAAAATCATGTTATCAACCATTGTAACAACCGCTGACCGGTGATTAGCAGCTATTCGTTACCAGGCTCCGCATCACACGTCGATCCCACTGAGGTCGATCCACTGACCTATATCAGACTAGTTCCTAGTCCTCTTTTCTCTCGAACGTATTTTGGTGACGTCACAGAATAGGCATCGAGCGAGAGGACTAGCGGAAAATGTTCATCTTTATCTATCATGAATCTTGCTGGAGCTCGGATTCTTTAATCTTTATGAACGAGGGCACTTAAACAAACTTCTTCTTGAGAGCAGACAGCAAATGAGTAGGTTTCTTTGTTTTACATTACGTTAAAAGGTTGTTACATACGAGGCTTTATAAAGTAGTGTTCGGCGTAGGAAGTGATTGTGTTGAAACACATTTATACAAATCGAAATATGCTATTTTAACGTTTCGGCAGTAGACCAACCTTGCTATATGATGTTATAAAGAATTGTGCAGACCGGCGTGAGTGTTATCTGCCTTGGTTTTCCGCCAAACGGCCGTTTGGTGCCTGTATAAGTTGGGGCCAGTTTTGGGGCCAGATTTGGGGCCAAGCAAAACATTTTATTCTAGGCCTCTCACAATTCGGTCTGCCGCTCGACGTTAAAAAGAGAGGCCTGGGAACCAGGCTGGACATATATATATATACAACATGTCCTCCTACCTTGAAACGGCCTTGAAATACCAATAATTGGTAATTGTAGGTAATTCTCTGTCCCACATGCGAGATGTTAAACTTGAACACATAAAGCTAAAAATCCTAGAGGGGGGGTGTGATATTATAATACCGGAAGTATAAAAGTAGAGAGCTATAAAGGGACTGGGTACGAACACATGTATAGTTATATTGATTAGACATTAAACATGGCGTAGTCGACAGTCTTTACTCTTTTAAATGTTATTTACTAGCTATTCTAATATCTTTGGATCGACCTAAGCAGCAGAATTCGACTATTTGGGTTTTGTGCCTTAAATTTTGTGAACTTAGTTCACTCTCTTGTCCATAAAGAAGCCGTAAAGCCATGCCACCTAAGAAGGATATGCATTCGCATGGGGAGTTAGGCGCCACTGGACCAGCCGAAACTCGTGCTCCAAATCTTCCCTTTATATCTTCGGAGATTGGCAGAGTTTCAAAGTTGGATATTGTCACTTGTACTCCTGATAAATTCGAAATATGGAAGCAGCGCTGGGATTCTGCAGCGACAATAACAGGATTTTTCGAACTCGAATCAGCAACACAACGTGCCCTGTTTACTAATGTACTCAGCGACGATACTGTCAAAAGAATGAACAATCTGGGCCAACAGGAGGTTCAAGCAATCATTGACTCCTTTCAACACCAGGTATGTGGTATTTCAAGTATGTTTGTGCATGAATACGAGTTTCACAAACGAGTGCAAGGCTCAAATGAGTCATTTGAAGAGTTTTACAATGACTTGCAGTCACTTTTAAATAAATGCCAATACCGGGACTGTTGTAAGACTGCAACACGAATGTCTTGTAAAGATCGAGTTCTTCTTGCAAGACTAGTGGCCGGAATTAAATCGAACGACGTGAGAAAAGGACTTCTTTGTATTAAAGAACTTACCCTTGAAAAAGCTGTACAATGCATTAAAGTTGATGAGGCCACTACCTCCCAAGTGGATAAATTTACAACCAAAGTTAATAAGACTGGGGCCTCCACTTACAAACATGGTAAATTACCTAATAATCGTCAGAAACGATTTTCTTCTCCACCTGCTAAAGATAACGGTTTTAAAGAAATGCAAGTTTTGCATGAAATTTCACATTTTTAAAAAGGAACTTTGCCCTGCCAAAGATTCTGTCTGCAAGGTTTGCCAAAACAAAGGCCATTGGGCTAAGTCTGTTATGTGTCCCGATTCATCTAAGTCAACTGATAAGCGGTTATCGGAACTTGAGAAAAAGCCAAATGATGGTTCAGCCAAGTTCAATCACTCGACTAAGCCAACACTTAAAGTAATTTCAGCCAATGAAGAATCTCCAGCGAACCCTAATACAGCATCTGTTAAAGCTGTCAACCTTTCTAATATTCCTAGTGTTGGAAAGCATTGTTATGCTGATTTTGTGATTGGTAATCACAATTGGAAACAGGAGTGCATGATTGATCCTGGCTCCAATATAAACTGTGTTGGTTATGATTGGATTACCCGCTTTGATACACCTGCCTGGTCTTACAATCTTGAATGTGGTTCTATTAAGACAGCTGGTGGCCATAACCTGAATGTTGAAGCTCGTGTACTCTTGAAGATTTCGTGGCCTCCAGAGATCTCTACCCTTTCAGACTCTGCCCACCAGTGGTTTCACATCGTCCATGGTGAAGATGGTGTTATCCTTGGTACTCCTGCTTGTCATGCCCTGGGTATTATTGATGATCAATGGCCCATCTCTGCATTAGCCCAAAGTGTACAAATACCCTCAACAGCTGTGAACACACTTGCGGCATCGAATGACCAGTCTCTGTTTAACCAGCCTAAGTGTAATGACAGCCATCCTGAAGTCTGCAACCCAGAGCCAGTATCTCTACCTGATGATCAACTCTTGTCAGATCTGAAATGGGACTATAACTCAACCAGTGAGTCATCGGCCCAAGTCTACTCGCTTGGGGCAGAAAGTCAGAACTGCACCTACAGTGACGATACCAATTTCTCCTCACTTTTAGAATCTTTTGAAGATGTTTTCGATAATACGACCCTTCCTGAAATGAAAGGGGACCCTTTCAAGATCAACCTCAAGCCTGATGCTCAGCCCTATGCTCAACTGAAAGCAAGAAAAATTCCTATTCCTTACTTAGAGCAACTCAAGAAACAACTTAATGAAATGGAACACCTGGGAGTTATCTCAGCTCACGAAGATCCAAGCCCGTGGTGTCATCCAATTGTCATAGCTCCTAAGAAAGATAGTGATGAACTGAGAATTTGCATTGACTTCACTCACCTGAATAAATACACCCAACGTGAATACCACCTCAGTAATTCACCTTTTGAAGCAGTAACGAGCATTCCTACAGAAGATCTCCAGTATTTTTGCAAGTTTGATGCTCGTCATGGTTATTGGCAAGTCCCCTTGGCTCCTGAGTCTCGTCCTTTAACCTGTTTCATAACTCCATTTGGCAGATATGTGTGTAACCGAGCAGCTTTTGGAATCAACAGCATCAGCGAGTGGTACAATCGCCGGATGGATAAAGTTGTCACGGGCTTAGAAGGTATCCGCAAGATCGTAGATGATATTTTGGTCTATGCTCCGAGTCTACCAGTTCTGAAGAAACGTGTTCATGCACTTCTGGAGCAGTGTCGCAAGCATAGTGTCACTTTGAAGCAATCGAAATCACGAGTCGCTGTTACTCAAGTTGATTTTGGTGGATTCCGTCTATCACCAACAGGCATTCAGTCCAGTCCAGATCTCCTCAAGTCTATCCGAGATTTCCCACGACCGAGGAATCTCACCGATCTACGTTCCTGGTTTGGTTTGGTGAATCAACTTGGACATTTTTCGAAGGATCTCACCAAGGTTATGGAACCTTTTCGCCCGCTTTTGAAGAAAGATTCAGTGTTTCAGTGGTTGGAAGAACACGAGCAAGCCTTTTTGGAAGCCAAACGTCGCCTAAGTTCAACTCCAATTCTGACATATTTCGCTGTGAACCGCAAGACCTTACTTGCCACTGATGCATCTCGTCTACATGGGCTAGGCTTTGTCCTTCTGCAGATGGTCGATGGTGTTTGGAAACCTGTCCAAGCCGGTTCCCGCTTCCTGACTCCTGCCGAGAGCCGTTATGCTATGATTGAGTTGGAAGCTCTAGGTGCGTGCTGGGCAATGAAGAAATGCAATATGTTCCTCCAGGGCCTACCTCACTTCACCCTAGTCACTGACCACCAACCTCTCATTCCTATATTGAATTCCAAGGGAGTTGCTGATGTTGACAATCCACGCTTACAACGTCTGATGATGAAGATGATGCAATACTCTTTCACAACAGAGTGGGTTAAAGGAAAGGATCATTTGGCTGCAGATGCGCTCTCTCGCTTTCCTGTTGATCAACCCTCTCTCGAAGATGAATTATGTGAAGCTCATGCTGAAGCTGCTGTAAAAATCCAGTTTGCTGATAGGTCTATTGACGATATTCAACTTAACGAACTTGCCGAGTATCAAAGGACTGATACTCAACTTCTTCAAGTTCTCAACTACGTCCAGTCAGGGTGGCCTGATACGCTGCACGAAGTAGCCGTAGTTGCAAAACCATTTTGGTCCATTCGGCACAACCTTTATATGGCACCCATGGGGAAGAACTCTGTCCTCCTGATGAATGGAAGAACCGTTATTCCAGTATCCCACCAGAAGAAGATGTTGCAAAATCTTCACGAAGGACATCAAGGAATTGATAAAACCCGTCGCCGTGCTCGTGATTCGATCTATTGGCCTGGTATGAATCGCCACATCGAAGACATGGTGAAACGTTGTTCTCGGTGTACAACTCTTCTTCCAGTTAATCCAAAAGAACCTCTCCAGCAACCACCACTTCCAACCCGACCATGGAACAAGTTAGGTGCCGACCTTTACAGTCTCCATGGCAACGAGTACCTAATAGTAACAGACTACTATTCCTTCTTTACCGAGGTTCACGACCTGCGAAAAGAAGCTACTGCTCCACGATTGATAATGGAACTAAAAAAGATGTTTTCTCGTTTTGGTCAACCTGTTGAAGTCGTGTCTGATGGAGGTTCACAATTCACATGCAAGGCATTTGAAACATTTGCTAAAGAATGGGGTTTTATACATACCCTGTCATCTCCTACTCATGCTCAATCCAATGGCAAGGCAGAAGCTGCTGTCAAGAATGTTAAGAAGCTGCTTAAGAAGTGTGGCTCAATGAATGATGAGTTTTGGAAAGGCCTGCTGGCAATTCGCAACACACCACTCCTCTGTGGCAAGAGCCCAGCCGAGCTCCTGCTTGGAAGAAAACTCAACGACTCTCTTCCTCGATATCGTGAAAGTGATGACTGCTTTTTAGACAACGCAACGAAAGAGAAAATACTTGAGACCAAGCAGAAAGAGAAGCACACCTATGACAAACATACCACCGAGCTTTTACCTCTCCAAATCGGATCCCGAGTGGCCATACGTTCCCGTACCGATACCGATTGGTCCCTCCTCGGAACAATAACTGAAACTAGAGAGAACCGTACCTATTCAGTTCTCACTGACCAAGGTTCTACGCTAATACGCAACAGAAAGTATCTACGACCTGTACCATCTTGCGATGTTCCCTTCGCAACCTTTATGGAAGACCAATTATTAGACAATCCCGTTCATTGTCCAGAAGATCGTCAATTGGAAAGGGGACATGGGGGTTTACGAAGTCCATATTATCTTAGAAAACGAAAGAAATGAACTTATCTAGCTATCGAATTTGAAACCTTAATGAAAAAAGACCTATAGTACTACTAAGATAATTATTAGACTAAATAACATTTTGGTTGTCGTTGCTAGATTATCGACGTTTGTTGAACATTAGAATATGTTTGTTCGCATGCTGTATTAGTTTTATATATTTAGAAAATCTTAAAAGCAAAAAATATCTTAGGTAAAAGCTATTCCTAAGGAAAGGGGAGATGTGATATTATAATACCGGAAGTATAAAAGTAGAGAGCTATAAAGGGACTGGGTACGAACACATGTATAGTTATATTGATTAGACATTAAACAGGGGGTAAAACTATTCAGCGAACTATTTGGGCACTCAAGAATAACCAAATCGTACAAATAACAAGACATTCTCTTAACAAGTTTATCAAATCAGTTAATGACCGTGTTTAGTAAGAAGCGTCTACACTACAACATATTTTATTTGCCTTATTATGCAAGCAAGAAGTGTTTATTAATATTTCGGTTTCTGGACTTTCCGAATCTAATTTAAAAAGTTTAGAAATATACAAAGTCAAAGTCTTCAGTGCTGATCTATATAAATGTTCGTCGATCGAAGAATTGTTGTTGATCGTATATTTGTATAAAAGTACAACCTCAAAGTCAACGAGAGAATATGCCGTTCGAGTATAAATCGACAGATACAACAATTAAATTTCTACAAATCCAAAACGTGTGGACAAGAAACATAAATGTGCTATACTGGACGGTAAATATACTTCCAACAATCAACAGTATTCGAATATTTTTAGTGTATGTATCAGTACCTGTATTAAACCAATACTCGCAGAGCGGGTTTCTGTTTATCAGTTTATGATCGTTCGTCGCCTTCGGCTTCATTTCTGGTGATTGACGGCAACAAATATGAATTATCCAGCAAATGTCGTAAATTTTGAAATATATCTAATTTACCGCTTGAATTTAACGTTACCGAACTTGCAACAACCTTGACGTTTATAAGAACCGAATCAACCGCTCCCCCCCCCCCCCCCCCCCCCCCCCCCAGGACGGGCGAAGCTCAAATTACCAAATACTCGGAGTATTTTGGAATCACGTGACCAGCCTTTGCCAGGGTCTTCTCCTCGCGCCATTTTGAAAGCAGAGAAGGCCCTGGGTACGAGGTTGGGTAATTCTAGGCATTTCACACTTACTGATTATTGGTAATTCTAGGTAGGAGGATATGCTGATATATAACTGGACTGCGTGCTCCTATTACCTTTGAGTTAGGAAAAGTGTCCCCAAAATCGTTTTCAAAATGGCGGCATTTATGGGTCCTTTTGCTAATGGTGAAGGTCGCTGACCGATACCTAAGAATCTCTAGTTCGCGTTGGACATGTTCGGTATTTCGCTTTTTTTAAGAAAACTAAGCTATTTAGTCGGATAAACTGTACGTATGTTGTAGCCAGATGAATTATCTTTCTTCCAGTATATTTGATAGCTTCTACAGTTGTTTATTTCTCGAGAAAACATTCGGAGAAGACATTATAATACATACGGGGAAAAATTTCAAAATAGCGGCCGCTATTATGATTTGGACATTTGTTTGGTATTTCGCTTTTTTAGGGAAACTAAGCTATTTGGTCGGATAAACTGCACTTATGTTATAGCAAGGTGAATTATCTTTCTGCTAATATATTTTATAACTTCTACAGTGGATTATTTCTTGAGAAAACGTTCGGAGTAGACGGACTAGGCAAACTTTGTCGAATTTTCTGTCAGAATTTTTGCCAAGTCAGCATAATATCGTCCTCGAGTTTGTGTAAACAAAATATTTGTTGAGCGGCCCGGGATGTTTTCATGATAAGAGTCTTATTGTAGTTCTGAACTACAATAATAATAATCCTAGACAATCACTGTTGTAGCTTTCTAGCGCTTGGCAATAAAATAAACAAGACTGTCAATACACATGGTCATGGAAATCTACAAACATTTCGTTTTGTGAAGTCGCCAGCTCTATAAAGAACCGCTGAAGATCACGAGAAAATCGTAAAGAAGCGAGGCGTACCGAGTTCTTCTTAGGGGCTGTTTACATGGGACTCAGATGGGAGGCGATATTCCAATTTGGTCAGACAAATAATCCAGCAGGCCTCTTGAGTCGTTCCACAAGAAATTAACAATGACCAACCTGCATGCATTAACTCTTTCCTGTCCGAATTTATTGGTCTTTACTCTTTAGTATTTTGTTCTGGCTAACGCAGTAACGCCAGACGATTTTATTCACCTCTGGGGAAGCCCTCGCATCGCTTTGTATTTACATAAATATTCTTTTTCCTACGATAAGTACATGTCAGTGGTCGCTACCATTAGCAGAAGGACACCCATAAATGCCGCCATTTTGAAAGTGAAAATGGGGACATTTTTGGTAATAATTCCATGTCCTACATAACCCAAGTACTTCATGAAAGCCTTACCCCAACACACAACCTAACCTAAGGATGGCAATTCGTGTAAATAGGACATGGACGTATAACCACATTTTTGGCCAGCACCCGCAGTCCAGTTATATATATAGGTCAGTGGTCGATCCCTGCCTCCTCCGCAGGCCCTCGTTGCATCATGGACAGGTCACACACGCCGAATTTAGGGTCTGCAAGATCCTGTAAAAAATTTGGCAAAACTTGGCACGGAATAAATTTGCATAATTAACTACCATTGTTAATAGCCATGGCTATTTCCGAAGATTTTGAAGGACATTGAAGACTTCTGACATACGAATCCTAGCTTTAAAATGAAGGAATTGTTGAAAAAAGCAATTACGGTTGAACTTTGTCAACTTTCGGCCGTTGTTAGTTCAGAAAGACTTAAGGTATGAACCTCAGATATTTCTTAAACAGAAGTTAATTCAAATATGAAAGGAGTGGAAAAGTTTGCAGATGTCTAGTTGAAGTAGAAAAACGTTTTTGGTGCACATTAGTGATCATACCTTTTCAACATATGAAAAAATATTAAAACTTTTATGGTCAATGGTGAGAACATTTTGAACATTTTAAAAAGTTACAAGTAACACTAAAGTTTGAACTATACACCGAATGAAAGCTTATAAAATTTCTAACAACAAACGTACTCGATGTACTTCAACAATGCGTAGTTCCGCAATTTTTAGCCATCTTTCTCTATAAACAAGTGTGTCGGCATCATCGAGAAATGTAAAACTCAGCTTCGTGAGTACAGGACTTTTTTGCCACGGACTTTTACCCGTAGTATCCGCGTACTGAAGTTTTAATAACCCCGTGGTCAAAGAATTCTCCAACGAAACGTTTTCTAAAGTAAATTACTTATTACTTAACTAAATATTATTTATATATGTATAGATAGCAATATAAAGTTAATTAAAAGGTCACAAGAAGGCCAAGAGTAATTGACTACAGGAGCCCGAGGGTCGTAAGGACGAGAGGGATAATTTCCCGGGGGCACTTACTTTCAAAATGGCCGACTGGCGCATGCGCATAAAAATAATGGGACACTTTTTCCCGCGAGTTGGACTTCTGGTTGATCTTTATTCTGTGTCCTGGGGGGGTTGCTATAACGTAACCCGGGCGATGATCGAGGATGAGCATGAAATATTTTTGGTCAGCGGTCGTCAAGATCTGAGAATCTCTCTGATAGCCAGACTATGCGTAAAGTGCTGGCTTTAATACTAAATTACACGGGGGACAAAAAGATCAATTTCACCTTTAACTAGAAATACATAAACGCAACAACCCCTCGCCCACTTTTAATACGTTAAATATACATAAATAACCCCCCTCCCGATTAAACTGTTTTTGTATACAAATATAAACCCCTGCCCTCCTGGCTTCCTTTACATCCTGTTTTATCACTTTTATGAATGTAGTTTTTCTATTATTGACCAATTTCCAAAGCAATGTTTTATTCCAAGACAATAAAGCAGTGGCTGGGGAAAAACTTGTGTCACGACCTGATAGCACCAGAAACTGATAGCAAAAACAAACAATAATTACAGATGCTTCTATCAAGGTGCCTATTAAACTGTTTGAATATGATTCCTCATGTTCCAAATATAATGTTGAACCTCAAAGAAAAACATCAGAACAGAAAAAAACGTAGGTAACAGCCTGCAACTATAGGTATAGGAGAGGAAAAACTAACCAGGGAAGAACTATAATGCAAAGTTTTACTCGAACCACGGAAAAAACGCCTGAGAAAATGTATAAGCTTATTATTTGACAAGATTTTTGCTGTTTTAACTGAGTTTAATACTGAGAAGGTTTTAGATATATACCCGAGTATATACCGATTCTAATCAGCTAAAGAAAGCTGGTAAGTTAAATACGAATCACTGCTTACCGATAAATTTTCTTTTGGCTCTTCTCAGATGTTGCAAACACTGCCATACGGGCTACGGCGTTTGGTTTCCGTGGTTTTCTCGTTCGGTTCTTAGCAAAAAGCAATCAATTCTCTTCAACTATGAAAAGCTGTTTGTGTTGATGTTCCTTTCAATTCACTGTTCTCTCTCGAGCATAAGTCTTTTGCTGGCTTTGAACAGACACACGAAGAAACATCTTTTTGTTTTTTTCAGTCACATTTGGCGGCATCTTTTCCGATTCGATCTTTATAGCAATTTTTCATGCTTTTTCAAAGGTTTCTAGTCGTGTTTAATATTGTTTGGTTCATCCCACTGCAACATCTCTTCTTAGCTTTCCTTTTTCAGTCATTTGAATTGTAAACAAATTTTTCTGTCAAAGATTTTGTTTCGCTTGAGCCGCGAAAGTTGGCGATTTGATGTATAGAGAGAGAGAGAGAGAGAGAGAGAGAGAGAGAGAGAGAGAGAGAGAGAGAGAGAGAGAGAGAGAGAGAGAGAGAGAGAGAGAGAGAGAGAGAGAGAGAGAGAGAGAGAGAGAGACAGAGAGAGAGAGAGAGAGAGAGAGAGAGAGAGAGAGAGAGAGAGAGAGAGAGAGAGAGAGAGAGAGAGAGAGAGAGAGAGAGAGAGAAAGAGAGAGAGAGAAAGAGAGAGAGAGAAAGAGAGAGAGAGAGAGAAAGAGAGAGAGAGAGAGAAAGAGAGAGAGAGAGAGAAAGAGAGAGAGAGAGAGAAAGAGAGAGAGAGAGAGAAAGAGAGAGAGAGAGAGAAAGAAAGAGAGAGAGAGAGAGAGAGAGAGAGAGAGAGAGAGAGAGAGAGAGAGAGAGAGAGAGAGAGAGAGAGAGAGAGAGAGAGAGAGAGAGAGAGTTCAATCTACAGACACGGTGTTTCGCTGTACAACAGCTCATCAGTATAGCTTGGAACAACCTGAATGAATTTCATCAATTACTTATACACATGCGATCGTCGGCGACAACCGCATGTGGGACAGCATCGGTGAAGTACATTCAGATAGCGTGAAGTGCGCATGGGCCAGAGTGCTCAAACTTCCACAAGGGTAGTGGGCGTTGCATTATCGCTAATAGGTACCCACGGCAACTTCACAGAGTGCTCAACAACACCGAAGTGAAGGAGCGTACATAGTTCAATCTACAGACACGGTGTTTCGCTGTACAACAGCTCATCAGTGTAGCTTGGAACAATCTGAATGAATTTCATCAATTACTTCATATCACTTATATATATATATATATATATATATATATATATATATATATATATATATATATATAATTAACACAAATAGATGACATTTTTCCGTGCGTGTGTACCGTAATAACGCACAGATGACGTCACAGCGTGTAAAGAACAAAAAAGTACGCCACGTACGGGACGCAGTCGAGTGACAGAACGCGTGCGCAATACAGTTTATCAGTTCGACTTTGCCTGTCGGATCTTTTCAATATTAAACTAGTATACAAGGTCCGACATTATTCTGTCTTAATCGAATCTCAAACGCTGAACGCTGATAAAGTGCACGGGGATCCGATAAAGTTACAAACAAAAAGATTACGAGTGTAAACTAATGCCGTTACCGCGATCGAATTTAAATTACTCTCGGAAGTTTACGTTGTCTGCTTCAAACTGGTTTTAGTTTAGGTTCCTTAACCTAACTATGTTTCTTTTTTTATCTGTCGACGAGAAACTCAGAAACGTCGGTATAAATACATATATTTCTGTCACTGTGGGACGAAGCCGTCAAGCCGTTCGTCGTGCCACATGAGTAAACCAAACTGTGTATCTTATTAAATACAATACAATACAATTCAGTTTTATTGGTAAATTAATATCCATGTGTTCTGTTCCACGGATCTTTCAAACCAAAGACCAAACAATGTGGGACCTTGTACTAGTTGTTGAAAAGATCCGACAGGCAAACTCGAAATAAACTGTTTGCGCACGCGTTCTGTCAATGTCGGACCTATAGCCGGAGAACAACAAGGTCCGGTGTCGGACTAGCTTGCGTGCAGACGCTGCAGCCCAAATAATCGGGAATTCGGAGCGTCTGCGAATCAGCGCCAAATTCCGTGTTCTCTAATTTATTCCGATTAATTTGCAATTCAGCAATGCTTACAGGGAGTGTCAACGACCAACGAGTATAGACGAGTTCAAGAACGCCATAAGAGTCTGGGGCGAGCGCGGTCAAAGGGGGCAAACGCGTCAGTATATTTTCATATGTAAACTTCACGATTTTTGATCAGTGGGTGAATGGTTTACGCTTATTTTGAACGATTTCGGGTCCGTATCGTTTTGTAATTTCTGTAATACTTCAAGGAAACGTTGGGAAAGCTTTGTATGTTATTTTGGAAAGCTTGGAGGATTCTAAAAGAAATCGCGACTGGTTTGTTGAGGAATTGTATGCGAGCGCTTCACTGATTTGGTCATGAAAATATTATTCTAGACTCTCTAGGTTCAGTTCACGTCCTTAAAAGTGCAATCTATCACTAACATTTAGAATACCTGCTCGTAAATTGGCTTGTTCATCGCTCCTCGCTCTGTATCAATAGGCGCGTGTACATACAATTCCTCAACAAACCATCGCGATTTATTTTAGAATCCTCCAAACCTTCCAAAATAACATACAAAGCTTTTTCTCTGTTTCCTTGAAGTATTACAAAAATTACAAAACGATACGGACCCGAAATCTTTCAAAACAAGCGTAAACCATTCACTCACTGATCAAAAATCGTGAAGTTTACATATCAAAATATATTTTGAGCTTTGACCGAGCTCGCCCCAGACTCTTTGCCCCTTTTCAATATGGCGTCCGTAACCTTGAACTGGTCTATTCGCTAACAACTTAAGAATCTATATGAAGAGAGAAACTCTAATCGATAAATAGGATACTCGGAGCTTCGTAGGAAGGTAATAAAACAAAAACGAACATCGAGGAGCAAAGGACGTAGTATATACTATAAGTATAAGTGTCGTATTTCACTGTGATGTATGAAGCGATTCACAAGTTCAGTCCCGCATCTTTTTCGGCTGTTTCACTTTGATCGTTCTCAAACAACATTACGCCGATTATAAAAGCTTTTTAAAGAATTAACGAACTCATTTTAGTCCGTGCTTTGATACAGTCTCGATTAATGCGTTGAAGCGGACGAGTTAAAAAGTCCGTTGCCTTTGTCTGCGTGGTAAACAACAAAACATTCAAAACGGAAGTAGTTGTAATTAACCAATTTAATATCGTGTATAAATATTTGGCCAATCAGAGAGCGTCCCCGGAATCCATGCGGACAGACGACGTCACAGAACAAGAATTACGGAGCTGATTCATAGACGTTCTTCTCTGCACCTTTGCCCTTGCACGCGTGTCCTACGATTTTCCTCTAACGCCCAACAAGTTCCCCAGGTGTCCCTCTTCTCCACGCCCCCTCTAAGCCTCTGCGGAGGAGAGAGGCGTAGGCTAGTGTCGGACCAATAATCACGGCGTTTATTAATTAGCATCATATTGTCCTCATTGTCGTCTGACTAGTAACTACTGTCTGAAAATATTATTTTGAAAGAAACATGTATTTTGGCTGTTAAAACAAAGCAGAATGGCGAGAGACATTACATAGTTTAATTCTACGAGTTAGAACAAAACAAACAGCGCTCAAATTTTGGCAATATCATTGAGCGGCGTTAATAGAATTCCTGAAGAACGATGTGTTCGCACCACTTTGAATTTAATGTCTACGCACGTCGCACGCAATACGTTTGTGCCAAAATCATCTTGACAAGAAACAAACAGTGAACAGCGGTAATAAACTCATTATATATGCTTACGTCAGATTCTAGTGGCGACGGTGAACAACCGATTTTTAGCTCTTTGACGGTAAACAAACCACTTCCACGGTACTTTTAGCACGCAGCAACGCTACGATTGTGCGCATTAAACGTGTGTGTTATAGAAAAACAATATAACTTGATTCCCAACTTGTAAACGACTACTAATGGCAAGAAACGAAAAATATACGACGGTAAACATATGTATGGCTTTACATAAAAGAAATATGACCTCTAACTCTTAATTATTCAAGAACTGTTTTTCGATGTTTACCGTGGGGATTCTTAACATGCGCGTTTATTATGGCTGCGTTTTCTACCTTATCTAACCACTTGTAGTAGGAGAACATTCTGAAAAGCACGAACGTTGTGTAGTTCTTTCTTTCATGCGCTAATCGTTAGACAAAGAGGTAAAATTTGCGTGTTGACCGTGCTTACCGTGTTTACCGTCGCCTGTAGAAGTCGGTGACGTAGGCATATATAATGAGTTTATGGCGCGGCACGCGCGTGTTATGTGCGTGGATATGAAATGCAAAGTAGTGCAAACACATCAATCATAACGATCTTTTACCACGCTCAAACATACTTTATTTGACGAATTAAAACATGTAACGTTTGCCACCATTCTGCACTATTTTAACAGCAAAAACACGTCTATGTTTCGAAATGGCATTTTCAGACAATGTCTGTAAATATTATTTTGAAAGAAACATATATTTTGGCTGTTAAAACAAAGCAGAATGGCGAGAGACATTACATAGTTTAATTCTACGAGGTAGAACAAAACAAACAGCGCTCAAATTTTGGCAATATCATTGAGCGGCGTTAATAGAATTCCTGAAGAACGATGTGTTCGCACCACTTTGAATTTAATGTCTACGCACGTCGCACGCAATACGTTTGTGCCAAAATCATCTTGACAAGAAACAAACAGTGAACAGCGGTAATAAACTCATTATATATGCTTACGTCAGATTCTAGTGGCGACGGTGAACAACCGATTTTTAGCTCTTTGACGGTAAACAAACCACTTCCACGGTACTTTTAGCACGCAGCAACGCTACGATTGTGCGCATTAAACGTGTGTGTTATAGAAAAACAATATAACTTGATTCCCAACTTGTAAACGACTACTAATGGCAAGAAACGAAAAATATACGACGGTAAACATATGTATGGCTTTACATAAAAGAAATATGACCTCTAACTCTTAATTATTCAAGAACTGTTTTTCGATGTTTACCGTGGGGATTCTTAACATGCGCGTTTATTATGGCTGCGTTTCTACTTTATCTAACCACTTGTAGTAGGAGAACATTCTGAAAAGCACGAACGTTGTGTAGTTCTTTCTTTCATGCGCTAATCGTTAGACAAAGAGGTAAAATTTGCGTGTTGACCTGACCGTGCTTACCGTGTTTACCGTCGCCTGTAGAAGTCGGTGACGTAGGCATATATAATGAGTTTATGGCGCGGCACGCGCGTGTTATGTGCGTGGATATGAAATGCAAAGCAAACACATCAATCATAACGATCTTTTACCACGCTCAAACATACTTTATTAGACGAATTAAGACATGTAACGTTTGCCACCGTTCTGCACTATTTTAACAGCAAAAACACGTCTATGTTTCGAAATGGCATTTTCAGACAATCCTGGTCAAAATCACTCGGACACCTTGCCTTAAATCACATCTGATATCAAATTTCCTTCTAAAAATCATCCCCCCCACTCCCCCCCATTCAATGTTGATAAAAATTTGCGCTGAACATACTTTGAATTTCATTTTCTAACCAACATTGAACGGGGGTAGTGGGGGGCGATGTTATTTGAACATAATCTTAGTAATTGATGCGCTTAAGTTCGTTTTACGCGACTGTCCGAGTTAATTTTGGCCAGGATTGTAGTTGAATGAAAGATGGTGGTCGTGGTCGTCATTTGTATAATTGTCGCTCTCATTTGCTCATGGATGACTTGGAAACGTGTAAAGTTCTGCCAAATCATCGCTAAAATCCCAGGTCCTGCTTCATTACCTATTGTTGGTAATGCCTTACAGTTTAAAAGAGAACCGCACGGTACGTGACTTAAATCAATTATTTGAGCGATGATTAGGTATCAGATAAGGTAAAGCCATAGAAGCAACAGACTATCTCAGAATAATGGATAAACTGTCATCCCTAAAAGCCAGTACTTGAATACGCCTGAATCGTATGGCACACCAGTTCCAAACTACCTCTCTACTAAGATTAAACTTGTGCAGAAGCGTGCACTGCGTACTAGTCAAATCAGTAGAGCGAGACATAGACGATGTTTTCATCGCTTCCGAAGCGACAGTTTCGTTGCAGATCAATTTCAAAGCAATCGCGAGGTGTATTCTTATAGGATGTTTATCACGTGGTAAGATAAAGTAATATATTGTATCTGGGTAGGCATTATGCTGGTCTTTCCTGTTCGAATCGGTCTTCAGTATTTTAACGCCAGATGATTTTATTATGGCTATTAAACGCCAGACGATTTTATTCACCTCTGGGAAAGCCCGAGGTGCTTCCGGACAGGAATGAGTTAAATAGTTATGCAATCCCAGTAGCCGACTGCACCACGCGCACGGACGAGTGTTGCGCAATAAAGATTGTCTCTCCCTGTGTCGAACAGGTTGTTACAAACATAGTTTTATCCCTGCCATGTCTTTAATATGACGCAATGTTTAAGCAATAGTTTTATCTTGTATATATTAGAAACTGTATTTTACATTTTTGCACATAAGTAAGAGTTATATACCGAGGATGGAGGCTTTATGCCAGATACATACCCCGAGGGGCCGCAGGCCCCGAGGGAATGTATCTGGCATAAAGCCGACATCCGAGGTATATAACTTACTATTTAATAGTTGAAGAGGTTTTCAACAAAGAGCTTGAAAGAACTGCGGTGCCCTGTTAAGTGGGCAGCGCTTTATGTTCTTTTGTGAGTTCAGTCTTTCATTCTTAGTTTGTCCCTTGGCAATTATTCACTTAGTTTACACAAATTGTGTAAGACTTCTGAAGTCTTAACGTAATGAGTTAAGACTTCAGAAGTCTTACACAATTTGATTGTGAAATTTTGACTTAAATGACGTCACATGTGTCTCGTCCCAATCCTCTATAATTTGCGGCTTTTTCATATAAATAGCTATGTTTAAAGCGAGATATCTCTGGAATGAATGGACCAAATCAAAAACTGTAAAAGAACTTATCAGCTATTTTTGCGTCCTATTTTCAGAAAACTGAAAACTGTGTAGGGTTTATATGCACTTTAAGTTAAATTGTTTGAGTATTAAAAATTAAATGATTTTTGTTGTCGATATATATTGTTTGTGCAACGATTTATACCGCTAAGGAATGATTTATACCGCGATTTGTAGAAATACGTTGGTTGTTTCTAATATTTTAGCATTTTTATATAAGATATATATACCAGGTGTATAATCAAATATATACCGCTAAGTGTACAAAGTGGTATATATATGAATATATACCCGGTATATATGTACATATATACTGTGAATTTTTAATTAGATGTATTTGTACGTATTCAATTCTATTCATTAACCCCAGTTTTCCCTGGAGAGATATCAAATCCCTCCCCTTGCTTTTAAGGTTGTATCGGATTTATATACCTATGAAGAACAATGAAAACCGACTCAACTATTAAATAATGTTCATTAGTAACTATGGTTAATATAAAATGTATTCATTTTGTAAATGCGAAGATCTGTAAATAAAACTTGATTTATGAAATTCAGTCTATAAAGGCCATCCCTATAAATCGGAGAAACGTGCGGTGTCTGGTAGAGTCCAGCTGAGCTGAATGCAAAAATATATGCGACCAAGGTAAAATTTTCATTTGATACGTGCATCGAGCACTGTGCAGGAGTCGAATTCGGGTCAGCAGAGGTTAAATTCAGCAGAGGTTCATACTCAAGAAAAAATATATTCTGAGTTTCCAAGCGGGACTTGAACCCACAACTTTCAGCCCGTCAGACGCTCTAACCATTGAGAGCTACTGAGACTCAGATGATTTGAACGGAGGTTGAGTCCAGTGGCGCAACTGGGTGGGAAGGGTGGGTAAACCCCACGGGCCCAGCGCAAAAGGAATTAATTAGGGGCCCCGAGCATTTTGCAATGTCATTATTATTATCATGACATTATATTATTATCATATATCAACTATGTCGTTATGTTGTGTTGTTTCAGACTGCTGACATAAAACATCAACATAACGTGGCTTTTGCCTTTGCGACGTTTGCGTTATTGTCTTTATGTGGTTATGTTGCTAGTATGAACTTTGACATTAAGACAAAAGTTAGATCCGCCCCCCTCATTAAAGATCTATTTATGTGTGACAGATTTATAGAATTATGGTAAAGACTGAAAATGAATGGGCGTGGAAATTTTCACTGAAGTCCTTTGAACATTTTATGAATCTATTCAAATAATCTCCCCACTTTAACAGATTTTGAATCGGAGTGTGAGCGATTAGATTTTGCTCAAAAGTGCCCTCAAAGTGCAGGAAATACCGTTTCAGGGACCCTAGATTCAAAAATTTTCCGGGGTAGCATGCCCCAAACCCCCCTAGAAATGCGGTCACTAAATCGGAAAGGGCCCCCAAAGTAATCAATGCCATGGCCCCCAGATGCCTATAGTTGCGCCACTGGTTGAGTCGTTCGATGTATGACATATACTGCTATGTGCAAGTATGATCATGATATATGTTAATGTCGTAATGCATGTTAAGAAAGGAGACAGATATATGGATAGATTAATTTTGAGACAACACATGCATGTGGGACGGTACGACACCGTGTTGTGTTGTGTTGTGTTGTGTTGTGTTGTGTTGTGTTGTGTTGTGTTGTGTTGTGTTGTGTTGTGTTGTGTTGTAATTTTGCCACTAATTATTTATTAATATAATTTTAGAGTTTATTTCCCAGTTACATGGTTGGTGCGATGAATATTGTGAAGGCTTATTCTGTGTTTGGATTGGTCCGATGCCTTTAATTTTTCTTTATAAACCAGAATATGTCGAGGTAAATAGTCGATCTGGCAACATGCAATCTTCAAAACAGAAATACTTCGTCAAGCCGAATAAAACTGTAAAGATGATGATGAGGGTATGTTTTGGGAGATTGATTAGTGCGCGACGAATTTCAGTGGTATGTATTTCAAATTTCCAGTGAAAAAGGACAAATAATTGCTGATCGTGAAAATGTAAATTTGATGAGTATTCGTTTCAAACTTTAATCGTTTTTAACGAGTTAACGATAATACCAGTGCTGTGAGTAACTTTGTTACAAGTAACTAGTTACATTTTTAGGTAACTGTAACTGAAACTAGTTACTTTTTCTGAAGAAGTAACTGTAACTATAACTAGTTACTTTTTGAAGAAGTAACTATAGCTAGTTACTTTTGTAAAGAACTGTAACTAGTTACAATATTTGGTTCAAAAATGTGACTAGTATAGTTACTGATATTCAGTTGAGGATGTCATTCTTTCTTGATAAAAATGGTTTTGATATAATAAAGGTACATTATGTACACATTTGACTATTTCTGCCTTAAGTGACAACTATATTTAGGCATTTAGCTGTAAAAACATAATTTTGGTACTGGCATCTAAAACCAGTAATTTCTTTGTTGATTCTAGTAACACGGACAAAGGAATGTAACTTAGTAACTAGTTACAAAATATTTGAAGTAACTTTGTAACTGTAACTAGTTACTTTCTTTTCATTGTAACTTGTATCGGTAACTAGTTACTTTCTAATGATGTAACTGTAACTGTAACTAGTTACAAAAATTATGTAACTTTTACAGCACTGGATAATACACACACTCCAGAAAAATTCAAAAAATAAATTTACCGTTTAACTAAAAATTTTCCTGCATACCATAGTTTCAAACTTGAATAGTAATCGCACAAAACCGTTAGACTTGGATCAAGTCTGTCTCTCGAGGGGACGTCGAGTGGCGTGCGAGAAGAATGGGGAGAGGGAGAGACAGACTTGATCCAAGTCTAAAAACCGTGTGCGCTTGTTTTATACTTTTTAGTGGTTATTAAGATACACGGAAGATTTTCAGATCTGCATTGACTAAACTGAACGAGAAAGAGACAAAAAATGCACTTTTAACGAGAAAATATTGAAAAATCAAATGCCGACCGACTAACACAGAATAGTCCATAAGAAAACTAATACTGTGACAAAATTTGCAAAAATTCTAGTAAAACCCGAGATTTAAAAAAATCAGTTTTGTGCACCAATTCCGTGGAAAAATCGATGGTGGAGAACTCGTTATAAAGTGGGAAGTTTAAAACAAATTCTCACTAAATTTAGATTTTTATAATCAGCAACCATTTGGCTTTCTTGACTGAAAATTTGAGATGCATAGCCCTAAAATTTAGTGCGCAATGGCCAATTTCCCAAAACAATGAAAAATATAATGCTTTCGTCATCTAATGTAACCTTAATTTAACTTCTTGGTAACTGAAAGCTCTCCCCATTGACAAGTAAAATCGTGTCAGCGTCAGGCTGTTAGCCAGAGCATAGTCAATCAAGATATGGTCTGGAAACTCAGCTAAAGTCTTTGGTCTATCTTTTTGTTCGCCTTTATACATTTTTGTGCACGGTCACTGAACACATTGTATTTTAGTATAATGAACAAATTGTCCAATAGCAACGTTTCAGTTCAATCACTCAACCGTGCTATTTAAATATTAATAAACCTAAAACAAAGGATGTGCACGGTGTAATGTATGGTTCAACATAAAATCACAGCTCATTATAGGCGCTTTGAAGTTTGCCGAGTTTCCAGACCATATCTCGATCCGGGATCTCGGCTTGTAGATAATGTACTGTTATTTTCGCGGTTGCGTTTATATGGAGACAGGGACGTCCCGGTGTACCGGGATCCCGGTTGAAGCAACCGAGATCTCGGTACACCGGGACAGATTTTTTCCCATATAAACGCGACATCCCGGTACACCGGGATGAAGTTCACTGAACTACAATGCTTGTAACTTTGAATATTACGGTCAGAATGTCGTCCAAACGGTCAGGTCCAAAGACAAAACACTGAATAAAAATGAAATAACTTCTAACATAGTAGAATTAGGGTGAGTTTTTGCTTTTTTGTCCATTTCCTTAAATTCCCGCGCTTTTTGACCCGGGATGAAATTCATCCCGGTCAACCGGGACGAGCACTTTGTTTACTCCATATAAACCCGGGATGAAATTCATCTCAAGCAACCGGGACATCCCGGTACACCGGGATTATAAACAGGCCCTAAAAGGAACGGCACAGTCTTGAAGAATGTATTCCAAAAAACAACTTTTCAAACAATTGCCCATAGTATTGAGATGTGAAATAACAATAACATAAAGGACACCCTATTTTATAATGTTAAAAATTAATCGTGATTTAATCTTTTATCCTGTTCAGATGCTGTTGTCAAGTGCGAAGAATATTAGCAAAGCTCAGCCTTATGATTTAGTTCACCCTTGGCTTGGAACAGGTATGACCGCCGCCGTGATATAAAGTTGTTCATCTCGTTTATTATTCTTTATATCTGCTAAGTTTCTAATATTATTTTTCACAATTTTAATGTCATATTGTTAGTTAAAAAGAGTGAAATATAGATAACTGAGGCTGAGTCTGGCCTCCACTTAAGAAATGGCTCATGGTTTAGCGAGCCAGGAGCACACTAAACCATGAGCCATTTCTCATTTATAACATAGCATTAAATCCTTTCACAAGCTGGCGAATCGTTTTGGTTGTTGTGCTTTTCTACTTTCGTAGCCAAGTCTTTTTTGTTCACTAAAATCCAACCAAAAGACAGTCTAAACTCGGTTACCCGGACCCAGTTTATGTCTTCTCAATTTAAAACTCAGTTTTGTTTTGAAAAATTTTCCCGCGCTTTTTTGCCATGCTCCATCGAGTCACAGATCGAGTTATGGAGCACGCACGACAGCCAATCAAAAACGTTGCTATATCAAAGCTATGTTATAAAAGTTGTTTGTTCATAAAATTCTTAAAATAAGTTTACAGATACAGTTATTAAGTACAGGGAGAGGTCCAGGCCTCAAAGTGTTTAGTTGTTTGTTGTTTATGTCATTCTTAAACTAAATCTATTTTTTGTTTTGTTTTGTTTCTTTTTACTTTCTAAAATGTTGAATCTTAACAAGGACTTTTAACAAGGTATTTACAGAAACCAAATTTCATTCTACAATGTAATTAAATCTACTGTATGTACAAGTTAATCAAGTTCTTAGTAAAATTGTGATTCTTTTAGTACTGGTTCCAAATGGAAATCACGACGGGGGCTCCTTACGCCAACATTTCATTTTAAAATCTTGAATGATTATATATCCGTTTACCAAAAACAATCTAATATTTTAGTTGAAAAATTGAAGGTAAGTTGAACCCAAAATAAACAATTCAGTTTTCCCATTGGTCTATACGCGTCTAAACTCAGTTTCCTTGTAGCAACTGGGTGGGGATTTTTTTAGCTATATTTTATTAAGTGTTTTTTTTTTGCTTTGCACAGTATTTTTATTTTTGACTATATAATTATTGGGATATTTTATTTACCAAAAGCGTCTGGAAAATATCAGACCGGTATCAGACCGAAGACCAAGAAATACAAGATTGATTTTTAAATAAAAAGTGGAATATAATAAACTACTTAATAACCTCGACCGTTACGGTAAAATATTAACCCTCGGTCATAAACGTATTAACCTTATCTCGCTATACTGCTCGGTCAATACAGCAAGAACTCGGTTTGATATTTTACCCTAAAGATATTAAGTATAGTTAATAACTGAAAGCGTTTGTATATTTTCAGGAGCGCGCTGGGAAAGCTGAAGTCGATTTAATTCCTTATATTACATTATGTACCTTGGACATCATATGCGGTACGAACATAACACAGTAGTTGTTTTTGTTGGTTAGGCAACGTCGTTAAAGTATTTCTTCTTCTTCTTCTTCTTCTTCTTCTTCTTCTTCTTCTTCTTCTTCTTCTTCTTCTTCTTCTTCTTCTTCTTCTTCTTCTTCTTCTTCTTCTACTTCTTCTTCTACTTCTTCTACTTCTTCTTCTACTTCTATATATATATATATATATATTTGGAGAATTTTCCCGCCAGTTGTAAACGTTGGGTTCGCGCAAGGGAATTGTGAAAAACAGACAAAGTATTTTACTCTTATACCGAGTCTTTGGTTTTTCATGAGTATAAGACACTGCTTGTTTATAAATCCTTTCACTCGTATTGTTGTCGTGGAACAATTAACTTTATCTTTTACTTTGTCTAACGCCAGACGATTTTACTCGTCATAGGGGAAACGTCTCGGAAAGCCTTGCAGCAAAGGCAGTTAAACTACACACCGTTCATTAACCTTTAATTCACTTATCTTTTAATTATCAAACCAAACTTAATTCGAAGGAAGTATGTGCGTATGTTTCTCTCACAACGCCAAACATGTAGAATTTTCAAGTGATTATGTTTTATAATAGCAAAGATATATAACCTGCTCTTTCTCTGATAACTCATTATGCACATGTGACGTCAAACAAACTGAAATATCTCAACAACGAAGCAAGGAAACGAAAAACTGCAAAAGATGTTACTCTATCATTTTAAGTGTTCTTTCAAATAAGACAAACTTAATTTTCGTTTCATGTTGCACTTTAAGTCTGTCAATGTAAGGACCACCCACCCCCTCATAGGCGGCGGAACCGGGGGGGGCTGGGGGGCTAAAGCCCCCCCCCCCAACTTTGTAAAAGTGGAAAAAAGGGGCTGAGCCCCCATGCCTTTGCGCCGAAGGTAAAGGTGATTATACATTGAATATTTATACATCTTCGATATACAGCATTTTGAAAATTCCATATCACTGCCGGGTGACAATCCTGGTGAAAATCGTAAGAAAAGTCGTACCGTGTGATAGCTCAAAACTCATTTCATGAAGTACTCCACGTATTAGCATTTGATGACTGCTGAAAAAATTGTTGTGGGCGGTAAAGTTTTTATAACGTTTAGGATTCTGTAAAATCTTCCCCCAAAACGCAGGAAATGCCATTCCAGAGACTCTAGATTTCAAATTTTTCCAGGGGGCATGCCCCCGGACTCCCGTAGAGGTTTCTCGCCCCTTCGGCACTCGAAGTCCAGCCCCCCCTACCAAACCTATCTTCCGCCGCCTATGCACCCCCTGTACGTAACAGGCCACTGACCCCACAATTTGTGAGTACGACTGACCTAGCAATGTTCTATGGGTATCAGCCCATTATAATCTGGAGTCAAAACTATTGTGTAGTGGGGGTGCTACCTGGTCGACGTTTTCTCGCTTCTCCTCCTCGACTATATACTCTGTCTAATGGCAAACGATTTTACTCGTCAAGGAGAGACGCCTTGGAAGCCATGCATGAAAGCGTTGGGGTTTAGCCTGTTGAATTAATATTTTTACTTCTATTTGCTAAATTGAATTGATCTTGTTTGTAGAAACGGCAATGGGTGTCCATGTTAATGCTCAGTCTGACTATGACTCAAAGTATGTCAAAGCAGTGTCGAGGTAAATATATTTTAGTAATTCTCTTCTGTGGTATAGTGATGCGAGCGATACTATTGTAGATTAATAAACTTTTTTGATATTTTACGATATTCTGCATTACTAATCGTTTACTGTATGTTGCATTATTTTTCTCATCAATCTGTCTTCTTTAGCATGAGTGAATTGATTCAAAAACGATTTAAAGAACCATGGCTGTCCATTGATACTATTTTTAATTTAACATCATCTGGGAAAAGATATCGGAATGCATTAAACATTCTGCACGGCTTCACAAACAAGGTACTTATAGAAGTGAACGGTACAGGGGGTACCTGTGTCCAGTGGCCTGTGTTACAACCTCAACTTCATAATTTGTGTTTAGGTAATAAATGATCGAATTACTGAGCGAAAACAACTCAAAGAAACAGACTGCCTCGATGAATTGCCCGTATCGTCTGCGAAGAAACGTCGAATTTTAGCTTTCTTGGATCTGTTATTGGAAGAATACGACCAAGGAAATATTACCAAAGAAGGAATTAGAGAAGAAGTTGATACATTTATGTTTGAGGTGATTCTTCTTTTTTCTCTTTTCCTTCTCTTCCCATTTCATCCCATACCTTCCTTTTCTTTTCCTTTCCTTCCTTTCCCTTCCTTTTCTTTCCCCCTCCTTCCATCTGTCCTTCCTTCCTTCCTCCCCTTCCCTACCTTTTCTTTCCTTCCTTCCTTCCTTCCTTCCTTCCTTCCTTCCTTCCTTCCTTCCTTCCTTCCTCCCCTTCCCTACCTTTTCTTTCTTTCTTTCTTTCTTCTTTCTTTCTTTCTTTCTTTCTTTCTTTCTTTCTTTCTTTCTTTCTTTCTTTCTTTCCTTCCTTCTTTCCTTCCTTCTTTCCTTCCTTCCTTCTTTCCTTCCTTCCTTCCTTCCTTCCTTCCTTCCTTCCTTCCTTCCTTCCTTCCTTCCTTCCTTCCTTCCTTCCTTCCTTCCTTCCTTCCTTCCTTCCTTCCTTCCTTCCTTCCTTCCTTCCTTCCTTCGTCCCTCCCTCCCTCCCTCCCTCCCTCCCTCCCTCCCTCCCTCCCTCCCTTCCTTCCTTCCTTCCTTCCTTCCTCCCTCCCTCCCTCCCTCCCTCCCTCTCTCCCTTCCTCCCCTCCCCTACCTTTTTTCCTTCCTTCCTTCCTTCCTTCCTTCGTCCCTCCCTCCCTCCCTCCCTCCCTTCCTCCCTCCCTTCCTCCCTCCCTCCCTCCCTCCCTTCCTTCCTTTCTTCCTTCCCTACTTTTTCTTTCTCCTTCCTTCCCTCCCTTTCCTTCCCTTCTCCTTCCTTCCTTTTCCTTCCCCTTCCTTTTCTTCCTTTTCTTCCCCCTTCCTTTCCCTCCATTCATTTCCCTCCCTTACTTCCCCTTCCTTTCCTTTCCCCTTCCTTTCCTTTCCTTTCCCCTTCCTTCCCGTCTCTTCCCTTCCTTTCTCCTTCCTTCCCTTCCGTTTCGTTTTCCTTGTATATTTTACATGATTGTTTTGTATAGGGTCACGATACTACTGCTGCTTCACTTCAGTGGACACTACATCTTATCGGAAAGCATCCGGATGTACAGTTGAAACTTCAGAAAGAAGTTGACAATTTATATGGTAAGAACTAGAGGAAAAAGTCAAATATATAAAACTACGGATGGCATTTCTTCTTATTCTGTTTCAACACGAAGATTTGAGACCCCGTTTACACGGTACAGTACTAATTCGACACCGGTTCCGGCTCTGTGGTCGTATGGTATAGCGGCATGCAATGTCTTTAATATCGCCTTCGACCGTCTTGCATGCTATCAACTCAACTGTGTCGGGGTTTTTTACTTCCAGAATCTGTTGACGAACTTGTATCATTGGATCAGCTAAAACAATTGACTTACTTAGAATGTGTTGTCAAGGTATAGTCTGAAATAAAAAAGCGATTAGTTTACTTCAATCGATATAGAAGATATTCTATTTAATAGTTTGTTGCTATATTTTAAAGGAAAGCCTACGACTCTTTCCTTCCGTGCCCATGTACGGACGAGAAATCACCAATTGTTATGACATGGGTAAGAAACTGCGTGTTATTGTGTGTATATGTATGTAGTATAAGTAAGAAACCATATCTGCGCATGAACAAGCTGTCGTAAGTTAGTGAACTCAGAGAAAAACTCTGAGCTCCAGACGGGAGTGGACAACAACAAGTACTTGTGTCACACGTACCGGGTTTGACCAATGGGTTTGACTAGTTCCCAGGCGTATAAATATCGAAAACAACCTCGGGAGCGTCCAGCTGGCATTCGGAAGGTTGTGGGTTCAAGTCCCGTCTGGAGCTCAGAGTTTTCTCTGAGTTTAACTTACGACAACTTGTACAGCAAAATCATACAAAAAAACTTTACCAACTCAAGCTGAAAACACTAATAACGTACAAAAAACTATACTTTTATATATATGAGTAATCTGACAAAATATACTGCCTGACGTTTCGAGCGGAGCTGTCCATTTTTGTCGGTATATTCGTTTACTTAGTAAAAGTTTATCACCTGTTCACTTTGCTCTATCCAAAAACACTGTCCTATGCAGGCACTAAGCAATTGTAGAATCGTATGAATTACTAGATTGAACAAAAAGGCATGCCATAGTTGTTATTTTTTAAGCATTAATTTAGTTTGTCACTAGGTCAAAATTATTATTCTATATCTTTCTATTTAACACTCAGGACCTTACCGGATCCCCAAAGGTTGTTCAGTCGGTATTCTCCCATTGGCGTTGCATCGCAACCCTGACGTCTGGCCTGATCCAAATACGTTTGATCCAGACCGTTTCTTGTTAGAAAACTGTCAGGGAAGACATCCTTTTGCTTACGTACCTTTTTCAGCTGGACCAAGAAATTGTATTGGTGAGCATGAGTGCGTACTTTTTCGCGATATTATTGCAAGGTTTTATCAACATTCTTTCCTAAGTTCATGCAACAGTCTTTCTGGGCCAAGCAACCGACTCTTTATGTATTTTATTCTGCATGGCTAACGGCCATGACGGTAAAGCGCTATAGTCAACAATGGGATAATATCTTTAGATCGTATATAGTATTTAATGGTAAAGTCTTTCAGTAGCTTCATAAAAACACGTTCTAGCGTCAAATTAGTTTTCTTTTGTGAGATCAAGAAAAACTAAAATTTTGTTAAGAATTTGACTATACTAATATTATTTCAACTTTAACTAATAATTTTCTTTTTGGTACAATTCTTTATACGTCTTTTTCTTTTACAGGTCAGAAATTTGCTATGTTGGAGGAAAAAGTTATTTTGTCTTCAGTCATTCGTAATTTTAATATTCATTCAACCCAAACAACTGAAGACATAAAAAAGAGTGGTGAGCTCATTTTAAAATCCGTCGAAGGCATCTGGGTTAAACTGGAGTTGAGGCACGAAGACTAGTACAGAAGCGGCTACAAATGTATATATTGAAATAAAGCGTGGGCGTACATTAAAGGACATTGGCAATAAAAATTCAGTTTGTCTAATTTGAAAGAACTCGTAAAATTGTGATAGAAGATCTTTTAGAAATTTTTTGTATTTTTCTTCGTTTTCAAGATATTCCAGTTTGATATATATGTAAATTAGATGGTCTCTGACGTCAAGAGCAGGGTACACACCAAACACCACCACATCTACACAGATATCCACAAGTATGCCTATGGCTATACAGATATCCACTAATACTCCTAGAAATCCATGGATATCCACAAATACCACCACATCTACACAGATGTCCACAAATGTTACAAGAACTTCACAAATATCTGCCACTACGGCTACACATGTATCCTCTGTTGTCCTTAGTACCCCTCAGGTATCCACAAATACCCCTATTAATACACAGGTGTCCACCAAGACCACCACGGGTTCTGAAGTAAACAAAAGTCTCGCGACGAGTACATGGATGTCCACCCATGCTGCTAAGACTGTAAATATAGCCGCAAATATCAGCGACACATCTCAGATATCTCCCAATACTGTGAATATTAACCACGAACCAATTGACTTCCAAAGGAAAAGCTCTCTTGTCCTTGATCGACTTGTAAAAGAAGTGTAAGTTCTGCTGTATTTCATAATTTTTTGCTCATATTTTGAATGCCGCTTGATATAAAATTAATATAGTCAAGAGCTTTATTTATTTAATGTTTAAAACGCGAACAGAGATAGAGATAGATAGTTTAATAAGTCAAAATCTTACAACCCTCAAAAACGGCTGAATTACGATTAACTTTACAATATAGTAAGATAAAATTAAACAGAATTTTAAATTATTGTCATATATCAGCAGTGTTTTATCAAGTTTTGATTCAATTAATTGCAAAAACGGATGACAATTTTATATAAAATTTTAGGTTCATTACCATTCTTTATATATATAATTTTATTTCTATTAGTGTTCTTCCTTACGTCAATAAGTTTTATCAGGCATTTCCTCTGTGTTTTCCTTATGAATTATTAATGAGTTTTAAAGGCCTGTTCTGGACAATCCTGTACGCATTGCTCGATTGAGGCATAGTTAATAAAACATAGAGCGTTTTCACTCGCGTGATCGGTGGCCCCATTGGGGTGGTGAAACAATACGAAATATTTGAATAAGAAAGAGCTAATTCCCATACCGTACACCAATATGGCCGCCATTTCTTTGTTTTGGTACACCAATATGGCCGCCGTGACGTCAGATGAAAACGCTCTATACATGGTTTGGAAACTCGTCCAAAGTGATTGTTCTATGTTTTTGTTTATGTTTAAGTTTATGGAAATTTGTGCAATTTCACGGTATTGTATTTTCTGTATAATGAAGCAGTCATCCAATAGGAACCCTCTGGTTTAATTAGTGTGGTCCTTCACCGTCACGTGTTGTGGTCCTTCATCGTCACGTCCACAGAATTTACTTCCATATAAGGAACTCCATTGTCAGTTCAACTTGACCATGCTTCATGTTGAAAGACAATAGAGCTTCCAAACCATGTATATGTTCTATTAACTATGATCATAGTTAATAGAAAATAGACATGGTTTGGAAACCTGGAAAATTTAAAGCGGTTAACAATCAAGCTACGATTGATGTTGAAAGGTACATGAAGGTGCCAAATCCTTTGTTTTAGGTTTATTAATATTTAAACAGTACGGTTGAGTGATTGAACCCAAACGTTGCTATTGGATGATTACTTCATTATACAGAAAACACAATATGTTCAGTAACCGTGAAAGTGCAAAAATTTCCATAAACCTGAACAAAAACATAAAACAATGACTTTTGTGAGCTTCCAAACCATGTCTATTTTCTATTAACTATGCTATGATTGAGGTTTGTTTAAACAGGTAATAACAAAGGGTTAATTTAGTCAACATTTTTCTATTATTAGATCTGACGACATCAGAGACGAAGGAGACGTTCTTCTTAACGAGGCACTTGAGAGAGCCATTGCCGAAATGTCTCCGGTTCCGACCGACGACGAAGACGAAATCTCGAACGCTGACGATCTTTTGCTGGAAATAGAAGAAATGATAAATTACTGATAGACAATCTTGTTCCAGTGATTTTCATCTTTCCTGTGTAAATAAACCTCTCGAATTTGGACCATTCTTGTTCTGCAGCGCTACTCAATAGAAACTACCACTGTAAAGAAAATGGATTTACTTTAATCTTTCACTTCACAGCTTCTCTATCGCTTTTATTTTCTTTGATGTTCTAACAAATTCGTATTTCTCGAATAGCTATGTCGACATTCTCCTTTTTTGGCAGTTGTTTTTTTATTGTTATCTCGTTTAATTTAGAAGGTAAATGAAGGTAAATGTTATATTTCTTTATCAAGCTCTATTATTTTATTAGACATTGTTTGAAGTATTTCATGAACATCCGTAACTTTTAAAACTAATTTTTTGCTAGTTGATGACGTCATATGGACGTCATCATATGACGTCATTGTTCCGCCATCTTGGACTCCGCCATATTGGATTTATGACGTCATAAAATAATCCTAAATAACACAAAACGTGTGGAATCATGTAAAACAATTATAAAGTGCTAGTTGATCAAATCTTTAAAAATACGGAAAAAAACCCAAATTAAAACAAAAATTTTAAGTTGTTGCTATACATATCAAAAACGTGGTTACTATGGTAACTTTGAAGTTATAAATACCAAGGAAAACGGAATTTGTTTTTACGAAGAATTTTATTCACTCACACAAATATGGCTACCCCGTAATATACACGTATTTGTCAAAAATTGGCGCGCGCGCGTTTTTGACTTTTTAACGAATTCGGGATTGACCGAATTAATTAATTACAATTTTTGAAGGAAAATCTCGAAGAATATATTAAATTAAATTTCAACAGAAGAGCAGTAAAATGGTCTCTAGAGAAATTAAGCAATTCTAGGTTTGTGTAAAATCTAACTACATAATATCAAAAAATTATTTTTTTAATGACCAGCATGAACTAAAAGTTTCGGGTTATTATAGTTCCACGTTTTTTGTGCAGAAAGTCATTCCAAGAAAAAATCCACCGCCAATTTAATTTAATTTCAAGTAACCTTTGAAATGTTCAATAACGCACATGCATGCAAACATATGCAATATGAGACTTGCCTAGTCACGTATTGGTTCCGTTTCACTCATAAATATATTTTTCTCACGCTCCCAATATGTAAAAACACTCTTTTATATATTGCAGACAACAAACTTTTTTTATATTTTCACCGAAAACACACCCAGTGGATCGATGGCGTGTAATTGGCACGCGTCCCGTGCACAAAATTTGTTTTCCCGACCTTGTCAACTTCAAATTTGTTGACCTTATTTTTTTTAATTTTATCATCTTTTTTTCCAGTTTGGGATAAAAAGATTTCTTTCGCGTGTTTGTAAATTTAAACTTTAAAAATATGGGTCATAACTCATATGACACTGTGAATATTGCGACAGACAATTAGAATTAAGCTTCAACGCCAATCTCCGGTTCACAAAAAAGAGGGGTTTTCCTCAGTACTCTTTAATAGTTGAATTTAGTGTTCTTTTTGTTTCTCGCGTTTCTCGTTTTTTTATACAGGTGTCTCGAGAATAGTTTTTGACATCTGTTCTAGAAAACAGACTTAACAGTTGTTTTTTGAAGGACGAATTGTCTAGACGTGTCACACGAATCTTCATATAATCCTTGTTCTCCACAGTGTTCGAACACTTTACAATTTCCGTTGATGTTATGTAGTTAGTATGACTGCTGACCAAAAATATTTCATGCTCATCCTCGATCATCGCCCAGGTTATAAAAGCAGGGAATTTTCTGCCTCCTCCGCAGGCCCTCGTTGCATCATGGACAGGTCACACACGCCGAATTTAGGGCCTGTAAAAAATTTGGCAAAACTTGGCACGGAATAAATTTGCATAATTAACTACCATTGTTAATAGCCATGGCTATATCCGAAGATTTTGAAGGACATTGAAGACTTACGACATGCTAATCCTAGCTTTAAAATGAAGGAATTGTTGAAAAAAGCAATTACGGTTGAACTTTGTCAACTTTCGGTTTCCACAACAACTGAAACTTGAATTACGCTACACTATAGCCTACAATTTAACAAAATTATATCTCATTAACTCTTGGTCAGTTGACAGTCTTTGATAGCTAAAAAAACAAAAAAAAACAATAAGAAAAACCTGTACTTTCCTGACCGTCGAATTTGCTTTTGTTCGGCAGATATTTTTTCCTTCAATTCCTTTTTGTCGCTAAAAATATTATTGGCAGAAGGTCGGTAATTCTAAAACATATTGGTTTCTTCATTGTCATGATCTGTAAGAAAGTTTAGACCGAATTTCCTGGTCACTTGGACGTACGTTTGTCGAACAGCAGCCGGAAACATTTTGCAGGCCCTCTCAAAACTATCGCCTCTAGGGCCTAGTCTCGCTGTGCATAATGGATCAGTCCCCATTTTGTTTACAGGATCTGGCAGGCCCTCTCAAAAGTGTGACCTGTCCATGATGCAATGGGGGCCTGCGGAGGAGGCAGGGGAATTTTGTCTGCGCATGCGTCGCGCGAGTTGTCGTGGGGAGTTTGGGGACTTCAAAAACATAAACAAAGATGGCGGTAAATTTTTCCCCCATAATTAAATTGGGTGACAACGACTTGAGTACGTTGTGGTCAACATGCCGTGGCTTCAAATGCACGCAATTTAATTGAGCTCAAAGCCCCATTTCCGGCCACAATTTTTAGAACAAAAAAGTGTCGTTAAAATTTAAGAAAATCAACTAAAGACTGACAATCGGTAAAAAATATTTTGAGGCAATCGGGCAGATTTTGCAGAAATTGACAATATTTGCATGTCGTCGCCGCAATGAAATTAGTGGCGTAGGCATGTCAAATTTTATTGTAAGATCTGAGTGAGACAAAAAAACTGATTATATATTTCTATGTACGAACGGAATTATACATAAATTTAGCACAACGTTGTGGCAGTTAAGAGGTCTTGCTCGACATAAGACAGAATCTGAGTACGTTTTAAAGACAGCACTAACTGGTAAACAAGTCGTCGGATGAAAGGAATAAATACATAATTAATTTACCCACTTTCCCTAATTTTCCCATTACCAAATACCTCTCAGATATCAAAAGCAGTAATGGAATAAAATGAAACCAGCATTTAAATTTTGGGGAAGAAGGCAGATTTTGAGTTATAGTCCATCGAACATTTGCTATCAATTTGACTCCAATGCGGCTTCTTCGTACCATCACTTCATCTTCGATATTTATACACCTTCCTGGCTAAATGTCTTCTTTCACCTATCAGAAGCCAGTGAACGTCAGTGTCTCCACTAATTGGACAACATGGTTAACAGCAGGGAATTTTGTCTTGCGCTGTTAAAAAATATCGCGGGCTCATCGTGTTTTGTATCGTCTGTGGCGAAATTTTGAAATTTGGAGAAGGTATGACGTCCAAGATATCTTCAAGATTTACTAACAATCTGTCAGTCAACCAGAGTTTTAAACAGCGGCCGGAAAAAATATGCAGGCCCTCTCAAAACTATCGCCTCTAGGGCCTAGTCTCGCTGTGTATAATGGGATCAGTCCCCATTTTGTTTACAGGATCTGGCAGGCCCTCTCAAAAGTGTGACCTGTCCATGATGCAATGAGGGCCTGCGGAGGAGGCAGATCGGAAATTGCGGCTGTCGACTGGAACCTAATCCAGGCTGACCTGGATTAGCTACGTATGCGTAGAACGAATATCTTGCGTGTAAACGTCATCAATACACGCGAGACCAAGCGAGGCTCGCGCGAGATGAATGAGAAGCGAAGGAGCGTTGTGGTACATGTAGCCTGCTCGCAGCCCGAAATTTCTTCTAAACCTCGGGCTGCCGGAGCAGGCTATGGTACATGTGGGTTCACACGATAAAATTAGGAAGATAAAGGAAAATAATGGATCCGTTGAAGAGGATACTAGGGATATTGTAGGATATCAAGCATTTGCTGACTTGAAATCAAATATGGCGGGAAAATTAGACGAAGAACAAGGTGCGATCTAGTATCGTAAACTTCCATGTTAAATGACTAAAATTTGTTGTTTGTTGGCCGTTTACTACCCCCAAAAGAAGTCGGGGTTGTTGTTTTTTGCAGATGTGTGTACCCAATTGACTTTTAAAACGGATTTTAAAGTTCGAATCAGTCGTGGAAAGTATACTTGACGACTGACGAAGTGACGAGTTAACATAAAAACAAACCCAATCAACTATGGAGGGTAAATAAATATCTCAACTATCAGATAACTTTGATTGATTTTTTCTTTGTCTTGATTTTGTTTTTGGCTATATATGGACAGATCACTCAGTTATTGTTTTGCGTGTGTGTGTGTGTTTAGAATTTAGTAAATTTCATCAAGCTCGGCCGACAACTCACGTGAGCCAGCACGCACGTGGCCTGCGAACTGCCCCATGAAAGTGGCCGATTTTCTATGCGATTCTCAATCTCGAGCCCATAGTCACCCCCTTTTTGGTCAGCGGGAGAGCGCGGGGGAGACTCTGGGGAAATTGGATTTAATTACCCCTGAAATGAGGGGTTCCGGTTGTTAAGCGCATGATCGTAGCCTCAGCTGCTGTGCAGAATGTGCGTTGTGTTCATGAGTTCGTTTCTCATTAATCTCATATATTTGCTTGAAATCGCAAATACTATATTGCTGAGAACCCTATATTGCTGAGAAACCTATATTGCATAAAATGCAGATCAAATACACGTTAAAATTATCGGAGAGAGACTGACACTGCTGGTGGTGGCACTTGACATAAACGTTCTTGAAATCCAAGGTAAATATCAATTCGCGACGCCAATATCGTCGTCGATCAGACCAAAGACGATCACAAGCCTTTTAATACGAGTTGCGATTGCGAAGGCTGATTCCGTCTTTAATTGTCTTAAATATGCTTTTTCGTTGTTTAAATTGTTTTACATTTATACATCAAATATAACGACAAATCCCACCGGGGTTTGTCCATTGCGACTATTTGTTATTCGAAATTCGTCTTGTACTTTGCTATGAAGTTTGTTTGTGTGTGTGAATGAGACCCAGATATAATTAAATGAAGGGAAGAAGTGTAAATGAGGCGTCTAAATTTGAAGATATATATGTTATTGAATAAAGCAATATATTTGACTTTCATTATTTCACAATCTGTATGTTTTGAATCGATTAAGTCAATAAATTTAAATGAACCAATCAAAACGGAGAATCAATCCAGTTTCCACAGAGTCTCCCCCGCGCTCTCCCGCTGACCAAAAAGGGGGTGACTATGGGCTCGAGATTGTGCGATTCTCGATCGTGGCTCTGGGCAATCTCGTTCCCAACATTTTTCCGGAGGGTTGTGGTTAGGTTTATGTTCACCGGGGGTTTTGGTTAGGTTTAGGGTTTCCGGGGGGGTTAGGGTTAGGTTGGGGTGGTGGGTTGGGAATTAGTTTTTTAAAATTAACGATCATTGGTAATTCTAGGGATTTCACACTTACTGATTATTGGTAATTCTAGGTAGGAGGATATGCTGGGAAACGAGAGACTCTGGGATAATCCGTTCACGCCATCACAGGATTCTTGTTATCCGGAGGAAGAGTTATATAGAGTTCACTGTGTTCATCAACCAATGAAATATCGATGTGAAACGGATTATCCCAGAGTCTCTCGTTTCCCGGGTGGGGAACGTGGGCTCTGGGAACGAGATTGGGCTCTGGGATAATCCATCGCCGGAAACCGAAAAACAGGTTGCCGATTGAAAAGAGCATGCGCCACGACCGCCATGCAGAGATCGAAATCTTCGCAAGTGGAACTTCGAGGGGTTTTAAATTTTATCTGACGGATAAACTTGTCAAGAACTAAACAGCATTTTAAACAGCAAGTAATCGACGGCTTTTGACTGCTTCCAAGAGAGAAAGCGGTGAGTAGCAAACTTGTCTTAGCCGAAGTGGCACGGCGGCAATACAGCGTATCATTTGCACGGGGCATCTTGTCAGTTGTGGAACAAGATGACTAGTAATTTCAGAACTACGCATCGTTGAAATATATTGTAGTTCAAGATTTTGCGTTTTATGAAACTTGTTAAAATGTCAAAAATGTGCGAACCACTGTCTCAAATAATATTATTACAAATAAACAGGAAATCGACGCAATGAACCAAAACGAGACGTTTTTCCATTTTTTAAATATTTCCCTTTTAACTAGAAGCTTGAAGTTTTACCCCGAATAGAATTTTTCAAGAGCTTCTATATGATATATATATCTCGATGCTGTGCGTTAACTATATTTCAAAAGAAATCACTGCAGGGCCGTCCTCAGAAAATTCTGCAGGGCTCAATTTTGCCGACTGCCTCATAATCGTCACTCGTCAGTACTAGTATTCGACGAGACTGACCACTGGTGGGTGCCGACTGCCGACTGAAATCTCTTGTCTGCCGACTATAGAACAAGTAAAGCAATTCTTGGGGGTGTCACCCCCCCCCCCCCCCCCCTCCCCTCCCCCCCATAGCTCCGGCCCTGAGAAATCTAAAATTCTGTAACACTTGTGAGAAGTCAATTTCCTGTTTATTTGTAATATTGTTTCAAACAGCGGTTCGCACATTTTGGACATTTTAACAAGTTTAATAAAACGCAGAATCTTGAACTATACATCAAATGAAAGCTCATTGAACATCTAACAACATATGTACACAATATACTTGTCTTCAACGATATATAGTTCTGAGATTACTAGCCATCTTGTTCCATAACTGACAAGATACCGCTCCGCGGGCAACACGCCACTAAGCTTCAGTACTCACCGCTTTCCCTTTCGAAACCATTCATAAGCCACCGATAAAACCGATATCACTTCGTCCCTGCATATGATAACCTATACTTGTTCTTTGAATGACAGCAATAAATTTATATTTGACGATCGATGTAATACATATGCCGCATTTCATGAGTTTATGGAGTCTTTTATAGGGTTGTTGGTTAGGCATGGTGGTAAATCGACATAATAATAAATTTCGAATAAGAAATATTAATTATCAGGATATCTCTCACACCATGTTCAGAGCATGCAGTGAACTATAAAGAGACTCTTTAAAAGTGGGGGTTTCCTATTGACAAGTAAAATCGTCTGCGTTAGTCAGAGTGAAATACTAAAGTAGTATAGGCGACGTATATACACGTCCTTCGAGTCGAAAGGATTAAGGTTTTTAAAGAGTTCACTGGCTCAGTTAAATAATTATACTGATCACTGGGTCGCGCGAATGTGTTAACCTGTTTATCACATATATATGTCCCGCTGTTTCAGATTGGATTCCAAATACAGTCAACTCTCGCCTTGCGGACACCCCGCTATTACGGACACCCCGCTATTAAGGACAGTTGGTAAATTCCCGGCCGAAACTACAGTATGAAATGTATTGAAATAACTCTCGCTATTACGGACTATCGCTATTACAGAATTGCGGACACTTCATGTGGTCCCCAACAAACATTTTTATTGTTCTACTCTCGTTACAACGGACACCTTGGCAAATGCAAGATTAAATTCAAATATATTCGCTTACGGAGTAAGTATAGCAGGATAAACAGCTCAGTCAAAAACCTGCGTAGCCGCGTAGGTATACATGTTTCCCAATGATATATACGATTGATTAGGGCCTTATACCGTGAACTGCGAGATTTTCTGGGTTACCTAACCCCTACCGAAAAACCTTTAGCTTGTAGGCAAACCTAATAAATTGCTTATCTGCAGCTAGATTCGTACCACGTCCACGTGACCAGGCAAGTAGTAAATCGCGTGCATGGGTTACCGTAAACATTCAGCTAAGTATTTTGAAACTTTTTTCGTCAATTCAAAAGAGACCAAAAAACCATTAAAAAATGGCTACGGCACAGTTGGATATAACAAACCAACTCCTTATTTGAAAACCTCTTTGTTTAACACGTTAAAACAAAGCATTGTGCAGTGTTATTGTCCCCCCCCCCCCCCCCCCCCCGCAATCATTAGAAAACCAAACAAATTGCTTAATCCACGTCCACGTCCACGTCCATGTCCATGTGTGTCACTGATCTGTGACAAGCTTAGCGAATAATTTTGGCAAAACAAGAAATCCCGTCCTTACTATTCAGCAAGAAATGGATCAGTGATTAGTAATTAAAACGAAGCTGATGAGTCCTCTTGATTATGACGAGTCCTCTTGATATGATCGAGACTTAATGTTAACCATTTTACATTTTATTTACATATACTCAGCTCCCTTTCAAGTTATTTTTCAGATGATTTGGCGCCCCCCATAATAGTTCACATAGCTGAGTAAATCAATTACTTCAGTCAACACTCTTTATTTGCTAGAACGACCATCAAATATTGGAGTCTTGCTCACCCGTTCATTCAGTGAAATCTCCCTCTTCATGTTGAACAGGCATTCCGTTTTCAGTTATTCCGTACTCATCGTTCGACGCAAGTTCTGTGGTCAATTTTTTAATAATTTCTTTGGCGTCTTCCAGTTCTCGCTTCAATTTCTCTTTCTCTTCGTGAATATTTTCACGATCATGTCTTTCCCGCTCAAAATCTTCTTTGTACACTGCGATTTGAGTTTTTAGTATTCCACATTCTCCTTGATTTCGTGCCAATGCAGACGCCAATCTCGTTATTTCACTTTCTAGTGGCCCTTGCCACGCCACCTTTCCAACTCTCTCCTTTAATTCTTTTTCTTCTTCTTCCAACAATTTCTTCTCACTAGAAAGAATTTCATATCGCATTTGAAGCTCCTCGTAGTCTCTCTTCGAACCATGATTGATGTCAATGAGAGCTTGAATTTGCAGTGCACCGGCGCCAACCGAACCTCGGTGATGCATTTCACGTTCAAGCCGTTCATTCTCCTTTCTCAGGTCTCGTATCATTTGTAATAAATTCCCTTTATCCTTCAACAAACTGATAACCTTCTCTTCAACGTCTTTGCAGTTGCACAATGGTCTTTTGTTTTCGTTTACACTCATGATATACACCAACTCTGTTTTCGATTTACAAAATTCTTCGTTTCCAATACTTTGCGAAGTCGAATTCGGGCCGACTGTCGAAACTTATATATGTTAGCATCGTCATGCTATTTTCGTGGGCTCCACCTACCACTTAGCGCCATTTCCGCTCACATAGGTGGGACGAGGTTGCTTAACATCGCTAGTTTCCATTTTAATAATTGCAATTAGAAGATTATTTGTTGTTTAGTGTTTGGTGGAAATGAAGAATAATAGATACTTGGAAATAGTAGAAACAACTTGCGGCAATGCCAACTTAAATTTATATCTACCTCGCAATGTAGTTCTGAACATTGCAACGTAAGTTCGGAATGTTCATTTCAATTATACGTCTCGACCAGTTCAAAAGCAAGCTGAAACTGACTAAAAAGTCAATAACATTCTCGGGACATCAGAAATTGTAAATGTTTTTTCTTTACAAATTGTTGTTATAATAATTAATAAGACTGATATTTCTTTGCCTTTAACATTAAAGATAACTAAAATTAACCATGACCATTCTATGGGGAGTAATGCGGGGGTGCACCTCTATTACTTGCCTGCTAATATTATCGGCCATTAATTTACCAACCAATTTTTCATCTTTACCAAAAGCTTCGTTTTCTTTACAAAATCTGTTTTACCAACCAGTTTCCTGAAAAGTGATGGACAGAGAGGTGTTGTATCATGCACAGTATGCCAACCAATGAAAAGGCACAGGTAGTGATTTTATCCGAGTTGGGCATCTGAGTACCCGTTACATACAGCCAAGCACTGGGCCTTGAAAATCTTGACAAAAAAAACATTCAAGATTTTCGACAGAATGGTTTAATTATTAATGAAGTCTTACCGGCCCAGTGATAGTCCTGCAGGTTTTACAATGGTAGAATTTATTTCTGAGGGATAGGTATCTTCTAGTAGTTTTTCCGTAATAGCCATGTCTCGCAGGTTTGCTCCAATAATAAATGGTTTTAAAAACCATTCAATAAACCAAGGATTGTTTGGACCAGGCTGAGTACACCATGCTGTGACCACAACTAGGCGAGTTACTACTTCATGCTTTGTTTAGTTAAATAAAACATGTACAAATCTTTTAAATATCTGATGCATTTTACTCTGAACGGGATGGGTTAAAGCAGGCATCCCTGTTGGCAAACTATTAAATTAATTTTCCAGAAATACTCGTAATAACGATCGACAAAATATATAAAACAACCAGCTTTATAGGTTTAATAATTTAGATTTTAGAATTTTGTGACGTCACAGGAAAAACCACTTATAAGCAGTTATGTATATACATTGATCGAAGAAGCAACGCGTTTAAACTGATTGGCTGAGACCGCATTGAGCAATATGCTTCCCGTTTGGCGTATGCTTGTTCGTATTCTCGTCACACGGTTGAATATTATTATAAAAACCTTGACGCTCAGTTTAACCACACATTTTCGCTGTTTATCCTGAAGAAACATTCACTTGTCAACGAATTTACTTTTAGTGGATCTCGTATTTGGATAGTACATTGTTCAAATTCGCAGTCGAAAGTTCCCCTGTACATTCCAATGCCATCAGTGGGGACTCCCAGCTATGTCGATAGGAAATATTTACTTCCGATTTTAGACTTTGAAAACCCCTGTATATAGCCCCAATGCCTACAAGTGGATAGTTCGGGATATATAGCAAATAATAATAAACTTTTCATATAAGCATAGATTACATCGTTTAGTTTTATTAGTGTAGGGTTTACATTGTTTGATTATTCTCCATTGGATATATATATGTACTATTTAAAACACGAGCAGGAGTGTTTTATCAGATATAAAACACGAGGCGAAGCCGAGTGTTTTAGATCTGATAAAACACGTTCTGCGAGTGTTTTGAATGGCTTAAAAAACGATCACCATTTGGTAAGTTCGTTGGCGTAGTAATTTTGAAAAATAACGTTGTCTAAGGCGAGAAAATCAAAGCTAAAGTTTATGTAAATCAGGAGAAAATTTTATCAGATATAAAACCACGATACGGTTATGATTTTTCTTTGTGTTTTCCTCATGAATTATTAATGAGTTTTTTAAATATATATATTTAACAGTTATACCATGAGTTCGAGTTGTATATGAGCTCATAGCCAACGAGGCGCTTCGCCGAGTTGGCTATTAGTTCGTATACAACGAGAGCGAATGGTATAACTGTTTTATTATATAGCCAAGCACTGTACAAGAGACAAAATTACAGCGAAATGTTTGAAACAACAAACTTCCGGCATAGGCAACTAATACTTCCGCCATGCGTAATGATGCATTCACATAGAGTTTCTCCCTGAGCTGTTCGGTAAACAGCTTCGAAATGTTGTATAAATGTTGCTCGAGAGGCAAAAATTGTGTTAAGCAGATCAACAAAAAAGATTAAAAGGTAACTTTATGAAGTCAAAAGGTGGGTCAGTTGTTTATATTAGCGTTGCTGTCGTGAAAAACGTTTGGATTTCATGCAAAAATGAAACTGAAACACCTTCGGCAGTGAAACTAAATTACTTAGTTGGTTGTTTTTGAAAAAGAACATGCTTTTTACTACTCCAAATGCTTATCTAAATAAAAAAAAGTCTCTTTACTGGTAATCTCCTACGAAATGTGTGTTGTAAGCTTGATTTTAACCGTGAGTTTCTTTGTTTGGCAACAAATTAATATCAACCCGTTAATTTAGTCGGGTTTTTGAAGTAAAAAGACGTAATTTTTAGGTGAATTTTACCATTTAACATGCTAAATTGTGTATTTTTACACAATGTTGTTTTTTTATACATTGGTTTGAGGGTGTTGATGTTTTACTGTATAAAAACCCGTCAATTTCAACTCTTTTCGGCAGTTTAAAAAAACATGCGGCCATCTTGTTTTTTCTCTACTAGTAGGATATGAGTTGATAGCCTGGTAGTAGGGAACCAATCAGATTACGCAAAAGCTCATATCCGATAGCATGCTATATAATAAATATATATTTAACAAATAGATTCCATTTTGCCGTTGTCTGTTCAGTTATAGATGCACAGATGACGTCACAACGTGGTAAGAACAAAAAAGTGGCCCACGAGACGCAGTCGAGTGGGTCACTGATGTTCTTACCACGTTGTGACGTCTTCTGTGCATCTATAACTGAACAGACAACAAAAAAATGGAATCTATTTGTTTTATACAATAAAAATTTAAAAGGTCTTTGTCGAAACTCTTGCCGGATTTTGGGGCATGAAGAAGGAAAAAAGCAAGTCAGCTGACGTGATCTGACGTGACCATGTGTCTGTCCTCTAATAGATCATGGCCAACAACCAATGAAAACACGCATAGCAACTAGGGTATTGTATAAAACATGATATTGCATAACCATAACATTAACATAACACGCCGAGATTTATAGGTTGGTGTTTGCTCGCCGTTGCAGCTGTTACCTATTTTGAAAGGCAAGACTCCCTCCAATAAGCACTCTCAAAAATAAGTCACGAGAGCCAGATTGACAGAAAATTTCCAAAAATAAAGAAGGTAAGTGCAAACATTTACCCTATAGATTTTTATTTTAACACCAATTAATATTAAAACTGTACATATTATATGCCGGTGAATCTAACATTTTTACAATTATAATTATTTATAATGCTTTAGTTATTATTTAAAAGTGTTTAAAAACGAACAATAAAACGTTCAAGTGTTGTGCACGGTGTAGACAAACGCCAAGCCAAGGTTCTTTCATTGGTTCAATATTTGGAAGAAGTACTCAACCTAGGAAAAACACATTAATATTTAATTTAATTTACTCTGGCTAACGCCATTTGCCTGTCATAGAAAAGGCCACCGACGAATTTCACCGACGAAAAAAATAATAATTACATTAACAAAGCAGTTCACAACGTGGGTCATCAACAACACAGCGTTACTCCAAACAAGGTTTTTGCTTAAAAGTGCCCTCAGGGCCTGTTTATATGGAGGCGAGTTACCGGCCAGCCGAGTTCCTCGGCACATGGCGAGTTCCCGGTCGGTAGAGCAAACACTGTTTTTCCCACCGCAGTGTTTATATGAGACAGACGAGTAACTCGCCTTGGCGAGAACTCGGCACTGGCAGCCGGGATCTCGGCAAAGCGGGATAAACATTTCCCAATATAAACACTTTTACCCGGGTAACTCGGCATAGCGGGATGAATTTTCTATATTCGTTACTTCATGTCACTTTCGTTGATGAGAATCTTCTCAAATATTACAACCCGCCAGGTAACTCGCTTTCATATAAACAGAACGTAAAGTTTATCCTGGCAAACCGGGTAACTCGCCTCCATATAAACAGCCGCTCAATGTGCAGGAAATGCCATTTCAGTTCAGAGACCCTAAATCCAATTTTTTTTTTAGGAAAGCCCTACACATTTCGTCACTTTAACCTAAATTGTCCAGAATTAATTGTTGTATTGAGAGAACACCACTAATCAAATTATAGGTTATCTCCGAGTTTTGGCCAAGCGAGGTATACATATAGTACGTCTACGAAGCAGCTCCTTCTTTAGCTACTACTAGCTTTGGACTTCTAGTGGATAAAAGGTTCCTAGAATTTCGGTAAAACTCTGGCTACTATAATTTCTAAAATTTAGAGATATATGTGACGTTTTCCGACATACTGAATCATGTAAAACTTGTCGCCAAAACGAAGCGAATGGCTTTTCAGAAACTCTAGAATTCAACATATTAATACCGAAGGACCCCCGGACCACCCTAAAGAGGCTCAATATTGCACCCTCCTAATTTTGAAAAGTCCCCCCTGCTACCTAAAATCTTAACAAACACTCTAGTAAGTGTTGATAAGCTACAAATCAAGCTCACCTCCAAACACGCATCGTCAGGTAAATCAGTACAATGAACGGCGTTTTTGACTTTGTCTTCGCCAAAATGAGCACGCAACGAGTGGGGCCTGAGATGTCTGGCAATTTCCTGATGTAAAAAAAAAAAAATCGTAAATGAGATAAAATGTAGATCTAAAATTTCCCAGTTGGCCAAGGCTTCCCGAAAACCCTTTAATAAGTTTGGGATCCAAATTTGAATAATAATAATGTGTCGGTAGCCATATTGTTGCTTAGTGCAAAAAATAGCGCAGAAACAATATAAACTGTGGAGACACGACAAGGTGGCCCAAGTTATACACTGGGAGCTGTTCAAGCGGTTTAGTTTTCCACACCAGGAGAAGTGCACATTCCCCTGAGAAGGTTCTTGAAAATGAAGAGGTGAAAGCGCTCTGGGACTTCACTATCCAGACTGATCATCGATTGGAGCACAATAAACCCGACATTGTTTTGATAATAGATCAAACGGGAGTGCATTATTATTGATGTAGCATGCATGCCCATTTGATATCAGGATTGTGGAAAAAGAGGATGAGAAGGTAGAGAAATACCAAGATTTGAAATATGAGATAAAGAAGATATGGAAATGCAAAAAAGTGATAATAGTTCCGATTGTGATTGGAGCTCTTGGAACACTTAACAAGAACTTTGAGGGTCGGATAAGATAGAGATGGAAAAAAACGGATTTATTGCAGAAAGCTTGTTTGTTGGAGACAGCAAATATTATTAGAAGGACCCTCGATACCTAAGATCAAGGGAATTGCCTCGCTGTTCAGGATTTATAAAACCACAAAAAGATAAAGTGTGAAGTCCATGGTAATAATAATGGAAACTTTATTAATGATTTTTTTCTAAACAAACAATTGTAAATCTCACTCATCGAGGTAATTTACAATCGGCTACTTGAAAACTTAAAAGTTCATTAAGTCAGGATTCGTCCATTCCTTATTTCTACAGCAAAAAATATAATAGGTTGTTCTGATGGCAATAGATAACATTTTTCTGACACAATAATTTTGATGCTTCGCATCAACTCCTACATCGTTTAACATTGCTATAAAGGAGGTACACTCTTTTGCAAAAACAACGAGTGAACTAATCGAGAGATTGACAAATTTAACACTGCTAAAGTGTTCACTTTGTTGTCTAACTATTTCTGCATATTTGGCTTTTTTGCGCTCTACGTTGTTTTGAAGGTTGGATTCAAATCCCGCGGTAAGCTCGACTATATATAGACATCCCTTTGAAGTAGATAGGAGTAAATCTGGACGATATGTGTCACCAGTTATTATTGAGGGGCTTTTGAATTCAGGAAGATCAATAAAAAGGTTGGAGCAATTGGCAGTTTGTAGGGGCTTGGCAAGAACGTTTAGAATAGAGTCGTGTCTCCACGTAAAACGTTCAAGGTATGATTGACATCCGGCAACCACGTGTAGGAGAGTTTCTGGGCGTAAGCAAAAGGAACAGTCAGAACTTAATAATAATAATAATAATAACAATAACAATAATAATAATGTAGCATGTAGTGCATGTACAGTAGCATGCTGGCGCAGAACGATTATGTCGTATGCCTGAGCCTTCATTGGACACTATGCAGGAAGTTCGGCTTAGAGATCAGTGACAAATGGTACCAGCACAAAGCAGACACTGTGGTAGAGAACGAGAGGGCCAAAATCCTATGGGACTTCAACATCCAAACGGATCGAGAGATCAAGCACAGAAGACCAGCCATTGTCGTAGTGAACAAGGAGAAAAACGAGTGTATGATCATAGATGTGGCAAACCCCGGCGATCACAATCTGGAGCAGAAGAAATTTGAGAAATTAAACAATTACTCTGAACTGAGACTGGAAGTAACTAGAATGTGGAATAAAAAGACGGTAATGGTACCAATTATAATAGGTGCATTAGGCTCAGTACCAAAGGATCTACAGTCCTATCTCAAGCGTTTAGATATTACACATGATTTAAACATCCTACAACATTCGGTGCTACTAGGCACAGTCAACATTCTCTGGAAGGTACTGTCGATGAGTCGAAGAACGTCAGAAGTACTCACTGGCTTAAGTTGAATAAACCTGTCAGTGAGGATTAAACACCGGTATCTACATCTTTACCGTGAAACAACAACAATAATAATAATAATAATAATAATTATAATAAATAATAATGATAATAATAATTGAATCACTTCCTATGAACCTCAGCATATCGCAATAGCTACTGCCAAGTTTAAAATATATAGTAGTTTGTTAGCCTATACTAAAAAACTATCTCATCATCATTTACAACTTCATGATTTAAAGCAGTAGATCAGACCAATAACAACTTTTTAACCCTATGTCTCCAAATATAGTTAGCCATTATTACATTTGAAATCGAGCACCAACTAAGCAATAATTTTAAGGTATCTTTCTCAATGTTCAATCTTCTCAAGTCCTTGTACACGCTGTGACGGAATAATAATATAATATAATATAATATAATAATAATAATAATAATAATAATAATAATAATAATAATAATAATAATAATAATAAAAATAATAATAATAATAATAATAATAGATTTAGATTAATTGGATTTATTTTTTATAATAATGATAATAATAATAATAATAATAATAATAATAATAATAATAATAATAATAATAATAATAATAATAATAATAATAATAATAATAATAATAATAATAATAATAATAATAATAATAATAGATTTAGATTAATTGGATTTATTTTTTAATAACACATTTACCGAATCAGAAGGTCCAACAAATTCACGAAACTTCAAATGAACGTCGCCAGCTGCACAAATCTCAACGGCAATGCAGGGTCCACTAGACAGCTCATCGACCATTTTCTATACACGAGTAAAATAAACGAAAACATTCAATGAGTATCAGTATTTCGTTCAATATCATGTCAAGCATGAAAGTGAAATAAGCTATTCTTATGATTTTGCAGCTATTGTACGTTATTTAAGAAACAGAAAATAGCCACCCGTGTTTATATGGCCCGATGCAAACACGAGAGTGAGTTAGGAGAATTCGAAAGGCGAATAAGTACTTTCATACATAAGTACTTTCGAATTCTCCTAACTCACTCTCGTGTTTGCATCAGGTTATATACACACAGGGCGTACATTCTCAATTTTTTTATGAAATAAGATAAAGAAATGTGCAGTGGTCACGTCACAACCGTTTATCATAACAGACCAATCAGAGTGTGCATAAGATGCAACCTATTTTATAAATGGCATTCTCAGGACACTGCGCTATTTTCCTGCGCGTTTAGTGCGGTTGTAATAAATTATCTGGAGCCCATAACCATTTATTTGAAAACAATCAAAATCTTATATGTACAGGTTCCATTTCTCATTGGTGGTCAGACTATTAATATACAGTTAATTCGCGTGGACCACTGTACGTCTGTTGAGCCATTCATAACTCATATAAGTTAAAAAAAGGGATAAATATTCATGGAAGTTGGTGTATCCCAGATAACCCTCGCTATAAATCAGACATCAATACAGTAGATACGACTTTTGATATCGGATGCCAAAAATATGAGCGCATCTTGGAAAAGTAAAAACTGATGGCCACTAACCAACTACAGGCCAAGCTCTTGGCAACGGCGTCCGTAGCTCAGTAGTCAGAGCACTGCACTAGCATCGCAGGGTCGTGGGTTCAATTCCTAGCTGGAAGGCCTTGATGTTGCATTTTTCGCAACTGGTCCCGGTTGTGTCTTATAATGTATATATTCTACACTCGAAATTTTCCTTCACCAAAATTACCTAGTCTATACAGTACAACATGCTGATTCAAAGGATAGGAAGAGCCAAAGAAAACATATGAAGTCCCCAATGCATGCAACTTGGAAGAAAGTCAAATACGTTTGTAAACGACACTATAATTTATTTGCAGCTTCCTGTTACGTTAACTATAGGAAAATGTTCGGTCAATAAATTCTCAAAAAAAGCTTTTGCGTCCAAATAAAAACATCACGTCCAAACATTTTACCACTACACTACACTACATTACATTTACATTACATTACATTACATTACATTACATTACAGTCCTGTCTGAAGCTCAGAGTTATGACAGCTTGTACAGCTAAAACAAACAAAACTTTACCAACTACAAGCTGAAAACACTGTACTAATTCCATGGTCCTGTACACCATTTATAATAAGCACCACTGAAATATCTAAACTATCTTTTTCATGCAATCCTAGCCTGTTTACTTACGCTGTACTCGTTCAAAACTCCTTTGTAAACTTCAAAAAATTCTTCTGAGTTAGTTCTTTCCATGTGAAACTGTAAAAAACAAATTGATAAAGTATGTCAAAATATAAGCAAATCCTTTGTATGAGTTGACAGACTGTTCTGCAGCCTTCGGTAAGATCCGCAGGGTTCTGGCTACCCTGCGAGCAGAGCCTTCTTTTCCTTATTTCTTCGCTGAGAGAGAGGAAGAAAAGTAGGCTCTGCTGTATTCGTGACTGGTTTCCATTGCGCATGCATGTCAGTTGCTTGGTTACAATCTCGAACCCAGTCCCAATCAGAGCAGAAAACAAAACGAGAACCGGTTAAACGGGTCTTAAACGGGTTACTTCGTCCTAAACCTTGCACGAAGCCAAACACGAATACAGCAGAGCCTACTTTTCTTCCTCTCTCTCAGCGAAGAAATATGGAAAAGAAGGCTCTGCTCGCAGGGTAGGTTCTGGGTTCCGTTCCCGCCTAAAAATATTGCAGAGAGTACGGTACCGAGATTTTTAGCAACAAAATACTGACGTTTCGAGCGCAGCCTATATATAAATCAATCAATATAAATGAGATGAAATAAAATGACACATATATCTTATATATGCCACCAAAAGGGTGACGTAGATTGATTGTGTTCGGAAGGTAAACAAACTCATAATTAATTTAATGGTGCGAAAATATTAAACCATCTGCTATTTTTTTACAGCAAATCAGTAACCATAACGGGGGTGGTGTATACCGGGACTATCCCACTGTTAGTTCTCATTCCCCCCTATAGATGGCGAGATGCCGGCAAGAGCCTCTCTTATAAACAGGCCCAGTATATAGTGACATACATACTCACCATCGCAAGTCCCTTTTCAAAATTCATATTAAGAAAAAACGTTTTATAAAGAACTAAAAAAAATTAAAATCTCTTACGATTTGTAAGGCATTTATGTGGAAGCCACCGTCTTGAATTTTCATAAGGATCTTGCCAGCCAAACCTATAAAAAAACAACAACACGAAACCATTACAATTAATATTAAAACATAATCTGGTAACGTTTGCATGTTTGTGACCCCATCCAGCACTTTTCATCATGTAGATCCAACCATTTTATTCCTTTTCACAATTTTGCTGTTCTTTCTTCTTGCAATTCTAACTTTAAATTAGTTATTTTAAATTGTAATTTTTATATAACAACTTTAAATTGTTTATAAGAACGAAAATTAAATTTGTCTTATTTGAAAGAACATTTAAAATTACAGTAACATATTTTGCAGTTTTTCGTTTCCTTGCTTTGTTCTTGAGATATTTTAGTTTCAGTGTTTGATATGCAAATTAAACATTTTGACGTCACACGTGCATAATGAGTTATATTCCGATAGCTCATTATGCATCTACGATTTTTCGTTTCATAGGCACTTTAAAGAGTAAAATTAGAGAAAAAATGGAGTAAAATTGGACTCCAAAAGAGGTAATAATTGCTTTGAAATTGCATGGAGTCAGTATATAGAAATTACTTGGTTTTTCACTCTTTCTGGCGTCACTTAGTTTCTTGTTTTTTTTTACAATCCAAAGTTGATCCAGCGTTGATTTGATAACCTCCAAACCTCACAGGAGTAGTCAACTTTTTTGGCTATACACCAAACCACGAAACATCTGCAAACTTCTCTTAAAATACCACTATTTTTTTTATCTGCGAGATCGGTCTATACATATCCCAATCCTATATGAGCTGGTATTTTCATTATAACGGGGTAAATTAAATATTTGTTTAACAACAAATTTACATTTAGGTAATGTTTAAAAGAAGACACATTTTCTGAGATATTAACTAACCAGCATTGACAGCGTGGGGTTTAATAATACAGAGCGTAGAACCTGAGAACCTCGCTGTACTTCGCCTTGTTACTGTAGGTTTGAAGAAGAAATCGATCTCCTATAAAAGCATAGTATTAAACATTAGTTATTATTAATATATCGATTTTTCTGTCTGGACGGCTTAGTTATTCAAGGAATATACTTGAAATCAGATTAATTAATGTCCTATATGAAATGAAAAATTGAATTAGAAATTAACTCTCTTATTACTTGAGCTACCTGTGGTAGAACGAGTCTAGGGGGGCTTTCCATTTACACGGTTAGACCGGTCAGTCCGGTTAAATGGAACACGATTCGTTTGAGACCTGGGATGGTCAGACTGGAAAATTTGGTCCTAATAAAAAGTAAGTCCATTCTGGCCGAACTGATCGGTCTAACCTTGTCAATTGGAAAGCGCCCTAGGTTTCGGTCGGGTTATTATTGTTTTTTGGGGGTCGCGATATTACCCCGACAGGCTTTGCGAAACTGCAGGCATGTGATATAGCTATGCATATGACACTGCCTTCTTTCTTTTCGATCGAGTGGTTCGAGGCGAAGCGGTTCAAAGGCATCGAAGCGAAGTCGAAGTGTTTTTGTCAGCTGCTTGCTTGGAAGTGTTTAAAGTCAGTTATGTGGCTGGGAAGTATCTTGTTTCAAAGTAGTCTTGCAATTATAAACATTGTCGTTGAAATATTAAAATTTGTTTCATATGGGAATTTAACGTCCAGACGTTACACGTGCATAATGACCTACTGAGAAAAAGAGATATCTTTGCAAGAAATCACTTGAAACATTGCATGCTTATAGCGTTGTGGAAAACACACACGTACAACATCAGTTTCATGTAATTCCGTTTGATAATTGCAAAGGTATATAACATTTTTCAATAAGTCATCATGCACTTTGTGACGTCAAAAAGTTAAACTTGCATATCAAACAAATCTCAATATCTCAAAAACGAAGTAAAGGATAAAGGATAAAGGACTGGGGGCTAATCATCCTTACTTGCAGCCAGTGGCTGAATTGCGAAGGACGCAGATCAACGTGGCCGTGTCGAGGCATATCAAAGGCGCTCCAAGCAGCCGCCAACGACACAGTTCAGACCACGGATCCACAGCTAAGATGTTATGTGTTGATTTTATGGAGGGAGGAAAATAAATAAATAAATAAATAAATAAATCACATACAGATTGGCAAGTGGGAAACATTAAAATATATATAATGTAAAACAGTAAAAACACTAAAACCATTCGACATTCGTATTAAAAGGCCGCTATCGTCGCCATTTCTACATCCAGAGTTTGATGTTCAAAATGTTTTGGCGAAGGATATTGCACTTCACATGCCTTTATCTTTAAATTCACTAATCCAGTAAATTTCCCGGCGTAAAAAACAAAGAAATTCAGTGCTGAAATACACCCATCGTCCACTCCACACCGGTTATCAACCGCGGCCGTGTAAAAAACTGTTAAAAAGTCCTAGGGCGAGTTCCTTTTGCCCTTATAAATCCGCCATTTTGTGGCGACAATTTTTTGACTGACAGGAGATAGGAGCCCGCATTCTAGGTATATTATTTCTATGGGTCAACTACAACTCTACTGACATGAGTCGAAGCCCGACAACGGGGTCATTCCCAAGCGGTCACCCATCCAAGTACTAACCCCGTCTAACCGGGCTTAACTTTTTGGTGAGAGGCAGCGCGCTAACAGCACACGCCACCCGTGGGATATGGAAGAGCTGTAAATTAATATTCTTCATTATTTTAAGACCAACTTAATTCTCACTTCATAGCTACTTTAACGATTTTGGATTTTCTAAAAAAAAAACATTACGCTGTACTACAACAATATATGAACAAATATATATACAATAGAGAGGTGGTCTGGGCGAGAGACGCGTCCCTTCAAGCAAAATAGAATCCGTTGGCGTTATCCAGGATCAGTAAACAGGCATTGATTTTCACATATTATGAACAGTCGAAATACTGCACAGCTCTATACTGGGCTCTTTCAGGTGACGTCAAAGTCGCCATGTTGGGTGACAACTTCAAAGTACCGACGTTTAGTGGACCAAATAATGAATGGTAAACCTTTTGTATATATGGATTTGCCACCAAGCTTGGGAATACGTGCATGCAAGAGCTGAATTTAGTGACATTTTCTGGTGGCCAAAATTAATAAACTGGCTATATATTTTTGCAAGTTTTTAAACTTTCCCGTAATGTTTTTAGAATCCAATAGAATTCCAGTAGGAACCAGGGCCTTTTTTAACATACAAGCTGGGGGGCCAAGGCCCCCCAGTGCCCCCTATAGCCCCCCCCCCCCCCAACAACACGAATTGATTTTGGCCCCCTGGTAAAAGTCCCTTTTTGCCCCAGGAAAAGTTCCTTTTCGCCCCAGGAAAAGTTCCTTTTTGCTGAAGTACCAAACAAATGAACAAAGAATAAAGCAATAAAGATATAAAAGGAAAATTTCGGACTCACGCTATTACCATAGATATAGATAAACAAGTATATATATAGATAAATCTTTATATTAGTTAAATATTTTCCATATTGTATTTGAAAGTGAACAAGCTGACTAACTTTTTTTTTAAGCTGACTAGTTTTTATTACATTTTATGACCTTCAGTGTTCTTAAAAATCACCCCTCAGAATACAGGAAATGGCATTTCCGAGACTCTAAATTTCAAACTTTTCCGGGGGAGCATGCCCTCAGACGCCCTAGAAGAGTCCCTTTTTGGGACACGCCCCCCCCCCCCCCACGGGAAAATCCTTAAAAAAGGCCCTGGTAGGAATGTTATATTTTAACTCCTATACCTAAAAGTGTATGAAAACGACAAAGATTTTGATATCTAGTCTATTTCAGTATTGTTCTGTAAATATTTTTTTTGGTTTAAACACAACAAAAGTGGCTGAAGCAAGTTCAATTGTCTCGTTCTCTTTCTTCCAAAAACACATTCATAACCTTGGAATTTCATGGTCAAACATGGCCGTGACATTCTGAAACAAGTACTTTAATCTGTATTTTGTCCGATAACACTGTTTTCCTTTGGCCGGCTCAGAAATTTTAGTCGCCAGTGTTATTAGCAAGCATTGTGCTAATAGTTATAAGTGGCCTGTGTGTTTCAGAGGGTATTCGGAGGGTATTATAGTTACGTATAGTATTGTGTAATTTCAAACCGAGCGGGAAATTCTCATTCCAGCACATGTTATCCTGGACAGTAAGCCCCAGGATACGAGCAGATTTCACTCGTTCGACAACGACGTCATCTACGCGTCTTTTTGCCATTAACTGTAGATGGAAAACTTGCAATGAAAATCATGTTACCACCATGCAGTTACAGAGAAGCCCTGATCTGTACTGATATCCTGTCACTAAGAATACGACATGAAAAAATCTGTGAACATTTTTTTGAAAAGAACGTGGATAATTACCCTGGTCCCAGAGGTTCTACGCCGCCCGCTCCCCCCCCCCCCCCCCGTATGCTGAAAGCGGCGAGAGAATCTCTGGTCGAAGACGCCACCAATCTCACTTTCATGTTGTAGTAATCTAAAACTCCCCTAACAGATTTCTTAGCCAATCAGAAAATGGGGTCAAGATCTGACCCTAGCGACTTCATTGGCTCGGAGCGATCAAAGAAAAGGCCAGTTCGACCAGAGGTTCTCTCGCCGCTTTCGGCATTCGGGGGGGGGGGGGAGCGGGCGGCGTAGAACCTCTGTGACCAGGGTAATGGATAATATGAAGTTGGGAGAGTTTTTACTTTATAAAGTTCCTGTCCAGTATGATCTCAGCACTAGGAGTAAATATAATAACTTTTTATGCAGAACTGATCGCTTTAAGATATATTTTTTACTGCAAATGATTTCAAAGAAAAACTGTCCATAATTTTAAATATATTTAACATTTTTGTAATAGAAAATCTTTTAAGACTTTTACGAACGTGTGTAATTAATGTAATTTCCTATCTTTTCTAATGTACTAATATTTCTTGCTGATGTAATTTAACCTTTTGGTTACAAAATCGGTTTTTAAATAAAGAATTATTATTATTATGGTAAAAAAAAAACTGATTTCGAAAATCACGCAAATAAATTAAACTTACTCTTCTTGCTGACTGATCAGAATCGGATCCATGGCATGCATTTCTTGTGTTGTCTGTTAACAAGAGACGATAAATTATTGTATTTTAAATAAGGGGCCGTTTACATGGACAAACGTTGTCCCTGGTAGAAGGGTTACCCTGCCCCCCGAGCTACCCTGGGGGAGCCAACTTTGTGTTCATTTTACTTAGTCTCGACAGCGAGCGTTTACATGGGGAATTTCATACTTGTCTCGGATAGTAGGGTCACCCTGGGGTAGGGTCACCCTCTTTGCGAGGTAGGGTTACCCTAGGGGGCGAGATAAAGTTGACTCGCCTATACCCGAGGCAAAACTGCGAAACAAAATGGCGACAGAAAGTGATAGAGCAGCAAATAATAGTTGAAAACCTGATAATTGGCCTGAAGAAGTATAAAAGCTTCTGTGAGTTTAATTCTATCGTTTAATTCTAACAGTACAGTTACAGTTTCTTCCCAACGATCGGCCATCTTAAATTAGATGCATTAAACTATACCCAGTCCTCCAGGCTTAAACCGATTCAGAAGTCATAATTTAGTTCCTCATATAAACACACGACAAAGTTGTCTCGGGGGGTAGGGTGTCCCTCTTACCCGAGTCAACTTTTAGTCTATGTAAACGGCCCCTAAATCAAAATCTCCATTTTTATTCACACACATTTCTCTTTACTGAGAGAAGGAAGATATTCGAAATAATACATTACTGTTCTCGATCCTCGTAAACTTCTCACATGACTCTTACCTGAGCCAAATTTTGCACGGAGTGAACTTGGAGCTTCCATTTTTGCTACCGCAGAATTGGTAGGTCCTAAAACATTACAAGAACTCAGTAAATGACAGTAAGATACTGTAAATAATTTGTAATACTATCGCAAATGCTGTAATGTGATAGGCTACTGTACTGTACTGTACTTGATATTGAGTAATTGAGAAAATTGAGTACCAGGACCCGCGCGGTCAAGCAGTAAGACAACATGGAGGCGCCAAAGAGTGGAGGATTGGTCATACCTCAATTTTCAGGCATAAACAATGTTTATAATGCTTCATTTTTTTATAGTCAAACGTACGACTTTGCAATATTGATACGCAACATTGCAATTTTGATTGGCGGATTCAATCAGCAAATTGCAAACGCTTTATCACGATTCCTCGACGGGTTGCTTAAAATATTGGTTTTAAACATCGAACAACACATAAATGTGATGTTATACTCATGGCTAGAAATCCAGGACACTCAGCGGCAGTGGCCTGTGGGCTCATGTTTAGATGGAAATATTAATTTGAAAATTCTGATGGCTAAATATCGATCATTTCGGCTATAAACAGAAGTCTATAGCAATAAATTAAAGTAGAGTTATTCGCTAAAATGTCTTATTGACCCATTTCTTACCCAAATATCAAATTACAAAAGCTTTAATCGTCTAGACAGGTCTGTACACTCATACTCACAAAAATTGCCGCATAAATTTTGGTTATTATTTCTGAATCCACAGTCACATTTAATAATAATAACACCGGTTAAGACTCTGGCAACCTAGCAACAGCTCCATAAGAAATGGCGGACAAGAACCCGAAATTATCGAGGAATGCATTGCTTCTTCACGCCGAGTTCAGTATTTATCTCGGCGCTTGATGGATTCAGCCGACTCGGCTGCAATAAATCGTACATTTTAAGGTCTTTGGGAACCTATTAAACAACGAAAAAGTGGAACGAACAACTCCGCAAAACAAAGTAACGTTCATCCCGAGCAAATTCAGACGTTCGCATCGTAGACAAACAACACAGAAGCAGCCAAAATTGGAGCTCCAAAATAAGTGATATAGCAGATTAATAGACTTTAAACAGCGAATAAGAGGTATGCTTGTGAGGGGCTCGGGAACCTATTTAGGACGCTCCAAACTTAATAGAAATTGTAGTGCTGAACGATTGTTCAATTTGGTTAAGTTTTGGACGTTCGCATGTCGGAATTTACAATAGTAAATAACCGAAAATGATTGTTCTTTATATTTCCTTAAGAAATATATTGAAGGACGCCATATTGAATTAATTAAAAAGGGATTCAGTGCGCATGCTTTGCCGCCATGTTGTCCTCGATTTCTGGCCATGTGAAGGTAATGGCTCTAACTTTATGTAGAATTTCGCATTATCCAAAGTTTGGCATTTAAGACGATTTTTAGGGCAACCCGTCGAGGAATCGTGATAAAGCGTTTGCAGGTTGCTGATTGAATCCATCAATCAAAAATCAATATTGCAAAGTCGCACGCAAGAGAACATCCGGTTTGACTATAAATAATGCCAAAGAACTAAAGTACACCAGTTAGTTTCTAATAAAACAATTAGATTATTCGCTCTCAATTTCTATCAGATGTTAGTATAATTTCATAGTGGAAAAGAGGCTTTCCAGCTTTCTGATTGGTCCGCTCAGCGGTGAATCTGAGGTAATAGTCATTGCATCACAAGAAATTGCTCATCAAAAGTAGTTTTGGAAAAGAGACTGGTACTTATTCAACACTGCACTGACTTTACTCGTTTTAGTCTCCCCCTCGGAGTTGTCATTTCGAAGTATGAGATTTTAGAATTTGTTGATTCATTCAACTGTTGATATTTTTTTTTTCAAAATGGGGTCTGTAGTTTTTGAGACAAACAAAAGAGCATATAATACTAAAAAGAGATGTTGTACATATCAAATATCGTAAAAACAAAACTTTATAAAGGTGAGGAAGTATACTTTCTATAATTCTTCGTATTTTTTGTATGTTTTGGCTAGGTGTTGGTCGTAGCGATGTTTTCGAAAACTTCGTCATGAGTGAAGAACATATTGAACATTAATTAAGTGCAAAAAAGCCGTAACACAGGATCCAAAACACCAGAATAAAAGTCTTTTTAGCATATATTTGAATGTATGTACATTGTACAAGTTCAATTCCAAAGTACTAGGACGTTGTTTACTCTTTTTTTGAAATTATTTACTGACAAAGACTGTGGCTTGCTAACATCGTCTGTGAATAAACAGAATCGCCACTGTTAAAATAAAAGCAGTTGTTTAAAAGTTTTTGTTTCAACGTTATTGGTTTTTATCAACCTCTGAAATTATACTAAAACAATTAGTCACCTCAGTCTCGTTGACTATCGGTGTATTTACCAATAGTCACCTCGACTTCGGTGACTAATTGTTAATTAGTATAAACCAACTAGTGGTCTATTACAAATGCTGCATTCTGATTGGCTGAGCTACTCACTGTCTATTGGTGATAGACCACTAGTAGCGAAAGAGTCAAGTTTCAAATGCAAAACAATGTCAGAAAACTCGCATTTTGCTGAGGGTTCAGTTTAGTTCTTTAAAATAATAGTTTACCCGACTAGTTGGTTTATACTAAAACAATTAGACAACTCGTCCTCGTGTCTATGAACGATATTTACGTTGTCTATCAGTCTATGAAATATCATTTGGGCTCCGTGATCATACGCTCTCAACATCTATGAAATAAGACCTCATGTCCTCATAGACATTTCGAGCCCATAATCTAATTGTTAGATAGAGTTCAATGATTAGCGTTATACTCGTCTATCGCGGCGGTATTTAGATTCGTCAAAATGATACAATAGGCGAATTTCAGGGTATTACACGCGCATCATTTTGCAAAGGAATTGGCGGGCTCCCCAAAAAGTAAGCAATGGCAAACAGACTTGCTAGCGAGCCAACAACAGCAGAATAATAGTGTTACAGTTGATTTCACATTACTTTACCACCGTGTCTTGCGAACTTCGTTGGGATGTTCAGATATTCGTCCGGAAGTTCGGAATTACGTTGCTAAGGTTGAAAAATTATCCAATCAGAATGAGTTTTGATCCAAAGCTCGCAATTTGATTGGATAATTTTCAACCTTGGCAACGTAATTCCGAACTTCCGAACGAATATCTGAACTTCTGAACGAACTTCGCAACACACAGCGGTAAAGTAATGTGAAATCAACTGTAAACATCCAGAAACTGTATCTATACTTTGTTAGTTTTAAACAGTATGTTTACTTTGAGGGGAGCTAACACCGCTGCCAAACGTTTTAAAAAAGAGCGGGAAAACAGTCAAAACACTGAAATATTTGGACTGGTCCGAGAGTCCGACACAAAAGTTAAAAATATAAGCATACTACCAAAAAGATAAGGTAGGTAATTTGTGCATGGCTTCTTTGTCAATATTGTAACATATTCTGAATTTACCCCTTCGTGATTTTCTTTATCTTTCTTTAAAACACAAATGGATAGTGGAGTCTTACTTAGTCTTCGCTGTCTAGTTGTTGTCGCCACGGCTAGTTGCCACTTCTCTTGCAATGGTTACTCTAGCGAATTCACGCATGCGCCAACGTTTGGCAGCGGTGTTAGGGGAGCTTGCCAGTTTTTTTGAAAAGTGATGTGCGCGCAACACCTGAAACTCGCCTACTGGACATGAATGACAAACTGAAGAGTAAAAATACGTCTTTACATTTGAAGAAAATAGGGATCCATTATTGTGCAAGGTAATTATACCTATTAATGATCTCCAACGAGACACTGCCTCTTCTCCTTTCAACTCCATGGCCAAAACAGGACCTGACGTAATAAACGAAATCAACGCCCTACAAGGAAAGAATATTATAAAAGAGTGAGAAAACTTGACAAAAAATGTTATCAAATCCTCACTGACCAAGTATTAACTGGAAAGTATTTTCAAAATAGGAAAAGAAAGAAAAGGAAAGAGAAAGAAAGGAAAGGGAAAAAATAGAAAGGAGAAGAAAGGAAGGAAAAGAAAGGGAAGGGGAAGGACTGAGGGCTAATCGTTCTTAAGGCCGATTCAAAAGATACGATTTGTCGCCAGTATGTACGATTCGGTCATTCTGGCGTACATTATTGTTGTATAAATGATTGTTGTATAATGGCGTATGCAATTGACGGTACCGAAAACGATGGCGGCGGTGCATTTAAACGACTAAACATTGTTTATCATACTGGATTAAGATGGATTAAGTAAGCAAGAACTTCATTCCATTCCATGTATCAATAGGCGCGTGTACATACAATTCCTCAACAAACCATCGCGATTTCTTTTAGAATCCTCCAAGCCTTCCAAAATAACATACAAGGCTTTTTCTATATTTCCTTGATGTATTACAAAAATTACAAAACGATACGGACCCGAAATCGTTCAAAACAAGCGTAAACCATTAACCCACTGATCAAAAATCGTGAAGTTTACATATGAAAATGTATGGCGTTTGCTCCCTTTGACCGCGCTCGCCCCAGACTCTTTGCCCCCTTTTCAATATGGCGTCCGTAACCTTGAACTCGTCTATTGCTTGCCGCGACACAATTCTTGTTTATAATTCGATGGCAAATGTTGAAAACACGTATATAGTTTAATCACATAGATCAAAACGATAATCGTATACAAATCGTGTCGTGTAGACAGGTCTTTCCTTGCAGCCGACGGCTGAATTGCGATGGACGCAGATCAACGTGACCGAGTTGAAGGCATATATCAAAAGCGCTCCAGGCAGCCACAATACGACACATGTCAGACCACGGAGCACAGATAAGATTTAAAGGGCATATGACTCGAAAATTAACTTTGTCTTATTGCAAAGAACATTTAAAATGATAAAATAACATCTTTTGCAGTTTTTGGTTTCCTTGCTTCGTTTTTGAGATATTCCAACTTGTTTGATATGCAAATGACACAACTTTTTACTGTACGTCACATGTGCATAATGAGTTATCAGAAAAGGTTACATATCTTTGTTATTATGAAAACATGGGCTTAAGTCAAAGAAAGCATGTGCGTGTTTCTACCTACAGCACCAAACATGTAGAATTCCAAGTGATTTCGTTTCACAATAGCAAAGATATGTAACCTTCTCTCGGTAACTCATAATACTCATTATGCACGTGTGACGTAAAAAGTTGTGCCATTTGCACGCAGGCTACATATCAAACAAACTGGAATATCTCAAAAACGAAGCAAGGAAACCAAAAACTGCAAAAGATGTTATTTTATATTTTAAATGTTCTTTTCAATAAGACATTTCTTTTCAATAACTTAATTTTCGAGTCATATGCCTTTTAAGTGTGGATCTTACGGGGGGAGAAAAGACCCTCGAAGCGCAAGAAGGGCCAACGACAACAACTCTACTCAGATGAGTCTTAAAGTGGCTATAAAAGATAAAGGACTGGGGGCTAATCATCCTTACTCGCAGCCAGCGGCTGAATTACGAAGGACGCAGATCAACGTAGCCGTGTCGAGGCATATCAAAGGCGCTCTAGGCTTAGTACTTGGATGGGCTACCGCCTGAAAAAAAACCCCGTTCTCGAGCTTAAAGTGCTATTGAATTGGTTTGACTAAACTGAATCAAACGTTGGAAATATTCATTGGGGTATGGTTTGATTACGTGGATTTTGTGTAGTTAAACCAATCCAAATAATCGACTGATTTTCCGTTTTCTCCCACATACATGCAACGTGTGACGTCTTGCTCAAATCGCATAGCATGCAATAACTCTAGAATGGGATCAGATTTGAAACTAAGGCATGTAAAAGCCATTTTTTAATATTTCAGGTGTTCTTCAAATCTTTAAAAAACTGAAGCGAAATTTCGAAAAATTAACATTTACATCTTAGCTGCATGATCCGTGGTATGAACTGTGTCGTATGGCGGCTACCTGTCCAACCGGGCTTGACTTTGGACTGCAGCGGTGAGAGGCAACGCGCTATAACAGCACACGGCACCCGTGCTTCCAAAAAAGCAAAAATGTTTTGGCTAGTTAACACTTTTATACCGTACCCAAGTCACGTCACTGTGTCAGATTAGCGTATAAGCTGGGGCGGTAGATTAAATTCACTAGACTAAAGCCCTGTTTACACGGCCAAAATTTAAGCGGGATCTGAGCCACATCTGCATGACTTTAAGCGGGCTTAAAATGTCCGTGTAAACAGATCGGCGTAAATTAATCGCGATTAGTTTGCACGAACTCAAGGAGGTGGATTAAACTGAGCACGATCAGTTAATCGCGCTTAACTTGGCCGTGTAAACCGGCAACGGGATTGAAAAACGCTTGCTATTAATACGGTGTTATTAATACGATAAAATGCATTTTTTTGCCCTACTGTAGAAGCTTCCATCTCGCTATTCTTTGTTCCTTTGTTTGTTTCTTTCTTTTAGCTATTACTCTTTTTCGTGTACCGATGTCTTCCGTTGTTCTTTGACGCACGCTACCCATACGAAGCTTCCAAAACCAAAAATATAGCTCGTCCGCCATGTTGAATAATGGTGTACGTGTTTTATATATAGTAAGGTGGCGCATTTTAAGCACGCTTAACTTAAGCGTGCTTAAATTTTGGCCGTGTAAACAGGGCTTAAGTGTATCGGTTAGGTCGATTAGCGTATAAGCTAAGCAGTAAACACGAAATAAAAAAGGTCGTCAAAATAACCTCGCTTGTATGGTGGCATAAGAATCGCTGGATTACTCGAGTACGGTAAACTGTAAAATTTCCAATGTTTTTATAAAAGTCCTAGTAAAAAGCAGGTTTGTATTCAAGATGCGTTTTTGTTTTTTCAATAGGATTTTCTTTTTTAATTTTGACGTCACAACGTCAAAAACCCAAGATCGGATAAAAGTTGATGTTGTGACGTCAAAATTGAAAAGAAAATCTTGCTGAATATCAAATTTGAGCCGTACGTAAAGTCAAAACCACAAAATACGAGAATGACAAGGTTATTTCTCGAATACGGCTGATCGTAAATCTACTAACATTTTCAAACAACTTATTTTTGATTGGAGTGTCCCTTTAAATTATTATTTACATGGATAAAAGAAGAAAAAACGTCTTTTCAATAAGGTTGGCAAGGTTCATTCCGCGCAGTTCCGCGATCCCAGTTAGTCGTACTCCAAAAGAACTTGAACTAAAATACTTACTCAAAAAAGGGCTTCCCAAAATGCTCTCTATAAAACTCTTCTGCTTCTCTTCTATAGCAAAAAGAGGGAGCTTTTACACTTTTGGGAGTCAAAAAAGAGAGTCATTACACCATATAGTTAGTAGGAAACATGGTTTGGAAACCCGGCGAACTTCAAAGCGGTTAACAATCCAGCTACGATTCATGTTGAAAGGTACATGAAGGTGCACAAATCCTTTGTTTTAGGTTTATTAATATTTAGACAGTACGGTTGAGTGATTGAACCCAAACGTTGCTATTGGATCATTGCTTCATTATACAAAAAACACAATATGTTCAGTAACCGTGAAAGTGCACAAATTTCCATAAACTTGAACAAAAACATAAAACAATGACTTTTGTTGAGCTTCCAAACCATGCTTCCAATGGTTACACTTTTGTTTGTTTGTTTGTTTGTTTGTTTGTTTGTTTGTTTGTTTTTGTTTGTTTGTTTGTTTGTTTGTTTATTTATAACAATTTTTTTATACAGGATAATCCAATCAGTTTTTGAAGAAACACATAATTAAAGAATCAAAGGTTTTTGTCCTAAGTTTAGATTAAAGCAGTCCAACAAAATATCGTCAAATAAAAATTATAGCAGAAATGAAGACCTTAACCCAGCAATAGCGCTCGTCAGCTTTTGCCGAACAACCAGGCCCCGAAAATTTTACAAAGGTAGGTTTAGAACCAATCATTGCCTTTACCTTGACAGGGACACCATATTCATATTACAGATGACAAAATCGTTGCTGTAAATGGCATCAATAATGGTACCTAAACGATCAAGAACAAATTCTCAAAAAGTTGTAAACTAGTTTGAGGTATACCACACATACTGTGTAAGTATGTACACGCATAGCATGCCCAAACAAAGTATACTGTAACTGTCCAATTTCTTCCCTTACCTACTGCATCAATTGCGTCAGGTTTCACCAATGCAAGGGTCCTAGAAATTTCAGAAACAGATAAAAGAAAAAAGAAAAGGGTAAAACAAGATACGACAATATACCAGTGAAGTAATATTACATTGTTATTATACCCTCGCAATTAATCGTCCAATCAAATGTCTACATTAGCGTCACCTGCCAGCCCAATATTTTACGCTGTAGGACTACATATTGGACAGCAACCTTTGGACAGGTCGCACAAGGTATATTTACTTGCCAATTGCACGATTATTTGTTCGATATAATAAAACACCTATTGGATTCATGTTTGCCCAATATGGAAAATATTTAAGTTTCAAATTTTAATATTACTTAAATATTTTGCCATATCGCGCTTAGATGAATCCAATAGGTGTTTTATTATATCGATATTATAATATACTGTCTTGTCTGATCATAACTGCAAGTCATAACACCAGTTGTTGTTGTTTTTGTTTCTTTTCTATTTGGTCTAATATAAATTTCAGAGGCTAGCTTTTTTCATAAAAAATAGGATTTTTTTACTTTTCTTTTATCACAGCTGTATTGCAAATAGTGATCCGTGCTCACGTGCATTACTAAGCAAAACGTTTTGAATATATGTCTCTCATTTTATAAATTGCATATAACCTGAGTTGAGCAGTAATAGATACATGCACGCTAAGTACAGTGAAGCAATTTTTTGTGTTGCACTTACGTACGGAGGCCAGAAAGTCTCGCTGCTGATATTATACAACAATAAAATAAAACTTGATAGTGTTCCACTTACTTTTCATTTTTACATTCCAAACGAGATGAAGTATGCTTATCACCATATTCTTGGATGGTTAGCTATATAAACATAAAATATACATACGCTACAACAGCAGTTTTTTGTATGCAGTAATGGTTTGCAACCAATTCTTCAGAAGACAACGATCATGTTGGGAAAAAATATACCGCATTATTCGATTAATCGCTGCCCACAAATAAGCACGGCCATCAAATAAACGCCGCCCTTAAATAAGCGCCCCCCAAAAAAATAAGCGCCCCCCCCAAAAAAATAAACGCCGCCCCAAAATAGGCGCCGCTCCTATTCACACTGCATAAATTAGAGCATCGCATATAAAGGTCAGCAAACTATGAATAAATTGTCAGTGTGGTCAAGTACAGCGACTCCGACAACATGTGCCTCTATGTTGCAGCCTAGCCTTCGCCAGTATTTTACAGCAAGACAAGCTCTTATGGCCTTCTAAACAACGTCTACTACAGTTTATACTTTCTAATTATGTTGATGGTTGTCGGGTTTTGCCACACGAGCGACATAAAGGCTGGAACACCTGAAGCGTGTCAAATCTTTCCGAGGCTGAGGTATTTTTCTTATTTTTCTAATCTTCTTTCCTTTTCTCTACATATTCCGTAAAATACCTTGTCGGGCACACGGCCTGATCGACCGAAATCGATGCTTACTGACTATGGTAGTCCGATATTTTTTAATAGACTGGTGCATGTATTGGTGAAATGATTTCTTCCGCGATATGGTTCGAGGGATTATCATAAGTTTGTTCTTCATGTGTTGTTTATTGAGCTTTGTCTATTGATCAGCGCTAATGGGCGACGTTCTGCCAGTTGTTTGTGAAATGATTTCCTCGACCACGTTCCGCGGGGTGATCACAACTATGGTATTCCCGTGAGGTTTATCGATCACCAGTCGAGATTTCGCCAGTTGTTTGTGAGATGACTTCCTTGACCAGATGGTTCGAGGGATGATCACAAGTGTTTTCACGCAAGGTTCATCGATTATACCGGCATGGTTTTGCCGGGGCGATCGCGAGATTTCGCCAGTTGTTTGTGAGATGACTTCCTTGACCAGATGGTTCGAGGGATGATCACAAATGTTTTTCACGCAAGGTTCATCGATTATACCGGCAAGGTTTTGCTAGGGTGAGATTTCGCCAGTTGTTTGTGAGATGACTTCCTTGACCAGATGGTTCGAGGGATGATTACAAATGTTTTTCACGCGAGGTTTATCGATCACCAGTCAAGGTTTGCCTGGGCGACATTTCGCCAGTTAATGTCGCCAGTTGTTTGTGAGATGACTTTCTTGACCAGATGGTTCGACGGATGATCACAAATGTTTTTCACGCGAGGTTCATCGATTACCGGCAAGGTTTTGCCAGGGTGAGATTTCGCCAGTTTGTGAAATGACTTCCTTGACCAGATGGTTCGAGGGATGATCACAAATGTTTTTCACGCAAGGTTCATCGATTATATACCGGCAAGGTTTTGCTAGGGTGAGATTTCGCCAGTTGTTTGTGAGATGACTTCCTTGACCAGATGGTTCGAGGGATGATCACAAATGTTTTTCACGCAAGATTCATCGATTACCGGCAAAGTTTTGCCAGGGCGAGATTTCGCCAGTTTGTGAAATTACCTCCTCGACCAGATGCATGGTTCGAGGGATGATCACATATATGTTACTCCAGAGATGTTTCGATTACCAGTCGAGGTTTTCCAGGGTAAGATTTTGCCAGTTGTTTGTGAAATGACTTCCTTGACCAGATGGTTCGAGGGATGATCACAAATGTTATTCCCGTGAGGTTTATCGATTACCGGCAAGATTTTGCCAGGGCGAGATTTCGCCAGTTTGTGAAATGACTTCCTCGACCAGATGGTTCGAGGGATGATCACATATATGTTATACTCCAGAGATGTCTCGATTACCAGTCGAGGTTTTCCAGGGTAAGATTTTGCCAGTTGTTTGTGAAATGACTTCCTTGACCAGATGGGTCGAGGGATGATCACAAAAGCATGTATTCCCGTGAGGTTCATCGATTACCTGCATGGCAAGATCTTGCCAGGGCGAGGTTTCTCCAGATGTTGGTGACAGGACGTCCTCCGTTCCTCGACCAGATGTTTCGAGGGATGATCACATATATGTTACTCCAGAGATGTCTCGATTACCATGCAGTCAAGGTTTTCCAGGTTTAGATTTTGCCAGTGTTTGTGGAATGACTCCCTCGGCCTGGTGGCTCAAGCCAAGGATGAGCACAAATATGTTGTTGACGTGAGGTTTATGCCTTTATGGATTACCGGGCAAGGCGTTGCCTGGTTTGTGATACAACTTCCTCTTCTATATGACCCAATGGGTGCGGGCCGTGGTGCGGGTGAGGGTTGTCGATTACTGCATGGGCAAGAATTCACAAGGGCGCGCTTTCGCCAGTTTTTTTTTTGTGCTATGCAATTCAGAGTTGTATTCTGAAATATGGGTGAAGTTTCCCAAGTTATTTACAATGATCACATACAGCGCTAACGGGCCTGTGCGACATGGGTTCTATGTTGATTGTCTTATAATCGTGACTGTGTTGATGTTTTGGGTTTAACAATAGATGACGCGACGTTGCTGTGTTAGTTATTACGTCGTACAGGCGGAGTTCCCGTCATGGAGTCTTGGTCACATGGCTGAACTTTGTGGAGGACCCCACTGTCGGTGGCGGGGTGATGTCCTTGGCCTGGTACATGAGGTTAACGCGTCACATGCGAACATTCCCACCGGTTGTTATCCAATTTTACTATACTCTCATTCATCAGAGCGTGTGGGTAATCACCCTAAACCACAATCGGTTCATATCTTTGTTTAGATTAAGAAAATGTTTCCGCTGAAGTTGCCGTCTTCAACTTTTCTGGGTTTTCCTACAGACGAAAACATTGCCGCATATCGTCTCGATCACCGCGGCTAGCTATATTTCAACTGAATGAGCTACTCTACAGTTTATCAGTCTTTTGGATTTCTTTCTATAGAAGAAAGTATTAACGATTGGCGCGTAGGGTTTAAGCCTAGGGGAGTCTTCGGCACGCAGAGCTAGGGACTGAGCGCCTGCATACACTCTATCTGTAATGTATCATTTTCGCCATGCCAAAGTGTGTTTAGCAATACCAAACGGCACAGTCTGTGTCCAACTTTACAGAAAACCAATAGTCTCTTTGATCATTCCTTCAATCATGTTCAAGTATTGCACTCTTTATTTACTGTATATTTGCCTTCTTGCATGGTTGTAAAGTTAATAAATAAATCAATGATTGAGTTAACATAACTTATAGAGACTGAGTATTATTAGTTGCTGTGAGTTTGTACAAGGCTTCAACAGTAGACCATTAATGGTCTCTTGTGTTAAGGGATGAGAATTGGGGGTGTAAGAATTGGGTGTAAGGATTGGGGTATATGAGCCCAATAATGGTCTCCTGGTAGTGTACAGAAGCATGGAAAGCTACAGAAAGGGTGGGGAGGCGAATTTTCTCCCCATACCTTAATATAGCGATGCGATATTGCTGCAGTGTGAAATAGAATACTATTCACACTGCATAAATTAGAGCATCGCATATAAAGGTCAACAAACTATGAATAAATTGTCAGTGTGGTCAAGTACAGCGGTGTAGGCTACATAGCGTGCGATGCAGCCCAGTATTATATTGGAAGGTTTATCGGGATTCCTGATAGTGACGCCGATTTATCGTGAAAAATGACTTCCCACCCACCCACCCAATTCTGAGCATTTGCACTGCAGCTCTTGTCGTATCACCGAATTTTCTCCCCATACCTTAATATAGCGATGCGATATTGCTGCAGTGTGAAATAGAATACTAAGCACCGCCCCTAAACAATCGCCGCCACCAAATAAGCACCGCCCAAAATAAGCGTTGTCCCTAAATAATCGCCGCCCCAAAATAAGCGCACCCCCCCCCCCCCCCAAATATTCGCCTCCCCAAATAAGCCCTGCCGCCATATAAACACTATCCAAAATAAGCGTCAATCGCCCCCAAATGCTGTAAGCACCGCCCCCAAATAAGCGCCGCCCCCAAATAAGCGTCGCCCCCAAATAGGCGCCACCCCAAAATACTGTAAGCGGCGCCCCCAAATAAGCATTGCCCCCAAATAGGCGCCGCCCCCAAATAGGCGCCGCCCCCCAAATACTGTAAGCGTCGCCCCCAAATAAGCGGCGCCCCCAAATAAGCGGCGCCCCCAAATAAGCGTCGCTCCCAAATAAGCGTCGCCCCCAAATAGGCGCCGCCCCCAAATACTGTAAGCACCGTCCCCAAATAAGCGTCGCCCCCAAATAAGCGTAGATAATAAGTGAAGATTTATTGACGAAATGCGACCACGTGGTGTGACGAAGCATTGTTAGACTATTGAGCCCAACTAATAAATGAATACTCAATCTAAGCCAGTCTTGGAAATTTATACTTCTGTCTTACAAGGTTTTTTTGGGCTCTCTCTCCAGAACTGTTGCAATGCCGCGTAGTTTCGTTGTGATTTTTAAAGAGCGGCGCCCCCCCCCCCCCCCGCCAAATAGGCGCTGCACTTGGATCGCCAAAACTTTAAAGATCATATCGAGTAATACACCTCTTGCACATGACGTCAAAACTCCATCTGGAGGACAACTTCAAAGTTCCGATGTTCAACATAGCGAATAACCAATGAAAATTTTGTTGTTACAAGCATTTGTCCTCCACCAAGGGAATAAGTGCAAGTGGTCTATATGGTACCTCAAATACTATTAATAGCAGCTAATGAGATTCTTATTATAATTACATGTATTCAAACAATGCATTGATTATCATTTTACATATATTAATTCTAAAAATTACCTGTCGAGAGTGAATATTTACCACAGCACCAATGTGTAAATCACTTAGTCGTAGGCCATCACATTTAGACCTCTTTAAAAACATTCTTTTGTTTTTCATGTCAAACTATATAATCAAAAAAATGACCAGTCTTGCATGCATAACAGCTAGTTTTCAATTCCGATCATATAATTTCACACACACATATCACTGTCACAGTCATTATACAGGGTGTCCCAAAAGAAATGCCCCCCCCATCCATTTATGAGGTGCACCTTCTTTAATTATGGTACAAGAAGTAAATTTTTATATCACGCCGAAAGCCCATCCCAGTAGTTATCTACTCGCTTCCTGTAGTCATTTAAAGAGGCAACATCAAAATTTGAACTTGTCCAAATTATGTATGCTACGTCAAGATTTGGAAATCTTCTCCTAAAGGCTTCCCTTGTCCTTGTTGGGCTTCTTGTTTCATGATAGGAAAGTACCATGAATGCTCTTTCCTCGGGAATGAATTGTTGTCCAACCATCGTAAGACGGATGAAGTAAAGTGCACTTCTGCCTACATGGCAAACATGTGCATGGAACTCTCATGAGCATTGTTATTACCCCAAGGAACCCCACATGATTTGATGCCACATTGCTTCATTTGGAATCAAACTTTATTCCCCTGTGGTCAGTTTTCACATGCACATGTATTCAAACTTGTATTCCGCACTCAAACAAAGCTGTGGTCAAAAACGGGATGGGCGACATTCGTTTGGGACACCCTGCATTTTTCCAAATCTGTAGGTAGCATAGATAATTTGCATAATTTGGACAAGTTCAAATTTTGATGTTGCCTCTTTAAATGGCTCCAGGAAGCGATTAGATAACTATTTAGCTCTGGAAATTTCAGACAACAAAGAAGGAGTGATGGGCTTTCGGCGTGATATAAAAATTTACTTCTTGTACCCAAATTAAAGAAGATGCAGTACAAAAACGGATGGGGGGCATTTTTTTTGGGACACCCTGTATGCCTTTTACTGCCACAGTCATTATAACCTCCACCAGGAGGTTATGTTTTTACTCCTTTCCCTTTCTGTCTGTCTGTCTGTTTGTTTGTTTGTTTGTTTGTTTGTTTGTTTGTTTGTTTGTTTGTTTGTTTGTTTGTTTGTCGCCAGGATATCTCAAAGAATATTGCACCGATTTTCATGAGAGTTTATAGAAGGGTTGGCCATAGACCACCAACAAACCAACCATTACATTTTGGTTGAATTTAGTAGAAGAATCGCTTGATTGCGCTCATTATCCTTATTTTATGCAAATATTTTGCATAATTTTGGTATGAGTGCAACCAAGCATTTTATTCATTGTACATGCATGTGTTAGTCTCGTGAGCTAGCCTGGTTAGCGGGATGGATGGCTCGTTTTCTTTTTAAACATCTCTAATAATCCGCTGGTGGAAGTATATGCAGTCTCTGAGTGCCCTCTATAGTTTAATATAATGTTAATAGTACAAAATAATTGTTAAAACAATTTTGGAGCACCCCCTCCCTTACCAACACATCACTTACTTAATAGATCAAAATTTGGCCATTGTCTTTTCAGTTATATAGAATTATGCAGTACACATGGAGTGCCACAAATGATAAAAGGCCTGCATTTATCAACTAAGATATATCAGTCAGTGTGTTAGGGCTTCCTGCATAAAAATCAACTGCATAAAAACTGTGACACAGCCAAGTTGACTATGGCCCACTTGCAAACATAGAATATATAATAGATATAAAATAATATTAAAAATATTTATATATAAAAAAATATAACAAATATAAATAAATTAAGAAAAAATAACTATAAGATAAATAACTAGATAAATAAATAAATAAATAAATAAATAAATAAATAAATATGTCAAATAAATAAATATAAATAAATATAAATAAAATGTATATATAAATAGAAAAATAGAAACAACCTGAGTTGACAGCATGCACACGTTTTCTGTGATGATTGTTTTGTATTTATTCGACTCCTTTTGTCAGTCCTGAGCCCATTATTGTTCGTGATTGTGATGGAGGCACTTATGCAAGAGGTCAGAGGGGCTGCATGCATGGGAGCTGTTGTATTATGGGCAAAAGGGTTGAATGTGAATATTGGCAAAACTATTGCTAAGGTGATGGTGTCTGGGAAGAATTGTGGTGATGTTGAAAGGACAGGGAGGTGGCCATGCACTGTATGTGGGAAAGGTGTTGGGAGTAATTCAATTCGATGTACAGAGTGCAGTGGATGGGTCCCCAAGAGATGCTTAGGCGCGTGCAGGGTTCGTTGGCTTGAGTGTGCAAAGTGAGAGCAGGTCATGCCGTCATGGAGAGTATAGTGGCATAGATGAAAGCTTGGATTTGGGAAATGGGGTGCATTTGGAAAATGTAGAAAAGTTTTGTTATCTGGGGATATGCTGAAGGAAGTGACATGATAAGTTGTACGTATACATGCAGTGCATGTGGTACTGTACGTTCACGAGCTTGGTGTAATGTAACAGACGTTCGTCAAGCTCAATTACTATGCCACTAATGTCTGTTGTCACATTACACCAAGCTCGCGAACGTACCACATGCACTACATGTATATAGTATTACATACAACTTACATGTATCATGCCACTTTAACCCTTTCACTACCATGGTGGCCATTTAGTATTTTACTCTGGCTAACGCCAGACGATTTTACTCGTCAAGGGAAAAGGTCTGGTGGTGAAAGGGTTAACAACAACATCTCATATGCAAACGCTACCACTTAGGAGCACATGACTATGAATTTGCAACCTTAGCTCTCCATCTGAGCCTCAGTGGCTCAATGGTTAGAGCGTCTATCTAACCGGTCATTAGAAGGTTGTAGGTTCGAACCCTGTCTGTGGTCTCAGAAATCTTTTCTGAGTAATTGAGCTTGACGAACGTCCACCGAAGGTCTGTTAAGGAAGGAAGTATCATTAAAACGTAAAGGGAAAGTGTATGTGACATGTGTGAGGAGTGCAATGGTGTATGGAAGTGAGACATTTGGAGAACAAAGATGAGGATGATCGGATGGATGTATCTTTGTGGGATAGAGTGTCGAGTGTGGAGTTGAGAGAAATGGGGATTGAGTTGGTGATAGATGTTGTGACTTGTGAGGTGGAACCGGTTGACCGTTGAGATGGCTGGGGCATGTATTATGGAAAGATGATGGTGACTAGGGAGAAAAAAGCATGTCATATGAGGTGGAAGGTGTGAGAGGAAGAGGAAGGCCAAGGATATGACATGGAGTAAGGTTGTGGAGAGGGACATGAGAGAGTGTGGTCTGAAAAGGGAGGATGCACAAGAGAGAGAGAAGTGGAGGAAACTGCTGTGGGGAGCCACTGGCCAACCCCTGCATAAGCAGGGAAAATGGTTGTAAAAGGTCGAGTGTTGTTGACTCCTTTTGTCATTAGTGGACTGGTCTATCACAAATAGACAGCGAGTAGCTCAGGCAATCAGTGACAATGCAGGATTCATAATAGTCCACTACTGTAGTTGGTTTTGTAATGTCTAATAATCTATGATAGATACTTACTTACTAGATTGGAAATAGAGATTGGTGCACTGTAGATAGAAAAGATTACAGTACATGTAACAACTATCAATGGTTGTCCCTGGGGGTACACCCCCGGGACGTACTAGGGGGAAATAGGGGGATTTGAACTGTGTCTTGCCCAGTGACCCAAGGGGAATCACACAATTAGCTAAGGTGATTTGGGGAGGGGGAGAGGGGAATTTTTCCAGCAGGTAAACAAATTCCGTGGGCTCAGCTGTGCGCAAGTGTTCAAGGATCGGTCTCTCAGCTTGTAGTCTTTTGTAAAATTAACTGTCTTCGGAAATTTTCAGTCTATTGGAAGAGGTTTAAATCTGTATTGTTATTGCTATTGCTTTATCCACGTTGCTATTGAATGTTAAACTGTGTGTAATCTTTGCAAGTACAATAGTACAGTTATAGATTCTAGATAAATCTAAATTTTGCTGGTCTTTTTCTTTTAAATTTTGATGCAGTTCATTAAACGAAAAGCAGAAAAAATACAGTGCAATTCTATAAATAATGTTCTACTATGTGAAAATAAAACCTCTATTAACATTAAAATAGAGTATTTTGACAACGTACTTCATATCACTGTTTATATACACGTAGAATCTACATTTTTAACATATATTGTATTTGCAATTAAGGTCATGGGCACTTCAATGATATTCTAATAAAGTTACATTTAAACTAGTACTTTATTGTTACATATTCTTGCCCTGGGGGGTGGGGCTATTTGTTTGCAGGCTTCACCTGGGGAGGGAGGGGAAATGAAGAACTTTTATGCCTGTATTTGCAAAGTCCCGGGGTGTCCCGGGGTTGTACCCCGAGGGATGGCCATTGATAGGTGCATAATAAATAGTGACGTATGCTGCATATAGTGTTTTAGATAGAGCAAAAAGAGAAGGTAGTAAACTCCTGAGAATAATTTTTATAATGAAATACTGACATTTCGAGCAGAGCCCTTTACCACATCTGTACTATGATGAAGGGCTCTGCTCGAAACATCAGTATTTCTCTTCTCAGAAATTTACCACCTTTTCACTTTATTCACTATATATAAAATACTACTTTGACATTCTACTGTAGTTATCGAGATTTTATCACCCTGTGGGCATTTCTGCTCAAAACAAAAGGAGGCAAGTAATCTAAAGTTGTTTTAGTATATGAAAATCATGAAAATAAACATGTGTAATTAATCTACAGTAAACCTGAAAATATTTCAGTCGTTTAAAATACTGTAGATACAGATAAGATACGTCGTTTATATGCATTATTTACACTGCCAAATAATCCACAGATGTATTGCAGAATACAATTAACTACTGTATAGACTGGTTAATGTATGAGAAGAATAGTTAATTTAACAGAATGCAAACATTTTATAATAGTCCCAAAACCTACCATCTCCACAGTACTGTCATCAGGATAGTAAAACAGCTGATACTTTCGCGTAAGTGCAGCATTTCGATCGTACCAATCTGCAATGAAAGCGTATCTGTCGACAGTTCCCATGATAGTTTTTGTTCAGAAGCAAAATAACTAATGCAAGGAAAGCAGCTGGAAACTCGAGTGCTCGAACAAGCTAAGGATATTTATATTTTGAAATTGGTTGTTTATGGCAACAAACCACTGAAAACTCGCGCCATTTTTCGTTTTCAGTCTCTTTCTAAACGCGCGGTATCACAGCCTGATTGCAGGTCAAGTACATCTCAGATCACGATCGAACAATCGTCGCTCGACCATAATTCTTCCAACGAGCGCATAGCACGAATGTTGGGCTTGCCATATAGAATACGGTTTGTTGACAACTCGTGGAATTTTCGCGATGTACGAAGCCATCACCCTTCTCAAATTCATCAGTTTCAAATTTCCTCAGAACTCACTTGAGCCAGCACGCACGTGGACTGCTAACTGCAGCAAGTACGAACCTTAGAAAATGAACAGCACTGGGTTTTTTTAGAAGAAAGTGAACAGCACAATTTTGTAAATTAAACTTTAGTGTGGCAGACTCGTAAAATTACAGAATCACAACACTAGCTCTATTTTGCTCAATTTTCTATTAACAATAGAAAACTTCAAAACAAAGATTAACAAAGTTTACATCAAACACTTGATTGTGGCTTAGGCAGGTTTGTATAAAATTATTCCAAATGTCAACATATAGTTATCTGCATGTGAGAGTAAAAAGAATTTCACTTAAAAACCTTAGTAAAACAATCATACACTCGTGACATCACAATTTTTAACTAGGTTTCAACCATTTTGAAAACTGAGTAAACGACGGTCTAACCAGGGTCTAACCAATCAAAGGGCTCTAAGCACCCCACGTGACTATTAGTTCCCTACGTAATTACTTACGTTGCCATCTTTAAAGTTTATGTCCTCGCGCATCTCAACCGTCACCATCAGCTATAGCGTCACCATTTATCGCCGTTCTACGCCATTCTGCATTTTACTACTTTCACTAGCATTTTATATACATCGTTCCGGCTTCTCAATCGTTGTCATCGCATCGTCATCATTCGCAATCCTGGTACGTTTCACCGAAACTTGACCGTCAAAAGTGCCGGGGGAACTTACAAGATGACGTAGAATGTCTTAAAATGCATAATTATAATAATACCATGATCGCCTCGGATTCTTTTGTTCTCCGAGGGAATGTAAACCTCGTATTTCCCTCATCGCTCATGCAAGAGGGAAATTTATCCTTTGTCTTCTAATTTTCCACCCGTGCATTTTGATGAGGGAAAATTATAAGACAATAAGAAAGTCCTTTCTAATTTTTTCCCGTGCATGTTGATGAGGGAAAATTAGAGAAGACAAAGAAATCCTTTGTCTTCTTCTAAATTTCCCGCTTGGCATATTTTTCCCTCATCAACATGCACGGGAAAAATTAGATGCAAAACTTCTCTGATCAACCGTGTAAATTTCCTGTCGGTAAGATTTCTCAAAGTTTTCTCCCGGCGTGATCATAATATTACAAACTAATAACATGACTTTTCGCGGAATATAGCGATTAAATTATCCCCTTTGCCTCGGGAAGATTTGTAAAAGTTCTCGGGCCTGCGGCCCTCGGACTTTCACAAATCTTCCCTCGGCAGCGGGGGAATTTAATCGCTAATTTCCCTCAAGTCATGTTATTACTTATAATAATTTTTCATCCAGACTATTTCACTTAAATATTCCAATTAAATTCATATTTCATAAAATTGATATATTTTAACCAAATTTCGTTGTCATTGTTTTCATTGTCGTTAGACATCGCCTTTGAGCTACAAAGTCTTCAGTAGTATCCACGTCAAGTTTCAAAGTCAGTCACAACCGGCTTTAATCCGCATGAGTATTGTCGGACAGTGAACTCAGGTGGTTACTCCAAGTGACGAACCATACTGGACAACTAGTAGAGAAAACTCTATTTGGCTCGGGATTCGAACCCACGACCTTCGGTTTACTAGTCCGATGCTCTACCACAGACTAGTTCCTAGTCCTCTTTTCTCTCGAACGTATTTTGGTGACGTCACAGAATAGGGGATCGAGCAAGAGGTACTAGCGAGAAAATGTTCATCTCTTAATCTATCATGAATCCTGCTGGAGCTCGGATTCTTTTAAATCTATTTGACTAGCACTTAAACAAAACTTTCTTCTTGACTAGCAGCAGACAGCAAACGAGTAGGATTTCTTTGTTTACATTTACGTTAAAAGGTTGTTACATACGAGGCTTTATAAAGTAGTGTTCGGCGTATGGAACGTGATTGTGTTGAAAACACTTTTATACAAATCGAAGTATGCTTTGTAAACGTTTCGGCAGTAGACCAACCTTGCTTAGATGATGGTGTTATAAAGAATTGTGCAGACCGGACGTGAGTGTTATCTGCTTTGGTTTTCCGCCAAATCGGCCGTTTGGCCCTGTATAATTTGGGGCCAAGGCAAAACATTTTAATTCCAGGCCTCTCACAATTCGGTCTGCCGCTCGACGTTAAAAAGAGAGGCCTGGGAACCAGGCTGGCTCTATCACAACTGAGCTACAGGTCAAGTTGGGAGCTAAAAAACTACAGGTCAAGTTGGGTGCTCGATAAGTTAAGCTATTTGATATTTCGAAACAGACTAGTTTCTTATAATAATCTAGACAACAGTCTACACACAACCTGACCCACTTTATGGCTTTCTCGACATCGTCATGTATGAAGACTGTTTTCTAGATATTGAAGAAAACTAGTCCGTTTCGAAATATCGAATAAGCCTATGCACTATCATATAGACTTTTCAGCTCCCAACTTGACCTGTATGTAGCTCAGTTGGTAGAGCATCGGACTAGTAAACCGAAGGCCAAGTAGAGTTTTCTCTACTTGTCCGGTATATATGGTTCGTCCCTCGGAGTAACACCTTATTTATTAATATTATATCCTTTAATCCGCTATGCACGTCTGGAGATGGTATACTGAAGACAATTTGCTTCATACCTTAAATCCAACGAACAGTTTGTTTAAGTTTTCTGAGGTTCATTGTTTAACTATAACTAAAATTCTACAATCACTAAAAACGTTTAAATCAGCCGGCCCCGACAACATACCAGTATCCATGCTGAAAGATGCTTCAGAAGAGTTAGCACTTCCTCTCTGTATGCCGTGGTGAATTACAGCTTTTCATCTGGCCATGGCACTTTTCCAACTGCTGAAAAATGTGGTAAAGTGATCCCAATATATAAATCCGAGGATCGTTCTTCTTTTGATAACTATCGACCTATATCTGTCTTGAACGTTATCTCAAAAGTCATTGAAAAACTTGCCTACATGCAAATATCAGACTATCTTGAGGAAAATAAGCCACTTTGTCCACATTAGTTTGGTTTTAGACGAGGAAAATGTACTCTATGCTGTTACATACCTAAACGAACATATTCGACAAAACATGGATAAAAGTTGTTGCACTGGGGCCATATATCTCGATCTAAGAAAAGCTTTCGATATGGTTAACCATGCAGGACTGCTTGATAAGCTGAAATATTATGCAATTAAAGACACCGAACATCTTTGGTTGGGAAGTTACCTGTTTAGTAGAACGCAGTATGTATGCTACAATCAACGGTAAACTCTGAAAAGGAAAAAGTATGTTGTGGAATCCCCCAAGGGTCCGTTCTTGGTCCTCTGCTATTTGTAATAATGATTAATGATTAAATATTCATCTGATATTAACGAAATGCAATATACTGATATGTATGCAGACGATACTGTTCTTTTTTATTCGGATAACAGCACCAGAATTATAGAAGAAGCTCTCAATGGAGAAGTGGATATAATCTCTCAATGGCTAACATCCAACAACTTAATAGCTAACTTGAAAAAGGGAAAACAGAGTTTGTACTATATGGTACTCCACAGAAATTAGCTCGTCAACCTCCATGTAATATTACGATGAATGGAACAACCATCAACCAAGATTCGAAGTATGAATATCTGGGAGTTATTCTGGATAGTCATCTTACTCTGTCTGATCAAGTCAACAAAGTGTACAAACGAATGTCGTCTCGAATTAGTCAACTATCACGAATTCGTCCAAATGTAAGCCCTTATGTTGCTGAATGCATTTACCAAACTATGATCAATCCTGTTCTACTGTTATCGTATTTACATGGGTCTCAGTAACTCCGCAAACCTCGAATTACAAAGACTTCAGGATCGCGCCATCAGAATTATTGGTCCTCATAATAGTATTCATGATGATGTAAAAACTGCACGTAATAGACGAATTGTTGTTGATGTTTTCAGGATGATGCACTCGCTTGGTCCGCACTTACCTCATGTAAAATTTGAACGTTTCAGCCACACTAAAGACACTAGGAGTAACAATTCTAGATTGTTCCGAGATCTAGGGACTAGGACTGAATCTGGAAGAAAGTCTTTCTTGCACCAAGGAGTACTGTTGTTTAACTCTCTTAGTGAAGAAATACGAAATGAGAAATCGTATATTACATTTAAAAGTAAAGTCAAATCATATACGTTTTAGTATACAATTATTTATTATATTAACCCATGCTATCTAATTAATATTTATATATTGTTTTGATTTCATAATGTAGATAGATACAGGTCCTTTATTGATAGCAGGCTTCTTTTATGCTTGAAGAAGTTAACCTGTATAAATATGTTAAATAATAATAAAGTAATGCGCCCAAATTAAGTCAAAGCTTTTAAACCGTTATCCACGTTTTAAGGCAACCCAAAGTCTTTATTCATATCCACGTTTCCAGTCCATAGGTGGATGGTTGCAACCGTGGGTCTTCGCCAGAAATACTTTTTCTCACATCAGTATCCTCCAGATTTTCTCGAGAATTATACGGCGGAGGCAGTTCATAGAAAGCGTCTTCGATGTATCGATCACAGTACAAGGCCACCGCTCGCAGCGTCTCCGAGTGACGAGACCGTGAATTAATGTTAGAGATATCGTGGGTAAACGGCGAGAAATCCTCCGACGAAAGTCTGTAACCAAAGCGACCGTTTCCTCCTGATTCGTCATCTCGAGGTCTCGAGGAAGAATTGGGAGACAAGTCACGTGTGGTGTTTCTGGGTAAAGTCGAGTACAGAGGTAGCTGTAATGCTAGTTGACTGAAGGCTGTTGTCGGGGAGTTAGGAACGAGGTGTTGAGTATGGTTACATGAAGTTCCCTGGGTATTTAGGCCAACCGGATCGGTTGAAGAAGAAGGTTCTACTTGATCCAACCTACAATGATCGCTGTCGCTTTCAAGATCGGTTTCCCGCGGCTCACGTTTGCCAAGGGTGCACTTCTTGACGACAAAGAACAAAACTATAAACATGAAGAATAGTACCAGAAGGAATGGAACACCGATCGACAGCGCGATTGTAAGGTAGATCTTCCCCATGTCCACTGCTTCAGCTTCACAGTTCAGTGCATCTCAGATGAACGCACATCCGTGAGTGGACAAAAGAAAATCAAAAGTGAAAACATGAGGACAGCAAATTCGCATCTGCATGGTCAGACCGGATTAAATGCATTTGCATATACTGCATGTCAGTAAGCGTATATGTACAAATGAGCTTTACGATCCACGTGGCTTAGGATATATATATATATAAGAATTCGAAGAAAATTTCACTTAAAAACCTTAGTGAAACGACCATACACTCACGCCATTCGTGACATCACAATTTTTAACTAGGTTTCAACCATTTTAAAAACTGAGTAAACAGCGGGCTAACCAGGGTCTAGCCAATCAAAGGGCTCTAAGCACCCCACGTGACCATTAGTTTCCTACGTACCTTACGTTGCCATCTTTAAAGTTTATGTCCTCGCGCATGCATGCATGCATGCTGCCTCGCCCCTCAACCGTCACCATCAGCTAGCGTCGCTATTCTACGCCATTCTGCATTTTACTACTTTCACTAGCATTTTATATACATCGTTCCGGCTTCTGAATCGTTGCCATCGCATCGTCATCATTCAATGCATAATTATAATAATTTTTCATCCAGACTATTTCACTTTAGTATTGCAATTTAATTCATATTTTAACCAAATTTCGTTGTCATTGTTTTCATTGTCGTTAGACATCGCCTTTGAGCTACAAAGTCTTCAGTAGTATCCACGTCAAGTTTCAAAGCCAGTCACAACCGGCTTTAATCCGCATGAGTATTGTGGGACAGTGAACTCGGGTGGTTACTCCAAGTGACGAACCATACTGGACAAGTAGAGAAAACCCTATTTGGCTCGGGATTCGAACCCACGACCTTCGGTTTACTATAGTCCGATGCCCTACCAACTGAACTACAGGTCAAGTTGGGAGCTAAGCTACAGGTCAAGTTGGGTCAGTGCTGAAAGTTAGGCTATTTGATATTTCGAAACAGACTAGTTTCTTCAATATCTAGACAACAGTCTACACACAACTGACCGACAATAATCATTCGAAATCGTCATGTATGAAGACTGTTGTCTAGATATTGAAGAAACTAGTCCGTTTCGAAATATCGAATAGCCTAAGCACTATCATTAGACCTTCAGCTCCCAACTTGACCTGTATGTAGCTCAGTTGGTAGAGCATCGGACTAGTAAACCGAAGGTCGCGGGTTCGAATCCCACCCTGGCCAAGTAGAGTTTTCTCTACTTGTCCGGTATATGGTTCGTCACTCGGAGTAACACCTTATTAATATTATCCTTTAATCCGCTATGCACGTTTCAAAGTAATGCGCCCAAATTTAAGTCAAAGCCTTTAAACCGTTATCCACGTTTTAAGGCAACACAAAGTCTTTATTCATATCCACGTTTCCAGTCCATAGGTGGATGGTTGCAACCGTGGGTCTTCGCCAGAAATACTTCTTCTCACATCAGTATCCTCCAGATTTTCTCGAGAATTATACGGCGGAGGCAGTTCATAGAAAGCGTCCTCGCTGTATCGATCACAGTACAAGGCCACCGCTCGCAGCGTCTCCGAGTGACGACATGATGGTGAATTAATGTTAGAGATATCGTGGGTAAACGGCGAGAAATCCTCCGACGAAAGTCTGTAACCAAAGCGACCGTTTCCTCCTGATTCGTCATCTCGAGGTATCGAGGAAGAATTGGGAGACAAGTCACGCGTGGTGTTTCTGGGTAAAGTCGAGTACAGAGGTAGCTGTAATGCTAGTTGACTGAAGGCTGTTGTCGGGGAGTTAGGAACGAGGTGTTGAGTATGGTTACATGAAGTTCCGTGGGTATTTAGGCCAACCGGATCGGTTGAGGAAGAAGGTTCTACTTGATCCAACCTACAATGATCGCTGTCGCTTTCAAGATCGGTTTCCCGCGGCTCACGTTTGCCAAGGGTGCACTTCTTGACGACAAAGAACAAAACTATAAACATGAAGAATAGTACCAGAAGGAATGGAACACCGATCGACAGCGCGATTGTAAGGTAGATCTTCCCCATGTCCACTACTTCAGCTTCACAGTTCAGTGCATCTCAGATGAACGCACATCCGTGAGTGGACAAAAGAAAATCAAAAGTGAAAACATGAGGACAGCAAATTCGCATCTGGTCAGACCGGATTAAATGCATTTGCATATACTGTCAGTAAGCGTATGTACAAATGAGATTTACGATCCACGTGGCTTAGGAATATATATAAAAAAATATTGTATGGTCCACGTGGAAATAGCTTATTGCAAACATTATATATATGTGTATATAGCTTATTACAATTACTATTTTATTTTTGCGTGAACCATATAGTTGCGTCATTCCGATACAGCATTATATATGAGGTTGAAACAAAACTTAAATTGACATGAAAATACATATAGAACGTCAGTTAATTGACAGCTGCATGTTATCACACAGCAAAAAACTTTGTCACGACACATACTCATGATCAAGACAATATCAAGATCATATAATACTGTGCCATCTGTTAGCATTCCGCAAAGCCGCTATATTAGTTTTTATTCAGAATTATGACACGGCCGTAAACGTTTCAGTATACGAATACTGACCGCAGAGAAAACGAATTCCGCAGACACAAAGCGGCCACCTGTTATTAGGTCAACAACAACTGAGAAATGCACTGCATCACTGTGGATATGTCCACGATAATTTGAAATATGGACATGCATTATCTACATGCTGAAGTGGTTTGGAAAGTGAAAACGCAGACAAGTCCAATACACAATCTGATTCCGTTTCTTTGACGTGCATCTTACAAAGCAAAAAATACAACAACGCAATATATCATGATTGCATAGTCCTAATAGGCCGCGGTGGAAATGCGGTTTTTGATAATCGTTTTGGTTATTCCATTTGTTCGTGTATAAGAGATTTATGCATGCTATATGTATTATAAGTGCTGTCGATATTATGATTATAAATAGAAAGTAAAACGAAAATAAAGTGAAAGGCAGGGGAAGAATGATTTCCGGCGGAATGAAATGTGTGGTAATTACTCGGGGTACCGAGTCTGCTTTTCGGTTCGGTTTTTTTGTTGTTGTTTTTTCCCTTTTTTTGGGTGTCATTTGCATTTTTGCACATTTTAATTCCGCTACTATTCATACTTCCGGTGAGTTGTTATATGTAAGTTCTTTGCTACTTTCGCTTTTGGAGTTGGACAAAAAGTTGAACAGCTTTAATTGCCTTTTGATCAAGATGTTCTTGCACGTTGTTGGTAGATTTTGAAAGTGACTGACTGACTTTGTAGTTTGTTAACAGTGATCAGATGTAGCTGACAACTGTCTTGATCGTAAACATGTTCACCTATAGTGTGTGAAGTATGCACCACATTCAGTCTTCGATTCAGGCTCCGCGTTAGCCCGAGTGAACGCCTGACCCAGGCGTCTTGTTCTCGTATAAACCATTTGCACTTACTCTCTTGGTGGAGGACAAATATGTTGATAAACAATAAAATTTTCATTAATTGTTTGCTTCGTTGAACATCGGAACTTTTATGTTGTCAACTTCGTGAGCCAAAACAGCTTTGGCCCAAAACAAAATTTTGGGTCGTTTCAGCCCTTTTTCTAGGGGGCGAGCGAGCGAGAAGTGGCGGCTGTTTACTCAGGCTACCCTTTTTCATTTCTATGCAGTGTAAAGGTCAAAGAAGTTGAGTAGAAGCACGAGGCGGTGCCGAGTGCTTTTACACTTCTTTTGTGTTCAAATGACGTTAAACGCTGCTTTATACAGTACCGCTCGCGTATATCTTAACACATTTTTGCGTATGATACGCGTATGACACGCTTATCATACGTGTATGATGCGCGTATGACACTTGTATGATACGCGTATGACACTTGTGTGATATGCATATGATACGCGTATGACACTTGTATGATACGCTGGTATGATACGAGTATATAAAAAGTATACAGATCGTATTTACATCTCCACTTCTTTCCACTTGTCCTGCATGTCTCGTACACGTATTCCTCCTCCTTATGCTAGAGAACACATTATGCTATTGTCTAAGAAAGGAAAAACGTTTTTGAAAAACGTTTATATCTTAGCAAGAAATATTACATAACGTTTCATAAAACGATGCTCTTTTGTCAACTATTAAATTCATGCTTTAATAAAGTCGATTTTCAGTGTTGCGTTTCTCATGCCAGTGGTTCATGAGTGTGGTGTGTTACAATGAATATCAGTAATAAAATCATCTGGAATTCATATTTTTTCCGAATGAATTCGCGTATTATGGCCTATCTACAAGGTTTGTCATTCTGGTGTATCGATGGCGAAGGTTAAAAGAAAGGTCTTTTACACGCGTGTATAGTAGTTAATCGTATATATACCAAGATATAACAACAAGATCAAAAGGGAACGTTTGGCGGTATCGGGTGAACACTTAATATGCTGTTATTATTTCGCTTCACTTTAGTATCCAGACTGTTTTCTTTGATGTGATGGACAGGTATAATTTTCTTGTGTTTGGCGAAATTTAGTCGTCTTATCTTCTTTGGAAGATCCCGTTTGGTTGTTTAAGACGCACTGCTATAACTATATCCCTCGCTATTCTCACCGAGACATGCAGAGAATCCCCGGCCACAGAGGTTGTTAACGATTTATTAATAAGTGTTCCAATCTACTTGGAACGCGGGTATTCATTAAGTTTCATTTCTCCCGATAAACAAGAACTAATACGGCTTACTGTGTAACTTTCCTATTGACGAGTAAAATCGTCTGGCGTTAGCCAGAGTAAAATACTAAAAGCACTCTTGGGCATTAAAGGGTTAACCGTGGAAAAGTTTCGGAGTAGTGTGAACGCTCGTTGAAGCGTCAAGAAATCCGAACAGATTCGTTTGAACACAACGAAAATCCAATTTCAACGAAATTATACGTAGGATACACGTATGATACGCGTCATGTGTTAAGATATACGCGAGCGGTACTGTAAGAGTACATGCACAGGAGTAATATGTTTTATTTGTTTTATAAAGTAGAAAGAAGAAAAAAACAAGCTAAAAGTTGAACAGTTTTGAAAGCTGGCTGGCTTTTCTCGCTAGGTGACGCCATCCTACGCCATTCATGATTTCCATACTCTGATAAATGCACGGAGCTTGGCCAATCAGAGCCTGCGTAGAAAACGCTTTCTTTTACAAATAAGATTTTCCTTCACAAAAACCCTTAGAACACTTTGTTATATAGCATGTTAGGGCAATATCAATGTTTGCGATATATCTCTCAGATCAGTCAGATGGCCATGAATCGGCTAGCATAAAAACGTTTGTTCGAAAAAACAATCCCACGTGCTGATTGATTGGTTTGACCATGGATAGTAAAAAGACTGGATTGGAAACTTGATGGCATGAGCATAACAACCTGGTTGCAATTGACAAGCTTAAAAACCCCGAGTATATTCAAAGTTTGGGATTAATACAGCCTAAAATGATAATCGAATTGTCTGTAAATACGACAAAGCCACAATACGACAAAATGTCCGTCTATTCTTACTCATTTTAAAAGAAGATATCAAGGTTTACTAGTTAAAATATGCATCCCAAATTCCGAGCAAAACAAAGCACAATTTGGGGACGCCAGTTTCTTCAAAACAACACAGGAATCATCAAAACAAAGATCAACAACGCTTACCCCGAACGCTCGATTGTGGCTTAGGCAGGTTTGTAAGGCGATAAAATCATTTGAAACGTCAACATAGTCATCTGAATGTGAGGATATGAAGAATTTGAAGAAAAGTTCACTAAAAACCTCAGTAAAACAAGCGTACTCACGCCATTCGTGACATCACAATTTGCAACTAGGTTTCAACATCTCTCGAGCAAAGAAAAACGCTTTTCAGCCAATCGGCGGCCTGGAAACACCTCACGTGACTATTAGTTTCCAATCCACTCATTTTACTATCTATGGTTTGACTGAAATTAAATACATTTGGTAAAAATCTATCAAATAATTGAGCATGTAATGGCACAAAGTAAGAACTAAGAACTAATGTCTAAACAAATAAAATGCGTCTATGCGTGCAGTAACTTGCACAAGTTGTCTGTATGGTGACGCGTTACGTATAACTTGTAGGATTTATGAGAGCAACAGTGCGTTTCTTTTATATCTGATAAAACACGTACTGCGAGTGTTTTTAACTTGAAAAACGACCAATTTCGTAAGTGCATTGCATGGAGTAGCAATTTTGAAAAACAACGTTGTCTAAGCCGAGAAAATCAAAGCTAATAAAAGTTTATGTAAATTAGGAGAATCTTTTATCAAATACCCTTTGGGTTTTCCTCATGAATTATTAATAATTCATGAGGAAAACCTAAGCTCGACTATGCTACCCTTAGGTTAATTATTTGTGTTGGGGGGGGGGGGGGGGGGGGTGGTGGTCTCCAAAATTTAAACATTAAAAAAATCTGACCCCCTTTTTAGCACAACCTAAAAAAAACGCCCTCTTAATCTTGGATTTCTTAAAAATGATAGTATATAAAAGGCAAATATTGCATTATGTAGCATAACATCTCAAACCATTAATAATTCATGAAGAAAGCACAAAGGAAATCAGTACCGTGTCGGTGGTTTGGATATCGGAGGAAGAAATTACATAAATTAAGCAAACTTTCATCTTGATTTTCTCTTAAAATACTGATTTGTTTTGGATATCCTGATGAAACACTCCTCCTCGTGTATGATATATTACATCTCAAGTTAAATGTATAAGAATATATATTTCAATCCACTTTTGAATGCTTCCATAAAATTTTTCCATCATTGTGTAATTCTCCTTCCATTGACTAATTCTCCCTTAGATCTTTCGTTTAACTGCCCTAAAATTTGTTATCCCCCCGCATGAGCAATGCTAAAGAAAAGTTTGAAAAAACGTTTAATGTGAAAAAAATACTTGCCCCCTATTTTTCCACCAGCACCGCCCCCCCCCCCCCCCCCCCCCCCCCAATCATAAATAATGAGCCTTCCCTAAAGTTGATTTTGGAGAGAGGAAAATCTGAGAACCCGGAGGAAAACTCTCGAGCAGAACAGAAAAGAACCACAAACCGTACTCACTGTGGTAACTGTAACCCCGTTTAACTCCATGCTTGTAATCTTCGATAAATTTATTTTTCAATTATTTGTACAAAACGAAACAAAAACTTCATATTTTAGAATTTTCCAACTATTGTTACATAGATTGACCAGTTTCTCTGTTACTAACCTCGCTTAGTACATTATCACCTCGGTTTTCTTTGATGTACCGAGGTTGTTTATTTTTAATAGTTACTCCCGACAAGTTAATTGCCCCGGGCTAATATACAGTGTGTATCAAAAAACCCTGAACCCTTAGAAAACAACCTATTGTAGTAGTTTGAAAGCCCTAAGCACTTCGCTGAACCCACAGATGCGTAAAACACACGGTCTTATACACCTGAGAAATTAAGATAACTTGAAGTGTATGCAAGGTGAAAGTATTTAAAAGCTTTTTCGCTTCGTTTAACTTATGTGCTGATTAATTTATAACGCAGCGCTTTTAGGGCTTTCAAACTACTACAATAGGTTGTTTTCTAAGGGTTCATTTTTTTTTTATACACACTGTACAGTAGTTTCTCACACTAAATTCTCGGTAACTAACCTATACTTTTTATTCACTCGGTATATACCCACATGACACCTCCAACTCAATTCGTTCACATACAGCGTATATAATTCAAAGCTATAAAAGCGTGCATTCGACTCTATTCCGCTTATTTAAATTATTCAAAATTGCATGGAGGAAATGGGCGACATTGCGACAATAGACCTTACTAAAAAATGGCCGCCGAATTAAGATTATTTTATATACATATAAATTAGCCCTTGTGAACTCGTGTCCATGTGGGAAATTCACAATTCCAACGAGGTCGTAAGGGCTATTTATATATGCACATAAAAGAATTCTAATTCGGCAGCCATTTTTGAATAAGGTCTGTGAGTTTATGATTGCATTGACCAGTAGCGTGACCATTCTATAAGTGAGAGGGTGTACCTCACTGGCTTTATATAACTGGATTGCTCACACGGCTCCAAAAATGAAGCCAGCGGAGATGACGAATCTGGAGTACCAAGATGGCCACCACGGAAAATTGTATGTTTTTGTAGCACGAAAAGAAACGAAGAAAGCCACATTAAAAATATTTCTGCCATGCATTGGTATCAAACAAAGAACACTGTAAAAGGTTTAGAAGCTTAGTTTTTGCATTTGTTGGTATTATTTAGCAATAAAACGTGTTATTTTGTAGGCTTCAAGATGTATACTGCTGGCCATAAAGGATGAGCAATCCAGTTATATAGAGAGCAGTGGTGTAACCTCTATTGCCCTCACACATCAACTAACCAACTCAACTTTACCAACCAATTTCTCATCAATTTATATACCGACAAATCACATTTTCCCCCTACAGAGTGTTTGTTTTACCGACCAGTTTTCCGAAAAACTCCGCACGCTACGCCCCCCATGGCATTAAGCATTGCGTCATCTCAGTGAATATATCCCTATCATTAAACTGACCAACGTCTGCACGACGTAAAAAGGAAAATGTAGGCCTGACCTCAATATTTTGTAAAATGTTTTCTACAGTTCTCCAGCACCGACTCAATCTCGTCAACTGTTCTACGAGTATCTCTCAAATGTTCTTGCATATTTTGTGTCTCTGACAGAGGCGTGGTTACAGAGCTTTTTCGATCCATGTCCGTATATGTCTCGAAAGTATTCACATGTCGTTCTGCATTGGCCCTTTGCGAGTTAGCACAGTGTACAGTCTTGAAAAGAAATGCCAAAAATATGTTAGTGTTCAATATATGGACTATAGTTGATCGATGTGATAAACCGTACAGTGTGAAAGATATTGTTAGTTAATTAAATCCAAGCGTGTCCATCCCTTCCGGTACACTGCCGGGCATTTGACATGTTAGCCTTTCCAAAAGCGAGAGAACGTCTGGTTGAAGACACTGTTCTTTGATCGTTCCGAGCCAATGAACTCGCTAGGGTCAGATCTTGACCCCATTGGGGAGGTAAATCTGTTACGTGTTTTTAATGGTCGGGCTTTAATTAGATTAGTGCAACATGAAAGCGGGATTGGTGGCGTCTTCGACCAGAGGTTCTCTCGCCGCTTTCACCATTTTGGGAAAAGCGGGTGGTGTAGAACCTCTGGGACCAGGGTATGACACTACGACGTAGCTAAAAGTGGAGTAAAATTTCCTCCAGGGTGGAGAATTTGCCAGAGATGTTTGGGCTCACTGCGGGGCATTGTCACCTCTTTTTCATTTCCACAGTGGGGCATTAGCAACATTTTTGGGCAATTTTCCAAATCCAGGAGGTTTGCCCGTGTGCATAGGGGGACAAGCTTGGATTTGACTGTACATTGTACGCTGCGAGCCCTAATTTGTATGTTTGTGATGGATACGCACATTGGTTGTGATTAGGTACTGTAGTCGTGGTGTCCATAAAAATAAACATATGCAATGTGTGCATACAGCATGGATTGCAGTACACTGTCAAGGTAAACATTTTTCTGCAACAAACCATATCACATAGTAATATTACCCTGCATGACTATCAAATAATATGCTAATGTTTTAATCCATTTGTGTTCAGGAATTTCACTGACGACTTCATATTTAAAATGTAATGGTGCATTCTGCGTTCCATGCTTACCTGTGGATTCATTTCAACCGTAACCCTCTTGCTTTGGCCACTTAGTTTAAAAGGTTTTTGTTGTTCGGATCTGAAGGGAGCTGGATGGGAACGTTAAGGAATAAAACCAATGCAGTAATTATTAGTAATATTCGACATTCGAGAAGTATTCTTTGTCTTAAGAGAGATACGTATTTCTAAACTGTAGTTGTTTTAAACTGTATTATAGTTGCATGGATAATACAGAACTTTCGTCAAGTTCAAAATTCCTAGAAAAATGTCTTCCAACAGAAGAATCAACTTAGGGGGTGTTTACATGATACCGGTACGACTTTCATACCGGTACGAGTTCGCCCCGGTTCCTATTGTGGCTCTGTTGTTGTTTACATGATACCAGTACAAGCCATACTGGCACGGGTTGAATCCATGTTTACATGATACGCGAATGACTTTTTATCCTGGAACGAAAATGTCATTCCAGTACAACTACCGGGATCAACTCGTGCCAGTATGAAAGTCGTACCGGTATCATGTAAACACCCCCTTATTCAGGACATTATGTTGAGTGTGCGTAGTGCTAAAACATCAGGGAGGTTAAAGTGCCTATGAAAATTAAGTTTGTCTTATCTGAAAGAACACTTAAAATGACAGAGTAACATATTTTGCAGTTTTTTTGTTTCCTTGCTTCGTTCTTGAGATATTTTAGTTTGTTTGATATGCAAATTTGAAACATTTTGACGTCACACATGCATAAGGAGTTATCGAAAAAGTTATATATCTTTGCTATTATCAAATATAATAATCACTTGAAGATCTACATGTTTAGCGTTTTGGCCTAACACATCCACATGCTTCACTCAAATTAATTTGGTTTGATAATAGAAAATATATCCAACCTTCTCCTGTAGCTCATTACTCATTTACAACGTCAAAATGTTTTAATTTGCCTATCAAACAAACTAAAATATCTCAAGAACGAAGCAAAGAAACGAAAAACCGCAAAAGATGTTACTCTATAATTTTAAGTGTTCTTTCAAACTTAATTTTCGTTTCATGCATAGGCACTTTAACCCTTTCATGCGCATCGTTGTTGTCGTGGAACAACTTTATCGTTTTACTCTGCCTAACGCCAGACGATTTTACTCGTCAAGGGGAGAAGTCTCGGAGAGCCATGCGTGAAAGGGTTAAAGGTGTGTTAATATATGAGAACTCATGCACTCTGAAAAGAAAAATGCACAATGCGACGACGAACCAATTTGTGCATTTCATTCCATTAAAGGACATTGGCAACAAAAATTAAGTTTGTCTAATTTGAAAGAACTCATAAAATTGTAATAGAAGATCCTTTACAATTTTTTCGTATCTTTCTTCGTTTTCAAGATATTTCAATTTGTTTAATATGTAAATGAATGGTCTCTGACGTCATGAGCAGGGTACAGTATTTTCACACCTAGAAAAATCCGTTATATCTCTAAATTTGTTCAACGAAATCACTTGAAACTGTGCACATAAAACGCCTTGTGACACCGAAGATCTCATAACTGATGTTGCTTTGTGTAAAAATACTGTACCCTGCTCATGACGTCAGAGCCCATCTCATTTACATATTAAACAAATTGAAATATCCTGAAAACGAAGAAAGATACGAAAAAGTTGCAAAAGATCTTCTATTACAATTTTACGAGTTCTTTCAAATTAAACAAACTTAATTTTTATTGCCAATACCCTTTAAGACCCCGTTTACACGATGCCGGTACAATTTGAAAAGGGAACAAAATCATGCCGTTTAGGCCTTGCGTTTACACGATACCGGCACAAAGATGACATGAAAACGGCACAAAATGAAGACGGGTTCCTTAACGGCATGAAATGAAAACGGAACACTAACCGGTATCGTGTAAACGCCCGTGCCGTAACAGTTTGATGACGGTAATCACAATATATACGACCACAGTATTCGGGTCAGCAGTATTCACAAAGTCTTCTCAATTCTCATTGGAAGAGAATAGTCACATGCTAATCCGTCATTATATTATACCGGCACCGTGTAAACGCAAGACCTTTTGGCCTGTATTCACACACCGGCATGATTTTGTTCCGTTTTCAAATTTTACCGGCATCGTGTAAACGGGGTCTAAAGCAATTAAAACGGGTTAGCCAGTAATATTTCCATATACACATATCTTTTTCCACTTCTCTGAGATCTCACCAAGCTCAGGGTAGGATATTTAACACTTATTGACTTGGACCGAGGGAAACAGAATGTTTTGTAGACCACAAAACATTCTGTTTGCCGAAGGTTCTAGTCAATAAGTATTTTATTATATATCAAGTGTCAAAGAAAACAAAAAAAAGAAAGATGTCAAAACACTGAAGTAAAAATAATGAAGTTCGTTGGGTTGTATTTTTGTAAGATCCTCAAACTCGGTGGCAAGTCCTTTTTCGATACAAAATTCCCTTAAGATTTTAACAGGGTATTTAAAGGGTATTAGCAATAAAAATTAAATTTGTCCCATTTGAAAGAACACGTCAAATGGTATAAGAAGACCTTTTGTAATTTTTCTGTATCTTTCTTGTGTTTTGAAATATTTCGACCAAAGACAGCGTTCTGTCCGCCATCTTGTTGTAATATTGGGTCTAATTAACTAGGAAATTGGTGACGTCACAAGCAGATTAAACCTGATGAAACTACTCAGTGGGTGACCAAATTTCCACGTAAGGCATTTTAAATGTTGTGGGTCAATTTAAAATGGAAATAGCGCAACAAAATCGAGTTTCTAGCTCATAATGTCATCAGGTTGGCAAAATAAAAATTTCACTTTACCCTAGCTGCTTATGTCGTCACATGCATAATTTTGCATATCGAAATTAATTCCAAGATGGCAGACAGCACGCTGTCTTTGCTCGAAATATTTCCAAAACCAAAACAGATACGGAAAAATTGTAAAAGGTCTTCTTATACCATTCGACGAGTTCTTTCAAATGAGATAAACTTAATTTTTATTGCCAATACCCTTTAAGTAAATTTTCTATTTCATCCCTGGTTCAGCTAGCGAACCTTTGTTTTTGCTATAGTCTCGGTCTAAACGATTTTATTATTCACCGGTCCATAACGTATTATTCACCGAACAGAGCTGTTGCCGGGTAATAGTCGAATTTCATGACTTTCACGTGATACCCTCTCGCCCATAATGAGACGCAAGAAAACATGAACTTTGACACTTGGTATATAATAAAATCTTCTTATCTCATACCGAGCTGGCTTGTTTTGCATCTGAACACGAAATGAATTTTCAGAAAGCTAAAGTCTAATAAAGCTTTACTGACGTTTTGTAAGGTTTTAGTACGATTGGATTTAATGCAAACGGAGCCGTGAAATGGAACAAAATTTTTGCACGGTGAATGGAACAAAAATGCACGGTGAATGACGTAGACAGTGCAATGGAAATTCTATTCAATACCACGTTTTCAATAACCTGCCAATCAAAGGCGATGATTTAGCAAAGGTGTCATATAACCTAACTTTTAATTACTCGGGCTACCTGTGGTAGACCGAGTCTAGGTTTCGGCTTGGTTGTTTTGGGTGTCACGATTTTTCATTTTTTCAATTTTTACTTCCGCTACTATTTATGCTTCCGGTGAGTTGTTAGCCGTGTGACGGGGTGAGGCCGTGAGGCATGTTGTCTTAAAGTTCTTTGCTCCTTTCGCTTTTCGAGTTGGACCGAAAAAGTTGAACAGCTTTGCCTTTTGGTCATCAGGTGTTCTTGCTCGTTGTTGGTAGATTTTGAATGTGTCTGGCTGGCTTTGTAGACTTTGTACTTTAATTAAAAGTGATGTGGCTGACAACTCTCTTGATCGTAAAATATGTATACCCAACCTCGTACCCAGGGTCTTATCTCGGGGGCGAGCGGAGATAAGACCCTGGGTACGAGGTTGATGTACACCTGCGTACTTGCCAGTACTAGCCCGAGTGAACGCGTTAATAATAAACTTGCAGCACAAACCTTCCATGCACATTTTACAAGGATGTCGCATAAAATTAACACAAGAAAGAGGAAACAATTCGTCATTGGTCCTTCCAAAAGTAAAATTAGAAACAGGCAGGAAAATGGTTGTCTTTCAGGGAGCGTTAATCCACAACAAACTTACGGAGCAAATGAGAACTGAAACTTCTTAAAAAACCTGTATGTCTTTTGATTTTGACTTGTACAGTTGAATCCCAATAAGTCGAACCCCGGGTAACTCGAACCTCGCGATAAGTCGAACGAAAGTCAAGTTCCCCTGGGTTTGCTTTATTATATATATGAAGCTCATTCGATAACTCGAACTCCCGATAAATCGAAGTATTTTCTGTTTCCCCTGAAGTTTCGAGTTATCAGGATTCTACTGTAGTTAGTTTATCCCAACACTGCCACCGACCTATGCACACTTTCAAGCAAATCTACAACCACGGATTTTAACAGTACATATTTATACACCTATATATATACATGTACCTGTATATTTATAGTATTTTTACTGTCCCTAAATATTTACAGGTCCTTAATTGATAGCAGCTTATCTTAGCTGAACTAAGTTAACCTGTATAAATATTGTTTATAATAATAATAATAATAACAAAGGATACCGTTAAACCGTTTCAGCTTATCGAGTTCTGTGACAACAAGACTAGATAACAAGAGTAAAAAAATCTTAACAGATATAGTGAATAACAAAATATTACTAAAAGTAGATTGATAATATCCACAAGAATAGCGGTACCATCGAGTTGCTATTTATAGCACAAACTATAGACAAACATAAACATTAAATAGTGACGTCATCTCAACGGAGCGCTATAGACCCTTTGCACAAGACGTCAGAACGGCCGATCTGGAGGACAACCAATCTCGTTTTCCCCACGCGGGAAACGAGAGACTCTGGGATAATCCGTTCACGCCATGACAGGATTCTTGTTATCCGGAAGAAGAGTTATATAGAGTTCACTGTGTTCATCAGCCAATGAAATATCGATGTGAAACGGATTATCCCAGAGTCTCTCGTTTCTCGAGTGGGGAACGTGGGCTCTGGGAACGAGATTGGAGGACAACTTCAAAGTTCCGCAGTTGAACAGATCGAAAATTCAAGCATTTTTCCGGGTCATCACCTACCTACACTAAGAAGGCTTCTGATTGGTTTCGATAACCTAACCTAACACGTTCCCCTAACCCTAATCAGTAATGAGCATGGAAACGAATTGATAATTGACAATGTGATTGGTTACTTATAGCCAATCAGAAAACTCGTTTATATTAGGTAGGTCATTACTGATTTTTTCCTCCACCAAGGGATTAAGTGCAAAGGGTCTATAGATGATGTATATACTATTATTATACACTAGCTAGATTAATTCATATATTTTCCTTTCCCCCTCCCACTCCCCCGCATTTTTCATTGTGGATAAACGTCGGACATGTCACACCGTCCATACCTAACCTGAATGTCAGGCCTTTATTTGTTCCCGCCTTCCGCTAAACCCGTCAGCGCGGGCAGAGGTGCGGGCGAGCGAGAAGGCGAGAAAAACAAAGGCCTGTGGAATCTCTTAACAAACCTGTCTTCCGCCCACTTTGCTATTTTTAAACATGAACGAGTATGATTGATATGAGTTGTCAAAAGAACCACAAAGAACAAAGCGTATGTTTTGATTTGATCCCACAGAAATATATAGTCTTTCTCCGCGTCTGGTTTTAGTCCACACTAGTCCAGCGGGTAGACTTGCAATAAATACACGAGCCCGAATTGAAGGCCCAATCTAGAGAAGAAGTCGAAGAATTGGAAAATACGATAAGAAACCGAGAAATTTGACAATTTGAGAGTTAATAAAAGATAAACACGATTTGATAGCCGCCTTGATATATAGTTTCGACTAAATTAATAAAATATATAATTTTGTAGCAGTAAGCACAGGCTAGAACGTTGGAGAAAAGGATCGACTGAATATTGATGTTTTATATTAAAAACAAACGCAATAGTTTGGGAATTATTTTATACAGTTTTAGAATTGAAATTTTAGAATGCAGGTAGGCCATTTAATATATTGATACATGCATAATTATAAACACGTCTCAACCGTATAAACTCAGTCATCCACATAGTGACTAACTGTTCCGAGATTCCCGTTTTGTAACTTACGGGTCCACTTTAATTTCTGACAACCATTGTTCAGCAGTGCCATAAACAACTTGGACTTTCGCATCGGCTTCGCCTTCAGTAGCCATCGTCCCTGATCATCGAACGAAGGACCCAAGTAGACTGCTTTTCGCAAGGTCTCCACCTGCTACAACGAAATTCCTCACCGTGCCATGTTGAAGTCGATGAAGTTCAAAGAACACAAATGGCAATATCTGATATATCAGACTTTTACCAAAACCAGTGGGCAAAACAGCAACGAGATCTTGGCTGTCAACAGCGAGCTTTCGAATGCACGTCGTTTGTTCTGGTTTCAAAGACTCATGGCCGAAAGGCGAAATGTGTCAATAAATTTACCAAAGTGGTTTCGAAAAATCCTTCTATGGTTTGATTTTCCGACATGATAAATGATTAAATGAATGAATTGCAGGTCACAGAAACGTACACGATAAACACATTCGAGAAATGGCGATGACCATGACCTTGTCACGGTGTGCACCTTCAGGCAAGTTGTTTATCTGAATGAACCAATCAAAATCCTAACTACAATTAGTCGGTCAATCAGAGCTCCCGTCCATGAGATGGACGGAGTCCCCACAGTTTTGTTAAGAGTTTCCTCAGGCCTTTGTTTTTCTCGCCTTCTCGCTCGCCCGCACCTCTGCCCGCGCTGACGGGTTTAGCGGAAGGCGGGAACAAATAAAGGCCTGACATTCAGGTTAGTCCATACCTTGCTTTCTCGTCATCTAAATTCAATTTCTTTTCAGCTTCCCAGCGTCTCCACTCGACAAATTCTAGTGCGGCCTGGGCATACCTAATGGCATACATAAAAGTTTTAACTTTGCACATACGTTTGTGCACTTTCAGCGCATCCTCAACATAAATTGCAACTCTTTGTTAGCCTTTTTGATATTCGACGTGTTTCTTGACAAAATTCTAGAGAGTATAGATCGTATTCATCAGTGACGTCATGACGGCCGCCATTGCTACAATAAAATGGCGGCCATACAGAGTGAGGCGGTTTCGAAAAAAAAAACGAAACCAAAAACCGACACGAATAAAAACGTTAGTTTGACCAACTTCTGGGTGTCCGATACATTCATCTGAATTCTCCGCAATCTCGTTCCCAGAGCCCACGTTTTCCGCCCGGGAAACGAGAGACTCTGGGATAATCCGTTTCAAATCACAGGATTCTTGTTATTCCGGTTGAGGTACGCATGTGTAAATATCCGAGCGGAATCTGGATAGTATGTTCTCCTTGTTTGACTTTTCCCCAAACAAGTCAATGGGGTTGCTGGCGAAGCTCGAATTACAGCATCTACACACATACGGCGAAGATATCGATCGCAGCAACGTCTTCACTGGAGTCTTGTCGTCCGACATCTTTGTTATTTTGCTTTTATTAATTCTACTTCCGGTCACTTCAGACCAACTCATGCTCACTATTCAGCCAATAACGTAACGATTTGAAACGGTTTATCCCAGAGTCTCTCGTTTCCCGGGTGGGGAACGTGGGCTCTGGGAACGAGATTGAATTCTCCGATGAACGCAATCTCGTACCCAGCGCCTGCGATCCTTTTGGTCATTACCAAGGAACGGAGGCTCTGGGAAACTCCGATGAAAAAGACCCCAAAATTGGGTTTTTGTTCCCAGTCCTCTGGTTCCCAGTTCCCTATAATTTGTAACAATCATCGACGATCGTTCGCTTGTTCGAAGACCAGGAAAAATATTTGTTTACCGATAAAAAAGGCCCAACATGTTTTACAAAGCTCTCGACGATACAATCAATACAAATGGCCTTTCTTCGCTTTTCTCAAAATGGTCAACCAGACGATTTGACGAGTGTGTTTTAAATGTCCGCGTCGCCGTCAGCACTCGGCAGTAAATCGGCTCAGCCGCTCAGGTAAGAAATTGTGCTAAACTACATCGACCTTGTATTCTCTAATATAATTTTAAAGTTCTGAGACGAAACTGCGAAGAATTACGAGACGAGTCAGACGATGGATGTTCGTTTGGCGACGAAGCGACAATAATAATAGTTTTAACTTGTAAATTGTCAGGATTTTTGCTGTTTTGAATTATTTCATGTGTTCAATTATATTTTGGGTCTGTCGTATATAATTATGTGTAATCAGAACGTCGAGAAATCGATTAAACAAGTTAGCAACGTGCACACTATTTGAAATTTTACTGTTTTTAAACTAACCAATCAGATGACGAATTTCATCGGAGTTTCCCAGAGCCTCTGATTCTTGGGTAGTAGCCAAAAGGATCGCAGGCGCTGGGTACGAGATTGCGATGAACGATCTGACGGAGCATGCACTACTTGCCTTAAATAGAGAATTTAAGAATGTATTAACTAAAGACATATTCTGAATAAGTTTTTCGGTTTTCCGTTGCTTTTTCTGTTTTCCGGTTTTTCACCGTGAAGGAAACCGGCAAAATCGATCCCTAAATAAAATCGATTTTTCCGGGTTAATATTTCGTATTGTTTCACCACCCCCAAGTGGCCCCCACCGATCACGTGAATAAAAACAATCCATAAGCATAGGCAAAAAAATATTTGCAGTGTTTCCAGATCATCTCTCAAAGGCTATGATATAAGTCGTTAAACAAGTTATCTCCGGCTTTTTGATATGTACATGCACTGAAATACAAAACGCGTGCCTTTTTAGATAACAAACTTTATATTATTAAAGACTTGAAGTTTTGCATGGTGAAATGTAATTTAGATTAATTGATTGCGGATACACACCATGTACTATATAATTAAACATTTTAATTGCTGAGCTTTGTCCTTGAGATTCAGGACGTCTTCAGAGCTGAATAACAATTCGTCTGTACATGTTGGTATATACGTTGCATTAATACAAAAATTAACTGCTACATTGTATGTTCACGTCATGTACATTGATCTTAATACGAATTTAGGTTTAAAAATCTCAATAGATTCTCTGCTCAATTAATCTGAAGAAATAGTCACGTTCAGTTGAAATTAGGCTATACATATACCAACAGACGAATTGTTATTCAGCTCTGAAGACATCCTGAGTCTCAAGGACGACAGCTCAGCAATTAAGATGTTCAATTATACATGCATGGTGTATCCGCAATGAATTATTAATAAATTAAACTTTACTACCAACATAGTTGCAAGTTACTCGAAAAATTCAAAGCGATATACTAAAGCAAAAACTGACCTTTCAAAAATACCTGGCTGTTTCAATGAACCCTTACAAGATATTCCGTTGGGAAGTATTAGACAGAATTCATGCTTGTCGACTAATGTAGTTCGTTCAGAGTTCTTCGAGGTTTGGTACCCCTCTTCTTTGAAGTTATTCCTTGGATCTGGCTGGAATAAATCCATGATAGATCCATCACAGAACACAATATGCATTCTTCCATTGCTATACGTCTTAAATGCGCCAAGACCGCGAACGTAAAGACTAGACTCCAACTCCAGGCCAGAAAGGCTGTGCATGGAAAGAGGATCGTCTTCACTCTTATGAAGAAAAAACATGTAGTCACTGATTCAATCATTACAGCCAGAAAAAAATACTCAATTTATTCTTGTTATCAATCAGGGCCCAATTGCATAAACGTTAACGTCTGACCTAATTCCTAACTTCTAAGAGTCGTTAACACAATAATGTGAATAGATTTAACGTCGGACGTTAGAACTTAGACTGGGCGTTAGCATTTTTAGTAAAGATGTGTCGTGTATACCTGTAAACTTTCATGTGAAGAAATGTAGGGGTTAACACATTACAGGCAAAAACGTATAGCAATTCGTATGAGCATAATTATAAAGAATATTACAAGTAATACCATGATCGCCTCGGATTCTTTTGTTCTCCGAGGGAATGTAAACCTTGTATTTCCCTCATCGCTCATGCAAGAGGGAAATTTATCCTTTGTCTTCTAATTTTCCCGTGCATGTTGATGAAGGAAAATTAGAAGACAAAGAAATCCTTTGTCTTCTTCTAATTTTCCCGTGCATGTTGATGAGGGAAAATTAGAAGACAAAGGGTAGATTACCCGTACCCGTAAACCGAACCCGGGATATCTTAAGGTCTCTATTACGAGTAAACAAAAATGGCGGTACGCGTATCCGTAAACCGAACCCGGGGTATCTAAGGTCTCTATAGTGAAATCAGACGACATGCAGCGATTCGCATCACATTTTTTTTATGTACCAAATTACAAACCAATTTGAGTTAACGAGCATGTCACTCTCTAAAAGTTTCACTTGTCGGCCATTAAAACCTACTTTCCAGCAACAAGTAAAGAATCCATGTCCACTTCCACATTGCGACAAACAATTAAGATACCTAAAATCAAGTGTTTATATATAAAAATATGATTGACATCTCGGACAGTGGAAGTTACTTAACCCATTGGTTACTTACCTATTGGGTAAAAAAATAGGCGCGGAATACGCGCATGTGTCTATAACGTTATTGATGTTGGACAAAACATTTTTTTAATTATAATGTAATGTAATGTCATGTGTTGCGATGGGATGTAATGTGATGTACGGTACCGCACTGTACTGCACTGCACCGCACCGCACCGCACCACACCGCACCGCACCGCACTGCACTGCACTGTACTGTAGTAGCTGAATGTAAAACTCCAGATTTCTAGCTACATATATCAACATTGAACAACGGTATTACAGATCTGCACTGATTTAGCATTTCGAGTTTAAAACAAGAAAACGGTACCTTCAGGTTTCGTTGTGGTATTTCTGTGGTAAAATAGGTTACTTTATTCGGAAATAGAACTTTTTCAACTCTAAACCAAATTCTATGATAAATTTTGCGAGCTTTGACAAAAAAATTTTAAAATTTCAGTTTTTGGTTCATATTTCAAGTCAACTGTCTCCTCAAACAAAATTCAAACACTCATGCTTTATGGTTTTTATCTATTTTTTCTTGATAATAAGTGTATTGGCTCACCTGCTCAAAGTCTTTAGAATCTTTGATATAAAATACGGCTGATCTTTCTTGTCCACAGGAAGTGCTTTCATTGAATATATGTTTTCCTTCACCTATATATACAAAAAAAATAAGTAGGTATTCATTCATCCACCAAAACGTCGAAGACAATTTGCCTCCATAAAACCAGATTATACCTAACAAATAATATGCATTATGTATTCTTTTTAAGGTACGTTTGATGTCATTTGAAAACAGAAGAACTTGAGTGGAAGACGATAGCCTTTACATGTCTTTCGTGTTTAAATGACGTCAAAAGTACCTTTATAAGAGTACATATGCACAGGAGCGATGTTTTATTTGTTTTATGAAATAAGAAGGGAAAAAACAAGCTAAATTTAAAGTTGGTCAGTTTTGAAAGCTGGCAGGCTTTTCCCGCCAGGTGACGCCATCCTACGCCATTCCATGGCAATTTACGTCATTCATAATTTCCATACCTCTTATAACTGCATGATACCTCTGACCAATCAAAATACTAGTCTATCAAATTAATGAGTATTCCCTTACCATAACATTAAACAACCCCGTGTTGTTCCTGTTTGCTTTCTCTGTGTTGTATAATCTACTACAAACGTACCTTCCCTGTTTCAGAATCATAAATATAGTGTTTGAAGTACAGCTGAGTTGGTCCCTCAGATCGTACGACTGAACCGTCAGGAAGAATAGCCTCAGCGATGAAGTATTTCTGATGGTAAAATCTAAACAAACATGGAACCTGGTTAACTGTACATGCAGTATAAAAGTATTTAAAATTATAAAATAAGTTGCGTCTTACACACGCTGTGATTGGTCAGTTACCGTGTTTAAATCAGGTTATGCAAACACACTTGTTCACGGCACATTTCTTAGGGCGCTTTCCAATTGACAAGGTTAGACCGGTCAGTCCGGCCAGAATGGACTTGCTTTTAATTAGGACCAAATTTTCCAGTCAGACCGTCCCAAGTCTCAAACGAATCGTGTTCCATTTAACCGGACTGACCGGTCTAACCGTGTAAATGGAAAGCCCCCTTAGTCTTATTTCATAAACGAAATAGAGAATGGATGCAACAATCGAAATATAGTATGGTTAGATATACTGCCGAAACAGAGAACGTAGGAATCTAACGTTTCGAGCGAAGGCCCTTCGTCAGAGAGGGCCCTGTATTTAAAAATCAATAAGGAACACAATAAAGTCTTAAAAAAGCCGCAAACATCAAAACAAAAAATGGCTTCCTTCTTTCTCAAAACGTGACAAGTAAAAAAAGACGCGCCCGCATTACAACTAAGCGGCTTTACAAAGCTAATACTTCGTTCCTCAACATCCCCCTCCCGAATGCAATGCATTCGATAACTGTCATAAGGAGGAACGAACCTTCAACGTTGTTCATGTAATATATGCACAACGAGAGCGAGTGTTTCACCGGGGTATCCAAACACGAGAAAACAATGTATGAATACACGAGCGCGTAGCGCGAGTGTTTTTGTGAATTGTTTTCGAGTGTTTGGATACCCCGGTGGGACACGAGCTCGAGTTGTTCATATGACTTCTCAAATGAGTCCGAACTGGAGAAAGTTCTCGCGAGAAAAGTGTATGTACTGGTCCGTGGTATCAATCTTGAGAAGTGCATGTGTATTTAGTGGATGTAATGTTACATTTGTTGTAGACAACAAGAAGTGAATCAATAAATAACAGCAATTTTGAGTGTGAATTTTTGTTGGGATGACTATGACTTTGCATGCGTAATTAAGATATTTGAGGAAGATTACTAGTGACTTTCATCAAATATCTTAATTACGCATGCAGAAAAAATCTATTGAATTACTTTGTAGTTGAGGGTGTTTCAGTGGGATATCCAAATGCCACATCTCGTGATCAAATGCGCCTTTATTATTGGTTAATTAGCTCATGAATTATTCATGAATTTGAGAAATAACAATCTCAAACTCATTAATAATTCATGAAGAAAACACAAAGGAAATCAGTACCGTGTCGGTGGTTTGGATATCGGAGGAAGAAATTACATAAATTAAGCAAACTTTTACCTTGATTTTCTCTTAAAATACTGATTTGTTTGAGATGCTATATCAAACACTCGGAGGAGTGTTTCATCAGGATATCCAAACACTTCGAAGTTTGTTCAAAAACCTCGGCTTCGCCTCGGTTTTCAACAAACGTCTCAGTGTTTGGATATCCTGATGAAACACTCCTCCTCGTGTATGATATATTACATAAAAATCAATCATTGTCTGTTATTGTGAATTCCACTACTGACAGTTACTGAGATTTACAGTCAATGGTCATCACTGTCAGATGTTTCTTCTACATAGATACTCCTTGTTCTTTGACTTTACTCTTACAACTCTCACAAGGCCATCATCGCCGGGGTAGACTTCCATTACAGGACCGAGAGGCCACTCTCCTCGGTTGCCATTTGGTTCAGCAATCAGCACCACGTCACCCTGTTTTAAGTTGTGTCTCGGATGAAACCATTTGTTCCTAACATTAAGACGTGGAAGGAACTCTTTTCTCCAGCGTTTCCAAAACTGCTGTAGAAGTTGCTGCACGCGATGCCAACGTTTTCTGGGGGTGATAAACTTCTTCTTGATCAAGTGCCTCGGGGGCAAACGATCCTCCCATCTGTCCAACGATGAAGTGGTTCGGAGTAAGCGGCGAAAGATCGTTAGGGTCGAAGCTAACATAGGTTATTGGCCTCGAGTTCATCAACCGTTCAGCTCCACAGATGGCGGTGCATGTGAAGCTCTTCGTCAGAAACTTCCGCGTCTCCTAGGATAGCCTTGATTGCCTTTTTAGCACTCTTTATCATCGCTTCGAATACGCCCCAAAAATGGGGAGCAGATGGAGGGTTGAATGTCCAGTCGATGTTGTGATACTTCGTTGTTCCTTGGCTGATCTTGTCGTGATCAAGGGCCTCAACCAACTCTCTTATCTCATGCTCTGCGCCTACGAAGTTGGTCCCGTTGTCAGTGATGACATAGATAGGCGTCCCCCTCCTCGATGTCATATATGGGTAAATGCATTGATAAATGAGTCAGTGTCTAGCGAATATGACATCTCGAGATGGATCGCTCTGGTTGCTAGACAGGTGAAGAGACAGAGATAGCGTTTGGCCTCAGATTTACCACGTCCTTGCTTCGTTACCTCCATAGTCAACACCAACTCTTTCAAAGGCTCTTAACGAGTGTAGTCTCGATCTGGGTAAGGGGGCCATCATCTGACCAGCTTTCTTCACGGAAAATCGTAGCCGACATTTCGGACAGGAAATCACGATCCAAAAACGAACTCGTAATTGCGTTAGGGTATGCTCCACACCAGAACCATGTGGGATAATGAGTCGTGTTACCGGGTGATTCTTTGGCAATAGAATAGGGTGCCTTGTGTCATAGGGAAGGTCATCGGCAAGGCGTAAGCGTCCATCAATTTGGAGTAAGCCATCGCCGTCTTTCTTAAGGTTTAATCGTAGCAGTGATCCTTCTGTTTCTCCTTTTGGAAAAGCTTCCGCTTGGGCTCGTTTGAACCAAACGTTTTTTGCGTCGGAGATTTCAGCTGAGGAGAGCGTTTTGTCATAATTTCTTCTTGACTTTTCCGAAATTCTGCAGTTGGCGATGAAGCGTTTTATCCATCCTGTCACACGGGATAGATGGTTGAGGCTTGAGAAGTGGCTTGAATCAAAGCCAGGGTTGTCATTTATTTTGGTCGCATACGTTTGGGTCGTTGCTCGCCTTCCACAATCCTCCGACTTCTTTACATCTCTACTAGGGGGAGTTGCTGGCCAGGCTGTCTCGTCGTCTTTCAGGAATGATGGCCCTTCCATCCAAAATGTGCTGTTTGCTAAGTCTACCGCAGATAAACCCCATGTTGGCAAGTCCACTGGGTTCATTGTACCAGGTACGTGCGAGCCGCCACTTGTCAGGACTTGTTGTGCGTTGAATTTCCCCGATCCGGTTAGCCACAAAGTTGCGCACCCAGTACCAAACATTCTCTGGGTCTGTCCAGAAGATCACTCTGTCCACGGTCAACACTCTGAGAACACTCTGGGCAAGGCGGCTTGAAAGGACAGCACCCATAAGTTCTAATCGGACAATTGTAATCACTTTTGCTGGAGACTGAGACACGACACTTTGATGCAACAAGACGCGACGAGAAGGTATTGTTTGAGTACTGACTGACCAAATATAGGCGACAGGTGCAAGGCATCTTTAGATGCATCTGAGAAGAGGTGCAGATGAATCTTCTCTGCATGGGTTGGCCAGGCGTAAACAACGTGGGATGGCAACATGCGAAAGGTGCGAAAGTTCTGATACCCAGTTCTTCCACTTCGTTCTTAGATTATCGGGCAGGACGTCGTCCCAGTCCAATCCAGCCATCCAAATCTCTTGCATTAAGACTTTTGCCCTTACAATAAACGGTGACAGGAACTGAAGTGGATCATATATGGCTGCTATGCTGCTTAGAACATTTCGCTTTGTGGGCTTTTTACTGGCATCAGGCTGTTCCACTTGGAAGATGAAGACATCTCTTTCAGCTTCCCACGTAACTCCCAGAGTCTTGGTTTTTGGGGTCTCTTCCTTGTGTATCTCGAGAGCAGCTAGCCGATCACTTGCAGGAACGTACTCAAGAACTGCTGGTTCATTCGAAGACCACTTCCTCAGCTTGAAACCTGCCATAACTTAGGTTAGACAGTTGGCATTGCAAGTGTTGAGCACTCTCGAGTCAAGCACGTCATCAACGTACATTGAATTGTCTACACATTCTGCTGCCTCTGGGAATTCCACTGCATGCGTGAGCTTGTGCATGGGTATGAAGAACATACTGAGAACAGAAAGGCGATGCGGTATTTCGAAACAGCAGTCGTTGAAACTCGTAGACGTCAGGCTCTCTTGAGTTATCAAAATCACGCCAAAGGAATCGATGATACGGACGGTCCTTTTCTTGAAGACCAACTTGAAGGAACATTTCCGAAATGTCCGCTGTCTGGGCCACTGGCGCTCGACGAAATCGTGTGAGAACATCTACAACTTCTCTTTGGAGTTTTGGTCCAGGTCGCATGGTATTGTTCAAACATTTCCCTGCATGTTTCATGGCGGCGTCAAACACCACACGGACCTTGGTCGTATCTTTGTCTGGTCTCACAACACGAAAATGAGGGAGGAACCACTGCTTTTCTGTTTGGGATTTTGGTACTTTCCGTATGTATCCTTCTCATAATCTTCGAAGATCTGCTTGTAGGCTTTCATAATTTCTGGACCTTTTCTCTTAAGGGACTTCTCTTGACTTTTGAGTCGCACCAAAGCAGCTTTAGTTGTTAGCCAATTTCGGTTCTCCATCTTTCCACGGAATTCCAACGTCGTATCGCCCATTCTCAAATTTCAGGCTTTCGGCTACTTTTGTGGTCGCTGCTTTTTCTTCGACTGTCATGAACTGGTCAGTTTGTTCTTTGACCCATATAGATTCAAGCTCCCAAAACTTGCGAAGAATGTCATCAGGTGGAGGTTGCTGGTCAGTGACATGCATGGTTACTACGGTACGTGCGTGTGAAGTGAGATCGCGAAGCATACCCAGCCCAAATTGGTCAAATGAGCAATGGGATCATTCGGTTGGCTACCACAGACTTCTTTTAACACAAGATGGAATATTGGATGATCGCTACCAATCATCACGTCAATCTGGCGTCGCTTTGATACGCTGTCGAAAGGTATATTTGGTGCATGTGGGGCCATTTTTTTTTCAATTCTGACCAGTTGACGGCTGGAGTGTCGCTGGCGATGTTATCCAATACGTGTGCTTGCAAGGGTGCTGAAAATGTACCACTAAGGCTTAATTTATAAACCACGGACAGTTCCACACGGCGGGAACGTTTTCGGATCTCTGTTCCCCCTGTCCCTGCAATCGTCAGATTTAATGGCTGTCCACACAGTTCAAGTTCTTCTGCGGCATCTTCCGAAACATAGGAACTTGTTGAACATGGGTCCAACATTACATTGACTTTCAGTTTTTTCTTGCCGTTGGTAATCAGAGCTGGCAGAACCATTAATGAAACATTCTCAGTATTGCTTGTCTTGTGTGCCCTCTCCTGGGAGTGAGAGTTGTCCAGTGGTGGGAACGATATCACTTGTTCTACCAGACTGTAATAATATGATAAGTTCAAAAATGTCATAGTGAAAAACATATTACCTGTAAAAAACTCCTTCTGAATATAAAGTCTTTACTGAGTCCATTTCCATAAAATCACTTGCAACATTTTCTTCGATCTAGTATATTATACGAAAAATAGTGGTGATATTTCGTTTGATTATATAACTATATTCTCTACGATTGCGTAGCATACCTCATGGTATAAAACGTATCAAATACTGTAATTTCACTCACCAAATGTTTCCTCCATTTGTGCATGTGCGCCTTCTTGCAATGAAGTGGCAAGCTTCTGGGTAGTTCACCGACAACACAGCTCGCATTTTCTTCAGTCTGAGCCATTGATCCATTCAGGAGGATGTTCACGGGGTAGTGGAAATAACGGGGATACAAAGCATTGATAGAGTACAATTGCTGGACCCAGGAATACACACAATTTTCTGTACCATCGTGCCTTTCTGAAGGAACCTTCATAATAAACAATATATAGAATATACGTTCTACCGCAGTAGTTGGCAAATTAGACAAAGTCGCGACATGTTCTGAAGATTTTAGAATCAAATCCTATCTATTTATACCGGAGCTGATCATGAAAAAGTAAGCTGAAATCGACAATTTTAAGTATTGATAAAAAGACTGTTGAACCAATAATAGATATACCATGCATGATTCGTACACTTCAGTTTGATACAGTTATTTGAAGTTTAATGGGTGAAAAATTTAGAATTCGCGTTGAATGGATCATTAAACTCTAAAAAGACTGGAACGATAACTCCATAAGACTGGCTCCCATGTTTGGCTTCAAAATCTCAACCCGAGTTATCGTTCCAGTCTTTTTAGAGTTCAATGGGTTGGATATACTGCCGAAACCTGGGGAATATAGAAGTTATAGAAGTCTAACGTTTTAATCGTATCGAAAACGTATCAAACGTTTTCCGTCCACACTATCGTTTTCGAATCGTTTTCGCCATCCACATTAAAACGCTGAACAAAGGCCGTGGGTGACTGGAACCTAGATCACACGATCGTCATGACGTCAGCGTTTTCGAAAAGCTTCGTTTTCGCCGTCCACACCGAGTGCAGAAAAACGGCGTCATCGACTAATGTCTCCACTCTGGACAGCGCTTTCGAAACGCTCCGTTTTCGGTCACCGAAGACGCCGGATTATAGTGTGGACGAAAGACCTAACCGTGTCAAAAAGTCTCCGTTTTCGTTTGAAAACTGATGTTTTCGTTTGAAAACTGATTAGTGTGGACATGGCCTCAAACGACTTGGGCCTTCGCTCGAAACCGTAAGACATCTACGTAGTACGTTCCATATTGTGGCAGTATATCCAACCTTTACGGGTGCCAGAGGTTCTTCCACGCTCGCTAAACTACCCCCTCAAATATCCCCTATAATCCCCTGCTAACCCCCCTGCGAGCGTGGAAGAACCTTTGATTTTACCATCATGGCGATAGTGATTTTACTGAGATCTAAGGTAGCTTGTTCACGCTAACTTTGGTACCTATCTCGAAACTTGACTAATAACAAAAAGTGTTACTACTCAAACCAGTAGAACGAGACCAGATCAATTTCAAAGCAATCACGTGGTGTATTCTTATGTGCCACGTGGTAGGTTGTTTACGTACTTAACAATTGGATGTTTATCACGTGGTACATGTGAATACACCACGTGATTGCTTTGAACTTGATCTGCGGTTAGAACGATGAAAAAATCGTCGATGTCTCGCTCTGCTGGTTTGAGTAGTATTTTACAATGTTTGGGCTAAAAATGTTGCGCGCTGTTTTGAAATAATTACGTAACCCTGCATGCATGCTTAAAATTTGTGCCGAGACTGTCCCGCTCGGCTGTGGCCACCAAACCCTCGTGCACCCATGCAGGGATGTGCATTAGGGGCTCACAAGGGTGTAGGGATAAAAAAGGTTGGGAACCCCTTATGTCGATGGTGCAGATTTACAGTAACACAAACCTGGCATAGGAATTTCGCTGCAAAAGTCTCTCGACAAGCTGATAAAATAATAGCAGCATTTCCTTCCAGTGATTTCATGGTGAGAGAACCATCTTTATGTTGAACAGTGTTTTCTTTGATATCTGCCCCAGGCCAAGTGCACACGGATGTAAAAGCTGTCTTCTTCTGTAGTATATAAACAGATAAAAATTACAATATTACCTGTACTGTACTGTAAGTACTGTATGATTTAAATACCATTTACTGTCATGGCAATAGAAGTGTTCCATAAAATATTGTTGCAATATATTCAGGTTGAACAATTCATTTGATAAGATTCATTGACAATTCTTCCTGTTTTGAATTCTGTTTTGAATTTGATTGGTCTTTGGCAAATAACACTGTTTCTTATTGGTTGTTTAAAAATCAGAAACCAATCAAAACAGGAAGTTGACAGGACTATTATAGATTTGCAACCTAAGTTTAGTAGCAATAATTTTCATCAAATGAATTGGTCAACTTGTCGAACTTGAGGAATATATTGCAATGATACTTTAGGAATGCTTCTATTACCACATTGCCATAATTCATGAGGAAAATAAAACACAAATTGAACAAACTGTTAATCAGGTGTTATCATTCATTTTTAAAGAATAATCCCAATTTACATGTAAATAAACTTTTTATTTGATCTTCTCAGCTAATACTAGGATTTCTGATCAACACAAAAATGTTACAGGTAGTTTATATACAATAATATGCATGAATATAATTTACATATTTTACAATATTTGCATCTTTGTTGTATCTGATAACCTACATGTATTGCATAAAAAGGTGTTTCTTCAAGTTTATATACACAATACAATACAAGCATATAGCTGCTCATATTACACGATGTATACTGTAAATTAAGCGCATGTACTGTATTTAACATTGTAAAATTTTTAGAAAAAAGTTAAGAAATGGAAAGTGGATGCCTAGTATTTATAACTTGATGCAAATTCTCAAGTGAAGTTGGGAAAAATTCAAAAGTTCTTACCATGTAAACCTTCACCTTTGGCTCGGTAGCCTGGCTATGACTCAGGTTCACATAATTTCAATTTTCCCAACTCACTTTCAGGTTTGCAATCATTGCATCAGACTGAATGAAGAACATGAACACGAGTGGCCATTTTCTTTCTCTTCATCTCACCTACCAGACTATATATCCCAGTTACCAAAATTATACAAAAGCCCTATCTAGTAGGACATGATTCAATTGTTGCACAGGAATCAATTGTCATTCTGGTGTATGAAATTTTGTGTATGTACAATAATGTTTGTTCATGATTCAATGGTGAATGTTGAAAAACATCAACTACACAATTGGCAGTTAATCACATTCATCATGACGGACAATCATATACAACAATTGTACATAAAATTTTGAATTTTTTGACTTCCTGGAAGCCATTTTCAGGGTATTTCCATGGTAATAATGCACTAATAAAGCTGCATATACCTGCGTGGTAATTTATTAGAAGCTTTCATTTTAACGTTGTTATAACATATTGGCCTGAGTTAGTTTACTATTACACCTTAGTTTATTCATGCATAAATTATCTTTGATGTGCCGCAGTCAATAAATAGGTTATTGACCTTGCATATTAAATGACCTACTATATCGCTTTAAAACTACATCTAGAATAGAATACCATTGTTTTGTTAAATAATGACAAATATTGTCTGTGTTATGAATAAACTAAGTTGCGGCCCTCGGGGTTAATAACCAGCGTAGTGACCTCGGTTTCAGTCACTAACCTATACTTAATATTCCAAAATGGTTGCTGAATTAATATTCTTTTATATGCGTATAAATTGCCCCTTTTGAACTCGTTTTCATGTATGAAATTCAAAAGAATTTTTACTCTAAAATGAGGCCATAAGGGCCAATTTATATGCATACATGTACAAAAGAATTTTAAATTGTCAGCCATTTTAGCCATAATTTGTAAAAATTTTGTGGGGGTGAAAACTATCTGTTGCCCACACTGTGTAAAAAGGCCTAAACAGAACCAATACTATATACAATATTTGCATCATTGTACCTCAACAACGTCCATTCCAAGCAGGTGCTGACATACATAAGGAATCTTTGCAAATTTGTTCCTGAAATCAAGAGCCAACTGAACTCTTTTCTTCCATAAAGTTGTAGTAAACTGACTAAGCTGTTGCGTTTCTTTCCCACAAAGTGCGTGTCTATTCACAGCAGCATCATGTACTGAAGAAGCAGAGCATCGGTAAACGGCTCCACAAGATGACAGTTGTAAAGATGAGCCATCAACAAACTTCACGAATGCACTGTCGTCGACAAAAAGCAAAGCTCCTGCTATGGCCGCCATTCTGATATTTGCACTGTCGGTTTTACAAGAGGATCGAAGCAATCCGGGGTTTCACAACACGGATAAAATAAGAATCAGTAGCAAACAAAAACGTCTCATATAAACAACGATATCATTGTTAATACTGGCTTAATAAATTGAGTGCAATTTAATATAATAACTAAAAAGTAAAAGACTCACTCAGTAAGACATCAAGATTCTGTTATGGTTCAAATTAACGAAAAACAAACCAAACGCCAGATTTCGAAAGTAAAATCTTCGCTATCAATATTGACTTTTTGTATTTCCCTCGCTTTGATATTTTTTAGCAATTTAGCTTCCAGTCTTCCAGTATCTTCGCGGAAAATCGCGGGCGCGCTGGCCGCTGGGCAGATATTCGGCTCTTGGTTTTCAGTCTAGAGTTTTCTTGTAAATCGGCTGTATTTAATATCTTTGTTTCAAACTGCTAAGAATTATAAGTATCCTTGTAGAAATCACAACAAGCTAAAAGTTTGGCAGCAAAAGTTACCCTTGCATCAAAGAGAAACACGACATAATCACATAAATAATTCCATTTGTGGTGAACAAAACTTCTCGACACACCTTTTATAGCTGGGCACGCGCAGTTTGTTCACTAATTTCTGGCATATAAATTCCTTCAACGTGGACAGAATGACCGAATGACTGGCTAACGCGACTGGATTTCCTATTTATAGAAGCGTATTGTCAATACCGTAACAATCGAAAGCAGAACACGGTATCGAGAGAACTTTCACGGCGATGGCAGATTTTGGAAACCCTCTGAGAAAATTCAAGCTTGTATTCCTTGGCGAACAAAGCGGTAAGTCTTACATATTTTATCGCACTCGACACGGGTAAGTTATCACCTCATTACAAAACTTGGACTTTGACGTTTAAATTAATTGTTTCGAAATATAACTATATTTATTACGATCTTCTGTGGTTCGCGTTCTTACGCTTGTTCTTGGTTTTAGTCGGGAAGACATCGCTGATCACAAGATTCATGTATGACAGCTTCGATAACACATATCAGGTAAGGACGTAAATATTACAGATATTCACATGACATAATATTTTTTACAGTTCAAGTAATGAATTAAAACAAGGGACGACTGTTCTTTCTGAAATATTCTTTATTATTCTTCGCCAAGTGAACAACAGATAGTTATCTTTTATACCCCTGGTTTATGGGATTAATTCCTCTAGTATAATTGTGACTATTTATATATATATATAATATACTGTACTGTACATATAAATGAAGTCATTTGCCAAGGATGCAAGAATGCCATTGAAATTTACATGCTGTCGTTTAATGTTGCACAGCTCTCTCATCATCAATGACTTTGTACTAGTTTTTATAAACTTTAGTTTGTGTTAATATGTATATACATGCTGTAATTTGTAAACATCCAGTACTCCCCTCCCCCAAGAAATCCCTCCCCTCCCCCACGAAGATAGGCTTGTGAAGAACAGGCTTATAGCCAGGACACAGAATAGAAATACAACCAGAAGTCCAACTCGTGTCGGAACCTTTGAAGTTTCTATCCTCGCGCATGTCGCCTCGCGCATCTTGATTCCTCGCCATCCTACGCCATCCTACGCAATCCTACGCAATCCTGGCAAGAATGAAGGTCCAAACTGCTGGGGGAACTTGCCAGGATTGCATAGGATGGTGTAGGACATTGCGTAGGATCGCGTTGGATCAAGGGAGCATGCCAGACTGACCTGTGTTTCTTCTACTGTGTATGTTTTATTAAATAGTGTTTACTAGACAGGAAATATTGAGGAATATCAGAAAGCTAGGACGGTTGGGTCATGGGTTGTAACTGCTGGCAACTTATAAACGTTTGTTAAACTTACCTTGCGTGAACAACCTAATTGATTGTTGACAGATCAAGGGCTACGAGCATAGCTAGATTTCAAAACCCAAATAATGCATCACCATTGGTCAATACTCCTTCACGTGACGGTTGTTTCACTCCCCTCCTTTTCTCTTCCCTCCTTTCTCCGCCCTCGTAAACGCTTGGGCCTCGGGTTTCCTTCGGCGCCGTAACCCGCGCCTGCGATACGCTAATGATATATACCGCATTATTCAAAATGGCTGAATATAAATGAACTCCGAACAAAGAAGAAGAAACACAGGTCAGTCTGGCGTGCTCCCTTGGTTGGATGGTGTAAAATATCGCACATGCACATTAAAGAAATGCAGACAAGTTGTCACGCGAGTTGGACATCTGGTCGTATTTCTATTCTGTGGTCAGGATTTTGAGAGGGCATCCAATTTCTGTGGTGCATGATAATCCCCCCCCCCCCCCCCCCCCAAGCTCCCTCCCCAAAATGTCCAGAAATTGAAAAGTCTGAAAGCCACCATGATATGACGATCTCACAAACTTCAGTACAGCAGCTGCAGTATTAAATAATGAAGTAACTTCATGTCAGTGTCTGTGTGGAGCACTAAAGTATAATGTCAGATTCATTCACACTTTTTCAAACATTCTTGAATTTACAAGTTTGTGCTGTCATACACTGTATTGCATTTAATTGCAATGACTCTTGATTTAGTGATATTGATAAGTTTCTTTTCGTAAAATTTTATAACTTAGGCAAATCATTGAGAATAATTTCCTTTATCTTTTAAATTTTGAGTGTCCCAGGATGCCACAACAGAACTTAATGTGGCCCTGCTTTTAACTAGTAAAATTGTCTGTTTTTGGCCAGCTCAAGCAGGAATGAATTAATTAAATTTACATGTACAATACTTAACAGCACACACAGTATTAAAGCATCATTCTTGTACAGTACAACCAGTTTACTAGTGAAATGTTATAACTTTGTAAAACATGTTACTGTACTTCTGTAAATGTTTTGGAAAATCTTAATATTAGTACAGCCACATTTCTCATCTTCCAAGTCCAACATTGTCAGAACTAGAGGAATGCTAACAACACTTAAATGGGCTGCCAGTAAGATGCCAAAATTGTCTATCTCAATTTTGGTCTAATTTAGAAGTGTTTTTGAAATAAAGAAGACTAGCCTTTTCACTTTTTCAATTTTTCAATTTCTCATCGTGTTCCAAAGAATATATTTTGGTTTTATAAAAATGCAAATAAGATCCCTTGTGGCATCATCTACTCCACTAATTCCATAAAGGAAGAATATCTATGGAAATAGTAGGTAGATTGTGCTGAAACTTTGAAGTTGTTTGTATACGACTGGTACATTACAATGTACATTGTACACAGTTATTATTTGATATATTCCTCATTTGGGGAAGTTTGTTTGATCTGTGTTGAGTAGGTGACATCATCTCATTTGCATGAACATTACAAAAACCTGAATATCTCTGGACTGGAAATGATGAGATATTGATTTAATAAGAATGCTATACCTCCTCGTATGGAAAGTACTTCAAGATGAAATCAAAATTGAATAGAAGATTTTGTTTCATCTTACTGCCCCTTTTATCTAATTTTCTACGTTTCTCAGGATACTTACTGTACTGTATGTGATGAAGTAATTATGCAATGCTGTGATGAACAGCTTTCTAATTTCTTATGTACAGCGTTTCCTTTCCCAATGTTTTATATTGCAGGGGCTAATTCACCATTTGAATAGAATAATAGGTGTACTATGACCCCCTATCTTCAGAGATATTGTGGGGCTTAGCCCCCTGTGCCCCTTGTTCTGCCACTCTTGAGAGTGGACTTGTCTGGTATTAGCTCACTAGCTCTGATGTGTTCGTACTTCACAGACTGCAGAAATAGAACAAAATTAGGAAATTTTACAAGCTCATGGAAGTCGATCAGGACAGGCTGCCCGCAGAACTCATCACTGGGACCGATATTGTGGAATATATATTATAATGATTTGTTTTACATTAAAAGGGAATCGCAACTCTCGATGTACGCTGATGATCATCAAATTTACTACTCGCATAGCAATCTCAATGAAGTTCAAAGCAAAATTAAGGAAGATGGTGAAATGTGTGTTGCTGGTACAAATCCAACAACCTTGTAGGCAATCTGGATAAATATAAGGCAATAGTTCTCGGTAAAAAGCAACAACCTGAACAGTCAAGTGTGGCAAACATTAACATTGATGGTTATGATGTTGAGGTAACAGATGAACTCAAGCTATTAGACATTATATTTGATAGGGATATAGCATTTACCAAGCACATTTCGTCAGTGTGTAAAAAGAGCAGTAACGTAATAGGTGTTATGATGAGATTGAGAAAACTAATTCCAACGGAGGCCAAACTACATATTTACAAGGCAGCAATACTACCACACTTGATGTACTGTGGTAGTATAGTATGGCATTTCTGCAAGGTGAGTGATAAAAAGAAACTAGAATGCATTAATGAGAGAGGGCTTAGAGCGGTCTTTTGTGATTGGTCATCAAATTACAAAGCTCTCTTAAAACGAGCTAAGTTAACTACAGTATAGTCTCAATAACAGACGATTACAGGATGTAACAATACTGATGTTCAAAGTAAAGAATAATTTAATCCCTCAGAATATTTTAGATTTATTTAGTAGACCATTTTTTTTGTATAATCTTAGAAATAATGATTTCATAATCCCTAGATTTAAAACAACTAGTTATGGCAAGCATTCACTTAAATACTTAGGCCCCTGTCTTTGGTCTAAATTATCAACTGATGGGCGATATATATCACTTCACTGTCGTTATTTAAGACAACAATCCGACAGAAAAATCTCGAAAGTTTATTCAATGGGAATTGTTCCTGCTTTCAATGTTGCAATTAATAGCAGGCTCTGCACAATTTAGAATACATGTATTATATTCTTTTAAGATTTGTAAATATAGAAATAGAAATAGTAATGATGACAATAGAATTGTAAATACTGTATTTGAAATGTATAATTTATTTAGATAATAATGTATTATGTACTGTATGAACAATTATGTATAGTGTCCCCGATTAGTAGACCCTTTGGGTCGGCTAGAAGACTAAACACTTAAATAAAGTTCATTCATTCATTCATTCATTCATTCATTCATTCATTCATTCATTCATTCATTCATTCATTCATTCATTCATTCATTCATTCATTCATTTATTCATTTATTCATTAGACAGACAAAAACAACACAACTGACAAGGGCCATTTTTGGCCAGCTTTGAGAGGAATGGGTTAAGAATGGCATAATGTGAAAACACAAATGGTAAAAACACAATCAATGTGCTTTATTCACACTTTCTAAATATATCAACATAGTGAACTTTCATACTGCTGCTAAAGTTGTGAAGTCAAAAAGTTTGTGAACAAAGGTTTCATTTTACTGAAGATCTCCGATTTTTTTATGAGCAAATTATTACAACCTTGTACCCAGACTCTTTCTCAACGTTCGCAACTTGCTGAAGGGAGTGCTTCGCACATGGGCGGAGTTTGGGAACGTCAGATTCGCACAGTACGTACCATCCTTAGTTACCTCGTTGATGAAAGAATATGGTCATGTCCTCAATGACGAGTCCTTTAGGACTCCGTTAGCATAAGCAGAGTGTATTGTAAATAGTCGACCACTAACATTTCGGTTCAGTGATCCAGATGATTTAAAAGGTCCGCTTACACCAAACCATATCTTAAAGATAGTCGTATTTCCAGCGTGCTCTCCTCTACCTTCTACCGTTTTCTTTACCATGAGAAAGCGTGTAAGAAACGTCCTTATATAACGATGTTTTGTAAAGAGACATGGCAAACGTAAACGGCCGTAACAAGGCTTATTAAATAAGACGCACATAAAGTTCAAATTAGGGCCTGTTTATTCCCGGTATACTGGGATGTTCCGATGTACCGGCATCTCGGCTTGTATATAATTTACTGTTATTTTCCAAGTTACGTTTATATGGGACAAATGTTTGTCCATATAAACGCAATATCCCGATAGACCGGATGAAGTTTACTGCAATGCTTGTAACTTTCAATATTATGGTCAGAATTTCGTCCAAACGGTCATGTCTAGAGACAAAACATTAAATAAACTTAAAGTGAAATAACGTCTAACATAGTAGAATTAGGGTGAGTTTTTGCTTTTTTGACCAAGGATGAAATTTATCCCAGGCAACCGCGACATCCCGGTATACCAGGATCGTATAAACAGGCTCTTTAGTCACCATTATGAAATTGGTCTATTGCTGCCTAGGCTGGCAGAAGGTTATCATTTTGACAAGTAAAATTGCCTACCGAGTACCATTAATTATATTTCCATGGATGCTTTATTTTGAGTCTATTTGCTCTCTGCGTTGGCAAAGAGCAACCTCGTACCCAGGGCATTTTGCCTCCACGTCGGGAGGTCGGCGAAAATGGCCCTGGCATCGGCTGGTCACGTGACACCCAAAATTTTGGGGTGTTATGGCAAGAAAATTTATGCGGCTTTTGTGTTTTGCTCTTTGTATAATACGTATGCATGAATAATAAATAGAAATATTCAACGCTTTGTCGAGTCACTCATGTGAAGCCTTCACCAGAAAAGCAACTGGGCTAGCATTATTCATCATGATACTCCCACGATTATCCAGAAGACATGTAAATGTCATGAACAAACATACATCTAATGTTGTTCTTGATTATAACCAAAGCTATCGTTTCCATTCTTTGAGTAAACTTTGCAGAGTGGATCCCATTGCAATTCAAATTTCCTGAATAAATTATACTCTATCTGAATTAATCGGGTTCTTAAACCGGCCAATCAGATTATAGAATCGACCAGCCGATGCCAGGGCCATTTTCGCCGACATCCCGACGTGGAGGCAAAATGACCTGGGGACGAGGTTGGGCAAAGAGGTTTTCTTTTGACTTAAGGCCTGGTTTATACAACGTGCTATGAGCGCACCGAACTAATTAATTAATCGGTGCGGCTTTGGCACGCTGATAGAGTGCTGTCCGATTTATACATGCAACATTTTGAACGAACCAAATTTATTATAACGCTAAAATTAAATCATTTATAAAAATTATAATAAATTATATTCAATCATCGCTTATTTAGGTACGGTGTTGGCACGGTCGTATAAATCACCAGCGTGCTTCACCGTGCTAAGAGCGTTCCGCACGCCTTCGACGAGCGAGCCGCACGGTTAAGAGCGGACCTAATTCAAAGAGCGAACCAAATTGATTTATACAGCGTGCTATGACCGAACCAATTAGGCAAATAATTAGTTCGGTCCGCTCATAGCGCGCTGTATAAACCAGGCCTTTTTAAAATTGTTCATAATTAGACAGAGTAAAGTAATAAATGCCTTGGGTTGTTTTTGGGCAGCTCAGGTAGGAATGTGTTTTTACAAGCAAAAGCAGGTGTTTACGGTTTTGTTCGAGTTTTTTCATATAACATTGTTAGCCATTTTTTTAGGTTCTTACATTTTATCATTTTTTTTCAAGGCCACTATAGGTATTGATTTTCTTTCGAAGACAATGTACTTAGAGGACAGAACTGTAAGTAATTTGAGATGATATTAAAGAAGTATTAACCGAGTGCGAGGTCTCTACGGGAAAGTATTTGCGGATTTGCCTGAGGTTTTCGTACAGACCGAGCGACGAAGGAGCGTGGTTTGTGCGATAAAACCGAGGGCAAATACTTTCCCGTACATACCGAGCAAACGAAGTTAATAAGGAATTTGTTATATGGCTATTGGTTAATTTTATTTTTAAGTTTCGAGCGTTGTTTTCGGAGTATGCTGTTTACCTTAACTTTTTTGTGTCGCTTCTTGTTTTCATCAGTTCGGCTTTTATTTGTCGTGTTTTTGAGTAAACATGCATGCAGCTTTAAAGGAAACCAGCAGTAATGTTCCAACACATTTTATTGTTCAGAATATTTGAATATAAAAGATACCTACTGTAGTTCTCTTTTATTTGTATTCAAATCAACTCAGAAATTTTCCCGTCAAAACTTATATACGGTTCTGAGAAAAAAAGCATACTGACCGGTCGGTCAATATCAGGGCGCTTATATAGGTGCGTATATAAGCGCCCTGGTCAATATCGTAAAATCCCGACCGCTCGGGAACCAATCAGCATGGGTCCTTTTGGTACGGACCTTTGTACGGTCCGGGAAACAACCCCAGCCATATAATAATAAGGGCATACATGAAAATTGATTAATTAATGTCTTTTGAAGGTCCGATTACAATTATGGGACACGGCAGGTCAAGAACGTTTCCGAAGCTTAATCCCGAGTTACATAAGAGATTCTACTGTAGCAGTTGTTGTTTATGACATAACAAGTGAGTATTACTATTTATGGTCAGTTTCAGCTTGCTTTTGAAATTCGTTTGTCAACATTCGTTGGAAGGTTGGGAACTTGGTACAGAAGTTCGCCGTTGTGAAGTTCGTCATGAAGTTCGAATTTAATAAGCTTTGAATTGAATTCCTTTGGTAAAATCACGGAGAAGAAGATTATTTGTTGTATAGAATATAATAATAGATACTTGGTTAAGCAGAAACAAATTGCCGACTTAAATTTGTATCTACCTCGCAACGTAGTTCGGAACATTGCAACGTAAGTTCGGAATGTTCATTTCAGTTATACGTATCGGATTTCAAAAGCAAGCTGAAACGGACTATAATATACATCTGTTAATCTTATGGCAAAAGAACTATGTCTTGACAACTTCCTCTTTATTTTGGTGTGCACTACTGCGACTGTATGGCAGTTTTTAGAAAAAATCACCAAAGGAAACTGGGGTTATTTGGGCAGTTAGTTTCCACTGAGCTTACTACTGTGCCCAGTATTACGGTAATTCTTTTGTAGGACATGATTGTGTTTTATGAATCTTAGATGCACATCTATTCTATTCGGCATTGCACTGATCTGTTTTAATTCATTAAAAGCACAGATGTTGTGTGCTGTTAGCACGTTGCGGCATTGCCTCTCACAGTTGATGTCTGAAGTTACGCCCGATTAGACGGGTTAGTTCCGTTAGTAGTTGAATACATGATCCCCTTGGTAATAGCTACGTCAGACCTGGAAAGGTTAGTTCCCTTCTCAAACGTTCCTCAAAAATGAACTCGTCGAGTTCCATGCTGCATTTCCTAATTTCTGTGTTCTTGACTACACAATTAAGGACTATATCCTTGAATAAGGTTTCAGACTACATAAATATATTCTTCAATCTTCACAAATAGTTTTTCAGGTGTCGAGAAACATTCTCAAAATTTGAAACTGGACTATTTTATTTGGAACACCCTTTGACTAGGAGAACAAAATAATCGCTAAAGGATATTAGAATTGAGGAACACAATCTCTAAAGACAGATATAACTGAATATGATTCATTAAAATGTTCTTAAACTTGTACAGTACGTGTATGTAAAGAATAAAGAGTGTTCCTATGTCAAGCTCAGTGGCGGACACTAGGGGATGCGAGGGGGCATGGCCGCACCCCCAATAATTTATAAATTAAAATTTCAAGCTTTTCAAGCTCATTAGCTTAGTAACTAAATGGTAACATTTTTTTACAATCGTGATATAAAGCGGGACTGGTTTCACATATCAAAATATCGCTCCGCAACTGTTTCAAATCGAAAATAACAACAAACCAGCTGAACCAATGCATTTTCGGCTTTTAGTGATTCATACTTTTAGTTAATGACGTGCCGTTACACAGCAGAGCTTATCAAAACATCAAAAGCTCAAATTCAGAGTTTCACACGTCGTGCCACAGTTGAACTTATTGAAATGCTAGTAAATTAAAATGCATAGTCAACTAAGTCCGCAAACTCAACTTCAAGTATTGTATCCGTATATTAAAACAGCAAAGAACGGTGTACCAGCAAAGAATGGCGTTGCAACATCAACGGAACTGTGTGCAAGCATAGTGAAATTTCAGGTCAATTTCAAAAAAAAACTTGAAGAAAGCTATTTCCTGGCATTAGATATTAGATCGAGCCACTAAGATTAAGCTTGAGTAAGCTACTTCTATAGGTAATTAGAGCCTTCAAATAACTTATAATTTTCACATTTTATGTACTGTTTAATAAACGAGCAGGAGTGTTTTATTAGATATAAAGACACGAGGCGAAGCCGAGTGTTTTATATCTGATAAAACACGAACTGCGAGTTTATTGAACGGCTTCAAAAACGAACCACTTGGTAAGTTCATTGGCGTAGTAAGTTTGAAAAATAACTTTGTCTAAGCCGAGAAAATCAAAGCTAAAGTTTATGTAAATCAGGAGGTATCTTATCACATATAAAGACACGATACGGTCATGATTTTCTTTTGTGTTTTCTTCATGAATTATTAATGAGTGTTTGATATTGTCAAATATAATCGCTTGAAAATCTACATGTTCAGGCTACGTTTATACACGGTACCAGACGAATTCGAGACCGGTTCCGAATTCGTCCGGTACCGTGTAAACGGGGTCTTAGTGTTCTGGACGAAATACACCTACACGCTTCCTTCGAATCAATTTGGTTTGATAATCGCAACGATATATAACTTTTTTCGCTAACTCATTATTCACATGTGACGTCAAAATATTTAATTTGTATATCAAACAAACTGAATATCTCAAGAACGAAGCAAAGAAACGAAAAACTGGAAAAGTTGTTTCGAATAAGACAGACTTAATTTTCGTTTCGTAGGCACTTTAATTAGAGCTGCTCCCAATTAACTTTAATTAGAGCTGCTCCCAATTAATCGATTATTTTTTCGGGTTTTTTCCGCAATCGATTATACTTAACAATAGTTGGATCATCTATAACAACAATTAACTTATTTACATCGACTCCCAACCCCAAATCCCTGCTGATGAGACCACCAGAGGGTCGAAACGCGTCCAGGGTTGTGTCCTAAGATCCCGATTGCACTATACTATACGTTACATATCTCTTATTCTTTAATCCTTCTGTTTTTACATGGTTCTCAAGCAATATTTTTACACTGCCTGTCCAACAGCGTGGTCCGCGTCACATTTCATACGCAACATAGCCGGAGGCTAATTGCGCTTTTTATTCAAATTCCCCTTTACCTCTCCGTCGTTCATCAACTTTACACGACTAAAACTCCAATGTGGTTCTCATTATAACTACACTTATCAAATTCATTAATAATTCATGACGAAAATTCAAAAGAAATGAATGTTTAATCAGCATCTTTAAATACGGATAAAACATTGATTAATAAAACATCAATGTTTTATAAAGTTAATAGGCACTAGTGGCTCAAATTCAGCTTTTTCTGAGTTAAAATGATCTTATTTAACCTTTTCTACGACTCTTAAACAAAGTGTTCATCATTTACGCTTACAATTTGATAAGTAAGTTAAAATATTCGCGTCCGATCTTTATGGGCATCTACAATGGCTCGCCTTCGGCTCGCCATTGTAAATGCCCATAAAGATCAGCCGCTCATATTTTAACTATTACTTAAACCTATAAAAAATGTAATCAATACGATTAATCGATATTAATCGATTGTTGACAACGATTAATCGATTACGAAAATGAACCGATGGGAGCAGCTCTAACTTTAATACAGTAGATATTTAGGAGACTTTGTGTCCTGGGAATAGACGAACTTAACCAGTGATACACCAGTGCTTGTAAAAAGGGGAACTGTATAAATATTAAATAAAATGAACCTGTGTATTTGTTTTAGATTATAACTCTTTTCAACAGACCAATAAGTGGATTGATGACGTCAGAACAGAAAGAGGGAATGATGTGATAATAATGCTAGTTGGAAACAAAACCGATCTTTCAGATAAAAGGTACAGTATCCATGATCCTGAGCATGGTGAGGAAATTTTAAAAAGAATTGCCGTGTACGCACGGTTGTTGGAAAATGAAGAGTGTTGTGGCATTTTAAAGGATAAAAGGATAAAGGGGCTAATCATCCTTACTTGAAGCCAGCGGCTGAATTGCGAAGGACGCAGATCAACGAGTGGCCGTATCGAGGCATATCAAAGGCGCTCCAGGCAGCCGCCATATGACACAGTTCAGACCACGGATCACAGCTAAGATGTTAGGTGTTGATTTTATGGAGGGAGGAAAACCGGAGAACCCGGCGAAAAACCCTCTACTCACATGAGTTCCAAGCCCAACAACGGGGTCATTTCCAAGCGGTCACCCATCCAAGTACTAACCCCGTCTAACCGGGCTTAACTTTTTGGTGAGAGGCAGCGCGCTAATAGCACACCCCACCCGTGCTCTCCCGTGCTTTATTTGTAGAAATACCATGTTCACTCTATTCTATCAGTATGAATGTGTCACTTTGCATCTAACTTCAATTGTTTAGACAAGTTACAAGTGAGGAGGGTGAAAGAAAATCTAAAGAACTCAATGTGATGTTTATCGAAACGAGTGCCAAAGCTGGATATAATGTAAAACAGGTAAAAAATATTCTGTATGGATTTACATATAATTTACATAGAGACGTTAGTTTAGGTATGAAGCGAAAATGAAGTCTGTCTTATCTGAAAGAACGTTTACAATAACATCAGTAGCCCAATGCCAATATGCCATCAGTAACATCTTTTGCAGGGTTTTTTCTTGGTTTCGTTTTGGGGATGTTTTTTAGTTTGTTTGATATGCAAATTAAACGTCTTGACGTCACATGTGCATAATAAATTATCGAAAAAGGTTAAAAATCTTTGCTATAATCACTTAAAAATCCACATTTTTGCTGTTTTGGGAAAAACGCGCCCAACTTAGATAACCCAGTGAGCTGTATATATAGGAGTGATATATCTTTGTGCCAATCTTGTTCCCAGAGCCCGCGATCCTTTTGGGCCTGAAGTACGTATAGTTCCAGTCTTCTACGCGGTCTGGTCAAGTCTGATCTAGTCAAAAGACCGCGTAGAAGACTGAAACTATACGTACTTTAGGTCTACATGGCCGCCATGTTTGACTTCAATCTTTGCCCGGTGAATGAACAACATATATCACTCCAGTTATATATATAGAGCTCACTGAGATAATCTTCTTCGATAAGTCATTATGGGCATGTGACGTCAAGATGTTTAAGTTGCATTTCAACTGCTGTCAACTACTGCATGCATGGTCAGTTATAATGACCTCCGAGCTGCTTGTCTTGTCTGTCAAACTGGCGTTGTTTGCCATTTCTGGCCGGACAACTGTCCGATGACCGGTCGTTATTTTGTGCCATGCACATTTTTTGTTCTCTTTCCAAGAGTGTCTTCGCTAATTAAGTTGCATGAGATCAGACAGAGGGTCTTGCATGAGACGAAGTGGTAGCCCCACTCCAGATTCTGCGACGGTCATTTACTTCTCATGCACAGGATACTATTACTCGAATTTGAACATTGTTTTCACTATACATGTCGTTTCGAAAGTTGCAATATTTTGTATATATTAGAGCATAGTCAATCGAGATATGGTCTGGAAACTCGGCAAACTTCAAAGCGCCTATAATGAGCTGTGATTATATGTTGAACCGTACCTTACACCGTGCACATCCTTTGTTTTAGGTTTATTAATATTTCAATAGCACGGTTGAGTGATTGAACTGAAACGTTGCTATTGGATAATTCGTTCATTATACTAAAATACAATGTGTTCAGTGACCGTGCACCGTGTACCGTGTACAAAAATGCATAAAGGCGAACAAAAAGATAGAACAAAGACTTTAGCTGAGTTTCCAGACCATATCTCGATTGACTATGATTAGAGGTGTGCGTTGGATCGGATTGACCTCTTATAATCCGAGGGTTTGTCTAAACTGTCAATCCGAATCCGATCCGATCCGAAGCCAAAAAATCGTAGTCCGATCCGAAAACAGCTGCTCAAATCCAATCCGAACTGATTCGAAAAAAATTATAACGGCGGATATATATGTTGCAATAGTTGCGCGAACTTTCCAAAAAGAACTATATTTAAGAAAACTAATATACAATAATTATCTTATGCAATAATATAACCTATAATCTTGTGCAATGTGCATACAACTAGTGAATTTGTTAATTTTGTGCGAAAAACAATGACGAAAGTGAATCTGATGCGGGTAAAAAAGTACAAAATCCGATCCGATAAAAAAAGAACAAAATCCAATCCGATCCGAACGTATAAAAGTTTAGTCCGAATCCGATCGGATTCGGATCGGATTCGCACACCTAGTATATATGTTAACAGGGCATATAACAAAAGTCAAAAAAATTTGGGACGTAAGTTTACCAAGGGGCAGTGGGAAGGAGGACGCATGTTTCTCTGATGATGATTCTGCAATCAATATCATGCAGTGTATGTTTAGTTGAGATTTGGAATATTTATTTTATTCTAGCTTTTCAGAAGAGTTGCCGCAGCCCTACCAGGTATGGAAAACACAGCGGAGAAACCAAATAAGGACATGGTGGAAGTTAAACTAAAAGACACGCCCCAAGAGAACGCACAACAAGAAGGAGGGTGCTGGTGCTAGTTGCCGCATAAAGACAGCAATTTTATTCCTCGTATCAGAAGAATTCTGTAACATTTTCGACATAAACTGTAAACTTATGAAAATCTTACAGAGGCTGTTCAGCTTGGAAAGCTGTCCCGTGTATGTGATTTTCTATTATAAATGCTCGTAAAAGAGAAAATAACATATTTCAATAAAACATATTTAGTATTGCCCTATAGGTAAACTGTTCTTACACAAAAGTAGTTACAGTACAGGGGTGTTGTTAGCCATCTTTGGTTGAAGTATCTGAAGTTTCTCTAATTTGACCGAATCTTGTGTTTTCATGGAAAGGTACATCGTTTTGTTTAACCATGTTGTGATTACTGATGAGAAGAGATTCATTCTTACAGACCAAAATTTGCCTAAATTTAACCTGCAATGTAGCATGCAATGTGTCCTGGAGCTTATCTTAAGGTCAGAACAATTTCATTTTCTGTTTCTCAGATTTTCTTTTTCTTTGTGACAGTGACCTGACCGGCCAGTTTATGAATAAAAAACAAATTATATTAGAGGCTTATTAATATTAACCGCGGTGCGAGGTCTGTACGGGAAAGTATTTGCCTGAGGTTTTCGTACAGACCGAGCGACGAAGGAGCGAGGTTTGTGCGAGAAAAACCGATGGCAAATACTTTCCCGTACAGACCGAGAAAACGAGGTTAATAAGCCTTTTATTATATGCATGCTTTGGGTTTGTTTTCTTATCTGTTTTTAGTTTTACGTTTGTCTTGACCAGATGTCGCTGTTCACCTTTATAACTATAGTTCTTAATTTTGAGTTTGTTCGTTTCGCTTCATGCATGTTTACACCTGTTAGGCTTTTATTTTTCGCGCTTTTAAGTTTTTATAAAAAGAAACACTAATGTTTCAGGACGTATTATTCAAAATGTTCCAACGAATATATCTAATTCGCTTTTATTACTCGAGCTACTGTGGTAGTCGAGTCTAGGTTTCGGCTCTGTTATTATTATTTTGTGTATATGTGTGTCGACAAACGTCACTTCTGACGTCACATTTCCCAAAATCCTTTATAATATACACTCTGTATATAATCACAGTTATCGAATCTAATATTCTTGCCAAATATTCTCGCCTGCATGGTGTACAATGTGCATGTAGAAGCGAGAGCGCTTATAAATAATATGTGTCTGTAGCGAAATGACCGGTAAAGTTCTACAGAAAACAAAAACGGCTACAAAATAGTTAGAATGGAAATTATTAATGGTAAGATTGTTGAAAAGAAGATTTTGTTCAGACCATGCATGCACTATTAAATGGGGCACTATACCGTACGTCAGAGACCGTACGTATAAAATTAGGGGAGATACTTGTCAGTACACTCCTTGTAAGCTTATGTAAAGACAAGAAAGGGACGCAATAGTTTTACGAGTCACAATTTGACTACATTTGTTTTCATTCTGAGGTAGATAAAGATTGGCTTATCAAGACGATAAAACAGTTGGTTACAATGTAAATTTTGTCAAATCCCTGGAATCCAGATACAAATGCTCTATTCGTTCGTTGGCTCAGTTCGAAATCCGTTTCAAACGGAATGTGGACATCGATTCTGCGAAGGCTGTATCAAATAGACAACATTATACACTTAATGTCTGCTCCCGAGGGAAACAGTTAGGGCCTGTTTATATGGAGCCGAGTTACCCGGCTAGCCGAGTTACTCGGCAAACCGAGTTACCCGCCATGTATAGAAATTCAAAGCTATATATCCCAGCAGAGTGTTTATATGAGACAGGCGGGTAACTCGGCCAGCCGAGATCCTGGCAAAACAGCCGAGGTCTCGGCATGCCGGGATGAAAATATTCCCATATAAACACTCTCTTGTTCTAAGATTTTGGGTGAAGGAAAATTCGAGGAGGACTTTGAAGATATTTATAATAAATAAAATGTCTGTTTACTTTGTTATAGTTTGGTATTTCAACCATTTCGTTAATTACTCTCTTTATTCAGCACAGACCATAATCACACCACCGTGATCACACTGAGGTTAATCACTTAATCGGGTGACTGTAATTGAATCTCTTGCTTGTATCATTTCATATTCCACTTGCTAAGAATCGCTAAGCTTCCCCTCTAACCTGCGTGATAAGACGATAGTCATGAGGTTGACAAAATATCAAACGCTTTTTTGCCTATAGCTCCGCAGCTTTCCCGCCTACGTTTAAACCCATGAAGGCAAGGTTTTACTAAATTAGGGATCGAGTTCTAGAAAGCTAGCACGGCGACAGGAAACGATATAATATTCTTTCCGGTTGCAAAGTCATCACGAGTCAGCCAGACTGAATAACCGCTACGCGACGAAATAATAATAGTCGGTGGTTGACTATATTAATAGTAAAAGTCACATCAAAACCATTCTACCTTCTGCATGTTAGCTTTATTCAGATGCTTCTCGAAATACTCACGGTTAAGATTTGAATAGGGTATATTATAAGTAATATTGGGCATTTCACTCGATTACCTAGCATGTTCTAAGGATTTTGGGTGAAGGAATATATACATTTTAAGACCAAACCGGGACCCGTTGCGAAAAATGCAACTACACAGGCCGGCCTTCCGGCAGGAATTGAACCCACGACCTTGCGATTCTAGTGCAATGCTCTGAGCCACGGAGGGCGTTGCCGAGAGCTTGATCGCGAGTTCTGTATATAATAAGGTGGTAATGCCAGGAGAGAATTGGGTATATTATGAGTAATATTGGGCATTTCACTCGATTACATAGCATGTTCTAAGGATTTTGGGTGAAGGAAAATTCGAGTGTAGAATATATACATTTTAAGACCAAACCGGGACCAGTTGCGAAAAATGCAACTACATGCACAGGCCTTCAGGCACCCAAAATCCTTAGGACATGCTATGTAATCGAGTGAAATGCCCAATATTACTCATAACCACTCTCTTGCCGGGTAACTCGGCTAGCCGAGTTGAATTCGTCACAACAGCTCACGCGCCACTTATGGAAACTACTCATGGAATGTGAAACCATTATAATGCGTGGGCGGCTTTGCCGAGTAACTCGTCTCATATAAACACTCATCTTTTTTCAACTCGGCTTGCCGGGTAACTCGCCTTGCCGGGTAACTCGGCTCCATATAAACAGGCCCTTAGTTTTGTTTTCCTGAGAGTCTAAAATGTTTCCCGAGACGAAATCGAGGAAACATCGAGAGTTTTGCTGAATAATTTCGACGTTTATCGAGGGAAAGTACACAATTGCAAAAGACAAACTGAAAGACTTACCAAACAAATATGAGTCCTAGAACAAAAGAACAGCAATACATTTCTCCAGTTAATCTTCACACGTGCTTTGAAGACCTATAAATGATCTTTTTTGTACCAAAATCTTTTTTGTACCAAAATCTGTTTTCCCGCTCTTTTTTTCAGGACGAGCTCGGACGTCGCGCATGCGCTAAACGTTTGGCAGCGGTGTTGCCTCCCCCTCCCCCTCCCCCTCCCCCTCCCCCTCCCCCTCCCCCTCCCCCTCCCCCTCCCCCTCCCCCTCCCGGTCATTACGGTCAGTCCTTATGTAGGAACAAACTGCGTGGTTATTCACCAATACCTTCTTTGCCAAATACGGTATACAAACATTATCTATATATGTCAATAACGTACTACGTAAAACTAATGATCTGGAAACCTACTTACAAGAATGCGGATACAAACCCACGCTAGAGATTAAACATTTTAGCACCTTAGTAAAGTTATAAGTTATAGCAACCGCTACAAGTGGAGTTACACGGGCAAACTGGCACCCTGCCACTAAAAGATCACGTTGTTTCACTATAGTTTCCGCTTTGAGATATTGAAGACTTTTCCTGGCGCTCTGGCAGCCAGAGGTAATTTTACGCTGGCAACTGGCGCTCTGGCAAAAAATGAACAATGAAGCATAAAACTAAAACAATGAACAATGAACAATGAAGCATGTAATATATTCTTGGGTTTCACCCACGTGACCGCGACAGCCATATAGATTGCTAAAACAATAGGAAATTTGTGAATAAGAACAGAGCTAAATCCCAATGGGATTCATTTAGGACACAAATATGCCGCCGTTTTATTGTTTTGGGGCACAAATATGGCCGCCGTGACGTCACGTGAAAGCCACCAATAATATGTGTCACGTTGATGATTGTGATGATCAATAATAGATCATTTGTGATGCACTCTGTGCAGCTGTCCTCTGCTTGAACGCCTGACCAAGCATCTTATACATATTATTACTACAAAGAAATATATTTTTAAATATAAATAAAATAACGTAGAGAAAAACTATGACATAGTACTAAAACACCTATAGGTGACTATATGTTTATTTACAACAATGACAAGCAAATTGTTCTAAATGTTCTACATGAAAATTAAGTTGGAAGAAGAAATGTTTAATTTGAGATCTCATGACGGATCATTGCGAAAGGCCTTGACCTTTGATAACTTGCCAAGTGCGGCATAAGAGCGACGTTTGAATCAATTAAGAGCGGCCGGCAGATTGTATTTGGAGCGACTCCGCCTTCAAACGTCGAACTTCTCATGTGCCGAACAGCTAGGGGGCGCAACTAGAAAATTTCGAGGTTGAACGCAAAAAAAGGGCAAAGTCGTTCAGTATTTTAAACAATTTGCAGTGCCGTAGCAAGATGTCAAAAAGTAGGGGGGCAGTAGTGGCAATTATTGACCGCATTTGTAGGGGGGTCTGGGGGTCCTCCACCGGAAATTTTTGAAATCTAGAAGAACCTCGGAAACACCATTTCCAGCAATTTGAGCGAACTTTTTCATCTAATTCTACAGCGAGTATAGTTCAAATTTTACTGTAAAGACGAAGAAATTATCACACCATGCAACATACCCTACATGATGCCAAAATCCAGCTCTATCTCTATGATTGGTTCAGGGAATTGAAGCCTCGACAGACGACACTTCACAAAAGTGAACATATTTTGGGGGTTGCGTTGCACCGTTTGAGATTTTGAGTCGCTTAATTAATCTTTCAATAATTAAATACCTATACATTACTGAATAATAGCTTCTAATTCTTCTAAGATGCCTCTGCCCTCGGACACATGAAAAGTTCGACATTTGGTCTTTGCCATATTTTGCATAAATTTAAATTCAGGTTATCAAAACAGGCAAAGAACTTTATCTGCGAAAAATTTGGGGCACTGATTAATTTGGGATACTAGCTAGATATCTTCGTTATGCTTCTTCGAGAACACTCAACAACCACTATTGTATTGCGTACTACAACAGACGATTAATTATCTGTTTATCTAATGTCTAACCGCAGGGGTTAAAAAGGAAGGACAGGGGTTGCAAACCACCCCCCCCCCCACACCCCCCCCCCCCCCCCACGCCCCTAGTTGCGCCCCTGCCGAACCTAATGCATAAATGATTTTACCTTAAAATTCGGGCTGAACAAGAACTGAGCATGTGCAGAGGTAAGAGAATACGGAAGAAACGTAGGACAAACGCTTTATATGAAATTTCCAACAACACACGTACATAGTAGAATACATGGCGGACTTGAAAGTGAAACCAAACAAAATATATATATATATATATACAAATCGAAACAGCAAGGCCAATATGAAATATCTAGCTTTGGCCCCACCATATTTCGACTTGTATCAGTACTAACATAACTTTTACATGTGAAAAAGAGGGATATTTAACATTAGAAAGTACTGTAGAAACTAGGCTGTCCCCCCCCCCCCCCCCCCTCTTTGAAATTACTTGTGATGACGTTGCACGTGACCGTGAGTCTGTGAGTGGTCTGTGATCATATGACGTACACAATGGACCCGTTTGGACTTTGCTCCGGCCTTTGATCAATCGTACTCGTATTTTGACATGAATCCCAAAGAAAGATAATTTCGATATTTGAATAAGTACCTGGCTTGGCGAGAACGATGATTCTCGAATTGGTTGAAAAACCAATCCTGTACTTTCTGAACTTGGTTGCGTCGATCTGGGGGCTAATTTCCTTCATTCCCTGGTCTATATTGAATGGCGGGAAACAACGCAACGACAAGATTCAAGCTAGACCGACGGTATCGAGGGACCCGAGTTCGCCTCACAGATGTGTTGAACATTATCAAAATATTTTGACGACTCCTTACAAAGGTATATACACGTTGGACAAGCTATTCAGGTAAGGAAATACTCGATAATAAAATACGAAGTCCTTTGACGCCAGTGATGCCATCATGTGACATGCAGCCTTTGGCACAACTTGCGATATGTATGTGTTAATTTAGTTTGTAAAGGACTCGTATTTCTGGTGGTGTTAATAATGTAGGATTGTTGTACAGTGCGAATCTTGTACAATACAAACCGATCTTATATTTTACCTACAGTTTTTCAACCGGTTACTAGGATTTTCTTAATCTTCTGATTGTGGTTTTTTAGTGCAGGTGTTCAGAAATGGGCTTGCGTCCGGCGCTGGCTCACATCAATTCTCACTTCCAAATATAGCCGCAATAGCCTCTAATTTTGTCTTCTTTTATATCTCAACGAAAATACATCATTAAGGATCGTCCTTTGTCTTATTTATAGCCATTTGTTATTTGGATATATCTACGTTTAAAGAACTTCAAATAGTACGACAACAAGTTTAATATTTAGGCTATGTTTAAGAACCGCGCCGCGGGTGTGGAATTCATCGAATACTTTACAATCTTTATTGGTGAAAATACTAAACTTGGTCAACTAGTATTAAAAGCCGGGTTTCCATATGATGGGTTTTACCCAATTGCCCAAATCCCTCCAATCAGATTGAGTATATCCAAGATGATTCAATCTGATTGGACATATTCAGGCAATTGGGATTATTTTATGAAAGTTAACAATTTAATCATATTTTTTTTAAATTTATAAGTTTTTCCATTTTTCCAATATTGTCTTTAAAAGGCCTGGCCAAACGCTTTCAACATTTCATGCAACATCGTTCAACATTGTTGAATGCATGTTGAACGAAAATTTGAACATGTTCAAATTTTGTTCAACATCATTCAACACCTTTCAACAACCTTCAACATCATTCAACAGGGTGGCCAAACGCTTTCAACATGTTGAATCACTGTTGAATTCAACAATGTGATTCAACGTGTTGAATGATGTTGAATGAAATGTTGAAAGTGTTTGGCCAAGACAAATGCAGTTGTATGACCTGATTGACTGACTATATGGTATTTTTATCCCATATTGATAATTGTTGCCTGAGCTGACCAAAAAACAGCCCTAGGCTTATGTTGGTTTTTTTTACTTGATCTGCCTGACACCAAGCCATTTTACTCATCAAAGGGAGGACCCTCAGACATCCTAGGCACCAATGGGTTAACAAGAAGCAGTAAGATCCACTTCTTCATCTTCATTTTTTATGCTAAATCACAGATAATCATACAATACCACCATCTCATTCTCATTGTGTTGTACAAAATTGTTGTGATAATTAAGCTAATTACAACATTGGAATATCCACTCATTTACTTCAAGTCCCTACAAATTTGGGTTAAGTTTGTCAAAACACATTGTGGAAACTTAATTACCCCTTCTTACTCCACCTAATTAATGCCAAGTGATTACTTGTCAAAGAGAAAACTCTCAGACATCCTACACAGGCCTTACCCAGAGATCCACTCAATCGAGCCTGCATGCTTAGCAAGTGCATCAAAATATGTATGGCACACCTTTGATCACGCACATGCATTTAATAAATACTGTATTCTAATTTGGCATTTCTTACAAAAGAGTTCCCACTTTAAGTAAGTGTAGTTGACTTACAGCAGGTGTTAAAGAAACAACAAAAGGCAAAAGTACTTAGTCTGTGAAGCAATAAAATGGCATGCAGTGGCACCATAGTTAGATTTAGTAGGTGCATGAAAATGAGCACCTTGAGTCTCTGAGGAGTGCTTTTTATAGAGCTGTCTGTTTTACTTCAGGCAAAGCCTGCCTACACAGGGTTCTGCCCACAGTGGGTGGTGCAGGGTGGCGGCGGCACTCGAAATATGCAATAAGAAAACCCCATGTGTTGTATTTTTTATATATATTTTAATTAATATACATCATTTTGTCCTTGGTGAATTTTTTTTTTATTGAAACAATAATATTTGGTGAAATTCAGCACCACAACGCACACAATATTAGCTACCAGACTTGTGATTTGGTGAAATACGATATTCCTTCAAAGCCAGATTGGATTGTCTGATACTTGGGTAAGGCTCTAATCACTTCGCACTTTGTTTATTAATGCCTGTAAGATAATACACCAGCATTGATAGTCGTAGAACATACGCAGGAAACCTTGTCCTAGCTTTACATAGAGAATTCGTCATGCTGTATATTCTAGCATGCCCTCGCATGTATATTAATATATAATAAATAAGTACTTACCGGTAATACTTAATAGCAATATTTAGTCTGACAAAATTGTGAGACACATGATGTAAAGGATTATGAATTTCACTTCCTCACATTTGGAAAATATCATTTTCAGATTACTAATTTTCACATATTTTCAGGGGGTTGAGCCCAGTGGCAGACACTTGATGAAATATTCGGGGAGCGAGTGGTGGGGTGCGGGGGCATGTCCCCCGGAAAATTTTTAAAATTTGGATCTCTGAAATGGCATTTGCAGCATTCTGAGAACACATTTTGTAAAAAATTTTAGGTTTTCAAAACACTATTTTAATGGTGCATTTTGTTATAAATCACATGCTAAGCATAAAAAAACAACATTTCAGAGAAAATATTTTGCGAAGCAAAATTCAAATGACAATGGAAAAATGCGAAGCATCAAGCATGTTGTAACTTGTAAGAAATTTCTTTATCCAAACTTACTTCATAACACTTATTTTGTGGGATTGGAATACTTTCGCTTGTTTTTATTAAAACACGCCATTTTGCTGCTGTTGTTATTGTAATAACTAATAAGTAGTGCTTCCACTTCTTGAAATGAAAACTTTCTTGTGCTTCCACTTTTCAAAATGAAAGCTTCAGCTAAAATTATTGGGGGGGGGGGTGATTGCCCCCCTCACCCCCCCCTAGTGTCCACCACTGGTTGAGCCCCCGGGCCTGTAGGTACCCAGCACTCAAGAACCCTGCTACAGTGTGATTGAGGTTGGACTGCAGTGCAACAATGGTCATAATAATATGGTTGAATCCCAGTTAAGTTAACTGGTTAGCCCTTTAACTCCCACCATCTCAGGAGGTTTTCCCTTGATGAGTTAAACTGATCATCTGGCATTAGACAGATCAGTAAAAAATAAAAAGTGCCAAATGGCACTGACGGGAATGAAAGTTGTGGTTCAATTTAGGTTCAAACTATTTTCAACCTGAAGATCAACAAATTTTGTACACTTTTGGATGAGAAACTTATCCAGTATAAATGATCTGATAAGTGATAGAAATATACCCTATAAATATGATTTACATACAGTACATATGTATGTCTAAGTGCACTATTCAGTGAAATTCTAAATATACTTTAGATGGAGATGAATTGACATTTTGAAAATGGAATGTTGGTCTTGTGTATTAGTGCATGTCTAGCTTACTTTTATCTTTGAAAAGTTTTGGAATTATGTAAGCAAGTGAAAAAAGACCCCTTCTTTACTCTGTCTGATGCCAGATGATTTTTCTTGTCAAAGGGGGAACCCTCAGATATCCCAGGCAGCAATGGATTAACAAGCTAGTCTTAACCAATTCCTGCCTGAGCCATGTCTAACGCCAGACAATTTTACTTGTCAAAGGGAGAACCTTCAGACATCCCAGACCATCAGTAAATTGAAACTGGTTTGCATATAGTGTACCATATATTTGCATGAACAGTATGTATGATATTTTTTCTTGACTCTCTCTTATTGGTAACTGCAGCCCCATTGTTTCGATATTAGCCATTTTGGAATTGTGGTAGAGACCTGGGGATGGCAAGGTTGACAATGCATCATGGAACTGTTTGGGATTGGTTCTTTGTTCACGTCCCTCAAAACAGCCCCATGATGCATTGTCAACCTCACTATCCCCCAGGTCTCTAGTGCAATTCCGAAATGGCTAATACTGTAGTGGTATATTATAGTTTTTGTTAACCTAACCATGCAATTAACCTGCCACTTTCAAAGGATCCACAAATCCGGCAAAAATTTCAACTGAAATCTGCACTCGTTTTTAGGACCATATTCATTGATTTATAAACCTGTTCAACCCAGCCCTCTCCCCCCAGTGAAACTAAAGCCTAATTTATAGGATAATAAAACAAACAGTTTAATATTTTTTGCATATCTTAATCCTCAAATTTATTTTGTTATATTAATGTTGGTAGAAAAGTTATGAACTTTAACCCTTTCATGCTTTCCCAGATGACCCAAAAATTCACCAGAAGAAAGTTCTTAATTAAGATGACTTGATAGGAAAAGCTATAAACAATCACATATTCAGATTTCCCCTTTGTTCTAGTTCCTTGTACGGCCAGGCCTTGCCCCCATACGTATGGCACGCGTTTGATCGCGCGCTTGCGCAGGGGCGGATCTAGAAATTTTTACACCTTAGTCAAATTTTTTGTGGGTGCCCGCTGGAAAATTTTTGAAATTTGGGTCTCCTCTGAAACGGCATTTCCCGCACTCTATCTGCACTTTTGAGAGCAATTAAAACATGTTATTAATGGCGCCTTGTGTCGCAATGTAATGATGCACATTGCTAGGTCCGCGTCGTCATTTGATACGCTAGGTAGCCTAAGGCTAATTCATTCGCGCTTTGTTATTCAAATCTCCGTCGACAATTTACTCCCTTACATCTGTAATTACGCTACTTTAACGCCAGTGTGGTTCTCATTAGCTACTCTAAAACTTGTAAATTACGACTGTTTACCGAGTTCAAATGAGCACAAAGATATTACACAAATACAGGGAAAACCCTAACTTGCGTACTCGTAGCAGGACGTGTTTTGAAATATTTGAAACCAAAACCCTGAATAAATTTAACAATTCTAACAAAGATTTAGCAATCTTTTATATCGCAGAACGACCATAATCACGGGAATAATGAACCATGTTGTCAGATATTTCACGTATCTCAAGCTGCATTTCGAAAGCGCAATAAAACAGCTGTCAACTTGTACTTTCGATGAACTTTTATAGCAGATAAATTGAGAAACATTTTCGCGCTCCGAGACCAGTGATCATAACATCAAGAATTGAAAGCAATACAGCACTATTGCTTCGGACAGCTTTATGAACGTCAATGAATATATGAAATATATTTTAAGTTAAACTTGCCTTGGACTTAATGAACGATATATAGGAGGCATGTTCAGATCTTCTTGTTCGGCCTTCATGTTGCGGTACTAACGTAGGCAGTCTCCGTACCGATATGCGATATCTCGATGTAGGTATAGAGTCTCACCAATCTCGAGGAAATGTTCTTCTTTACCGAGAACTCCAAGAGCACTGCCGATTGCATGAAATCGTTGCATATTTGTCGCAATAACACCTTGTTGTTGCTTTCTAAAACGGATTGCGCACGATCAAACATGCTTGTATAGAAGCCATGATCGAGGCGAACAGATCGCACACTTGGCGGCTGGCAAGTTAGGCAGGCAGTCAAGGTTCTGCATAGCCAATCAGATTGCCCAATTTGAGGTAAATCAGTCAAGATTTAGAGCAAGCCGTGTTCAACCAATGAGAATGGCTAAATCGGGTCAAATAAGTCAAAATGGCTGCCAGATGCGGCAAACCAATCAGTGCTCAGAATTTACCTAGTTTTGACGAATCAGAGTGACTAAATCGGGGTAAATAAGTCGAAACGGCTGCCAAATTCGGCAAACCTAATCATTGCTCCAGGGCGTATAAATTACGTCCGCGCACCTTTCCGCAAATGGTCCTGGTGACGAATTAGATTTTACACGATTGTTCTCGCTGCTATTACGTCGTTTTTAACCGGACTTTTTTTTGCAATCGCTATTTTATTTTTACCTTAGTCGTCTGACTTAACTTCTGACTAACGTTAGATCCGCCCCTGTTGCGTTTAGTAATACGGTACTGTATTCTAATTTGGCATTTAGTACAAAAGAGTTTGCACTTTAAGCATAGTTGACGTACAGCAGGTATTAAATAAACAATGAAAGATAAAAGTACTTAGTCTGTGAAGCAATATAGCGGCACTGAACACCGCTGCCAAACGTTTTGCGCATGCGCGACGTCCGAGCTCGTCCTCAGAAAAAGAGCGGGAAAATACTGAAATATTTGGACTGGTCCGAGAGTCCGACACAAAAGTTAAAATTATAAGTATACTACCGAAAAGATAAGGTATATAATTTGTGCATGGCTTCTTTGTCAATATTGTAACATATTCTGAATTTACCCCTTCGTAATTTTCTTTACCCTTTTTTTAAAACACAAATGAATAGTCGAGTCTTACTTAGTCTTCGCTGTCTGGTTGTTGTCGCCACAGCTTCTCTTGATATTTATTCTAGAGAATTCACGCATGCGCAAACTTTTGGCAGCGGTGTTGCGGCACTGTAGTTATATGGCACCTGCTCAGATTTGGTAGGTGCGCAAAAACGAGTGCCTTGGCAGTGCTCTCAATAAGCAAAATGATGGCGCTCTGGGCGTGCGATGGCGTGCGATGCTTTTTCGCATAACTAATGAAGTGTCCCGTTACTATTAAATTTACTATACTGGGAAACAATTTCGACATGTGACTTTGAACTTTTTTACAGATCAAATGCACTATTAATACTGTTAACAATAATATAAAACTAAATGTCCATGAATAAGATTAATCACTTGAAGACTCGTAATAATATTGTCTCTGAGAAAGAAAGCCGTACGTATGAAAACGATTGGACGATATAAATTAGTATTAACTTCCAGTACGGATATACGGTAATAAACTAATCTATTACAAAATAACAGAAAGGATTTCAGTAAAAAATAAACTATATAAGTAAAGTTAAAAACACTGTCAGTCACTCGGTTTCTAAAGAGGATTCACTGCAGGTGCAGCTTTCGTCACTGTCCGACGACGAGTCTTCAACTTCTAGGTGTGGCACTTCTGTTGTTTGTTGAGGTTGGATAACTTCGTCCAGCTTTCTTTTCCGCCGTTTTTGAAGGTAGACTTCGTAGCGCTCTGTCGATGATTTCTTCACGTTCAGCATCATTCCGTCTGCGTCTGACCACCCAGTTTGACGACAAACTTAAATTCGTAACTTGAGCTTTTAGTGTTGTTTCGCGCGTGCGACTTATACGCCCCGACGGTTTATGGCGTGCGCGTGCGATCGCACGCGTCATATGGAGAGCACTGCTTGGGTCTCCAAGGCGTGCTTTTTATAGAGGCCTGCCCTAGTGTTACTCTTGAGTATTGAAAAGTATTGGCAGTCAAGTTTTCAGGAGGGGAGAAATCTTTGTTGTAGTAAGTTTAGAAATTCTAATTTGCATTAATTAAATTATAGTATATTACAATAAGTGTAATTTGTCGCAATACACAAATGCAATTACTTCAATTTTCGGTTGAGTTTAGACTCGGGAAGTTTTAGTGAAAAGTTTGAATATTGAAACGCATGCGTTACCAGGGGCAATTTGAGATGTTGTCAAGGGTAAATTTAAAAGTTTTGGCAGTGCCTTAAAGGAGCAGTGTCACCATTTGCGCATCTTTTTTGCGCACATAGAAATAACTTTGGGAAATGTTGGAATAGCTCTAAATCGGACAAGAAACCAGAGAAATGAATCAAATGATATTTACCTTTTACGGTATTCCAATGAGAGCAGATGGGCTGCGAAGTCTCTATCGCTACTGACGCTACATGAACCATATCCAGCTACGATTTTAGCATATTTCCATGACTCAAATATAGTCAGTGATAAGTAAATACGTTTGTGCTGACTATTCCAGGCTTTCTGTGAACTATTTGATCCCTCGTATTTTCTCTTTTGGCCTGAATTATTGCGTCTTCCACCATACGCTCCGCCAAGTGCGGCCGCCATCTTGGATCAACAAACTTGAAAACCTACAGGCTGTAGTTTTTCAAGTTGGCGCGTGATTATCGCGTGGGCTTTGCGAGTGACACTGCTCCTTTAATTTCTATTGGTCAAAATGCGTTCAAAATTTCCCATGGGAACGTGTCAAATTGCGAAACGATCAAACTTTTCAATAAAACTTCAGGTCTCTAAGCTCAACCGAAAATCGCAGTATCAGCACTAGTTGACACTAGGGCTATGCAAGGAACTAGAATGAGGCGCAAATGTACACTGCATGACTGCAAAACGTTTTTAAAGGAAAATGTATACTTTTTAAAAACTAGCCATCTTAATGTGACACATTTATTGAAACTACCAAAGATAAATCAGGTTGCCATGGTAACAAATAACAAGTAAACAACACCACTTGGAAACAATATCTCAAACGCAAAAAATATATTACATATCACAAATGGGCAGGTATAACAATTGAACAGAATTATTTTGTCAAGTAGTCCAGTCTGAATGTCAAAAAAATAAAAACTGTTACAGTTTCAGTGGAAACAAAACAAAACAAAACTGTCTACTTCCTGCGTATGAATCTCCACGAAATACATAATACAGTATTCAGTCCAAGAGTAAAATAATTTTATCAAATCCCTTCATGTTAGACTTTTCACAAGTTTGAGTTTACAGTGAGCTCTATATATAACTGGAGTGATATCTGCTGATCATTCACCGGGCAAAGATTGAAGCCAAACATGGCGGACATGTAGCTAGGCCTGAAGTACGCATAGTTCCAGTCTCCTACGTGGTCTTTTGACCAGATCAGACTTGTCCAGACCGCGTAGAAGACTGGAACTATACGTACTTCAGGCCTACATACCCGCAACGCATTGTCCACCACAAAGGTATCACTCCAGTTATATATAGAGCAACACCGCTGCCAAACGTTTAGCGCATGCACGACGTCCGAGCTCGTCCTGAAAAAAAGAGCGGGAAAACACTCAAATATATAGACTGGTCCGGGAGTCAAATTAAAATTATAAGCATACTACCAAAAAGATAAGGTAGGTAATTTGTGCATGGCTTCTTTGTCAATATTGTAACATATTCTGAATTTACCCCTTCGTAATTTTCTTTACCCTTTTTTTTAAAACGCAAATGAATAGTCGAGTCTTACTTAGTCTTCACTGTCTGGTTGTTGTCGCCACGGCTAGTTCCCACTTCTCTTGCAATGTTTACTCAGTGAATTCACGCATGCTCAAACGTTTGGCAGCGGTGTTATATAGAGCTCAACTTGGGCTAAACCAGCAAGCTTTACATATAACTGGAGTCATATCATCGACCGAGCAAAGCTTGAAGCCACTTCTATTTACGTTAGGCGATCACATACGAATTTATAAAATAAACATTTTGAAAACGCAAGCGGTGATTGGTTAAAAGCCATGTTTCTATTTAACAATTAGATTATGAGCTCGAAATTTCTATGAGTGAATAGTTGACGAGAGCGGAGCTCGAGAGCTATCATCTCGTAGAAATTGAGAGTGAATAATCTAACAACCTCGTGCCCAGAGCGGAGATAAGACCCTGGGTACGAGGTTGATAATCTAATTGTTTTAGTAGAAACTAACTTGTGTACCATAGTTCTTCCGGATTATTTCAAAAAACGAAGCATAACCATTCTTTCTGTGTGAAAACCAAGGCAAAACAATCTTTCGCTCCTCGTGCCCTCCATGTTAATTTTACTGCATGGCCCCGCGAGTACTGGTACTCAATTTGCTACTCGCTATCTATCGACGAATAGATATTGAGTAGAGTAGCCAATCAGATTGCCGCATTTGCAATAGAACACTGGTAAGTTTCTACTAACTCTATGGAAAACATGGATAGATTTATTACACCATTCAGTATACGCCATCCGTGGAGGGTAATGAGAATTTGCGCTTTTTATTTGGATTAATTTTAACGTTTAATCTATTTTTGACGGGTTATTTTATGAAGGAAACAGAAATCATTTTTTCCGTGTTCCTATATAGTTATAGTAACACTTGTGGAAGTTTGGAAGAACTCGAAATAGTGTGTGCTCGTGTTCCCACTGTAATTTCTCGTTCTCCCAAACTTCCCCTCGTGTTTCTATAACTCTTATAGAAACACGAAAAATGTTTTCTATTTCTTAAATAATCGGGAAAATTCTGAAACACCGACAACGGTAAATGCCCGGGGTGTGCCCGAGGGTGGTGTTACACCTTCGAGTTGATCGGTGCATTATGTCTTGTTATGGCTTGTGATGAGCAGACATGATCACATGCAGGAAATGAATCAATCGTCGGAAATCAATGAATTATATACTTAAAATATCGCTATTTATTTAAAAACAAACAAACAAACTCGTGTGTTACTTCTGATCTTGTCGTAATTGACCGATTTTAGCGATTTTCCTAACCATCGACCGCTCGTAACACAAATGGTTTTGATATCGAACGTTTGCTACAGTCCTGCTTTGCTTATAAGGTTAACATCAAAGTCCTGTCACGTCTTATGAGTTATACTAGGCTAGAAATCAATTAACGCGTCACAAGAAAACTGTTTCTCATAAGGAAAAGTCGAATATTAATTATTTATCTTCCAAATCATCTGTGGTACGATGCATCGCTTATCTTTCGAAATATTCGAACTAATGGGCGATTTTGGCGATTCCATATCTATCAACTGCTATAAATGACACAATGCGTTTGAATCATAAAAGCTTTTCCGATGCGCCGTGCATGTTAGGTAGATGTTACTTAGGTAGATGTTACTTAGGTAGATGTTACTTAGGTAGATGTTACTTAGGTAGATGTTACTTAGGTCAAGCACTTGACTGTTGTGTCTGAACTTCTTATGATCAGACAGGAAATGAACGGATTTATTATAACCAAACTTCAAAGATCTCTGTTCGAGTGTCTCACGAGAAACTCCTGTATCTTCTGAACTAATAGGCTGGTGTCACAGGAAATTCCCCCCCCCCCCCGCAATTTGTCCCCCCCCCCGGTATAACGTACGCCACGCGCGTTCAGAAGCCGAGATGATACTTCTGAAAGTTTCTAAAACTTTCTGTCAGTATTTAGAACTTGAAATTGAGTAGAAAGTCCAGGTTATCTTTGGGAGGGAAGCATACAGTCGTTTGCACCTAAGCGGAAACGCCGCCCGTCAAAACATGTTCTATGTCAAAGTCAAAACATGTTCTATAGGCCCCGTTTACACGACACGAGTTTTTGGTACGGCACTCTTAAATTTTGGCACGCAGACCACTTTCCTTAAAATGGCCTGCTTCGTTTACACGATACATTTTTGGCGGACCCGAAGCACGTCTAACTTTCTAACCGGCACTCCTGATCACGAATAGGGTCCTCTTAATTGTTGAGCCATCGGAACAATTTTAAAGGCACAGTGTTCTGTTCTTTGTGCGTTTTCTTGCGGACTATTTAGTCCAAGTTTTGACGTGTGTGATATTCTGCCATAATTTTAATCATGTGAACTTGAATTTGTTCACGAAGTTTTTCAAGTTTGCGTCATGGTGACACTGTGCCTTTAAGCGTTAATAAACGTGAATAACAATATTCGCGGGTATTTTCAAACATGGCAGACGAAAACACGGTAAATAGATTGGCTGTAGCTTGGTATCTTTACATTAAGAAAAGAAAAAAATGTTATGCAGACACAATTTAAAGACAGCTCTTCTCCACGAATATCTGTTCACAAGATAAAAAAAACGCATATTTGACTTTATTGGAGCTGTCTTAGCTTGTTTCATTTCTTAGCTGGTTTTACAAGTATGTAATGAAACTTGAATTGCAACCTCTGCCCACAAATGTATAAGCGTTCTAGTTGCTTCATATGACCATATTTTGCCCCTACTTTTTGTTGTAGACGACTTTGTAGACGCCATATAGCCGTTGCTTTGAAGAATATGCGCATGCGTAAGTTGCTTTTGGTCCGCGGCCGACAGGGGGAAAAACGGCTGCGCATGCGCCAATATTTCGAATTAAACATGGCGGAAGTAAAACGTAATTTTCTACAATGACGAATTCGGGCTAAATTAAGCGGCAATACTACTCATATAGCAAAAAAATCCTGGTAATTAGAAACATCAAGGATTGAACTGTTCGTGATTAAAAACGATTTCTTGCAAAGAGAAGTAATCATCTTTTTTTTCCTTGCTGACGATCAACGATTTTTCACAAATCTAGCCAAGGTAGAATTATACAACCCGCTGTACTAACTCGAAAAAATTAAGGCGACGTTTTAGTTGCTAAGCATCATTCTGCCATATAATTGTTTTTTAACAAATCATATATAATTTACGTCTCTAAATCGGTTTCGACGTATTTTTTTAATCGACATATATGTTTTTAACCGTATGAAAAATAGACTGAAATACGTTGAACGGTCTGTTATCATTTTTCAAACACGCATTTCAAACTGTACAAAGTTTCCTTACCCACATCTTGCCATCTCTGAAATAAAAGTAGCGTGCTGCGTAGGCAGTGTAGAAACAACAATCGAAATATAGTAAGGTTAGATATACTGCCGAAACAGAGAACGTAGGAATCTGACGTTTCGAGCGAAGGCCCTTCGTCAGAGAGAAACGTAAAGAGTGTAAACAAACAATGAGCTTATATACGAAAGGTAATCATGTGACCAAAAATAAGCCAATCAGATAAAAATGACAATAACAAATTGATAATGAGATGCGAAAAATTAGCCAATCAAAGCAAAATAACAATAACAAATAGATAATGAGATGCGAAAGACATTTGCTATTCATACCGTCGATGAGTAAAAAGGATGGGGTGTAAAAAGGATGAGCGAGAGTAAAAATAGATAAATTAATAAAGTGAAAACGCTGTTTATGTCCGCCCTTGCTGAACAGAAACAACGTCTTCAGAGGTGTTAAATAAATCTCTGTTTTGTTGTGTTTCCAACCAGGGGAACTTTTGGCATGTTTTTATTTTGATATATATATATATGAAATTATATTATTGAAAACATTTTGGCTGAAATCAACCAATGTTTTACTCTGCTCGAAATAGGCCCACTTATTCCCCAAGATGATTGTATAAATCTGGCATTCTAAAATTCCACAAAATTTTTATTGGTTTAGTAGTCAGCCTGATTGTGATTGAAACGAAAATTAAGTCTATCTTATGTGTAGTAACATCTTTGCAGTTTTTCGTTTCCTTGCTTCGTTGATGAGATATTTCAAGTGCAAATTAAAAATCTTGACGTCAAATTTACACAATGACTTATTGCAGAAATTTATATATCGTTGCTAGCTATCATCAAACCAAATACAGTGAACTCTCTCTCTCTCTCTCTCTCGAAGGCGGACATCCTAGCTCCTAGGGACCAACTTTGGTGTCCGCCTTGGACAACCTCGTACCCAGGGCATTTTGCCTCCACGTCGGGAGGTCGGCGAAAATGGCCCTGGCATCGGCTGGTCGATTCTATAATCTGATTGGCCGGTTTAAGAACCCGATTAATTCAGATAGAGTATAATTTATTCAGGAAATTTGAATTGCAATGGGATCCACTCTGCAAAGTTTACTCAAAGAATGGAAACGATAGCTTTGGTTATAGTCTAGAACAACATTAGATGTATGTTTGTTCATGACATTTACATGTCTTCTGGATAATCGTGGGAGTATCATGATGAATAATGCTAGCCCAGTTGCTTTTCTGGTGAAGGCTTCACATGAGTGACTCGACAAAGCGTTGAATATTTCTATTTATTATTCATGCATACGTATTATACAAAGAGCAAAACACAAAAGCCGCATAAATATTCTTGCCATAACACCCCAAAATTCTGGGTGTCACGTGACCAGCCGATGCCAGGGCCATTTTCGCCGACCTCCCGACGTGGAGGCAAAATGCCCTGGGTACGAGGTTGCGCCTTGGAGAGGTGTCCGCCTTAAAATTAATCTATGCGTACGGCCAAGATTAGCTGTCCGCCTTAGGCCCCGTTTACACTATTACGGTACGGTGGTGGTCCGGATTGGAGTGAGCGTTCCGTAACAAAAAAATCGTCTGTTTACACTATGACGCTACGGTAAATGTAAGCCTGGTTGATACGTCGCATTTAATTCAGACGAATTTAATTCATAGTTAGCTTCGTCGACTAGTCGACGTAAACTCGAATTCGTTTCATGCGACGAATTTAATTCAGTGACGAGCAAGGAAAATCCCACTAAATCGCGCCAAAAACGTCCAATACGCATGCGAAGTAAACAAAAATCTGATCGGGGGCTCAAAAAATATGTTGTTATAATTTATGCATTTAATTCGATGCGATGATACAGCGACTTCTGAAACCCACACGCATTTAATTCAGACGTTGTATCCGTCTCACCGTGACGGATACAAAGTCTCAACCAATTTAACTCTTCAGTCGAATTTAATTCGTTTCATACGTCGCACTACAGGTCGCATTTAATTGATTGAGTTAATTGGTCTGAATTAAATGCGACGTATGAACCAGGCCTTACCATAGCGTAGTGATTTGCAGCTGGAGTGCTAAGCGTAGTGACTACGCTACGGCAAACTATTTAACAACTAGTCACCGAAGTCGAGGTGACTATCGGTAAATACACCGATAGTCACCGAGACTGAGGTGACTAATTGTTTTAGTATAATTTCAGAGGTTGATAAAAAACCAATAACGTTGAAACAAAAACTTTTAAACAACTGCTTTCATTTTAACAGTGGTGATTCTGTTTATTCACAGACGATGTTAGCAAGCCACAGTCTTTGTCAGTAAATAATTTCAAAAAAAGAGTAAACAACATCCTACTCAGTTTGGAATTGAACTTGTACATACATTCAAATATATGCTAAAAAGACTTTTATTCTGGTGTTTTGGATCCTGTGTTACGGCTTTTTTGCACTTAATTCATGTTCAATATGTTCTTCACTCATGACGAAGTTTTCGCCACATCGCTACGACCAAAACCTAGCCAAAACATATAAAAAATACGAAGAATTATAGAAAATATACTCCCTTACCTTTATAAAGTATTGTTTTTACGATATTTGATATGTACAACATCTCAGTGATAAATGTTTTCAGTATTAGGCTCTTTTGTTTGTCTCAAAAACTACAGACCCCATTTTGAAAAAAAAAAAATCAACAGTTGAATGAATCAACAAATTCTAAAATCTCATACTTCAAAATGACAACTCCGAGGGGGAGACTGAAACGAGTAAAGTCAGTGCAGTGCTGAATAAGTACCAGTCTCTTTTCCAAAACTACTTTTGAAGAACAATTTCTTGTGATGCAATAGTCACCGCGCTGGGCGGTGACTATCACCTCAGATTCACCGCTGAGCGGACCAATCAGAAAGCTGGAAAGCCTCTTTTCCACCATGAAATTATACTAATCCGGAATAGTGTAAACACAACAAAGAAACGTAGTGATTTTTCAAGAAGACTGACCGTACCGTAATAGTGTAAACGGGGCGAGAGGTGTCCGCATTAGAAAGGTGTCCGCTTTGAGAGAGTTGACTGTAAATTAGACGGAAGCGTGTGGGTGTGTTTCTTCCACAGCACCAAATATATAGATTTTCAAGTGATTATATATGTTTGATAATATTAACGATATGTAAGCTTTTCCGATAACTGCCATATGCAGCACATGTGAGTGCTGTGAGTAACTTCGTTACAAGTAACTAGTTACAGTAACTAGTTACATTTTTAAGTAACTGTAACTGAAACTAGTTACTTTTTCTGAAGAAGTAACTGTAACTATAACTAGTTACTTTTTGAAGAAGTAACTATAACTAGTTACTTTTTTAAAGAACTGTAACTAGTTACAATATTTGGTTTAAAAATGTGACTATAGTTACTGATATTCAGTTGAGGATGTCATTCTTTCTTGATAAAAATGGTTTTGATATAATAATAAAGATACATTATGTACACATTTGACTATTTCTGCTTAGTGACAACTATATTTAGGCATTTAGCTGTAAAAACATAATTATGGTACTGGCATCTAAAAACTAGTAATTTCTTTGTTGATTCTAGTAACACGGACAATGCAATGTAACTTTGTAACTAGTTACAAAATTTTTGAAGTAACTTTGTAACTGTAACTAGTTACTTTCTTTTCATTGTAACTTTTATCGGTAACTAGTTACTTTTCTAACGATGTAACTGTAACTGTAACTAGTTACAAAAATTATGTAACTTTTACAGCACTGCATGTGACGTCAAAATGTTTAATTTGCATACCAAACACCTGAAATAGCTTAACAACGAAGCAAGAAAACGGAAAACTGCAAAAGATGTTATACAATTATTGGATGAGGTTGAGCATGATATCAAGAATTATCAAGGCCGAGGTTTGTGTTATCTGCCGAAGCCGAAGGCTGAGGCGGATAACACAAACAGAGGCCTTGATAATTCTTGATATCATGCGATAACCGAATTCAATAATTGTTTTATTATACAATTATAAATGTAGAAGCCTTTAGAAAGTTTTTTACAAAGTTAGGTAAAAATAGTAAATATTCATACCGTCTTCAGTTCGAGGTTCGCTAACTTTTTTCGCTTTCAAATACAATTTTCTCCTTCAAACACTGCTTTAAACTCTAACAGATGTATGTGTAGCTCGCTTGTTTTTTCTTGGTGGTTTTAGCATCAACAAAACGTGCCAAATCCGCCGGATTAATCCGCTTCTGATCTTCACTCCTAAGGACAGCCGCCATGTTTGTTTTGTTTAAACCGCTTGCCAGCGCGTCATAGCTACAGACATCAAGAATTATCTGTAGGTTTTTAGCCAATCACAGTCGAGATTGTATCAGCATTGTATAATAATAAAGGATATTGGCAATAAAAATTAAGTTAATCTCATTTGAAAGAACTCGTCAAATGGTATAAGAAGACCTTTTACAATTTTTCCGTATCTGTTTTGGTTTTGGAAATATTTCGACCAAACTCAGCGTGCTGTCCGCCATCTTGGAATTATTTTCGATATGCAAAATTATGCATGTGACGACATAAGCAGGGTAAAGTGAAATTTTTATCTTGCCAACCTTGCCATGACATTATGAGCTAGCAACTCGATTTTTTGTTGCGTTATTTCCATTTTAAATTGACCCACAACATTTAAAAAGCCTTCCGTGGAAACTTGGGCACCCACGGAGTAGTTTCATCAGGTTTACCCTGCTTGTGACGTCACCAATTTCCTAGTTAATTAGACCCAATATTACAACAAGATGGCGGACTGCACGCTGTCTTTGGTCGAAATATTTCAAAACACAAGAAAGATACAGAAAAATTACAAAAGGTCTTCTTATACCATTTGGGGAGTTCTTTCAAGTGAGACAAACTTAATTTTTATTGCCAATACCCTTTAAGGTGAGGTAATACGGGAAACATTTTTCTTCAATTTGCAACGCAACAAAGTTGCGTTGCAAGTTGAAAAGCGTTGTTGCACGTATGTTTGAGGTGGGTGGTAATACGTGCAACAAGGCTATTCAACTTGCAACTTTATTGCTCGTATTACTTCACCTTTACCCTCACTGTCATTTTAAGTAATATTTAAAACACGAGCATGAGTGTTTTAGATCTGATAAAACACGTGATGCGAGTGTTTTGAATGGCTTCAAAAACGATTCGTTATTGGATGTTATGTTGATTAGCATTCTTTATATAAAATTGTATGTTCATTAGTATTCTTTATATAAAATTGTATGTTCATTAGTATTCTTTATATAAAATTGTATGTTCATTAGTATTCTTTATATAAAATTGTATGTTCATTAGTATTCTTTCTGACGTCGAAGTTTTATCAGGTATAAAACCACGGACATGGTACTGATTTCCTTTGTGTTTTCCTCATGAATTATTAATGAGTTTTTGAAGTGTTCTTCCAAATAAGACAAACTTTTAAGTTTAAATTGAAATTTTTGTTTCATATATTCTTTATTAACGGCGCCCTTTTATAATTTAATTACTCTGGCCAACATTTGGAACTGGGGTAGTGTCAGCTGTTCTAATTACTCTCGGTTTGTAGCCAATTTTTTTGTAAGTAATAAGCGTATGTATTTTTTAAGATATGTTGTTTCAAAGTACGGATCAAGAAATTGTCTTGGGACAAGAGAACTTCTTAGTTCAGAAGATGAAATGCAGGCTAATGGAAGAGTATTTACTAAAGTCATACTTGGAGATTATAATTGGTTGACTTATGATGAAGTGGGTAGAAAAGTGGAATTGTTTGGCTGTGGATTAATGGCTCTAGGTCAAAAACCTAAACAAAATGTAGTGATATTTGCTGACACCAGAGCGGAGTGGATGATTGCTGCCCAAGGATGTTTTGCTTTTAATTTGCCAGGTACTATATTCCTAATACAGTTTTCGCCATCAACAGAATAAGTACACATGTGGTCTAATCCATTGGGAAATAACTGGGAAGTTAAAAGTCAACTATTTGAGAAATAGAAAATGTATATATCAAATGCAAACACGGGAGTGATTTGAGAGAATTCCAAAGTTTATGTGAATTCCAACCGTACTTTCTAATTCTCTCAAACTCACTCGAGTGTTTGCATCAGGTTATATATAATAACACATTTTCTTTCTATTTTATGAAATAAGTCTAACTGAAATGTGCCGTGATGTCACAATTGTGTTTGCATAGCCCAGCCCAGCGACTGCAGCGAGCTTAATATAAAACTGGAGTGATATCCTTGTCTCGTTGACTCCTCGATTGAAGCCAAACATGTAGGTTTGAAGTACGTATAGTCTTAGTCCTCTACACGGTCTGAGCTGGTCAGAAGACAGCGTAAAGACTGAAACTATACGTACATCAGGCCTAAATGTTTGGCTTTAATCTTTTCCCAGTCGATGACTAATAGATATTACTCCAGTTGTATATAGAACCTACTGGCTATCCTACTGGCATAGCCATGCAGTAACTGTTTACTGTGCAATCACAGCGTGCGTGAGACGCAATCTATTTTATAATTCATATAGAGGCTAACTAAATGTTTGTTTCAGTCGCACTTACTAAAAACAACAGTATATTTTGCTTGTTATGTAGCATTACCAATGTAAAAAAATAACTTTTCATTATTTCTTTAAAAAATGTTTTGTTTGACATTTTCTGTATAGTGGTAACCCTTTATGCAACCCTTGGTGAGGAGGCCATTGCATACGGTATCAATCAAGCCGACGTTGAAATTGTTATTACTGATGGGCACTTACTAAGCAAACTTAAAGTTATTGAAAGACAAATTCCTAATGTGAAAACTATCATTTATATTGGGGATGTTAACCGAAGTGATTTGGCTGTGTTCCCCAAGAATGTTAAAGTTTTATCCATGGATGATGTTGAAGGAATTGGAGGAAGATCTCAAAACAGTAAGTTACCGTTGTAAGGAATTGTAAAATCTAACATAATTAACGTGGCATAATTACGAGCTAGCTAATAAAATACCAACCTCGTCCCCAGGGCGTTTGAGGAAGGAAGCGAGCAGGCCGATCAAACGGCAAAGGCTGGAATCACGTGAGAAAATATTCCAATATATTTGGATAATTTTCCCGCCAGATTGACCACCGGGCTTCCGGTCTATGTACGTCATCTTATATATTTGAATGAACTGAATTCATTAAATAAGCCGTTGTACAAGTCAACACAATTTATTGTTTCTACGAGAAATCCAACATGCTAAAATAGCTCGAAATAACCTTAACACACTGAAATAAACAAATACACTTGCCTGGGTTGTTTGTGGCGAGTTTGCGATGATATGTTTGTTAAGTTTCGTGATTGCTCCAGAATACCAACCCGTCAATATTATTATTACGGGTTGGTCTGGAGCAATCACGAAACTCTTCAAACCAACATATCATCGCAAATTCGCCACAAACAACAACCCAGGCAAGTGTATTTTGTTTATTTCAGTGTGTTAAGGTTATTTCGAGCTATTTTAGCATGTTGGATTTCTCGTAGAGACAATAAATTTTATTGACTTGTATACAACGGCTTATTTAATGATTCAGTTCATTCAAATATTTAAGCGGACGTACATAGACCGGAAGCCCGGTGGTCAATCTGGCGGGAAAATTTTCCAAATATATTGGAATATTTTCTCACGTGATTCCAGCCTTTGCCAGGGCGTTTGATCGCCCTGCTCGCTTCCTTCCTCAAACGCCCTGGGGACGAGGTTGATAAAATACTAACTAGTGGAATATTCCATGCTATTGATATTGAAGGAACTCACAGGTACCGTCACGGCACTGCAATTCCCAGTCCTCGCAATTTTCGGCGGCAAAAGGCAATCGCCGCCGATAATACCATCGAAGATGAAATTATCGACGGCAATTTTTTGCCTACGAGGATTTATCAAAATTACGAGGACTGACAAAGTTAGAACTAAAAGGGTGTTCATGGGCGGTAAATATATCTTCTATATTTTGAAGTATTATGTAAAATTTCGGCTGCCCGCTGGTCTAATAGTAAAAAGAGAAGATGATCGCTGGTCTCAATGTATGTAAAAGTGAAACAAGGTTTTCTTGAATATCAAACACTTATCATCAGTAGAGTCAAGAGAATACTGTAAAAACAATTCAGTTCTAATCTCTATCAAAGACATTAACAACAAGTAAATACATATAATACATTATTATGCTGATGCATCTTCAAATTGTCATTTAGAGACAAAAAAAAATTGCCGCCGAACTGCCGCCGAACTTGGAAATATCGACGGCAATTTTTTGCCTACGAGGATTTATCAAAATTGCGAGGACTGAATTCCACAGAATCAGTGTGGCCACCTTTTCATTCTTCGTTTACATTCTTCCTCCTTATCCGCTCCTTCCTTCCTTCCTTCCTTCCTTCCTTCCTTCCTTCCTTCCTTCCTTCCTTCCTTCCTTCCTTCCTTCCTTCCTTCCTTCCTTCCTTCCTTCCTTCCTTCCTTCCTTCCTTCCTTCCTTCCTTCATTTCTTTCATCTTCTTGCCTGGATTCATTGATATGTGGTACATGTAAATGGTTGGATCAATCACAAAAGTGTGCTATAGGATATTCTATTGAGTAATTCAATAAAAAACTAGGCAGCGCTGTGTAGTCAAGGAATAGACGAGAAAATATTGGGCAGGGTAGGACTGGGAAATGATGATGTAATCCTATGGTACATGACAGAGTTGTCATTGTGATTGTGATTTTACTTCGTGACTCTTTGAGTCCTTCAAAAAAATGAAAAGATGGGGCAGGAAGGTATAGGACTCTGTGAAGGGTAATGATGTAACCCCATGATAGTATACATTGCGATAGACGTGGGACATATGAATTAGGGACACAGAGAGTGACTGAATCTTCCAAAAAAATATGCTAAGCATCTGAGTACAAGTATGTCAAATGAATTTTTCCCAGAAATGGGGGTCTGTTCATATATAGTCTCGGTTACTGGGATGTCCCACTTAGAGAGGATCTCGCTTCACGCTAAAATTTTTGTTGCAAAAACCGGGCTGGTCATTTTGACCCTTTACTGGCCACAGTTGCCTTTTGTCAACTTATTAATTTTACTCTGGCTAACGTCAGACGATTTTACTCGTCAAGGGGAGAGCTCGGAAACCTGGCCGCTAAAGGGTTAAAGTTTAATAAAAACAATTGTCTTCGTGATCCACATCTTAACTTCTTTTCTTTTGTGTGCTGTAATTTAGTTTCACAATCCCGCATTCCACCTTGTCCTGAAGATACAGCTATGATTATGTATACGAGTGGTTCAACTGGTCTACCAAAAGGTAAATAATGCTTTAATGTTGCCATATAGCAAAGTATCACTTTATGCTGCGATATGCAATTTTGCTTGTGCAGATAAAGGCAGCCAGCCAAGTATGTGAAGAGACAGCCAGCCAGATGGGCAAATAGTAGGTAGGTTGAAGCAGCAATGTTAGCAAGCGAACAGGTGTAAGTATTGCTGTGCAGGTAGGCAGTTACGGCAAGCAGCCATGCAGGTACGCAAGCAAGCAAGCAAGGAGGTGTACGTTGCCATGCAGATAGGCAACTAAGGTACGTAAGCAAGGAAGTAGGTATAAGCAGCCATGCAGGTGGGCAAGCAGGCATGCAGGTAGGCAAACAGCCAGGTACGTAAGCAAGCAAGGCAAACAGGTCTGTAGTATTGAGATCAGATCTGAAAAATGTAGCAAGCCTATATATATATATATATATACAAACGAGCACGTGTGATTTTGTTCACGGAATGTCGGAAAGTGCTCAATACCATAAAGGTAGAGCGAATATAGTATAGTTTAGGTGAGTGTCGCAAAGCAACTGTTTCCACAAGTGACATAAATAACACCAAACACTACATTGGCATGACAGCAAACAATTTCAAAGAGCGATACAGAAATCACACTAAATCTTTCCAAAACAAAAAATATTCAAATGAAACCGAACTTTCGAAACACGTCTGGGATTTAAAAGAAAAGAAACAAAATTTCAACATAACCTGGTCTATTTTAAAACGCGCGGCTTCCTACTCAGGAGGATCAGGCAGATGCAATTTATGTTTGAAAGAGAAACTTTGTATCATGAAAGCAGACAAACACTTTTTACTCAATAAAAGATCAGAAATCATTTCGACATGCAGGCAGAAAAATAAATTTATTATCAACAATCTAAACAACAATCAAAACAAGGAAAGGAGTTTGAGGAATCCACCGCCCACCCGCCCACCTTTCGACCAAAACCATTTGAGGGATGCATTCATTGTTTCACCGCCCACACGCCCACCTTTTGAACAAAACCGTTTAAGCGGCCCACGAATCGAAACTACTCAGTCGCCTGAAGATCGCCCCGCGTGAAACTGACAGTTGCGACACTCAACATTTTGAGGTAAGCCCACTTAAACTATACTATATTTAAGAAATAGGAAATGGCCGCCCGTGTTTATATATAGCCTGATGCAAACACGAGAGTGATTTGGGAGAATTCGAAAGTTTATGTGAACCCGAGCAGTAGGCGAGGGTTTACATAAGTACTTTCGAATTCTCCCAACTCACTCGAGTGTTTGCATCATGTTATATAAACACAGGACATCCATTTTCTATTTCTTTTATGAAATACGGCTAAAAAATGTGACATCACAACCGTGTTTAAGACGCAACCTATTTTATAAATATATATATATATCTGTAACAGTATAAGGCTGGTGTATGATCTAAAGACAAAGTTTTAAACAACGATGAGCAAAATCACGTGCTCAATGGCAACCGTGAAAGGCATTAGATTCCCAAACTCATTAATTCGTGAGTCGAGAACAGGGAAGCAACATATTGAAACGGTGGTTTGAACATCGGAGGAATAAATTACATAAATTAACATTCAGCTTGATTTTCTCTTTAAATACTGATTTGTTGAGATGCCAAGTTTGAGATTGGAAGAGAGTTACAGGATATCCAAACACCTCAAAGTTTGTTCAAAAACTTCGACTTCGCCTCCGTTTTTAACAAACGTCTCGGTGTTTGGATATCCAGATGAAACACTCTTCCCTGTCTATGATATATTATCTCAAACATTAGCGTTTCGTTTAAAAAAAATATTATCTCAAACATTAGCATTTCGTTTTAAAAAAATTGAAAGTATACTGTACGTAATATATATATTGACACTAGTAAGCAATTTTTCTAGCAACCTTTCCTTATCTTTTCTAACATTCTAGGAGTTATTATATCTCATGCAAACCTTATGGCTGCCATGGCAGGATTGCTCGATAGAGTTCAAAACAAAAGGTACAACGTGAACTTATTTTACTGTTAAAACAGTTCAGTACATTGGTACAATACAGTGTGGACTCGTTTTGACTACATGTCCCCCACATTTTAGAAAGGGGATATTATATCAATTGCCTCCCTTACATTTTGGCCTCAAATAGAGCTTTGTTTCTAAAGAAAACTAAGATGTAAAATTTGCTCCCATGTACGAAATGGCATTTCAGAGGCTTTAGGTTTTAAAATTTGTTTGGGACAACACGCATGCAAACTCCTCTAAGAGGGCTCGGAATGTCGCCTCACAATATACTGCTGCGCGGCCTGAGCACATCGCTAAGTCAGCGTCCCCCCACTTTTACGTAGTAACCAACGCCTTGCGTACAATAATCTTTATAACATAGCTTTGATATAGCAACGTTTTTGATTGGCTTTCGTGCGTGCTCCATAACTCGATGGAGCACGGGAAAAAAGCGCGGGAAAACATTTCAAAACAAAACTGAGTTTTAAATTATATTTTTATATTATCAAAATACCGAATCATTTAATTTTATTGAGTAATAAAGAACAACGACCCAGAAGACATAAACTGGGTCTGGGTAACCGGGTTTAAACTGTCCTTTTGGTTGGATTTTAGTGAACAAAAAAGACTTGGCTACGAAAGTAGAAAAACACAACAACCAAAACGATTCGCCGGCTTGTGAAAGGATTTAATGCTATGTTATAAAAGAAATGGCTCATGGTTTAGTGTGCTCCATCGAGTTATGGATGCACTTGGGAAATTGGGAGAGCACTCAAAAATCTAGAGTTGGTCTCGGCTGCGCCTCGACCAACTCTTACGATTTTTTCGTGCTCTCCCAATTTCCCGCGTGCGTCCATAACTCGATGGAGCACGCTAAACCATGAGCCATTTCTTAATTAACTGCCAGATCTTCGTTGTTGGTTGGTGGTAGGTGCCATAGGTGGCCAAGGCTAAGCAATCTAGCCGTAAGCAATGAGCAAAGCAACATAGCAAGCAATTGAGCAATCCCGACTTCGGGGCAAGCAATTGAGCAATCCCGACTTCGGGGCAAGATTGTAAGCAGTAAGGTCACCATGACAACTCTGCCAAGGCAGACCTCCCGGCACCTGTCAATCAGTGGAATATGTATTATGTATAACACGAGTCTATAACTTTACTTACCTGAAAAGAGTGGGGGAAGGAGGGGGGGGGGGGGGACAAGCGACAATCCAAAATGCAAAGACACGAGAGCTGAGCAACAGGCTAGCAAGCAAAACCAGCAAAGATAGCAGCAACGCTATAGACACAAGCCCCGCCAAATGGGAACCGTGCGTGTGCGCCCCTGGGCCTCCTCAAGACCTTGGGACTCCCCAAGATCGTAAGGGGTAGTCCGCTGGCTAACTACATCGGCAGTTAACTTTGCTTAAATTACATTTAACCACATATGTATATATATATATATATATTGTATATTATTGTGGAAGTTTGAGCACTCTGGCCCATGCGCACTTCACGCTATCTGAATGTACTTCACCGATGCTGTCCCACATCTACAGACACGGTGTTTCGCTGTACAACAGCTCATCAGTGTAGCTTGGAACAATCTGAATGAATTTCATCAATTACTTATACACATGCGATTGTCGGCGACAACCGCATGTGGGACAGCATCGATGAAGTACATTCAGATAGCGTGAAGTGCGCATGGGCCAGAGTGCTCAAACTTCCACAAGGGTAGTGAGCGTTGCATTATCGCTAATAGGTACCCACGGCAACTTCACAGAGTGCTCAACAACACCGAAGTGAAGGAGCGTGCATAGTTCAATCTACAGACACGGTGTTTCGCTGTACAACAGCTCATCAGTGTAGCTTGGAACAATCTGAATGAATTTCATCAATTACTTATACACATGCGATTGTCGGCGACAACCGCATGTGGGACAGCATCGGTGAAGTACATTCAGATAGCGTGAAGTGCGCATGGGCCAGAGTGCTCAAACTTCCACAAGGGTAGTGAGCGTATTTATTATTCCACAAGGGTAGTGAGCGTTATTATTATTATTATTATTATTATTATTATTATTATTATTATTATTATTATTATTATTATTATTATTATTATTATTATTATTATTATTATTATTATTATTATTATTATTATTTTGTTAGTGTTGATTCAAGTAGCCGATTGTAAATTACCTTAAATAAGCGAGATTTACAATTGTATATTATCTAAAAAGACATTTAATAAAGTTTCCATTATTATTATTATTATTATCATTATCATTATTATTATTATTATTATTATTATTATTATTATTATTATTATTATTATTATTATTATTATTATTATTATTATTATTATTATTATTATTATGATGTTAAATCGTATAGCCTACATGCACGTAACGACACGTTACAATAATTTGCAAGGCTTGACCAATCCACAGCATCATTCTGTAACAGAGTGACTGTGATTTGTAAACATTATTTTAACCATGTAAATGAGCCGATTTTTACGTAAGAACTGCTCTTACTAGGTCTTAGCTGACGGAGCGAAGTTCAACTTTAGTATCGGTTTTAGTCATGCCATAGACTGTATGCTTCTTCAGCGACACATCGCGTTTTATCTGTAAGTTGTTAAGTAATCTTGTTCTGGAGCTGTGTCTTGAAGGAAAAACTGACACCATTAACTTGTTTTGTTTTGTTTTTAGTAATGATGTTTATATTGGCTATCTACCGCTTGCCCATGTACTGGAATTTGCTGCCGGTATGTATCGTAAGAAAGAGAAATCTACACTCGAATGAAGAGTAAAATTGCAACTCGTAAACGTCCGGTTGATTACGGGAAAGTAGGAATAATAATAGCTTTATTTAAACTGCAAAAATTGTGTCAGCTGACACCTAAGTGACCGCTGGTATAAATACAAGTGCAGTTAATATTACAATTTTGGGACTAAAACTAATCACAATTAACATATTACAACATTTAAAAGTATGAGGTTTACATAGGTAGCGCCTATATGATACTACAACGATGGCCTACAACATCTAAATTTAAAAGATACTTAAAAATAGCACAGTTAAAAGAGTTTAGCGAACCGATCTCCCTAATATCTTTTGGAAGACTATTCCAATCTCTTGCTGCAGAGTACTGGAATGTGCTTTGACCTGTGGCAGATTTTGCCTTAGGTAAGTGTAATAATGTATTATCCCTAATGCTTATTATGCATGCTCGCACGGCTAGGTAGGTATGAAATTAACTGCTCCGGACAATTAAGATTATTTACAAATTAACTGAAAACGCAGAAAACGCAGAAAACGCCTGCGAATAGCTAAGTTAAACTAACTGTATTTATACTGGATGACACTATCAGTCGTATGAACTGTTCTCCCCAGTGGTTCAGTAGTCGCCATCCCTTATTGGTCCAACCGGGATTGAACGTGGGTCGCAGAAGTATTTACCATTGTGCTACCAACATCCCTAGTTAGGACACGTCAGCCAATCAGAACGTACCAATTTACTGAAGGTTGCGCTGCCATATACTGTAGAATAATGCATGATAGCATATACCTCGCAGGTGAATAGTGCTTTTCAAGCAATCTGATTGGTTCCTCCAGCTCGGGATATCCTGCACTGTTCACCTGCGGGCAAAACAAAATGGCGGCCAGTTTTGCTTTTGTACCGAAGCAGGAGATTTTGTTAATAAACAAGGCTGATGTAGTAAAATAACGAGAAAAGTCAATAAAATTAAGTAGAAGAGTATCCACAGGTACATTTCTTTACAATTTTCTAGTCATTAATATATTCAAAAGTTGTAAAAACTGTTTTGTCGACAAATATCGAGTACGCCAAGTTGCTAGCGGCCGTATCCCGTATGAAAATACCGAAAAATATAAGTTACACTTATATTTAAACTTGTTATTTTATTTATGAGGTATATGCTAAAACAATAGGCCATTTGCACGGTGGCGTTGGATGACTACAACTACCAGAATGCTTTGCCAGTGTTATAGGGTTTCGGCAACCTCGTACCCAGGGCCATTTGTAGGGAACTGGGCCAAGATGGCGAATAAAACAAAATGGCGGGAACAAATGGCCCTGGTGGAGGCTAGCTCAAAATGCGCAGTATATTGCGCATTTTATTAACTAGAACTCAGTTCTTTACACAGTAATTATACCTAATTACACCTAATTATTGCATGGTTTAAAATATAATTTCCCGTGCCGTGTGCAGGAACAACCGACAAGGTCAAAATACAATTTTTTTAAAAATATGCAAAATCAAACCGTCTGATTTACGCCATAAGCTCTTGACCAATCAGAGGCTGAGATATCCTGGCCTCCACCAGGGCAATTTGTTCCCGCCATCTTGGCCCAGTTTCCTACAAATGGCCCTGGGTACGAAGTTGGGGTTTCGGCTAAAAGGGATGATTCAAAAGGACCCGTCCAGTCCTTTCGCTGCTTTTCCTAATATGCCATCAAATATGTTTTCTCCAAATCTGTCGTCAAGTTTCAGTGAGTCTCAAGATTTTAGCAATCGTTTCGACACCCTAACCACAACATAATAACCTAAACCTAATCAGAAATCTGGTTTACCCCTTAGCTTTTTTGGAAAAACATATTTGACGATATATTTTGGAAAAGCCGCGAAAGGACTGGACGGGTCAGAATACTGGCAAAGCATTCTGGTAGTCACCCAACGCCATCTCACGTCATCAACGATGGCAACGCCATCTTATTATTCACCTCGGTGTCGGTGAACAGTGTAGATATTCACCTTGCCGCTTCGCGGCTCAGTGAATATCAAGCATTATTCACCTCCACTTCGGTGAATAATTGTTAAATATTTGCTTTACTTTATCCTGTTACTTGAACCAGCCGAAACATCAGTGGATAAGAAATACGGTTACTTAAACATTCTTATACAGTTACAGCATATTGAAGTAATTACCATTGCATGGCTTGGTCTCAACCACATTTTTTGAGTGAATTACCTTTCTCAAATTCTTTTGTTTTCTTACTATAGAAATGACGATGCTGACACAAGGAAGCTGCGTTGGTTATTCATCGCCATTAACTTTGGCGGACCAAGTAAGAAATAAGATATTAGTCAGGAAAAGAATAAAGCCAGATTTCAGGGCCCTATTGAAAAACTCCTAGGTGATCATGTAGGCTCCCTGTTTAAGTAAAATAAATATATAAATAAATACCTATGCGTTTCTTTCGTATTGTATGTAGAAAAAGACAACGGTATTAGAAATCTAATAGTGGTGTGGGAGGTACTAACACTATATATTTGACTGAGTATATAGTTATTGTACTTCTAATTGTCTTACACAGTCATCAAAAATCAAGAAAGGATCTAAAGGCGATGTCAGCGTCCTCAAACCTTCATTGATGGTAGCCGTACCTGTAAGTATATATTTTGAAAGTCGTGTATTTGATTTAGTAATCAAAATATATAAAGGTTTGATATACTGTCGAAACAGAGAACGTACAGTAGGCTTTCTATCCGAGGAAGGGCTTTCGCTCGAAACGTTAGACTCCTACGTTCTCTGTTTCGGCAGTATATCAAACCTTACTATATTTCGATTGTTGTTTCAACACTGCCTACGCAGCACGCTACTTTTATTTCACTATTTGATTTAGTGTTAGCTGCCTTTGGGGCAAGTACATCAGCGATTGTTGCTGTGAGATCATTGCCGTTTTTCTAGTCGCCGGAATTTTTTTCTCATTAAAGTCCTTTTTTGGCAAAATTTTAGGCAATTATGGATCGAATTCGTCGAAATGTTTTGGATAAGGTGAAGGAAGGGCCGTGGCTGACAAGACTGTTGTTCAAATTTTGTTATAACTACAAAGTGGAACAGATAAAACAAGGATACGACACACCTCTCATTAACAGGTATATATAGAGAGCTTGTGTATATATATTGTTTACAATTTAACTACTGAAAGTGGGTCCACTTAAATTATGATTATTTTAAGGCGGTCACAACCATAGATATATACTGGAGCTACTCCAGATACATATAAACTGAAAGTATGGCCATAGAGGTTGATTGGAAGTTCGTAATTAGCCTGCCTTAGCCGCGGGCTCCTCTTATCTGAAAGCTGGAGGAGGGGGGGAGGGGCGACACTTTTCATATTCGATTGAACGTTTTTCTAATTAACGTTCACATTAACATCATCACTAGCGACTACTTTTTGAAGTTCACACAAATTAAATGTAATAAACAGAATGGCAGAGCTCGAATATTTAAGTGCATTTCTGTTGTGTATGTTATCTCAGAATAGCCTGTCCGCAAAATGCCACCTTTTCCACACAGATAATTTGACACTGCATTGACTACGAATATTATTATAAGTAATAACATGACTTGAGGGAAATTAGCGATTAAATTTCCCGCAGCCGAGGGAAAGGGGAAATTTAATCGCTAATTTCCCGGAAAGTCATGGTATTAGTTTGTAATATTATGATCGCCGAGGAAAACTGAGAATCTTACTGACAGGAAATTTACACGGTTGATCAGAGAAGTTGCATCTAATTTTCCCCTGCATGTTGGTGAGGGAAAATATATGCAAGCGGGAAATTTAGAAGAAGTCAAAGGATTTCTTTGTCTTCTAATTTTCCCTCATCAACATGCACGGGAAAATTAGAAGACAAAGGATAAATTTCCCTCTTACATGAGGGAATCGTGGTATTATTTTTATTCACAAGTCTTCCCTCGGCGGCGGGGAAATTTAATCGCTAATTTCCCTCAAGTCATGTTATTACTTATAATAATTACATTGCGAAACGGGGGAGAGTCAATTTTGGATATTTTGCTGATGAAGTTTACATGAGAACATTTTTATCCCGCCTACCGCGAGATCTTGTCAAATTCAAGTGAGGTTCCGCCATGCTAGCCTATTTGTCTATATAAACCGAAAGAAATGTTCAAGAGGTAGATATTAACTATACATGCAAGTCAGATCTCGCTTACCAGCCGAGCTCGTCTCCTATATAAACAGTCCCAAACATAAGAACACTTTGTTTTTCAGGTTTATATTTAAGAAATCCAAATATATCCTCGGTGGTAGCGTGCGTGCAATGTTGAGTGGTGGAGCTCCTCTGTCGGAAGACACACAGTTCTTTATGAATGTTTGCATGTGCTGTCCTGTTTTACAAGGTTATGGCTTGACAGAGACATGTGGTGGTGGAACGGTGTCTAACTGTAAGTGATACTCTAATTTGATTTTCTATTTGTGATTTTAGTTGTTATTGTTAGCTGTAATGGAGGGATATGCAGGGCTCGAAATAGAGAAAAAATATGGCCTGACAGTCTTTGTCAGGTGAATATCTACAGTATTCACCGACACTGAGGTGAATAATAAGCCGTTTGCATGATGACGTGAGATGGCGTTGGGTGACTACCAGAATGCTTTGCCAGTATTCTGACCCGTCCAGTCCTTTCGCGGCTTTTCCAAAATATATCGTCAAATATGTTTTTCCAAAAAAGCTAAGGGGTAAACCAGATTTCTGATTAGGTTTAGGGTATTATGTTGTGGTTAGGGTGTCGAAAAGATTGCTAAAATCTTGAGACTCACTGAAACTTGACGACAGATTTGGAGAAAACATATTTGATGGCATATTTGGAAAAGCAGCGAAAGGACTGGACGGGTCCTTTTGAATCATCCCTTTTAGCCGAAACTAGGCTGTTGCGGTATTGAAAATATACCGATATCGGTTATCGAAAGAAAAAAACCGATAATATCGATATATCGATATTTTTCCGCGATGGAAATTAACTATATTTTAAGCCTAATTTTCACCAGACGCCAGGATATCATAAGAATAACGTTTTACAAAAGAAAAAGCACCTTTTTCGAAGTGTGAATCGAGCTTTAATGTAACAAATTATATATTTACAATGATATATATATATAATATATTTACAAGTTTTCTGCCAGAAACACGAGCATGTTTGCTTGGTCTGGCTTTAGCTGGGCTCTCTGCGAAGTTATAATTTGACCGACTTTACTGAATAGTCTCTCAGACGGAGCTTTCCGTGCTAGCTGACTAAGCAAAGGAAAGTCGCGAACATGACATTTCCACCACACCAAAGGGTCGTCATCGCCATCAATTGTTTGGATTTTTATGTATTTATCCATCTCCTTCTGCAATCGATCGCGCGGCGACTGTGATGGCGATGATATCTGCGACGACTTCCGCATGGTGGTCAGGGAGCCAAGCCTCTTCTTGACTTTCTGACGTTTCTGTGGCGGTGGTTGACATGGCTCGTCTTCAGGAACGTCACTTGAAGCGAACACAGCTTCTTTTAAAAGAGGTTTCTCTCTGACGAAGGGCCTTCGCTCGAAACGTTAGATTCCTACGTTCTCTGTTTCGGCAGTATATCTAACCTAAGTTAGGCCCGTTCCAAACGCCGCTCTTCTCATGCGCCGAACCTAATGCAAATCAGCATAAACAAAGGATTTAGGTCATTATCATTAGGTTCGGCACATAAGAAGAGCGGCGTTTGGAACAGGCCTTACTATATTTCGATTGTTATTTCTACACTGCCTACGCAGCACGCTACTTTTATTTCATTCTTTTAAAAGAGCTTCTTTGACGACAATAAGCTCGTTTGGCTTTTCAGTGACAGTGTCGTCGTTCATCTGTTCACCATCGCCATCGGCAGTAAAGAAGTCTGGAGATTGTCGATTGAGTCGGTATATACTGCATCTGTCACAAACATGTTCTATTTATTCTAGCGATGACTCATCGCGTGCGAAAAAAATTTCTAAAGACTGCGATGGGTCTATCCTCGACACTGTTGACACTGTCGAGTCGACAGCCCGTGAAATGTGCGCTTTGGGAATTGAAACGCATTAGGTATTCAGGATGAGTCATAGTTTGACAATAGGTGGCGTGATTTGCCGCAAAGAGAGTCCCGAAACTTCCGCAACAGAAGTTCAACAAAAAATCAAGCGTCAAAACAGTGATAATCGGTTTTCGCGCGTCTGATACCGATAATATCGTAGATTTCGATATTTTCGGTAACATTTCGATATTTTCGGTATATCGATATTTTCAAATTTAAAATACCGAATAACCGATATTTGAAAAAACCCGATAATTATCGATATATCGATATACCGCAACAGCCTAGCCGAAACCCCAACTTCATACCCAGGGCCATTTATAGGGAACTGGGCCAAGATGGCGGGAACAAATGGCCCTGGTGGAGGAACAAATGACCTGACAATTTTTTTTTTGGCAGGTCAAATAAATTTTTGCCTGCCATTTTTATTCTTGAACTGCCAAAATGGTGAGGTCGCATCTACTAATGAAGAAATGAATGTTTTCTTGACAGTTGACATGCATTTTTATTATTTTTGTAATTGCCCTACTAAACTGGTCTATTTGACTACACTCTACAAGTACCAAATAAACTTGGATTTCAACTCAAATATAAATTTGGCGGTGTTGTCTGATAGCCTGGGACCTAGTACACCGCTGTACGTTAGTACGCGCCTGCAATCGAGATCGTAACGGATCGTAAATTATCGTAAACACAAATATGAATCGAAGAGAACTATCGTTTAAAATATCTTTCACTTACTTGACTTTGTATTTTAAAATATCTCCACTAGTGATCATTCATCATTGTTTCACACTTTCACATAATTAAGAATAGGAGTTGTCAGTTGTGGTAAGCAAATGAAATGAAACATATCTATAGAATTTCGCCTGCCATTTTCTGCCATCTCTCAAATATGGCCTGCTTTTGGCCACTGGCAGGCCGCTATTTCGAGCCCTGGGGATATGTTGTGTTTGATATCGAAGGTCAACCTAACATTAAGAAAATTCGTAGGAGACGAGAAAGAATTCTTAAGTCTCGCCAAAGGTTTTGGGGATTTTTATAGAGGATGAGGTCCTCTCTTCCGAAGATGTGTCCATTTGACGTATGAAAATTAGTAAAACCTTTTTGGGCCAAACAAAAAATATGTTGTGTTTCCGGTAACCCGACCGACCTGAATTTTTTACTACCGAGCTGAAACTTTTCCATATTTTTCTAAAACTTTTATTCTAAAACAGACTTAATTTGAACTAAATACGAATTGTCTTTTGATCGTTTCTATGTTGCCTTGTATAATGTATAGCATTATTCCCATTACAAGCTTAGGGGTGCACGTTGTGGTGTTTGTATGCACTAGTGGGAGAGGGAGGTGCAGTGCTAGATGTTGTTTAATCCATTACTCGTGTCCAAAGTTGTGGTGCTGTATGATGTGTTGTGGGACTGTTTATTGTGTCGTGTTGTGTTGTGTTGTGTTGTGTCGTGTCGTGTCGTGTCGTGTTGTGTTGTGTCGTGTCGTGTTGTGTTGTGTCGTGTTGTGTTGTGTTGTGTTGTGTTGTGTTGTGTTGTATCGTATCGGTCGTGCTGTGTCGTGTTGTGTCGTGTTGTGTTGTGTTGTGTTGTGTTGTGTCGTGTCGTGTCGTGCTGTGTTGTGTTGTATCGTATCGGTCGTGCTGTGTCGTGTTGTGTCGTGTTGTGTTGTGTTGTGCTGTGTCGTGTCGTGTCGTGCTGTGTTGTGTTGTATCGTATCGGTCGTGCTGTGTCGTGTTGTGTTGTGTTGTGTTGTGTTGTGTTGTGTCGTGTCGTGTCGTGCTGTGTTATGTTGTATCGTATCGGTCGTGCTGTGTCGTGTCGTGTTGTGTTGTGTTGTGTTGTGTTGTGTCGTGTCGTCGTGCTGTGTTGTGTTGTATCGGTCGTGCTGTGTCGTATTGTGTCGTGTTGTGTTGTGTTGTGTTGTGTTGTGTCGTGTCGTGCTGTGTTGTGTTGTATCGTATCGGTCGTGCTGTGTCGTGTTGTGTTGTGTCGTGTCGTGTCGTGTCGTGTCGTGCTGTGTTATGTTGTATCGTATCGGTCGTGCTGTGTCGTGTTGTGTTGTGTTGTGTTGTGTTGTGTTGTGTCGTGTTGTGTTGTGTTGTGTTGTGTTGTGTTGTGTTGTGTTGTGTTGTGTCGTGTCGTCGTGCTGTGTTGTGTTGTATCGGTCGTGCTGTGTCGTGTTGTGTTGTGTTGTGTTGTGTCGTGTCGTCGTGCTGTGTTGTGTTGTATCGGTCGTGCTGTGTCGTGTTGTGTTGTGTTGTGTTGTGTTGTGTCGTGCTGTGTTGTGTTGTATCGGCCGTGTTGTGTTGTGTTGTGTTGTGTTGTGTTGTGTTGTGTTGTGTTGTGTTGTGTCGTGCTGTGTTGTGTTGTGTTGTATCGGTCGTGCTGTGTCATCATGTTGTGTTGTGTTGTGTTGTGTTGTGATTTATGAGTTACTTTCAAACATCGACAAGAGATTCACCAGGCGGAAAACGTAATCTTATTCTAAACATTAGTGCCCAGCACTAATACTCCCTTACTCTCTTGAAATTAATTGTTTCCATGTCTTCTTGTATCCTCCTTATTGACGTCACTTGTAGTCGTCATCATTGCAGGGTTTTCGATAATTAGTCGTTCTCTATTTTTCTAACAGTGTGGGATAAATCTTGCGGTCGTGTTGGATCTCCACTTGGTTGCACTGAACTTAAACTTGTGAGTTGGGAAGAAGGTGAGAGATCTTCACTTGTTATACGCTCAAACATTAAAATACTTCATTTGCCTCCGTTTCTTAATAAAACAATTCGGATTTGCCTCTTATTTTAGACTTTCTCGGTTGTATTTTGAAATCAGTGCCAGTGGTTCTTTTCTTGTTAGGGACTTTTAAGATCTAGGACGTCAACCTCAACGACAAAGTCCTCTAAACAAAATAATTATTTTCGCCAAACAAAGAAAATGAATTATTTTTAGTCCCAAGAGTAATCTCAACACCGTCCTTGTTCTTTATACAACGCCACTTAGGAGCATTTTCGCGTCTTCAGGACGACGTCAACGGCCAAAAGATGAGAACTGTTGCTTGATATTGACTTCAATACAGACACTACAATCATTTTAGCAATACTGGTGGCGTTTGGGAAGTCATTAAACTAGCTTCAAATATTATAATCAGTTAACCGTGACTTTTTTAAATTGTATAAAACTTATCTTGCTTTTAACCGGCGGCGTCGTCCTAGCATCTTAAAGTCCCTATTACCTCCGCCAGGAGCACGAGGTTATGTTTTCACCTCTGTTTGTCTGTCATGTCACCAGGATATCGCACAAAATATTGCACAGATTTTTATGAAAGTTTGTGAAAAGATTGATCATAGACTATAGGGACCAACCCTTTCAATTTTAGTTGGAATTTGGATGAGAAATTAATAAAAATCCGACCACAAGATTCTCCGTGTAGAAGAAACGTTTGATTGCGCTCATTATTCTTATTTTATGCAAATATTTTTGCATAATTTTGGTACAAGAGCGTTTTATTCATTCATACCTATATATAGTCTCGTGAGCTAGCCTGGTTAGCAGGATGACTCGTTTTCTTTTTAAACATCTCACAGCCATTAATAATTCATGAAGAAAACACAAAGGAAATCAGTACCGTGTCGGTGGTTTGGATATCGGAGGAAGAAATTACATAAATTAAGCAAACTTTCATTTTGATTTTCTCTTAAAATACTGATTTGTTTGAGATGCTGTATCATACACTCGGAGGAGTGTTTCATCAGGATATCCAAACACCCTGACTTCGCCTCTGTTTTCAACAAACGTCTCGGTGTTTGGATATCCTGATGAAACACTCCTCGTGTATGATATATTACATCTCAAATAACCCGCTGGTTGAGTGCCCTCAATCTCAGAGTGCCCCCAGTGCCTCAGTCTCTGAGTGCCCCCAGTGCCTCAGTCTCTGAGTGCCCTCTAGCTTGTTACTTCTTTATTTGTCTAGGGAGGTACACGCCCTACGATAAACCAAATCCGAGGGGTGAGGTGGTTTTAGGAGGAGGAAGCATTACGATGGGATACTACAAGATGCCTGAGAAAACCAAAGAGAGTTACCATGTGGACAGAAATGGTCAGCGTTGGTTCTATACTGGTGACATTGGTGAGATCGAAGCTGATGGCTGTCTAAAGATAGTTGGTGAGTATGGTGAAAAAAGAACAAGGCTTCTTACTAAGTAATGGCGTATTTTTGTTGCTATATGTTTTACGCATGTTGCTGTGTCGAATAAAGACTTCTGTATTTAAAGTGCATATAACCCCAAATTTTTTATCATCTAAATACGTTCTACCTTTGGCAAATAGTTGAACAACGAAATATTTTTTATATTGGAGCAACTTCTATTGCTTTAATAGAGATTTTTGTTTTCAAAATGGTAATGAGATGACGCCAAAGTAGTCATCATTATCTATACAATATTTATTTACAGGAGTGACATGACCCAATTCTTCCATTAATGGTGTGTTTGAACAACATGTACCATATTGTCTGAGCTTTTCCACAAAAATTCTCAGGTAGTTTATCTTGCCAAAAAGAGAAAGAAAGCCAAATGCCTACATAGTCGTCATCTCATTACCGTACTAGAAATGCGAATCGCCAAAAAACATTGAAGAATAGCTCCAATCAAAAAAAAATTTCACTGAACGACTGTTTGCTCTATGTAGAACGTTTACAAAAATTTGGGTTTATATGCACTTTAACAATTGCAAACAGCGTATTTCTGTATGCGCTAAGTTTCCGAATTTTATACAGCGCATATAAAAACTAACCGGTTTACGACATGTCTAAACCAGAAAATTTCTAGTTCTACGTTACGACTGTAGATCAACAACGTACATCTAGTTTTGGAGTATTGCAGGTTGAAGGGATGGGTTCGGGTTAGACGATCCGGGACCAGACCGCATGGTTGCCGAGGCTCATCCTTGGGCCATACCAAACCTTTTGGTAACCCGTCTCCCATATTAGCATTGCATGCGACCTGTACAATGTACAGGGATAATTACCTTAGCCCTCTGAGTAAGCGTCTTGAAGCACGAACACGAAGATTCGACGCCTTGGGAGACAGGACGTTTAGAGCTCTAAAAACATCTGACTATTCAGCAGTTGAGACAACAAACAATGGGAATCAACAAAGGGGGTGGGATTGAGTCAGGGGCTGTTTACATGAGCCGGGCTAGCCCGGTTAACCGGGCTGACTCGTGTCACGAAATTCTTTCCTCGGCCACAAAAAGAGATTTTAATCAACGTTAGGGTTAGTTTACATCTAAACTAAACCAATTCTTCTTTGTACATTTAGTTTACGCGAGTTTCAAATCCAAAGTGAGATCCTAATCAATCGCGTGAGCCCAGTTAGCCGGGCTAGCCCGGCTCATGTAAACAGCCCCTCAGTCTCCGTGCGAGCGCGAAGCGTTCGAGAACTGTGGAGCACTGCAGGGGTCCACGTTGCCCCCCGCCTTAAATACTCCTTGATTACGTGGTTCAGCGGAATGCTGGAGGAGTATGGGTCCGTAATCAAGGGGCAACACGACAGCCTTCGGAAACTACGGAATACGTACGACACAGACAAATATATATAACATGAAGATTACTGAGAGTTAATTGTTCTGCCTTTCAAGTCAACATTGCAATGTTGCTGGCAATATTACAACGTCGCGCGGGAAAGAACATCCGGTTTGGCTGTAATGTGAACTATTCGGTGCTGACTTGTATAAATAGAGCTGTGTAGTCCTATCAGTTTCACTATATGTTTTGCCCAATATAGATCGCAAGAAAGATCTTGTAAAACTTCAAGCTGGCGAGTACGTGTCTTTGGGGAAGGTTGAAGCAGCTTTATCTCTCTCGCCGTTTGTGGAAAGTGTTTGTGTTTACGCTGATGCTGGCAAGACCTATGCCGTAGCATTGATTGTTCCGCGTGGTAAAGAATTAACCGCCTTAGCCACGTCTATGAATCTAAACCCAAATGATGTGGAACTGTTGTGTAAGAATTCCGCCGTTACAAAGAAGATCTTTCAATCAGTAGAAACGGTTGGAAAGAATGGTAGGTGTTGCAGTTGCATGCATAGGTTGAGAAAATATTGTGGTAAATGCGCATGCGTACTATTCATGATTTGTGAGGTATTGGAAAACCTACTCTACTCCACTTCAGTCGACTCGACTCTCCTCTGTTCTCCTCTGCTCTAAGCTACCTTACTTATATCCTACCCTACCCTACCCTACCCTACCCGACACTACTGCCCTAATCTACCCTATTCTACTCTTCCCAACTCAACTCTACTTTACTCTACACTACCCTGCCCTCTACTCTACTGTACCCTACGCTACTCTGTACTCTCCCCTCCCCTACTCTCCCCTACTCTCCCCTACTCTACTCACCCCTACTTTGACCTACTCTCCCCTACCCACTCTATTCTACTCTCCCCTACCCTACCCTACCCTACTCTACTCCACTTACTCTACCCTATACGCTAGCCTACTCTATTCTACTCTACCCTTCTCTACCCTACTCTACTCCACTTACTCTACCCTATACGCTACCCTACTCTAGCCTACTCTATTCTACTCTACCCTACTCCACCCTTATCTACACTATTCTATTTTACCCTACTCTACTCCACTTTACTCTACCCTACCCTCTGTCCTACGCTACCCTACTCTATTCTATTCTACTCTACCCTACTCCACCCTTATCTACACTTCTATTTTACCCTACTCTACTCCACTTTACTCTACCCTACCCTCTGCCCTACGCTACCCTACTCTCTGCCCTACGCTACCCTACTCTCCCCTTGTCTTCCCTACGCTACCCTACTCTACTCTACTCTACTCTACTCTACCCTACTCTACTCTACTCTACTCTACTCTACTCTACTCTACTCTACTCTACTCTACTCTACTCTACTCTACTCTACTCTACTCTACTCTACTCTACTCTACTCTACTCTACTCTACTCTACTCTACTCTACTCTACTCTACTCTACTCTACTCTACTCTACTCTACTCTACTCTACTCTACTCTACTCTACTCTACTCTACTCTACTCTACTCTACTCTACTCTACTCTACTCTACTCTACTCTACGCTACGCTACTGCTAATTCTTGAATACCTTGTATCTACATTTTCACGATTTTGTTCTTTTTTCAGAGAAACTCGAGAAGTTTGAAATCCCGAAGAAGATAACACTGTGTAAGGAAACGTGGACACCGGAAACTGACCTTGTCACAGCCGCACTAAAGTTGAAAAGGAGAAATATCGCTTCCTTTTACGCTCAGGACATCAAATCAATGTATACTTGAATAATATATTCTTGGTCCATTCTATCAAATTATAACAAACCACCGGAAATAAAGAAATATGTAACAATTTTAACTTCTTAAAATTCAGTATGTTCGCCCGTGGTTTTATACCTGATAAAAAAATTTATATAAACTTTAGCTTTGATTTATATAAACTTTACCTTTGACTTTCATGGCTTAGACAACGTTCTTTTGTTATTACGCCAATGAACTTACCAAATGGAGTCGTTTTTTAAACTATTCTATCGCCGATTATTTTATAGGGCAGCTATACGTTACCTGGTTATGCTATTTTCCGTTAGCGTTAAAGTCGGGAAAGTTCAATCTAAAACCGAAGAAATAATTGAAACCAGTCACTCGGTTCCACTTTTATGAACTGTCTAAGTTTATGCTCCTTTTCACGATCGGAAATCGCATAGAAAATCGGCCACTCATGGAGCACTTCGCAGGCCACGTGCGTGCTGGCTCAAGTGAATTGTCGGCCGAGCTTGATGAAATTTACTATTACAATTTCTAAACACACACACACACGCAAAACAATAACAAGTGAACTGTCCATATATAGCCCAAAACAAAATCAAGACGAAGAAAAAATCAATCAAAGTTATCTGATAGTTGAGATCTAAAATTCACCCTCCATAGTTGATTGGGTTTGTTTTATGTCACTTCGTCAGTCGTCAAGTATACTTTCCACGACTGATTCGAACTTTAAAATCCGTTTTAAAGGCCAATTGGGTACACACATCTGCCAATAACATCCCGACTTCTTTTGGGGGTAGTAAACGGCCAACAAACAACAGATTTTAGTCATTTAACATGGACGTTTACGATACTGATCGCATCTTGTTCTTCGTCTAATTTTCCCGCCATGTTTGATTTCAAGTCAGCAAATGCTTGATATCTTACAATATCCCTAGTATCCTCTTCAACGGATCCATTATTGTCCTTTATCTTCCTAATTTTATCATATGAACCCACATGTACCACAACGCCGCTGGTCTCGCGTGTATTGATGACGTTTATACGCAAGATATTCGTTCTACGCATGCGTAGCTAATACAAGGGAATGGAGGCACTGGGGAACTCCGATGAAACTTGTCATCTGATTGGTTAGTTTAAAAACAGTAAAATTTCAAATAATGTGCACGTTGCTAACTCGTTTAATCGATTTCTCGACATTCTGTAACACATTTACAATTGAACACATGAAATAATCAAAAACAGCAAAAATCCCGACGATTTACAAGTTAAAACTACTATTATTCTCGCTCCGTCGCCAAACAAACATCCATCGTCTGACTCGTCTCGTAATTCTTCGCAGTTTCGTCTCAGAACTTTAAAATTATATTAGAGAATACAAGGTCGATGTAGTTTAGCCAAAATTCCTGACGGAAAGTACAATTCCTTACCTGAGCGGCTGAGCCGAATTAATTCTCAAACTTGGTCAATAGATAGTCACGAATTTGTTATTCTTTGACCCTGACCCTGAAAACACCCTAATCCTAACCCTGATCCCAACCCCAATCCTAACCCTGATCCCAACCCCAATCCTCACCCTAATCCTACGAATATGCATTAGGGTTAGGATTGAGGTTACGCGAAACACAAAGTAATAACCCAGAAACCAACCAGGAGGGAAGGGGTGAACCAGAGATCAGTGGGGTGAACCCGTAATTATATTTTTGCAAATCACCTTGTCCTATCCTACGGACTATCGTGACATCACTCGCGGCGTTTCCCGCAAGGTTTAAATGGGCAAATAGATCGTTTTCACTCACGTGATCGGTGGCCCCATTGGGGTGGTAAAACAATACAAAATATTTGAATAAGAAAGAGCTAATTCCCATACCGTACACCAATATGGCCGCCATTTCATTGTTTTACTACACCAATATGGCCGCCGTGACGTCAGATGAAAACGATCTACAGAAACAACTAATGTCGTAATTACAATTTCCGTTAACGTTATTGGCTTTGATTACTGTAATAGGTAATTTGCAGATCGGACACAGAAATTGATGAGTTCACCTCCCCCTCCCTCCTGTGCCTAATGTTTCTGCCCTAGCTACTTCCAAAAAAAGCCGTAGTTGCTCGACGATATATAAGCAGAACGATACAGGATCCCATGCAACGAAAAATCATATACGGTGACGTGGACTGCCCAGTTAGTTTGAACATTACTAATTTCAGCAAAATCCAATCGTATCATCCGCCATCTTGAATAGGCGAATTTCAGGGTATTGTGCGCGCATCATTTTGAAAAGGAATTAAGCAATGGCAAACGGACTCGCTAGCGAGCCAACGGCAGAATAACTAAACATCCAGAAATTGTATCTATACTTTGTTGATTTTAAACAGTATGTTTACTTTGAGTGGAGCTTGCCAGGTTTTTTTTAAATGATGCGCGCGCAACACCCTGAAACTCGCCTAAACTTAACTGTGCCTAATTAAGAAAGTTAGTGACGTCACAAGCGGGGTAAATTTCCTATAGTGAACTTCACCAAATTTCCGAGAACTTTCAAATTTCCAAGCATTTAAAAGTGTGAAAACAACATATTCATTAAATGCAGATTTCAGACATGAGGCATCGGTATAACTGTAGTCTATGTAAAGATTTTGCTTTACCCAGCTTGTGACGTCAGATGTATATATCAGAAAATTGTTCACGATGGTGGATGACAAGATAGTTTTTTTTCCGAATTAGCGAAATGTTGTAGGTGACAAAAATCGTTCATATTTCTTGGATTACATTAGTAAGTATAAAAGAAATAGATAAATTGAACAACTTGTCTGCTGAATACCAGTTTTTGAGCCAGTGGTCATGGTGATATCTATATGTTTTGTGCGCGACAAAATCGAGCAGTATACCACATGGCGACAATACGTATGTTCTCAGGACCTTTACGCGGCGGCCGAAAAGCCATAACAAAGATCAGTAACTATATGACGTTTTAAATCTCATATTTTATGCCTTAAATCTCAATAAAAGTATAAAACCATAGTTTTCGAAAAAGTTTCCGGTGTGGCCATAAAAAACGTGGGCTCTGGAGAAGGGCACGAGTGCGCGAGTGCACTCGCTGTGGTTACCTTGGAAACATGTGCAGTGTGCACCACTGAGAAAATGGCCGTCAAGTAGTCATTCAAAGAAATTCTCATTTGATTCTTTCTCACAACATTGCTTCCACTGATTTATTCCTCATTTGACGTTTTTCTGAACGTGCGTGGCTTTATCCATTTCCCGATGTCTGAAGAAATCGAAAACAGCTATAAAATTCGACCAAACTTTAAGCAAAAGTAAGTGAATTGAATGAGATTGATTCATCTGACATTCTCTTGTCAGCCAGACTTTCTACATCTTTTCACTTAGTTCCATAAAGGATTGGATATTTTTTAGTTGTCTAAAACATATTAAACATGAATTTTAGTACTTATAATTTTTAACTACTAAATTTCTACTGGGTTTGTTTTGAAACAAATATAAAATGTGTTTATGGTGTAATTTGACTGGAAGAAATACTGTATGGTTTTTGTTTCATTAGGTTTCGTCCTGTTGCTGTGAAAGCGTTAATACATGATGTACTGAATGAAGAACTGAGTGGTAAACAATACAGTAGTGAGGAATGCACAGCTTGGACAAAAACATTGTCTGAAGCTATTAAAACTCGTGTTAAAGGTAAGTGCAGACATTATTGGCTATGAGTGAAAATCGCAACGTCATCTGGGGATTTAAGGCCTGTTTATATGGAGGTGAGTTACCTGGCCAGCCAAGTTACTCGGGACATGACGAGTTCCCAGTCGGTAGAGCTAACACTGTTTTTCCCATTGCAGTGTTTATATGAGACAGGTGGGTACCCTGGTCAAAAACCTTACAGGATCCTTAAAGATCCTTGAGGATCATGTAAGGATCCTGTAAGGACAGGATCCTTGCAAGATCCTTAAGGAATTTTTAGCAATCCTATCAGGATCCTGTAAGGACAGGATCCTTACGGAATATTTAATATTCCTTGCAGGATCCTTAAGAGCGGGATCTTGCAGGATCCTTTCTGAATTTTTTATAATCCTTGCAGGATCCTTAAGAAATTTTTAATATTCATTGCAGGATCCTTACTTAAGGTCAGGATCCTTCCAAGGATCTTTAATAATAAATTTACAACTGAAAAAATATTACTTTTAAATAAAACAATGTAATACTGTAATATTATATATTATACAGTGAAACCTGAGTAAATTGAGTTTTGTGACCCCCATGTTTTACGACCACCTGTCATATACGACCACTTTTTCTGGCACAGACGATTTGTAGTTGAAATATACCTGCAATGAGCGACCACCTGCCTAACGCGACCAGCAACCACTTTTTAGTGTCCCAAACAAGATATTTACCTGTTATGAGCGACCATCTCAACATAAAACTGCTGAAATATATTAAAGAAATAGTAGTAAACAAACGCGAATGCGACCACATGCGAAAACAAGAAACCAGAAGTGTTGTGCAATTGCCGTGTTACTGCATTTTAGTCTTGTTTTGCTTCTCTTTTGAGCATTATTTGATGAAAATCTGTGTGAATTTTTGTTGTCAGAATTAAATACTTTTTTAGTTGATGTTTGAGAGTTAATACAATGACTGAACAATCCAAAACCATGAGTAATATTTGTTAACTTTAGACAAGTTGATCTTGACGATTGTTTACCGTGACAAGTTTGTATATTTTACAATGACTTTTTAACTTGGAAAGGAAAGTGACAAAACTGAGTGTTCACATCTAAAAAATACTACTGGAAGATCGTAAATAAAGCCAAGAGCTTTTGACAAGACCAAACCAGTGCAAAAATTGAATCAAACGTAACAAAAACACAGCGCAGGAACTGAAGTGAACGACAGTACAAGACCATTTTGATGTGGAGAACACGACCCTAAAGCCATGATATTAAACACACAAATGTCAAATTTATTTTATTTTAATAACCAAATAACATATTAACATTAATAAATCAAGACTGCACTTCTTTGAAGTGTTCTTGCTTTTTCCATTTCCCTTGTAAATCTTTATAAATCACCATTTTCCTAACCTTGAAACAATGTTTATATAAAGAACCGCTGCAGGTCGCGGCGCTGCCAAAATGGCTCCTATGACGTCACATCACTACCTGCCATGTACGACCACCTGTCATTTACGACCACTTTTACCTGGCAACAGGGGTGGTCGTAAAACACAGGTTCTACTGTAATTAGAATATTTTAAAGCCTACCCCAGGTTGGAGATCTTGCAAAGATCTTAAATAAGATTTTCCTCTTGTAAAATCTTGCAATATCTCGTAAGATCTTGCAAATAAATGGCTGCCATGGTCCAAACCAGTCATTGTCTTTATATTCATGAGTTGCCTGTGCAAAATGATTATCACCACCTGATCACATTTTGAGGTTTACGTACAGTCATATTTTTTTTGTTTTGTTATAAAATATAAATGTGCCACCCAACCAAAATCCAAAGAAATTTAATATTTTTATATTGTATATTTTAATATTTTTATTTTATTGGCCACTCTTAGATACTCATTTTATGTACTTTAAAATGTAATTATCTAATATATATATAGTGAAATAAAAGAAACAACAATCGAAATATAGTAAGGTAACTAAGGTTAGATATACTGCCGAAAAAATAAATAAATAAATGATTATTTGAAAAATTGCGATGCGTTTTGGAATGCAATGATGGGAATCAAGAGAATTGATGTGTTTTTAGAATGCAATGATGAGAATCAAGGATCTTTTTATGTGGCTTAAATGTAAATGTGCTGTACCAAATGGTTTCAAAAACAGAAAATCTGCTGACTGTGTCTGAAAATCCACCAACTGGTTTTGAGATTCTGTTGAGAAAAATATTTACCCCAACAATTTTATGGCTTTTAGTTTTTTTCAAAATTTTAGGCAATTTGAGAAATTCCAATTCAAAATTTTTTTTAAATTCATGTAAAATGCTGGGGGAGGGGGGGGGGTGGCCTAGAATATCTTTTGGCCCCCGTCTTTAAAAACTCATCTACTTTGCAAACTGTGGTTTTCATTCCCTCCAAATCATTATTTGGCTGTTTCTAGAGGACAATGCAGATTAACAAGTGTTTGAGGGACATCTACTTTAGTTAAGAAAAATATATAGTCCTATTGGTAACAATAAAGTCGACGTAATGTACACGCAAAAATTACCCCTCTCTCGAAATTTTACTTTGCGATAGTCCTCGTCTCCCCCCCCCCCCCCCCCTAATATTACACATCTTCCTACATCATTGTATACTAGTTTTAATAATAGTTTTCGAACATAACATACAGCTCTTGATTGCTTAGATTTTTTTATTAACAATCACAAGTAATCACATGGATTTTCATAAAATTACATGTGGAAAGTTACCCTGTGAGCAGAGCCTTCTTTTCCTTATTTCTTCGCCGAGAGAGAGGAAGAAAAGAAGGCTCTGCTGTATTCGCGACTGGTTTCCATTGCGCATACATATCAGTTGCTTGGTTACAATCTCGACCCAGTCCAAATCAGAGCAGAAACAAAACAAGAACCGGTTAAACGGGTCTTGGGTTACTTCGTCGTAAATCTTGGACGAAGCCAAACACGAATACAGCAGAGCCTTCTTTTCTTCCTCTCTCTCAGCGAACAAATAAGGAAAAGAAGGCTCTGCTCGCAGGGTAGTGGAAAGTCAAATTCTCACTAAATTTCTGTCGAATCCTGGCCAAATGAACTATAAACCGAACAAACAATTTACATGTAAGATTACATTTCGGGTCCGTCAATTTTTCGTTAAACTGAAAAGATCTGATGTTTTTTTAACCTGGTTTAACCAATCTTGTTTTTGGAAGAAAAAAAACGAAAACTGAAAAATATAAAACGAAAAACCGAAAAAAGTCGGACAAAGAGAAAACTTACAGTAAGAACTCTACTGTACAAGATCATTATCTTGATGTCCCCCATGAAGCTATTGCTAGTTGTCGCAACCTTTCCGGATTCGTTATGTGTAAGTCCGTCTTTTAAACCACGCGAACACCGACAACGACGAGTAAATTGTAGTTAACATATATTTTGAATGCAACAACGTTTCTAATTGGTTGTCGTGCGTACTCCATTTCTTATGGAGCACGGGGAAAAGTGTTTTTTTCCCGTTTATTAGTATTTTGGACGTGGACATCAAGGAAATTCTTCATCGTGGTAGATTCTTGTACTTTCAGCAATTCTCTAACCATATTTAAGGAAATAGATTCTACATCTTGAGGATGAGAGCTTACATGCATTTTTTTGGGAGCTTGACTTAGAACGTGTTAACGCCATCTTGAACTCTTCAGTTCATGCCAAAATCCGCGGGAAAAAGCGCGGGAAAACATTTTCCGAAAGAAAGAAAAAAAAAACACTTGTTAAAAACAAAGCTACCAACTACCAAAACGGCTACCAACTGGTCTGTGGCAACTTTTAAAGATTATGTGGCGGCCTTGGAATATTGAAAATAAATGTAAAGCAGTTAAGCAACAAATACAACCAAGACACTTCGTGTGACATACGTTAACTTCAACTGTGTTTATCATTTTAAGTCTTATATCTAATTATCTATGTTATAAAAGAAATGGTTTATGATTTGGAGTGCTCCGTTGCACTTGGAAAGATAGAAGAGCACTAAAAAATGTATAGTCTCTCTCGATTGTCGTTTCGAGCTAATCTTACTTCAATCTTTTTTGTGTTTTTCCAACTTCCCGCGTACATCCGTATCTCGGTGGAGCACAGCTTGGCACAGTAAGGAAAGAACTCTGTTTTGTTTCTCGAGTTACAAATCTGCAGAAGAAGAACAACTATTGCCAGTGCCAATAAAAGTCAAACTCAGTCTTGATGCAATGACGAGCTTGAAGAAATTAGAAGAGACGTTGCTACCTGTCTTTTCTGCGCGTGATCGTTTTTCGAAAGAGATTTATGTAATAGAGATATATCTAGCTGCATCAATATTTTAAATGAGAGTACATGAAATTTACTCATTAGATTCGAGTCTGTGCGCGCTTGTCATAGCAGTCGGTGGCAGCCAGTGAACTCAATGTAAGTTGAAATGTGGTACAGGTAGGTAACTGGGCGATACAGCACATCCCCTCTCGTCTAGAATTCATGATTATCGTTAATTGTGAAATGGCCTTGAATTAAGAATAATCGTGAATTTTAAAGAACTAATTTCCAACACACCACCCCAACCCCACTCGAAGATAAAATGCATATCTTCGCACCACCGTGTAATATCCTCTATATATTCTTGACTGACAAACTTTGTGCACGTTTTGTAAAGATAATGACCTTTACTATAACAACAAATAAACGATTACATAATGAGTTCGACAGCATAACACAACCATTCAAAATTTAAAATGCACCTTTTTTGTTTTTTTGAGCCTTCGGCCTTCGCAGTTCGCTCAAGGTCAGTGGCCGTGTAAAAAACATTTCGTGGGAGACTGAAACCTACCTCACTTTTTGCCCGGCCAATGACTGGAAGTTAGCGTTCCAGGTGGCAGCATAGACAGTCCGAGGAATATCTTCTGGATTGTCTATGGTGGCAGTATGGCATCATGTCTGGTGACTTGTTGCTCTACACCTCGTGAGTTGTGTGTATATAGCGTCTTAGTTACGAGGCAGATATTTTGCTGTGAGACGACGGAAGCGCCTCACAACGTCTGCTTTAGGAGGCTACTTTAAATAGGCATTCGTAGCCTCCTCTGCATCTCTATTAATTTTATAAGAAGAGAATCGTATTTTTGATGTTGGGTTATCTGTGGTATAAGCTCAGGCCGACAACTAGCTTTGTTCAGTTGTGGCAGGCATCTCCTCTCTTCCCCTCTCTCCTTATTCTATCCAATCTATCCCCAATCTCGTACCCAGAGCCTGCGATCCTTTTGGTCATTACCAAGGAACGGAGGCTCTGGGAAACTCCGATGAAAAAGACCCCCAAATTGGGTTTTTGTTCCCAGTCCTCTGGTTCCCAGTTCCCTATAATTTGTAACAATCATCGACGATCGTTCGCTTGTTCGAAGACCAGGAAAAATATTTGTTTACCGATAAAAAAGGCCCAACATGTTTTACAAAGCTCTCGACAATACAATCGATACAAATGGCCTTTCTTCGCTTTTCTCAAAATGGTCAACCAGACGATTTGACGAGTGTGTTTTAAATGTCCGCGTCGCCGTCAGCACTCGGCAGTAATCGGCTCAGCCGCTCAGGTAAGAAATTGTGCTAAACTACATCGACCTTATATTCTCTAATATAATTTTAAAGTTCTGAGACGAAACTGCGAAGAATTACGAGACGAGTCAGACGATGGATGTTTGTTTGGCGACGAAGCGACAATAATAATAGTTTTAACTTGTAAATTGTCGGGATTTTTGCTGTTTTGAATTATTTCATGTGTTCAATTATATTTTGGGTCTGTCGTATATAATTATGTTTTACAGAACGTCGAGAAATCGATTAAACAAGTTAGCAACGTGCACACTATTTGAAATTTTACTGTTTTTAAACTAACCAATCAGATGACGAGTTTCATCGGAGTTTCCCAGAGCCTCTGATTCTTGGTAGTAGCCAAAAGGATCGCAGGCGCTGGGTACGAGATTGATCTATCCCCTGCTTTTTTCTTGTCCCCCGTCCTCCTTGATCTCAAAAACGCGCGGCCAGAGCTTACCACAGGTAACCCAACATAAAAAAAACGATTCACTTCTGACTTCTCTTATAAAATTAATAGAGATCATGCCTGCGGAGGAGGGTAAGGGATCCGTACATTTTGCCAATTTGAATTTATCAATTTTAGATTTAAACCTTGACAGATACAAAATATTAGTGCAAGTTGTGATTGGAGAACAAAGAGGAGAAGGAGTAAAGTGAGTGTATGTTTAAAAATTAGAGTTTGAATTAGTTATTATGTGTATCAAATAGAAAAGGTTTTCCAAGTTTTTATTTTCTTCAAGTTCACCCATCCTCGTTTCTCATATTATATAAACCCAGGGGGAACCAAATTTAGAGAACTCTTACTCAATTGTTCACACTTTTTTGAAATATTTTAGAGTTGCTTGCCGATGTCTTTGGGACTCGGATACTGATAACTACGCACAAGATATATTTATGACAGTAAGTATTAGTGATGTAATATATCATACACGAGGAGGAGTGTTTCGTCAGGATATCCAAACACCGAGACGTTTGTTGAAAACCGAGGCGAGGCCGAGGTTTTTGAACAAATTTCGAGGTGTTTGGTATCCTGATGAAACACTCCTCCGAGTGTATGATATAGCATCTCAAACAAATCAGTATTTTAAGAGAAAATCAAGGTGAAAATTTGCTTAATTTATGTAATTTCTTCCTCCGATATCCAAACCACAGACACGGTACTGATTTCCTTTGTGTTTTCCTCATGAATTATTAATGAGTTTGAGATGTAGCAATAAATACATTACAGTAGTAGTGATGTACTAATAAGTACAGTACGGTGCAGTATTTAAGAAATACCTAATGGGTTTCCATGTTTGGATAGCCTGATCCAAACACGAGGGATGTTGCGAGACTTTCGAAAGCTAAAACACACTCGCCTAGCGGCTCGGGTTTTTTACGCTTTGTGAAAGTCGAGCAACATCCCGAGTGTTTGGATCAGGCTATCCAAACATGGAAACCCATTAGGTATTTCTTTTATAAAATGACCGACAATAAAATAACAGATTTTGTGAGAAAAAAATAATGACTCCTGGTTTCAGAGCAAATACAAGAAAAACATTCTTGGCCGTAAAAAGCCGCTGAAACTGAAGCTTCCGAAAAAACATTTTCATCGGCAGATTTGGATTTTATGTCGGGAGCTCTTGGATATTTTACTTCATATCGACAAAGTCTTTTTCTTTTACCAAGTGAGTTCATCAGGCAAGAAAATGAAAGGTATCTGAACAAAATGTTATTCCGTTTTAATATCGTTTTCAAAAATCAAAACGTCTACTTTCCAAATCACGTTTTGTTACCATATTAAAGTACAAACCACCATATATTTTAGCGAGTTTAGCTTGGCCCTTGACACAACAGGGCCAGAAAACAATTTCAGGCTTGGTTATAGTTCTCTCACAATATATAAACATAGTGTTGTTGTTTTTTACTGCCTTAAAAAGACTCAAAGACGGTGCTTTTTAACTTTAAGATTCGTTCCAGAAATTATTTGTTTGCTTGTATAAATTGGACATTTATTCTTCGCCCTCGCTTATTTAAAACTTTTCCCTGTTGAAGCCCTTACACATACGTATACTTACTAATAATATTTTAGTAATTTCAATGCTATTTTATTTGTGTCAGTACTAAACAAATTAGACCAAAGTCTCTAAAAGGCCTCACTCAAAATTGCTGCAAATTTCCGTGTTTGGATAGCCTGATCCAAACATGGGTATTGACCAATCAGCGCTTGCGTAGCATACATGTTATTTTATAAAGTACAATACAGTACAGTACTTAGGGAATAGAAAATGGTCGCCCGTGTTTATATAGCTTGATGCATAAAAACACCCATTTTCTATTTCTTTTATGAAATAAGACTAATAAATGTGCCGTTTACGTCACAACCGTGTTTGCATAGTCTGATATAAACACGGTAAATGACCTATCACAGCGTGCGTAAGACGCAACCTATTTCATAAAGTACAGTGCAGTAGAGTACAGTGCAGTAGAGTACAGTACAGTGCAGGGCAGGACTGTACAGTGCAGGACAGCACTGGACAGGACATGGCTATATGGTACTGTACTGTATTGTACTGTACTGTACTGTACTGTACTGTACGATGCATTGCAATATAATTATTTTTTTACGTTTCCATTTAGGACACTTTCTTCTGTGTAGTTTCTGTCTATGGAGTCTACCATTATTAAATCCATTTTACTACATGTACAAAAGCAATTGTTTAAAGAAGGTAAAGTACGATTTTATAGTTTGAGCAAAAATTAGAACTTTCTTTGCGACAGACAATGAATTTTTACGGAGCTGATGTTTTACTTATGTGACAAAATGTTTTAGAGAGATAATAGCCTCGCTCAGTTCAGCTACTTCGTCGTGTAACTTCGTTCTTTGCGTCAAAACTCAATAATATTATAATTGAAAATTAATTTATTGTAAACATAAGCGTTTGTATGTACATAAAGCTCAAAAGTTACCTTGTAGACGTTATGTCTTGTTACAGAGTTAAATAAATTCGGAATACTGTTAGAACATAAATTGCAAGAACATAAATTTGCTTTTTCAAGTGCTGCATCTTAATGTGTCTATGATGCGAAAAACCTGAGTTACCTGACTCGTACTACCTATTCTAAAATCTTGCCCATCTTAGATTAATAGGGATGGAGTTACTGTTAGGCGCAACGGGAAATTGAGGTTTGTATTTTTCGACGGTGCAATATGGGAATGATGAACGTCTACTTCGTGTGCACATTTATATCGGCACCGCAAATCTCAAATTTCCAGAGACGAATGGATACGAGTCAGGTGAAAAACGCGTTGGCAGTTTTGGACAGATATACACGGAGAATACTTTACTTAAAATTTGCTGCATATACAGGGGGTGGAAATTAAAAAAAGTGGCCGTCCATGAAAACATAGATAATTTGGAACAACTTACAAAAGAACAGTATACGTTTATGTAAAACCAAATGTTTTCAGGACATACACAATGAGAACTGCTCATATATGATCAAAAATCCTAAATTTAGACATTTGTTTTCAAAATACATTGTATTTTCATGGATGTACTAACGATTTTTAATAGGAATTGGTGTATTGAATCTGCTGTACGTGTAACTTCAACTTATTTAAGAAAGTCTACAAAATTATTAACCCAATGTGTAATTCTACAAATTTGGACAGTAAAACTAATTTCCAGAGAGTGAGTTACTAAAAAAAGCTGATTTAGGTCCATGCTGTTTGGTTTTTGTTGATCGTTTTGGATCGTATTTTATGAATAATAAGAGAGTTGTTCAGTTGAAGATGTGCACATCCAAACTCCTTATGACAAGATTACAAAATCGTGCATTAATCTGAAGATAGGTCACATAAGTTTCGAAAACAAAAAATGAGAAAGCTACTGTAGGTGTTTAATTAGAAGAGGTCAACGGTTTTTCCAAGTTATCGCCGATAGATTTTAAAGGGAATTAAGTAATTAAGAAAATTCACAAACTCCTCGAAAACGTGATATGCCAAAGTGAATGTGGATTTTTTGTTGTAATATAAGAGATACTGAGTCTGAATTTGTATGACAACAGATATGCGTTCCAAATCGAAGGTATATATTTTTGTGTTCTATATAACTAAAGCCAAATTTGTCTGATTATTTTGAGATCACAGAAATGAGATGACATTACAGCCAGATTTTCAACATTTTTGGTCATAAAATTTTTTAACTAAAATCATGAAAGGTTCATCTATTTTCAAAATAAATTATTAAAATTACGATTTAACGTTGTATTGGAGTAGATTTCACCGCGTATATGTCTCAAAAAGCTATATTTTATATATTTTCCTGTTTTTCAAAATGTTACGGTAAATTAATGGTATTTGCATGGATGGCCACTTTTTTTTATCCACCCCCTGTAGATTTTGGGCTATTAACTTTCAAAGTTTGCCACGACTTATCAAAGATTGCTCAGTTAGAGTGCTTGATGACGTAGTATGCAGTTGGACAACTGTGCACAACAACAATGGATTTTAACATGCATACGTCACCCGCTCTATACCGTGGTGAAAATACTTACAGGATCCACAAGGATTGTTCAAGGATCCTCAAAGATTGTACAAGGATCCTTAAGGATTGTACAAGGATCCTCAAGGATTGTACAAGGATCCTTAAAGATTGTTCAAGGATCCTCAAGGATTGTTCAAGGATCCTCAAGGATTGTACAAGGATCCTCAAGGATTGTACAAGGATCCTTAAAGATTGTTCAAGGATCCTCAAGGATTGTACAAGAATCCTCAAGGATTGTACAAGGATCCTTAAGGATTGTACAAAGATCCTTAAGGATTGTTCAAGGATCCTCAAGGATTGTTCAAGGATCCTCAAGGATTGTTCAAGGATCCTCAAGGATTGTACAAGGATCCTCAAGGATTGTACAAGGATCTTTAAGGATTGTACAAAGATCCTTAAGGATTGTTCAAGGATCCTCAAGGATTGTTCAAGGATCCTCAAGGATTGTTCAAGGATCCTCAAGGATTGTACAAGGATCCTCAAGGATTGTACAAGGATCCTTAAGGATTGTACAAAGATCCTTAAGGATTGTTCAAGGATGAAGGATCCTCAAGGATTGTTCAAGGATCCTCAAGGATTGTACAAGGAACCTTAAGGATTGGTTCAAGGATCCTCAACAACTGTTCAGGGATCCTTAAGGAATCTCAGGAATATTCCAATAATCCTGAAGGAAATTTCAAGGATCCTACAAGGATCCTTAAGTTACCCAAATATCCTTAAGGATCCTGGCAAGGATCCTTATTCGATTCCAGTCTTTCCTTATTTTCTAACGTTAAACTGCGTCAAGAAGCTAACTTTGTCACTTAATAAATATCTCGAAGTATGTATCACTGACATTTTCATTTTTGGAGATTGGTTATTTACAGTAGATTATGACCTTTAATTTTGTTCAATTTTACTGACACTTTAAGAATTTAAGAGTTTAAGATGATAACTTGGTTTTACAGTTCTGCAATATTATTTCAAGTTGTATGTAATGTGTAACCTTTATATCAAGTTATTACACAAATGTATATCTCTGAACTTCAACTACCATCAAACACATCAAACGTAAAAAATGACTAATTAATTCAATTTTAAAAAGGCAACTAATTAATTATTATTTTCCAAATTTTTGAAATCTTATTTTAAAACCGATATCGAGCAGCGAATGCGAGTGCAACCTGTAAAAAAACTCTCCACGTCCCAGACCCCCGAGTTGACCGTGAGCTACTCGGTGAATCTAACTATGTACCAGACCACTATCTAGAGCATTCTTGTACGCTCGGCCTAAGGGATAGAGGTGTAAATATTTACAATTAGTACAATTGCTACATGGTACAATTTTATACGTCGAACTGACGGAAGTACGTCGGAATAATGAGCGTTGATTGGTCGTAAACAATGCAAGTTAGTCGGAAGTGCATGCAAGTACGTCGGAAGTAAAGTTTCTTGACGCACTTCGGTTTTGATTGGCTGATACAGGACGGTTTGACTAACTTTGCCGTATCTGCAAGCTGTAACATAACACTAAACAGGCAAACAGACTAAGTTGTGGCAAAAGCCCAAAGCGCGCTTGACTACAGTGTAGTTTACACATTAGCAAGAGTCTGATAACAGCCTATTCCTATTCAGATCTCACTGATATTGGTTTAAAACGTCCTCGATCTTCCTTCGGATATCGGTGGATTCGGACATTGATTTTTGTTAATTTGCGTGATTTGCTATATAATCACTCATTAATGTCCTATCACTTAATTAATAAAAATAGAGCTAACACTGATGTTGTGGCAGAGAAGGAAGCAGGGAAAAGCTACTGTCCCTCGTACACAATATCCCAGATGGGGTAGGCCCGTCTGGGTGGCCAGAAAAGTGGATACCTTATAGCTGAGGAGGGGCTCCTGGCAGCTATTCGAACATATATGGCCTCCAACAGATCTGGTCATTGAGGTGTTGAGGTGCGTGCCACCTCAGACCCCGAGGAGAGAAATGGCTAATCCAGTTTCTTGCCCGTTGGTACTATCGAGCAAAGGTAGTGTACCGAGCTATTTGACCGTACCAGGCCTTGTGAGCCTCCACAGAGAACGTGGATCGCGGATCTAGCACAAGCCGGGGGTGCCGACTGCTGGGTTGGAGCTCGTGTACCCCAGCTACTCTGTGTAGGGGAGGGAGAATTGACTGCGATTTGATTTGCAAAGAAACATTCTTTGTGAATCGAGTCATGTTTTGATTTAGTGGGGAGAGGCGGTGTCCGGGGGACAGCGATTCCCTGCTTCGAAATATTTATTTTGTCATTTTTGTTACATTCCTTTATGTCAATATTACATTTAAAAAAATTTTTTTTTGTTTATTTTAGTGTAATTCCAAATATATTACTTTAAAGGACTACGATTTTTGTTAATGTGACAACTTGTTACTTCAGTAGGGGAGTGGTGGGTGGGTATTTTCTACTGACTCTAGCAAAGGTTGATTGCAATTGAACTACTAAGGTGGAGTTAAAGATTTTTATAGTTGCAAAAATGGCCTTTGTACTTTGAATTGAAATACTACATGGACTTACGGCCTAAAGCGATGCGAGACACATGGTTGATCATGCAGTTGAGCTCGTGATAGTCTGTATGTGATTGGGTTAGGGATAAGTGTTCTGTCATTTTGGTGCGTGTAAGGCACGCTTTTACCGAAAATGGAAGTAACCTTCACTGGTCTTGGCGTTCCTTTGTAGATAAGTGTGAGAGATAGATAGACTGCTGGAATTTGTGTTATTCAGCTATTATTAGATCAGAATTAACCTACAAAAACCTGGCTTATGTCTTATTTTGACGTACGTTTCTTAATCCTTGATCGGTTATGCCAAACATAGTTTACGTTTGGACATTAACCTTAATTTATTCAAGCATAAATTATTATTTTATGTCAAAAACAACTATCGGCGCCAAGAACGTTTACATCCGGTGGGCGCGAATCACCTGAAACTGCTGTAATATTAGTAAATAGCAAACTTTTTACAGCATTTTTTGCAATAAGACAGACAGACCATATTATTTTCCATATTATTTTCCATATTGAAAATAATTCAGTGCTTTTGTGACTGCTATAGCATCTAACAGTGGTATTGTGCAGCGTCTACAGTTAATCTAATTTATTGTCTAGAAAGATAAAATAAATTCTTGCTATTTTATAAAAGGCAACGTGACTAAAATACAGAGTTGGAAAAAGTATTCAACCTTCCTCCGGATGGGTTTTTAAGTTTAGATAACCTTCCTCAAAATATATAGCGAGAATTTTGTGTTTTGCAACGTTCATAAATACTGCGTGACTTTTACAGTACCTAGGTTTTCCTAGGTAAGCTTTGGCATACTACAATAGCTACTAATAACTGACCGCTGCTGACTGATAGCCTGCCAACTACCCAGACATCAGCGTACATGTCTCACGCATGTAACTGCTGCATAATTGTTGGTTAGCCAATGTTTTGCTGCAAATCGCATTTCTTCTCGACACCTTGCTTGATCAATTGTAACTTTCTCAGATTACCGAATGTGTTGTTTCACGTGTTTTCACTTTAAACCTTCCTCACTAAAGTAAACCTTCCTCCGGGTGGTACCCGCATACCCGCAGCTTTTTTCCAACTCTGCTAAAATACTGTATGAAAACAACTAGAAGCAACCAGAAAGAAATATGCATGGCAGACGCGCCCGAACTAAAATCAACATGACGCCGTTGTCGTCGCCACAACAAATTACGGTGAAACTAAAGAAGTGTTTTGCCTTTCCATAAAACTACTTTGTATAAGAATTGTTTGAATCTTTCTGGTTGTTAATGAATATTATTCTCGAACTTTCCTAGTTAGCAAAGCTCGATTATTTTAATCTTCTATTGGGAATGACGCTAAGAGTGGTACGTGTGGTGGTGTGGTACATGATGCTTTAATACTTAGAGTTTTGTCAAGCTGAGATGCTCAGGAAATGTTTGTGAACCCCTGACAGGGTCGAACCAGCAACCTTCTAATGACTAGCTATCATAAAAATTGCATGGAAAAACTTGTTTTGTGAAGAGCTAAATAATAAGAATAAGAATAATAAGAATAAGAATAAGAAGAATAAGAAGAATAATAAGAATAATAAGAATAATAAGAATAATAATAATAATAAGAAGAAGAAGAAGAAGAAGAAGAAGAAGAAGAATAAACTTTATTTCAACTGATAAGACCGATCAGCTAATTTTAAAACTAAAATTAGCTAGTATTAACTGGTGATCAACATAATATAAATCTATATAATATACAAAAATATCTTTAAACCAAAAAAGAGGAAATTAAGTAATTAAACTATATAAATTATCGTACACTACATAAATGGTCGCTTATATCCATGTTCAAGAAATACTTAAAAACGCTTGTCTTAAAATTTGACAATGTTTGCAATTCGCGCAGTTCTTTAGATAGGTTGTTCCATTCATAGCAGCTACGCTCTTAACTGATGATTGTCCCATTTTTGTTTTTGTTTTGTATTACATTTAAGTGAGTCGTATCTCTAAGTGATATAGCCTTTCAGCTGATTCGAACAGTTAATATTAAATGTACAATTTTGTCTAGAAGCTGAAGCCTAATTAGGAAATGTCTTCTACTGTTAAGAGATAGCAAACCCAGCTTAGTACGCATTTCTTGCAAACGTGTCTTACGATTTGCAGTAAGAATAATCCGCATCGCCCGGATAGTGCTTTCCACATCCACATAGTGCTTTCTATTGTATACAATATTTTACATTTTGGGAAAACTAAAGCAACCTTTAATTAACTGTCGGCGTCAATTTTCTTTGTTATTCATAGCGATGAACCTACATCAACAATGCGTTAGGAACAGTATATTTTCTAGAGACACTTGACTAACCCTTCTCAAACTCATTAATAATTCATAAGAAAAACACAATGCAAATCAGTTACCGAGACGGAGTTTGTAAATGTGGTCGTCGTCGTTCGTTTGAACAAAACCAGCTGGTCACACAGCAACATCCGTTAATAACAGCCACTCTATGGTCTGTTCGTCGAGCTCAGCCAGGCCGTCTCGGTCACGAAGCGACTTGTAGATTGGGCTGGCGGAGAGCAGGTGATCCACCGTCTGGGGGGAGCCGCAAGGACAGGAGTCGGACTCCACGGCTCGAATCTTGTGAAGGAAGGAGCGTGTCTTCCCCCATCCAGTACGGAGGCGTTTCAGCCTGACCCAGGCTTGGCGCGGCAGATGGCATCCAGGCGGCTCGCAAGTTGGTTCGGGTATGAAGTTGTGCAGGAAGGTGTCGACACCTTGCCAGGCTTCCTTCCACCTCTGCTCTACCCATGATGTCCACAGGGGGGGGAGCGGGAGTGAATTTCTTTAACGAGGAGGGAGAAAGAGAGAAGTGGTAATAAACTCCCATAAATTAAGACAACTTTTACCTCAAATTTCTCTTTAAATACTGATTCGTTTGAGAAGCTATACCATACACTCGAAAGCCGTTTATCATCTGATTTAAAAACACCTCGAAGTGAGTTAAAAAACTCGGCTATTGCCTCGTTTTTCAACGCACGTCTTGGTGTTTTCAAATCAGATAATAAACGGCTTCTCGTGTATGATATATTACTTAATTGCCGTTTAGCAACTTTATGGTTTTACTCGGTATAACACCAAAAACCATTTTGCTCGTCAAGAATTAAAATACGTTTTGACAGGATACCCACGTTAACAGTGGCGTAGCCAGGGTCTTGTGTTTGGGGGGGGGGGGGGGGGCAAGAACCTCGATCTCCGTGGGTGGCATGCTCCCCGGAAAATTTTGGATTTCTAGGGTCTCTGAAACACTATTTCCTGCATTTTGAGGCAAGTATTTAAGAGTAATCTGAAAGCCAGAAATTATATAATTTTGTTGAAATGAAACCAGAACATAGAATGATACACGTCAGAATATCTTTAGATTTATTTATAAACAAGTCGTAAATGTAAAAACAAGTTGGAGGCATTTTGTGTAAACCCTTAGTATTGTAATTTATATATATAACACATCAGTCTACTCACTTGGCCTTAAAACAACTGTAACCCCCCCTCCCTACAAGTTTCTCCACAGATTTAAACTTTTCACGACAACGGTCTCGGAGACCATTGGGGGGGGGGGGGGGGGGGGAGGGGAGGGGGGTGTGTGTGCGATCGATCGATTCGTCAAATGTGAATGCAATTGGACTGACTTTAGGCTGGAAGTCTAAACAACCTGGAAGTCCTATAGACCTTGATCAAACCGCTCAGTATACAAACCCACCTTTTGTTAATTGCATTGATTTAGAATGATAAATGCATGGCTGTGGGATAAAAAGATTCTTAAGATGACATGTATACAGGTGTTGACCTTGCATTTCTAATGTACTGTATACTATGCGCATCTGCATGTTGACTACATTCAACATACGAGAAAGAACCAATTATATTGTCTGGTAATAAGCCATTTGCAACGATGACGTAAAATAGCGTTGGGTGACTACAACTACGGGAATGCTTTGCTAGCATCTTTATACTGATAAATGGAGCATACTGCCAAAGCATTCTGTTAGTTGTAGTCACCAACGCTATTTTACATCATTGTGTAAATGGCTTATTGGAATAGATCCTTACATTATCAGCTTATTGCAGCTGGAAGAACTGACCCGCTTCATATGACCACACCCTAAGTAATTACGTCTTGTCACCTGTGCTAGTTTGTTAAACAAAATTTTTAGTCTCCATGTCATACACTACAGTGACATTTAATAAACCAGCGGGTCTAACTTTAAAACCGACTGTTTAGAAAAAAACAAAACTTGAACATTAACTAATGTTTTTGACGAAGTTGGCTCATTATTTTAATAAAGTGTATTATAGAAACCGTTTCAAAAAATGCTGTTGATGAATAAACCTTATGTATATAGTTTTATAAAATAACGTTTGATGTTAGTTAAACAAAAATGTGTCTATTAACCTGCATGCAGCAGTGAACTGCATGCAGACACCCGATTTTCTTTCTTTCTTTCTTTTGTCTGTTAAATTCGAAAACGTTTATTCCAAAACCGAAGAAAAAATTTAAATCGGTCACTCGATTCTGTTTTTATGTTCTGTCAAAGATCGAGTTTTGGCCATTTTTCTGAACCATATTTAAACAACGACCGCGTTAAAAGGTAGCCTGGCACTAGCAAACTTGTGACGTCATACCGGTAAAACAGAGCTCGCTTCGGCAAAAGGCTACAACATTGTCAACATGCTAACCAGGAGAGTTTTTCGAAAAGATACCCGGCCACAAGTTCGACTCCACGACTTATCAAGAATGGCTATGATATTTTAGCTTACCAAACGGTACAGCAGTACAACGGGTTTTCGCAAGAAAAAAACACTACACCTAGTTTGGAGGGGAAGAAGGGTACGATTCATTTTTGTCTTGATAAGATAAAACTATTGAGTTTTAAACTAATGGCTTGAAGAACATTTACATCCATCTGAAGTCGATTCTTATGTTCAGTACGTTCATGATGCCTGGATAATGAATCTACACAAACTATGTATTCCTGTATATGAGGCGGGAAATATAAAGAGTTGAGAGTTTCTTTTTCACGTTCACCGGCCTTTCGGAAGCCCGTATATAAAACCGAAATAGCAGTTGGTTCTGTTTCCTCAACAAAAATACTAGGCGTTACATTCCAAAATAATCTTAAGTGGAACTCATATAGATACTACTATTAATTAAGAAAGCAGCTAAAATACTTAATTATTCTTTGACGCAACTTAAACGTGCTAAAGTTCTAGGTATAATTTAGCTGGAACTTTAAATGAATTAATTCAATTTTATACAGCTTGTATTCAATCGGTTTTAACATATGCGTGTCAAGTATTTCATTATGGTATATACCAGAGTATCTTAATTTATCATTAGAGAGAGTTCAGAAAAGAGCCATGTGCATATAATATATGAATTTATAAAATAACATTTTGAAAACAAGCGTGGCGATTGGTTGAAAGCCGTGTTTCTATAACTTTATGGAAACACGGCAAGGTCCACGCCATTCAATACGCCATCATTACGGTGTAGGATACGCCATTATGAAGTGTAAGGAGAATTTACGCTTTGATCCAGTGATTATTTTTATGTTCTATACCTATTTTCGACAGGTTATTTTATAAAGGAAATAGAAAACATTTTTTCCGTGTTCCCAATGAGTTATAGAAACACTTATGGAAGTTTGGGAGAACTCGAAATAGCTTGGAAACACTCGCCCTGCGGGCTCGTGTTCCCACTACAATTTCTCGTTCTCCCAAACGTCCACTCGTGTTTCTATAACTCTATGGAAACACGGAAAATGTTTTCTATTTCTGTGCAGTCATGCTTTAAGCACTCCAGGTCTTATACTATACTCTTTAACAACGCAGATCAAATTTATGTGAAAGTTTGATAAAATTGCCTCAAATAGTAATGACAATCTTCTTACAATTACTAAAGCTTGATTTTCACTAGCGACGGAAGTATCGGAAGCGGAGTCGGAAGCGGAGACGTAACAACGTTATGATTCGGGTGAAAATCGCCAAGCCATCGGAAGCCACCCGGCATGGTTTTTTTTGCTCTGAATCTGTATTTTCAGAGCCTGGAAACGAGCATTGTGATTGGTTGGCTCATCCAATTCCGCTTGTGTTTCAAATAGTATAGTTTTCACTAGATCGTAAGCGACGGAATCATAAGAGCAATCGGGAAAAGAAGGAAACGTTCTGATCCTTCCGATTCCGATTCTGTCTGTCTTGCGACTCCGCTTCCGACTCCGTTTACCGGTTTTTACTTGACCGTAACGCTTCTTACGATTCCGATTTCGACTCCACTTCTGACTCCGACGCTAGTGAAAACCAAGCTTAATAAATGCATCTTCTACCATTTAACTGAAGTTCACCATCTGTAACTCTGCGTAGGCAAAGAGCCTTTACTATGCCCCGCTGTAAAACAAACAGATTTTGTGACTCGTTTATTAATGCAAGCGTGCAGCCTTATAATTCAAGTTAGAGTAGACTATTTCCCTTTTTCTTATTTTTTAAAATATTTTAGCAATTTTGTATTTAAGTAATATACATGCATGTGTGATTAGTGTGTAATACCTCAGTAATTCAGTTTTATACTGTAATAGAAGGTTATTAATAGATTATCTATCTATCATATATATTAACGCTACTCTAGCTTAAAAATTTTTGAACGTAACTTAAAAAGTTACTATTCTTCTTATTGTTTATTTATATACACTTTCCATAGTTCAAGTGCGCGACAACTGGGCAAGTTGGATTTTTTTAAATAATTTTGTTGTTTTTAGTAATTTAAGGATGATGATGATGATGATGATGATGATAATGATAATGATGATAGTGGGCTGTATCATTTATATGATATGGAGCAGAGATAATCGAATGGACAAAAGAACTATTAAAAAGAAATGGACCGAAAGACGAGGATGTTACTTACTATCTATATATATATATAAGTGCTTCCCCAAGAGATGATGTGGACAGGTTATATTGGAATAGGGTTCTAGGAGGGAAACGACTGCAGAGTTTGGAGGCTGCTGTAGAAATTGTAGGGCACTACATCGCCGAGACAGAGCAAGAGTTTTTGAAGGATGTGTCAAGAAAGAAAACAAGCATGAGGAAGACCCAAAAGAAAAGAAGGAAACCATCAGAAACAGAAGAAAAGAAAGGTTCTTTGAAAAGAGGATACATCGTGTATTTTGGATAAGAACAACGGAGGTAAGGGATGAGAAAGCAACATGGCAATTATTATGGAAGGGAAAAGAAAGAAGCATAAAGAGTGAATTAAGAAGAAACAGAAGAAATGGTTAGAACCAAATAGGTTAGACACGATATTCACAAAGAGCTCGAAATTCCACCATTTTACAGGATCTGTGGACTTGCAGATGAAACCATCGCACACGTATTCTCCTGAAGGATTCTCCTGATGCTCAGAAGGATTATAAGAATGTGAGACATGATAAAATTGCTGCTGCCATACACAAAGATTATGTAAGAAGTATGGATTTGAATGAATATGCGGGGGAAAACTGCAACCACCATGTTGACAAGGAAAGCAGAGTATTAGAGAATGAGGAAGTTGAAATATTATGGGATTTTACCATTCAGACTGAAGTGAAGAGCTCTAGGGTACAACAAACCAGATCTAGTCGTACTGACCAAGAAAGAGAAGACAGCTTATATAGTGGACGTATAGTAGTCGTACTGACCAAGAAAGAGAAGACAGCTTATATAGTGGACGTATAGTAGTCGTACTGACCAAGAAAGAGAAGACAGCTTATATAGTGGACGTTGGTTGTGTGACACAAGGATCAAAGAGAGGGAAAGAATAAAAATAGAAAAATATACAGACCTTAAAGTGTATATGAAATGAAAATTAAGTTTGTCTAATTTGAAAGAACTCTTGATATTGTAAAGTAACATCTTCTACAGTTTTCCCATATCTTACTTCGTTCTTGAGATATTACTATTTGTTTGCTATGTAAATGATCACACTGCATACGTCACATTGTATAATGAGTTGTTGGAAAATTAGGAATATCGTTGAAGTTATCGAACAAAGTCACACGAAACTGGGCATGTAGGTGTATTTGTCTCACGACTTTAAACAAACACAGGTTCAAGCGATTTATCAGATTAATATCAATGATATGCACGATTTCTCAGTAACTCATTATACAATGTGACGTATGCAGTGTGATATCATTGACATCAAACAAATAGTAATATCTCCAGAACGAAGTAAGATATGGAAAAGCTGTAGAAGATGTTACTTTACCATTTCAGGAGTTCTTCCAAATTAGACAAACTTAATTTTCATTTCATATACACTTTAAGTTAGACTTGCCACAAGTCCACTACTTTGTTGTTTTATTGAAAACAGCCCACAAACCGTAGCGAGAATGCGAGAAATGAGCGACGAAGTTGCGTTTTCCTCCTCTCACCGACAAAAAAATAGGGCTTTGGGAAAGTGTAACCTTAAGTGTATGAGTTATCAAAGCTAAGGTGTAAAATGGGAAGTGACCAAGGTAAAAGTATTTATGCTGCCTGTCATCATACATGTAGGTGCCTTGGGAACGATGACCAAGCATGTACAAGATGACCTGGACAAGCTGAAAATAGACAGTAGGGTAAGGAATCTCCAGAAGATCAGATTACTAGGAACGTCAAGAATCCTGCATGAGCAAGCTCCACTCAAAGTAAACATACTGTTTAAAATCAACAAAGTATAGATACAGTTTCTGGATGTTTAACGCAAGTCTGTTTGCCATTGCTTACTTTGTTGCAAAATGATGCGCGCGCAATACCCTGAAATTCGCCTATTGAACGACAAGATGTAATAATAATAAACTACGGACATGAGGGGTTGAGTTGTTGCATAAATTAATTTCTAGTTATAGTGGATAAACCAAAGATGTGCACAGTAATTTATATTGCTATCCCGCGAAACAACAGAATCGCAAGGAAGGAAGTAGAAAAGATAGAGAAATATGAATTGAAGCGAGAAATTAAGAGACTGGTCAATGATAGACAGAATTAACATCATCAGGTGAGACGCTCGGAAGCCGTTAGAAGAGGCGTCCTTCAAGGAGATGGTATACCGTCAACATTGGTATTGAGAAAACCATTAAAAAGAAGGCTACACCATGGGATAGACAAGAATCAACCATATGCTTTTCATAGATTTGAAGTTGTTTGGGAGGAGTGTGAGGCACATACAATCGCTTTTAAACACAGTGCATGTATAGCGAGTGAGGATATGGGGATGTAATTTTCGGATAAAGAAGTGTGGTATATTAATTATGAAAATGTGTGAAGGAGGTGTGCTGCTAAATGGTATGACCATGAAGGAGGTGGAATGTGAAGGATATATATATATATTTTTGGGGATCTTATATAGAACTGGATAAAGTAAAAGATAAAGAAAAGAACAGTAGAATACACATAAAACGACTCAAATTGGTGTTGAAATTAAAGCTAAACATGGAAGGAATAAGATTATGGCAATCAACACTTGGGCAGTTTCATTAAAACGGAAAGAGAAATTAGAGAAATATCAAGACTTAAAGCAAGAAATAGCAACAATCTGGTCCATGAGAAAAGTGGAAGTGATAGCAGTAGTAGTAGGTCTCTTGGGAAAATATCAAAAAAACTTGACAAATGGATTGAGAAAATCGGAGTAAGGATAAGGACAGAACTTATCCATGCAGGAAACTGCATTACATGGGACAGCGAGAACATTACGAAAGGTCTTTTATAGACATGACGAGAACTGAACATGCTCACTTGCGATCCTTGGTTGCTTGTTTTGACCCGATTTCAATGGGAAATTACTAGTATACCATCAATACCAACACTGCAAATCGATAATGGTAATTGTAATAATACCTGTTGCATGTTCGCACATTTCTTGCAGTGTTAACTCTTATATAAGCCCACGGATGCACAAACATCGGCAGCGGTGTTATGGAAGAGTATCGAAAAACACTTTCAAAACAATTTTAAAACACTTAGTTTGCTGACTTCTTTACATTCACTAGTTTTGTTTTTTTTAATAATATTTTCTATTATGTCGATGCGCAAGTGCTTGTTATAATTTGTTTTTTTCACTTTGAAGCACGGTTTCTTGTTCACTTGTAAAAATCTTGTCAAGTATATATTATCTATATACATGCAATAAGCCGGTTTTCCACTGGCGAATTTTGTCGCGTGAGGCGACATTTCTATTGTCAAAATTGAATAGATTAGAATAGATTTCTAATTAGTTCCACTCGAGAGCTCATAAGACAAAATAAAAAGGTCGCTTCGCGCGACAAAATTCGCCAGTGGAAAACCGACTTTATCCAACTTTGAAACTCAATAATTCACTAGTCTGCGCCGCAGACGACTTGCGCAGACTATAATTCACTTGATTTAGATTTATTTACAGTCAAAACGGATGTTCTCTTGTATGCTACTTTGCAATATCGCGCTTGCAACGTTGCAATGTTGGCTTGAGCAACTTGCAAACGTCTAGTGAAGATTTCTCAGTAGATTCCTTTAAAGGTTCGTCTTTGTCTTGAGTGTAAATACAAATTTATGTTTAAAATATTACTGTTGGTGGATAAATAGTATTTTCAGCCATGCAAATGGTAGTTTAAGTAAAGAAATGTTGAATTTCGGAAATAAATATCCCCGAAACGTTTGCAAATTGCTCAAGGCAACTTGTCAATCAACATTGCAATGTTGCGTGGGAATATTGCAATGTAGCTTGCAAGAGAACATCCAGTTTGACTGTAAAAGCTTTGATCGAGAAATCTCTTTGAGCATTGAATTTGGAAAGTTATAACTGCTGGTATATACGCGGACGTACTAGAAGGGTCAAAACATAGCGTGTATATATCCTTTCTTAGAAGAGTTATCTTGATATGAAGGTGACTTTGCGTGGCCTTAAACTCGTATAAATTATATATACGCATAAAGATAGTAGACCGACGAAAGGGTTACCCTACAAAAAGTGTCATTCTTTACCCCCACGAAAATGAGCTTAATTCAGTGCCAGTGGACACACAATATTATATGTAATCACTTTTACGTCGTTTCTGTTTTACTGCCGGTGTTCTTTGAATCAGATGGGCGGTTCCACCCCCACCATGTTGGCCATAATCCAGTTTTAAAACATGCAGCGTGTTTAATAATGAACGACTGCAATTACAGCCAAGGCACAAATGATAATTATATAATATTAATTAGGAACTTCTTTATAAGCGGCAGCAAAAAAACTGCCAAAGCGCGTATAGTATAAAAATACCGAATATATTGCATAAAACGGTTCTAGTGCATGCCTGTGGTAAAGTGAATCTTTATAACAGCCGTGGTGTATAGTCAAAACGAGGACAGTGTTTGCAGTGTGACTCTTGAGACTCGCGTAAACGTGAGAGTAAACTTCTCAAAAGATTCAGTTTCATTGTTTTTGTTATAAAACCCTTTTTGGATCTTTTGTTTTTACTCTTTTGTTATTAAATGACTGGGGAAACGCGGAATAAAGTGGAACAAAACCCCGAAATGCTAAAACCGGAATGAACTTGTGATACTAATTTACGTAATCCCAGCAAGTGTTCGTGTCGTAAATTAGCACGTAAACAGTTGGTCATTAACCGTGAGTTAGCTAATGAAAGTGTCTGTTGTGACAGATAGGAAACGCCCAGAACCTTCTAGCTTGAAGCCATATATTGTCTAGCGAATGGATTCTAATAAAAAATGAGATTTAAATGATTGGGGAAACGCGGAATAAAGTGGAACAAAACCCCGAAATGCTAAAACCGGAATGAACTTGTGATACTAATTTACGTAATCCCAGCAAGTGTTCGTGTCGTAAATTAACACGTAAACAGTTGGTCATTAACCGTGAGTTAGCTATTGAAAGTGTCTGTTGTGACAGATAGAGAAACGCCCAGAACCTTCTAGCTTGAAGCCATATATTGTCTAGCGAATGGATTCTAATAAAAAATGCGATTTAAGGAACCAAACTTCACTTTGATCATACCCGAATGTAATCATGTCGCTTTATCTTTAATATTATAGGTCGCTCTTTTCTTTCTTGTACTGCATGAACAAACCACGCAATTTGTAACATATTTTTTAGTTGTTTAATTTGCAATTTGGTATAAAATCTCTATTTTATTGGTGTCTCTATTTACACCTGGTCCGTAGTAAATTTGCCTATGCAAGTCAAATTTGGTGTCCTCATTGTGTTATTCGTGATATTGAGAAGGTTCAGAGAAGAGCGACCAAGTATATTCTGATGGTACCAAATACCGCTAGAGAAATCCAATTTGATCCTGGTTTCTTATTGGCATGACCTTCAGGAACTTGTGTTATTGTACAAAATCCTTCATAATGTATAGTATCTATGCAAAGTTTCATTTCAAAATTCGTTGAAGAAAAGGTGGTATTTTACGTGTAAAGTTTGTATTTCGGAGCGCCGCCATTAAAGTGGCCGAGCTTGAGAAGAATGAGTCGAGGAAGCTTATGACGTCATAGACTCAATACCAACAATGACCCTTTTGTTGACAACAAAAATGATCTTTTGGTTTCGTTGAGTCTATGACGTCATAAGTTCTCCTCAACTCATTCTTCTCAAACACGGCCAATTTAATGGTGGCGCTCCAAAATACAAACTTCGCACGTAAAATACAACTTTGTTTTTGGGAATTTCGAAATGAAACTTTTCACAATTACCAAGTACCATAATATTTTTAGGATTATGCAGAAACATTACCGACAATATTTTCATCAGCGAACCACTTTAACATTCGTATATTTTTCGGTATTTTTATACAAGACACGTCCGCTAGAACTTGGCGTACGCGATATTTGTCGACAAAACAGTTTTTACAACTTTTGAATATATATTAATGGCTAGAAAATTGTAAAGAAACATACCTGTGGGCACTCTTCTACTTAATTTTGTTGACGTTTCTCGTTATTCTACTACACCAGCCTTGTTATCAACAAAATCTCCTGCTTCGGTAATGAAAGCAAAACTGGCCGCCATTTTGTTTTGCCCGCAGATGAATAGTGCAGGGTATCCCGAGCTAGAGGAACCAATCAGATTGCGTGAAAAGCACTATTCACCTGCGCGGTATATGCTAACCGGAACTATATTCCCAGTTATGAGGTAGTGTAACTTGTTCTATAGGACATTGTTGCCTTGCAAGTTCTGTTACACGGTTAAGTCGTTTACTTTCTGTGCAGTCGTGCGACAAATTTTCTTGTTGCAAGTTGTGTCAATATTTTTGCAACCTGCAAGAAAAACTTGGTGCAAGACACGTTGCATACACGATAGCAACGCAACAACGTTGTGAGATGAGTGGCAGAAAGTTATTGCTCGTGTTGTGGTACCACTTCAGGGCCTACATAATGAAAGCGATTGTAACAACTATATATAGTTGTAGCGAAACTGTGTTTTCATTTTCTGTTCACGGCACATCCGTATAGTACCCGTAAATTTGATCAAGTCAAAAATATATAACCTAAACAAAAACCCTAACCCTATAGTATGATTATATAATTGTTTCTTTTTTTAGGTTTTAACGTTTTTGAATTATGTTTTAGGATGGTCACTCAAAATATTACAATAAGAGTTCAAACCATGCACTTGGTTAGTTAGCGTATATAAGCTATAGGCAGTAAACTTGCTAATTTGCGTATATATAGCATGACTCTGACACGGCCTCTGCTGCTAAAAATAAGGAAAGAACACCTCTTAACTTTACATATTTTAGCCATGCACATGCATGTTAGATAGTTTTGTGGGGTTTTTGTTGAGTACCTTGTATCCTGCATTCTACTGTATATACCTTGTAAAAATGGACGTCATGGAACTGCCGAACAAAATTTGATACTCTAAGTCTAAAAAGACTAGAGAATATAGGCTCCAACCATTCAAGCATGCAGCATATCATATTTATATATATTACAGTATAACTATTCCTTATTGAAAACCCGCATACTTAATTCCTAATGTTTGACCGCATAACATGCCATTTCATTTATGTCTCATTAATGAGAACAAGACACATCGAAACTTTCCCTACACCTAAACGATCTGACAAAAAACGTAGTTAGCCACCCTGGGTGCATGTGATATAGTTGGCGATCACGAGATGATGTACACCGATCACGAGATATTTGCAGTTGTCAGGAAGTATCCCTCAAATTATAAGCAGGAAAGCAATTGTGTATATACCAGCCTATTAACTAAAATTTGTCTGATACTCATGAATTGGAGCTTGCACAATGCACATTGTCAACACTATTAAATTGCACTTGTCACTTTTCGTTGCTTTTAGTGATCTATCTTTAGACTTTAGACTTCTTTTTTTTTTAGACTTTTATTAGAAATACACAAATAATATATATACAAAATAAGACTTGCCCACAGGTAGCTTTAGCTAATCTAGGAGGGTCAGCCAAATAATACAATTAATCAAAAAACGAAAAAGAAAACCTTTTTGCAGGAGAAAGAAAAGAAAAAGTTGTCAAATAAAGGTATTATAGATAAGGTATTAACTGCATTGAGTCGTTTCCCACGCTCTAACAGCGTGCTTTCCAAACATTGCACCCAGCTTCTCTTTTGTTTGCTTGTTTGCTTCACACGGCTCGCTATTTACAATAACAACCAAACCGGTTATTTGTTTTCACCACATCCTCCACTTTAGCCACAAACGCAAAGCAAACTTCATGAGACCTTTTTATATATAGTACTACATCCTAGCGGAGTTTTAAACGTAGATTTTTGAGCGTAGATTTTTATGTTTAATAGAGAAAGCACTGACCCATGCAGTTCTTTCAAAATGATTGTAATTGTATAGAGTTCGTCGACTAATAAGTTCAGTGCAGAGGTGAAACAGACCTCCTGCCTATTGTCTGTTTCTTTGCTCGGCTCATTAAACCACCCCCACATCACGCCATTGAAGTCCAAAACCCCGCTTGTTTTCTTTCACTGGACTGACAACAAATACACTGTTTATATTTTACATCGTGGGTCCACCAAAGATTACGTGGCTTGGTATTATTTATGTTAACTTTGGCTATAAACGTGTTCGGTTATAATCACTCCTTCAATATAGCTTCCTGTATACAAACCTTGGTGTTGCAAAAATTCTTTCAGAAATTCTGCAGTTTCTTTGGATTGCATGGTTTTTGGTGAATCTTTACATTTTGCTCAGATTTCTTTAGTGTTCGTTTGAAAGGATTTGCCTCGGCATCCCCATGCACCGATACACGTGATGTCTTTATTTTGTTTTGTAAAATGCGAGACAGCAGAGGCAGCCCAGACTTGTACTCCCGCCTTTAGATTAGGGTTGTGCGGTATGACAGTATGACAGTTGACAATAAAATATTAAGGATTTGAATGAGAATTCGGTTATAATTTGAAAAATATTGCCGTATTTTCGTTAAATCTATAAAATAACTGAACTTACTTTTAACAGTTTCACTTTCATAGTTTAACTTTCATATTGTTTACCTTGAGTGAGTTGAGACTTGGTGGTTTCTGGGCAAGAAAACGTATCAGTCTTTACGCGGTGTACAAGTCTGGGCTGCCTGTGGAGACAGTGGATGTAACAACAGGGTTGCCAGTTATTATAACAGCAGTTAGTATATATACCCTATCTTTCAATCCTATATAGTTTACTACACCTTATAGGAGGAGATCTAGTGGAATTATCGTTAGGTTTAAGTATTAACGTTATAGGGTTTAATGTTAAGATTTGATTAGGGTTATGCATGGTTGTACAAATCCAATATATGCCATGAGATGGAGCCAATTACACTTTCAATAGCAAAGTATAAAATTAGAATAAGTGCATAAATTATATATTCTATAACAATTGCAATTAATTCATATCAGAAGCTGGGATTGTTTGCCTAACACACCAAGCAACGCTGGGGCCGGATTTCTAACTTTAATTTTTAGCATTATATTTACCTCAACATTACATTGTTATAGTTGCCCTTTGGTAGTTGGTAATGTTATTTTTAAATGCTGGGTTGTTTTCTGCTGGGTTGTTTTCTCATTGATGTATGGAGTGGGCGCGGTAACTTACACCATGCTTCTTCACAGTATAGTGCTAATCAGTGCTTTGAACTTGCTTTTTGTTTACTGGTAATTTTAATTATAAAAAAATAATTAAAATAATTTTGTTTTCTACTTACATGACCTTTTTTGTACTGTGACGTGTTATATTTTCAAATAAAGCACTGGCAAACAAAGCTAATCTTGCTAAATATAGCACTAACAACGCAAACATATAGAGTCATAAGTATAGCAAAAAAGGCGCTTAGTATTGCACCAGAATATAAAAATAATCAAATAGCACAAATGGTTATACTCCCTGCCAAGATCGAGGCCCCAAACGAGTCATCCTGGACTTAAAGTCCAGAACATCTCTCCTGGAGCCGAATTACTCCTCAAAATTGACAGTGTTATTATATTTAGGGACTGATTACATGAGCCGGGCTGACTCGTATCACGAAATTCTTTCCTCAGCCACAAAAAGAGATTTTAATCAACGTTAGGGTTAGTTTACATCTAAACTAAACCAATTCTTCTTTGTACATTTAGTTTACGCGAGTTTCAAATCCACAGTGAGATCCTAATCAATCGCGTGAGCCCAGTTAACCGGGCTAGCCCGGCTCATGTAAACAGCCCCTTAGTGAAGATGTTTCGATGTTTTAACAATTTTTGATAACTTAACGTAGATAATAGAAATTAACTTTATATATATGTAATATGTATGTCATGTAGTTGTAGTTAGTGTCACGTTTGTATCCTATATACCAAAGCTGGTATTGATGTTGTTGTTGATCAAATAAACTATTGTTTCAAAGCATAAAGATGATGAGCTGTGGATATTTAAAGCGAAGAATCATATGGAATAGCCGTGTGTTAGTTCGTTTTTAAAAAAAACAAACACGTGAAACAGAGCCAAGTGACACTATATAAAATTAAAATAGCACAGGAGTGCGTGTGTCCCTAAAGTAAAGTTCTACAAAGATTACTTTCAAATTCGGCCAAACCGTATTTAGCTATATGGCCAAGTTAAAGATGGTGAGCGGTGGAGATTTAAAACGAATAATGAAATGGAGTAACCTATATAAGTTTGTTTTTAAAAAAGACAGGTGAGACAAACCCAAGTGAAACCAGAAACAACACAGGAGGGCGTGGGTCTCTAAAGTTCTACAAAGATTATACCATCAAATTTGGTCAGACTGTAATCATCTATATATGTAATTATATCGGAAAAGCTTAAAGATGGTGAGCTGTGGATCTGTGCATGGAGACTTAAAGCGAGTGATCTAGTGGAGTAGCCGTTTTGAAAAGCCCAGGCAGGTGAACCACATGTACAGAAAGGCGTGGTCTTCTAAAGTGCTACAAAAACTACCATCAAAGTTGGTCAAACTGCAAACATCTATTTAACCATATGAAAAACTTAAAGATGGAGAGCTGTGGAGATTTAAAGCGAAGAATCGAGGGGAACAGCAGTATATTAGTTTGTCTTAAAAAGACACGCGAAACAGACCAAAGTGAAACTAGAAACGGCACAGGAGGGCGCGTGGGTGTCTAAAGTCCTACAAAGATTACCATCACATTTCGCAAAGTACCATTTTGTAAAGTTCAGTCCTTTCCATAAAGTATCTCTTCGTAAAGTATACGTTCTCGTGACTGAAGTACAATTTTGTAAAGTTTCGTTTTGCAAAGTATGACTATATGCTGGCCATTCTCAATAAATCTCTATTGAGTATTGATTCTAATGAGGAATGTCCTCGTCAATGCATGTATATAGTATATAAGGTAATTTTATAGATAGGCAGCCTTTATACAAAGTATTTTTATCCACTGACACGATAAACTTAACACTTTGAAGCCTGACGACGAGTCTTTATATAGTCTTTATTCTGGCTAACGCCAGACGATTTTATTCAGCCCAAGGAGAGGTCCAGGCCTCAAAGTGTTAATATGATACTATATACATGTTCGATCACTACAGATCGTAGTTTCATTTAGGCCCACATGCAAATTAGTTTCCTCGTGCAGTGTCTATTAAAGCATAACGGGAAGATAACATAGGCTGGGACTGTTTTTTCATGTTTTGAGTTCATTATTTTTAGACACTACGTTTAGGATTATTGTCAAGGATAATCGATAAGCAAAGTTTATCCTTATAGAATACCTAAACATTAAAAAGTTTCTGAAATCAGAAATGTTATGTTTACTATAGCTGCTTCAGCCTCATGTTATAAATGAACTACGTTTTATCCCGACTCAGATTGTATGCGCAGTCCGGAAACTCCGATTTCGTCTACACATGCAGGAGAAATTTAATTATCTATATTTGTTGAAGATGCCAACCAAATGGCCCTATATACAAGCAGTCTTTGTTTTTTATAGTTATATGATTTCCAGAAAAAGTACTCAAAATGGCTTTTGGCTGATACGATGTGTTTACTCGATCTTCCATTTTGGATTTTCTTTACGAGCCCGCAATAATTATCTTTGTTTTACAAAGCCGGTTTATACACTGACTCTAAAAGAAGACTGGAACGAGTAACTCATTGCTCGTCGGGGTCACAAAATGAAGCTCACGAAATGTAATATTGTTTATTTGTTAATGTTGCCAATAAGGTAATTGTGTATAGGTAGATCAATACGAATTAGATCGAAAATTTGAGACATAATGCACTGTTCTTGGTCGTAAAAAGCAAAAAAATGAAAGAAAAAGAACGAAAACTCCGTGGCGAACGTTCACATAGGCACTTGATCCCTTAGTATAAAACAATAGTTGCTCTATCTGGCCATTCTTCTTTTAGAGATCAATGCACTGATCTCTATATAACTAGATTGTTCATCCTTTATGATCAGCAGCAAGCACTTTGAAGCCATTGGCGTCCATATTGGTAGTCCATGTTCCGGTGTACCGGGGGAGTCGGAAAAGCCTTCAAAAACTCATTAATAATTCATGAGGAAAACACAAAGGAAATCAGTACCATGTCCGTGGTTTTATACCTGATAAAACTTCTTGACGTCAGAAAGAATACTAATGAACATACAATTTTATATAGAGAATACTAATGAACATCCAATTTTATATAAAGAATACTAATGAGCATAACATCCAATAACGAATCGTTTTTGAAGCCATTCAAAACACTCGCATCACGTGTTTTATCAGATCTAAAACACTCGGGCTGCGCCCTCGTGGTTTTAAAACACTCCTGCTCGTGTTTTAAATATTACATCTCAAACTCATTAATAATTCATGAAGAAAACACAAAGGAAATCAGTACCGTGTTGGTGGTTTGGATATCGGAGGAAGAAATTACATAAATTAAGCAAACTTTCATCTTGATTTTCTCTTAAAATACTGATTTGAGATGCTATATCATACACTCGGAGGAGTGTTTCATCAGGATATCCAAACACCTCGAAGTTTGTTCAAAAACCTCGGCTTCGCCTCGGTTTTCAACAAACGTCTCGGTGTTTGGATATCCTGATGAAACACTCCTCCTCGTGTATGATATATTACGTAGAACAATTGCTGCATGGATGCTAATTTACCGTTACCACTAGAAAACAGAAGGAAAATACAATCAAATACAGTTTGAAATTGTCACCTACATACTCCAAGGCTTTGTAAAGACATGTTTTACTACCAAAGGTATATTTATAGTTTTGTTATGAAGTTATTGACTTATTTCGTTGGGTTTTTTACTAGTTTTGTGATAGTCAAGTTTATCGATTACCGGGCAGACTAAAAAGCTACGAAATAACACGTTTTGTTGCTTATAATAATACCAACAAATGCAAAAACTAAGCTTCTAAACCTTTTACAGTGTTCTTTGTTTGATACCAATGGCAAACATTTTCTTAATGTGGCTTTTTCGTCTCTTCATGCTACGAAAACATACAAAGTTTCCGTGCCGGCCATCTTGGTACTCCAAATTCGTCATCTCCGGCAGGGCCTCTTTTAACTATGTAACTGGGGGGGGGGCTTGCTCCCCAGTCCCCCTTTGAGCCCCCCACGAATTGATTTTGCCCCCCCCCCCCAGTAAAAGTCCCTTTTTGCCCAAGGATAAAATGATATGGATAAGCAAGTCAGTTGAATAGTTTCAGTTGTTACAAAGGTATAGATAAATCTTTATATTAGTTAAATAGTTTTTATTTTGATAAGATGTATGTGGTGACGAAAAATCTTTTTATAGTTCCTCACAACATTTTCCATATTATATTTGAAAGTGAACATGCTGATGAGTTCTCACACAAAGCAAAACAGTCAGAAATGTGTTGTATTTTAACTAGTTTTTATGACATTTTATGACCTTCAGTGTTCTTAAAAATCACCCTCAGAATGCAGGAAATGGCATTTGCGAGACTCTAAATTTCAAAAATTTCCGGGGGTCATGTCCCCGGACACCCCTAGAAGAGTCCCTCTTTGTGAACGCCCCCTGGAAAAATCCTTAAAAGAGGCCCTGATCTCCGGTGGCTTGATTTTTGGAGGCGGTTAAGCAATCCAGTTATATAGAGATCAGTGCCTGTCGATTTATAGTGGTTGTGGGCGTTCTCGAGAACGTTTGTCAAATGATCAATTAATCCTGGGGGAAATGTTTTCCGGTTGGCTGGCTGTCGGGACCACTATACATTTTGACGACTGGTAAAATACTTCAGACGTAACCACTAATATGCATTCCAGATTCAGACCCGCGACATCTGCTGTTCACATAATATGACAGAAGATGACAAAAACAGATTTATACTGTGCTTTTCTTTTAAATAAAATAACCAACATTCCTGGTGCACAGTATATATCTAATTCTTCGTAACTTTACGCTTATATCACATTATTGTGACCTCTATGTCCTTAATAACCCTTTTCCGTCGGTGGATTTACCCTGTTGCGAATAATATATTACCTGCCGTTAACAAGCAGAGTAAAATACATAAGACTTGAGAATCAGATGCCGCGCCCAAATCTGGTAGATCATATACACAACACTGTCAGCAGCGTGAAGCATATTTGCAAAAACAACTGCAAAGCCGGATTCGAAGATTAGATGTGAAGGTCTGATTGAGTTGAAGTCTAGAAGAACAATACGAGCGATTACACTCGATTTACGACCACACTCGCCAATTTATGTCGCCGATTTGTATCAGAATAGCATTGCAAGATTTACCGACTGATGTAACACACCTTGCGCGATGCTGTTTTTTGCTTTGCCCAAGTATTTTGAAGTGTTTGATACGCGGTCAAAAACCGTGCAATACAAGTCTGCAATGACCGCAGAAAATGACAAGTGTCACATACTGCCTATATAGGTGTTGCCGTAATATCTGCAGTTGTAATCATGACAAATTTCTTATAAATACAAGCAGTCAAGAAGTGCATGCTAATATACACCCCATTCCTATTTCTAATTTTTCTCATTAAAATCCTCTCTTCTGTGGTTTTAGCAATAAATAATATCGCTATAGCATCTTTTCTTTTTGTCAAAGTTCCCAGGCCGCCATTTTTGATTGTTTACTTTGAAGTTATTTGGGCAAAATATCTGTATGGAGTGTGGGCCGCGATTTATCTCACAACGTTGTTGCAACACATGAGTGTAACCTTGGCTTAAGGTCTTCGTTAAGGTTTTCAGGGTCATTTCTGTAAAGCGCTCTCAATTCGTCAGAATTTATGCCACAAAAATAAAATAGATATCGTTAGAAAGCTATTAATTTGTAGAATACAATGGTGTCTTTGGTTACGCGATAAACACAAACCAATAATATAGTTGTGAATTTTTTAATTAAAACCAGAGGGCTTCACTTGGGGCGACTCGAGTAAAAAGCGTTTTATTTTGTTCAAAATCTTTTTTTGTACTTTGATTCCGAGATAAATTTCCAGCAAAGCGGTGTCAGCGTTTTTTGATATGTCGAGTTTTGCCGATTTTATTGACGACCAAAGTTAAAACTGCAGTTTTTCGACCAACATTCGGACAATATTTTGTCATAAATTCGAAACAAGGCAATAAATAAAAAAAACGCTGACACCGTTTTGCTGGACATTTATCTCGGAATCGAACTTCGAAAAAATTTTTTGAACAAAATGAAACGCTTTGTCGTTCTTAAGTCGCCCCGAGTGAAGCCTTCTGGTTTTAATTAAAAAAATCACAACTATTAACGGTTTGTATTTATCGCGAAACCAAAGACACCATTGTATTCTACAAATTCATAGCTTTCTAACGATATCTATTTTATTTTTGTGGCATAAATTCTGACGAATTTTGAGAGCGCTTTACAGAAATGACCCTGCAAACCTTAACGAAGACCTTAAGTGCGAAAAATCTAAACACCGCTGGGATCGTGTGAGTGCCTAGGGTATCATGATCAGTGTCACTGGAGCTTATAATAAAGCCTCTTTCTTGTCCAGTCATCGCGTAAACTATAAAGCGAAAAGGTCGTGAACTGCTGAAAATAGTTTTGATAACGAAACACCGTGACGTTTCCAGCGGAGCCCTTCATCACATTTTACTCTGATGAAGGACTCCGCTGGAAACGTCAGTATTTCGTTATCAAAACTATTCTCGGCAGTTTACCGTTTTTTTACTTTTCTCTATCTAAAACACTGCCTACGCAGGACCGTCTACTTTTTTTAATATCGTAGAAACTGGCTTACAGCTGACTGCGACTAGTTGCATCTAATTACAAATAACTCAACAAAAAAACCCCAACTGAACTAACACTGCGAATTATTTTTAAGTAGATACAAGTACTTGCAGCAACCTGCGAGCTAGTTTCTGCGACGACTAGATAATTAGAGGCTTAAACAGTTGGATTTATTGCACTTTCAGTTTGTGTGTATCTTCAAAATATGCAGAGTCAGTCGTAGTTCATTCTGCGACTTATAAAGAAATGGCTGTAGATATATAGCTCTATATCTGTCTTACACATCAGAGCTTATCGTTTATCCGCACGTATACACTGGCGTCATCACTAATTAGAGATTACGGTTTGCGTGGCATTTGGAATTGTGATCACGCTTACATGTTATGCAGACGGTCCGAAAACGATACCGGCTAATTACTCGGGCTACCCGTGGTGGCCGAGTCTAGGTTTCGGCTCCGTTTGTTATTTTTTTTTATTATTATTATTTTCTTCGCCAATGCAGCGCTAATACTAACTGGATTCATAATTTCGTTAAGACGGAGACGCGTGCACTTGCAGCAAGGTGGTTCTACTTCGGGACTTTAAACTCTTTCGGACAATAACTTTTTTCAGCTGATCGACTCTCCCAGCACTGATCGTTCTGGACTACTTGGAAATCAGCATTCTTAAATCAAATTGAGGCTTTCATACCGAGACGGAAACCTCGACTGAGTTTACCACACCACCATGGATCGACGGAGAAACGATTTACGCAATACGGGGGGAAAAATCACTGCGGAAAAGAGCTATCCAAAAGGACAACTCTTCTCTCTGGGAGAAATTTCGTGTATTACGCAAAGAGGTAAAATACCTAATAAGATCAAAGCGTATTGCGTACCTCAGGAGCATTTCGGACTCGTTCCTCCAACCCGAACCGCTTTTGGGGCTATCTTAACCGTTTAAACAGGCGTTCTACCATTCCTGTCACTGTCGAACTTAACGGATGTTCTTACTTGAGTGCAAGGACAAAAGCGGAAGCTTTTAACAAGTATTTCTCTTCTGTTTTTAATGTTGATTTTTGAACTTCACTACCTAGCAGTCTTCCTTCCTCTCCATTCACCAAGGATATCATCTCAACTCTAGAACTTTCTCATGAAGAAGTGCTGTCTGCTCTGCAAAGCCTCAATTCCAGCAAAACACCTGGACCAGACGAACTGCATCCCAGAATACTTAAAGAATGTGCGAACGAACTGGCGGCCTCCTTATGCTTACTTTTCAACAAGTCCTTACGCTTGGGAAAACTGCCTTCTGATTGGAAACAAGCAAGCATAGCACTGGTGTTTAAAAAAGGAAGTAAAGCCTCGATCACAAACTATCGTCAGATTTCACTATTATCCATAGTCAGCAAACTATGCGAGCATCCTTAAAAAGTTGCTGCCCGAGCTCATCCATCTCCTAACATATCATTGTTTGGCATCCAGGGTCCTCTACACGCGTGTTTTACCGACTACCTAACCTCCAGATCTCAGCGGGTTCTAGTTGATGGCATATTCTCCCCATGCATGGGCACCTGTAACATCTGGTGTTCCTCAAGGCAGCTTATACTGGGTCCCTTTCTATTCCTGTCAGTGTACATCAACGATTTACCTGATGTTATCAGCAGTACTACCATGCACCTTCGCTGATGACGCCAAATGCTCCCGAGTGGTTCGTAACCCCGAGGATACTGCTTATCCAATTGGTCTAAGCAATGGGGACTATCTTTTAACTGCAATAAATGCGAAGTTTTAAGAATATCTAGAAAGCGAACCAGTCCGTTGCAATCTCTTGCAGTCAGTCCATACACCATTGGTGACTATGCTCTTGCTGCAGTTTCCTCTCAAAAAGATCTCGGGGTCATGGTCAACAACAAGCTCACCTGCAGAGCCTCCATGATATATCTTCTGTTGTAGCCAAAGCCAACAAGATGCTTGGCGTTTTACGGCGGCACTTCGGTAGTGCCCACATAGGACCAGCCCAGAAGATTTCTGTATTTGTCACTTGTGCGCTCCCAACCAAGTTACGCCAGTGAGGTCTGGGCTCATGTATTACTGATCTAAAATTATTGGAGGGTGTGCAGAGGCGTGCCACCCGTTTTATTCTTAATTGTAATAGCGATCCTAACGTCCAACCCAACTATAAGTCGCGCTTAATTTCCTTGAGTCTACTCCCTTTTCTTACTGGCTAGAATGCCGTGACCTATGTTTTGTTTATAAATATATAAATGGTTCATACAATATACAGCTTAGCCAAAATTTATTAATTTATGTACGGGGTTTGCCTATAGTTGGGACCTCGTGTCCGTTCGCTAGCCCCTTATCAAACTCATCCTTTACTGTTTGTAATGTATTGTGATCTGTTGTTATTATTGTAGTACTGCATTACTTAGTGAGTTTGATTAAAGCTTCTATTATTATGATGCCTCATGCATGCCGAGCTTTATCACCAGTCATCACAGCGCGTAATGACAGCTTATACAAATGTCTCGTAATCTCGCTTAATCCGGTAAAGTTTCGGCAATATCCAATGTCAATAAAATTGTTCAATTTACACGTAATCTTGTCGTATGTCTTGCGTTTCCTTGGCATGTAAAACCCCTTTAAGCCCTTTAAGATTTCTGTGTCATTAATGTAAATGCACCCCATATATACGAGTTTTACTATACACGCAGTATAAATACGGGCTAGGTCTGTCTTTTCTCTCCCTCTCCCTCTCTCTTGTCCCTCATTTCTTTTTACACCCTCTTCTCTCTCTCTTTGTTAAGCTTCGCATAAGATATAATCCAAAGTTTTGGCTCAATTTCCATATAAACATCTCGAATTCTAAATACAATTAAACCTCTAACCTCTAATCTCTATAATCTAAACCTAACTGTCACAATGCTTTTAAGACAGTTGAATAGTTGATTTCAATTTTATATTTTACTACCCGTTAGTCCATGTGACGTCCTTTCGGGAATTTATACAGAAAGTTTTAAAACTATCCGAAAATTGACCTTATTCAAAAATGGCCGATGAATTAAAATTCTTTTATATACATATAAAGTATAGCCCTTATGAACTCGTTTTCATGTGGGGAAATTCAAAATAATTTTTACTTTAAAACGAGTTCATAAGGGCTAATTTATATGCACATAAATGAATTCTAGTTCGGCGACCATTTTTGAGAAAGGTTAATAGTGCATGTAACTAAGGGAGTGTGATTTTGTTTTGGACAATCATAATATATTGTCATATGCCTGCAGCAATTAGAGCACTTAATTGGTCGTGTTTGTGTATACAGTAGATGCATTATATACAGAAACAAAACCAGTTAATTCTTTTTTTTTTGCTGGCAACAAATTTGTTTATGTTAGAGACAAAATCACAAAGTTCACAGTTGTGATATACTCAATTGCGTGTATATATGTGCTTTTTTATATCGTCAATATAACTCTTATATCGATATAATAATCGGTGTGTTGTAGTCGCATGCAGCTAGGAAAGAAGCCTTGATATATTACTTGCTTATCTGTCTTGTAACATATAACGAATCACGAGCACGCTCGCGGGGGATTGTCCACCCCCATATTCGGTAAAGTAGTTGATAAAACTAAATAATACAGTTTTCAGAAAACATAGTAGGCTATATAACTTGTCGCTAAATTCTTCGGTAAAATTCAGTTGCTTGTTAAGACTTAAAAAACTAAACAGCTCCCCCCTCCCCTTCCCACTCAGAACAAGTCATGATATACCTCGGACAAACATTGTCATAAAATCTCATTAAAGCAGTGTTAAATAGGATTTTAAGTTTCTCATTTCGTTCACTATGTTTAAAACATAAATTAAACGTATGACGGGTGACAAGTAGATCGTTTGAGATCGGTTGGTATACTGAGCAAACATCTTTTGTGTTCACCTATCACGAAGATATATAAACGCATTAACATTGCCCTGCCCAACAACCCGTGTCTTGTGTTTATATATATAACATATACTATAATTAGTTTTGTTTTATTTGGATAACCAATTATTACAAAAAATGAAACTTGCACGTTTACCCACGGTTGGTTTACCAAAAAGCTGAGGTGGCGACGCGGTAAACAAGTAGAGCGAAGCCTTTTATATTGGTGGGTTGCAATAAATTCCCTGAGATTAAGAGGACAAAGACACAGCGACCACGTTGGTTGGTAGGACCTATACCAACCAGTAATAGTATACGAGAAAGTATTTGCCTGCATGCAGGATGAGGTTATTCTTACAGACCCATGCACGATGGAGTGAGGCAGTCTGTGTGAAACATGACTAGGCAAATACTGTCTCATACTGAGAAAACGAAGTTGACAAGGACTTATTTATCATGTGGCTTCTTGTTCAAATTCTTATTAATTTAATCTGTCGTACTGCTATAACATAAACGCGTATACAAGAAAAATACATAAAATATACCATAGAATAAACTAACTAAATATGATCTACGATCTGACTGTCCCAACCGGGAATCGAGTTCAAGGTCCTCGAATCAACGCATCTGCGCTCTGACCACTGAGTTATTGAGACACGGTCAGGACAGCCAGATCATACTTCATCACTTGATCTTCCTCCTCGAAGTTCGTCAACCGAGGCCTTGTCAGCATTGCTGATGATCAATTTAACAAGTAGACGGTGCTTACACCGATGCATCACTATTTTTAAATGTATACATGGACTTGTGGACTTTGGTTTTAATTTAAGATTTGTATCTTAAATTAAAATCAAAGTCCACAAGTCCATGTATACCAAAGTCCACAAGTCCATGTATACATGTATACATGTAGAACAGTTTTCATTTATATAATACACGTCGCAAAAATGACTTACATCTCCCTCAGTCAGCCACCAATTAACTGGGCAAAACAAAAATTCAGTTAAATTCCATGCTCTCCCTTTCTGAAACAATCTGGATTTTGTTATAAGATAAACTCTCTCTCTCTACCAAGTTTTAAGGCTAAACTTATAAACAAATTTTATAGTGACTTTTAATGCTTATGATTTTATACAATCTTTACTTACAGTAATATGTTTTTAGTTTATATTTTTATTTGTAATTTTTCAGGGCGCTACTAAAAATCGCTTTGCGCGAGTAGGCTTCCTGGGTAAATATATACTATTAAATAAATAAATAAATCATTAAGCTGGAGGTTTAAGTAATAGATAAATCCCGAGAACGAGGGATGTATGCCATATAAAGCCAACAAAGTTTTGTCTATTTTGTCCACCTTGGACAAAGATTTTCTTAGTTTTTTCTTCATTTCTTATCAAATTAGTATTCATAATAGGGCTTTATGCTATATAAAACCCGCGGTACATCAAAGAAAACCGACTCAATCGTGAAATAAATAAGAGTTAATTACCGAGAAGGAGGTAATTAACTTTAGCTTAGTTACCAACTTCGAGGTAATTAACTGATTTAGTTTATTCATGATACAGACGATATTTGTCGTTATTTACCAAAAAAATAGTATTCTAGACGTAGTTTTAAAGCGGTATAGTAGGTCATTTAATATGCAAGGTAACTAACCCTTATATTAACCGCGGCACATGACCCCACATCAAAGATAATTTATGCATGAATAAACTAATAGCTAATACACCTGACCTCGTTTCATGCATGATATTCCTTATAAATAACATGCAATGTTTTCTTTCTCGTGTTTGTCGGTTTTATGCATCGTATATGCGTGGTTTGGTTATCTGTGATGAGATTTCCAAACTTGTAGACAGTTGTAGTTAAGAAATGGCTCAGTGCTCTCCCATTTTCCCAAGTGCATCCATAACTCGATGGAGCACACTAAACCATGAGCCATTTCTTTTATAACATAGCATTAAATCCTTTCACAAGCCGGCGAATCGTTTTGGTTGTTGTGTTTTTCCACTTTCGTAGCCAAGTCTTTTTGTTCACTAAAATCCAACCAAAAGGACAGTTTAAACTCGGTTACCCAGACCCAGTTTATGTCTTCTGGGTCGTTGTTCTTTATTACTCAATAAAATTAAATGACTCGGTATTTTGATAATATATAAAAGGCCGTAATTAAAACTCAGTTTTGTTTTGAAATTTTTTCCGGCGCTTTTTTGGCGTGCTCCATCGAGTCATGGAGCACGCACGACAGCCAATCAAAAACGTTGCTATATCAAAGCTATGTTATAATTTATTTTTGTGCGGTCTACTCTATACCTAAGTCAACGGTCGGGTGAGGTAATGTATGGTGGCTGGTGGTTTTTAAAAACTAGATAGACCTTTCTTACTTCATACTCTACAGTCTACAGTCTACAACTCAATATCTTACAAGTTTATTATATTGCACTGTATTATATTTCGTGGTTCTTTTATTTTCCAAGATAGCCAATTTTCTAAACAGTCGTAACCAAAGCGATTCCTAACTTTGTTTAATATATACGCAATAATAGTTTATTACACAATTTTCTAAACAGTCTTCTTTCAGATTTTGACGAAAATCTATTTCAATCAGTTTGTTGGAAAAGTTAATCTAACTATAGAAGAGGATGGTTTACTTTGCAGCATTGTTAGTTACCATGGTTACTAAGATATGACACCACCATTGTCGAATTAAAAGAGAAGGTTCATTTTCAGACACAATATAACAAGACAAGTAATAATTATAGTAATAATTAGAAATTTAGAAAAACTTGTAATTTGTTGATATAATCTGAACTGATATGATCATCAATGAATTACTTTCAATAGAGTCAATATATGGATAATGCATTAAATTATTCTTGGTTTTCATCTGACGTCACGGTAGCCAGCTGGTACCCTGGCCCAATTTCAAAAGAAATATGGGCCAAGGTAACCACTAATCTCATTCTCGCGTCATCAGGGCTAAATCCATTTATGACGATTGCAATTTCACTCATAGCCACTAAAAACGCGCGAAATTTTAACCAATAGGAAAGCAGATCTAGTCTTTAGTGGTTACCTGGCCCATATTCTTTGATTGGGCCAGGGTACCAGGCTAACGTCACGGCGGCCATATTGGTGCACAGAAACAATGAAATGGCGGCCATATTGGTGCACAGTCTTTATCCTATGGGAATTTAACTCTATTCTTATTCAACATTTCGTATTGTTTCACCACCCCAACGGGGCCACCGATCACGTGAGTGAAAATGATTCATTTCACTAAAATGGCCATTATTTCAAAATAACTCAACAGCCTTAATTTCCACGGGGCGATATTTTTCGAGCGAAGCGACCTTTTGCTTTTGTCTTGGCTAATTAAGCCTTGTTTACACGGCCAAAATTTAAGCGGGATCTGAGCCACATCTGACTTTAAACGGGCTTAAAATGTCCGTGTAAACAGATCGGCGTAAATTAATCGCGATTAGTTTGCACCAACTCAAGGAGGTGAATTAAACTGAGCACGATCAGTTAATCGCGCTTAACTTGGCCGTGTAAACGCAACGGGATTAAAAAACGCTTGCTATATTAATACGGTGTTATTAATACGATAAAATGCATTTTTTGCCCTGCTGTAGAAGCTTCCATCTCGCTATTCTTTGTTCCTTTGTTTGTTTGTTTCTTTCTTTTAGCTATTATACTCTTTCTCGTGTACCGATGTCTTCCGTTGTTCTTTGACGCTCGCTACCCATACGAAGCTTCCAAAACCAAAAATATAGCTCGTCCGCCATGTTGAATAATGGTGTACGTGTTTTAGTAAGGGATTATTAAATGACCGTGTAAACGCACCAAGGTGGCGCATTTTAAGCACGCTTAACTTAAGCGTGCTTAAATTTTGGCCGTGTAAACAGGGCTTTAGTTCCACCTGAGAGCTTACGAGACAAAAGAAAATGTCGCTTCGCGCGACATTTTTCGCCAAGCGGAAATCCAGCTTTATGCTTCGATCATCTCTGAAAAATCGGAAAGGATAAGTTGGATGTTGTTTGAGAAACTGCCTTAAGGCCTGGCCAAACGCTTTCAACATTTCATGCAACATCGTTCAACATTACATTATTGAATTCAACCGTGATTCAACATGTTGAAAGCGTTTGGCCACCCTGTTGAATGATGTTGAACGTTGTTGAATGATGTTGAACGAAATTTGAACATGTTCAAATTTTCGTTCAACATGCGTTCAACAATGTTGAACGATGAATGATGAAATGTTGAATGCGTTTGGCCAGGCCTTTAGCTAAATAATTGGCCATTACAGCCAATTGGGAAAACTGAACAGCTTATACTAGCTTTTCAAAGTTAAAATTCATTTTATTAATCGGATATTAGACAGCAACAACAAACTAGATTTAAATAAACTGACATACACAGTGGCGGAAATTGTGGTGGGGTGGGTGAGGGTATTTGGGTGGGTGGGGTTTTAAAATAGTCAATTTGTCGGAAATATAAAGTAAAAAGAAGAAGAAAAAACAGTCAAAGTCCAACGCTTTTCGTGCATTTGTCAGATATTTATGAGGCTTTGCTCCCTGCCATGAAAAGGTGAATCTCCGCCACTGGACATACATCACTTTGAAAACTTCTGAATGCGTTATAAGTTATGCCATCTCTATAAAATTTGCATGAATAGAAGTGAAATTCAGATTTTTTTTATAACTGCAAACATGTTGCTATTGAAACGTACTATTATAGACAACTTGAAAGATGTGCGAGTTTTACAAAACCGTTCTTTGGCCATAAAATACTGGAGGTACGATTGTAATTCTTCAGTTTAAAAACGAATGCATTATAATTTATAGGTTTAACTTAAATTTCATTTTTATTGTACACCTTTGGCCCTGCATTAAAGTAAAACAAACGTTCAATTGCACTCTTTAAAATAACAATAGAACTTTAGAATATTCATTAGCGCGAAACGACATTCAATAACGTTTTGGTCACATCAATAGCATTTATTACATATGCATGACAAATAGTCCTGTTCAAATTAACAAAATACCAATAGCACTTATACACATTCATTTACAACAAAGGCGTATTCATTAAAGATCATACGTACGATCAATTAAGTGCGTCAGAGAAGCAAAGAATGCAAACTACACGTAATGCCAAAGGAGGTCCAGTGTCAGTATTAACTTATCGAACATGGCACATCATCACAGAAGGCAACGCATCAGTCAGGAAAATCGAGAACGTTTAGTGAGAGCCTTTGACGACCCCGAACAAGACTATGTATCTGTTGCCGATACCCTTGGCATCAACCGTTCGACAGCGAGGGGTATTGTTAGAAGATATATAGAGGAAGGACGTATGAACGAAAGAGCTCGTGGCGGGCGAAACCTTGTCAAAGTTGATGAAGAAATGAGGAGATGTATTGCGGCTATACTCGACGAGAACCCCGTTTTAACTCTGCATGCGATAAACATAACGCTGCGAGAAAGGTTGCCTCAAAAGCCCCATGTTCATTCACGAACAATTGGCAAAATTTTAGACGGTATGTTATACACCATTAAACTGGTTCGTCGATGCCCTGCTGAACGAAACAGACCAGATGTAATCCAGAAGTATCGTCAGTATGCAGCCTGGTTTCTTGAAGAAGCTATTCGCAACCAGGTCGTATTTGTTGATGAATGCGGCTTCAATATATGGACGGCCAGAAGTCAAGGAAGAGCTCTACGAGGACAGAGAGCATATCGTCAGGTGGCTGGTCAAAAAGGAAACGTTACCATCACCCTTGCAGTTTCATCTACATTTGGGCTGGTACATCACTCTATGCACATCGGGGGCACAACTTCTCCCAGGTTTCAAGCATTCCTACAAGAGTGTGCAGAACATTTGCCTGAAAATGAAACGATCATTATTTTCGATGGTGCACCATCTCATCGCCCGGCACAAACTCCCGCAAAACATATTGACCTGCGAATTCTTCCACCGTATTCTCCATTTTTAAATATAGTCGAAAATGCCATAAGTGCGTTAAAAGCTGCTATAAAGGCCGATATTTCACGACCCATCGTTCAACAGCAGATGAATGACAGGCTAAGAGCACAACAAGACCACATTCCGTTGGGCGAATATAGGTAAAGAGTTTTGTTGGCTGCCGCCGAAAGAAACATCGCTACCATAACCGTACCGAAGTGTAATGCGTGGTTCAGGCACATGCAAACCTATCTGCCCCGTTGCCTTAACGGCGAGTTTGTAGAAGGCTAATTTAAGACTCTAGGACTTTTCTCGCATTTCTGAATGAAAGTGTTTTCATGAATGTAATGTAGTTCATCTGTTGTGTATTGATCGTACGTATGATCTTTAATGAATACGCCTTTGTTGTAAATGAATGTGTATAAGTGCTATTGGTATTTTGTTAATGGATTTGAACAGGACTATTTGTCATGCATATGTAATAAATGCTATTGATGTGACCAAAACGTTATTGAATGTCGTTTCGCGCTAATGAATATTCTAACGTTCTATTGTTATTTTAAAGAGTGCAATTGAACGTTTGTTTTACTTTAATCAGGGCCAAAGGTGTAATGTGAGACTGACAAATTTTAACTTTCTTAATCAGTCGCACAGTGACTATTTTCGATCTTGTTCACATGAAAATTCCTCTCCTGTCTTGCAACTGTCATCGTGCACGAGTGTAACTACGTATGCTGATTAAGAAATAGAAAATGGCCACCCGTGTTTATATAGCCTGATGCAAACACGAGGGTAAGTTGGGAGAATTCGAAAGTTTATGTGAACCCGAGCCGTAGGCGAGGGTTTACATAAGTACTTTCGAATTCTCCCAACTCACTCAAGTGTTTGCATCAGGTTATATAAACACAGGGCATCCATTTTCTATTTCTTTTATGAAATAAGGCTAAAAAATGTGCCGTGACATCACAACCGTGTTTACATAGCCTGATATAAACACGGTAATTGACCAATCACAGCGTGCGTAAGACGCAACCTATTTTATAATTTTCTATATGAAACAGGTCTTAATGGATCGACACTATAATTAGGACAGTAAAAGAGACTCTAAGAGCACTATGGATTGAAAATTTTTAATTCCTACAAAGTCGTCTCGTCTAGAATTATTAAGTCGTCTAATCACTGTCTCTTAGGCAAGTTGATTAAATAAAGAATAATGCCATGGAGGTGCAGAAATATATATATATATATATAATTAGGATATTGGCACAAACATCATATTTAAAAGGTTTTTCTCACTTAACACTGGAATATACGTCACACATCACACAAAAGGAGTGTTTTTGGCCAGCTCAGGCAGCATGCCTAGGATGTCTGAGGGGTTCTCCTTTTGATGAGTAGAATCGTCTTGCATTAGTATGTGTTTTTTATGACGTAGTAAGTGACTTGACTGAGAAAACGTCTCTCGTAGACATCATTTGCACAAATGCATGATGAATGGTTTTTCTCCAGTATGTAGTTTCGTATGAGTTAATGTCTTGTCACAGATCTTTAATGGTTTCTCTCTAGTATGTGTTAATTCTTTGATGAGATTTTAAGATACTTGAATGAAAAAAAATGCCTTTTCACATATATCACATATTTAAATGGCTTTTCTGAGATCTTTGATAACTGTTCAGTGATGATAAGCAGTAAGCAAATGTTTTGTCATGACATGTAAGGTTCCCCTCCAGTATGTTTTTTTTATGAATGATATATTTTAAGATAGATGATTGGGAGAATTCAGAATTCCTTCTCACATATATATTACAATTGACCGTACCGAAAAAGATGGCGACTTGTACACTTAACCACAATCCTCTGCGTGCAGTAAATATTGTTTCTTACAGAATTATTGGAAGATATGGTTTTAAAACGACCAACTTTGGTAGGAATGAAGTTCTTGCTTACTTAATCCATCTTAGCGTGATAGACAATGTTTTGAATGCCACCAACATTTTTCTCTCCGGTATGACATCTTTGATGACGTTGTAAAAGTTACTAGTTGACTGACTTGTCACAGACACCGCAGTTAAATGCTGGGTTTCTCTCTAGCATGTGTTTTTTGATGATATATTTTTATTTAAGTTAGATGATTAGGAAAATTCCTTCTTACAGATATCACACTTGAATGGTGTTTTCCCAGTATTTAATATAAGTTACTAATAGACCTTTCCGCATGAAGTGAATGAATCACGTGATCTTTCTTTTTGACAAATCTGATTGGCTAATGTCCAATGTTGCTCCGAAGTTTTGGATGTCCGAAGTTTTGCGAGAGCCAATCAAATCTCTCAACGCGTTATCCACGCAATCATGCGGAAAGGTCTATTGACTGGTAAGAATGTCTTGTCACATACCTCTCAGTTAAATGGTTCTTCTCAGGATATTTCACCATGCCAGTGAGCAAAATCTATCTATTATACAAAAAAATAGTCCTATTGCCCCAGACTGAAAATGTAGAGCAGTAAACTTTGATGTGTTTCATGATGATCGACACACATGCATGTGAGATCATCATGAAACACATAATATGTCTGATTTCATATTTATATCATTCTCTTAGCATGCAACTACGCGGACTGTTCACCACTGGCCATATCAGGCTGTAGTTGTCCGTTACTTTCAGACTGCAGTATAGTTTACTAGTCTTGTGCCAGTCAGTTGAGAACATACGATTATCAGAATGTCATAGTTATTGCTGTCTTTCATGGTACAGCAATAACAAACTAACAGACTGTTGCTTTTTGATCTCTATCTGAGTGACGCTGAGCCGTCTGTCGTTGTTTGACAGGTATACAGCGATATGGATATTTAATATCATAGCTATAGTCGGGCGTTATTCTGCATCTACAGTCTGACTGGAGGTCCGTACTGGGAAAATGTTGCCCGAAGTCTTGACTATATGAACCGAGGCCAAAAATAAAACTGAAGGCAACATTTTCCAATTTTAGACCGACTGCAATTCTCTTGGTAAATAACTTATTTATTTTTTCTTTGTCTAAATTTTAACATTTCCCGCAGGTTTTAGCCTTTTTTCGGGGGGGTGGGGTGGTTTAGCCTGCGAGGTCCGTACTCTAGAGTTCCGGACCGCTCGCTAGCCAATCAGAGCGCGCGATGAATAATATTCCACTAGACAATTTCCTTATATATGCTATATGTATTAAAGTATATATATAGTTCACATCCAGCACGACTTGGTTCGCTTTTCAGCCTCCTGTCCGGCCACACGCAAACGCTGAATCCGTTTCAGTGAACTGAATCGAGAGTTTCGAACTGAGAAAATGGAAACATTCGAAAGTGAATTGGTTTGAAAGTGAAGACTTTTGAAAACGGAGACCTGATTCGAAAAATAAATTTGAGAGATTTGAAAACGTTAGACTAATGTGAACATGGCTTCAGAGTAATGTGACCAACTGTGTATACTTTCTAAATATTTTAGGTTTTTAAATATTTACTGTGAAATACTGTGACGTTTTGCAAACGCGATCGTGCATGCGATTCCTGCATAGTAAAACCATTGTCAAGTTCCATAAATATAAGGCATATATATTTGAATTGTGAAACCGAAATATTTCTCGTATGTAGTTCGGTTAATTTCACTTGACTGCAATATTTTTGAACCTGAATACAGTTTTATAGTTCACAAATGTGCGTGGCTTATATAGCCATGCAGCTTGTAACTGGCTTATATACGCCCTGCATAACTTCCCACCTATGGGTTAAAGAGGTGGACGCAGGCGAACCGCGTTCTGTACAAGCTACCGAAAAGAACTACTCCTCTCCGGGCCAAGGCCGCAAGACGATGATGATGTAGCGATTGGGTCCGTCATTGCTACGCTACTTTTTCAACACATGTTTTGTTCGTTAACTGACCTACATATATTCAACTCCATATGGTAAAAGCTTGAGACATCCAGCTTTTACGACCACCCCTAACGGTATTTACATGAAGGAAGCGTCTCGTGTCAAAATTGGCGCATGCGTGCGTTATTCGCTGTTGCGTCATCACTGCATGTTTTTGCAATTTATATTCGTCGCGACGCCTTCTTGAATTTAACGAGATTTTGCTGACTATTTAAAAGCATCGCAATGATGAACCAGGCGGAAATCTGATTCTAGTGAGAAATATTATTGCCCAGCATATACTGCTTTAAACAAAACCATAATACAAAATAATTTTGAAAATATTTACGAACGTTATCACTCTGATGATGTTACGTGTAGTAACGAAACGTTAGTAAATATTTTCAAAATTATTTTGTTAAAGCAGTACACTAGAATTTAAAAGCAGGTGAACGACCAGCGGATGTTCTGCGACCAATTGCAATTGGGAAAAGACGAACATACTGATTTGTATAAGAAAATGATGTTGAGAACCTGACATCAGGATCCGTCACTCACCAGTAGGAAAATTTCTGAAGGTAAAAAATAAAGGAACGTTTTTAATTTAGGTGCATATTTTCAAAGATGTTTTCAAAGACAACAGCTGTCCCCAGCAACAAAATCAAAGAACATGCGCCAAACGGACTGTAATTCCCCCAAGCTATGACTTTATGCCGATTTTGGATTTGCTTCTATTATATAAAGACTTTTTGGAGACCCGTATGGTGTCCAAGAAGAGACATTACGTTTTCACTACATCTCTACTGTTTTATTTTTTTATTTTTTATTTTTACTTTTGAAATTTTATTTTTTATTTGAAATATATTTATTTATTTTCCTTGGTTTTATTTTTGATCAATTTTATCAGTTCATTTCAACTTTAAATTTTGAAATTAAAAACCGAGAAGGGACTTTTTAATGTTAAAAGCGCTAGCTGAATTAATGCCATGGGATGGTAGAAATAAAAACTTTTAAAACTTATAACCGTTCAGGTGATTTTTGCTGCGACTTTTCTCCTTCTGACTGATGCGATTGAATATATTGACTTACGAATGCGTTGGACATTTGTACAAAGTTATAGTGGTTCAAATAATGAAATAAAAGTAGCGTGCTGCGTAGGCAGTGTAGAAACAACAATCGAAATATAGTAAGGTTAGATATACTGCCGAAACAGAGAACGTAGGAATCTAACGTTTCGAGCGAAGGCCCTTCGTCAGAGAGAAACGTTAGATTCCTACGTTCTCTGTTTCGGCAGTATATCTAACCTTACTATATTTCGATTATAGTGGTTCAATACATTCATGAGACATCCATTCAATCGCATGCGTCAGAATGAGAAAAATCGCACCAAAAATCGCCTGTGTGAACGGGTGGTAAACTCATGCGCATGTTTATTTTGGCCCTTCATGTACCACACCCATTTTACACCTAAGAGTGGGTGGTACTGATAGCGTCGTACATAGTCCAAGCTCATGAAAACAACAAATAGTACGCTAAAAGATTGGGATCAATCGACAGTCCGCATTATAGTGCGTTTGCTTGGTTAGCATAGACTGTGTCACGCAAGCTCGAGAGCTCTCCAAAAATTGTACACGGAGTTACGGACCGTCCCAACCAATTGTTACAAGCCATGCACTCTCGGTCAACAGATTGCTCCTAACCATATACGAACCAATTATGAAAGGTGAATGAAGACAGTTCCCAAAATTCTTTGAAATCCGAGTCATGCCAAATAAAGCTACACTTGGAATACAGACAGACAGTACAAAGGTGTGGACATATAGTCGTGTGACATGGTCTTGTTAAGGCCATCTGCCACGTAGCCCTAAGGTGAATAAGTTGTCGCCGACCCTTGTGGCTTGTCTATCAATCAATCCGGATTACTTTCTACCCAGCCCTTTTTTAATGCACATGCTTAGTCGATCCTTACAAGAGTAATGGACAAAGCGAGCATTAAAAAACACAAACAATGCTTTTCCTATACTCTATTTAGCGGACTATACTTGCTGTAACTAGACTAAGATACGTATGGTTGCCAGGAAGTAAGCGAAAATCAACTTTATGTGCTTTTTCACCCTGATGAAGCATGAAGGCGAGGATGAAGGCGCTCAAGACGTCAGTATATTTTGTTATCAAAACTATTCTCGGCATTTTCACTTCGTTTTACTTTGTTAATGTAACTCAAGTCGAATGAGATCAAGGTATCTAAATTTAAATAAAATCGGATTCTTTTAACACATGACAATTAGCAAATATTGCCGCTGCATGTTGACGCGCTATTTTAGGCGGCTTCTACCATGGCGTTTTCAATCTATTAGGACATGGGTAGGAGTAGTATAAGACTAATAATAACGCCCCCAACACAAGCGTCGATCTTGTGGTGAAAGGGATGAATTACAAGGGGATGATTCAGGACTGCGTGAAAACATAAGCTGCTATGGCGTTTGGCTGATTGATCAGTTGGCTAAACTGTTTTGATATTTGCGAATGATACGATCTCTTGTACGTTGACTACGCGATGGACCGATAACCTTGGATGACATCTTGGTGTTTTGACGAGAATCGTAATTATGTATCGGCATGGCAACAGGCGGAGAGGTAAAGCCGTGTATAAGCGTATTACCGCAGGCAGAAAACCTTAAATTAAATTCTTCTAGCGTAATTGATGTCTTCTGAGACTAAAATCGAATAGACGTGCCTGATATCGTCGATTTTAATACGCTGATCGTTTTCCCGCCCTGTTTTTGTTTGCGCGCGAAGGTCATCTGGCAATTTAATCTGGTAAGCGTCACTATACTGAACATTACATCAATGTCTAGACGTGACATGTTTACTTATTCAATATCATCAGTTTACTTTATTCTACAGAGTGATCGTGCTGTGACGAAAGACGCGAATATCGCGTTACTATTATGTTCACGAGGTCCGAGGTCTCCTCCCGAAACCAACTCTTACTCCTACAGTCTGTTTACAGGTTACGTCTTACTTCACAAGCAAACTGCGCAACTGCTGTGCGCCTATAGACCTGTCCCTATATCTATGCTTGTCCCATAAATGCATGCCACCAAATTGATATTCCACACTACAATTAATATTCCACACTACAATTAATAGTATGGAATATTAATTTGGCGGCAAGCATTTATGGTTAGGTCGGCTACAGGCGCACAGCAGTTGCGCAGTTTGCTTGTGAAGTAACACGTAACCTGCTTGTAAACAGAGTGTAGGAGTTGGTTTTGGGAGGAGACGTCAGACGTCGTGAACACGATAGTAACTCGATATTCGCGTCTTTCGTCACAGCACGATCACTCTGTAGAATAAAGTAAACTGTGATTAGTGTTATAGTTTAGATTCAAAGGAATTGGCCGTTATCGACCTCGTTTTCGTTTTCATGCACCAAACACGTACTATAAGTTACAAGGTTTAACAAGTTACAGTCGCCAGACATAGCAGCTGGAAACCAACACACCCGCGAGCTGGTTGAGCTTTGCCATTGTTAAATTCCAACATTCCCTGATTTGATTATAGCTAAATCTTTTTACAAAGTGCAACGTTACGTACGCGATGTGAATATTAAACATGTCAACATTAATGTTTTGGTTGTCTTCGAAGTTCGAACCAAACTGCTCAAGCCTCAAAGTACCATCGTGGCACAGGGGCGTGGCATTCTGCACCTTCCGGCAAAATTTCAGAGAGTTAAAAAAATTAGGTGAAATTTTAGACCTTTGATTTTATTAATAATTAAATGTATAACATAGAATACCATGTCATTAACATATTAAGCAATAATTAAGCTTAAAAGCATTATTCTAGTTCCAAAGTGAATAATTAACACTGTTAAGGTATATGCGCACAATATGAATATGTCCCATAAATACAGAAACAAAACTATCATAGAACATTTATTTAGTACATATATCGTATAGAACATATATCGTTTACAATTTTAAAAGTTGCCAAAAAATGTCTTGCGTCGGCTGTTTGCTTCGGTAAAATCTCTTGCAATGCTGACGAGATCAAGGTCATCCGTTCTTTGCTTATGGGTGTGCATCAGTATGACATGGTTGAGCCTCTTTTGTGTCATGTTTGAGCGCAGGTAATTCTTCAAACGTCGAAGTTAAGAGAAAGTTCTTTCTGCTGTTGCCGACGTCATGGGGATGGCAAGTTGCACTGCCAATAGTATTCAGCGAAAGATAAAATGTTATTGAAAGGTCTGTTATTGAAACGCGTGCAACTATATCAATGCTTCCCGACCTTCTCAAAACGACCAACGAGCTACACCAAATGGGGATAAAGAGAGTTATGTCCATCAATATCATATGTGAGATGATGAACACTTGCAAGTTTGCTAAAAATATGTTAAGCGAAGTTGATCGCCACCTGCGAGTGTACCTTGCAAGATTAGCAAATTTAATTTGACGCACTTCTTGTATTGCAACAAGCGTTCTTAGTTTAACTTTTCTAAATGATTACTTTTAATTTCACGCTTCGCAGTACATTACATCGATTTTTAACATTAGACCTAAAAATACTGGGACTATAGGGGGCTATAGCCCCCCTCCGCCGCATAAGTTACCCCACAGTGCATAAGTTACACCAGGTAGAAACTCGTAATCGTCTATAATACCACGGTTAATGGAAGTGATAATACCAACAAACTTACACGTTACTAATCCTGTAGTAATCCACTAAACCACGCTTTAAGGGCGGGCTACCTTAGTATATACTTTATAGACCCACAACAATTATTAAAAAACCCAATGAAAGTAATAAACAGGAAGGATTTCTTAATTGTTACTGTTAGTCAGCTGATGGTCAGGCAAGCAGATACGCAGTTTGCCATTGGTTTTCAACATACATGCTTGATGAACAGCAAGAAGCTTTTACGGGTGATGATGTCACACTTTTGTTATGTGTCTGCTTGAGCCATTGCCTTGAGCCTCGCTTTACATGTTCACTCAACACTACAACGAGATCTGGTTGAGATAACAACAGTCTGCGAAATGACGTTTCATAGAGATTGTATTGTAGTGATATTCTCTAGTTCCCCCCGGAATCTGTGTGAAATCACTCTTGCAATGCTTAAACTCCCAGTCTGCAAGCTTTTGAGAAATACTGGTTTGAAACTCGTCACATAACGCGTGATGTCTTGGCCACACGTCATCAAATGCAACTTAAATCAATCCATCCATATCAAACAATTGAACAATAGCAACCGACTTCCCATCATTGTTTCGCCGGCACTTTGGAAAGTTGGCGCTGCGACAAAAGTGTCGTATATTGTCTTCCCGCATAATCACTTCGTTGGGCATCTAATTACATTGATAAGAATATCTTATTTGTCTAATTGCATCCGGAAATGGTTCATTCAAGCTGTCATTTGGGTTTTTGGGAGGGTTACGCGATGAAACGTCACCCTACCCTACCTTTTCGCCACATGCAGGAACCGCGTACTTCAAACTGGAATTCGTACTCAGTTTAACGTCGTGGTTTTTGCGTTTTGTTTTGCTATTTCGTTAAGCTATTAAAAGATCATATAAATATGAGCTCTACAACTGATCAAGCGCATCTGCGCATGAAATTCAACTTTGTATTGCTGAATTGAAAAACAGGATTTTTGAGCTAAGTGATACTCAAGATAGAAATTTCCTGCTATATACTGGTCGGATTATAAAACGCTAAACTTGTTTTAACGCCTATTTATACGAGACGACTTTCCTTGTCATCCCCAAAGTCAAAAGTGCGCGTTTTGCAGGCGAGGAATTTACAGCGCAGAAGAGATTTCATTTTCTCTTTTAGGAAAATTAATATTATATCAAAAACGATTTGTAACTATTTTAAACTAGTCACTCTGAAAGCGTGTTTTGTTGTAAAATTACATACCCTCAAAATGCAAAATAAAAATTTAATAATCAAAAACTTTCCGGGGAAGCACGCCCTCGAACCCATCAATATAGACTTTTCTAGCTCCTTCGGCACTTCACTTGTCAACACGTATCTCTTTAAGAAATTCCAGACCCGCCCCTAGTGAAGACAAGGACATTGGGCATTTCTGAATACGATATATATATATATATATATATACATAGATATATAGATAGATAGATAGGTATACACCGATGTATTTTTATTTTTAAGTGTATTAATGGCCTAATACATTACGACTTTAAACAAACAGCAACTTTCATACATACAACACAAGGAGAAGCAACAACTTACATCTACCAAAAGCCAACACAAATTGAGTGGGGGACGCAGAAACTCATTTACCATGCTTCAAAAGACTTCAACAACTTAGACAATAAAACGAAAACTACGGACTTGCTACTAAGATTTAAAAGACTACTTAACACACAAATCTACCAATAACTGACTAATTGACCACGACTAACTGATCGACTGACCAACGAACGAACCGACCAACCCACCGTCTGATTTATTACATTTTTTAAATTTAGTTGAAATTTGTTATATATGTTTTGTTATTGTTGTATTGTATTTTAATATGTGATGGGTATCCTGTAGAAATATCATTAAATCAAGGTTCAATATCATTACACAGTCAGTAATGTTTACTTGTGAAAATGTAGAAATATAGAAACTTAACGAAATTGTTTAGCTATACGGATCGTGTTTTTCTTTATTTATTAAGGCACAAAGTCGGCTAACAATGCCGATAATGGACTACAATCATGCGCCTATATATCACAAAGAAGTGCGAACGGAAAATGAAGCTAATTAGTTTCATTTAGAATCATCTTAACAGTACTTAGTTTAAATAAATTCAATTGATATTGTATCGCATGCCAGTGAACTCAACCTGAAGTGATAATGTGATATTTATTTGTACTCAACAACAAACATTCAATCATTATATTGACCGAATGTATTGAAACAAATAGTAAAGAGAAATAAAAATCCCGATATCATGTGCGTATATACAGAATTTTATCAGTAAATAAATAATCTAAATTAGACAAAACAGTTGGAATGGAATGTCAAGTTTACATTTTAAGGAGTGAAGATAAAAATAAGGTTAATATAGAGGGCAAATCAATTATAATTGCATGTGATTGGTTATACTTGATCAGCAGAACTTTCATGTGAGTAGTCGTTATTTGTTACTTAGTTACAATTAGTTATTATTAGTTATTTAGTTACGAATTAATCTGCACGGTCTCCAAATGCTTTCTCGTTGAATTTGAACTAATTTAACAGTAACCACCGAAAGATCAGAGTTTAAATTACTAGTAAAAATGAGTACACCAGAAAATGTATAAACTTTTGCCTTTATACGTGTTTGCAAAAAGGTCACAGGTACAGCAACAGAGAGAGTGTGTTTGCCGACAATACTGGAGTGTTGCCAAGCGTCGACTGAGCCCAATGATAACTGAACATGTACTTTAACTGATTAATTTTCTGGACACGACATAGTTCTCGAACAACGTTGCTTTATCTCATATTTTGTCCACTTCGTTTACATATTTTGTATTAATTTAGTTCCGTTCAATCACTTTTACAAAGTGCACAAAGCCGGACACTTTCATTGAGCTACTCAATTGACCGTACCGAGAAAGATAGCAACTTGTACATTTAACCACTACAATTACCGGAAGATAGGTCTTACTGCTCGAACAGGCGAACCGAGGCCATGTATAATTACAAACTGAAGGTTTATCTCACGCTTTTAACAAAAGATGAAAAAATTGACAGGTCCTGTACCTTTTTAGCTTAATTTGCTGCAAGTCTAAGAACTGTCAAAGATGAATGTTCAGTTCAAATTTAGAAATGTATTAACTTTGTAACTGGCCTCGGTTCGCCAGTTTTAGCAGTAAAAAAGATGAACTTTGGCAGGAATGAAAGTTCGTGCTTACTTAATCCATGTTTCTTGATAAACAATGTTTAGTTGTTATTTGAGCTGATTTGAGCTCGCAAAGCATTGTGGTTAAATGTGACGCAGCCATCATTTTTGATATTGTCAATTTATATATACCATATTCGATCTGGTCATTAGTATGTTTATATATTGTAGCTTTAACCCTAGCGGCCTCCCAGTAACGAGAAAAATCGTTTGGCGTTAGCCAGAGTAAAATACTAAAAGGGAGTTCAGGGTTAAGAGGGTTAATATATGCATGCTCTATTACATCAATAGTTTCTAAGCAACCGCCTGGGGTAACAACCTACCTAATATGAACGAGTTTTCCGATTGGCTATAAGTAACCAATCACATTACAATTACCATAACGTTAAGTAAAGTAAAGTAAAGTAAAGTAAAGTAAAGTAAAGTAAAGTAAAGTAAAGTAAAGTAAAGTAAAGTAAAGTAAAGTAAAGTAAAGTAAAGTAAAGTAACGGGTTGCCGGTGTTCTTAACCAACCAGAATCCTTAATAGTATAGGTATGTGCTGACTACCGGCAATTAGTCGGCATAGTTCACTCAGTGAACTATGCCGACTTGCCGGTATATAGGTCAGCTGGAGACAATAGGCCGGGGAAGGCATGGGGTTTTTCTGGCCGCGGGGTCACAGTCCACAGATCTTATTTTATTTTTTGTTGCCCAATAAACTGATCAGTTAGTAATACATTGACTCGGAGTTTGCTCAGCCAGGGATATCATCATGGTTTTCACAAATAGTTTTGCTATAAATTCAAGCGAGTGCATTCGTGACAAGTATACTCCGGACTCAAAAATTGATTCGTTAGCCTATTCGGATTGGTTGAAGCACTTAATTTAATCCCTTGGCGCCCGAGAACTCTCCCATTGACGTAAAATTGAGTAAACTCTCCCATTGAGTAAAATGCTCTGGCGTTAGCCAGAGTAACTACGTTCCAAAAGAAACGATACAGGCGCATTGATTATCCCAGATGCAGATCAATGTATTAGTTGAATCAACAGTAAATAATTTCAGTTAAAATACCCGTTCTTTGGTTGTTTCAACAAATATTTTGTCGTTGAAAATTGGCCAGTGCCGTCAGACAACCAATCAGAATGGTTGTTCAGTACTTCAGTTCACTGACCAATCAGTTTTAATAAGACTAAATGCTAGATAATCATGCTTATTAATACATTTGACCCGGAGTAGAGCCACGTTTGAAGCCAGTATTTCTTTTCCGAGTTTTGTTCTGCACGTTTAACCATGAAAGCCCCTACGCCAACTCAACTTAGGGAGGCGGACATAAAATTTTCTAAATGGCTGCTGTAATCTCCTGGACACACTGTCACAGTAGCTAATTAAGTAACTCATTTCATAAAACGTATATACAGTTTTGCATAAGAATGACAAAAAAGATCAGAAAACGTTGTTAAAAATCCCAAAAGATGGACACCGACTCTTTCAGTATACTCGGGTTCACACGTTTCACTTCTTTATGCTTTTTATAGTGGAAGGTCGAAGATACGTGTTCTTTGTTTGCAATGGAAATACATTGATTGTGTGAGTGTATACCAGAAACGGCATCACCAGTTGTATAATTGATAGAAGAATATACTATATACCAATTCTGAGTGTATCAAAGCACAGCAGCTCAGATACACTGACAAGAAAAAGTGGACCATGGAACAGGATTATTTCAACCATCACCGTAGCTCTAGAAATTCGAGCCTTTGTATAGTATTTATAAGTAGTTGGAAAGGCTGGAACGTTTAACTTCTGCCTCCCAACCAGCGTTCCTGCAAAAGCGAATGCCACTATCTTCGACTGCATGAGTGAAGGTGGGGAGAAGCGACTTGACCTCATCAAATATTGCAGTTCTGTTTGGTTTTCCTATATAGTTGTGTGTGGACCGTGTGGTGTATGTGCGAGTTGGTGTAATCTCAGTAACGGACGTTTCGTACTTTGTAGACGTTAATTACTTCGTCAAGCTCGAATACTTCAGAAAACTGTCGAGTAATGCCTCAGGCCTTGGCACGCGGATTCAACCTAGAACTTCCGTTGATCGTTCAGACGTTCTGTAAGTTTTTACCGAGTTATCTTAGTATCAAGATAATTCTAAAACGTTTAATACATAAATGCTACAATCCTTGTGAACATATTCAAAGTTGGACCTTTTAGGAAGCGTATGAACTATGAATGTTTAAATTTGGTCACATGCATGCATTTCTAGCGATTTTGTGTGATGTTCACCTACAAAAGTACTTTAATTTTCGGCACAAAAGCTTACTGATTTGTCAATCCTGATCCTGTCCGAGAATTACCGTTGGTAAACTGTACAACGAATATAAATAGTCAAACAAAATTCGTATTTTGTATATACGAATATGCTGGCAATGGACCAGTTTTTTCTTTAAAATCTTAACTAAAAAAGTAAACGGTGTTTTGCGGTTTGTGGCACGTTGTGTATCGTACAAACAATAGTAGAATATACACACACGAAACATTTTTGGACAGACTTTTTTGTACTAACTTAAAACCAATGTGTAGAAAATCTGGCGTCAGTTTACACTTTCTCGAGACTACACCTGTCTAAAATTAGTCTGCCCATAGGTCTGCCCGACTGCCCCTGTTATCGCAGCAGCTGTTGGCCGCCTTTCAGATATACGAACGGAAACGGGAATCCGGATTGTGACCCGGGCGTACAAGTAAAATTTTAAAGCTCCGTATATACACGACGAACTTTACTGATCAATTGTTTTCTTGACATATTTTACTATTTTGCTAATTTGGTCGTGTGTAAAAAATGGACAACTTTTCTTGACAAGGAGCATTGTTAAAAAGTTGGCATGGGTATCTTTTTAATGAGACTCCTCGGTCAAAAACTCAGAACTGTTTGATATATACTAAAATATACGGCGATGAGTGTCATCGTGATAGTAATCATAGTACTATCGCGTTTCTTGCAACTTTAGCGGAAACCGGACCTGATGGCGTCGGTACAAGGTTATATTTTGATGATCAGTTATAATTCTAACTTCGAGTGTGATGAGGTTTTGGTTGCCAGGCATTTTGAAAGTACCGCAAGATTTTCCCGCCGTGACTTGACGCTCGAGTGAATATGCTTGATCAAGGTCGCGCTCGTTCACAGTCAAGGACGTAATACGAAACTCAACTTCTTCTGGAGTCTTTATAATGAGTTTGATGTGCGTCTTCGGTTACAATGTAAACTCAAAACACCAACCCTCCACTTTGTGCATTGCAGTGTTATTGGCAATTAACCCTTAATACTAAAAGCCAACCCGATCAAAGCAGTTATAGCTGGCTTTCGGGCAAACTCCAATCGCGAAAGTTGCTTCAGCAAACAAACATACAATATTGGTCTTCACTGTTGTTCGGTAAACTCTTACTCAAACAAGAGTTCTAACAACGCATCCCAAAAGCCTTTGCTTAACAATGCAAAATAACAATCTTAATGACAAACGAGGAAATTAAATACAACTTTTGAATGCTTTAATTCGTGCTGTGCGATTGGTCATGTGTGCTGTGCGTTGAGTTTATTCAAACGCTTAACCAATCAGTGCCCATTAAGCCAACTCGCCGATTGGTCGCAGATTTGTTATAGTGGAGGGACGAGAACGCTGTCGGCACGATAGTTCGAAATCGTACACGTGCGGAATCTTCTTGGAAAACACTCGTAGGAAATCACGTTCCATTGTTTCGAGTTGTAGTTTGGCGCGAGATTATGGTGGACCTTTCGTAGGCAGGCTCGCAGGCAGTTGACTTGAAGTGATTCGATCTCATTCCTCCTCGCATGGACAAATGGAAATGCTTTGAGGAATACAGTGTATATGAAATTTCCTCTAGGTTCTCGCAATGGGAGACAAAGACGAGAGTGATAGTATTCAATGTTGCGAGATAACTCGCCTCTCTTCAACAGAAGATAACAAGAACGTTCCCAAAGTTTGTGTGTGCGATAATCGACAGAAATATCTAAGAATTGGGTTGGTTGTTTCTCTCATTTTTAATGTTATATTCGTGGTACTGGTCGTCGTAATATTTATAATGTTGAACAATTTCAATACAAGACTATCACGTTACGAAACGTCGAGCGAAACATTCGCGAACAAGTTAAAGATACACAATAACCCAGGAAGGCCGACAGTTACGAACGTCGAATTCAAGAGCAGTGCGACATCAAAGGATCCATTGGTAATGACCAGTGTTTGTTGTTGTTGTACATGAAGGCAGAATGTCGCAGATAGAAAACACACACACCGTTTTAATACGTTGTAACAACAGAGTTTGCGTTCACAGTCGAACGTCGAAGACTAGCCTGGATGGAACCATGTTTTGACATATCTTAAAATAATCGACAGTTGGAAACCCTTCGTTTGGTAGGGTAGGTTTCTTGTTCATCTTGTGGTTGAAGGCTCTTTTGTGATCTTTTAGAACTTGACGCCTACTCAAGTTCCATCCCGAAGGAGTAATTCTACTGGACGTATAAACCCCTCGGTGAAGCCTTGCAAATGTTTGGGATCTCAAGGTATTAAACTGTTTAAAAATTTATGTATTAGCATTTTTATCACTTGCTCATTTGCCTATCTTCGCAACGGAACTGTAAATTGTTTATTCTACGCCAACCAGACTCACAATTAGAGGATGGTAAGATTAACGATTTATTCAGGCTGTACACAGTGCAGCTATTCGAACTAATTCGTTTCAATGTTTACTTTCGCTTTATATATACGTAGTTGCAGAAATGAAAAGTGCCAAACTCCAGGGAACTGCAGCTGTTTCTTTTCTAGTTTTAAAATACCCGTGAGGTGCGAAGGGCTTAACATATACAACCCGAGTCGATATTTCCTGCGTGGTTGTATGGCGACTATTGATTGAGAGTAATTGACGTCTACGGAGCTATAGTTTCCAATCCGGTGGGTCCCACCTTCTCTTTGCCTGACACGTTTGCTTTAGATTTGTTGCGCGTTATTAAAGCTGTATTAGTAGTTGTTTTGCAGCTCATCATTTCCATATTATTAGACACAAAATGTGCCAAATTAAACCTCTCAGCTGCCGCTGTAGGTCAATAACAAGCGAAGTGATGCATGTCGAGCGATGGTGGTGCAGGAATCTCAACTATTGATTCTTGCCCATAAACAATAGTGTGAACGAGTCGAAATCAGATAAATTGAGTGTGGACACGAGCTAGTAGGTGGCGGCATAAATCTTGACATTTTCGTATTTTGACTCTCGTCTAAAGTATCGTTTCTTCGATGGGCTTGCAACCTCGGAAATCGAACGATCGATTTGAACGCATGCATGTCTTTTATTTAGCTTTTGAATAGCCAAGCGTGTGCCGTAGTGCTTCCGTGTTCTGTGAAGCGGTCTTTTCGCTAAACCATCATCGTCTCCGAGAGATCAGTAGACTTCGCTGTCGTCTTCGTTTGTCTGATATCAAGATCTGTGTCGATTATTGTCGTGAAATGTTGCAAATTAGTAATCCACTTTCGAGACACCGAATTCATTGATTTCTTAATTGCTATTTTGTTACTTGTTTGGTATTCTTACGCACGCTCGCGAGCTCGGCTTTTTCTCACTAGCTATTCTTTCAACCACAATGATTCGTTGAGAGCTCCAATACAGGAACATCCTGGTTGGAATTGAAAAACACTGTTCTTGAGTACCATGAATGTCGCTCCTTTCAGTCATGTGACATTAAGAAATTAGCCCGTATTTTAGTACAAAATAAAAAATAATGCGTTCTCGTGATCTCTATTGCTCGATTGTGCATAAACTAGACACTTTACAATTTCTGTAATCAAAATCCATCGCTTAGATTTGCACTTGGGAAAGGAACGGTTAATACTAAATGTGTTTGTGAATACGCCGTATTTATTTCATACTTACGGGTATTTAGTCACTTTGAGAGGAGTGCATTACGTTATTTAAATGATCGCACATAGACATTTGTCAAGTCTCTGATGTTATCTCTTTATTGATCGTAACCGGCTGAACCGTCGTCCGGTTCGATCGCCTTCGAATCAAATATGATCTTCGCTGTTGTTAGGCGAGTTTTACTCTACAATATTTACTCGTATGAAACCCTACTTAATTTTTCACACCAGTGATCATTTGTTTAATTTAAATAATTTCAGAGCATTGGTCAGTTAGAATGATGATCGTTAAGTAAAACGAAAACGAATACCGTTTATTAATTTCCCCTGCAGCAGTGTTTCACCTGCAGACAGTGTATGTTATTCTTTGCCTAGAAAGAAGTAAAGCACGATAATTGCTACATGCCTCGTCAAGTATTTGGTGGTAAACCCAGTTTAGCCGACCATCAATAAGTGAACCAGCAATTGTTTGTGTTTGGAATGTTCTGCTTTTAATATGTCGACGCAACTACGTAGATGTCATGTTACTCAGATTGTATTGGCAGTGAATATTTCTTTTTCATGTGCTTTCATATGTCTGCTTCACTATCCATGTACATATACATGTACAATGTATCTACTAATTGTTTAAACAAGTATGCTTTTGCCAAACTTCACCAGCAGGAAATACTGGACGATCATTGCAGCCTTTAGAGATAGGATTAGCAGTTGAGCACAAAGTTTGGTAAAAGGATTATAGGGAATTATGGAAAATATCAAATTTTTTTATTAATACTGAATATCATATAAATTAGAACATTGTTTTTCCTTTTGGTTCTTGTAAAATGTAATACCTTAATAGCTATATCTACATATATTTAATCTGTAAATTATCCAAGAAATACATATAATAAAATGGCTGCATTGTGTTAATGTTACCATTATAAATTGTTTTCTACAAAATATGTGAAACTTCTAGTTTCCATACATTTGAAACCCATGAACTCCAAGTTACATGTGTGACAGTTCAAACTGTATCCGTGAGACCATATTGTCCTATACAAAAAACTCTTAAATGCTTATTCTTGATATGTGTATGTTATGTGTATGTACTTTCTATATTTAAATGGAGCTATGTGCTGTCTCCTGTAGTAAAGCTCCTGAAATACAGTAGCTACACAATTATCTATAGCTGTGTCACATGTGTAGCCTGCATCATCTGTGGATAAGTGGATAACGTTATTATATACACATGTATACTATACAGTGTGCTGTCTTTTTTTTAACTCAACTTAACTAAATAAAGCTGTGAGTAAGCCTATATTGCATGCTAATAGGATTTGAGTATTGCTTATTAGTTACTGGGTTTAGAAAAACATGTTCTTTTTAAAAATTGAATTCTAATTATTTTCAATTGTTTGGACAAATGTGAGTATTGTATATGTCATTGCTTCATGTTGGAAAATTAGATTAAATGGGTTACAAAACATAATTAAATGACATGGATTACAACAATAGTGACAGTGCTAGTAGGTAAACAAATTTTCAAGAAAAAATAAACTATAAAACCAAGGTTTTAGACTTTGAAAATGTACTGTACATCTACATAAATTCTGACATACATCACCAAGTTTTCCTTGACACATTCCTTGGTAGCTATATACAGCAATAAAAAATGTCAACAACTTTCTGTGACAATTAGTTTTATTTCCATGTGTGTACAGATAAACAGATTTTTCTTGACAACAAATAATGGATAAAACCAAATGGCAGTCACAGGAGTTGAGTGACAGTACTGCATTTGTTGTACATATACCAGTAAGCATGTTTTCTTGCTCAAAAGCTGGCACAACTATAGCTTTTGAACAAGGTTCTTTGTCAAGGAAAAACTTGTTAATTTAAGATTTAAAAATTTTTGTTGTCTAAATAAAGTTTATGTAATAAATAATTTTATTTGTGGTGAGAAGTGCACATGGCTTAATTGTGATGTTGTTAATTAACACCTAGCTTAAATTCCTTTTTACTTGCTTTGAAAAAGGATGTATTTCTTTTCTTAGGGCAAAAAGGACCTCCTGGAGAAAAGGGTGCAAGGGGTATGTTGAGACATTAGTTGTTCACATTTTGTGCAAAATTAATTAGTTTGCTTATTAAGACCCATTTGTTCATTATGTGTGTGTAGTTAAATTTCAGTGATCTAATTTGTTAATTATCATAACCAGTGAATTAACAAATCAACAAACAATTTGGATGTCTATGAGCAACAGGTTTTTATTGTCTGGATTAATTTAATTTGAGTTTTGCAAAGAATTTACCAGCACTAAATTAGTTTGCATAGTTTGCATATAGTTCTAATTATTATATACAACCAGAATTATATAAGATTAAAAATTACTGAATGGATATACCTGTATTGTCATGGATATTAAAGGGTTTGGTACTAAATGATCTAGCTCTCTTACATTGAATCTCCAAAATAATTACTTAAGCAGCACTTTCATTAAGCTATAATAATTATGTCTGCTAGGATTTCTATTCCGTGCATGTTTATAAATAATATTTATCTCTATCCATTGTTTATTATCATTATTGATCTTAATCCAATTAAACCTATTGTTATCTCCATGGAGACACATGAATCATTAAGAATGGAGACCTGCTTCATGTATAATATTTTCAATAAGATATTCATACCTACACAGACAGTTTTTGAATTAAATTAAGTGTATTTATTTTTCCATTTTAATTACATATGCTTATAATGGTTGCTTAAACTTTATGTTGATAAAAAAAATAGAATTATAAATAGAAATTAATATAAAGTGTTCTTCCAAATATTGTCAGTTAGGTACAAAACTTAAAAGGTGTAATCTGTGTGCCCATATAGCCACTGCTGAACTCAACACTGATGTTAAATTATTCATGGATTTTAATATAATTGTACTAGATGTTTATCTCTTTTCTTATTGAAAAAAAATCAAACTGGAATTTGGATGAGCGGAAACTTCATTGAATTTGATTGTTGTTGCATGTATTTCAGTAATTACATGTTGTTCATACTATTATTGTGTAAAGTTTGCAGCATGGGCTTCATTTCTATGCTAGTCTGGCTAATTGTTACACCAGATGACTTTGCCCATTACTTACCATAGATCAGAACCCACGCACTGCCTGGAATAATTAGTTAATCAGTGTTGACTGTTGACTATACCTATACAACTGTAACACCAAATAATTTTATTTGTCAAGAGAAAATCTTAAAGTGCCTATGTCATCCTCAGGGACTTTACATATTTATACTAATTGGAACATTCTGAGAAGATTTGTAATATCTTCTCAGGTGAAAATTTCATCTTCATGGATTTTTTTGCCATTAAAGTTGACAGAAGTGATGTCGAAAGAGGAATTTGTCTATATGAAAACCACTTTACAGATTCCTCTTTCGACGTCACTTCCGTCAACTTTAACGGCAAAAAAAATCCATGAAGATGAAAATTTCACCTGAGAAGATATATTCCAAATCTTCTCAGAATATTCCAATTAGTATAAATATGTAAAGTCCCTGAGGATGACATAGGCACTTTAAGGATTCAAAGAGATAAAACAAGATAAGCATTTGCCTACTGTGGATGAGGCCCTTGGTATTCTATTCTGCCTGATACATGTAGCTTTGTTTCTATTACTATGACACACAAGAAATCAAAATAATTTGATTGGTTAGTTGTAAACAAAAAATGTTTTTTAATGAAGTTAAAATTGTGATATAGGAAAAATGTTGTGAATCTTTTGTAAGGCATGCATGCATGCACTGATGCTGTAACTAAAGTCTTTTAGCGGACGTCCCAGTTTTCCTGTTTCCAGACCCTTAATAATGTACCTGGTATGCTGTACTAATTAAGAGAAATCAATGTTCATGGTTTTGTGAGTTGAATTGATGTTCATGGTTTTGTGTTCTGTGTTCGAGTTTCCATAGTTTTTTTATATATATTTTCTTGTCCCCATGATAACCACTTTTGCCAACACCACTAATAGTTCATTATAGACATGAAACTTGCATGCGCATAATAGAAGAATTAGTGTTAGCTAGTGTAGAATACTCCCAAATAATAGTATTAATACCACACCTTACCCCCACTCCACCCCACCTCACCCCATGTATAGTAGCCTCCCTGAATAATCACTCTCTTATAACCATTTTATTTACCAGTTCATTAATGGTGTATGTGTACATGTAACTTATACAATTTACATAATTTTTATTAAGTGGTGACTGATTTAATATTATTTGATGTGTATGTTATTATATATCCTCATATTAGTAAAATAATGAGGTAAAGCTACTTAAGGTAATATTATGTACTGTATATATACTTGACTGCCATTAGAGAATGGAATGATTAAAATATAATTTATTTGTTATATTTGTAGGAAGGAAAGGTCTCAAAGGTATGAACATACAGTATTAATGTGTAAAATGTATAGATATAGCTAATTATATTAATAGACTGAGACAATAATGCCGGGCATGTAAAAAAATTATTACAAAAAAAATTTAGAACTTTATTTTATCACTATTTTGGGTTCCACTGTTTGTCAAAAAGCCAGATCAGTTAGCACTTAGCAGACAAAATGTGTTCACTTGGTGAAATAATTACCAGTAAGCTTATGTTACATAAGGTATGTTATGCAACTTATGCAATGATGTCAGTTGATTTTGAGGAATGTGGCCATAATATTAAGACTTTTTATCTTTGGTAAACATGGAACATGACAGTAAAATGGAGATGATGATTGATCATGGTATTGACAACATGAGGAATGTGAAGAATAATTATTTGATGTTGACCCAGAAAGGGTGAAGTTGATGTCATTTTTCTTGTAATGTGAGACAATCTTGTTTTTATAGTGTCTAAAAAAATTTAGGCTTACCTTTAAAAACCAAACAAAAAGTATTTGTTATGACTTCTGCGTGACACATGAAAGAAAAAGAGATTACCGGAAGATGGCGCTAGCTTGCACTAGGCTATTTATACCACAAATAGTTATACAAAATTACCTACTGTAAGTTGGAGAATTCATTTCACCAAACAACATATCTACTGTACAATGGTATCCTGAGGTTCCACATTTGCTACACTGGCAAAAGAGCTAGATTTGATGGCCTGGTTACTGCCAGCTTGCTGCCAGCTTGCTAGGAACCGATTCATCTGTATTTTTCTCTGGTTTCGTTTTTTACAAAAGAAGGGCAGGTGTTCCTTCATATAGCCCAGCCATACGGTTGACTGTGGTCAACCCGTCAACCCTAGTTGACTGTAGTTGACTGTGGTCAACAGACAATACATGTAAATTATGATGATGATGATGATGATGATGATAATGGCCCAACAATAACAATGATCACAACGATGATGATCATGATGATGATGATGAATTGATGATGACACATTTCTTTGGAATGCAAACTAAAATCGGACATTTAGTTTTTTTTATTGTTGGGATTTTTTTAATATTTTTAGCTAACCCATAAAAATTGAAAGATATGAAGTGCATTTGTAAGTTCGCATTGCAGTCTGAACCCCTTTGTACATACTGTACATTCAAAAACTAAGGTCTATTTTATTGCTTTTTGAAAACTAACATCTAATAGTATAATTGCATTCTTTCTAAATTAAAATGCAGTAATACAGTTTTGCATACAGTAAACTTTTTAATTACAATTTATTATACACTGGCTTCTGGAATTACTGTATCAGATAAAATTTTATTATTTTAGGGTAATAATATAAAAAAATTAAAAACTCAAAGGTTTCTATCTTACATGGTCAGTGTAAATATGAGCCAACTCCCATTGCCATTTAAATCATGTTTGTAGTATGCAAGTATGTACTGTATAACTTAAAAGAAGCTTTGAATGGGAGATGGACAGCTACAGGAAATGCTTATGATTTGGAAAGTTGTTTGTGAGCACAGAGGCTCATTTACTGGGGGTTGAAGTTTTGACATGTATTCAAATACTCGTTTTTGTGTTTTGACGGTTACTCAAACCTTCATTTTTGTGTTGACACACCTTCACACCTGACATGTGTATTTAATAATCAGGACAGTACTGACTCACTTTTTAAAAGTGAGATATAATCGTAATTATAATATATCCAAATAATATTTGGATTTTGGAACAACTTATTATGTTTCTTAGTTTCCGCACTAAAACGTTTCAATTCACCATAACAAGTAAAGATGGCGACATGTGTATATTTAAACTATAAAGCTTATATTTTGAAAAAAACTTACTATAAAGAAGAAAGCTGTTATCTACTAAGTTTATGTTGACATGTCAAACAATCATTCATTTCCTCCCAGACCAACCTAGACCTTACAGTATAATAGGGTTTGCAAAATTTTACTGGTCAAAGGAACAGCTGCTTTTTTTTTTAAGAGAAGAATTCATATTTCCTGGTTGTGTATAGCTATAAACATGGGCTTAAAATTCATTCAGCACAATAAAAATATACTCAAATTCATTTTCTCAACTAGCAGTGAGCCGTATGGCTCAACTAAAACAAAATTAAACAATGGGTAACAAATGAAGTATCACATGTAAATGAGCGAAATTTATCTCCGACTTAAATTACCGTTACTCTTTTAATTGCTCAACAATTACTCTCAATGCATTTTCTGAACTATTATTTAACCTTTTATGGTATTTGTACTTAGTTACCTGTAGTGTCGTGATTTGGAGCGAGTAACCAAGATGAAATTCTTCTGCATTCATATTTCAAAGTTTGAGTATTTTGACTATCTTGCTTCTCTATTCTTGCCGTTTTCCCGCCTCGTTTTAGCTGACGTCAGCGTAAACCGAACATGAGAGGTTACTAAGTTTTTCCAAAATATATGACAGACTGTTGATGACAGAATATTTGTTGAGTTTCTCTTTACACAGTTAAGCTAGTTTATTGCTAGGCATGAAACAAGAAGGGAAAGAGGGGCGGAGGACAGCAAGGTGTTATTAATGCAAAAAAAAATCGTGACTGATAAAGCTGTTCTAATTTTCTTTTTTCAGGAAATCTGGGGGAAAAAGGTAAGAAGCAGCCGAACATGAAATATTCAAAATTGCTTTATAGTTGCAACTATTTAGTTTAGTAAAACGTAGGGCACATTCTTCAGTCTTTCAACCTGCGTTACAAGTAAAATATATCTGGATTTTAGAAAGCTTTTTAGTAAATTGTTTTATCTGACTATATAGTTATCACGCAGTGGCAGATCTAGAGTGAACGTCTGTGTATACTCGTGGTAATTGGTATTTTTCTAAACTCGATATTTTCTTTCCGTTTTGCAGGGTCTCCTGGTGCCCCAGGTAAACCAGGTACGGTACATGTTCTATAAATAGCTAAGAAATACATGCTATTGATTGAGCTAGCTTGTTTACTTGATTATACTGGTCGATTTAACAAATAGATTCCGTTTTCCCTTTGTGTGTTTAACAAATCGGTTCCATTTTGACGTCCTCTGTGCATGAACAGACAACGACAAAACGGAATCTTTTTGTTTTATACAATGAAAAATAGAATATAATTAATAAATAGAATTAATAAAATAGAATTTCAGAAGATTTGCCGAATTTTCCTGGGGAATTTTTGGGGCATTGAAAAAGATGAATCGCGTCAGCTGACCGCCATGCTCTATACAAATCAAGCGACGTCATTGGTCCGTGATATTGCAGATAGATCCGTGATTGGTTTACAGAAATCAGATCACGTTAGTGACGTAATGTCCTCTAATAGATCACAAGCAACAACCAATGAAAATGCACATAGAAGTCACGTTATTGTATAAACTTGATTATTTTCTTTTCCACTAATATGGACGAACAGACGTTTGGTGGATGTTCGTCAAGCTCAATTACTCAGAAAAGATTTCTGAGCCCCAGACAGGGTTCGAACCTGCAACCTTCTAATGACCGGTTAGACGCTCTAACCATTGAGCCTCCATCTCCATTAGCTCTCCATCTGAGGCTCAATGGTTAGAGCGTCTAACTGGTCCTTAGAAGGTTGCATGTTCGAACCATGTCTAGGGCTGAGTAATTGAGTGTGACGAACGTCCACCAAACGTCTGTTACATTACACCAAGCTCGCAAACGTACCACATGCGCTATACATGTATACGTACAACTTATCATAATTGGACGAAGCTAAAGTTTTGCCCATACAAGTTAAAAAACAACAAATTAAACCACCATTAGAACTGTTGAGTTGTTTTTAAAAAGTTAATTTGCTTTAATTAATAACATTCGTATAAATATTGTTTACAGCAAGTGAACAAGGAACGTTCGTCTTTGTTTACATTTTTTATCACATGACAAATACACATGTGCACATGTTTATAACAGTATAAGTGGTGGGCACCGTGGTGGGCACCGTGGTGGGTTGTAAGGAATGTGTAACGACGATTTCGTGGTGGTACCTCCCCCCTGGTAAAGTGCATTAAGTCGTAGTCTTGCGGAGATTATCCAAAGAATGTGCCTAAGCGTTTTCAGTAAATATTTTGAGAGAAAACAACCTACAGTAAACTGTTTGGCGTGAAAGTGGTTTTTGGAAAATATTTTGACAGAAATCAGGAAACGCTGGTGTATATTTAACCTCCCATTAGCATTCACCCGTTTATGAAGAGGGCGCATTATATATTTTCAGCCGAGTTTCGTGATTTGCGCTAGTCCGTTATGGAGCTAAAACACACGTGTCACTTTAATTTGGTTTTCATCTGAGGCTTACGGAGCAATGTGATAGACCTATCACGAATCTCCCGTTTTACCCATTTTATCGCACTTCTGGGTCGAATGTAGTAAGGTTCGCGCGTGATTTTTGTTTCGTATCACAATATACACATCGAGATTCGTTCAACAATGTTTTCTACTTTTCTCGCAACTTTCGACAGGAAGCGCGGTAAAATGAGTGAAATTGCGCGATTCGCGATATCTCTATTGGAAAGCACGTATTGAAGTCAATGAAGTTGCGAGCTTTGAAAGGAAGCGGGTTTGTAGAGCTGGAGTTTAAAGGGCGTTATACATGTAAATTTGCTATACTTGACGTTTGATAGCTTTTGCAGTGACGTAACAACTCGAGTTAATGACTAGGGCTCAAGTTGGTATGGTATTTTCGGCTGAAGTTTCATATATATATACTGTAGTATTCCGAAATTTTAAGAGAACATAATCCCCAATTTTATCCCTAATCTTAATCCAAACCCCAACCCTAGTTTTATGGACTTTTCAGGACCTTTTGCGAAACTTCACCGGCCCATTTTCATCATCAAAATTCCAGACTTGAATGTGATCTGGTATTTCAACATTGTACAATGATAATAGTTGTCACCAAGACACAAAATGACTAGGATAATTTGTTAGATGAACCTTCGCATTGTATTTTCGTAGTTATACATGGGAATAGATTTGGTTTGGAAGTCTTTGTTTTATGTCTTCTTTTTTTCCACCTTTATGTAAAGTTGTGCACTTTCATGTAATAGATCAGACACGAGTTCGAGTGTTTCATCAGGGGTTCCAAACACGAGAAAACAAAGTCCCCTGATGAAACACGATACACGAGTGTTTGATCTTGCTTTTCAAACGAGTATTCCCGCATTGCGATTTGCGGTGTTTTCTTCATTGATTTCAATATGCAGATTAAGAAATGTGATCCAGTTCACTAGGAAGTTTGGTTTTCATTGGGTATCAAAACTCATGCATGTGATGTGGTGGTATACGTTCATGGATTGGCTATGATAATTCATGAATTAATAATGAGTTTGAGAAACTTAATTGAACACATGATCGATATTTTTGTATAACGAAGCTACTAACGAATAGAAACGGTTGCCCTCAATTGCTCAACCATGCTGTTTAATATTAATAAACGAAAAATAAAAGATTTTTAAAAGAACACTTTTAGGGCACTCTATATCGACCGTTAGGTCGTCCGAACTAGGAAATGCCGGAAGGCCTGTCTAGTTGCATTTTTCGCAACTGGTCCCGGTTTGGTCTTAAAATGTATATATTCTACACTCGAATTTTTCTTCACCAAAAATCCCTAGAACATGCTATGTAATCGAGTGAAATGCCCAATATTACTTCTTTATTCCACTAATGATGGTTCTTCTAATTTGGCCGATCCCCGCATGTTTGAACAAATAGGCCTTATGGACGACTCCGTTTTGGATTCGATGGCGTATGTAATTGTTACAATCATTTTACGTCATCAAATCCAAGATGGCGACGCTCATGATGCCAAATTGTTTAAACATACGGGTCACAACATTAATTAGTCTGTGATGTTTGAACAGGTTGTGCGTCTTTATAGGCGTATAGGCCGTGCCACACCACCAAATATATAAATAACCTTTAGAATTAACATTGATTCCAGGATCACCTGGTATAAAAGGACACAGAGGAAACCCTGGCAAGCAAGGACCGAAGGGAGCCCAAGGTCTTATTGGCCAACCAGGACCAAAGGGCGACCCAGGTGAAAGATGCAAAGTTTGTAACATTTCTTCTCCGCAGGTAAGACCACAGTTTAGCGTCGTAATTGTATGCTGCGTCTGCGTGTAATTTTTGGTGTGGTCCAATATATGTATTGTCTTTATTCATCTGACCGTGGAACTTATTGACGTGGAAGTATAGGATCAATTATAGACATCAAGATCAATTTAAGACCCCAAATTCTCGTGTAAACGATGTATAAAATTTACGATATAAATGTTTTGAGTTGGCTTGCAAAGTACCTAGCCTGCGTGCTGACTGTATTGGGTATGTTGAGTTGTATCCACTAGGGTGAAGGGTCTTTCCTCGGGCCAAGTTTCTACCCACGATGGCCAAAACACTTTTTAACTTATACTAAAAATGCATATCTAAATTAATTAATTAAAACTCTACTACAGCAATTAATAACTGTATGTAAAAGCTCAGCTATAATTCAAGAATTATTTCTGGATGTATGTACTACGTTTAGTTCTATTTCTTTACTCTGCACTACATTACTCTGCACTGCATTACTCTGCACTTCACTACTCTGCACTGCATTACTCTGCACTGCATTACTCTGCACTTCATTACTCTGCACTGCATTACTCTGCACTGCATTACTCTGCACTTCACTACTCTGCACTGCATTACTCTGCACTGCATTACTCTGCACTTCACTACTCTGCACTGCATTACTCTGCATTACTCTGCACTTCACTACTCTGCACTTCACTACTCTGCACTTCACTACTCTGCACTTCACTACTCTGCACTTCACTACTCTGCACTGCATTACTCTGCACTTCACTACTCTGCACTGCATTACTCTGCACTGCATTACTCTGCACTTCACTACTCTGCACTGCATTACTCTGCATTACTCTGCACTTCACTACTCTGCACTTCACTACTCTGCACTTCACTACTCTGCACTTCACTACTGCATTACTCTGCGCTTCACTACTCTGCGCTGCATTACTCTGCACTGCATTACTCTGCACTTCCCTACTCTGCACTGCGTTACTCTGCACTGCATTACTCTGCACTTCACTACTCCGCGCTGCATTACTCTGCACTGCATTACTCTGCACTTCCCTACTCTGCACTGCGTTACTCTGCACTGCATTACTCTGCACTGCATTACTCTGCACTGCATTACTCTGCACTGCATTACTCTGCGCTGCATTACTCTGCACTTCACTACTCCGCGCTGCATTACTCTGCACTTCACTACTCCGCGCTGCATTACTCTGCACTTCACTACTCCGCGCTGCATTACTCTGCACTTCACTACTCTGCACTGCATTACTCTGCACTTCACTACTCTGCACTTCACTACTGCATTACTCTGCACTTCACTACTCTGCACTTCACTACTGCACTACTCTGCACTTCACTACTCCGCGCTGCATTACTCTGCACTGCATTACTCTGCACTTCCCTACTCTGCACTGCGTTACTCTGCACTGCATTACTCTGCACTGCATTACTCTGCACTGCATTACTCTGCACTGCATTACTCTGCACTGCATTACTCTGCACTTCACTACTCCGCGCTGCATTACTCTGCACTGCATTACTCTGCACTTCCCTACTCTGCACTGCGTTACTCTGCACTGCATTACTCTGCACTGCATTACTCTGCACTGCATTACTCTGCGCTGCATTACTCTGCACTGCATTACTCTGCGCTGCATTACTCTGCACTGCATTACTCTGCACTGCATTATTCTTCACTGCATTACTCTGCACTGCATTACTCTGCACTGCATTATTCTTCACTGCATTACTCTGCACTGCATTACTCTGCGCTGCACTGCATTACCCTGCACTGCACTGCATTATTCTGCACTGCATTACCTTGCACTGCATTACTCTGCACTGCATTACTTTGCACTACATTACTCTGCATTGCATTGCATTGCGCTGCCGTTCGCGCAAACGTCCATTATTCGAGTCGTCCTAACTTGGATTGATTTTTGCAATCGGTTTAATTAATGGTACATCCCCGAATTGCTTCATCTCAACGAGACTGACCTCTACACTATATAAATGTTGTCTTTCAGGTAAAGGAGAAAGACCGTCCTTCGGCGCACGTGACCGGCTTTACTACCTCGCGCAGTGTGTCGGACTACGGTGAGTTTATTGCAAACTATAGGCGTTAGTCGAAATAATATCTATCTATGACATCTATCTATGACATGATGAATTGTGCTCATAAATGTAGTGTATGTGGTACGTTTGCGAGCCTGGAGTGATGTACTGAACAGACGTTTGGTGGACGCTCGTTAAGCTCAATTACGAGTAAAAGAGTGCCAGAAATGGTTTGAACTTTAACCGCAAACCCCGATTATCTAATACACCTAACCCCAAGAATCCTAACTCTAATCAGAAACTGAGTTTACCGTCTAGCTTATATGCTAACCCGACCCACTAACGTGTTTACCGCCTGGCGTGTATGCTAAGTTAAAATATCATTACAGTCAAAATGGAAATACCTTTCCACTTCCGCTTCTGTAGTTTGTTGTGTATTAATGTACTTTGTATAGTCGCTACTGAAGCGCGAGAAAAATCTTTTGTCGAAAGATGTGAATAAAAAGTATAATTTAGCTTTCATGGAATTTAATCATAATATAACGAATGTTTCTCCCAAATCGATGGCAACAAACAAATATAAATCAAGAATAAGCTACTTTTATCACTAGATTTTTCTCACGTTTCCGCAGCGGCTACATAAATACAGTAATACACAACAAACTACGGAAGCAGAGGTGGGAAGGTATTTCCATTTTGACTGTAATAATTCATGAAGAAAATTCAAAAGGAATGAATGTTGAAACAGGTGTTGTAAATCGGATATAGCATTGATTAATAAAACATCAATGCTGTATCAAATATACAGCATACTAATTATAGGACTCATTGCCTTAAATTGAGCTTTTTCCTTGTTTAAATACTGTCGTTTGCACCTATAAGTGGAAACACCGCCCGTCAAAACATGTTCAAAAGATAACCGTTTTGAAATTGACACCGTGGGATTGGCAAGACGATTGACAAAGAGCACAAACATGTACGTATCGAAGGGAAACATAATATGTTTATGTTTGATGTTGAAATAGAACATGTTTTGACGGGCGGTGTTTCCACTTAGGTGCAAGCGACAAACAAAGTATTCATGATATAGGCTACCTCCACACGTATCCGGATTATTTTGAAAACGCAACTTTTTTCAGTTATCCGTTTCCAAAAAAATCCGCGTCCACAGGAAAACGCGAGAACAGAAAAACGGCGTTTTCAAAACGTTCCACTTTGGAGACCGTCTTCGAAAAGTTCCGTTTTTGATATCCGCTTCATCGTTTATACGTGTGGACGAAAGGCCAATCCGTAACAAAAAAGTTGCGTTTTCAAAAAAATCTTGATACGTGTGGACGTAGCCATAAACTCATCGTTTGTTTTTTGGCTCGCCGTTGTAAATCCCATACAGTTCGGCCCCTCATATTTGGGCGGCATCCAACTCTCAAGTCTTCATGGAAAATCCAGTGACGGGATTAAGGGTTAAGTTCTCAGTGAATGAAGCTTGGACAAATGTAAACCGGATACACACTTATAACACAAGATCTGAAATTGCTGGAAATTACTTTACTCAACACTCAAATATTAACCAGTAAAACAAATCATTTTCCCGATTTGGAACTAAAATTTCGAATGGTAACCCAGAAGAATTACGTAACCAACACAAAAATATTTTCAAATCTAAAATAAATACAATACTTTTCCGGGTCTTAGAGAGTGAGGATGCTTATGTATCTATACTATAATAACAAAGATAAAAAATTGTAAATGTTAATATTGATAAAATTGAATTGAAAAATAAAACTTGGATTCTTTTTGTTTTTAGAAGTGCTGGATATGTGGACGGCCGACCGTTCCTTGGCGCGTGCCAGCCCTGGTATGTTCTCGCCGGCTGCATCCAGTGTTATTAACATTACGGAGACTGGAAACTACTTCATTTACTCACAACTTTATTACCAAATTTTGTTTGGAGACAAGAAATTGGACAAGAAATTGTCAAAAACCGATAAAACGTACACAGTTCATTACGTTTTTCGACAATCGGGTTCAACAAAGACCATGCTAATGCGAGGCGTCAAGTCGAATGGCTTGGTAAATGATAAATTGTCTTCGTTCTACACGTCATTTACGTGCGGTGTCCACCATTTGAAAAAGGGAGACACGATTCACGTCGGAGTGCAGAAAAGACAGAGCATAATCATCAACTCGGGGGACACTTCGTCCTTCTTCGGGGCTTTCAAGGTTTGAGTAACCACGCCGCATATTGTGCTAAATGAACAGCATCAATTTCCATTGTATCTATGGACAAGTAACACTGTAGTAACGGTGAGTTTCGAAAGTAAGTCTCACTCCCTCCCTCCCTTCCCTGCCAAGCAGGTTTCTGTCGCCTAAGATATTGTAGGACGTAGAGTACACCAAAAGGTGATTGAATAGGCCCGCGTTTGCCGCTGTTCACAGTGCAGCGTGCGCTACTAAATTCCAATAATGTGACCTCCGTGCTGCGCGGTCACATGCAGAGCAACTCCGATTTCCGAAGTTGAAATAACTTGACTTTCAGAGTCATCTTAAATTAGTTGAGTAATATGTCGATTACATTATCGTACGCCATGCCCTTGATTATATCAAAGTATACATATATATATTTTTAACAGTATGCCATCAGATAACCACGGTAGTTTTTATAAAAGTACAGTTATACTTTCTTGTTTCTCGCCTCGAGCAAGCGGAGCAAGAAACGTGTCGAAATCCAAGAGTTGGAAATTCTTCAGTTAACGAAGTAGGTAATTCAAACGCATTATTTTTTAATGTTGTTTACATTAAACGTTTATGTAGTTTTGTTTCCAGTTTCGTTTATGGGGGTCTGCAGTTGTCATCCGTTGCGCCGTATTTATAGTAACCAGGAAAAATCTTTATATTCCAAATTGGATATTCATCTTACGCTTTTTATAATAAAATCAAGTTTTTTAGCGTTGGCTAAAACGTTGCCTTTTTTCTTCCACTGCGTGGGCCCGTTGATGTTAGAGAATAAAACTTTAAACGGAGGTAAACGATTCTTTTGAGCATTAGAGTGCCTATAAACTCAAATAAGGTATTTCTGATATGGATTCTGTGTAACGTGAATAGTTCAATGCCAAAGTATTTTCTGAATTAAACTTCTATTTGTTGTTGTATTGAGGTTTGTATTTCCAAAATGTTAATGAGGATGACGTCAATGTAGGCATTTGTGTGTGTTTTTTTCTTTTCTTATGATAAACCGCTTGTAGATTTTAATGAAAAAAATGATAAAATATGGAATATTCTATTCAAGTATTCATTAACATGTGAATTGGGTAATATTTCTGCCGGTAACGGAACACTGCGTATGCAAATTATGCCTACATAGACGTCATTCTCATTACCATTTTGGAAATACAAACCTCAATATAACAACAAATAAAAGTTCAAATCAAAGAATATTTTGGCGTTCAACTGTACACATTAAATAGAATCCATATGCAGTAATGTCATATTTGGGTTTATATATAAGCACTTTAATGTCAACCTTCGTAAACTCAGTTTTTTAAAAAAAAAATTTGAAGATGCCGTGCAATTTCGTGTTATAATGTGAACTGACGTTAAATTTTATTGTGGGTTTAACGTGCTACGGTGCATATAATGTGGAAAATTACGTCCAAAGAAGGCTTAAAGTCATAAAGAAGAGTGTTTAGTTAAAAGCTTTGTTCTAAGATATTCAGATTCGTTTAATATATAAGTGATTTAGCTATTAACAGAAACACTGTATTTTTACCGCGTACAGTTGGTGACGAATTTCCACCACCCGTTCCTCACGTGGTAAACAATAACTCTGATTGCTTAATTTTGGCATTGTAAGAACGCTTTTGGCGGAGTCAACAACCGTCAGTGAATAAATTATTGAGTTGTGATTAATACTATTGGGAATTCGATAAGTGTTCACTGGCGTAAACATTATGTATGATTAGTTACTAATCGTACCTAATGCATAAAGATTAGGTATGATTAGTTACTAATCTTTATCCATCGGGTTATTTAGAGATTAAATGTCCCTGTGGGAACAATGAAAACCGAGGTAGCCGTGATATTATTGCTTATAACGTGAGGATCGGCTGCTTGCCACATGCGTATATAGGAAGGCTGAGTCCACGGTATACAGCGGTGTATAACAAAAATGTTGACGAATATTGAATCGCATACTCAGCGGCTAGTTTTGTAGAAAGATGATGTTAATTTAATTAACAATTGAATTATGAGTTTGAAATATCTATGAGGTAATAGTCGAGAGGACGAAGAGTATTGAGTATTGTGTACCCTTAGTTCTTTGTGACTATTTCAAAAGAAGACTAACCATTGTTCCTGCATGAAAATCGAGCTAAAACAAATCCTCCACTCCTCTGCGCCTCCATGTTTGCTGCAAATCCGCGCGAGTCCTAGTACTTAATTTCCTAAAAAACATTAAGTACCAGGACCGCGCGGTCAAGCAGCAAGACAACACGGAAGCGATGAGATGTGAAAAATTTGATTTAACCCGGTTTTCTCGCAGAAACGGCAATTGCTTCGTTTTTCTTGGAAAAGAAGAACCAAATTAGTTTCTCCTAAAACAATTAGATTATTCGCTCATTTTTTATGAAATATTCGTAGTTTCGAGCTCGTAATCTAATTGCTAAATTTATAACTGTCTCACTGAAACTAAAAAAAATTAAAAACTGCAAAGAAAAACATAAATGTTCCCAAACTAAAGGAAGTCCACTGTCCGCCAGGACTGGAACCTTGAAACGGTGTACAGCGTTGCTGTGACGGATATGCTCTAATATTCACGACGTTTTTGGTGTTCAACTGACATCCGTATCAATTCGGTTTTCAATTACAGCGCTGGCTGTTTTGTGAGCCCGTTCTGACGATGCCTCTCTCGCCGGCTGGATCAATACGTGGCAAGATTTGTTCGTTGCGTCACATGTGTGTATTACAGTCGTTTGCACCTAAGCGGAAACACCGCCCGTCAAAACATGTTCTAATGTCAACGTCAGACATAGAAGTTTCCCTTGGAAACATATTAAGTTTCCTTTCGATACGTACATGTTTGTGCCCTCAGCCAATCACGTCTTGCGAATCCCACGGTGTCAATTTCAAAACGGTTAACTTTTGAATATGTTTTGAACATGTTTTGACGGGCGGTGTTTCCACTTAGGTGCAAACGATCACAATCACTTCTATTAGTGTGACATTTTTGTGCTTTTGAAAACGTCGTGAGTGTTTATAGACTTGACTGAACCTGTGCACTATGATTTTATGATTAACTGAAAAAAAGCTTCAGTATAAGTGTACGGTTTTTGTAAGCAATGAGTTATTGCGTGGACTTCGAGGAAAGAGCAAGATCAGTTAAACGTTGCCGGCATGCACTTACACCTGTCTAGAATTCTAACACGCGACTTCGTTACCCTTTGTATTGGTCAATGATAAAAGTCGTATCGATCATTACTCTTGCCGGTGGGTATAGGCGAGGAGAACATGGGCTCATGCAGACAGCAGCAGCAACATGGAATCGAGCTCTTAAAATATTTGCGATCTTGCAGCGTCATTTAAATTGAAGGGAGCATCACTCCTAAAAATCTCGTACACCTCGCTAAAAAATCCTTGGGAATCCCTGCACATCCTAAGTACCAAAAATCCGTGGAAAATTCCTTGGAAAATTCTTGTAAATCGCCGAATTATCCGATATTAATTTCAAAAAATCCCAAAAATCTCATGGTATTTTGAATATTCTAAAAAATCTCGTACGCTTGTTTTGGGAGTGATATATACACCTGTCGATTCCGATGGCAAGTTGCTGATTAATTCGTCGATTTCTCAAGGTGTGCATGATTGAAATACGTTCCAATTATGTGACGTAAGTTATTTTGTAAACTTATCATAACAAATCTGAAAATCTTAGAACGAAGTGAGATATGAAAGATCTACAAGCCACATTATTTAAGCTGGAAATAGAACAAACGTAATTTTCACTTCAATATGCATGCGCACGTGAACGGTTGTTCAGAGTTGCCACAAGCTTCTCTGTTACTGCTACATTGGTATGTTGCTATGTACCGCTTTCTCGAGTTTGACAAAGAGCACATTGTTCTGACAGAATTACTGTAGTGAAATTTAATGCCAATTACGCATCTCGAGGTATCGCCGTAGTCGTTGTGACAATCGCAATCAGAATGTGAAACGATCTCGTCAAATATTACATTGGTTCCTGAAGCGAAGCGGAAGGCGAGGCGGAAAGGAAGAGCCTCTGGTCGAATCGGTTAAGAATCTCACTTCCATGCTTGAATCGGTTCAGAATTTGAACGTTGTTTGTGATTGGGTAATTGTTAAAACGTGTCAAACCGGTTTGGGGTTTGTCTGTCTACGCACTGGAACGAGGGTAGCCTGGTACCCTGGCCCAATTCTGAAGAAATATGGGCAAGTAACCACTAGTTTCATTCTCGCGGGGCTAAATTCCCTGATGACGATTGCACTTTTATTCATAGCCAATAAAAACGCGCGAAAATTTTAACCAATAGGAAAGCAGAAGCCTTTAGTGGTTACCTGACCCGTATTTCTTAAATATGGGCGGGTAATCACTAAGACCCGTATTTCTTCAGGTAGAACCAGGGTAACTCGTAGCCTGGTACTCTGGTGCTTTCCTATTGGTTAAAATTTTCGCGCGTTTTTATTGGCTATGAGTAAAACTGCAATCGTCATCAGGGAATTTAGCCCCGATGACGTGAGAATGAAATTAGTGGTTACCTGCCCATATTTCTTCAGAATTGGGCCAGGGTACCAGGCTACCCTGGTTCCAGTGTGTAGACAGACAAACCCCAAACCAGTTTGACACGTTTTAACAATTACCCAATCACTAGCGAGCTTCAAATTCTGAACCGATTCAAGCATGGAAGTGAGTTTCAACTGATTTGACCATGCAGAGACCTTTCCTTTTCGTCTCGCCTCCCCTTCCGGGGTAATCAAATATCTGAACTGGCCTTCGATACTTGATCGCAACTGGCCTTGTTTTGTTTAACTTGCAATAATTTTTCTTGGTTACTGGTACTGGCGAACGGTCAACTCCCAACAAGAAGGGCGATAGGTGTAAAGGCAAATAAAAAAGATTGGATAATTTGGAGTATATATATATATATATACATTTTGTGTGTATATATATTTCTAGAGTAGATTGCGTCTTAACTCTACATAAACACGGAAATTTCCCGCGTTTTTTTTAATTAGTTCAACAAATAATTTTCAGATTTGGCTTTCTTGCTATTTTATAAAAAGAAATGTATAATGGTTTTTCATGTTCATGCATGTACTGTGATATTAACACTTGGGACCTTGTTCGACTTTCGAAAAGCTAAAAAACAATTTGGCTAGCGGCTCGTGTTTTCGTTACGCTTTTCTCAAGTCTCTCAACTTCTCGTGTGTTTGGATCACAGTACATAAACATAGAAAACCATTTTCTAATTCTTATATAGGCCCGGATATCTTTATATGTTCAGCAAAGAAAGATAAGACAGTGTTATTCATACCTGGGACCGAATTTCGTAGCGAAAATGAACCTGGACCCAGTTGCATAAACGCTAACGTCTAGTCGTTCTAACGTCCAACGGTATCTATTCAAATTTATTGTTGGTAAAAAAAAACATCAGTCAAAAAATAAATTACTTTTAAATGAAAGTCTCTTAAATGTCATGTTTGGAAATGTTAATAGTTTTACGATATCTGCTCTCTTACTCGAGAAATGTCGCCATTTTGAGTTTGAATAACTCTTAATTTTGATGTACAGCGGAGTCTTCTTTTCAATTATTAACTACTTAATAACCGAGAGTGAGGTCTTTACGGTAAAATATTAAACCAAGGTCTTGCTGTATTGACCGAGCGATAGCGAGGTTAATACGCTCAAGACCGAGGTTTAATAGTTTACCATAAAGACCGAACGGTCGAGGTTATTAAGTAGTTTATTGTATGGCACTTTTTATTTCAAAATCAATCTTGTATTTCTTGGTCTTCGCTTCCTTTAACTTCGTCAAAACACCGAACTAGCGTTATTTTCTTCTGTTTCTTTCTCGTCTGGAATTAACTAGAATTTTCTTTTATAATGTTCATCGTCGTCTATTTCATCTATTTTCGTCGTTTTTCGGCAATAAAAGTTTCTTATTAGGATTTTTTGTTTGTTTCCAATCGTAGGGCAATTAACAATTTTCATAATGCCCGTCGGCATTACGGAGAAATCTCGCCCCGTCCGCAACCAATCACAGCGCGTGATTTTACCGGAAGTAATCCGTGCCATATAATAAGACGTCTTATCGTCAATTTTGATCCAACGTCATTTCTCGAGTACAAGAGCAGCTGATATCGTAAAACTATTAATATTTCTGAACATGACATTTAAGAGACTTTCATTTAAAAGTAATTTATTTTTGACTGAAATTCGTCTATGACTTTCGCACCATTCTGTTGCAACCTGCAACAAAAAAGTTATTCTAAACAACATAAATGGAACAATATAGATTATTTTTGTGGAAACACCACGTAAAATATTTATTAGCAAATAAATATTTTATGTGGTGTTTCCACAAAAATAATCTATATTACATTATCGCCATGAAAACTTTCAAAGAATTATTAAATGGAACATTTATGTTTGGTTTACCAGTCTCAGGTATAAATAGTGAAACTTCGCTGAATTTAAAATACTTTTTTTAATTAATCGGTATTTTTTTGCCCAATCTTTTTTTCCGTATGCTATCGCTTAAACGCCCTTCGCCTAACCAAACCGTTACCCGTAGGGTAATTTGGTAGTGTTTCAGGAATTCTTCCATGTAATATGGACTTGTATGTAAAATTAGCTAAGTAAATGATTTTACGGTTTACAATTGTTAGTAATTGACAAAATGAGTAAGCCTAAATGGCGAGAATTTGTACACTTGTAAATAGTAGTTTTTTAAGTAGTATTAAGTTTTTCAAACGCCATGAAGTAACGTTTACTTGCCATTTTCCCTTGTATCAAGGTTACCTTCTGAACTGAAGAAAACTGATTAAAAGCAATCCAACTTTAACCGTGTTGTATCTTTTTTGCTGCGCTTTGTCCTTCTTTCTTTTTCACGTTTTTCTCATCACGCTCAACACCCGGCTTTGGACAGGAACCCGTAGCACGACAAAGCCGACGTTGTATACTCCAAGTAAGACGCGGATTAATCGCAGTTTAGATGAGACTCTTTTTAGGCGGCATCAGGCTCTTAAGTCTGATTTATTTTACTTGGCCTAACGTCATGACTGTTTTACTCGTCACAGAGAGAATCTGGCGACGGCAAAGTGTTAAACCACGATTTCGAAGGTCTAAACGGACTTATGTGCGATTTGTACGCAGTTTGGGTGCCGTTCAGACGCGATTTACGCTATTCAGGACATGGTTTAAACAATCAGGCGCATCCAAGGCGATAATGCGATTGAGTTCAAGAGCCTCCAAAGCGTGTTCTAGCCACGTCTCTAACCCTAAACATTGTCACGGAACAATGATTGGGTGATAATACGTGCAACAACTCCCCTCAGTCAACCCGCGCAAGATGTCTCGTTGGAAGCAATTTCGGAACCGCGGATGTTGTGTCAATGAAAAGGCCGTTTACACGTGGATGCGATAAATATCGCCAACTTCTAATTTTGATGCGTGTTAAATAGCACAACAGTCCGTGGATTGTGCCGCGGTTTCATCTTCCTCACTTTTCTGCTCGTTCGTAATTGGTTAACAGGCCTCTAAACCAGGAGTTGGCGATATAAATCGAATGAAAAACCGCAGGTGTAAACGGGCCTTAAGCCCTAATCAAACGAGAACGCAAGTCACGCTATCTCAGCCAGCCGCTCTGAATAGTTTCCCGAAAATATCATGTACCGTGACAAAGTTAAAACTTGTTTAAAACACTCATGAAACCTTTATTTTGTTAATTTGGGTGTTCGAACGACCGCCACAGAAATTCTGACTGCCAACTTGCGGTGACTTGCGTTCTCGTTTGATTAGGGCTTTAAGACCAAATCTGCAAACTAAAAATTCTCCAGAGCATACGAGAGAAACAAAAAGAGATGACAAAATGGACGAATTGCAATTAAAGGGCAACTATACGTTCCAGGTTATTCTAGTTTCCGTTTAATAATATACATGAAAAAATTTCTCAATTTTCATTGGCTAAGAGCAGTGCAGTTTTAAGGAAATACAGAGCAGAAAAAAGGAAATACAGTGCAAATTTTTGAAGCGAATAAGCCAATCAAAAACAATAAAAACTGAAAAGAGCCAATCGCGTTCTACGACAACACTGCTGCCAAACGTTTGCGCATGCGTGAATTCGCTAGAGTAAACATTGCAAGAGAAGTGGGAACTAGCCGTGGCGGCGACAACCAGACAGTAAAGACTAAGTAAGATTTGACTATTCAATTTGTGTTTTAAAAAAAGGGTGATGAAAATTACGAGGGGATCATTTCAGAATATGTTACAATATTGACAAAGAAGCCATTCACAAATTACCTACCTTATCTTTTTGGTAGTATGCTTATAATTTTAACTTTTGTGTCTTTTTAATTGTAACTTTTTTTAACTTTTGAGTCTCGGACGAGTCCAAATATTTCAGTGTTTTCCCGCTTTTCTTTGAGGTCATGCTTCAAAGGACGTAAGAAGGCTTCGCTGATAAATCCTTTGCTTTACCTCGAAATTCGTATTTTTTTTACTTTTACTAAGTTAGATGATAACCTTTTCAGAAGAAAATATATATAACTTCAAAAGGTTTAGTTCACCTTTAAGCCTTTATAGCCCAAGACCTTCCCATATGCTGAATAAATCGTCTGGCGTTAGCCAGAATAAAATTCTTAAAGTGGCCAATGGACTATATAAAGGGTTAAGGAAACGGAGAAGAGGAGATATGCATGCTGTGCTGTGCACCAGTACATGTAATACCTAAGGAAGTTTGACTTGAATAGATACATGAAGCAAACGCCACAGTATATTAAATATAAAATAATAGTAATTAATAATCAGTAATTACTGAGTAACGGCTTGCTGCTTAGTGCGCAAGTACGAATAACCAAATAATGCAAAAAATATAAACATGTTGAACTGTTTTCACGTCTAGATTTCACGAAGGTGTCGTTGCGCACGCGCGAAACTAAATTTTACAGCCAGGCGTGTTTATTTATGAAGGAACGTCTTCAAGGGACAAACAATCCTCTTCGGAAGACCACTATGGGAAGACAAACAATCCGGCCAAGAATGTTGAACTACATTGAATTATATTTTTTATTTAGCTTATAGATACGTGCCATACATGCCAAGGTAAACAACCTTATTAACCCTTTGATCGGGAAGTTTCTAATCGTCTGGCATTTTATAGACAGTATAAAAACAAAGGTTCTCACTTGATGATAAAAGCGCTTGGCGTTAATAAATATGGCGACAAAAATGTACGTTTCCCTGTTAGTAAGGGTTAAGAATAACAAGTATATATTTCAAGTATAGCATTCTTTTACATTTTTATTATTAGCATTAATTTTAGTAGTAAACACATGTAGTCATTGACTGCCTATTTAAATATTAGCTTGTTGTAAGTTAACAAAGTTGTAACTATCTGCCCCACGATTTATTTTGTTCAATGTCAAGGGTTACCCTAGCACCCGTGCTGCCCATGCAGGTCAACTTTATTAGACCTGGTTACCAAGTACTAATAACAAGAAGGCAAGAAGAGCTTAGAAGAGCTGGAGGTAGGCAAGTTATCCCTACCAAACGTGTTTACAACGACAAAACATAACCCGGCTACTAGGGTAACCCTAGTGGTGTGATAGGGTTAGTGTCCTTGTTAAAACACGACAAACAAAAAAGACCAAGAAATATATGATAGCTAGGGTAACCCGGGTAACCCTACCTCATTGAACAGGCTTTAATAGACACTCCCAAATTTGCTTCATTGAGCGTGATTGCGTGAACAATGGCTTGAAATCGAGGTTGAATATCAAAGGTGATAGTGAATGCAGTACAATTTCATTGCCAACCTTGAGGCTGTTCAGCCCGGTTTCATAGGCTTTGAAACGAAGTGTCTATTTCTAGGCTATAAATTATCTTAGAATGTGTTCAGCGCAGATACATGTACGTCTACGCGTACCTATTTTTCTATTTATATAAACTCCAGTTACTCCGCAAATTTGATCTTTCGTCGCTTGATCATGAAATATGAATACGCCACTACGAAAACTGTTGCCGCTCCTCCATTCGGCAAAGTATATTACTAAATTAAAATAGTAAAATATTTGAAACCAAGATCATTCTATAATGCTATAGCAAGACACTAGACACATTTAATAAGGCAAAGGTGAAATGTTGAACTTTTGTTGTCATCTGTCTGCATTTCTGAATCTTTGCTGTCACAAACTTCTTGTCCGATAAAGAAACCCCCGTTCAAGTTAACTTGTTACGTATCTTTTAGTTTTGATCGTTTTAAACGCAACAACCTAATAATAAAATATATACAAGATCATATCAAATGAGGCCAAGTAGCTACTGTAAAAATGAGTTTATTAAAATTGATAAAAAGTTTTAAAAAGGAGTTAAGCTTTCGTTGTACTACAACATCATCAGAACTACGAGATAAAAACAAGTGCTGTTTATATACACAAGAAACGGAAATGTAAGTTATGTAAAATAGATAAAACCAATGAATATGTAAAAATACATACAAATATATAATAAACAACATAATAACGATGATTAAAATAAGAGGTCAGCCAATTCGCTACACTCTTGTATATATTTTACATTATGCTACTGAGGGACAACTTCATTCGATTAACCTATAACAAAGCCGAGATTTATACCCCAATTGGAAATTCTGACCATTCTTCTGTCGTCATAAAATCATGCCAACCTCCACGTCATCCACCTGCCAAAACGGTTCGTAAACTAAGATATCCTCCTAGTTGCAGGCACTACTTCGATGAAGACCTCAATAAAGTCAACTGGACACCTATCTACCATCTTGCTACGTGCCAATCAAAGCTCAACTACTTTATGAATGAATTAAATAACTTAATGGTCAAGCATTTCCCGATGAAATCCTTTAAACCTCATCCAACGGATAGGCCTTGGATAACTCCAGAAATCAAGGATGCCGTCAAAAAAAGATAAAAATATTGTTCTTTAAACAAACAGTCCTTTCGCTTCAAGTATTACAGGAACCTTGTAAACAAACTCTGCAAAACAGCTAAATATAAATATTTTGAGTCGAAATTAAACAACACGCAAGCCTCTTCGCACATCTGGTGGAATAACGTTAAACATCTATCTGGAACTTCCAAAAGTAAATCATCCATCAACATTATGCATCAAAATGAAATCCTAACTGGACCCGCTTTGGCAAACTTCATCAACCAAGCCTTTGCTAATGTTTCAAATGCCATCGCTCCCAGCTCATGGAGTCCACTACCTATCGCCCCTGAGGAGAATCCTGATAGATTTTTCATTTCAGTTGACAGCGTCCAAAAAGCCTTGTCTGCCATCAAGGTGCACAAATCTAGTGGTCCAGATAACATCCCAAATTGGTTGCTCAAGAAACACTGTTATTCTTTATCCTATCCGATTTGTCACATTTTCAATTTTTCAATCCAGGAAAGTTCTGTACCAACGTTGTGGAAATGTGCAAATGTTATCCCAATCGCAAAAAAACAGTGTGACCCGATCTGCAGAAGACGACTTACGACCTATCTCACTTACTTGTGTTCTTAGTAAGATACTTGAAGGCTTTGTTTGTAATTGGCTGTGGCCCTATTTGTCACCATTTCTGGATCCTCACCAGTACGGATGCATAAAGAATTCACCACGACACATGCTCTCATAAGACTTCTTCATAATTGGCTTGAAGGAATCGATGCACCTGGGAATTCTATCCGATTCATGCATGATTGACTTCGCTAAAGCATTTGATCGTATAGATCATAATATCATTTTACGTAAACTGGAGATCCTTGAAATTCATATAATTGGATAATCAACTGGATAGCTGATTTCCTTCGTAACCGTATGCAAAGGGTTAAGCTTGCTAATTGCTTTTCTAACTGGCTACCTAAAACTGCAGGCGTTCCACAAGGAACCAAACTTGGTCCTTTACTCTTCATAATTATGATTAACGACCTTGTTTTGGCCCCAACCAGTAATGCATGGTTATCCAATTATTAAGTACGTAGACGACTGTACAGTGTTTGAAATCTACAATAAGAACTCCAGCTCTAATCTCCAAAGCCAGATTGAACAAATTTCATCCTGGTCATCCACTAATTGTATGAATATCAATGCCAAGAAAACCAAGGAAATGAGAATAAGTTTTCTCAAACAACCGCCTGAAGTATACAACCCCTGCGCATCAATGGAAATGAGATCGAAGTTACCGAATCCTTTAAACTTCTAGGTATTTGGCTCACTGCTGACCTTACTTGGAATCTACACGTGGATAAAATCACTTCAAAAGCCTCTAAGCGTCTATATGCTCTTCGCATCCTAAGACGAGCGGGTCTTAGCCAGAGTCTTCTATGTATGATTTATTGCTCTTTTGTCAAACCGACCCTCGAATATGGCTTTCCGGTATGGCGGCACACGTCACTTCCAAAGTATCTAACCGACGCCATCGAGAGCATCCAAAAAAGAGCTCTCGCTATCATTTACCCTGATCTAAGCTACGCCGAATCACTTGCTAGGAGTGGTCTCAACCTTCTTTCATCGACTACTGACAATAACAATAACAATAACAATAACAATAACAATAACAATAACAATAACAATAACAATAACAATAACAAACTCTCTGATCTTCTACCAAAGGGCCTGTTCACATGAGACCGGGTTATCTCGGGGGGTAGGGTTATCCCTATCGATCTAACAGGTAACCAGTGTAGTTCCCTTTCTCGTCCAGGCGTATGAATTTCCGCTACTGGTAACGGATCATTTTGATTTGTTGTGAACCTGCGAGGTTTTGACCAAAATTACCCCCCATGGGCTTAAAATGATCCTGAATAATCCCTTTTTAAAATGAGACCTTTATAACGATATGCCATGAAGTATTACCCGAGCTGACCTGAATTCCTGGATGTTAAAGTAGATTAGCAAAAATTTGGTAAAATTTGACGAAAACCATCTCGGCCGATCAGGTAATTATGGAACAAAATTTGCCGAGAGTTGTCGGCGAGTTGTCGGCGTTGTAATCGCAAACAGGAGTAAATATCACGCAAAATAACCTGAAATCTGAATAGCTGACTTAAAAACGATCTTAATGATGTATTATGGTCGTATGTTCTTGTATAATTCTGTTTTAATTTGTAAATTTCAAAATAAGTTATATGATCGCGCGCGGGCGCACCATGGGGGTCACAATGGGGGGTCTCAATGGAAAATCATAAAAAATCAATATAATATTTGCTTTTTATTGTATTGCTTTAATTTTTTCAATTTAAATTTGTGAAATGCTGCTTTTCATTTTACATGATCCAAAGTTTGGTGTAAAGTCATTTCTCGTTAAATATTTAACATTTTGTCGGATTATAATAATATTTTAATAATAGTAATTAGCATAAATTAGCATAATTTGCAAAATGGGTTGTCTGACAAGACCCAAAAACCCAAAATTTGAATAGTAGAGGTAAAAACGATTCAAATGATATATTGTGGTATTATTTTTGTGTTATTATGCCATGTTAATTCACAAATTGCCAAGACCACCTGCTGTGACTGGTTTTCGGAGAAGACGGGAAAGAGTTAAGAAGTGGAGTAATGGCAGTGGCTAGGTGCACAATAGACCAAACGAGCACAAGCATTCTGTACACGCTGAAGCTTGGAAATAAGGATGTCAAATTATGTCAAATTATGGCTTGCCATAAAGAAGACTGTTACAGTAATCGAGTCTACTTATGATAAAGGCATGTAAAAGTGATTCAGTATGTTTCCTGTCGAGAAATTTCCTAAAAAAGTCTGATATTGTAAAGATGGTAGAATGCTGCACTGCAAGTTTTGCATAGTAAGTTTGGAATCGAACCAGACACCAAGATCCTTGACTACATCAACTGGATGAATATATGCATCACCAACTTTGATTTTATCGATAGTAACCTTTTGCAACTGCTGAGATGACATGTGCCAAACAAAGCAATTTCAGTCTTCCCATCATTAAACATCAGCTTATCACAAGTCATCCATGATCGTAACTCATCAATACACCGTACAATTGCCATAATAGCTGCTTCTTGGTCAGTGCTGTTGTTAGGATTAAACGAAATATACAATTGAGTGTCATCAGCAATCAGCATATACATGAACATTAGGAAGGTGGCACTCAATTATTTCGAACAATTTGCTTGCATAAATGGTAAACAGTAGGGGGCCAAGGCATGATCCCTGTGGAACTCCCCATTTCAACTCAAACACATCATGATCAGATAGCGATCCATTCACAGATATTCTCTGAAGTCGCCCTGTGAGATAAGAGGAGAACCACGAGAGCACAGTATCTTTAAAACCCAACTTTGTATTAAGTCGTTGCACCAAGATCTCGTGGTCAACGGTGTCGAATGCCGCACTCAAGTCAACTGTTTTGCAGTATTCATCTCATGAAAAAAAGAGAAAAAAACCAACCTCCCTCCCGACCCTGAAAAATATAAAAAAGGACGATCACCAACTAGTAATTTATTTTACATGGCCTTACTACGACAACATAATATAGAGGTAAGCCCACAAACCAATCCAATTTCATTCAACACAAAGATAGGATTACCAACACAGACCGACGTAACGCCATCTACATGTTTCCGTGCCACGACTGTCCACAACAATACATAGGAGAGACATCAAAGAAAGTAGAAACACGACTGACAAAACACAAAAACGCTATTAGACGATACGACCCTAGACCACGCAGACGACTATGGACACGTTTTGACTGGTCAGAAACAAAGATACTAGGCCAAGCTACTACAAGATTTTTTCGCGAATTGAAAGAAGCCTGGCACAGTAACGACAGCACATTCAATCGACACATACTGAAATACCCACAGCCTACCGTCAACTTAAACACACTTTTTTTTCTTTTTTTCAGTTCCATCAACTCAAATCACCGGAGTTTCCCCTGAGGACAGTACGATTCAAAATCAACCAATAGACAAAACAACCAATCCTTACACGACGGCAACTGTTGAGAAAACTGTGATTTGAACAGTATAATTTGGGGTTCCAGGCTGTGGCATTCGATGCCTTAATTGCTAGGATACCAAAGAAGATTCTTGGGGGGAGGGAGGGGGGGGGGGGGGGTCTTCTTCACGTTGCTTTTTTGTTCGACATGTTGTAGTTGTGAATAAAGAGAGTTTAAAATGTTTATTGTGTAGTCTAATTTCCTACACAACAAACAATCAACCAATTAGACGCTCACAACGATTACAATCACGAAGACACATGGATGGTCAACACAATAAAACACTAGACCTATCATCTTTCTCTCACTTCTGATGACTCGAAGCACTGACTCGAAAGCTCAAGAAGAAGTACATTGAATCCGGAGAACTCTTAACAACGAACATACACACACATATATATATATATATATATATATAATCACGGTGCCCCGAAACAGAGAAAGTAGGTCTAGACTCCTACGTTCTCTGTTTCGGCAGTATATCTAACCTTACTCTATTTCGATATATATATATATATATATATATATATATATATATATATATATATATATATATATATATATATATATATATATATATATATATACTGGATAGCGCATTCCTTAACAGCGCATTCCTTAATAGCGCATTCCTTAATAGCCCATTCCGTTATATGTCCAGCAGTCAAAATATAATTTTGAAGCCAGATCTGCTATCTTACTACTCCCTGTCTAGTATTATTCGCGGGCTTAAAGGCACAGCGTCAGGTATTAAATTACCGCTTAATTAATAGTTTCGTGCGAGACAAAAATTATAATTGTGTGCAAAGAAAAGGAATAATATTTATACAACGTCAAAATAGTAAGTCATTAGTGCATTTTCTTACGGACTATTTAGTCCACGTTTTGGCGTGTGTTAGATTCGCGATAATTTTAATCATGTGAACTTGAATTTGTCCAACCACGAAGTTTTTCAAGTTTGCGTAATGGCGACACTGCATGTGCCTTTAAGAGTAGTAAGAGTTTACCGGGGGAGTCGGAAAAACCGTAAAAGAATTGTCAGATGCCAATTTACCGTTATCACTGGAAAACAGAAGGGAAATAGAAGCAAATACAGTCCGAAATTGTCAACTAAATACTTCAAGGCTTTGTAAAGACATATGTTTTACTACCAGGTATCAGGTATATAAATAGTTTCGTAATGAAGTTACTGACTGGTTTCGTGTTTTTTTTTACACGTTTAACACGTTGCTCTGCCTAATAATACCAACAAATGCAAAAACTAAGCTTCTAAACCTTGTACAGTGTTCTTTGTTTGATACCAACAGCTGAAATTTTCTTAATGCGTCTCTTTTCGTCCTACGAAAACATAGAAAGTTTCGCCGTTGCGGGCATCTTGGTACTCCAAATTCGTCATCTCCAGTGAACGGTTAGCCCTACCTCCATGTGAACGCTTTCACCCGTGTTATCGCGGGGAGTGGGGTCAACTTTTGTATAATTACGCATGCGTAATTACATGTTGTTGCATGCCCATGCGTGCAGGTTAACTTGTGGCGAAGCGTTCACACATGAAGCTAAAGGCGGATTTCCAGTCATCGCACGAAGCAACTCGCTGCGAGCACTCGCAAGTGCGGAAATTCTGAACTATTTTATACTCGCGGCAAGTACTCGCAGTAAATAAACCAATCAAAACAAATTATGTCAACATTTCAAACTCGTTAGTAATTCATGAGGAAAACTGCACAAAGGAAATCATTACCGTGTCGATGGTTAATTTGAATGGACATTGAAGGAAGAAATTAGTATGGGTTATTTTGAGGCCACGAGGGGATATGTGATTTATTCACCGAGGGCGAAGCCCGAAGTGAATAAACACATATCCCCGATAACGTACTTAATTTTCACAACAACAACATTATTTACTCAAGCATATATATAAAAAATACAGTAGATAAAGAAATTAAAGATTAATACATTACAAAAAATATGCTTATGCCACTCGAAATAACTATAAAGAGCTATTCTGGTCGAGTGGCATAATTCACATGGGCGAGGTTGACAGGAGTCACAATAGAAAAGAGATATTGAGGGGAATAATAGAGGGGTATATTAATCTATTGTTTTGCCATTGTTATCAGGGGTTATTGAATATATTCCCCGAAAAAAACAAAGGAAACCGAGGCATGTGAAAATTAACATAAATTAATTTCACCTCGATTTTCTCCTAGGGGGTGTTCATATGGAGGGCTAGCTATCTTTGCCGAGATACCGCATCTCAGCGTAATTCCTTGTAAAAAGTTGTTTGCGTTTACATGACAAGAGGTCCAGCCCTCCTAGGCGATATCTCGCTTTATACAATACCCTTGTTGCTATGCGTGTTTTCATTGGTTGTTGCCCATGCAGGGCCGGATTAACGGTTCGCGGGGCCCGTGGCATATTATCAGCGCGGGGCCCCTTGACCCCCCCCCTGTGAATTCAGGTTTCCCTGAAATCAGAAAGATTAAAAAATATCAATATTCCACGATTTGAAAAGTTGCCTGTGTATTTACAAAACAGAAATATACATCAATAATTGAACTAAAATCCAACGCAGTTTATATAGCATTAACAATTATATAAGTATTATTTTTACAGCAGCAAAGGTTAAAAGTCAAACTGGCTAAACAACAGGAACAATATATGAGTCATTATCAACAATAATATCATATGACAGGCTGAATGCTGACAGCTACAGGTTGCACTGTAAAATATATAGTATATATTGAAATACTTGAAAATCTAAAACGAGTAATCAAGTATAATAACCTAAAGTACGTACCTGAAACGTTACTTCAAAAGTACCTCGATAGCGTTCATAATTAACTTCTGCCGTCTAACCGTCTTCCACGAAATACAGCAATCTATTCTTTCAGCATTTAATTACAGTTAGCTGAAGGCAATTTAACTGCAATTTTTAATTTTTCCGGCCGTTGCACTTTTCTTGGACGCATCTGTATTTGTGGCAACAGCGCCTCGCTTATTGTGGCTCTTTTTTACTTTTGGGTTCTCGCTTTTTCATTTTGGGGGCCTCGCTTTTTTATTTATGGTTCCGGCCTGCTTTTTTTATTTTTGGGGCCTCCCTAGCTTTTTTATTTATGGTATCTTGCTTTTTTTATTTTTGGGGCGTCGCTATAGCTTTTTTATTTATGGATTCTTGCTTTTTTTAGTTTTGGGGCCTCGCTAGTTTATTTATGGGTTCTTGCTTTTTTTAGTTTTGGGGCCTAGCTCGCTTTTTTATTTATGGGTTCTTGGTTTTTTATTTTTGGGGCCTCGGTTTTTTTTTGTTTTGGGGGCCTGTTTTTTGAGTTTTGGGGCCCCGGCGCCTCGCTTTTTCATTTGCGGTACCTCTTTTTTTAATTTTGGAGCATCGTTTTTTTACTTTTGTACGTGGCCTTGCGGTTTTTGGGGCCCCACACTTCTTGGGCCCCGCGCTAAAAAATCGAAACTGAGCAAAGCGCGGGGCCCCTAAAAGCGCGGGGCCCGTGGCATAAGCCACTTCAGCCATATGGTTAATCCGGCACTGTGCCCATGATCTATTAGAGGACAGACACATGGATCACGTCAGATCACGTCAGCTGACTCGTTTTTTTCTTTCTTCATGCCCCAAAATCCGACAGGGTTTTTATAAAAACCTTTTAAGTTTTTGTATTGTATAAAACAAATAGATTCCATTTTTTTTGTTGTCTGTTCAGTTATAGATGCACAGAAGACGTCACAACGTGGTAAGAACATCAGTGACCCACTCGACTGCGTCTCGTGGGCCACTTTTTTGTTCTTACCACGTTGTGACGTCATCTGTGCATCTATAACTGAACAGACAACGGCAAAATGGAATCTATTTGTTAAATTGACAACCCGAGATCTCGCCTAGGAGGGCTGGAAATTACCCATGTAAACGCACTCAAGAGGGCTGGCCCTCGAAGCCCAGTATACACGGTAAAGTTTGCCTTCACTAATAATTTTTGGTCAAATTTTTATTTTACAAGTTGGGTTTGTTCACGTGTTTGTTATAAATTCAAATAGTGTTTGCGAAAACATGATTTCGGGCTTCGTGGGGAAGCTGCACAAGTCGGTGAGGTGAAATCCAGCCCTCTCAGTACTAGGGCTAGCCCTACCAAAAAAGCTCATGTAAACACTAGGTGGATTCCAGTCCTCCTTACTACCAAGAGGGTTGGCCCTCCTCCATATGCACCCCCTCAAAATACCGATTTGTTTGAGATGCTATATCAAATACTCAGAAGAGTGCTTCATCAGGATATCCAAACACCTCGAAGTTTGTTTAAAAAAAACTCGGCTAACGCTTCATCATTCGCGAATTATCGCAACGAGCTGCGTTTGGTGGAAATACAGTGGAAACCGTGCGAGTACTCGCAGCGAGATGCGAGTGCGAGGACTGGAAATCCGCCTTTAGAGATCAGTGGTTTGCAGGGACGTTTGAAATGTCGCTATACAGGTGTAACAGGACCAGATGCCCCCCCCCCCCCTTCAGAATGCCGCCAAATCCTTTCAAATACTTCTCAAACCAAGTTCGAAATGTATTGAAACTTGTTTCGAAACTAACGATAAAACTTTTAGATGGTTTTTAAATGAGTTCGCAAGCGTTCGATAGACGTTGAAATGTCTCCCAAAGCGCTATTGAAATGTTAATCGCGGTCGGCAATGATTAATGGTTGTTTTTCTATTTTTGAAACAGTGCTTCGGAGAAAAACCCGTGCCGAAATAGTGCCTTTTTCAGAGTATGCCAGACCTGAAAACCGAGGTCTATTTCAACGTTTCGAAACATCAGCTCAACAATGTTACAATCAATAAAAAACGAAACTTGAATATCTATTTTATAAATTGGAAATTCGGCAAATTTTAATGCGCTTCCGCGTGCTGGCTTTCGGACTTTCTCTTTTCTCATTATTTTGCCGACAGTTTGCCGACAGTTTGCGAAGTCAATTTCGCATGCAGACGTCTGATATTTTCTCTTACTGAGTGTATATATGGCTATCAGACTATTCCACGTTATTTGATAGTTATGGTGTCAAAATAATGAAAGAGAAAGTCCGAAAGCCAGCACGCGGAAGCGCATACATTTCGAACTTGGTTTGAAAAGTATTTTAAAGGATTTCACAAGGGGGGCATCTGGTCCTGAGGGGGGGCATCTGGTCCTGTTACACCGGCATAGGCTACGGAGTTTGTTCTCGTTCATTTTCTTCTTTTTCCGCTTTCCAACCAAAAACACATCATTGTGTCCCGAGGTTCCATCTTCGTATTGATCTACCTACACAATTGCCTGATCGACGCCATTAGTAAGGGACAAAATCGACAGTTCGCGAGCTTCATTTTCTGATTCTGTGGAACAATGAGTTACCCGATCCAGTCTTCTTTGGAGATCAGTGAGTCTTATGTAATAATGTTCTTATATAATGTTTCAGTCAAATCCGAGCATTTAACTGTTGCTGAGCGATTCACAATATAAAAATTAGCATTTTATTATGAGTACTTCTTTCAAACACCTCTATTAAACTCTCCAGGCGGTTGCTTTTCAACCAAGACGCACAAAACTCTGTATATTTCGCTTTAAACTCTTCCATAATCGAATCCATAACCAAACAACCAGAATCACGTAAGAGCACAATGGCGTACTTACGTTTGTTGTTATGCATTAAAATGCATTAAATTACATATCGAACCAGGATTGTTGATCGAAGAGAGTTAACCAAGCGCCATCAATAGCTGACTCTCCTGTGAAATCGTATGCCGGCTTTTCAAAACTTCAATATTTATAGATTTCCTCATTCTTCGACTGAAGTAGTGCTTGTCGCTGGCTAAAAGAGAAGAATCTTCCTATTTTATCATGGTGATCATACTCCCAAGCGTGTTTTATTGCAGTAGATTTTCCAAGCTGTGCTTTGTGCGAAACAGGTCCTATCTTCCCGGTGGTCTTCCAAAAGTGGAAAATGCAAGTTTTAAGCTAAGAAAAAGCTCATGAATATTTTGAAATATAATGAAACTAACGTTATGTATAGAATAACGTTCAAGACATTAAACACTGTTAACAGATATAAAGTGTTTTACTCATTGCTATAACAACAGTGACGTTTCAAAATAGCTGTAAATTTACATTTAATCGAATTTATTTCAAAAACGAGTTTGGTGACCCCTAAATGTTTTTGCATTAAAACATTTCTTTACATTTAAGTAATCAATTGGCAAACTTTTAAAATATTCTGAAGATCCAATTTTTTTATTGAAGAAAAATTATAGTTTTCTATTTTTCAAAAAAATTGGATCTACAGAATTTTTTTAAAATCTGGTTATTGATTATTTAAATATATAGAAATGTTTTAATGCAAAAAAATTTTGGGGTCACTAAACTCATTTTAAAAATAAATTGGATTAAATGTAAATTTACAGCCATTTTGAAATGTCACAGTTGTCATAGCAGTGGCTGAATCACTTTATCTGTCTAATGTCTTGAACGTTATTCTAGTTAGTTTCATTCTTTTTAAAACTATTCATGAGCTCTTTGTTAGTTTAAAACTAGCATTTACTCTGATGAAGGCCTGGGTCAACAGGTTGATAGTTCACCAATAAATAATAAACGTGGTGTTACCACAAATTCTCAATTCCATTAAAATCGTGGTTCGTTGCAAAGAAAGGCATTAGTATCTTTGAATGTTGTACTCAGATAACTTGTAAAAGGGGACCGTATTGTTGTCATTCTAATTACGAAGTAAGGATCTTGATTCCTAATTAAATTCTATTTTATCAGTTCATCACTGTAATTGTTACCTTGATTGGGTTACAAATTGATTTAGGAATCATAGTTGCTCGAAACAAAATCTCCAATTGTTGTTCTCAGATGATTTGTAAATAGGGGTCATATTGTTAAGCCTGGTTTCCATAAGATCATCTCGATCATCCCAATCACCTGAATCCATCCAATCAGATTGGGCAATTCAAAAGATCTCTAGTCTGATTGGAGAAATTTGGGCAACTGAGCGACGGAGACGATCGGGACATTTGTATGGAACCAGGCTTCATTACTCGGGCTACTAATGATAGCACGAATCTAGGTTTTACCCCCATTATTATTTTGTCAATGTTCCAAAATGGCAACTATTGCATAAAACAAAAAGGTTTTGTTTTGAGGTGAGGCAACTGTATTTGCAGGCTAAGTCTTCAGAAGACGGTCTCGTTTTTTTGATTTAGTGCTTTCCCTCAAAGAAAAAGACAGTTGCAAGGATACATATACGCCGCAATTGGCTACCTACTTCCTTCCTTACCTACTTCCTTCCTTCCTTCCTTCCTTCCTTCCTTCCTTCCTTCCTTCCTTCCTTCCTTCCTAAGTAACACTTCCTAAGTAACACTAAGTAACACTGGACCAATGAGGGTGGGCCCTTACTGGACCTCTGAGGATAACAGTTTAGATATAACTGATAGAGTTATCCAGTATAAATAAGGTTAGTTTAGTTTAGTTTTAGTTTTAGTTCCTCCCTCCCTCCCTCCCTTCCTTCTTTCCTTCCTTCCTTCCTTCCTTCCTTCCTTCCTTCCTTCCTTCCTTCCTTCCTTCCTTCCTTCCTTCCTTCCTTCCCTCCCTCCCTCCCTTCCTTCGTTCCTTCTTTCCTTCCCTCCCTCCCTCCCTCCCTTCATTCCTTCTTTCCTTCCGTCATCCATTCAAAATTATTGTCACCAGTACCCGGTAATTTGGTAAGGTTTTGTAAAGCCTTCAACTGCCCTTTTAGTAGGAAGCTCACCGATTCACCAAAATTGGGCACTAATGCACTATGACTATACATGTATTGGTATGCCTTTAATACTAACCTTGTAAAATGTAAATTATTCAGTCCATATTGAGCTTGCATTCAAGAGGAGTTTCTTGTTATCTTCATTCAAATGTTTTCTCCTGTCTTTTAGCCAATAATATGCTCCATAGCGGTTTGCATAAAGCAAAATAAAGATGGACAAATTTCGGTCGAGTAGTCGGCAGCCATTTTGAAAAGTAGCACACTATGGGCGGGGCCATGATTGCACGATGACGTAAAATAGCTTTGGGTGCCTACAACTACCAGAATGCTTTGCAAGCATCCACGTGGAGCACACTGGCAGAGCATTCTGGTAGTTGTAACTGTCACCCAACGCTATTTTACGTCATCGTGCAAATGGCTTATTGCAAGGCGTGAAATTGGACTCTATGACCCCGCCCGAGGCCTGGGTTATAGTGTGCTACGGACAGAAGGAAGAGCTTTTCAAAAGATGGAAATTGTGGAGTAAAACATATACCGACACCAAAATGGAATTTATGTTTTATTATGTCATAAATTAACTATACAAATAAAGCAACCTTATTGGCTGATCATAGAACGACAATTGTTCTGATTGTAATTACTTTGTGCCATGCATCTATCCATCTATACTACCATTAACACCACCACGACTAAAATTACGACTACCAGCACCACGACTACAACTGACGGTACCGAAAAAGATGGCGGCGGTACATTTTACCACAATGCTTTGCGGCCTAAAATCATCATGCTAAGATGGATTAAGTAAGCAAGAACTTCATTCCTACCAGAGTTGATCGTTTTAAAACCATATCTTAAAATAATTCTGCAAGAAACAATACTTATGCACGCAAAGGATTGGTTAAATGTACAAGTCGCCATCTTTTTCGGCACGGTCAATTACGACTAGCACCACCACGACTACAATTACGGCTACCACCACCACCACCACCTTTACTACCAATTCCACCACCACCTCTACTACTACCACCACCACTTCCACTACCACGTCTACTACCACTTCTACTACTACCACCTCCACCACCACCACCTCTGCTACCACCATCACTACAACCACTACCTCCATCACTACAACCACTACCTCCACTACCACCTCCACAACCATTACGATCATCTCCACCACTACTACCACCTCCACCACCACGGCCACCATCACCTCCACCAACAACACTAGCACAACCTCCCGCACTACTACCTCCACCAACTACCACTATCTCCTCCACAACCACCACCTCTACCATCACTACCTCTACCACCACTACCTCTACCACCACCACCTCCACCACAACCACCACCAGCACGGTCCACCACTACCTCGACTATCATCATCACCACTACCTCCACCAACTCCACCACGGTCCACCAGTACCTCGACAATCATCACCACCACTACCTCCACCAACTTCACCACCGCCACCGCCACCTCTACCACCACAACTACAACTTAATTTAAACAGGATAAATAGAATTACAATTGGTTATGATCGATATAGATTCTGCTACGATGTATCCAAACAACACATAAATATTCTTTTAATGAAAGCACTAAATAGTTTTTGGAGGCAAGCCAAGCCCATGGTTACGTTTTCCGTGGTTGCCGTAAATACGGCAATTCGCTAGTCTATACCCGCATCTAATCTACTACGATTATATCAAATAAAACTGATAAATTAACAACCTCGTGCCCCAGCCATGCTTTAAAAATGGGAGAGCTGAAAAGGCCATGGCAAAAGCCCAGTGAAATGACTCCAATACCCTTAGAGTATTTTGCTACGTGGCTTATACTGTTCCGGGGGATCAGTATAGTCACTGATAAACGGAATAGTTGGCTTGTATATGTACAACTATTCAAAAAACTATTTAAGATTACCGTATACCTTCAAGGCGGTCTCCAGTCTAAAAGACGCAGTGCGTCCGCATTATGTCGCAGATAGCTTAACTTCCACATCAAATTAAAGTTTATAAAATTTGCGACAAGTATATGCCAATAATATTCGATTTTAATGAGTCAACGATTTTTCACCATCCCTCTAAACGGATGTCGTGATCGCCTTTGACAAGCTTTAACTCAAAGTGTTGTGTGTTTTTTTACAAAACGCTAAAAATAGGTACCTTTATACGTACATGTATCTACTGCGTTGCGTCAGACTGTTCAGACTGACTTGGGATGATTGGAAAATTAACTAACATCGGAAAACCTTGCATGCTGACGTAGTATCTACTCGCATGCGCAGTAGATACTGAAACAAATTGAAGGTGATCTAGGCAATAGTAAGCTAATATGAAAAACAATAAACAATGTCATGACGACAAAAATTATTCTATCCAAATTAAGTATTAGACTAACATCTGGCAATACAGTGTTGTCTAAACCCGATTAAATTCCCGAGTTCTTAAAGAAACATACTACCGGCGTTAGGCCTAATTTAGCAAGTCAACTGATACCTTCGAATGAAGACTTGCCCTCATTTGAAGACTATATTCCTCCAGTCAGCTCTACCTTTTCTATTGAGAAAGCTCGGTAGAGGAAATTTTCAATTTATTAAATTCTTTGAAACTAGACAAAGCTACAGGATTAAACAACATTCCGGCCAAGTTGGCAATGTTTTTGCATAATCCTAAAGATCTTGTGGTACTGTAGTTAGTAAACGTGCAAAGTTTTATTTCAAAATTCGTTGAAGAAAAGAGGATATGATATTTTACGTGTGAAGTTTGTATTTTGGAGCGCCTCCATTTAAGTGGCCGAGCTTGAGAAGAATGAGTCGACGAAGCTTATGACGTCATAAACTCAATAACAACAATGATCCTTTTGTTGACAACAACAATGATCTTTTGTTTTTGTTGAGTCTAGGACGTCACAAGTTTTCCTCAACTCATTCTTCTCAAACACGCCAATTTAATGGCGGCGCTCCAAAATACAAACTTCGCACGTGAAATTCAACTAATTTGTTTTTGAGAATTTCGAAATAAACTTTGCACAATTACCAAGTACCAAAATATCTTTAGTAATATGCAGAAACATTACCAACAATTTTTTATCAGAGAACCACTTTAACATTTTTTGGTGCAAAAATTTAGCATGAAACTTTAACATGGTCCAAAAAAAGTTTGTTCGAAAAAATTCGCCTCTGACTGAGGTATACGGTAACCAATAATAATGACGTACAAGGCGCCGTATACTTCTAGTAAATAAATCCTATCAGTTAATCTTAAAGTTGATAAGTGTTGCTAAAAATTAAGATTATACAGTTTAAACTTATTCGAGGTCATTGAAAGTAAGAAGAAAAGGCCTTGGGGACGAGGTTGATAAATTAGTTCAACGTACATCAGTATTATTTTTTACGGATTTTTTCTACACATCGGGAAAGATTCGGTTGATTTCAACATAGCCGGGTCCGTTGTCTTGAAATCCCTCACTATTTTCCTGATTCCTACCACTGTTGTACGACCCACCACCACCACCACACGAAAAAGCCTCATTGTCTCCTGATGCCCCTCCAGAATACCCTCCACTACCTCCTGCCCCACCTCCCTTTCCATTAGCACCACCTCCTCCTCCAAATCCACCTACTGCATTATTGTTCACAGCACGTCCTCCTGCGCCGCCTTGCAAGAAACTTTTACCTCCTTCTCCACCATTGCCGTTCTTTCCACCAAACTGTGTACTACTTCGTCCATTGCTGTAAAATCCTCCTCCACCACCGCCTGTAGGAAGAGAAAATGAGATTGATATGAATAAAAGAACAAAATATTCTCTATACTTTATATCACTCAATAAAGTATAGAGAATATTTTGTATGCTATGAATATTTTGTATGCATATCAATGCATCTTTGACAAAAATAAAAGAAATGTTATCGTCTCATACATCTAGCACTAGGTAAGATTTACAAACATTGAAAAACATGCATAAAACTAGAAATACATAAACGCAACAACCCCTCGCCCGCTTTTACACACGTTCACGTCAATATCCCCCTCCCCCGCCCCGATTAAAATAAGCACACCTGATCTGTTTTGTATACAAGTATAAACCCCCACCCCTCCTTTACATTCTGTTTTATACATGTAGTTTTTCTATTATTGACCAATTTTCAAAGGAATGTTTTATTCCACAATATATATAGCAGTGGTTGAGGAAAAACTTGTGCCACGTCCTAATAGGACCAGAAACTGATAGCAAAAACACACAATAAATACAGAGGCTTCTATAAAGGTGACTATTAAACTGTTTTAATATAATTCCAATGTTGAACCTGAAAGAAAAACAGAACAGAAAAAACTTAGTTAACAGCCTGAAAACTAGTATGAGAGAGAAAAAACAAACCAGGGAACAACTATTTATATATTATAAATGCAGAGTTTCACTCGAACATTTGGAAAAAACACCTGGGAAAATGTATATTATTTGACAATATATTTGCTTTTTTAACTGAGTTACTGCATGAAAAGGTTTGGGAAATATACCGACTCTAATCAGCTAAACAAAACTGGTACTGAGTTAAATACGAATCATTTACCGTTAAATTTTCTTTTGGCTCTGCTCAAAGGCTTATGCTACCAAAACTGCCAATTCAATTTGTCTTTTTACGTATGGCGTTTGCTTTTCTCGTTCGGTTCTTGACAAAAAACAATCAGCTCTCTTCAAAATGTAAAAAGCTGTTTGTTTGTTTTGATGTTCTTTTCAATTCATTGTTCTCTCTCGAGTTAAGTCAGAAATACCAGCGCATAAGTCTTTTGCCGGCTTTGAACAGACACATGAGGAAACATCTTTTTGGGTCTTTATCGCAATTTTTCTTGCTTTTTCAATGGTTTCTAGTCGTGTTTAATATTGTTGGTTCTCCCACTGCAACATCTCTTCTTAGCTTTCTTTCTTTGTCGTTTTCCATAGTATTAATTGCGTTTATTTTTTTATTAGTCGTGAGCGGGCAGAATCCTAGGCTTTCCTGCAATTTGATTGGCTACGTGAGCGGGCGGTATTTCACGATATCTTGGACCGCGGTCCAAAACGTTATTTCTTTACCATTCTGTCGCCAAACTATTTCGCTTGCCACAGAAAAAATATATTCAACAGAGAGCTACGGGGATGCAAATGAGTTTTATTATCCAAATGGTTTTGACAACTTCATGTATAAACAGCGACTTTTAAAAGAAACGCTGGGAAAAGCAAAATTTACGAGCGATATTTATAAAGAAAACAGTTTAAAACGGTAGGGAAAACATACATAAACTTGTGAACACAGTATTTGAACCACTAAATGAAACTATATTGAAGTATATATAAAAAATCATACCACGAGATTAAAATAGAAAAGCTGAAACCTTTTGAAACTAAACTTTCTTTCTTCTATTATCCAACCGCTATACTCGCTACAAGTCTTTAGCTTTTATAGGCGGCCGGCCAAGGCTTCAAAATATTACTTTTGATGGCATTTCCTGTTACAAGCAGGCAACCATGCTAAATCGTATCGGATAGTGTATATTTTGAAGGCGAGGGGTGTTGGCAGCCGTACTAATTATTGATTTATATACTAAAATTTAGAGCTTTTTGAAAGCACAATGTGATGGATGGGATATCTGTAAAATGCTGCCTATTTATGTTTGTGTTTTATTTGAATTGGCTAATTCAGAATTCTATCCAATCAGCGTGCCTGAAGTTCTGATTATTCTAATTCGCATAATCTAAACACAATTCTAAACAAACAAGAAACATAGCGCAAATTCGCCTAAATATAACACTTAGAAGAACAGCCACAACAATCTGAACACTTTTTGTTACAAGCAGGCAACCACCATATAAATGTAGCTTAGACATGCATTCATCAAGATGACTATAGGCAGGTTACCTTCCGTGTATCACCGGATAGAACTGTTGAACCGGTGGGTTAAATGTCTAAGAATATTATGAGCAACACTATACTGTAGTACAAAAGCTCAGCTTTATAACAGTAGATACATGGCGGTATCAGCAAACTACCAAAATAAAACGAAGTAATTTACGAATATGAGACTTTCCTGTAGCTACCAGGTCTAATAAATTTCTGATTCTTGGCAAGCTTACCTTTTTGTGGCTTTGCTTCGAAGTATTACATTTAGGTGTATTCACGCCATATTTCTTGTTTGTTTGTTTGTTTGTTTGTTTGTTTGTTTGTTTGTTTGTTTGTTTGTTTGTTTGTTTGTTTGTTTGTTTGTTTGTTTGTTTGTTTGTGATTGTGAGTTATGCGAATTAGAATAATCAGAACTTCAGGCATGCTAATTGGATAGCATTCTGAATTAGCCAATTCAAATAAAACACAAACGTAAATAGGCAGCACTTTACAGATATCCCATCCATCACATTGTGCTTTCAAAAAACTCTAAATTTTAAACAAAAAATGTAAATTTGTAACAAAAAATGCCATCAACGGTGTTTTCGAGACACTTTTATCGAGGTTGGCCGGCCGTCTATTAGTCAATTATTTTCCACATGCCAACCTCATGGTATCATGTCCTTGAAACTTGAAATTACAAATGGCTTACTACAAGCATTTTCGTCTTACTCGAGGACCACACTGTCAATTTTCATACAGTCAGCCAAATATTGAAAGCGACTTTCCATGACCAAGCGAACAGCCAAAAACGAGCAAGCGACGAAGAAGAACGACGAAGAATCTTTATCAACTAAACTTTAAAAGACTTGGACTGCATTTTGATTTCCCTTCGTAACTAGATCTTCAAGTTCGGAATGTTTTTTTTTATCACAAAAAAGGTTCCAAGCAAGCTTCCCTGTAAGACTGCATGTATGTCGATCGGCAGTTGTTTACTGTCGAACGCTAAACTTTCGACTTTTGAATATCACGTGAACGTCATCTCGATTACGCAACTCAAAAATGTCCTTCGGCCTGCGGCCTCGGGCCTTTTTTAAGCCCTCGGACAAATATTTTTGTATACGGACCTCCCAGCCGGTAAATAACATATATATATTTTAGCTGTAAACCAATTTTTCTGACAAAGATTCCTTTCGCTTGAGCTAACGAAAGTTGCGATTTGATGGATATTTAACACTTATTGACTGGGACCGAGGGAAACAGTATGTCTTGTGGCCCCGAGACCGCTCGTTGTTACCCTCGACGAAGCCGAGCAATATCCAGCACTATTCACCTCTACTTCGGTGAATAATTGTTAAATATACATATAAACATCTCGCAGAATTTCTTGCCCACTCTCGTGTAATTTTGCGTGAAAGTGGACTCCACGCTTTTCGAGATTAACACCCTACCCCGGGCTCCAGGCTTTCGGCCCAGCTCCGCCCGGGCTCGGGGATAATAATAATAATAATAATAATAATAATAATAATAATAATAATAATAATAATAATAATAATAATAATAATAATAATAATAATAATAATAATAATAATAATAATTAAACTGGCTTATTGGTTTCGTAATTCCTTGAATATACGAAGCAATGGCAAAACTCATAACAAAGTGAAAGATTTACCTGAAGAGCTATTGTCAGCTTCCAGAGCACCACTGCCATTCACTCCACCAGACCAACTTGAACAATCTTTCTCAACACACTGATTTTTCTTCCCAGATGTCCCAACACTTGCATCACAATTACTGAGCCGAGTAACAAGATTTTGAATTCCACCTCCACCCCCAGCAATGATCACTGCTTTATTTGATGACGTCACAACAAATGTTCCTCCACCACCACCTGCGGAATTAAAACTAGGATTTTCAACACCTTCTTGACCAACCAATATTTTAATCACTTCTCCTTGGTTCAAATCAAAATCTCCTTTCATATATGCACCACGACCTCTTGCAGCAGGTCCAGCTTTATCGTAACCACCTGACGCGCCAACCGCTGTAATTTGATACGTTCCGGTGACAGGAACAGTCCAATATTGTGTGCCATTTACTACTCTCACCATATTCTCGTGATCTTGACCAGCATAAAACGATCCAAGTGATGTTGGTCCAAAGCGACCACTTGCTCCAAGGTTGGTAAAATTTGCTACAAAGGTTCCTGACGAAAATACATAAATAAACTTAATTAAAAGAAAACAAATAGTATAAATATGGGCCCTTTCTTCACACTAGATCAGTTGGGTCGTGAACAGTAACTTTTTAAGTTACGCTTAAAAATTACGGTAAACTGCGGATTATAAGTTCTAGGCCTTTACATTTTTGCAAAGGTTTTGGCTTATATCCGGAAGCGGCTTATATAAAATAACCGTTTCGGCATGAGCTGCTAAGAAATAGGTTAATACCAGTGAACTCGATCTAAGTTAAAATCTGATACCTGGAACGCTAACGTCCAGTCATTCGGGGGGCAAAAATTGAGGCAAAAATGTTCCAGGCCCCTGCGCGGTTTGCAGGTAGATTGCAGTCTCCCACAAAATGTTTTTTTACACGGTCACCGGTCTTGAGCGAACCGCGAAGGCTCGAAAAGGTTTGAAAAATTGTTTATTGAATCATTTTATCACGCTTTGCTAAACGTGCATTTTAAATTTTGATTGGTTGTGCTATGCTGTCGAACTAATTATGCAGTGATTGTCGATTTGTTGCTATAGTAAAAGTCATTGTCTTTACAAAACGTGCACGAAGTTTGTCAGTGAAGAAATTAAATCAAATTTTCGTTATATTATAAACCATATATATTAGAGTTTCGTCACTCCGAAGAGGATACAAAAAATCAACACAAACTTAGTATAGAATATGCCGTTTAGGTTAGTACCAGTTTCATCAGTTCGTTTTGTTTAAAAAGCATTCCGCATTCGTACCGAAAACAACAACTATCCATGAGTAAACGGTGAAAAATAAACTCTATAATGTCAGTTATTTCTTAAAATATCATAATGCCGTTTAACACATTCGAACAAAGAATTAAAGGAGCAGAAATAAGAAAATGACATTGGATATCAAGTATCAATACGTCTTCAAACTTACTCGTACAATAATAGCTTTCTCACTCTTGTTCTCACCTTTTCAGCTGGCTGTTTTCATCATAGCCAGCAAAAGGACGTCTGTTTTCTCAGCCTATTTTCATCCCGAGACCCGAGCTTAATTTACTGTATAGTTTTGGACTGCTATACAGTAAATAAAACAACAACAGCACTGCACAACAATGGGAAACATTAAATGCACGTTTAGTCTGACAAAATAATTTGATAAATAATTTTTTCAAACCTTTTCGAGCTTTCGCAGTTCGCTCAAGACGGGCGGCCGTGTAAAAAACATTTTGTTGGAGACTGAATCCTACCTGCAAACCGCGCAGGGGCCTGGAACTTTTTGCCTCACTTTTTGGTTCTTCGTTAGCGTTCCAGGTATCAGATTTTAACTTACATCGAGTTCACTGGTTAATACTAACTTACGACATTATCAACATATGTCTTCCATTCACTGGTTTAATCAACCATAGTTTTAAATCGCAATTAATTAAGCATCAAATCCCTATTAATTGTATCAATATTCTCATGATTGCATGACTAGCGTTTTACCGATTGTTTTAAAGATTATATATTTTTTATCATTATTATCATTATTATTATTATTATTATTATTATTATTATTATCATTATTATCATTATCGTTATCGTTATCGTTATCGTTATCGTTATCATAATAATAATAATAATTATTATTATTAATTATTATTATTATTATTATTATTAATCGTAAAACCGGAGAAAGAAGAAATCGCAAGGGAGACCTTTGGAGAAACTACAATCAACATCACAACGCAAGGACAGAAACATCTAGGAGCAGTAGTTGGATCGAGATCATACCTGACCGAATATGTCAACGAGAAAGTAAAAGAATGGATAAAAGAGATAACCAAGTTAGCTTAATTTGCAACAACACATCCTCAAGCAAGTTACGCCGTTTATACCTTTGGCCTGAAACATAGATGGACATATTTATTGCGAACTCTACCCGAAATTCAAGATCTAATACAACCATTAGAGAGTGCAATAGCCAAGGTCTTCCTACCAGCTTTGACAGACCACGACTGCACCCAACTTGAGCGCGAGATTCTGGCACTACCAGTGAGAAAGGGTGGTCTTGGAGTCACAAACCCATGCCAAGAAGCAGATGAAGAATACGCAGCGTCCACAAAGTTGACAGCCCCATTGGTGGAACAAATCCAATCACAAATGCATGAACTACCTGATGATTCCAGAATACAAACGCTGAAACAGATGGTACGGAAAGAGAAAAACGAGGTCATAAACGAAAAAGCTGAAGTCGTCAACAGCTCAGCATCGCAAAAGGCGAAGCGAATGTTGGAATTTGCCTCAGAGAAAGGAGCCTCTACCTGGTTGACAGTTATCCCGATTTCAGAGATGGGCTTTACTTTAAGCAAGCGTGAGTTCAGAGATGCATTGAAGTTAAGATATGATTGGCCTTTCAACGATAACCCATCGAAGTGTGTATGCGGAGAGTCCTTTAGCACAGATCATGCAATGATATGTAGACGAGGGGGGTTCATCATTCAACGCCACAATGAATTACGAGATTTGGAAGCTGAACTCCTGAATACCGTTTGCAACGATGTGCAGATCGAACCAGTGTTGCAAGAAGTCAATGGCGAAGTCCTAAACCCAGGATCAAACAAATCAGCGGACGCCCGACTTGATGTACATGCACGTGGTTTTTGGGAGAAACAAAGATCTGCATTCTTTGATGTCCGGGTATGTCACCCAAATGCAGAGTCTTATATGGATCTAACTCCTAAACAGATCTACCGCATGCATGAGAATGAGAAGAAACGTATGTATAACAAACGGGTCACGGATATAGAGCAAGGAACATTTACACCGCTGATTTTTACAACAACTGGTGGAATGGGAGAAGAGTGTCTGAGATATCACAGTCGATTAGCTGAGCTACTCGCTAATAAGAAAGGAGAGATGTACTCGAAGACAATGGCGTGGATAAGAGCAAAGATATCCTTTTCAATCCTTCGATCAGCCCTGTTATGTCTAAGAGGGTCTAGAGTGCATGATAAGAAGAGTACATTGTAATGTTAAAGATATTGATTTAGACATAGAGACTGATGTTGCAAGGATCCATTAGTTGTTTGTTTTTTGTTCTGACTATTTAAGGAAGATTCATTCTAAATAGGTTATTCCAATTATTTTTATTATTTTTTCAAATAAATTTTCAAAGATTTTAAAATATTTTAATCTATATTTATAATATTATCATTTATTATTATTATCCATAATTATAATCTATATTTGTAATTATTGTAAGTTAAGTTGTTGTTTTTTTGAATGAAACTGTATTTTTTAGCTTTTGATGTACATTTTAACTAATTTAATATTTGAACGGATTTTATATATTTTTAATTGAGCTAACTGACATTAATTGATTGACAATATTGAAAAAGTGTACTAAGTATTTAAATTATTATTATTATTATTATTATTATTATTATTATTATTATTATTATTATTATTATTATTATTATTATAGGTACTTAATGGTATGAACTTGAGTTCAATAATATCCTATATATGATCTATAATATTTCCAAAACTTTGTTTCGTTAAATCTCTGATACCTAAGAAACAAAAAATCAATGTATAGCTAAAGTATAAAATGTTAGGTTTCACTACAAAAGTCTTTAATATTTTGCCCAATAATTTTTTAGAATTAACAAATGCGTGTAAACTGGTGCCATATCCATATTGCAGAAATTTGAACTACGTTCGTCCGTTCGTTCGTTCGTTCGTCCGTCCGTCCGTCCGTCCGTCCGTCCGTCCGCCCGCCCGCCCGCTCGCCCGCACGCCCGCTCGCCCGCCCGTCCGTCCGTCCGTCCCTCCGTCCGTCCATCCATCCATCCATCCATCCATCCATTCATCTATCCATCCATCCATCCATCCATCCATCCATCCATCCATCTTACAAAACGCCTATTAAGTTAGCTAAAACTACATAACGTTAAGAGCTCATAAACCTTCGAGGTAAGGTTTAATAAAAGCTACGATTATTAAATTAGTGATGTGAGCATGCGCAGGGGTGCAACTAGAAAATTTCGAGGCAGGGGTTGAACGCAAAAAAAGGCAAAGTCGTTCAGTATTCTAAACAATTTGCAGTGTCGTAGCAAGGTGTCAAAAAGGGGGGGGGGAGCAGTAGTGGCAATTATTGACCGCATTTGTAGGGGTGTCCGGGGGTCCTGCCCCAGAAATTTTTGAAATCTAGAACCTCGGAAACACCATTTGCAGCAATTTGAGCGAACTTTTTCATCTAATTCTACAGCGAGTATAGTTCAAATTTTACTGTAAAAACGAAGAAGTATTGGTTCAGGGAATTGAAGCCTCGACAGACGACACTTCACAAAGGTGAACATATTTTGGGGGTTGCGTTGCTCCGTTTGAGATTTTGAGTCGCTTAATCTTTCAATAATTAAATACCTATACATTACTGAATAGCTTCTAATTCTTCTAAGATGCCTCTGCCCTCGGACACATGAAAAGTTCGACATCTGGTCTTAACCTTATTTTGCACAAAGTTAAATTCAGGTTATCAAAACAGGCAAAGAACTTTATCTGCGAAAAATTTGGGGCACTAATTTGGAATACTATAGATATCTTCGTTATGCTTCTTCAAGAACACTCAACAACCACTAGTATTGCGTACTACAACAGACGATTAATTATCTGTTTATCTAATGTCTAACCTAGTATTAGAGGTCTCACAAAAAGGGCAGGGGCTGCATCCCTACCAACCCCCTAGTTGCGCCCCTGATGCGCTTTGATTTAGTATTAGTCCCACATTTTATATTCTATAGTGACGTGCCATAATATAACAATTTGTTCAACAAATATTTGCATCTTCATCTTGTATGAGGACGCTACCAGCGTACCTCACTCAAGATAGTTCAATGCGAAGTGTCTGTACACTTGATACAGAACAAAACATCAGTTAAATGTGATACAGAACTGATGTTTTGTTAAACAGTTCTGTGTCACATTTACAGACACTGATATCAGTTCTGTATCGGGGTAAACAAAACTGATTAAACCTTAATTTCTTTTGAATTTTCCTCACGAATTAATGAATTATTAATGATTTTAGAAATATATATATATATATATATATATATATATATATATATATATATATATATATATATATATACAGTGGCACAACTAGGCATCTGGGGGCCCGTGGGATTGATTACTTCGGGGGCCCTTTCCGATTTAGTACCGCATTTCTAGGGGGGTTCGGGGGCATGCTCCCCCGGAAAATGTTTGAATCTAGGATCTCTGAAATGGCATTTCCTGCACTTTGAGGGCACTTTTGAGCAAAATCTAATCACTCACACTCCGATTCAAAATCTGTTAAAGTGGGCAGATTATTTGAATAGATTCATAACTGCATTCATTCCATTCCGCATAGCCTGCGCGCAGACATTTTACCCAATCTCCGCGGATTGGGTAAAAAGTCAGTGCACACTGCACATGCTAATAAGGGCACTTCTTGCCAAAACGTTTTGGGGGTAAATACCCACTACCCCCAAAAGGCAAAAACCACGTTATGTTGATGTTTTATGTCAGCAGTCTGAAACAACACAACATAACGACATAGTTGGAAGGCATGATAATAATAAAATGTCATGACATGATAATAATAATGACGTCACAAAATGCTCGGGGTTCCTAATTAATTCCTTTTGCTCGGGGCCCGTGGGGGTTACCCACACTTCCCACCCAGTAGTTGCGCCACTATATATATATATATATATATATATATATATATATATATATATATATATATATATATATATGTGAGTGTTTGTAAGGTTTTCCAAGAGCAGTGGCGTAGCCAAGGGGGGCCTGGGCCCCCACAACTACACATTCCCCCCCCCCAGTCTCCTGAATGTCTGACACTAAATTCAAGTAAGAACTTTTGCTTCTTTGAAATTTGAAGTTTGTTTCTGTTGCCAATGATAATCGTGATGCTGATACACTGTCACATGAAGTTTCATTGGTTAAACTGCGCAGAATTAGGCTCCCAAGAGAAAATTCCTCTCAGCCTAAATCGCGGGAAATGCCCTCACAGGGCTTCGAAAACTCAAAATCTTCTTCGGGGATGGACGATGCCCCCATACCCCCTACATTGATGATTGGTCGCGGCTAAAGCCACGATTCTACACCATCTAATGCTTGATAATTCTCATCTAAAACTGCACCCCCAAATTTTCCGTTGCTCCACCAAAATTTTGATCCTGGCTACGCCACTGTCCAACAGTGCTCAATACTTATACGTAGAGCAGATAGTTAACTTTGAGAATAGTACTCAGAGTTTCACGCTTCTTGCGATCTTCAGGCAAGTTTCAGGCGTGAAACTCTGAGTAGCAACTATTCTCAAAGTTAACTAACTATATATATATATATATATCAAAGCTTTCTCTAAATCTGCCTTGCCAGATTGTTTAATTACATAAAAGTATTGTCTTAAATACAGCTACCTTTGGAGCTACCTTTGGCTTCGCATGTTTGATCACTTTCTTTCATCTGCAATGTTTAGACAACATAATGTTAGTTTATAACTGCGTGATATATTGATTACATCGTTACAGCAGTAATATATATATATATATATATATATATTTCTAAAATTCATTAATAATTCATGAAAGAAAAATCATGAGCGTATCGGATCTATATATGTGATATAGACTCGCTCTAAGTTTCTCGCTGGTTTTTAACGGCTGAGATAAGCTTAATTTTCAAAATTACTACGCCAATGAACGTATGAAGTGATTCTTTTTAGAAGCCATTTAAAAACCTTGCAGTACGGGCTTTATCGGCTCTAAAACACTCGGCTATCGCCTCGTATTTTATATCCGATAAAGCCCTCCTGCGCGGTTTATAAATATTACTTATATATATATATATATATATATATATATTGTGATACAGCATACAACATAATGTTAGTTTATAACTGCGTGATATATTGATTACATCATTACAGCATATATATATATATATATATATGTAATATTTATAAACCGCGCAGGAGGGCTTTATCGGTACACCAGTACCAGTACCAGTAGCAGTACCAGTAGCAGTACTAGTAGCAGTACCAGTACCAGTACCAGTACCAGTACCAGTACCAGTACCAGTACCAGTACCAGTACCAGTACCAGTACCAGTACCAGTACCAGTACCAGTACCAGTAGCAGTAGCAGTAGCAGTAGCAGTAGCAGTACCAGTAGCAGTACCATTAGGAGTACCAGTAGCAGTACAGTAGCAGTACAGTAGCAGTACAGTAGCAGTACAGTAGCAGTACAGTTACTAGTAGTACAGTAGCAGTAGCAGTAGCAGTAGCAGTACCCTACCAGTACCGTACCGTATCAGTACCGCACCAGTACCGTACCAGTACCAGTAACAGTAGCAGTAACAGTAACAGTACCAGTAACAATACCAGTTACAGTAACGTAACAGTACCATACCAGTACCAGTGCCAGTAACAGTATCAGTAACGTACCAGTACCGTACCAGTACCGTACCAGTACCGTACCAGTACCAGTACCAGTACCATACAAGTGACGTACCAGCATGGTCCAGCAACATACCAGCACCAAACCAGCACCATACCAGCACCATACCAGCACCGTACCAGCACCGTACCAACACTGTAGCAGCACCATACCAGCACCACACCAGCACTGTATCAGTACCGCTACCGTACTAGTACCAATACCGTACCAGTACCGTACCAGTACCAGTACCAGTACCAGTAACGTAACAGCAACGTGCCAGCACCGTACAAGTACCAGTACCGTACCAACAGTACAGTACAGTACCAGTACAGTAAGGTACCAGTACAGTAACGTACCAGAACCGTACCAGTAGCGTACCAGTACCTTACCAGTACCGTACCAGTACCGTACCGTACCAGTACCGTACCAGTACCGTACCAGTACCGTATCAGTACCGTATCAGTACCGTACCAGTACCGTACCAGTACCAGTAACAGTAGCAGTAACAGTAACAGTACCAGTAACAATACCAGTTACAGTAACGTAACACTACCATACCAGTACCAGTGCCAGTAACAGTATCAGTAACGTACCAGTACCGTACCAGTACCAGTACCATACAAGTGACGTACCAGCATGGTACCAGCACCATACCAGCACCAAACCAACGCCATACCAGCACCGTACCAGCACCGTACCAACACTGTAGCAGCACCATACCAGCACCACACCAGCACTGTACCAGTACCACTATCGTACTAGTACCAATACCGTACCAGTACCGTACCAGTACCAGTAACGTAACAGCAAAGTGCCAGTACCGTACCAACAGTACAGTACAGTACCAGTACAGTAAAGTACCAGTACAGTAACGTACCAGAACCGTACCAGTAGCGTACCAGTACCTTACCAGTACCGTACCAGTACCGTACCAGTACCGTGCCAGTACCGTACCAGTACCGTACCAGTACCGGTACCAGTTACAGTAACGTAACAGTACCAGACCAGTACCAGTGCCAGTAACAGTATCAGTAACGTAACGTAACAGCACCGCACCAGCACTGTACCAGTACCACTACCGTACTAGTACCAATAACGTAACAGTACCGTACCAGTACCAGTAACGTAACAGCAACGTGCCAGCACCGTACAAGTACCAGTACAGTACCAGCACCACACCAGTAACGTACCAGTACGTGAGAGTACAGAGTGGAGTAGAGTAGAGTTGAACAGACTAAAAGTAGAGAATGAAAAGACGCGAACAGTAAACTGAAGAGTTGAAGAACATACCACGAGTAAGGACATATTGTGTCTGTTGAAATCCAGCCAATGCTTCGGAACAAGTGACCAAAGTTGAAACGATCACAAATACCAGTATTCCAATAGCAAGTCGTCTTGGAAAAAAGCATTGATTGCGTTTTTCAAACGGCATTGCGTCCTTTTACGATTTTTTGCCGTATTAGGATTCAAAATATCTCTCAATGTCTCCCTCAGTAACCCTCCGTCGAAACTTCGAGATTCTTCACCAAATTCACAATCGGATTCTGAAATGAAATTCAAAATATTACTTCTTTAATTTATTCCAATCTGTCTATATTTACTCAAATGTTTGGGACTTTACAATATGCTACCATATGGACTTTGATTTGAGTTGTATTTTTTTAGATTGTTCGCTTAAAGTTACCTTATATACCTTTAAAAAAGTGTCTCTAGGCTAAAGAGGATACCTTAATTCCCGCAATAAACTAAAATTTATAAAATTTTCATTAGAATATGCTAATAATTTTCAATTTTACTAAAGGAACGGGTTTTTGTATCTGCGCAGCAGATATATTGCTATCGTGTTGTGTGCTTGCGCGTGTGTGTGTGCGTGTGTGTGTGTATTTGTGTTAACTTTTTTTGTGTAACTCTAACCAATGCGCCATCTACGAGCTGTCAGTTTGAACGATGGAAACAAGTATTTTTAATCCGATCGTGTTTTAACGCGCCATATCACGAAGTCCTCCAAAGCGACAAAGTTTTGGATTAAAATACTACGATTTTCCAGGGTCCTATTCTATACGATTTTTTCAAATTCACATATCTTGTACATAATTTAACGTTCTATCTAACTGTACAAGTTTCGACAAGTGATAGCATAATAATGCAATTTGATATTTGCGCTCATCTCAGTTCCAATAGACTTTTCTCCGTTGCTATTCTATACGATTTGTTCTAATTCACATACGTTGTACAGAATTTAACGCTCTATCTAACCGTGCATGTTTCCCAAATGGCGCAAACCTACAGACGATTCAGGGATATACTTTAAACACGCAGTATCCGGCTCAACTGCAATGAAGATATATCCCAATACGGCTGTTCTCTTATATTTAAGATCAGCTCGCTAAAATCTTATAAGATCTTGTAAGATCCGTGCTTCAGCTATTTCTGGGACCTGAGTAATGTATTTTAAGGGGGCGATTACATGTACAGGGCTGGCCCGGTTAACCGAGCTAGCCCGGTTAACCGCTAGCCTAGCCTGCGTGCAGACTTCCCCCGTTGCAATAATCAAGTAAATAAGGGCGAAGTTACGTTAGTTTTACTTCAGTTTTACACTAATTAGTCTATTATTTATTTTGTAAGCCCATTGTTAATAAAAAGATTGTTAAAGTCTTAATAGCTAACCCAGGAAAGCGTCTTCATGCACGAAGACTAATTAATTTATTAAATCTTCGCTTTGATCACGAAACACACAAACAACAGTTGATGTTCTATTTCAGTTCCTTTCAGCACTATTTATTCACACAGTCAAGCAAACGAACGCGTATCGAACCGGAGTTCAACAGTTTTTCAGCCCGGTTTGCCGGGATGAAAACGATTACATGGACATTTTCATACCCGTCAAAAACTCGATTAGTGCTAATCCTTGGTGTAACACCCCCTATCTTGCAACTGCAGTTGGGTTTAAAATTTATAGTCGACCTTTCTATTTTAGTACGTTCTAAAAGGGAAGTATCTATTATTCTATTACTCTATTAGGCTAATTCTCTTCTAACACGTTTGGCGCAGATACATGTACGCATAGCGTACCTTTTGTTAACAATCCTTCTATACACGCGTAAAAACGCACAACTTGTTCACGGTTGTCAACAGGCGTGAACAATGTTGTGCTGACATCCGTGAACAATGTTATGCTGTCCGCCGTGAACAAGTTGTCAACAAGTTGTTCACTTATGGTTCGAACAACTTGTTCACGGATAAATCAACAGTCATGAACAAGTTGTTCCAACAGCACATTTTTTATAGCCAACAACGTTGTTCGCACATGATACAACATGTTGTTACAGCATGACGAAATAACAACGATGAACAACAATGCCGTTACAACAATGGTGAACATGGTTAGTGATGTGTCAACACGTTCTTCGGTTGTTACAACATGCGTGAACAACGGTTGTTGTTTCATCAAGCTGTAACAACTTGTTGAAACAATGATGAACAATGTTGTTCATTTATCAATGTTGTTCACATATGTCAACAAGTTGTTACAGCATTGTTCAGGCAACAATGCTGTAACAACTTGCGAGATTCAGTTTACGCGCGTGTACACGCGTAAAAACGCACAACTTGTTCACGGTTGTCAACAGGCGTGAACAATGTTGTGCTGCTCGCCGTGAACAATGTTGTGCTGCTCGCCGTGAACAAGTTGTCAACAAGTTGTTCACTTATTGTCCGAACAACTTGTTCACGGATAAATCAACAGTCATGAACAAGTTGTTCCAACATCACATTTTTATAGCCAACAACGTTGTTCGCACATGATACAACATGTTGTAACAGCATGATGAAATAACAACGATGAACAACAATGTTACAACAATGGTGAACATGGTTGATGTATCAACACGTTCTTCGGTTGTTACAACATGCGTGAACAACGGTTGTTGTTTCATCAAGCTGTAACAACTTGTTGAAACAATGATGAACAATGTTGTTCATTTATCAATGTTGTTCACATATGTCAACAAGTTGTTACAGCATTGTTCAGGCAACAATGTTGTAACAACTTGCGAGATTTTTACGCGTGTAGACGAATGTCGAGATCGCATTTCACCCGCTTAACTTAAAGAGGTTTTTATTGATGTTTTTCGATTCTTTCCTGGGAGTCCTGATACAAAGCGCAAAAAAAACGTTGCGGTTTTCTCGATATTTGATACTAGCGAAAAGTTATACAACATTTTGAAAATTGACAGAAACTAAAAAGCTTGAGGTAAATGCACCGGAATGGCGTCAACGTAAAAGTTTTGCCATTATCGAATTTCCCAGCCCAACTTTACTTGTGATATATTTATCTATCGTCTTTGAAAATTTGAGAGGAACCAAAGAAAGTTCCTTTAAGTTAATACTTTATTTAAAATGTTTCCTTATTGCCAATAATACATTTTGAATAAACAGTACTAAGAAAATTAAACTTTAAATTCTAATTCTGCATGGTCCAAAACATTATAAATCGTCATTTTGTTTGTCACAATTTTTTCGTTTTTCTTCCCGTTTGAAGTACAACTCACGCATGTTGAATGTTCGTATAACTATACTAAACATCATTTTGCACATGTTCTTCATCCTGCTTCTACATCCTGTCTTCCACATCTGTCTACAAGGCACGCACGATTTAACATTACTATAGAAGTAAAATTGATTTTCTTCGTCGTCTTTCTGACTCTTGATCATGCAGTCTTTACACTTGGCGCAGCATGATTACAAGATATTACATGCACAATATACTTTTGATAGTGTTAGTATACTAGCAAAAATAACTCTATGTAGCAATACGGAGTTTTCGATAGGAAGTCCCGCTAAATTCAGCTTCAGGGCGAACCTTATTCAAATCCATTTACTCTCTTCTTCGCTATTGTGCGAACGCAGCCCTGATGGGACCCAGATAAATCTAAATTTTAAAGTCTATAGTGTACACGGTTCTATACTTTGAAACATTACTTTATAAATGTCAACTAGTGATAGAAGAACTTACATTATTAGTATCGCTCTAAGGAAAACCAGTCTTCGTTCATCAAAAACACTTTTCGTTATGGAAATTTAGCCAAACGCTTCTGGCTTTTAAGAGTGTTGAAGTAATTATCCTATTCCCCGTTCATAAATATTTGAAAAAGTAGACTGCACATGGTTCAGAAAATTGACTATAGTTCGCAAACACTACTTCAAATTTATCGAAACATATTAAAAAACTTGACATAAAATGATAAAATTAAACACTAAATAACGGAGAATACGTTTGGTTATCTTCCGTACACAATAAATGTAGATGGAGCCGTACGCACGTATACGGATGGAACGTATACGCACGCACATAAAAGTTGTTTTGTGAACATCAGTTTTTAAAAGTGAAATGCAATGCATTTTTTTCTCTTTATTATATTAAGCCATATGGTAGAGTAAAGTAGCTGCCAAAATTGTAGCGGAAAATAAATTAAAGTTTTAGAGATATTAATGTTTTTGTAACTGGAAACGGCCTTGTCAAATTCAAAATTGCGCGTTAAGTTGTCGGAAATGCCTTTGGAAAATGTCACGTGTCACATCACAGGTGACATTGCCAAAGTTGTCATGAAATACTATTTGTATAAACGCTTCTTTTTATTGCTCAGATATATATATAGCATACTGAACGATCTATATTTGAAATATACTGAAACTAGATTAAAAAGTTGGGTGTTTCTGCATTTTTGAAGATCGAAAAATGGTCGGAATATATCGGAATAAAATCGAAAATACTGTCGTCGGAAGTAGATTTTCGAAACTTTTAAAAGCTTATAGTTCTTGAAATACACTGAATTTCTCAACAAAACTTTATTTTACTTACTTTATAATCCACTTTAACTTTTCGTGTCGATTTATTTCACATATTTACAATATAGACACATGTTTACAATATAGTTTTTATGAATAATATAATAAATACAAAAGACAAATATAATTCATATTGTTTTATTTTATTTTACTACCTCCGCCGAAGGTTATGTTTTTACTTCTGTTTGCTTGTCTGTAAATACTATATATCTCAAAAAGAATTGAACCAATTTCGATGTAACTTTGAAAAAACGTTGCCCACATACCAAGCACCAACCCATTAAATTTTCGTTTAATTTAGTTGAGAATTGGATAAAAATTTTATAAAAATCTGCTGGACGATTCTCCGTGTAAAAGATCATTATCATTATATCATGCGAACTTAAAAGGCCTGGCCAAACGCTTTCAACATCGCATTCAACATTGTTGAACGATATTGAATAATGTTGAAAGCACGAGTGGCCAAATGAATTCAACATCGTTCAACATTCATGAATGACAATTAATTGAACGCGGGCTACCACAAAAGCTGGAATCGACACTGAATATCCCACATGGCGCATGTCTCTGTTCAACAAAGTTGAATGAAATGTGGCCAAATGCGTTCAACACCTTTCAACATTTTGAGAACAATAGAAATGTTGAACGCGTGTTCAAATTTCGTTCAACATCATTCAACAACGTTCAACAACGTTCAACATCATTCAACAGGGGTGACCAAACGCTTTCAACATGTTGAATTCAACAATGTTGAACGATGTTGAATGAAATGTTGAAAGCGTTTGGCCAGGCCTTAAGTGAACATTTAAAGTTGAATAAACACGTTTAGTATACAACACAGGTGATTATAGAAAATCACGCGCGCTGATTGGTCGAGCTACTTCGGATTAATTCTCGATAATCACCTACAGCGTTTATTCAAAATGGCCGCCAGCCAAGTTGTCAATGCGACAGACGAGGAAATTAACAATTTTAAAGAAAATGTTGTTCCTAAAAGTACGAAAATGTGTATTTATACTAAAACAATTATTCGCCTCAGGCTCAGTGAATATCGGTGAATGATAACCTCGACTTCGTCTCGGTTATTATACACTGATATTCACCTCGCCTTCGGCGAATAATTATTAAATAATAGACTTAGCAGTTCCATTGTATGTTTATGATTTGATGTTTATCTCAAGGCTTATACATGCAATAAACCAGCTGTGCACTGAAAGACACGCAAAGTTCGTTATTTCTTTTTCTTCTAAAAACGAGTGCAATGAAGGACTTTATTGGTATCATGCGTATAGATCTGGCAAGCTAACCTGATTAACGCGGCTCGTTTCTCCTAATACCCCGCTGGCAACGACATGCGGTCTCTGAGTGCCTTAGAACATTTACACTAGACTTTTATATTTGCCATTACAAAACAACTCTAAATATAGATTGGCTAAAAACTGTGTTTTGAACTAATGGAGCCTGCAGATATATACATATAAACTATTAACGTGTCTTTCGTGCGCATTGTTGTCGAACAACTTTATCTTTTTCACTGCGTCTGTAGGGCCTGTTTATCATGGCTGTTATTCTCAAGGAGTAATTTTAGGGTAATTTAAACTCCATTTTAGGGGAGTAAAAATATTTGGCATGTTAACTCCATTTTCGGAGTTAAAATAACTCCTCGGGGGAGTAAATTATTTTTACGGAGTGATTTTAACTCCCATGTATTTAGGGGGATTAAAATTATTGGCATATTTCAACTCCATTTTCGAAGTTAAATTAACTCTTTCGGGGGAGTATATTTTTAGGGAGTTATTTTAACTCCCCCTTTAAGAGTAAATTTTTTTCTCCATATTTTGACTTTATGAAGTATAAAGAGTGACAGACAAATTCGGCAAGAAAATATATGGCTTTTCTTTTAATCCATTTAAAAATCCTTTACGTATAGTGTAGTTCTGTTCTTTGTCTATCTGGGTATTAATGTTTTAGTAAATCTGTTAAGTTTCCTTTGAGAAAACGTTCTTTGAATTGGGTTAGGTAGACTTGGAAAATTGATCGATTCTGACATTTAAAAGAAATAGTTGTCAACTTCATTGGCGATTTTCACCTATAGGTTTCACTCCTCAATTGCTTGAAAACTATCTTATGTTGAAGCTCATTTACTCTTCTACGTTTTGGTATATGACATAAAGTCGTTACTGATAGGAAAGGTTTCAAAAAAAGTCTCAGACTTCAAGTGTTCATTTGAATTGAAGCGCACGCCATTTCAAAAAATATAAATTTTGGTTGCATCAGAATTTCGACCTTTAAAAATTAAATAGTACAGCAAAAACTACAGACTATATGTCAGAATGACAAGAATAAAAACATTGCTCATGCAAGAGGAAAATTTTTCCTTTGTCTTCTAATTTTCCCGTGCATGTTGATGAGGGAAAATTAGAAGACAAAGGAACCTTTGTCTTCTTCTAAATTTCCCGCTTGCATATATTTTCCCTCATCAACATGCACGGGAAAATTAGATGCAACTTCTCTGATCAACCGTATAAATTTCCTGTCGGTAAGATTCTCAAAGTTTTCCTCGGCGATCATAATACCATGAAAATCGGGAAATTAACGGTAATCGCTAATTTCCCTCAAGTCATGTTATTACTTATAAATATTATGGTCAGAATTTCGTACAAACGGTTAGGTCTAAAGACAAAATACTGAATAAAAGTGAAATAAAATCTAATATAGTAGAATTAGGGTGAGTTTTTGCTTTTATGCTACATTTCCTTAAATTCCCACGCTTTTTGACCCGGGATGAAATTCATCCCGATCAACCGGGACGAACACTTTTTTTGCTCCATATAAACCCGGAATTAAATTTATCCTGGGCCACCGCGACATTCCGGTATACCAAGGTCGGACTGACTTTAGATCGGCTGTAGTGTTTTTACTGTAGATCATTTTCATGACTCCGGCTGAGATTCAGTTCACGCCAGCGTAATCTCAGGTCGCCTGCTAGACAGAACTGAAAATTTGACGTCGGCCTATAACTCCAGGCTGGCTTTCAAGGCTTTTTAACCGACGTAATAGGTATACTTTTATCTCTCAAACTCAATACGTTGTTTCAAGTAAGATTGGTGTCCAATCTACATAAAATAATGATTATCTGGCGGTCACTGTAATGTTGTGATGTCATATCCACATGACGTCACTAACAGTTGTATATAGTTAATTGATCGCCCCGCAGGCTAATGCCATGGTTGCAAATGTTCCACAATGTTGATAGATTCCGGCGTCAGCATTAACGTCATCGATGAACCAGCTTATCGCGCCATAGTCAAGTCTCCTCAAAACAAACACCTCTCGCTTCGCTCCACTTCAACCAAGATCTATACTTATGGCCGCCGGCGGCGCAACATCGTTAGCTGTCCTCGGAACATTTACCACTCACGTTGAATCCAAAACCCGACTCACCCCCGCCACCATTTATGTCATGCATTCAAGGAACACATGGATGCCTGTTAAGTTACAAAACCGCGACAGAATTACAACTCATCTCCATCATCGCTCACACCACTGTACCACCCAGTCAAGGTATTGGCAAGATGAAAGATTTTCAAGTACACCTGCATATTGATCCTTCCGTACCCCCCCCCCCCCCCCCTCCCCCCCGTCACACATCCACATCGACGTATTCCATTTCACCTTCGCAAACAGCTCGAGGTAGAACTTGAGAATCTTGAATGCCAAGGCATTATCGAACCGGTCGACGGCCTGACGCCATGGGTATCTCCTTTAGTCGTCGCACCGAAACCAAAGAAACCTGATGAGATTCGCATATGCGTCGATATACGCCAACCTAATCGGGCTATTCTTCGAGAACGACACCTTACACCGACCATTGATGACCTCATTCACGATTTAAATGGTGCCACCGTTTTTTCCAAACTAGATTTGAACTCTGGTTACCACCAATTAGAATTGGCTCCCAAGACCAGATACATCACGACCTTTTCTACCCATGCACAAAGGGCTGCGACGATACACGCGTTTAAATTTTGGCACGTCGTCTGCTGCTGAAGTTTTTCAAGCCGCAATCCAGCAAGTTCTCAGTGGCATCAATGGCGTGCGAAACGTCAGTGATGACATCATTGTTTAATTGGTCGCGACCAAGCAGCACACGACAAAGCTCTCCATGCCGTTTTTGAACGTTTGCGCTCAAAAAATCTAACCCTGAATGCCAGGAAATGCGAGTATAACAAAACCACGCTCGAGTTTTTTGGCTATGTCTTTTCTGGCAATGGCGTCTCCCCAGATCCTAAGAAAGTCACCGCCATCCGAAATACCACTCCCCCTACTAATGCCCACGAAGTCCGCAGTTTTCTTGGCATGACCAACTATTGTGCCCGCTTCATTCCTAATTATTCCACCATTACCGAACCACTCCGCGCGCTCACCAAAACCGGTCAACCGTGGGAATGGACATCTCGCCATCAACAAGCCGTTGATCAGCTCAAACAGTTTCTGACTAGTGACACCATTGTTGCGTATTTTGACCCTCACAAAGAAGCCACCATCATTGTTGACGCAAGCCCCGTTGGCCTTGGTGCCATTTTTTGCCAAGACAAACGTGTTGTCGCATATGCCAGTCGTTCCCTCACACCAGTGGAACAGCGCTATTCTCAAACTGAACGAGAAGCACTGAGCGTTCTTTTTGCCTGTCCGCATTTCCATCTCTACATCTACGGCGCAAAATTTTACGGCGCAAGATTTTCTCTAATCCTAACGCTCGCCCAAATGCTCGATTAGAACGATGGGCTCTGAAGCTCCAACAATACCATTTCACCATCTCCTATTCACCCGGTAAGACCAACCCTGCCGACTACCTGTCCCATGACCCCCTTGGCACAACACATCCCTCTAAGGCGTCGCAACAAGTCGAAGAATATATCTCGTTTTTGGCAGAGCACACCACTCCCAAAGCCATGACCGTAGCTGAGGTTAAACAATCCACCCGAGCCGACCTCACATTGCAAACCGTCATCGACGCTATTCGTCACAACTCGTGGCACATCATTCTCGCAACGCCAAATCCCCTCGTCAATTGTCAGGATCTCAACACTTTCTACAAAATCCGCGACGAACTGACGGTCTCTACTGATCACGACCTTGTCCTTCGTGCACATCGCCTAGTCCTCCCCCAAGCTCTCCGCCACGCGCTTTAACCATTGCCCATGAAGGCTATCAGGACTTAACCAAGACCAAACAGCTCCTCCGTGAAAAGATTTGGTTTCCCGGAATCGATAGCATGATCAAAACGCTCCTCGACGGTTGTCTCGCCTGTCAAGCTAATGTAATCGAGCGGCAAACTCTCGATCCATGCACTACGCATGACTGAACTCCCGAACGCCCCCTGGCAAAAACTTTCCACTGATTTCTGTGGTCCCCTTCCGTCTGGGTATATGCTCTTTGTGGTAATCGACGAGTACTCGCGGTATCCTGAAGTTGAAATTTTACGATCCACATCCGCCACCGCTGTCATACCGAAGCTTGATCGCATTCTATCTACACATGGCATCACCGAAGAAATTAAATCCGATAATACGACCCTGTAACTGACGGCCTGCTCCCCGTTTACGCTGGTACACACGACCCTGTGTTTGTCCAAGACCCCCTCCGAGCTGAAGTGTTGGACAGGAGGCAGTACATACAGTGGTGTTTTCTCTCATTGTGTTCTGTTCTGTTGTACACGAACCTGCATGTTGAAGTCCTTGATGAGGACGCAGTGCCGTCTGTTGTTCCCGTTGGTTATGATGAGGAGGTTCATGGAGTCGGTGAAGTTCTCCTTTGAGACGCACACCGGGAAGGTCAGTTTCTCGCTTATCCACCGAGCCACCCTGACTATCACCTCCTCGTTCGCCTTGGTCAATATCGGTGTCGTTGATTACGACCTTGTTGTGGCTGTTGAAGTGAGCCGTTTTGTAGGTTGTTCCGCCAGATACCTCCATTTCAAGCGTTATAATACAACCAGCGTTTCAGCAAACTTCAGCCCCCTCATTTCGGCCAGCTCCCGACTTAGGAGCGCGGACACACGATCCCCGAGGGCGTTTACCTGTTCCAGCGGGTCTTGGGACACGACGGCACACCTGAACAACTTGGTTTCACCCCTCAGGGCTCTGTCCAGCTGATTTATGTCGTAACCAAACAACCTTCCATAGACACGGGGGTCTACGCCATCATCGGAATAGTCAAACATCTCAGGGTCCAAGTCGTTGTCCTGGTGGATCAAGGCGGCGCTCGGACTGGAGCTCATCGCTATAACAGGGGTAGTCATAGTTTTTGTTAGGCGTTGTACACCCCGCGGGAAGGCCTACCGAGGTCTCCCTAACCACTCAGTGTAGAATTTGTCCGGGCTCCGCCCCCAACCAAGCTCCTTGTACACAATTTCAAACAGATTGTTGTCAAAGGTGTTCCTTCGTCTTCGGCCAGTGGCGGATTACCAAGTAGGCTGAGTAGGCTGAAGCCTACAGGCCCGGGCTTGCAAGAGGCCCGTAATTTCCAGAGAATACTTTTTTATTGGCATTATTATTATTTTTATTTTTAACGATCTTTGTTCAGTTATATTCCAACACAAGCTTTTAAAAAAATTGAAATAAATGCTTCCAAATAGTTAGCTTCGACCTCATTTGTCATTCATAGAAAATTGTGATTATGGGAAGCCCACGGCCTGAGAATGCAGGAAATGGCATTTCCAAGACTCTAAATTTCCAAATTTTTCGGGAGGACATGCCCCAGCACCCCCTTTTCGAGATGGCTCTCGCGTCTTCTGTACTTGAATATTGTTACAGAATTCGCAAATGACAGAGTGACCGGGTGCCCAAATTATCTCTGGATATGGCATTGATACTATATTTCGACTGATATCGATATTAGTTTTTTCATAGATCAGTGCACTATGAGGCCTGTGAATTTTATTTAGCCTACAGGACTGGAAACTGGTAATCCGCCACTGCGCATGCGGAATATCAAGCGCTTCTATATGCACTGCAAGTTGCGCTGTTTTCCGATGAATTATTGTTGTATTAGTCAAAATAATATTTAACTGCATATAATATTCAATAAAAAGAACACGCATAAGTAAAACATCCACATCATTGTTTTCTTTTGCGTCTTTTGTTATGTCCAAAATTCCGATAAAACCACAACGTTTACATTTCCGGCACTTTCTAACATTATGGGGGCATGGCCGCCTGCTCCAAATACAAGCTGTTAATGACATTCTTTTGTTAAAGTTCCTATGCAACGGAATTTTCAAGTTGCAGAAAATAACATTAAAGTAAAGTTTGAGATTACCTCTTTCAATTGTGAAAGTCAGTTAATTCAGAGTAATAATTAAAGAAAAGTATGTTTGTTTAAAGTTTGAAAACGAGATTTTGGCCCTGAAAGTTGATACATACATATTTTATTTTACAACTAATGACATCGCCAGGGTCTACATGCATGAATTCCCATTGTTACATTATCGAACAGACTTTTTCTGACTACAAAGACTACAAAATGAACGACAAAATGCCTTTTCAACTTTTAGGGGAAAAAACACGGTTTTCAAATGCTAAATAAACATAACTGCCATTAAATTATTCGTATGACATCATATATCGATGTAAAAATCTCAAACTTAAACCATGGATTGTAAAAGGACTGGATAGGAAACTAATCGTCATGTGGGGTCTTTTCAGCCTTCTGATTGGTTAAATGGGATTTATGCAATAAATAATATTAAAACTAGCTGTGTGTTGTTTGGGTGGCTCCACCTCCCCTGGTTCATTGGGGCTATCTGGTCACGCATGGCACACGTGAAGTGTCACACTCCAGCGATCAATGAATCGGGCACTGTTGATCAGAGGCACGTGATACGTGCGTGCTTAGAAGGCTGATGCAATATCCGGAACTACTAGTCAGCGTTTCCTGGGTTCCGGGCTCAGCATTGTTGGCACCGTTTCTCGAGTGGTTCTTCGTGGTTTTGATGCCTCGTTTTCCCCTAAAGTAATCGACAAGCTTCTGCCTCATTAAACGAGCTAGTATCCTTGATGACAGAGTCCGCTTCCTCGCTATTTCCACAGCCAGCGGTGACATTTTAAACTGTCGAGATTCGTCGTTGGCTTCGTCCCTCACAGCCTCGGGTGTTTTTGCAAACAACAATAGCTGGTACAGCTCGGTGGTCGCCTCACATTCCGTCCAGCCATCCAGGGCTCAACCTCAGCGTCTGGGCTACAGTTAGGTCCTCAACCGGCTTCGTCAACACCGTTTTCTTCGCCTCGGGCTTAATTCGTTGTCGATACAAACGAATTTTGGCGCCATTTTGGCGCCAGCTCCCCACTCGCTTTTGTCACCAGGCCCCTACGGCCTCTATATACCGCAGTCTCAATCGGTCTCAATGGTTTGAATTGGTATCAACGCCCATCTCAACTTCCTCGGGAAGGAAGAGTGGCCCCTTTTTCAATGGCTTTTCTGCTCCTCACCTGCCATGGTTGCGCTTTCCCCCCAAAGTTCCAGCCAACGCTACACCCCCTGATTCGAGGGGCTGGCAACAGCGCTTTCCGCATCATCCGGTCTTGATTCTCTTACTGAGATGATTGCCGTAGATCAATTATCAGGTATGATCGTTCCTTTTTGTTTGGTGCCGGGGGGAGTGCAGCGCTAGCCCTAGCTAAAGGGCGTACCTCGCGGCCACTGTCATGGGGCCTGGGTTACAATCTTATTGCTGCTATTTCCGCTAATGCCTTCTGCATTAAACGCTCTCGTGATCTCATGCTTACCAGCTACTTACCTTCTGCACCTATACTCAGTTGGCGCACTTACGACGAAGCTTTCGGCGTTACGCAGCTTTGGGCCTACTTGACTGGGTCTAACATGAACTTAGAACTCGCCACGTTTTCGTAAGGGTCTATCCTGCGGGGGGGCACTGTCCCTCCAGTGAAAGCGCTTGGAATGGCATCAAATATCAACATACGTGCTGCTCACATGCCTGTCGAGGCAGTTGGCCATTGCGCAGTCTTCATAGGTTTCCCAGTTACCCTTTGGAGCAGCTATGGTGCAGCTGTTTTTCTACCATGTTTCACGCGCGCGGTTTACGAGCGGTTTACGTAGTTACGCCACGTTGGCACGGCTGTTGGCGCAGTTTTAAATTTTTTTATCTCTTGCTACTACGTGTGGTCGTACCTGTTCATTAAATTGTTATTCTTGTTGCTTATGTCTCGTCTGTCTGTGGGAAGGACCTACCCCCTGACCTTTTCCCCCTGTTTGTTTCTACGGCTTGCACCCCCGGATAGTTCAAGAACTGATCTGGCCACATAGGCTAATGCAGAGGAATTTATCGACACCGCGTAACTGGTCCCTTCTCCATACCACCAAAGTTTGACGTCGAAGCCTAGATTCTTCAGACTGCTACCGCCTAGATATGAAGCCAGATAGTCTCAGGAAACGTCGGCAATAGAATCTACCAAATACTCGAACTGTTCGTTCTAAGCGTCCTTTTTCTCGGCTTGTGCAATAGCATGAACGCCTAAATCTCAAATTAAATGACGCTTATACTGTCCATTTTATTCCTCAATATTCATGTATAAATAATTATGATTGTAAATTTATACGCATTCAGCCTAGTTGACTGCCAGGTAATTTTGTTATTAAACTATCTATCTATCTTTATCACAATATTCCAATCCATGCACCCAGACGACCGTTTTCCATTCGGTATATGGAGTGGAGATACCAAGTTTACGTTGATCTTATCTTCCCATTTGGTTGCGTTCTGTGCCCTTTCTGTTTGATACCGTAGCCTCAGCAGTTCATTGGATCCTCTCCAACGACTCCCAGGTGACACCACTACTGCACTATCTTGACGATTTTCCGATCATGGGTCTTCGGAATTTTATCTTGGACCACTCCTCCGTTTGTGGTTGGGCCGGGCACTTGGCATTGCCAGGAGCTCGGATCATTGATTGACCATCCCCACCACGCGTGTAAATTTGTCCGCCCTGGTCGGGAATTCCTCCGTCGCATAATTGACTGTCAGGCCCGGTTCACGGTTCTCGCCCAACGCTGAATTTCGTCGGGCCCTCCAATGGTGGATGGCATTGTTTCACGAGTGGAATGCCATTAGTTGCTTTCTCCGCTCAAAATTTACTCATACCCGACCTCTCTGTGTTTTCTCCTGCATCCGGCGTGTGGAGTCTTGGTGCTGCCTTTAACTGTCACTGGTTCGCATCGCCGTGGTCTTTTCGTTCTGATGCTTGCTCCTTCCATTGCATTTTGTGAATGATTCCCTGTAGTCGCCTATCATGAGTAATGAGTAATGATTTATTAATGTCGCAAGCACAGGATGTGGTCGCCCAATCATCCGAGCCTAAGACCTAACGTGTTGATTTTACGGAGGGAGGAAAACCGCGGGGCCCTGCAAAAACCCCTCGAAGCACGCAGAGACCAACTAAACTCTACTCACATGGAATTCAAGTTCGAGAACGGGGTTATTCCCAGACGGTCACCCCATCCAAGTGCTGGCCCCGCCCAACTGGGCTTAACTATTGGTGAGAGGCAGCGCCCTAACAACACACGCCACCCGTGCTCTCTGGGGCCGTAGCTGGTTTCGGTTTCGGTTACAGGTCATCTCAACACCTCCGCTGATGCTTCTCGTTTCGTTTCTTGGTTTTCTCCGCGTGTCAAAGTTTACTTGTCCCTCTTCCTAATTCGATCCTCAGTCTCCGATGCCTGCACTGGCATTGATTCCGGTGGTATCGTCGCTGTCTTATCGTCCGCAAGAGCGTCATCCTTCATACTGGTCTATCCGCGGGCATTCTATTTGTGCTGTGGCTGCCCTACGGGTCTACCTCGGTCGGTGGTCTAGCAGCGCGTACCCTCGTTACATACGCAAAGCTCCAGACGCTCTTATTGCCGTTGCTCGGATCTTGGCTTGATCCGTCAATCAGCTGCTCCCTTTAGAGGAGGTTCGCGTTCCTCGAAATCCTCGCTCCAGCTAGCTGGAGAGGTCGCATTAGAGAGGAGTTTCTCGGTCGCGCAGGAACACCACTATTACCTAAATGAGTAGGATCGCGCTTCGTGTGCCAGCACCAGACTGGTCTGCCAGGCCTTGGCAACTCGCTAGCTTGGTGGTGTAATGATTGCCGGCCCAAGATGCCCACCGGGGATTGCGACCCTCCAAATTTAGTACTGTGTACGTCTATTTACTGACTTTATCCATGCATCCTTGTATCTCGTTACTACACAGCGCTGTTATTAATGGGATTTATGCAATAAATAATATTAAAACTAGCTGTGTGTTGTTTGGGTGGCTCCACCTCCCCTGGTTCATTGGGGCTATCTGGTCACGCATGGCACACGTGAAGTGTCACACTCCAGCGATCAATGAATCGGGCACTGTTGATCAGAGGCAGGTGATACGTGCGTGCTTAGAAGGCTGATGCAATATCCGGAACTACTAGTCAGCGTTTCCTGGGTCCCGGGCTCAGCATTGTTGGCACCGTTTCTCGAGTGGTTCTTCCCACCCTCCTCCCCACAACGTGCTATCGAGCGCCAGTGACTGCCTCCTTCCCCTGGTTCGCCGCCAGTTGCGCTTCAGTTTCTTGTCGTGGCACAAGCGCCAGTCCACACGCTCCTCGGAGTTTTAAGCCTCCGCAACTGCCAATGCATGGGTGCTCCTCCCTTGTTATTCGGTCATTAGCTAACAGACTCACTTGTTATTCGCGTGGTTGTGCAAGCGCCAATCCACATGCCTCCTCCCCTGGAGTTTGAAGCCTTCGCAACTGCTAACGGATGCGCCTCCGTTAGCTAATGTTTATCACGTCGGTGCGTCCTCTACACCACTCCCACTTCCCACTGTAATCATGGAGCCTCTCTATTCCTTCACCAGATGCGCCTCTGGTGTTCAGCAAGGTTCGTTCGCAGAACCTTTTGTTGCTAGCGCCGGAAGAGGGCTCTCCCGGCTTGCCAACGGTTGCTCCACCGTTGTTGCTCCGTCTACTCTGTAGAAGGAGTACGCTGTGAGTACAGACGCCGCGAGTCTTGCTTAGACTTCATTCTTCTTACTGCTCGAACAGCGCCAATCCACACCCCACCCCCCTTTGCCCGGGAGTTTGTAGCCTCTGCAACTGCCAACGGGTGCGCCTCCGTTGTTACTTGGTCATTAGCTAACAGACTCACGTCTGTTATTCGCGCGGTGGTGCAAGTGCCAATCCACATGCCTCCTGCTCTGGAGTTTGAAGCCTCCGCAACTGCTAACGGATGCGCCTCCGTTAGCTCATGTTTATCACGTCTGTGCGTCCTCTACACCACTCCCACTTCCCACTGTAATCTTGGAGCCTCTCTATTCCTTCACCAGATGCGCCTCTGGTGTTCAGCAAGGTTCGTTGCGCAGAACCTTTTGTTACTAGCGCCGGGAGAGGGCTCTCCCGGCTTGCCAACGGTTGCTCCACCGTTGTTGCTCCGCGTCTACTCTGCAGAAGGAGTAAGCTGTGAGCACAGACGCCGTGAGTCTTGCTCTCCCTGGCATGCCAGGTGATACATTAATTTGTTAGCTAATTTGTATTGTACGTTGTCTTCTGGTGTCAATTTATGTTGCTTTCATAACCTAGCTGTTCTATCTTAGACAGGATATATTACTTGAACTCTCTCGGTCTTGCTGGCCGGGTGATCTGCATTGCATTTGGCGTCCAGTGTTATGCTTTAACTTTGCAGTATGTTGCAGGGTCTGCTGCAGCTGTTTCCTACGCCTTTTCTATAGGTTCAGGTTTGTGCAGCCACATCATGGGCGAGTACTTGTATTATTTACTTTCTTTCTCCACTAGGCTAGTAGTGTGAACCGTAATCCCCTGGTTGAGAGGAGTTTCTCGGTCGCGCAGGAACACCACTATTACCTAAATGAGTAGGATCGCGCTTCGTGTGCCAGCACCAGACTGGCCTGCCAGGCCTTGGCGACTCGCTAGCTTGGTGGTGTAATGATTGCCGGCCCGAGATGCCCACCGGGGATTGCGACCCTCCAAATTTAGTACTGTGTCGTCTATTTACTGACTTTATCCATGCATCCTTGTATCTCGTTACTACACAGCGCTGCTATTAATCGCATTTACTGAGTTTGCAAAAAGGTTGAAACCTCAGTTAAAAAATTGTGATGTCATGCGAATGGCGTGAGTATGCTTGTTTTACTGAGGTTTTTAAGTGAACTTTTCTTCCAATTCTTCATGTCCTCACATTCAGATGACTATGTTGACGTTTCAAATTATTTTATCACCTTACAAACCTGCCTAAGCCACAATCGAGTGTTCGAGGTAAACGACACGTTGTTGATCTTTGTTTTGATGTTTTATTGTGTTGTTTCAAAGAAACTGGCGTCCCAAAATAGTACTTTGTTTTCCTTGGAATTTGGAATGCATATTTTAACTGCAGTCGTTGGCACCTAAGCGTGTACACCGCCCGTCAAAACATGTTCTAAATTTAAGCCAAAGTTAACCGTTTTGAAATCAACACCGTGGGATTGGCGAGACGTGATTGGCTAAGGGCACTGATTCATGTGACAATAATGCATTGGTTCGAATGCATCTAATACGTTTGCAAGGTAAACATTCAACTTTGACGTTGACATAAAACATGTTTTGACGGGCGGTGTACACGCTTAGGAACCGAGAGCGAGGTCATTACGGAAAAATATCAAACCGAGGTCTGATATTTTTCCGTAATGACCAAGCGGACGAGGTTAATAAGAGGTTTATTATATGGCATTTTGAAACAACACATCTTACATTTAATACCTTATCACACGCTCGAGGTCACACTATTGTCATTAACATAGACTCATCGTTTTCAATGTTGTTGCTCTTGTTGTCATCGCTTTCGGAATCCTAAAACTCACTGCCAGATTGCTCATCGTCCCACTCATATATACATAATTTAGTCCTCAGGTTATTGAATTCACAAAATTTTTGCGGTTTTCTTTCATTGTTTAGTTGCAAACAACATGTCTGCCAAAATCCCAATCTCGTTCCCAGAGCCCACGTTCCCCACCCGGGAAACGAGAGACTCTGGGATAATCCGTTTCACATCGATATTTCATTGGCTGATGAACACAGTGAACTCTATATAACTCTTCTTCCGGATAACAAGAATCCTGTGATGGCGTGAACGGATTATCCCAGAGTCTCTCGTTTCCCGCGTGGGGAACGTGGGCTCTGGGAACGAGATTGCCAAAATCCGTAATCGACCGGTCGATTACGGAAAATAACCGACCGGCACGTGACGCGTCTCAGCCAATGAGAACACACGATTTCAACGGAAGTAACTTGTGTCATATAATAAACCTTGATATTTTCTTTCAAAATGAGTAAGAATAGATGGGAATTTTATCGTATTGTGACCGCTTTGTCGTATTTACAGGCAGTTCGAATTTCAACTAGGTTGTTATGCTCACGCCATCAAGTTTCCAATCCAGTCTTTACTAATCCATGCTTAAATAAAGTTTCCCGCTCTTTTTTGGCGGCGGGCCACGCAGGCGCCAAAAGGGTTTTAAAACTTCCGCTTGGTCACAGATTATTCTGTGGCTTGGTGCTTGCTGCTTCCAGGAATCGAGTCGAAGTATAAACCGAACAAACAACGAAACGAATTTCGACTAATAACAGGAAGACTATTTCATTCATGATCATCACTTTGAAAGAGAGTATTCTCGAAAGCTGTTTCAGCCAACATGGAACATGAGGTATTTCTGCTTTTGTTTTGTTTTGATTTGTGCATGTATGAAGCGTAGACATGAACTGATGATGTAGGATTCTGACTGTTGACTGATCATCCCAGTAGTTTTAAAGAACTGCAGTCTCATCAAGTGAGGATATAAAGATAAATTTATGATTTATACTAGATTATTTTAGATTTAATGACTTTTATATTGCCTATAGCAACTGGTGGTCAAACAGAGCGAAATGCCCCAATTGAACATGACTACCATGATGTAATCATGTAAGTGTTGGTTTTGCGGTGGGAGGAAAACCGGAGAACCCGGCGAAAAACCCTTGAAGTGCAGGAGAGATCAACTACAACTCTACTCACATTAGTTTCAAGCTCGACAATGGGGTCATTCCCAAGTGGTCACCCATCCAAGTACTAACCCCATCTAACTGGACTTAACTTTTGGTGAGAGGCAGCACGCTAACAGTGCACGCCACCCGTGCTCCGCTAGAAGTTACTATCACAAGTGAAGTGCTACCTCAAATGGGACAAAAACCTTTAGCCTACTCCACAGGCAACTCTACACAGTCTGTGGCCAATGTGACACCCCCCTTGCCCACTCCTCCCCACCAGTGGCGGACACTAGGAGGGGCGAGGGGGGGCGATCGCCCCCCCAATAATTTTAGCTGAAGCTTTCATTTTGAAAAGTGGAAGCACAAGAAAGTTTTCATTTCAAGAAGTGGAAGCACTACTTATTAGTTATTACAATAACAACAGCAGCAAAATGGCGTGTTTTAATAAAAACAAGCAAACGTATTCTAATCTCACAAAATAAGTGTTATGAAGTAAGTTTGGATAAAGAAATTTCTTACAAGTTACAACATGCTTGATGCTTCGCATTTTTCCATTGTCATTTGAATTTTGCTTCGCAAAATATTTTCTCTGAAATGTTGTTTTTTTATGCTTAGCATGTGATTTATAACAAAATGCACCATTAAAATAGTGTTTTGAGAACCTAAAATTTTTTACAAAATGTGTTCTCAGAATGCTGCAAATGCCATTTCAGAGATCCAAATTTTAAAAATTCCCCGCACCCCCATAGAAGGCTCGTGCCTTCGGCACTCACCACCCGAATGTTTCGTCAAGTGTCCACCACTGCTCCCCACTCCACCTGAAATTGCCCACTCCACCCGAGATTGCCCACTCCACCCAATTGCCCAGTCCACCTGAAATTGCGCACTCCCCCAAGATTGCCCACTCCACCTGAAATTACCCACTCCACCCGAGATTGCCCACTCCACCCAAGTTTGCCAACTCCACCCAAGTTTTTCTCACCTCTTCACCATAAGAGCCCACAGGGTTGCCTGTGAAGGCGTAGGAGGCTGGAAAGTCCAAAATCTTAATATTAAGTACAATAGACAGAGTACCGTATTTACACATTTCTTCTACATTTTTTAATTATAAAATTGAAAACTACAAGTTACTATTATAACTTATCGCTTGACATGACATGACAAGGGTTTTGACAGGATATACACACAATTCATATACAAATATTAAATAATCATGCCTCCTGCTCTAAGTGCTTAGTATGTTTCGAAAAATCTAGAGCTTTAATAAAATTATACAGCAATGTACCATTGAGCCCATCAGATTATTTTGCAGAATTGTTATAAGTCAAAATACACACATGCAGCGTCTGATCAGAATACTGATCAGTGCACATTGTGATCAGTGCAAACATATAAATGAACCCATGCACACGGCACACCAAATATATACACCTAAATATCTTACCTTGACAAGATAAACTCTCCTTACCAAAACTGTATTGTGGCATTGCCAATTTAGAAAATCCATCGCCGTCGTGGTGTTGACTTGGGTGTTGACTAACTTCAAAGCACAATGTTATCAGAGCAAATCCTTCTGGGGTATGTCATTTAAGTTGTAGGAAGAAACTTGTACATCACAAAACGTCATAAAATGGTCAACAAATAAATATTCCCCATATCTCGATCTTGTTGACTTTACATAGCTCGGCAAAGAGGTTGGGACATGAGACACAGGGAACCCATGTCAAGATTAGTGGGCAAATAATAAAACATAACATTTTGTGCTTTTTGTTGGCTAGACCAGAAAAGTGAGAAAACGTTTTAAATTTATAACCAATTTTCGGAGGTACCCTTGTCTGCATATTTTGTGAACGAAATATATTTAATTTCTTTAGATTTAGAGCCAACTTTAAATACCTGTCTGATTGCAAAACAAAATGGAAAGTAGCAACAAAAAGCTGATTTTTATTCTCCTTGGTCCAAGTGGTGGTGGCAAGACAAGTGGTGGCAAGGCAGCAGCTAATCACCCTGCTCTTGAGCCTTTTACAGAAATCATGTTTCTATCAACTGGGGAAAAACTTCGTGAGAAAGAAATTTTGAGTCCATGGCAAGAACCCGATATGAAAATAGTCAAAGCATTCTGCCACAAATTGATCAACGAAACATTTGATGCTTTCAAAGCTTCAACAACGCATGGTATATTGATTTTAGATTGTGTGAAGGATTTGGGTGATGCACAGTATATAACCTCACAGGCTAAGAAATATGGCTTTGACATGTCTCGAGCATTTGTGATGGATGTTGACCCCACAGAATTACAAGAGCACTGGGAGAAACGAGGAGAAACAAGAGACATATTTCGTGGTTCAGCCTATAGTTATCTTAACAACTGGCGTAGGAAATCTAATGATGTCTTTAATTACTATAAGAAAATGAACATGCTGTACTCAGTGTCCAGATATAATCTATCAAGCCTGATGCTGTTAGAACTAGACAAACTACATGCAACTAGCAAAAAATTAAGACAATTCTTCACAGATGACAACCCTGTTATTTATTGCCCAAACAACGTTCGCTATCTTCTTGCTGATTCTGTAAAGATAAATGATATTCACAATTTGCTACTTTCGATTTTGAATGTCACTCGGTTTGATTTTTCACTACCAGCTTCTTTTGTTCATTGCAATCGAGATGTCATGTGGGTTGCTAATCCAACCAGATACCATGTGACCTTAAAAGCAAATGGTGTGCGTTTCTTACTGGTGAAAATCCACGAAGAAACTTTTTTGATTAACAGAAAGAATGAAGTTTACCCCTGTCTCATTGACGAGGGAACTGAATTACCCGCCAATACCGTACTAGACGGAGAACTCATGCCATCTACTTCCTTTTCAGATGTCAATCACCCTGACAACATTACTCATCTGGAGACAAATGTCTTCATTATATTTGATGTACTTGCTATGTCTGGTCAGGTGATGTGGAAATGGCCATTTAGTGAGCGATATGAAATGCTTAGTCAGCTTTCTATTAGCAAAGATATAGTATCTGTGTTGAAGCTGGCATCTGGTGCAATTCACACAAGTGCTAGTGTTCCTGAAGAAGAAAATAGCACAGAGAAGCTTAAAGTAAATGTTGTTATTAAGGAGCACCGCCAATCCACTCCTGATACAATATTTGCCTGCCTAAGCTCTCCCATGAGCAATATTTTCTATCCATACAATGGTTTGGTTTTCACCCCAGAAACACCCTACACCTTTGGCCTTGATCCCTTGTTATTTACTTGGCAATCTGAAGAGTTAATTTGCTGCAATATTGCTTACAAAGATCTGATTTCAGGAAGACGACACTGCACCTCTTTTGGTGATGGCATGGAATATTATCCAGAGTGTGGAAATTATGGTCAAATTATCGAGTGTGAGTGGAACCACCGCCGTGGTTCTTGGAATTGTCTTTTTCCACGCCATGACAAAGTAACACCAGATATGGATGAAACACTTGATCATGTTGAAAGAACTTGTTGTCCCTATACTAAAGATGATCTGGCTGCAGATATCATGCAAATTACAGAGTCTAATGGCAAAGAAGAGAAACGGTCACTCAGAGTACACGCACCCCTTAGAGAAGACATCACTCAGAGTACACACTCCCCTCAGAATCATCCAACGGTTAACTATTCTTTTGATGAACTGTACTCACAAATTAACGAACTAGTCAAGCTTGATGAAGTTGAAAGAACGATTGATCCATCCACCAACTTGGAAATCTTCAATTATTATGGTTCATCTTCTTTTGATCATCCGATAGTTCGACTTTGCCGAGGTCTTGTTCTTCATCTGGAGTCAAAAACCATTGTAACAAAACCGTTTGTTCGCTTTTTTGAAGGTAAAATTTTTTGAAGATTTTTTAAATCTTTTTAAAAGTGGTTCTCTGATGAAAATATTGTTGGCAAAGTTTCATTTCAAAATTCGTTGAAGAAAAGGTGATATTTTACGTGTGAAGTTTGTATTTTGGAGAGCCGCCATTAAAGTGGATGAGCTTGAGAAGAATGAGTCGAGCAAGCTTATGATGTCATAGACTCAATAACAACAATAACCTAAGTTTTGTTGACAACAACAATGATCTTTTGTTTTTGTTGAGTCTATGATGTCATAAGTTCTCCTCAAATCATTCTTCTCAAACACGGCCAATTTATTGGCGGCGCTCCAAAAAAATACAATTAACAAGTACCATAATTTATTATATAAAATAGAGTGTTTTATTGATTTTTCCGCCACTAATAAAAGTGATAATCTCACATGTGCGATTATTTATGATAATCGCACATGTGACGATTATTGCTGAATCAGCATTATAGTTTAATGCAATTTTTGCAAGGCAATAGGACAATTTTTTTATATAATAAACAGAACAATACATGGATGCTTGGAAATATGAAATTTATTTCTCGTGTTGAACAGGATATGTCACTCGTTCGCTTCGCTCACTCGTGAGATATCCTGGTCAACACTCGAAATAAATTTCATATTTCCGCACATCCATGTATTATTCTCTATATTTAGGATTATGCAGAAACATTACAGACAATATTTACAACAGAGAACCACTTTAGCGAAAATCTTTATTATAATTAGAAACTTTACATAAATAATACTATATCTGTAAGAAAATTGCAAAGTCAAGTGATTTATAGATTTCATATTTTACTTAATATCTGCCAAAAGAAAAATTTCATTCTATTTGTTAGTTTATACAATATATCCATATCTTCTATTGTCAAATACATATATTATACTAATTTAAACAAATTTTTTCTAGTTCAGAAGTGCGCAGTATTAATTTTAGCTTCTGCTGACTATGAGTTTTTCAGTCAGTGTACTCAGCATGCAGCGAAAATACTGAACTGAGTGAAAACTAACAGTCAACAAATAACACATAAACAGAATAGAAAAATTACGAATTTAACAGGAAAAAAGCTACTGAAAAAGGCAGTTGAGAGCTTTACAAAACCTTACTTATTACCGAGTTGACAATAATATTTTGTTAAACCAAATACAAGTCGTAAACATACGTATATTTATTAATGTAGTAACAAGTAAAATATATTTTCTAAAGAAATAAAGCATTATGAATGGAAACTATGTTATTTGTATGCTATAAAAGACCGTAAATCAACAAAGTGTAATTTTTCCGATCCGAACGTTTTCGGCTTTTTGATAACTTTTTAAATGCTAACTCTTTTATATCAATATAAAGTAAAGAACAGCTGACTAACCTTTTCACTTTCCTGAGCTGTTTAAGTCGTTATATACGATATTTCCAACGCTTTTTTAAAATCTAGGAGCTCTCAAACACATTTCCGAGACTGTTTTGAACTCCAAGTCAGTTTACTGTCAAGGGAAAACCTTGCTGGCTGCTTCGTGCTTCAACTTCAAGGTATTAGTAGTGTTCGTATTCGCAAACTATAAATCATGCCAAATTCAAACTTATTTGTTGCTGGAAGCATTCATCAAGGTCACGAACGATTCAGTGGAAGAAGACAATGTTCTTTTATGAGTTTTTCAGCGTTGTTATGTGCTCACTGCTCAGAGTTTGCCGATTTTCCGAACACTGGACCGCTTCCACCGTAGATCAGATTCTTGTCGAAGGAGATCGATTTTATCTTGATGCTCTTGAAACTAGATGTATCACCCTGACACAGAGACGTTGTCCGTTGTGACGATTGAGACGTAGAGAAGTTGTGCTCATATTATATTATTAAATTTCAGACGTAGCGCGTTATATTAAATAAACTGTTGTGTCTGTTGTTCTGAAGTCGTCGATCTGACCAACTCGGCATTTCTAGTGATCTTGGAATGTTTCACTGCTTTTATCCTCGATGTAGTGGGTCTAGACTAGACGGTTTTAAGGCAACAGGCCCAAAACAAAAGTCCCAGCACCCTTAGAACTCACCATAAAAATGTGTGTACGCCACTTTGTTGTTCTTATAATACATTCATGTGTTATCATGTAGTACTGCCCATTATCTACTCGGCGAAGCGCCTCGTTGGCTATGAGCTCATGCTCATATATATATAAAAGTTTAAGTGGGCTTACCTCAAAATGTTGAGTGTCGCAACTGTCAGTTTCACGCGGGGCGATCTTCAGGCGACTGAGCAGTTTCGATTCGTGGGCCGCTTAAATGGTTTTTGTGAAAAGGTGGGTGTGTGGGCGGTGAAACCATGAATGCATTCCTCAAATGGTTTTGGTCGAAAGGTGGGCGTGTGGGCGGTGGGTTCCTCAAATTCCTTTCCTTGTTTTGATTGTTGTTTAGATTGTTGATATTAAATTTATTTTTATGCCTGCATGTCGAAATGATTTCTGATCTTTTACTGAGTAAAAAGTGTTTGTCTGCTTTCATGATACAAAGTTTCTCTTCCAAACATAAATTGCATCTGCCTGATCCTCCTGAGAGGCAATTTATGTTTGGAAGAGAAACTTTGTATCATGAAAGCAGACAAACACTTTTTACTCAATAAAAGATCAGAAATCATTTCGACATGCAGGCAGAAAAATAAATTTAATATCAACAATCTAAACAACAATCAAAACAAGGAAAGGAATTTGAGGAACCACCGCCCACACGCCCACCTTTCGACCAAAACCATTTGAGGAATGCATTCATTGTTTCACCGCCCACACGCCCACCTTTTGACCAAAACCATTTAAGCGGCCCACAAATCGAAACTACTCAGTCGCCTGAAGATCGCCCCGCGTGAAACTGACAGTTGCGACACTCAACATTTTGAGGTAAGCCCACTTAAACTATACTATATTCGCTCTACCTTTATGGTATTGAGCACTTTCTGACATTCCGTGAACAAAATCACACGTGCTCGTTTGTATATATATATATGTACTATTTATAAACCGCGCAGGAGGGCTTTATGCATGCCAGATACATACCCCGAGGGAATGTATCTGGCATAAAGCCGACATCCGAGGTATATAACTTACTTATTTAATAGTTGAAGAGGTTTTCTAAATACATCAATTACCAAATGTGGCCATGCATCGTGTGTGTAAAGGCTGACAATTTTTTACGGTAACTATCTTTATTTGAAATGCATCGCCATTTATACAGTGGGTATAAAAAAAACGGAACCCTTAGAAAATGAATTAGTATTCTGTTCAAACAACCTATTGTACTAGTTTGAAAGCCCATAAACACCTCTGAGCCACGGATGCGTAAAAAACACGGTCTTATACACCTGGGAAATTAAGATAATTTGAAGTGTATGCATGGTGAAAGTATTTAAAAGCTTTTTCTCTTCCTATTTAACTTATGTGCTGATTAATTTATAACGCAGCGCTTTTAGGGCTTTCAAACTACTACAATAGGTTGTTTTAAAAGAATATATATACTAATTAATTTGCTAAGGGTTCCGGTTTTTTTTATGCACACTGTAGATCTAAACCTCATTCAGTGTAAATGCATCACAAGTACTTCACGCGATCTTTTATGCAAAAGTAAGACAGATTGTTTTGTTTTAAATAACAATTGGATATGATCGGTTCAATGATTATACCATTGCATGATCTAATGCAAATTCACGCAGTAAACTTTTATTAGATAGTTGTCTATATAAAAACAACAACAGTGTAGACATACGCATTGATTTAGTATCAGTCCCACATTTTATGTTCTAGGCAAACTGTAATAAATTCTTGAGAGAGATAACAGACCAGTTACACAATGAAAGTTTGCCTCTCGATTAGGGCGCTGCCGTTACAAGCGGGTTCAGCGTAACCTACTCCAAGATAGGCCAACGCTTGTCTCTACTTCTCGATTGGGGGCGCTACCAGTGTACTCTACTCGAGATGGTTTAGGCAAGGTCCCGTTGCATTGGGCAATGATATTGCTTATTGCAAATTCTTATTTATTCACGGGATGTATCTGTATACTGGTAAGAGGTATATATATATATATTTCTAAAACTCATTGATAATTCATGAGGAAAATTCAAAAGAAATTAAGGTTTAATCAATGTCTGTTTACCCCGGTGCAGAACTAATCAATAAAACATCAGTACCTGTAAATCTGATACAGAACTCGACATGTTTTATTAATCAGTTCTGTATCAGATTTACACCATCCACACACTTCCCCACTCTTTACGAATTTACTGTAAATCAAAGTAAAAAATCATGAATTAAATTCTTTATTCAATTTCACGTCAACAAAATTACGCACACTAGATTACACACAACTCGACCATTACTGTTTTGGACACATGTTAACAGTTAAATTCACCGTACAATTATTGAAAATAGGATTCACCATAACATTCGAGTTATTATCTGTATTCGAATGATCCTTGCTTTCCTTGTTTTCCTCAGCCATATAGCTATTTCACAAAGAAGATCATCCGAATTATCGTCATTAAACAAACTCGAAACATATTCATCCCCTAATTCAGGTATCTCGATTTGACTCAGAATCTCATCGGTCACTTCCAATTCATTCCAAAAAATACTTTCATTTACTTCAATATCGGTAGATAATTCAGACTCGTACGAATTTACGGGGCCTAAAGCAGTACTGGCCTTTTCCAACTGCTTCTCTGTCGGATGCTCATAACGTAGAAGTGCATCAGATTTATGACCCGTCCTTTCACGAATAATCTTCTCCTCTGCCCACTCTGAAAAAGGTTAGTTGCACAAGTTACCCTTAATGAGTGTGCCGTCTTCCTTGTTAATCTAGCCTGCGTGCAGACGTTCACTCCCCCCCCCCGGGTGGGGGAGTGAACGTCTGCACGCAGGCTATGTTAATCCCGCTCTTGCGCATAGTTTTTCAGGCAAAATCTTATTCAATGTATTAATGCCAACAGCTACACTCTCATAATCAAACACTTTGGAGTTTCTATGCGGTCGGAAGTAAAATGCTTCTATGTTCTCTGCTAGTTTCTGGATTTTGCTCAAATACATCTTATAGATATACACCAAACATCTGCTATATGTTCAACCCCTGGTTTGTGACAGAAATGTCTAACCACACGTGGTTGATATTTCAAATCATTCAATCCACCATGGAAAGTCTTACTTTAACTTTCATCAAACACAACATGATTATTTTCAACTCGAATATTACGAAACTGCAATTGGCGATGTTCGGCAGCTCGTAAACCGAACATTTTACCATTATGGAAATATACTGTATGTAAAAGACACTCAGCTGTTTCGGTCCCCAAAACGCCTTTGGCCCACATAATCTCCTCTTCTTCAGCCGTTATCTCGCGTCTTTCGGGCTTTTTGCATTTCGTCGACAGTCCTTCCCTCGTGCCTTCTCTCATCTCTGCGTCTAACACCTTGCGAAACAAACTCAGCCTATAACAGAATTCCACTGCTGAATTAATCACATTAATTGGCGATGTTATTTATTAAAGAAATTCAAACTTACCTTCGATCAGTTTTGTCCACTAAATTAACACTATCCTTGGGCCTCAATTCTGCCAAGTGTCGATTTATACCACATATGATGCAATATAAAGTCCGTGGTGGGTACCGTTCACCATTCTTTTTCGCTACTTCTTGTACAAATTTCGCAAGCCAAAAACTAAGCGACTCCACTTCCAAATCTTCTACCTTAGTACTTAGATCTTGCAACTGGCATTTATTATCCAAACCCAACGTACTTGGCTCATTAATTACCGCCGTATTTTTTCTGTTCATCTTCCACTCTTCAAAGATGTTATAAGCCCATTTCGTTGAGTATCGAGTGTTTGGCGGAACTATTGCTTCCATCATTCGTCGTTCTTCTTCGCTTTTTGCCCCTCTAAACCGCTTCATTGTACTAGCAAGACGCGATCAACCCTACTCGAATCAACACCACACGAAGCGAAGTATCTTATCTGTGAATCTGCAATGCTAAACAGTTTTTAAACTTCGGAATTCAAGCTCGACAAAATTTAATACTTACCACACCTTATTGGAATTGCACTGATTTTAACTCGCAAATAAATAGTTAATTTTTCTTAACTTTCCCTATATTTTAAAGAGGACTTCTCGTTTTAAAACAAGCTATTGAGAGTTTTAGAAGTCATTTACAGAATTCGTGGCCGTTCTGTATCGCGGGATACAGGTACTCGGCTTCGCCTCGTGTCTGTGTACCCCGATACAGAACGGCCACTCATTCTGTAAATAGTATATATATATATATATACCTCTTACCAGGTATTTATCATAGATATACCTCTTACCATGCAGGTATTTATCATAGATACATCCCTACCAAAAACAAAGGAAACCGACTCAACTATTAAATAATTTAAAAATACTATGTATAGGTTGAAATTGCAAACTTGGGTAGAATTTTACAGGGTTAGTTTGGAGGGATCTCTCGTGTGTTTTTAACTTTCCTATGTTCATACAGTACGTCTTTCTTCTTCTTAATATACGTATCTTTGTTTATGCACTGGTACAGTTTTATCATAATATATCATATGCGTGTCTTCTTGTGTAGATTTAGGTGCAGATGAACCTAATCCCCAAGAAGTAGTGGAAGCTACTGTTAAGTTCGATGGATCACTTGGCATTGCATTTCGGTGGAACAACGAAGTGAAGGTTACAACAAGGCGCAGGATGCATTCAGAGCAAGCTATGTGGGCCAAGCATTGGATTGAAGACCACTGCAATACTACCAGTTTCTTAACGGGGTACACTTACCTTTTTGAGATTATTTACAAGGTGAATACAGTTATTGTAAACTACCCTTTCCAAGGCCTTGTTCTGCTTGCAGTCACAGATGAGGATGGTCATGAGTTGTCCTACGATGAAGTATTGCGCTATTGTAAGATTGCTGGGTTCTCCATGGTGACACCACGAATCACTGGTCCTTATTCAGAGGTATCCTGGTATTGTGGTGGAGCAGTCTTGGGCAACGGGTCAGCCTCATGCACTGATCCACCACTCTTCTCGGGTGCACTGCCAACAATGTCACGGCAACGGGAAGGATGGGTGGTAAAGTTCAACGATGGAACCAGACAAAAGATTGTTTACAATTGGTGGGAAAATGTGTCGAGAATTACCCATCTGATTCACCCGCAGATCGTATGGTTGCTTGTAAAGTATGATAAAATTCAAGCCGTGTTTGTCAACGTTCCAAATCACATTCGAAGCGAAGTCCAGAGCATGATGAAAGCGATAGCAAGACAGTTTGAGGAAACACTCGAGCTGGTCGATCAATGTTTGGCCGGAACTCCTGGTAAGCAGGTTCAGGCTTCCAAAATGTCCACGAAGTACATCAACGAGTGGTGGGATCCAGAGATATCACCAGAGGAATCAGAACAGAGATCTGAAGAAGAGTCTTTTTGTTTACAGGAATTATTTGAAAGATTTACTTTAGAAGGTGACGACAGCACCGAACCTAACCCTAACTCCATCAACGATCAAGTCGGAAACAATACTGAAATTCATTGCGGCCATTCGAAGGATGATGGTGAGGACAAGGAAGGTGTACCACCTGCAACGAATGACGAGGAAACAAATGAAAATAGCTGCAGCCTTTTGAAACTCATTCACAAATTACAACCTTATCGGCGCAGGTCTAAGAAAGCTCCGCATGCTTCTCGATCATATCATTTGTTGCATGATGAAATAAACATTTCACCATTTTACAACGCGCGTAAACGTAACTTTCTAAGATTGCCTATTTTGGAATACATCAGACCATCTGGACCTGCCATCAAAGGCTACGAGCCCAGTGATAACTGCAAGCAAACGTGGAGCAAAGGATGGAAAAAACTTCAAAACGACCGAAGAGAATTAATTCAACAGGTTCTACAAGAGAACCACCAAGCTCCTGTATTTTTGCAAATGCCGATTGAAGTCATACTTTTGGTTTTGGATTTTCTCGACGGCTCAAGTCTCTCAAAGTTGTCCAAAGTGTGTTGGCTACTGCATCAGATTGTGCAGTCGAGACAGTCGTTGAGAAAAAAGATTGCCGAAGCAAAGGAACAGCACTGGCTAGATGTTGAAATAGAATGGAGAAATGAAGAGATGTTTCAGTCGTTCTCGTCTTACGACAATTGTGGATACGGGTCCCATTAAAGTTAAACGCACATTGGACTATTTTTGTCTTCTTTTAATAATCTTCAAGATATACACAATTTTCGAATACGTTAAAATGTTGTGTAAACCTTATGACGTCTTAGTTATATCAGGGCTCATTTGAATATATATCACGTATATAAGTCTAAATATCTCAAATCAAATATGGAAAAGCTGCATGTAAATGATTTTTCCAATCCAGTTTTTTTGTCCAATCCTTTTCTTGTATATGCTATCGCTTAAGTATAAGTACCCGTATAGGGTAGTTTGGTAATGTTGTAGGAATTCTTCCATGTAATGCGGACTTGTATGTAAAATTAGCTAAGTAAATGATTTTACGGTTTACAATTGTAAGTAGTTGACAAAATGAGTAAGCCTATAGCTAAATAGCGAGAATTTTTACACTTGTAAATAGTAGTTTTTTAAGTAGTATTAAGTTTTTCAAACGTTTTATTTGACATTTTCCCTTGTATCAAGGTTGCCTTCTGAACTGAAGAAAACTGACTAAAAATAATCCAAACCATGTTGTGTCTCTTTTGCAGCGCTTTGCCCTTTTCTTTATTCTTTTTTCATGTTTTTCTCATCATGAACTTGGTACCCGGTCTTGGGCAGGAACTTATAGCATGGTAAGTAGTTAGACAAGACTTGACTTTTTCTAGCTGCACTCAGACTCATAAGTCTTACTTTACTCTGATCTAACGGCAGACTGTTTTACTCGTCACAGGGAGAATCCACCGACCGCCGGAAAGTGTTAATTCACGAATTGGAAGATCCAAACGTATATATATATATATATATATATTTATTATCAACCAACTAGTGGTCTATTACAAATCCGGCTTTCTGATTGGCCGAGCTACTAGTAGGCCATCGGCCGTAAGCTGTAAAGCGTCTAAAAAACATGTTTTGTAGCACACCCTTGGTGACTAAGTGAACTAGGTGAGTTTTAGAAACTAATCGTTTGAGAAGTTGAAAAATAAAAAGTTCCCGCATTTTCACCCTGCAGTTTGGTCAAATATGGGGGTGGGGTGGTAAATAATGACGTCACGCATAGTGGAAAATATGAATTTTTAAAATCCGAAAATTCAACATTGTGTTCAAAGGGTGGACAAAAAAACTATTGGACTGACAACTTTCGCTTATTCATTACGGTAATATGGCATACTAAACGTTTGAAAAATGCTGAGTAAGCATTTTTTGTCTGTTTTATATTCCATTTTGCCGTTTTCTGTTCAGTTATAGATGCACAGATGATGTCACAACGTGGTAAGAACAAAAAAGTGGCCCACGAGAAGCAGTCGAGTGGGTCACTGATGTTCTTACCACGTTGTGCATGACGTCCTCTGTACATCTACATTCTACATGTATAACTAGTTGAAAAGACAACAAAAAAATGGAATCTATTTGTGGAGTTTCTCGGTCGCGCAGGAACACCACTACCGCGTAACTGGTCCCTTCTCCGTACCACGAAAGTTTTGACGTCGAAGCCTAGATTCTTCAGACTGCTACCGCCTAGATATGAAGCCAGATAGTCTCAGGAAACGTCGGCAATAGAATCTACCAAATACTCGAACTGTTCGTTCTAAGCGTCCTTTTTCTCGGCTTGTGCAATAGCATGAACGCCTAATTCTCAAATTAAATGACGCTTATACTAGTGTACATTTTATTCCTCAATATTCATGTATAAATAATTATATTATTCTATTATATCTATCTATTTATCACAATATTCCAATCCATGCACCCAGACGACCGTTTTCCATTCGGTATATGGAGTGGAGATACCAAGGTTACGTTGATCTTATCCTCCCATTTGGTTGCGTTCTGTGCCCTTTCTGTTTGATACCGTAGCCTCAGCAGTTCATTGGATCCTCTCCAACAAGGTGACACCACTACTGCACTATCTTGACGACTTTCCGATCATGGGTCTTCGGATTTTTATCTTGAACCACTCCTCCGTTTGTGGTTGGGCCGGGCACTTAGCATTGCCAAGAGCTCGAATCCGTGATTGACCATCTCCACCACGCGTGTAAAGTTGTCCGCCCTGGTCGGGACTTTCTCCGTCGCATAATTGACCGTCTGGCCCGGTTCACGGTTCTCGCCCAACGCTGAATTTCGTCGGGCACTTCAATGGTGGATGGCATTGTTTCACGAGTGGAATGCCATTAGTTGCTTTCTCCGCTCAAAATTTACTCCTACCCGACCTCTCTGTGTTTTCTCCTGCATCCGGCGTGGGGGTGCTCCCTTTAACTGTCACTGATTCGCATCGCCGTGGTCCTTTCGTTCTGATGCTCCTTCCATTGCATTTTGTGAATGATTTCCTGTAGTCGCCTTTCATGAGTAATGATTTATTTAACGTCGCAAGCACAGGATGTGGTCGCCCAATCACCCGAGCCTAAGACCTAACGTGTTGATTTTACGGAGGGAGGAAAACCGCGGGCCCTGCAAAAAAAACTCGAAGCACAGCAGAGACCAACTAAACGCTACTCACATGAAATTCAAGTTCGAGAACCGGGTTATTCCCAGACGGTCACCCCATCCAAGTGCTGGCCCCGTCCAACTGGGCTTAACTATTGGTGAGAGGCAGCGCCCTAACAACACACGTCATCCGTGCTCTCTGGGGCCGTAGCTGGTTTCGGTTTCGGTTACAGGTCATCTCAACACCTCCGCTGATGCTTCTCGTTTTCGTTTCTTGGTTTTCTCCGCGTGTAAAAGTTTACTTATCCCTCTTCCTAATTCGATCCTCAGTCTCCGATGCCTGCACTGGCATTGATTCCGGTGGTATCGTCGCTGTCTTATCGTCCGCAAGAGCGTCATCCTTCATACTGGTCTATCCGCGGGTATTCTATTTGTGCTGTGGCTGCCCTACGGGTCTACCTCGTTCCGGTGGCATTTCACCAGGCCCGTTGTTCGTCGTCTCCGCTCCATTTACGGCTGCTGGATTTGGTTCTTCGTTTAGCAGCCACAGTTTTCGAATAGGCGCAGCAACATCAGCATAATAAAGACCCTCGGTCGGTGGTCTAGCAGCGCATACCCTCGTTACATACGCAAAGCTCCAGACGCTCTTATTGCCGTTGGTCGGATCTTGGCTTGATCGTCAATCAGCTGCTCCCTTTGGAGGAGGTTCGCGTTCCTCGAAATCCTCGCTCCAGCTAGCTGGAGAGGTCGCATTGGAGAGGAGTTTCTCGGTCGCGCAGGAACACCACTATTACCAAAATGAGTAGGATCGTGCTTCGTATGCCAGCACCAGACTAGTCTGCCAGGCCTTGGCGACTCGCTAGCTTGGTGGTGTAATGATTGCCGGCCCGAGATGCCCACCGGGGATTGCGACCCTCCAAATTTATTACTGTGTACGTCTATTTACTGACTTTATCCATGCATCCTTGTATCTCGTTATACTACACAGCGCTGTTATTAATGGGATTTATGCAATAAATAATATTAAAACTAGCTGTGTGTTGTTTGGGTGGCTCCACCTCCCCTGGTTCATTGGGGCTATCTGGTCACGCATGGCACACGTGAAGTGTCACACTCCAGCGATCAATGAATCGGGCACTGTTGATCAGAGGCACGTGATACGTGCGTGCTTAGAAGGCTGATGCAATATCCGGATCTACTAGTCAGCGTTTCCTGGGTCCCGGGATCAGCATTGTTGGCACCGTTTCTCGAGTGGTTCTTCCCACCCTCCTCCCCACAACGTGCTATCGAGCGCCAGTGACTGCCTCCTTCCCCTGGTTCGCCGCCAGTTACGCTTCAGTTTCTTGTCGTGGCACAAGCGCCAGTCCACACGCTCCTCGGAGTTTGTAGCCTCTGCAACTGCCAACGGTTGCTCCTCCCTTGTTATTCGGTCATTAGCTAACAGACTCACTTGTTATTCGCGTGGTGGTGCAAGTGCCAATCCACATGCCTCCTGCCCTGTAGTTTGAAGCCTCCGCAACTGCTAACGGATACGCCATCGTTAGCTAAGGTTTATCACGTCTGTGCGCCCTCTACACCACTCCCACTTCCCACTGTAATCTTGGAGCCTCTTTATTCCTTCACCAGATGTGCCTCTGGTGTTCAGCAAGGTTCGTTGCGCAGAACCTTTTGTTGCTAGCGCCGGGAGAGGGCTCTCCCGGCTTGCCAACGGTTGCACCACCGTTGTTGCTCCGCGTCTACTCTGTAGAAGGAGTAAGCTGTGAGCACAGACGCCGTGAGTCTTGCTCTCCCTGGCATGCCAGGTGATACATTAATTTGTTTGCTAATTTGTATTGTACGTTGTCTTCTTGTGTCAATTTATGTTGCTTTCATAACCTAGCTGTTCTATCTTAGACAGGATATATTACTTGAACTCTCTCGGTCTTGCTCGTCGGGTGATCTGCATTGCATTTGGCGTCCAGTGTTATGCTTTAACTTTGCAGTATGTTGCGGGGTCTGCTGCAGCTGTTTCCTACGCCTTTTCTATAGGTTCAGGTTTGTGCAGCCACATCATGGGTGAGTACTTGTATTATTTACTTTCTTTCTCCACTAGGCTAGTAGTGTGAACCGTAACCCCCTGGTTGAGAGGAGTTTCTCGGTCGAGCAGGAACACCACTATTACCTAAATGAGTAGGATCGCGCTTCGTGTGCCAGCACCAGACTGGCCTGCCAGGCCTTGGCGACTCGCTAGCTTGGTGGTGTAATGATTGCCGGCCCGAGATGCCCACCGGGGATTGCGACCCTCCAAATTTAGTACTGTGTACGTCTATTTACTGACTTTATCCATGCATCGTTGTATCTCGTTACTACACAGCGCTGTTATTAATCGCATTTACTGAGTTTGCAAAATGGTTGAAACCTCAGTTAAAAAATTGTGATGTCATGCGAATGGCGTGAATATGCTTGTTTTACTGAGGTTTTTAAGTGAACTTTTCATCAAATTCTTCATGTTCTCACATTCAGATGACTATGTTGACGTTTCAAATGATTTTACCACCTTACAATCCTGCCTAAGCCACAATCGAGTGTTCGAGGTAAACGTTGTTGATCTTTGTTTTGATGTTTTATTGTGTTGTTTCAAAGAAACTGGCGTCCCAAAATAGTACTTTGTTTTCCTTGGAATTTGGGATGCATATTTTAACTGCAGTCGTTGGCACCTAAGCGTGTACACCGCCCGTCAAAACATGTTCTAAATTTAAGCCAAAGTTAACCGTTTTGAAATCAACACCGTGGGATTGGCGAGACGTGATTGGCTAAGGGCACTGATTCATGTGACAATAATGCATTGGTTCAAATGTATCTAATACGTTTGCAAGGTAAACATTCAACTTTGACGTTGACATAAAACATGTTTTGACGGGCGCTGTACACGCTTAGGTGCCAACGACTGCAGTAATAACTTCTTATTAACCGAGAGCGAGGTCATTACGGAAAAATATCAGACCGATGTCTTGACAGTACAGACCGAGCCCGTAGGGCGATAGCCTGCGGGCAGGCCCTCCTGTTGCTGTGAAATGTGGGCCTGCAACAAAGCATGGGGTTTTTTCATCACTTGCGGCCGTCAGAGGCCGCGTATTTCTATTGGTCGAATTTGGCGGCCGCGAGTTTCTATTGGTCGAACAAAATTAATCCAGAATAAATTATTTCTAAAGTTATTGTTTACGGACTTCAACAATGCATGGAGTGAGACATATTTCAACAAGACGGCTATTAAAGACGCCGTAGCTCTTAATATTTTGAAAACACGTCGCTGTGGAACAAAAGAAAAGAAATAGCAAAGTAGATCCGGATTGAAACTCCATGAATCTCTCTGTCTGTCAGTGTCTGGCTTTATAATACAGAAGCAAGTGTCATCTGCCGTTCAAAACGTCAAAACATATTAATAAGAGGAGATTACACATTCACTTAATTCGTGTAATAAAGATTATTGATAAATGAGGTAAGCTCTTTTTCAAACGAAGTTTCTTTCTGCTATTATTAAAATGTCTGTGCTTGCTATTGTCTGGAACTTAATTGATATTATCCAATTTGTGCGCCAGTGCGTCTGGTATTATTTATATTATCTAAGCCGACTGGCTCGAGGCTACCAGTTATTCAGTTCAGAATGACCCAGTTTTTTAACTCAACAGCCAGAAGGAAAGTCTTGCTAAATTTGATAAAACACTTGAATTTCTTAACTATTAATATGTCGCCGTTTAGACTATAATGATACGCACCTGGTTCTATATGTCGGCTATCTTTGAAAGCGTCTGAAAGTGTCTATATGTTCATTTAAGTTAGTTTTCGCACCTTTCCTAGCTACGAAGGAGCGTAACTCATTTCATGTTCGTTCGTATACAGCAGTTCGTGAAAGTCTTCGTTTTGACCTCTTGCAACTTGCACATTTACACCAGAAGCGCTATCTTGACGATATTCTGTCGCCATCACCTGGATCAGTGAATGCCGTGCAGTTAATCACATACATCTAATCTCGAATAACGATTTATCAATGTTTCTTGCAAAATCAAAGTTATGTTCGTCTTCCACAAATTAGAGATAGCAAACTTATAAAACTAAGATCTGAGGTTGTCATGATTCAATCTTAGTACATTCAATTTTATTCAAACTGAAGACGTTAGCACGCATCGCTAAACTGTTTCGCTACATGTTTTTAGTCTAAAGTTAAATATTTTAAACTCCTAACTACATACCCGATAATCGTTAGATGCGTTACATTGCTTCTGGCTTTCTTATAAACAGATTTTTTGAGATTTCAGTAACGAGTATAGTTGATAGTGTGAAATTTACATCTTCGGATTGTGCTTTGAATGGGGATTTTACAGACTTCCGGAAGAATGTGATTGGTTTGATTCGCGACATTTGCATATTAATTAAGTGGGCGTTATCGATTTACCCCTAGGATTGTTGCAGGCTCTCATTTCACAGCGCCGCGTTGAGAGAGCCTGCTCGCAGGCTAGTAGGGCGAGGTCTGTACATAAAGCCCGAGGTTTGATATTTTTCCGTAATGACCAAGCGGACGAGGTTAATAAGAGGTTTATTATATGGCATTTTGAAACAACACATCTTACATTTGTATAGGTAATAGCATGGTTTCGAATGCAATTTGGAAAAAAACATGCACGAGTGAGTTTTTCAAATACTGTCAAAATAGCACGAGTCCGAAGGACGAGTGCTATTTGAAGTATTTGAAAAACTCACGAGTGCATGTTTTTCCAAATTGCACGAGAAACCATGCTATTACTTATTAATAATATACATGAAAAAATGTTCAAAACAACTGTACTAACATTTTAACGTACGCATGTTTCACGGCGTCCACTCCTCGCATATTTACTTGTTAAAAAACGCTTCGCTTCCTTTACTACTTGAAAAAGTTTACTCGAGGCATAAAGAAGCTTCTGGTCTTCTTGTAGGTACTTCACTTGGCAATATTAAAGCATAACTAGCTTCAAATTTGAACAAATTATCCCCAAAACCGCCGAATCTTCGCCGCCATCTTTGTTTGTTTTGAGTCGAGAAAAATCCGCTGTACAATCAATTTGATTGGTTCTTAGTGATAACAGATTTTTGCACTGTATTACAGATTTTTGCACTGTGATTACAGATTTTTGCACTGTTGTTTGGGATTAACTGCACTGGAATCAGCCAATCACAGTCGAGATATTTTTTCATGTATATTATTAAATACCTTATCACACGCTCGAGGTCACACTTATTGTCATTGACATAGACTCATCGTTTTCAATGTTGTTGCTCTTGTTGTCATCGCTTTCGGAATCCTAAAACTCACTGCCAGATTGCTCATCGTCCCACTCATATATACATAATTTAGTCCTCGGGTTATTGAATTCACAAAATTTTTGCGGTTTTATTTCATTGTTTAGTCAGGGGCGCAACTAGGGGGGGAGGGGGGGGGTTGCAATCCCTGCCCTTTTTAAGCCCTGCCCTTTTTGTGAGACCTCTAATACTAGGTTAGACATTAGATAAACAAATGATTAATCGTCTGTTGTAGTACGCAATACAATTCTCCGCAAATCTGGCGAGACTCAGAGGCTTCTAGTTCGGCTTCAATCTCGTATCCAGTTTGTAGTATGCTACACCAAGGTTTTCCTAAAAAAAAACGCTTTTCTGAATTTGTGGGCTCAGCTTTCGAATCTCATGGCGAAAATGAACCAATTTTGGCAAACCTGTAGGCTATGTTGGTGTGATAATTTCTTCATTTTTACAGTAAAATTTCAACTATATTCGCTGTAGAATTTGATGAAAAAGTTCGCTCAAATTGCTGCAAATGGTGTTTCCGAGGTTCTAGATTTCAAAAATTTCCGGGGAAGGACCCCCGGACCCCCCACAAATGCGGTCACTAATTGCCATTACTGCCCCCCCTCCCCACTTTTTGACACCTTGCTACGGCACTGATTGTTGGTGTGGTTGTGGTTGTTGAGTGTTCTCGGAGAAGCATAACGAGGATATCTAGTATCCTAAATTGTTTAGAATACTGAATGACTTTGCCCTTTTTTTGCGTTCAACCCCTGCCCTCGAAATTTTCTAGTTGCGCCCCTGTTAGTTGCAAACAACATGTCTGCCAAAATCCCAATCTCGTTCCCAGAGCCCACGTTCCCCACCCGCGGGAAACGAGAGACTCTGGGATAATCCGTTTCACATCGATATTTCATTGGCTGATGAACACAGTGAACTCTATATAACTCTTCTTCTAGATAACAAGAATCCTGTGATGGCGTGAACGGATTATCCCAGAGTCTCTCGTTTCCCGGGTGGGGAACGTGGGCTCTGGGAACGAGATTGCCAAAATCCGTAATCGACCGGTCGATTACGGAAAATAACCGGCCGGCACGTGACGCGTCTCAGCCAATGAGAACACACGATTTCAACGGAAGTAACTTGTGCCATATAATAAACCTTGATATTTTCTTTCAAAATGAGTAAGAATAGATGGAAATTTTATCGTATTGTGACCGCTTTGTCGTATTTACAGGCAGTTCGAATTTCAACTAGGTTGTTATGCTCACGCCATCAAGTTTCCAATCCAATCTTTACTAATCCCAGTGAACTCGATGTAAGTTAAAATCTGATACCTGGTGCCTGGAACGCTAACGTCCAGTCATTCGTGGGGCAAAATGTGAGGCAAAAAGTTCCAGGCCCTTGCGCGGTTTGCAGGTAGATTTTAGTCTCCCACAAAATGTTTTTTTACACGGCCGCCGGTCTTGAGCGAACCGCGAAGGCTCAAAAAGGTTTGAAAAATTATTTATTGAACCATTTTATCACGCTTTGCTAAACGTACATTTTAAATTTTAATTGGTTGTGCTATACTGCCGAACTAATTATGCAGTAATTGTTTATTTGTTGCTATAGTAAGGGTCATTGTCTTTACAAAACGTGCACGAAGTTTGTCAGTGAAGAAATTAAATCAAATTTTCGTCCGGCATTCCGCATTCGTACCGAAAACAACAACTAGCCATGAGTAAACGCGAAAAATAAACAATCTAGACTAGTTGTCAGTTATTTCTTAAAATATCATAATGCCGTTTAACACATTCGAACAAAGAATTAAAGGAGCAGAAATAAGAAAATGACATTGGATATGATCAAGTATCAATACGTCTTCAAACTCGTACAAGAATAGCTTTCTCACTCTTGTTCTCACCTTTTCAGCTGGCTGTTTTCATCCTAGCCAGCAAAAGACGTCTGTTTTCTGACTTTTCTCAGCCTATTTTCATCCCGAGACCCGAGCTTAATTTACTGTATAATTTCGGACTGCTATACAGTAAATAAAACAACAAAAGCACTGCACAACAATGGGAAACCATTAAATGCACGTTTAATAATTTGATAAATAATTTTTTCAAACCTTTTCGAGCCTTCGCAGTTCGTTCAAGACGGGCGGCCGTGTAAAAAACATTTTGTGGGAGACTGAATCCTACCTGCAAACCGCGCAGGGGCCTGGAAATTTTTGCCTCACTTTTTGGATCTTCGTTAGCGTTCCAAGTATCACATTTTAACCAACATGTCCTCCTAATCAGTAAGTGTGAAACGGCCTTGAATTACCAATAATTGGTAATTGTAGGTAATTTTCTGTCCCACATGCGGGATGTTAAACTTGAAAACATAAAGCTAAAAATCCTAGAGGGGTCCTGCGGTCGAGGTATATATTAGAGGCGGCACATTTTTCCGGAGGGTTATGGCTAGGTTTAGGGTTTCCGGGGGGTTGTGGTGTTGGGTGGGGTGGTGGGTTGGGAATTAGTTTTTTTAAATTAACGATTATTGGTAATTCTAGGCATTTCACACTTACTGATTATTGGTGCTGTTTTAACTTACATCGAGTTCACTGACTAATCCATGCTTAAATAAAGTTTCCCGCTCTTTTTTGGCGGCAGTCCACGCAGGCGCTAAAAGGGTTTTAAAACTTCCGCTTGGTCACAGATTATTCTGTGGCTTGGTGCTTGCTGCTTCCAGGAATCGAGTCGAAGTTAAACCGAACAAACATTACAACGAAACGAATTTCGACTAATAACAGGAAGACTATTTCATTCATGATCATCACTTTGAAAGAGAGTATTCTCGAAAGCTGTTTCAGCCAACATGGAACATGAGGTATTTCTGCTTTTGTTTTGTTTTGATTTGTGCATGTATGAAGCGAAGACATGAACTGATGATGTAGGATTCTGACTGTTGACTGATCATCCCAGTAGTTTTAAAGAACTGCAGTCTCATCAAGTGAGGATATAAAGATAAATTTATTTTAGATTTAATGACTTTTATATTGCCTATAGCAATTGGTGGTCAAACAGAGCGAAATGCCCCAATTGAACATGACTACCATGATGTAATCATGTAAGTGTTGGTTTTGCGGTGGGAGGAAAACCGGAGAACCCGGCGAAAAACCCTTGAAGTGCAGGAGAGATCAACTACAACTCTACTCACATTATGTTCAAGCTCGACAATGGGGTCATTCCCAAGCAGTCACCCATCCAAGTACTAACCCCATTTAACTGGACTTAACTTTTGGTGAGAGGCAGCGCACTAACAGTGCACGCCACCCGTGCTCCCCTAGAAGTTACTATCACAAGTGAAGTGCTACCTCAAATGGGACAAAAACCTTTAGCCTACTCCACAGGCAACTCTACGCAGTCTGTGGCCAATGTGACACCTCCCTTGCCCACTCCTCCCCACTCCACCTGAAATTGCCCACTCCACCCGAGATTGCCCACTCCACCCGATTGCCCACTCTACCCAAGATTGCCCACTCCACCTGAAATTGCCCACTCCCCCCAAGATTGCCCACTCCACCTGAAATTACCCACTCCACCCGAGATTGCCCACTCCACCCACGTTTGCCAACTCCACCCAAGTTTTTCTCACCTCTTCACCATAAGAGCCCACAGAGTTGCCTGTGAAGGCGTAGGAGGCTGGAAAGTCCAAAATCTTAATATTAATTACAATAGACAGAGTACCGTATTTACACATTTCTTCTATATTTTTTAATTATAAAATTGAAAACTACAAGTTACTATAATTATAACTTATCGCTTCACATGACATGACAAGGGTTTTGACAGGATATACACACAATTCATATACAAATATTAAATAATCATGCCTCTTGCTCTAAGTGCTTAGTATGTTTCGAAAAATCTAGAGCTTTAATAAAATTATACAGCAATGTACCATTGAGCCCATCAGATTATTTTGCAGAATTGGTATAAGTCAAAATACACACATGCAGCGTCTGATCAGAATGCTGATCAGTGCACATTGTGATCAGTGCAAACATATAAATGAACCCATGCACACGGCACACCAAATATATACACCTAAATATCTTACCTTGACAAGACTCTCCTTACCAAAATTGTATTGTGGCATTGCCAATTTAGAAAATCCATCACCGTCGTGGTGTTGACTTGGGTGTTGACTAACTTCAAAGCACAATGTTATCAGAGCAAATCCTTCTGGAGTATGACATTTAAGTTGTAGGAAGAAACTTCCTATGTACATCACAAAACGTCATAAAATGGTCCACAAATAAATATTCCCCATATCTCGATCTTGTTGACTTTACATAGGTCGGCAAAGAGGGTGGGACATGAGACACAGGGAACCCATGTCAAGATTAGTGGGCAAATATTAACACATAACATTTTGTGCTTTTTGTTGGCTCGACCAGAAAAGTGAGAAAACGTTTTAAATTTATAACCAATTTTCGGAGGTACCCTGTCTGCATATTTTGTGAACGAAATATATTTAATTTCTTTAGATTTAGAGCCAACTTTAAATACCTGTCTGATTGCAAAACAAAATGGAAAGTAGCAACAAAAAGCTGATTTTTATTCTCCTTGGTCCAAGTGGTGGTGGCAAGACAAGTGGTGGCAAGGCAGCAGCTAATCACCCTGCTCTTGAGCCTTTTACAGAAATCATGTTTCTATCAACTGGGGAAAAACTTCGTGAGAAAGAAATTTTGAGTCCATGGCAAGAACCCGATATGAAAATAGTCAAAGCATTCTGCCACAAATTGATCAACGAAACGTTTGATGCTTTCAAAGCTTCAACAACGCATCGCATATTGATTTTAGATTGTGTGAAGGATCTGGGTGATGCACAGTATATAACCTCACAGGCTAAGAAATATGGCTTTGACATGTCTCGAGCATTTGTGATGGATGTTAACCCCACAGAATTACAAGAGCACTGGGAGAAACGAGGAGAAGCAAGAGACATATTTCGTGGTTCAGCCTATAGTTATCTTAACAACTGGCATAGGAAATCTAATGATGTCTTTAATTACTATAAGAAAATGAACATGCTGTACTCAGTGTCCAGATATAATCTATCAAGCCTGATGCTGTTAGAACTAGACAAACTACATGCAACTAGCAAAAAATTAAGACAATTCTTCACAGATGACAACCCTGTTATTTATTGCCCAAACAACGTTCGCTATCTTCTTGCTGATTCTGTAAAGATAAATGATATTCACAATTTGCTACTTTCGATTTTGAATGTCACTCGGTTTGATTTTTCACTACCAGCTTCTTTTGTTCATTGCAATCGAGATGTCATGTGGGTTGCTAATCCAACCAGATACCATGTGACCTTAAAAGCAAATGGTGTGCGTTTCTTACTGGTGAAAATCCACGAAGAAACTTTTTTGATTAACAGAAAGAATGAAGTTTACCCCTGTCTCATTGACGAGGGAACTGAATTACCCGCCAATACCGTACTAGATGGAGTACTCATGCCATCTACTTCCATTTCAGATGTCAATCACCCTGACAACATTACTCAACTGGAGACAAATGTCTTCATTATATTTGATGTACTTGCTATGTCTGGTCAGGTGATGTGGAAATGGCCATTTAGTGAGCGATATGAAATCCTTAGTCAGCTTTCTATCAGCAAAGATATAGTATCTGTGTTGAAGCTGGTATCTGGTGCAATTCACACAAGTGCTAGTGTTCCTGAAGAAGAAAATAGCACAGAGAAGCTTAAAGTAAATGTTGTTATTAAGGAGCATCGCCAATCCACTCCTGATACAATATTTGCCTGCCTAAGCTCTCCCATGAGCAATATTTTCTATCCATACAATGGTTTGGTTTTCACCCCAGAAACACCATACACCTTTGGCCTTGATCCCTTGTTATTTACATGGCAACCTGAAGAGTTAACTTGCTGCAATATCGCTTACAAAGATCTGATGTCAAGAAGACGACACTGCACTAGCATTTCCTCTTTTGGTGATGGCATGAAATATTATCCAGAGTGTGGAAATTATGGTCGAATTATCGAGTGTGAGTGGAACCACCGCCGTGGTTCTTGGAATTGTCTTTTTCCACGCCATGACAAAGCAACACCAGATACGGATGAAACACTTGATCATGTTGAAAGAACTGGTTGTCCCTATTCTGAAGATGATCTGGCTGCAGATATCATGCAAATTACAGAGTCTAATGGAGAAGAAGAGAAACGATCACTCAGAGTACACGCACCCCTCAGAGAAGAGATCACTCAGAGTACACACTCCCCTCAGAATCACCCAACGGTTAACTATTCTTTTGATGAACTGTACTCGCAAATTAACGAACTAGTCAAGCTTGATGAAGTTGAAAGAACGATTGATCCATCCACCAACTTGGAAATCTTCAATTATTATGGTTCATCTTCTTTTGATCATCCAATAGTTCGACTTTGCCGAGGTCTTGTTCTTCATCTGGAGTCAAAAACCATTGTAACAAAACCGTTTGTTCGCTTTTTTGAAGGTAAATTTTTTGAAGATTTTTTAATTCTTTTTAATGGTAAATTTATTAAAGTGGTTCTCTGATGAAAATATTGTTGGCAATGTTTTTGCATAATCCTAATAATCCAAATGAAGTTTCATTTCAAAATTCGTTGAAGAAAAGATGATATTTTACGTGTGAATTTTATATTTTGAGAGCACCATTAAAGTGGACGAGCTTCAGAAGAATGAGTTGAGGAAGCTTATGATGTCATAGACTCAATAACAACAATAACCCTTTTGTTGACAACAACAATGATCTTTTGGTTTTGTTGAGTCTGTGATGTCATAAGTTCTCCTCAACTCATTCTTCTCAAACACAGCCAATTTAAACACGGAGCGAGCGCATAAGTACTGGCTGAGGTACTCAGCCAATCCTGGCCAAGCGCATCTGATTGGTCCACACAGCTAAAATTACTTCCGGCCCTACCGAGGAACTTTGGCTGAAGAGTGAAGACCGCCCTGGTGAAGACTGAAGAGTGGAGCTTTTGTGAGACGTTTTGTTTACTGTTTTTAAATTAAACTTGCCGCTTTCCAAACGTCGAATTTGTCTTTTTCAAGTGTAACACATCATTTTGAGTAGAAAGATGGAAAAATTACGCCTTCAATAAGTCGAAACAAAACTAAGGTGAGGAAAAACCGTACGAAAAACAACAAAACAATTATGCGACAGAAACTGTACGAAGACATCTGAAACTTCGTTCCTTTTATGCAACAAAAATAATGCGTATATTAAGCTATGCTACCGAAAACAATTAGTACAACAATGGGCACAGACAATGTATGAGTATATGTACATGTAGTTGAAACTTATTGTTCTTTAGTAGGTCTCCAGTTTCCTATTAAAATGAAAACATGTTTTGGACAAATGTTCGAACGTGCGGAAATATGTCAACACAAAGAGCAAAAACAGTTTTAATAGTGACGAAAGATTTTAGCAACAAACTTTGATATTAAATTAACTCCTATCTGCAGAACTGTCCGGTTTTAAGGCATGCAGCCGGTAAAAAATCTTGAATCCTTGCCAGATACAACAAAATGCACAAGCAAAAAGACCAGCGAGAACAAGAAACCAGTCATTAGCTTAGGCAACATTTCAGTTCAAAATTCAAGTAGCCCGTGTCGATTTAGGCATAAGACATTTCAGAAACTTAAGCTTAATAAACTATAGAAATAATGAGAAAAAACCAACAAGCCATATGCATTCAATTCGCTAAAAAAGTTAGCCGTCTAGCAATGGAACGTTTGTAGCGTCTCACCGTTTTTCTTGTTGAATGCAGATGTCTGTATTCATATACTCTTGTAATTATAAGACCCTTTTATGTACACCAAGAATGTTGATAATGAATATCTCCATGTAGATGTCTGAACATCATCTCACTTTTCAACGACGATTTGACGAGGCAAACAACTTTGTTTTTGCACGACCGACAGTAAAAATAGGGAACCCAGTAACTGTTGTCTGGAAAGCCAGACACTAGAATGGCTTCCTAAAAGTTCTCAATTATTTGTGCCGATTTATTGACTTGCAAAAAGCAAATTCATATAATAACTTATTTATTGTCTTCGTTTAAATGGTCTGTTTTAGTTAAATATCAAAGTATTGTCTTTTATGTGGAAATCTATTTAAAAAAAACGGCAAAAGACAAAGCAGCTATAACTTACGTGACCTTCAAACATCGTTTGAAAGGAAGGTCATATATATATTTTACAAATTTATTGACCAAACAAATTTAATCACTTCAGAATTGTTTTTATCTAAGACACTTATGCTTCTCTTTACAATTTACGTAGACAATTGAAAAGGTAAAAAGGTTATAAATAAAAGATAATTCTCAAAACTTCACCAGCTCACTGACTCATTGTTGACTTGGCTGTTGACATTTCAAACTGTCAGTGCGTAACCGGGGGGGTGGACCCTTTTATACGCTCGCTCCGTGTTTAAAAGGGGGTTACAGTCAACCTCGTACCCAGGGTCTTATCTCCACTCCCCTGCCGCTGCGAAAAGCACGATCAGAAATCGCATAGAAAATCGGCCACTTTCATGGGGCAGTTCGCAGTCCACGTGCGTGCTGGCTCAAGTGAGTTCTGAAGACATTTGAAACTGATGAATTTGAGAAGGGTAATGGGTTCGTACATCGGGAAAATTCCACGAGTTGTCAACAAACCGTATTCTATGGCAAGCCCAACCTTCGTGCTATGCGCTCGTAGAAGAATTATGGTCGAGCGACGATTTTGAGCGGAGATGTTTGACTTCGAGCTCGGGGTGTTCTCGCTCCTGTCGGCCGTGTATTGATGACGTTTACACGCAAGATATTCGTTCTACGCATGCGTAGCTAATACGGGGTCAGCCCGTATTACGCGAGCATCGACAGCCGCCATTTCTGATCGTGGCCCTGGTCCAGGCTGGTCACGTGCTGCCCAAAATATGGGCAGTACAAAATAAATTTAGTGTGGGTAGGGAGGTACAAAAAACTTTCTCGACTTACCGACCGGAGTAGTGTTTATACAAAACGCAAAACATCTGGCCAGATGAAATGTCACGACTCACGAAAGGTGCACAACGGCTTGGAGAAACAATCCGAAACGAGATATAATTTAATAAGAATGCCAAAGTCTCAAAGATCAATATTTTGTTGGCTTTGTAGCGCTGGCGACATGTGTTATTGATGGGAGAATATTCGTTTTAAGCATTCGAATCGCGATGCTTTTAACTGGACGTATTCACTTAAATATAACGGCAGCTTTCACGTGTGGTATTCAACAACGTACAGGTGAAATACATATACGTATTTTATTGTTTATATTGAGAGTTTGAAACAGTCTTCCATTTCATTATCCACTGTGAGGTTTACTGTGCTGCGTTGTAATATATTTGATATAAAATGCCAATTTTCAAGTTCATTTTAAAAAGGTTAATCGATATCCGTAGCGCCAATTGTTTAAAATATAATAGGTACGGAATCCGTACCTATTATATTTTAAACAATTGGCGAGGGACTATAATTTAATACGACGTGTTAGTATTAATAGTCCGAAAAGCGGCGGGTATTAGGTTGTTGCGTTTAAAACGATCAAAACTAAAAGATACGTAACAAGTTAACTTGAACGGGGGTTTCTTTATCGGACAAGAAGTTTGTGACAGCAAAGAAGCAGAAAAATCGATAAGACTCGCCCGCTTTCTTGACGTCTACTGAAAGTACTATTTCTTTAAGTAAACAACACAGCGCATTCAGAAATGCAGACAGATGACAACAAAGGTTCAACATTTCACCTTTACCTTATTAAATGTGTCTAGTGTCTTGCTATAGCATTATAGAATGATCTTGGTTCAAATATTTTACTGATTTTAGTACTGTTTATTTTTGTTTATTTGTCGTTGATTAATACTATTGTTCGATATTTTAATATACTTTGCCAAATGGAGGAGCGGCAACAGTTTTCGTAGTGGCGAATTCATATTTCATGATCAAGCGACGAAAGATCAAATTTGCGGAGTAACTGGAGTTGATATAGAAAAATGATAATAAGATATCGATTAATCGACCATATATTGTATAATTGAGCACCCAGGTTGACGATTATTAAACGACTGGGAACATCAAAAACTTTCTTCATTGTAAACTTAAATAAACACAGCGATTTATTATAAACTAAAAACTATAGCTGTCAAAACAACTTGTTTCAATTTTAAAATCGTATCACCGGTTTAACCATTCATTTCAAAATGTAATACCAGAAAGGAAAACAAGATACGTATACGTGCATTTCTTCGACTATTCCAGCAAGGTCAAGCATTGATACGCAGGGGACACTCCCACAGTCGAAAATTTTGATAGACGACACGTGACCAGCCTGGACCAGGGTCTTTTCGCAGCGGAGGGCGGGGGCGGGGGAGCGGAGATAAGACCCTGGGTACGAGGTTGGGTTACAGTCCGTTCTGCGCATGTTTATCGTAGGAGCCTCCACCGGATGTTGTCGTTCCCAGGTTCCCAGTCTAACCAGCTGTGTGCGCGTTGTTTATATCGCAAAGCTATCTGCTATCCGCGTTTATATCGGTAGTATCGAACAAGATGGGGGATTCAAATCCTTTAAAAAAATAACAGGGAGAGGGTAAACAAGATGCCAAATATTCTTATAGTGCATAATTGCAAAGGCAATAAAAATAACTAAATTGTCACGTCAATATTTATAGCCCCTTTGGTAAGGGTAACATCTAAACATGAATGAATTGAAGTTGATACTTTCAAACACGAATTTAGGTTACTTTAGAAACCCAGACTCAAATCTTTGAAAATCAATGGCGATTTCTGCGCAAGTATTTGCCAACTATTACTGGATGACCATTCACCTTCTGATTGGTTTTAAACGTTGAACAACATCAACCGATCTGCCAATAAATAAATAACTCAACTAGTCTTTGCGCGAACAAAACCCAAAACAGACAAGAAGGACCGCGTGACACAAATAGAACAATTGTGGCGCAGATGCCGTACTAAATATACGAAATTATTAGCGTCACGCACTAAAAAGATCCCAGAAATAACTTATATATACTTGGATTCAAAACATAGACTTAATGAACTTACCGTCTTTTCACTGTCGCTTTCTTGAACTCTCCTGTAGTTCATGCAGACCCCAAAGTCTTCGCCGTGGCACGCGCTCGAACAAAAATTGTTTAAACTTCTGCACGGACAAAAATTTCTTCCCTTTTCTCGAAGAGTGGCCGCGACATGTGCATGTAGTTATATTCTCTACGTTAGGCAATGCCGCGACCTCCTCTATTTGACTTTCTTCGAACTCTTCAAGCGTGAAGCTCTCTCAGTAGTGCGTCGGCCATGACTGATCATGCGAGGTGTTTCGAAGGAGGAATATTTCATGTTATGCAATTTATGTGGATCAAAACATTAGATGGAAACAAACCCCGCACATGCGCAGAACGGACTGTAACCCCCCCCCCCCCCTTTAATTATATTGTGGTGCTCCAAAATACATACTTCGCATGTAAAATACAACTTTGTTTTTAAGAATTTCGAAATGAAACTTTGCACAATTGCCAAGTAATATAATATCTTTAAGATTAGGCAGAAACATTACAGACAATATTTTCATCAGAGAACCTCTTTAACGAAAATCTTTATTATAATTAGAAACTTTTCATAAATAATACTATATCTGTAAGAAAATTTCAAAATCAACTAATTTATGAGATTTCATATTTTACTTAATGTCTGCCAAAAGGAAACGTTCATTCTATTTGTTAGTTTATACAATATATCCATATCGTCTATTGTCAAATGCATGTACTATACTAATTTAAACAAATTTTTTCTACTTCAGAAGTGCGCAGTATTAATTTTAGCTTCTGCTGACTATCATGCATGCTCACATGCGCTGTCTGGAGAACCACTTTTTCGTAGTTTTATACTACTTATTTTCAATACTCATTATTTTCAAATTAACCTCTTTTTATAATTACTTTAATGCTAAATACCTTGTACATGTTCTTGTTTCACAACGACTAACTTCCCACAAGTCAACACTCTCAAACCTATATATTTCTTAGAAATGATCAAATTCGTCAATACAATACAATACAAGTACATCTTTTTTTAAATTTGATTATAATACCGTACACAAACTAAAATTAATATTAATTGCTGTTTTATTAAAATTTACACAGACTCAACAACCATAAAGTTTGAAATAGATCTACTGTATATATATATATATAGCGTTCAACAAACCTAGCCTTCTTCCAGTCTACGACCATTTATAAATCATCACAAGTAGACTTTAAGAAAACTTTATTTTAACGTTTCGGGGCACTGCCCCTTTATCAAAATAACCTAGTATACAAAAAAGTGAGCTCTATTTATAATCAAAGATATGTTAATTAGTTCAAAAAAAATCTCTAAGGTTCAATCCCTTTAGGAATGGAAGTATCTAATTTGTATGTCCAAAATCCCTCTCTTCTTGTCGGCTCATTTACATTACAATACAATACAATACAATACAATACAATACAATACAATACAATACAATACAATACAATACAATACAATACAATACAAGTTTATTTAAAGAGGGTAAACACATAACAGCTTTCGCTGACAAACCAGTGGCCCTCATGTCAAAAATGTCGAAAAGTTACAAATATATAACGTAATATAGATAAGAAATATGAATTAACTATTTACAAGGAATCAAGAATTATATATATATATATATTATAGAAAGGGGGAAAAAAGAGAAAAAAAAGCTAGCTGTATATATACAAGCATATGCAGAAGATACGACGACTGGAAAATTATAATACTTCAAAAAAGTCGATGTTTTCATTAAGATTCGATAAAATATTTTTTCAGAGCTTTCTTAAATGGGCAGACACTTGGTTTTCGCCGTTATTTCATGCGGCAGACTATTCCATAACTTAATACTACTAACTGTGAATGACCTGCCAGCCTCACTAGTGTCGCTGTACTTACCAATAACTTTAACTAATACATCTCCTAACCCTGAATGCCCAGAATAAAAAAAATGCGCATATAAATGTTCACCTGCTATGCCCCTTTATCCCTTTCCATATCTATTCAAACTACTCCTATGGTTATTAAAGCGCTTTCTGAAGGACGTTATAGTACTTCCAACATAGATCTCACTTTTTACAAATTATAAGATAAATCACCGCTTCCGAATCACAATCGAACATAAAATTAATTTTGTACGTCCGATTACCCGAGCCGAAGGTATCCCCCTCCTCTACATATTTACAAATCTGGCAACGTGTTTTGCCACATTTGTGCATACCCTTCCTATAATTTATTTCAACCCGTTGCTTAGTCTAAGGTTAAGTCTAAGTTTAAGAAACGTCTTAGTCTAAGCCTAAGGTTAAGTCTAAGGTTACATTAAATATAGTACGTCTTTCTTCTTCTTAATATACGTATCTTTGTTTATGCACTGGTACATTCTCGTCCCCAGAGCCTCTCCCGTGCTGGCGCGCTGAAAAGGCTCTGGGGGAATACCAAGATTCTTTCGTGTTCTTTCTAAAACAGATGCGTTTAGTTTGGGGTTGGACACGAGATCATCGACAGTTGTTTGGAATATCATTTTCCTTTCGTTTTCGATTCTGGCGGTTTGGCTGTCTCGTATTGACTCATTTGACTTTGGAACAATTCTGATTGTGGTAGATTCCATGTGAAGATCGCCGCGTTTACTCAGCGGGGCAAAAAGACATTAAAATTTTAATATGAGTTCGCTTCAGAGCTTGGCAATATAGAGCCGCGTCGGAATTTCTTCGTATTTACGGCCTCTTTTAGTTAAGGTAGTTATCTTTAATTTGTTGCACCGTTCGTTTATATTTGACTTGTATATTTCAATGAGATTCTTAATATTAATATGTACCATGCAGCCATGCACGAACAGCCTGCAGTGACAGCAGTGTGCGGTCTATCGTCTATCGGTTTCAAATTGCTGTCTGTCGTCTGTGTTTGATTTAATTATATAAGGGGAAATGGGTTGACTGCTTTTAAAAACGTTCGATTAAATTGTTCGGATTAGAACTATGATTAGAATTGTGCTTCAGTATAGGCCATATAACATATACGTAATATTTAAAAAACTCATTAATAATTCATGAGGAAAACACAAAGAAAAATCATAGCCGTATCGTGGTTTTATATCTGATAAAATTTTCTCCTGATTTACATAAACTTTAGCTTTGATTTTCTCGCCTTAGACAACGTTATTTTTCAAAATTACTACGCCAACGAACTTACCAAATGGTGATCGTTTTTTAAGCCATTCAAAACACTCGCAGAACGTGTTTTATCAGATCTAAAACACTCGGCTTCGCCTCGTGTTTTAAATCTGATAAAACACTCCTGCTCGTGTTTTAAATAGTACATAACATATATATAACGTATATAACATTCAGTATAGGCCATTTTCAAAATCACGTGATATTGTTCATACATATATTATGCTGGAAGGACAAAATGTTTAATATGGCATCAATCTCGGTGAAAAAGTGATGTAGGATCAGTTTATCATGTTTTGCCATTACAGCTGTTGTTTACTCAAATCCTGAAACACTTTTTCCCGATATCGATGGCATTATAAAATGTTGTCCTTACAGAATAATATACTGTATGAACCATATCATGTGATTTTGAAAATGGCCTATTAAAGCTCCGTTATAGGCCTATTCAGCGCGCCAGCACGGGAGAGGCTCTGGGGACGATAATGGCACTGATACAGTTTTATCATGAGGGGCGGACTGGGCTCGAAACTTTTACCGGGAAGTTTCGTGGAAGCGGCCCACCATGGAAGAGGAGAGGCTCATTTAGGGGGGTCGGGGGGCATGCTCGCTCGGCGAATTTTGAAATTTAGAGTATCAGAAATGCAATTCCTGCATTCTGAGAGATGATTTTTAAGATCGACCGGCCCACTGACCTTCAGATCGACCGGCCCACCGGGAATTCCCCCGGTGCTTCATGTGGCCAGTCCGCCCCTGAGTTTTATCATAATATATCATACGTCTTTCTTCTTGTGTAGATTTAGGTGCAGAGGAACCTAATCCCCAAGAAGTAGTGGAAGCTACTGTTAAGTTGGATGGATCACTTGGCATTGCATTTCGGTGGAACAACGAATTAAAGGTTACAACAAGGCGCAGGATGGATTCAGAGCAAGCTATGTGGGCCAAGCATTGGATTGAAGACCACTGCAATACTACCAGTTTCTTAATGGGGTACACTTACCTTTTTGAGATTATTTACAAGGTAAATAGAGTTATTGTAAACTTCCCTTTCCAAGGCCTTGTTCTGCTTGCAGTCACAGATGAGAATGGTCATGAATTGTCCTACGATGAAGTATTGCGCTGTGGTAGGATCGCTGGGTTCTTCATGGTGACACCGCGAATCACTGGTCCTTATTCAGAGGTATCCTGGTATTGTGGTGGAGCAGTCTCGGCCAACGGGGCAGCCTCACGCACTGATCCAGCACTCCTCTCGGGTGCATTGCCAACAATGTCACGGCAACAGGAAGGATGGGTCATAAAGTTCAACGATGGAACCAGGCGAAAGATTGTTTACAATTGGTGGAAAAATGTGTCGAGAATTACCCGTCTGATTCACCCGCAGATCGTATGGTTGCTTGTAAAGTATGATAAAATTCAAGCCGTGTTTGGCAACGTTCCAAATCACATTCGAAGCGAAGTCCAGAGCATGATGAAAGCGATAGCAAGACAGTTTGAAGAAACACTCGAGCTGGTCGATGAGTGTTTGGCTGGAACTCCTGGTAAGCAAACTCACGAGTGGTGGGAATCTGAAGAAGAGTCTTTTTGTTTACGGGAATTATTTGAAAGATTTACTTTAGAAGGTGACGACAGTGCCGAACCTAACCGTAACTCTATCAAAGATCAAGTCGGAAACGATACTGAAATTCATTGCGGCCATTCGAAGGATGATGGTGAGGACAAGGAAGGTGTACCACCTGCAACGAATGACGAGGAAACAAATGAAAATAGCAGCAGCTTTTTGAAACTCGTTCACAAATTACAACCTTATCGGCGCAGGTCTATTAAGAAACCTCCGCATGCTTCTCGATCAGATCATTTGTTGCATGATGAAATAAACATTTCACCATTTTACAACGCGCGTAAACGTAACTTTCTAAGATTGCCTATTTTGGAATACATCAGACCATCTGGACCTGCCATCAAAGGCTACGAGCCCAGTGATAACTGCAAGCAAACGTGGAGCAAAGGATGGAAAACATTTCAAAACGACCGAAGAGAATTAATTCAACAGGTTCTACAAGAGAACCACCAAGCTCCTGTATTTTTGCAAATGCCGATTGAAGTTATACTTTTGGTTTTGGATTTTCTCGACGGCTCAAGTCTCGTAAAGTTGTCCAAAGTGTGTTGGCTACTGCGTCAGATTGTGCAGTCGAGACGGTCGTTGAGAAAAAAGATTGGCGAAGCAAAGAAACAGCACTGGCTAGATGTTGAAATAAAACGGAGAAATGAAGAGATTTTTCAGTCGTTCTCGTCTTATTACTCCAGGCGGTCAAGTGATGACGACGATTATGGATACGTGTCCTATTAAAGTTAAACTTAAACGTAGTTGTGCTTAAAGTGGTTATGAAGCAAAAATTAAGATTAACTTATTTTTGTCTTCTTTTAATACCTTAAAGATATATACACAAGTTTCGAATACGTTAAAATGTTGTCGGTAAACGGAACCTTATGACGTCTTAGTTATCAGGGATCATTTGAATATATCACGTATATATAGTCTAAATATCTCAAATCATGAAATCAGATATGGAAAAGCTGCATGTAAATGATTTTTCCAATCCAGTTTTTTTGTCCAATCCTTTTCTTGTATATGCTATCGCTTAAGTAAGTACCCGTATAGGGTAGTTTGGTAATGTTGTAGGGATTCTTCCATGTAATGTGCAACTTGTATTTAAATTAGCTAAGTAAATGAATTTACGTTTTACAATTGTAAGTACTTGACAAAATGAGTAAGCGTATATAGCTAAATAGGGAGAATTTATACACTTGTAAATAGTAGTTTTTTAAGTAGTATTAAGTTTTTCAAACATGAAGTTAGTAACGTTTATACTTGACATTTTCCCTTGTATCAAGGTTGCCTTCTGAACTGAAGAAAACTGACTAAAAATAATCCAAACCATGTTGTGTCTCTTTTGAATCGCGTCATCTGACGTGAGCTATATGCATAATCTATAAAAAACAATCAATGTCACTGGCTCATGGTATTGTAAAGAGAGCTGTGATTGGTTTAAAGAAATCAGACCACGTTAGTGACGTCATCTGTGCATCTGTCCTCTAATAGATCATGGGCAACGACCAATGAAAATGCTTGTAGTATACAGGTTATTGTATAACTCTAAATAGTTCATTGAAACCCGTTTGTTCTTCTACCAGTGAAGTTGAGAGATTATCTTTAGGAGAAAGGCTTAAATACCGTAGCCTATATGTCTAGTACCTTCACTTGGGCACACTAGTGTGTGCATCCAAAGGATGGTAGTTTTCTATAAACGTGGAGGAAAGTTTGGAGAGAGGGCAAAAATTAGGCTTTCTGAGCGTTCAACAAATGTCAGCAATCAATCAGATCCTTTGAAACTAAACGTAGTATTAAAATGTCGTTGTATTATAGCAGTATATCAAAGAAAAAGAACAACTGAATGCTCATTTTGTTGACGATAACCTTTTTAGGTGACAGGAATAATGGAATCATTTAGCAAGTTTCTTGTTCTTCTACTAACACACTACTGTGTCCAAGTAAAGGTACTAGTACTTTACAAATATTTTAAGCCTTTCTCTTAAAGATATAATCCCTCAATAGGAACTTCACTGGTAGAAGAACAAACGAGTTCCAAATTGCAATGAACTATTTAGAGATATAAAACAGACAAAAAATGCTTACTCAGCATTTTTCAAAAAAATTTTAAGCGATATTTGGGACGCATATTTTAACTAGTAAACCTTGATATTTTCTTTTAAAATGAGTAAGAATAGACGGGCACTTTATCGTATTGTGGCTTTTTCGTATTTACAGATTTTCAATTTAAGTTGTATTAATCCTAAACTTTGAATATACAAGGGGTTTTTAAGCTTGTCAATTCCAACCATGTTGTTATGCTCACGCCATCAAGTTTCCTATCCAGTCTTTTTACTATCCATGTTTGCTACTTAGCTAGTTAGTTACAGTAGTTAGTAGTTAGTTAATTAGTTAGTTAGTTACAATTATAGTTGGTTGGTTAGATGGTTGGTCGTTACATATTATATGGCCCAAGTTACTTCTGTTGAAATCGTGTGTTCTCATTGGCTGAGACGCATCACGTGCCCGCGGTCGATTATTTTCTTTTTTGCCATGTGGACATGTTGTATGTTTACAAAAGAACAACGAAATAAAACCACAAAAATTTTGTGAATTCAATAACCTACGGACTAAATCATGTACATGTATGAGTCGAATGATGAACAATCTGGAAGAGATTCCAAAAGCTATAACAACAAGAGCAACAACATTTGTCTCTCATGTCACGCTCGAGGTCACGTGTGGTCACACTATAAGTACGTATCATGTAAGGTAATGTATAAAGGAATGTTGTTTCAAAAAGCCATGGTAAGTACGGAAAATATTAGGCTCGATTTCCAGCTGTACATGTATCTCGGGTCCCCGTACTCACTTCCCCCGAAATCACGGCTGGTCGATTATACATTTACATATGCCTGTACATTTTCAGCAGGCATATATTAGGATGATTTGGATTATTACATGAATTCCGTAAGTTCAAAATGGCGATCAATAGAGTACTGATGAGTGAGGCATGCGATCGCATTTTAGAAACGTTTAGGATTATTAATTGTTTAAAACATTTACAACGGGAAGCTATAGCTCTAGAGAAATTGGTCAATGCATATGGGCAAGATATTTTTGTCTTTCAGCCTACAGCATCGGGGAAGTCACTTATATTTCTGTCAGCTGCATGCCTTCTATGGTTTTTGATATCGTGAAATTAATTTATGCAAAACGTCACAGCCACGTTTTGTGGCACACGCGTCCAGCCGTCGCTTTCGGAGGAGAGTACCGGAGGCCGGAAGACGACTGGAAATCGAGTCTAGGAAAATATCAGACCTGACCTCGCCCTAAGGGCTTGGTCCACATACTGCCAAGACCTCGCGCTCTCGGTTAAGAAGAAGTTAATATTTCAACACTGATCATTTGTACGTTTTACAGAAGAGAAATTGCTAAATTTCTGATAAAACGCGACTACGAGTGTTTTGAATAGCTTCAAAAACGCCGACGATAGATTTGCTAATTAGGATGACATTTTATATAAAATTTCACGTTCATTAGTATTCTTTATATAAAATTTCACGTTAGTTAATATTCATAGTAGTTTTATCAGGTATAAAAGACTTGCACATGATCAAATACGTGCATATTAGTGGACAATTTGGTTCATGAATATTAATGAGTTTTTGAAGTATTTTATAAGACCTTTAAAGGGCAACATGCATAGCTTCGACAACGTGGCGTATAATATAATAACGCCTAAATAAACTAACAACTTTAATTTGTGGTTCCTTGCCACAAAGTTGTTTTGAAAACGTGAAAACGCTTTAGTTGACGTTGTATGTGCAACGAGGACGGTGTTGTGATTATACTCTTGAGACTGTAAATATATTATTCAACGCTTTGTTTTGGTTGAAAAATACTTTGTACTTGGGTAATCGTCGTGACGTTCGCGTTACGCTTGCTTTAATAAGGTCCCTATTTTTAAACGTCCCACAACGCCGCCGAGGTACTCGCCAACCAGACGCAGGCACCGCCGTCACATTCTCAACTTTGCCGGCGATGACTGCGGTCGGCAGAACGCCGACACACCGGCGGCTCTTGCGGCTATATGGAACCAGGCTTAATGTCTCTGCAGGTGCCCGCCTTGCAAGAGAACGACAATATTGTCCAGAGTGTCCGCTCGGACAATAGCTCTCTCACTTCGAACCAAATTTGTTCGTTAGTTGGTTTTACAATGAACCAAACGAGACTATACTGTATCAGGTGAATTGTTAGAGTTTCTAACATCAACCTTTACAAAACCCTTGTCCAAGGAAGTATGGACAGAGTTATTGGATAAATATCCATCAATAAAAGGCACTGAAAACGTGCTGGTGTCACCTACCATGGAAACTTGTATGAAAGATGACATTAAAAAGAAGCATGGTTATTTAAAAACGAAAGGATTATTTGCTTTCGATGAAGCCTGGCTGAAAAGCAAGCTCCCCTACTCACAGCAGTCCGACCTATTGTGGCGGCTCTGGAAACACTCGAAATGCCCATAGAAGGGAATGAAAAGGTTGCTGGACCTGAACCAGACGACATAAAGATAATGTTGGAAGATGCCCTAGCTCTTTTGGGCCATGCAACGTCGCTTTTCAGAGTATTTAACAGATCTGGGTAAACGTACCCTGAAATCTGACCTCCCCGCCGACAAGCACTTGTTCCCTGATAGCTTCCACAAAGCTGTTCAAAGTGAACATGACCATTCGCAGACGAATAGCAAGCTTGTTGCTGCCCCTGTGGACAGCTCTACCATAGTGCCTCCAATGTACGTAAGCGAACTTGGGGAAACAAGTGGAACCAAAAAGATTCCTCAAAACAAAAAAAAGCCAATCGCATCAGCAACCGAGGCTTCAATGAGGGTGGTAGGAGCTGACTATGCCCTTCCACATCTAACTCAACAGACACCAATGACAGCAGGACGATTAGTACATTTTCAAAAAAACTGGAAAACAATTACGAACGACCCATGGATCCTCCAAACAATATCAGGCTACCATATACCATTTATCAAGCGCCCTTTTCAAGTACGACCACGAATAACCAAAGCGAAAACCAAAAAGCAACACAGTCTCATTCAGACTGCCATCGACGAACTTATTGCCAAACAGGTAATACAGAAAGTTACAGACAATCCGAAAGATCAGTTTATCTCAACCGTATTTGTTGTTCAACAAAAGAACAAAACACTTCCAATCTGCAACTTGAATGCCTTTGTGGAGTCAACCAAATTCAAAATGGAGGGCCTAACGTTACTACGGTCTACTCTACGGGAGAACGATTACATGATGAAATTGGACCTCAAGGACGCTTATTATTCAATTCCAGTAACGAAAGAGCACAGGAAGTATCTGCGCTTCATATTCGACAATGTAACATACGAATTCCAATGGCTACCGTTCGGCCTCTCTTCAGCTCCACGGACTTTCACCAAAGTCTTGAAACCAGTAATTGCATTGCTGAGGAAACGAGGACTGCGTGTGATCATTTACCTCGACGACTTATTGTTGGTGCATCAGGACCCAGAGGAGCTAATGCGATTGTTCAAGGAAGTATGTCAACTGCTCAGCGACCTGGGTTTCATCATCAAGAAGGAGAAATGCTCAACGATTCCACTCCAATCTCTTGCCTTTTTTGGTGCACTTCTGAATTCGGTGAACATGACAATGGCAGTATCACTCACAAAATTGCAGGACCTGCAATGCGAAGCCCAGTCAATGAAGAAGAAAACAGCGTGCACTTTCCAGGACCTGTCCTATCTGTTAGGTCGAATGACCCAAGTGTCCAAGATAGGAGTGGAAACTGCACCCTTACACTACAGGGCATTGCAACAACTACATATCAAATCCCTCCACAAGTATGGAATCCTGGCACGGAAAAAGCAGGTCACCCTGTCCTTGGAAGCCCTAGCCGATCTAGAGTGGTGGACATCTCCAAAGCTGATGCAAGAGAACAGCACTCCAATAGTCGAACCTATGTACAACATCACAATTCAGACAGATGCATCCTGTCTCGGTTGGGGAGCAGTATGTCAAGGCATCAGGACTGGGGGACATTGGAGCAAAGACGAGCAACAGGCTAGCTCATATCAACTTCTTGGAGCTGAAAGCGGCTTACCTAGCCATTCAATCATACATGACCTCTTGTCAACTGATAGGGAGTCGTATTCTACTACTAATGGACAACTCGACGGCTGTAGCTTACTTCAACAAACGAGGGGGGACCAAGTCAAACAAGCTTACTCAACTAGCCCTGGACATATGGAAGTTATGTCAGTCCAAAAAGATAACCCTGTTTGGCACAACACCTGCCAGGAATCCAGAATACAGAAGCGGACGCCGAATCACGTCAAATGAACGACAGGATAGAATGGACATTGGACGGACAGCTGTTTATGAATATCCAGAAACGCTATTACACGCCAAAAGTAGATCTCTTTGCATCCAGACTAAACCACCAACTACCGTTATATGTAGCACGTCACCCGGATCCCGGAGCAATGGCAATAGATGCGTTCACACTGAAGTGGAGTCAGTGGACATCATAAATACATCCTCCAATTATACTACTGAACAGAGTGCTACTCAAACTTCGTCTGAACAAGGCAACAGCCTTGGTGATAGCACCAGCATGGATAGCACAGCCATGGTATCCCATGCTCCTGGAAATGTTAGTCGACTTTCCTACTCTGCTCCCAACATCGAAGAAAACAATTTTTCTTGCATTCAATCAAGCAGCTGTGCACCCATTATGGAAGACTCTATAGCTCTGGCTGTATGGCCTCTTTCAGGAGACGAATGCAAACAACAGGCATTTCAGTGTGTGAAGTCCTCTGATCTTGGCATCGTGGAGAAACAGTACCAAAAAACGGTACGAAGGCCCTTGGAAGATCTGGGCTGGCTGGTGTATTGAAAGGAACCAATTGCAATGTCCTTTTTCACCACCTGTGAGGGATATTCTAAATTTTCTCACTTTCCAGTTCCAAGAAAGAGATCTAGCATACCGAACAATCGGAGTTTACAAATCATGCATATCCCAGTTTCATGACCAAATTGATGGCCAATCAATTGGAAATCTACCGATAGTAACGAGATTCGTATCATGAAAGGAATTTTCGAATTACGACCACCAAAACCAAAAATTCCTACCACCTGGTCAGTAGTAGGTAGTGTCGTTGTCTTTCTTCAAGAAATGGATCCTGTCGAAAAGTTATCACTTCAAGATTTATCCTTGAAGCTAGTTATGTTACTGGCTCAAACATCTGCAGCTCGGGTGCACGAACTGATAGCATTAAACCTGGTTAATGTTATCATAAAACAGAATAGCTGGAGATTCTGTCTTTCATCACATGTCAAGAATTCCAGAGCAAATCATCCAGGAAGGGAAATATCCTTCGAAGCTTATCCTGATGACCCCAGGGTATGTGTTGTCAAGTGCCTGAAAGAATATGTCAAGCAAACAGACATTAGAGAAGATGAACAACAACTTCTTATTTCCTATAAAGCACCTCACAAAGCAATTGGCACTCAGACACTGTCAAGATGGTTGCGCACAGTTCTTACTCTCTCAGGGGTTTCCGAGGGATACACAGGACATTCGACAAGATCAGCATCGACATCTGAAGCGGCAAACTCTGGTCTACCAAGGAATTAATACTCAAGGCAGCTGATTGGTCATCAGCATCAGTTTTCAAGAAACATTATTATAAACAAACCGAACAAACATTTGCGCATAATGTGTTACATTTGGCTAATTCTACATAGTCAATATTATTGTTAATAAAGTTGAAATTTCTGTTTATGCCAACTACTGTGTTGTAGTAAGGCTTCGTAATCTGCACCAGTATTGTGAGTATCAGTCGGAGAAGGTACGAAGGAGAAATTAAATTTCCCCGGAGGGACTCACCTGATGGGGAGATGTAGTTCTCCGAGGACCTTCGAAGACTGATAGGAGCAATACTGGGTCCCCATCCAGTGGAAAATCCTTTGCCACCCCCACCCTTTGTTTATTTTTTCTTACTACAACACCTCAGCTTGCACTCTATCAGAGGATGACGGCGCGCATGCGCTAAAAACTTAATGTGGGTACCAGTCCGCTGCTGGCCGCGGATCTGCACCAGTATTGCTCCTATCCACCATCAGTCTTCGAAGCAATCTCGTACCCAGACCCATACGCGCGCGGGAAGCGAAGGCACGAGATTGTCTTCGAAGGTCCTCGGAGAACTACACCTCCCCGTCAGGTGAGTCCCTCCGGGGAAATTTAATTTCTGTGTAAAAAGTACATTTTACTTTTTTTACTTTGCAGGAAATTTCCTGATTCTCAGGAAACTTGAAAAGGAATGTTCAGGATGAGTTAAAATCTCAGGAAAATCAGGAAATCTCAGGAAATCTCAGAAAATCTAAGTAGATCGAGAAAATTTAAAAGAAATTTTAACTTTTTAACGTGAATGTTTAGCTTTCTGTTGTTCGCAGTTCGTCTGCAGTGGCCTGGTTTCTATTTCCCATCATTACTGTCGGAGGGAGGGGTAGGGTTACAAATGGAACCAATGAGACGGTGATAGTTGAGTTCGTGGGCTCTAATTCTACGCGTCCTTATGATTATAAAAATATGAATATGTATTTTACAATTGCTAAAAAGTTTTAAATAAAAGTTAAAACAAAAATAATGTAAGCGCTATTGGAACTATTTCATCATTTTTGTTAATTTCATAATCATACAGCCTGCGAGCAGGCTCATTTGGCTCGATAATTGGGGCAAGGAATTCGAAGGAAATCTAATTAAAATATCAGGAAATATCAGGAAATTTCAGGACAACAAAACAGGAAATCTGGATTTCAGTTGCTGCTTCCAGGAATCGAAGCGTCGAAGTGTGTCGAAGTACCGCGAACAAACAACGAAACGAATTTCGACTAACAGGAAGAATGTATTCATTCATGATCATCACTTTGAAAGAGAGTATTCTCGAAAGCTGTTTCAGCCAACATGAAACATAAGGTATTTGATTTCTGTTTTTGTTTTGTTTTGATTTGTGTATACCGATCATCAGTTTATCACGCAATTGATCAAACATTCTTCTCTTCAGGATTCTGCTCCACTGTGTCTGTTGACTGATCATCCCAGTAGTTTTAAAGAACTGCAGTCTCATCAAGTGAGGATATAAAGATAAATTTATGATTTATAATATTAACACATAACATTTTGTGCTTTTTGTTGGCTTTAAAGACCAGAAAAGCGAGAAAACGTTTTAAATATATAACCATTATTTTTAACATTTATAACCATTATTAACTCATTATTTATTATCATTATTAACTCATTATTTATTATACAGGGGGGGGGCCTGAGGAGAAACTGGGGGGGCTTTTAAAATTATTTGACTCTAAAAAGGGGGGCCTTCAAAAACGGCAAAAAGGAGTAAAGAGGGGGCTTTAAAAAATATTTTATGTTTAAGTTATAAATAACATATTGTATAAATATTGCAGTACACTTCTGGAAAACAACCAACCAATCAGTTTAAAATTAAAACAGTGCTTTTGTGAAATGTAACTTTAAGATCTGGTGGAACTGCTACGAGATTCTTGAGAGAGACACTTCAAAAATTCAAAAATTAAAACTGACATTTTGTATGTATTCAACTTCAAGTATTAAACTATTATTAACAATCCTGTAATGTCTGGCATAGGGCTTGATACCACACCATTAACTACTGTACCCGCACTAGGTGCCTAACAAGGATACAGTAATGTAAACTACAACCTTTGGAGGGTGTAGCTCCATCGGAGAGGGTTTGCCCTAATAGCTGAGGAACAGTTTACAGGAACAGGCGATCCACCAAGATGGGAGCAGTCTTATAGGTAGAGCAGCTCCAGGCAAGCCTAAACTCCCAACTAACTTGTAGCAATGTTGCCTAGAATTACCCTCTCCTTACTGAACTACTGTCACACATAAAGTGGAGAAGTAACTTACCAAATGATAATCAATGGTTCCAAAATTACCATACCGACCTGGACCTAAGAAAGCCACCAGGGGCCAACCAACAGAGAAATGGCGAAAGCTGCAATTGAACGACCAACATCCAGGTGACCATCAATGAACGGAACCTGTACGCAAAGCCAGAAGCAAAGGCCCACTCCTGCAACATAGAAAAGCAACAAACGGGCCCTTTCCAGAGCAGGTAGACAAGTACATAGCAAACAACGGCAAGCAACGAGCTATGGACTTAAGAGCAGCTGAATTACACTAAGCAAAAACCAGATAAGCCGGTACTGTTAAGCACAAGCTACTACACATTACAGCACACTACGGCACATTTTCTAGGAGTAGCCAAGAACACACCCTACAAATTAAGTTATCCCCGAGTAGCCAGGGAACAGACCCGATGTACGGGTGTGGCAACACAAACTACCAACAGCTAAGCACATGCTACTACAGTACTACACATAATTACAGAACACTACTGCACATTTTCTTGGAGTAGCCAAGAACACAGTCCCTACATAAGTTATCACCCGGAGTAGCTGGGGAACAGACCAGATGTACTGGTGCGAAACACACAAGCGAACAGGCTAGGACCAGATGACCCCCCACATGACTGTTCAACAGCAGGGGAGCACAAATACAGACCCCCAACGCCTGTATGCAAATATTGCACAGAACAGACCCGCACACACTGAGGACCCCCCACATGACTGTGCAACAGCAGGGGAGCACAAATACAGACCCCCAACGTCTGTATGGCAATGTTGCACAGTACAGACCCACACACACTGAGGACCCCCCACATGACTGTGTAACAGCAGGGGAGCACAAATACAGACCCCCAACACCTGTACGATAAGCAGTGTTGCACAGTACAGACCTGCATAACGACTTCGCAATACAATTAAAGAGATCCCTGCACAACAGGGCAATGGCAGGGGAGCACAAATACACTGCCCCAGTGACAGTACAGCAGCAGAAAGCACAATACAGTTCCCAAAGACTGTACGGCAGCAGAAAAGCACATCTACAGTCACCCACAACTGTAGTATAGCAAAGTAGCACAAAGGAGCCCCCTGCAACAGCAGATGACAGCAACTTAGCGCAACGCAGATCCCCAGCAACAGTACGACAGCAAGGCGTCGTAGGACAAAGGCAGTCACCCAGGGTACAGGAGGACAAAGACAGTCACCCAAGGTACCAAAGGACAAAGGCAGTCACCCAGGGTACAGGAGCACAAACATGGCCTCAGCAACTGAGGGATAGTAAATAGCCCCAACGCAAAGCGGGACCCCCACAACTGTATGACAGCAAGGAACATTAGCACAAATGCAGTCCCCCACCAACAAGAAGATTACAGCAGAGTAGCGTACATGCAACCACGTAGCAACTGTACGACAGCAAGGTACATTAGCACAAATGCAGTCCCCCCGCAACAATATGATAGCAAAGTAGCACACATGCGACCACCTAGCAATGGCACGATAGCAAGGTACATAAGGACAAATGCAGTCCCCAGCAACAATATAACAGTAAAGTAGCACACATGCAACCATCAAGCAACTGTACAATAGCCAGGTACAATAGCATAAATGCAGTCTCCCAGCAACAATATGATAGCAAAGTAGCACACCTGCAACCACCTAGCGACTGTAAGACAGCAAGGAACATTAGCACAAAAGCAGTCCCCCCCTCCCGGCAACAATATGAAGGCAAAGTAGCACACAAGCAACCACCCAGCATCTGTATGATTGCAAAGTAGTGCAAATGCAGTACCCGGCCCGCAACTGTAGCACCGCAAGGAACATAAATACCATCCCCGCAACGATTGCAGGCACAAGGGTCACCAGCAGCAATACAAATCCTACTTGCACAACTGAGCGAGCTCAAGCCAAGGTATGGCAACGGCTCAACCACCTGGACGCCTACTACACGAGGTGGGTGGGTGGGTGATAGCGAAGTGTCGCATCTACGCTCATTAAACTTAGCCAAGGGGCTAGTGGATTTGATACCCCCAAGTAGAACCCCAAGGGACCTGTGGAACAACAACACATACACATCGCATGATGTTAATTATTTTTATTTCATAAATACATTTAACAATCCTGCAATGTCTGGCATAGGGCTTGATACCACGCCATTAACTACAGTACCAGCACTAGTGTGCCTAAGAAGGACACAGTAATGTAAACTACGACCTTTGGAAGGTGTAGCTCTGTCGGAGAGGGTTTGCCCTAAGAGCTGAGGAACAGTTTACAGGAACAGGCGATCCACCAAGACGGGAGCGGAGCAGCTCCAGGCAAGCCTAAACTCCCAACTAACTTGTAGCAATGTTGCCGAGAATTACCCTCTCCAACGACACCCTCCAGCTATGCTGGAGAAGGGATTCGAGGCACGAACCCTGCCCAATGGCGTTTCTCCAACCCAATACATGGAGAACTGCGAATGTAACGACGAGAGGCACTGTTGGACCAAGAGAGTCCGGGAAGCCCGCTACAGCATGGGTCAGACACATCCGGCACCGCGACAAATATATGCGCAACGACACATGAGATGCAGCAGGAGAAAAAAAAGAAGGGGGCAACAAGGCGTGGCACGTGCCAAGAGCTCGTTGAACACTTAGAACACAAACAAGCAGCCGGAATGGCAAAGCATGCAAGCACTAGCAAACGTAACCTATAAGCCACCCCCACATGCATGGTAACTTAACCTACACCCAGGTAGAGTGACAACGGTAACCAACAACCCAGTACGTGCCTCGGCAGTAGAGTGAAACCTAAGAGACGACCTGCGGCAAACAGCAGATGCAGAAGCTATAGACCCCTAAGCGCATCCGCATCACAAGCGTAAGACCCATCATACGCAGCGGCAGGTGGACACAACGATGCAGCACAACCACAAATGTAACACATCAAGTGCCACAGCTAGAAAAATGTGGAAGTAACTCTTAAGCTAAAACACGGCATGCACCGCAATCAAGGTAACCTAAGACATGTCTCGCGCAGCAGCTCTAGGAACCATAGGTTCGTCGCACGCAGAACTACAGTAACCGAAGACAAGTAAGCGGAGCAACTATTGTAAAGTCAGACACGGCGGGTGTGGTAGTAGTACCACAACCAATGTCAAAGACCGCTGCGGCGGTAACCTAAGGTACGCACAGCAGCAAGTGTGACATAAAAACAAACACTGCAGCAATGGACCCAGGGCTGACCCAGTGGTGGTGGGGTAAGTGAACCCACCTAACACAGCAAGTGCAGCGGGATAACCTAAGACACATCAGGCGCAGCAGCAAGACATACTATCTGAAACCACCGGCAGCGGTGGCAAGCCTAGGAACTGAGACTGGTGAGGCGCAAGACTTGGCAACAAGAGACAGGGGGGAGCAATGGAAGCACCAGAAACACATCCGGTGTGTCAGCCAATTAACCCACAAGACATAACCGTGTATGATCTTTGATCTCGCCATGAAGAAAGGCTGGTAATAGACCCCGCAGCAGTACAGCACATAGACGAAAACAAGTAAGACCCGCCTAAGTCCAAACCCTGTAGGAACCATGCAACAGTTAGCAGGCTGAAAGACGAAATCGGTGAGCCCAGTGTGTAATTCCCACTGTGGGAAAGGGGCTAGCATGGCCCAACATCTCGACTTGCAGCCCAAAAGTGAGGGAAGGCCTACAACACATGTGCGCTCATAATGCGGATTGGCCCAGAACAGGAGGGGAGAATTAGCAACTTCCCAGCATGACACCCAGACCATGCAAGGACACTTAGCCCACGAAAGCAGATAATAGACGACAAAGCGCATACCTGTAATAGACACAATAGCACAATCCTAGCACACAAGAAACATAACAGATAATTGCTGTGAGCTAAAGCAGTAAACCGCACAAAAGCCAGCACAGAAATAGGGCACTCTGTAAGCCAATACTAGACAAGTTAGACACGGTATCGAAAAGACAACTTAATTGAGCATGCATGCAGAGTAAAATATAACGCTAAGGAAGCCATATAAAGGATTTACCAAATATATAGTACAGCAAATTGCCAGCGAAGAATAACTTGTCCCAGGGCGGACGGCAGAATAGACCAGGCCAGGCAATATTTAGATAAAATCAAACGACTCGACTCACCTGATAATTTATCCTAAATTAGGGCGTCCAACTTTTGGCCTTTCGAACTTGTACGCCAGAGCGGAACAGTACCGAGATCTGAACAGCTACAGTAGCATATGCTACGAGCCGGTCAAACATACAAACGCTTAGCTCATAAACACAAGCTGATTGAACTGCGCCGAGAGCCAGAATAAACAGTCTCCTTCGATAAGGCTATAGCTCAAAAACGCAACGAACAAGCTGTTGGGGGGCTGCAAAAAAAAACAACAACAAGGACCAAAGTAGTGGTCTGTGTACAACAAAATTCTCTGGTAATAACTGTGGAGAGAACGAACAACTGAACAAGCCACGCAAGCAAGCTAGCGGCCAAACACCAGCGTATAAAAATTGCAGCAAATCCATGAGACGCGACAAAAACTGATAATTAAGCACAAACGTGGCAATGAGCCACAGCTAAAAAACGTCTGAAAGCTAAGCTACAGTGTACAAACCGTACAACCGGCATAAACCGGTCGGAATGAAGAGCCAGTTGAGCCAAATTCTAGGCAGCATATCAAGCGACGAAGCACGACAAACAAAGGACAGGGAAAGGACCTAGTTTCATGGCAGCTTTTCCCATGTATCTGCCAACAACGCTGTGGACGGGTAAATAGCAGACTGTAGTCTTAGACAGAACCCGAGAAATTCGAGAAACAGCATATAGACAAGCAGCCTCTTGGTAGCGAAGTGTCACATACAGCAGTCAGTACACGAATGAGCTCTGAGCATCTACGCTCATTAAACTTAGCCAAGGGGCTAGTGGATTTGATACCCCCAAGGGATCTGTGGAACAACAACACATACACATCGCATGATGTTAATTATTTTTATTTCATAAATACATATATTTTGTTTCATGTATTTTGAAACAACAAGTTCTGTATTAAAATACAAAAGTACGTTTCGAATAATTATTATGGGACAGTGAACTCGGATTGAGTGTTACTCCGAGTGATGAACCATGCCAGACAAGTAGAAAAAGAAGAAAATGTTTATTTAACGAGGGTGGAGTACATTGATTACCGCGGTCACCCGGTAGTTTTCATAATGGCCCTCCTACAAAAGAAACAAATAAATAGAAATAAATAGGTATGTGTATCAGTATGTCGATCTTGTAGGTCTGAAAGTGCATGGTCTAGTGAGGAGTTCTTAATGAGATATTGGTTATATAAATACTTTCTAAAATTAGTATGAGAGATAATTTCCCGACAACTAGGATGAAGGACGTTCCACAAACGGCAGGCGCTTGAATGAAACGTTATTAGGCCAGAGTTTCTTTTGCAAGCTGGTATTGCTATATTATTAGATAGAGGCAGATCTTGTGCTATACTTATGAGTGTTTCTAATATATTCAATATATGTATTAAAGTAATCTGGGCAATATGGGCTTGACTTATTTTATGAAGCATATAAAGTTTCTTAATGCATATAATATTGTCTATGGGCAGCCAACCCAGTTTGTTAAAGAGCTTAACTGAGTCAGTTGTCATTCATGCATGGTGGCATCTATATAGGATTAACTAATTAGCACATCGTTTCTGTAATCTTAGAAGTCTTTGAAGATTTTCAACAGAGCAGTTTCCCCACACCGTACAGCAATACTCTAATATTGGCTTAATGAGGGCATTATATAACATTTTCCTACAGGAAAAAGTTTTAAGGAGATATATTCTAGAGTTACATAAGTTTTTTAATCATTGTCGTCAATATGAAAGTTCCATGAGAGGTTTGAATCGATGACAACTCCAAGCAGCTTTTCTCCTTCTGCTTCTTCCAATTTAGTATTATCGATGCTGAGTTCCATCGTAGTTTTACTGCTGTGGTTGGGGTTTACTGCGATTCGAAGGTCGCGGGTTCGAATCTCAGCCAGGCCAAAGTAGAGTTTTCTCTACTTGTCTGGTACGGTTTGTCACTTGGAGTATAACACCTTATTATTTATTATTCTCCACCCGAGTTCACTGTCCCATAATATTATTATTCGAAATCTTCATGTATGAAGACTATTGTCTAGATCGATATTGAAGAAACTAGTCTGTTTCAAAATATCAAGTAGCCTAAGTACCATCATCAACGATCAGCTCCCAACTTGACCTGTAGCTCAGTTGGTAGAGCATTGGACTAGTAAACCGAAGGTCACGGGTTCGAATCTCAGCCAGCCCAAAGTAGAGTTTTTTCTACTTGTCTGGTATGGTTCGTCACTCAGAGTAACACCTTATTATTACAGAAGTACATGATTTTTTGTGTTTAGGTGATGGGGGAGGGGGGGGGGGGGGGTGACGGGGGTGATGTTACCTCCCAGAGTTTCTCCTCCCACCCCCACCCCCCTGTACAATAAATAATGAACAGTCCCTTAATTAATATTATGAGGTTAAATAATTATTTTGAATCATTATTTGGAGGTACCGTTGTCTGCATATTTTGTGAACAAAATATATTTAATTTCTTTAGATTTAGAGCCAGGTTTGGATACCTGTGCGATTGCAAAACAAAATGGAAAGTAGCAACAAAAAGCTGATTTTTATTCTTCTCGGTCCAAGTGGTATTGGCAAGACAAGCTGTGGCAAAGCAGCAGCTTATGATCCTGCTTCAGGGGCTCTTACAGAAGGTAAAGTCATGTTTCTATCAACTGGGGAAAAACTTCGCGAAAAAGAAATTTTGAGTCCATGGCAAGAACCCAATATGAAAATAGTCAAAGCATTCTGCCACAAATTGATCAACGAAACATTTGATGCTTTCAAAGCTTCAACAACACATCACATATTGCTTTTAGATTGTGTGAAGGATCTGGGTGATGCACAGTATATAACCTCACAGGCTAAGAAATATGGCTTTGAAATGTCTCGAGCATTTGTGATGGATGTTGACCCCACAAAATTACAAGAGCGCTGGGAGAAACGAGGAGAAGCAAGAGACGTATTTCGTGGTTCAGCTGATAGTTATCTTAACGACTGGCGTAGGAAATCTAATGTCGTCTTTAATTACTATAAGAAAGTGAACATGCTGTACTCAATGCCGATGACAGCTGATCTACCAAGCTTGATGCTGTCAGAACTAGACAAATTAAGCAAACTAAGACAAAGACGAATCTTCAAAGATGATAACCCGGCTATTCGTTGCCCAAACAATGTTCGCTATCTTCTTGTTGATTCTGTAAAGATAAACAGTATTTACACTTTACTACTTTCGATTTTGGATGTCACTTGGTTCGATTTTGCACTTCCAGCTTCTTTCATCCATTGCAATCGAGATGTCATGTGGGTCGCTAATCCAACCAGATACCATGTGACCTTAAAAGCAAATGGTGTCCGTTTCTTATTGGTGAAAATCCACGAAGAAACGTTTTTGATTAACAAAAAAAAAGAAGTTTACCCCTGTCTTATTGACGAGGGAACTGAATTACCCGCCAATACCGTACTAGACGGAGAACTCATGTCATCTACTTCCATGTCCGATATCAGTCATCCTCACAAAATTACTTGGCTGGAAACAAATGTATTTATGATATTTGATGTACTTGCTGTGTCTGGTCAAGTGATGTGGAAATGGCCATTTAGTGAGCGATATGAAATCCTTAGTCAGCTTTCTATCAGCAAAGATATAGTATCTGTTATGGAGCTGGCATCTGGTGCTGTTCACTCGAGTGCTGACAGGAAATTGCAGCCTGTTAATGCTGAAGAAGAAAACGGCACAGAGAAGCTTAAAGTAAATGTTGTTATTAAGGAGCATCACCAATCCACTCCTGATACAATATTTGCCTACCTAAGCTCTCCCAATCTGAGCAATATGTTCTATCCATACAATGGTTTAGTTTTCACTCCAGAAACACCATACACTTTTGGCTCTGATCCCTTGTTATTTACATGGCAACCTGAAGACTCAACTCATTGCAATATTGCTTACAAAGATCTGATGTCAGAAAAACGACGCTGCACTGGCATCTCTTCTTTTGGTGATGGCATGAAATATTACTCAGAGTATGGAAGTTATGGTCGAATTATCGAGTGTGAGTGGAACCACCGCCGTGGTTCTTGGAATTGTCTTTTTCCACGCCATGACAAAGTAACGCCAGATGTGGATGAAACACTTGATCATGTTGAAAGAACTGGTTGTCCTTATACTCAAGATGATCTGGCTGCAGATATCATGCAAATTACAGAGTCTAATGGAGAAGAAGGGAAGCGATCACTCAGAGTACACGCACCCCTCAGAGAAGAGATCACTCAGAGTACACGCACTCCTCAGAATCACCCAACGGTTAACTATTCTTTTGATGAACTATACTCACAAATTAGCGAACTAGTCAAGCTTGATGGAGTTGAAAGAAAGATTGACCCATCCACCAACTTGGAGATCTTCAATTATTATGGTTCATCTTCTTTTGATCATCCAATAGTTCGACTTTGCCGAGGTCTTGTTCTTCATCTGGAGTCGAAAACCATTGTAACAAAACCGTTTGTTCGTTTTTTTGAAGGTAAAATTTTTTCAAGATTTTTAAAATCTTTTTTAATGGTAAATTTATTAACGAAAATCTTTATTATAATTAGAAACTTTTCATAAATAATAATACTGTAAGAAAATTTCAAAATCAACTGATTTATAGATTTCATATCTACCAAAAGGAAAATTTCATTCTATTTGTTAATTTATACAATATATCCATTTATTTTTTTATTAGTCGTGAGTGGGCGGAATCCTAGGCTTTCCTGCAATTTGATTGGCTACATGTGCGGGCAGTTTTTTACAATATCTGACCGCAGTCCAAAAAGTTATTTTTTTACATTCTGTCATTTAAAATTGACCGATTTTCCTAACTATTTCGCTTGCCACAGAAAAAATATATTCAACAGAGAGCTACTGTACAGGGATGCAAATGAGTTTTATTATCCAAATGGTTTTGACAACTTCATGTGTAAACAGCGAATTTTAAAAGAAACGCCGCGAAAACTGTGACAAAGCGAAATTTACGAGCGATATTTATAAAGAAAACAGTTTAAAACGGTAGGAAAAACATACATAAACTTGTGAACACAGTATTTTGAATCACTAAATGAAACTATATACAATATATATCTTCTATTGTCAAATACATATATTATACTAATTTAAACAATTTTTTCTACTTCAGAAGTGTGCAGTATTAACTTTAGCTTCTGCTGACTATCATGCATGCTCACATGCGCTGTCTGGAGAACCACTTTTTCGTACATGTAGTTTTATACTACTTAGTTTCAATACTCATTATTTTCAAACTAACCTCTTTTTATAATTACTGTAATACTAAATACCTTGTACATGTTATTATTTCACAACGACTTACTTCCCACAACACACTCAAACCTATATATTTCTGGGAAATGATCAAATTCATCAATACAATACTAACATCTTTTTTAAAATTTGATTACAGTATTATACCTTACACAAAGTAAAATTAATATTATTGGTGTTTTATTGAATTTTACACAGATTCAACAACCATATATATATATATATATATATATATATATATATATATATATACAGTATTTAAAAAATACTATAGTAGGTTGAAATTGCAGTAGTATAGGAGTTGGCGGTATGGGCGCATTTTCAACTAATTTTCCAAAAATCGGGCCCTAACAAAAATATTAGCGGTATGGGCGCATTTTCAAATTTTCCAAAAATCGGGTTAACAAAAATATTATTGAAGTGTATATACGACTCCAAAAAAATCACTGACTAGAGCATATTCATTGTGATATCCTATAGTCTGTTTGGTGGGTACAGGGTGTTGTTCTCGATTAGTAGAAGTAAAAAGGTAACTTTGATTGATTAGTTGCTGTTTCGGATAATGGGCCCTATTATCCTATTCAGCCTACAACCAATCAATTGATTGTTCTATAGTGTCCGTTCGCGTAACTGCTTATTCCATCATCTAAAATGTATCTCTTGTCGTCGAAGCAAGGTAGAGACACTTTGTTGATTTCGTAGCTACCTAGTTGATGGTTTACACTTATAGTCTTCATGTTATATAGCATTTGTTTACCACCGAATAACGTGTCCTTGTAGTCGTCATGCTTTATTTGCTTTCTTTCCACCCTGACTGTCACTTTTTATGTAGCTATACATCTTACTTCTCAGACCGACGAATTCAATAATAGGTATACGCCTGCTGCTTCGTCTTTTCATTTTACCAATAACCTTTTTGTTTTCAGTGAAGTGGTATATGGACTGTCTTTTAGATAGTCACTGTTGTCAAACATCTGTCTGTCGTTCCAGAAGTCCTTGTAGACATTTTCGGATTGGACTTCGTATGTTGAGCTATCACCGTCTGTAAACAGCAGCTTTAAGCCATTAATCCCGTACTTCGTTTTGATATAGTTATAGTGAAAGTCATACATCAGTGTTTTACTTATGTCTAGTTATTAGTATACACATCCCGACGTACGATGGTCTATTAAGAGTTAGCGTCTCTTTGGTTTTGTGAACAGCTACCAAATTTTCGTTGAATATTTTTGATGAGACGAAGGTTGGTTTAGAAGATATAGTTTCAAAAATTTGTCCTTGTTTGTGACCAGTCGAACGTCAATTCGTTTACGGATATTCTCCATCGTTTTACCAAAAACGCTGTTGTTCATGAGTTTAAAAAAGTCCTTCTCGAATGCGTTCTTGGCGAATGTCCTCTTCTGAGTGTTAAAGTCTATGTACTTTTTCAGCCAATGGGGACTGGTCAAACTCTAGTTCGGTGTACAGCTGAAGATTTCTGTAGTGAAGACGTATTTAGTTATGTCCGTTAAGCCCTAATCAAACGAGAACGCAAGTCATCGCAAGTTGGCAGTCACGCTACCTCAGCCCGCCGCTCTGAATAATTTCCCGAAAATATTATGTACCGTGACAAAGTTAAAACTTGTTTAAAACACTCATGAAACCTATATTTTGTTAATTTGGGTGTTCGAACGACCGCCACAGAAATTTGTGACTGCCAACTTGCGATGACTTGCGTTCTCGTTTGATTAGGGCTTTAGGTTTGGAATGTGCTTGTTTACGTACGTCACCTACTGATATTTAAAAATTGTTTTGGATTGTCTGATAGCATGTCACTTTTAACTTGCATTTTCTCAGGGGCTAATGGATATAGCTATTGTGTAGATCATGAAGCTCTTTCGGATATTCTAGGTCTACCTCTAGTATCAACCCTTTTGTGCTATCCTCTTTATATTTAGCAAGGTTTACTCTGATAGTCTCATATGATATTATGACTGGCATAGCCCAATCATAGAGGTTATTCGCATCCAAATACATGATATACTTTGAGGGACTATATATAGTCTTTGGACTATGACTATCACATATAGAAAGGGGTGTAAAGTCAACGCACGATCATTTGAAGATGTTTGCTCGTATAAGAAGGAGCTGCGACTTCCTGAACGTATTGACACAGTGTAATCCACGAATGCAAAAAGCAATCATAAAAGCTGCTGATAAAGATTTACTGGAGGCCATAACTGAATGCACCTATGTATCATTTATGTAAGTACCTGTTCAAGTTCTTGTTCAGGTTTCTATATAAGTTCTTATACGTAAGTCGTGTCAAGTCAACGATAATCAATAATAATTGAGAAAATCAACGATAATCAGTAAGTCATCAATATAAATGAGTTTTCACACCCCTCGCCCCCGATTCAATGTTGTAAAAATTATCTTAATATAACTGCCCAACATTATTTAGGGGGAGGGGGGAGCTGAATTTGTGCAAATTTATATTAAACTTGAAATATGTTGGAAAATCATGTTTCTCAACAACTTTTGTCCATTATAGAGGTTCAAACAGTTTGATAATACTAGAAATTAACCAGCAGTTGAAGGATAACAAATACGCCAGATTAGAGATACAATTACGTCATCCATATGATTACAAAATTGTTGAACCGCAAATTAAATAAAACATAAGGTATATTAATAGAATGCCAAAACGCAGAATATCTAAATTAGATTCAATTGACGAACTTGTTGAAGAATTACAAAACGCAGATTCAGAAATCAAAACCGCTAGTGAAAACATTGATGGTGGGGAAAGCGAAGCGGATACACCAAAGGAAGTAACCATAACTGAAGAAAAATGCAACGAACTGATTAAATGCAGCTAGGACGGTGAAATAGACCAGTCTGTAAAATACCTGAAAAAAGCATCATCCAAAATTATTACTAAAATCCACTCACAGCTTGAAGCAAAAAGACTAGAAAAGGCGAACGCTTTTGTGACAGACATGCTAATAAGCCTTTTTGCAGGAATGCTAGGTGGACTACAGTAGATGCTATTGAGTCACCAGCCGAACTGGATAAAGAGCTACAGAAAGACAAACTGCTAAAAAGAGACGTTGAGAGAGCAGTAGCTTTGATAACACCATATGTACCAGCAATCGGAATTCTGGGTCAGCACCACTTCAATAATATTTTTGTTAACCCGATTTTTGGAAAATTTGAAAATGCGCCCATACCGCTAATATTTTTGTTAGGGCCCGATTTTTGGAAAATTTGAAAATGCGCCCATACCGCCAACTCCTATACTACTAATTGTAAGCTTGGATAGAATTTTACAGGGTTAGTTTGGAGGGATCTCTCGTGCGTTTTTAACTTTCCTATGTACATACAGTAGTGCCGCGATAACTCATGAATAATGGCAATTAGCGACACCGGTCTTTTCTTCTTCTTAATACAGTATACGTATCTCTGTGTATGCACTAGCTGGTACAGTTTTATCATAATATATCATATGTCTTTCTTCTTGTGTAGATTTAGGTGCAGATGAACCTAATCCCCAAGAAGTAGTGGAAGCTACTGTTAAGTTCGATGGATCACTTGGCATTGCATTTCGGTGGAACAACGAAGTAAAGGTTACAACAAGGCGCAGGATGGATTCAGAGCAAGCTATGTGGGCCAAGCATTGGATTGAAGACCACTGCGATACTACCAGTTTCTTAACGGGGTACACTTACCTTTTTGAGATTATTTACAAGGTGAATACAGTTATTGTAAACTACCCTTTCCAAGGCCTTGTTCTGCTTGCAGTCACAGATGAGAATGGTCATGAGTTGTCTTACGATTATGTATTGCGCTGTGGTAAGATCTCTGGGTTCTTCATGGTGACACCGCGAATCACTGGTCGTTACTCAGAGGTATCCTGGTATTGTGGTGGAGCAGCCTCGGGCAACGGGTCAGCCTTACGTACTGATCCACCACTCCTCTCGGGTGCATTGCCAACAATATCACGGCAACGGGAAGGATGGGTGATAAAGTTCAACGATGGAACCAGGCAAAAGATTGTTTACAATTGGTGGAAAAATGTGTCGAGAATTACCCATCTGATTCACCCGCAGATCGTATGGTTGCTTGTAAAGTATGATAAAATTCAAGCCGTGTTTGGCAACGTTCCAAATCACATTAGAAGCGAAGTCCAGAGCATGATGAAAGCGATAGCAAGACAGTTTGAAGAAGCGCTCAAGCTGGTCGATCAATGTTTGGCTGACTCCATCAAAGACCAAGTCGGTAATAATACTGAAAATCATTGTGGCAACTCGAACGATGATGGTGAAGACAAGGAAGGTTTACAAGCTCTAGCTGCAGCGAAGGAAACAAATGAAAATAGCGGCAGCTTATTACAGCTGATTCGTAAACTACAACCTTATCGGCGCAAGTCTAAGAGAATTCTGCATGCTTCTCAATTAGATAATTTTTTGGATGGGGAAAAACACATTTCACCATTTTACAACGCGTCTAAACGTAACTTTTTGAGATTGCCTATTTTGGAATATATCAGACCATCTGAACCTGCCATCAAAGGCTACGAACCCAGTGATAACTGCAAGCAAACGTGGAGCAAAGGATGGAAAACACTTCCAAACGACCGAAGAGAATTAATTCAACAGGTTCTACAAGAGAGCCAGCAAGGTCCTGTACTTTTGCAAATGCCGATTGAAGTCATACTTTTGTTTTTGGATTTTCTCGACGGCTCAAGTCTCGCAAAGTTGTCCAAAGTGTGTTGGCTACTGCATCAGATTGTGCAATCGAGACAGTCGTTGAGAAACAAGATTGCCGAAGCAAAGAAACGGCACTGGCTAGATATTGAAATAGACCGGAGAAATGACGAGATTTTTCAGTCGTTCTCGTCTTACTATTCTAGGCAGTCAAGTTACGACTATCGTGGATACGCGTCCGATTAAAGTTAAACGCACATTGGACTATTTTTGTCTTCTTTTAATAATCTTAAAGATATACACAATTTTCGAATACGTTAAAATGTTGTGTAAACCTTATATAATATGACGTCTTAGTTATCACGGCTTATTTGAATATTACAATATATCACGTAAGTCTAAATATCTCAAATCAGATATGGAAAAGCTGTAAATGAAAAATTCCAATCCAGTTTTTTTGTCCAATCCTTTTCTTGTATATGCTATCGCTTAAGTATAAGTACCCGTATAGGGTAGTTTTGTAATGTTGCAGGAATTCTTCCATGTAATGTGGACTTGTATGTAAAATTAGCTAAGTAAATGATTTTACGGTTTACAATTGTAAGTAGTTGACAAAATGAGTAAGCCTATAGCTAAATAGCGAGAATTTGTACACTTGTAAATAGTAGTTTTTTAAGTAGTATTAGTTTTTCAAACGTCATGAAGTTAGTAACGTTTATTTGACATTTCCCCTTGTATCAAGGTTGCCTTCTGAACTGAAGAAAACTGACTAAAAATAATCCAAACCATGTTGTGTCTCTTTTGCAGCGCTTTGCTCTTTTCTTTATTCTTTTTTCATGTTTTTCTCATCATGAACTTGGTACCCGGTCTTGGGCAGGAACGTATAGCACGGTAAGTAGTTAGACAAGACTTGACTTTTTCTAGCTGCAATCAGACTCTCAAGTCTTACTTTACTCTGATCTAACGGCTGTTTTACTCGTCACAGGGATCAGAATCCGCCGACCGCCGGAAAGTGTTAATTCACGAATTGGAAGATCCAAACGTGTATATATTTAGTATCAACCAACTAGTGGTCTATTACAAATCCGGCTTTCTGATTGGCCGAGCTACTACTAGGCCATCGGCCGTAAGCTGTAAAGCGTCTGAAAAACATTTTTTGTAGCACACCCCTTGTGACTAAGTGAACTAGGTGAGTTTCAGAAACTAATCGTTTGAGAAGTTGAAAAATAAAAAGTTCCCGCATTTTCACCCTGCAGTTTGGTCAAATAGGGGAGTGGGGGTGGGGTTGTAAATAACGACGTCACGCATAGTGAAAAAATATGAATTTTTAAAATCCGAAAATTCAACATTGTGTTCAAAGGGTGGACAAAAAAATATTGGACTGACCACTTTCGCTTATTTTTTACGGAAATATGGCATACTAAACTTTTGTAAAATGCTGAGTAAGCATTTTTTGTCTGTTTTATATTCCATTTTGCCGTTTTCTGTTCAGTTATAGATGCACAGATGATGTCATAACGTGGTAAGAACAAAAAAGTGGCCCATGAGACACAGTCGAGTGGGTCACTGATGTTCTTACCACGTTGTGACGTCCTCTGTACATCTACATGTATAACTCAAAAGACAACAAAAAAATGGAATCTATTTGTTTTATACAATAAAAAAGTACGTTTCAAAAGGTTCATCGAATGTTCTTCAATAATTTTGGGGCATTGAAAAAGATGAATCGCGTCATCTGACGTGAGCTATGCATGATCTATAAATAACAAGCAATGTCATTGGCTCATGGTATTGTAGAGAGAGCTGTGATTGGTTTAAAGAAATCAGACCACGTTAGTGACGTCATCTGTGCATTGTCCTCTAATAGATCATGGGCAACGACCAATGAAAATGCTTGTAGTATACAGGTTATTGTATAACTCTAAATAGTTCATTGAAACCCGTTTGTTCTTCCACCAGTGAAGTTGGGAGATTATCTTTAGGAGAAAGGCTTAAATACCGTAGCCTATAGGTCTAGTACCTTCACTTGGGCACACTAGTGTGTGCATCCAAAGGATGGTAGTTTTCTATAAACGTGGAGGAAAGTTTGGAGAGCGAGCAAAAATTAGACTTTCTGAGCGTTCAACAAATGTCAGCAATCAATCAGATCCTTTGAAACTAAACGTAGTATTAAAATGTCGTTGTATTATAGCAGTATATCAAAGAAAAAGAACAACTGAATGCTCATTTTGTTGCACGATAACCTTTTTAGGTGACAAGAATAATGGAATCATTTAGCAAGTTTCTTGTTCTTCTACTAACACACTACTGTGTCCAAGTGAAGGTACTAGTACTTTACAAATATTTTAAGCCTTTCTCTTAAAGATAATCCCTCAATAGGAACTTCACTGGTAGAAGAACAAACGAGTTGCAATGAACTATTTAGAGATATAAAACAGACAAAAAATGCTTACTCAGCATTTTTCAAAAATTTAGTAAGCGATATTTCCGTAACGAATAAGCGAAAGTGATCAGTCCAATATAGTTTTTTTGTCCACCCTTCGATCCCTATCCAACGGCATTGTTGAATTTTCGGATTTTAAAAATTTATATTTTTCCAATATGCGTGACGTCATTATTTACCACACACCCCTTTTTGACCAAACTACATGTGTAAAATGCGGGAACTTTTAAGAATTACGTTTCATAAGAGTAGGCAAGTTGTTGTAAGTTTTTAGAATGTAGTTCCAGAGATGTGCTACAGAAGTGATAGAATTTAGTCTCACGGCCGACGGCCTATAGTGGTCTATTGGTGATAGACCACTAGTAGCGTTATCCAATGATAAACCTCATAGCTGGAATACTACTATTCTGACCAATCAGAAGCCACGGCATATTCATGCTGCAAGCAAAACCTGGAAACTAGGCCAAACATGGCGTCCGCTAAAATTTATATACGAGTGAAGAAATGATGAAAACACTGGCCCGAAAGTAATGGAAAATTGTTCAGTTTGACACTTTGAATAAGAAAATGAATTCGCTTATGCCTATGGAGTATATATATCTACACCAACTTTGAAGCAAAGTAATTACAATCTTGTTTATGGTTGATACTAAAACAATTAGACAACTCCCCTCGTTTTCTACGAGCAGGTAGTGAACTCGGCTTCGCCTCGTTAACATCAGCTCATAGAAAACTCGGTCTCGTTGTCTAATTGTTAAATATTTAAGAAATAGAAAATGGCCGCCCGTGTTTATATAGCCTGATGCTTTACACGAGAGTGAGTTGGGAGAATTCGAAAGTTTATGTGAACCCGAGCCGTAGGCGAGGGTTTACATAAGTACTTTCAAATTCTCCCAAACTCACTCGAGTGTTTGCATCAGGTTATATAAACACAGGGCATCCATTTTCTATTTCTTTTATGAAATAAGACTAAGAAATGTGCCATGACATCACAACCATGTTTACATAGCCTGATATAAACACGGTAATTGACCAATCACAGCGTGCGTAAAGCCCTAATCAAACGAGAACGCAAGTCATCGCAAGTTGGCAGTCACGCTATCTCAGGCAGCCGCTCTGAATAGTTTCCCGAAAATATCGTGTACCGTGACTAAGTTAAAACTTGTTTAAAACACTCATGAAACCTTTATTTTGTTAATTTGGGTGTTCAAACGACCGCCAACTTGCGATGACTTGCGTTCTCGTTTGATTAGGGCTTATGATGCAACCTATTTTATAAATATATTTAGTATAAATTTACAAGTATATAATGCAAATCCTCGAATTTCATTGGCTATTGCAGGAGTTTATAATTGGTGATATAAACCTCTGGGATAAACCAATGAAAGTCATTCTTTTAAAAAAATTGACCAATGACAAAATGCGTAGTATAGCACGAACAGTGATCATTAGAGCCAGCGGTTGTTCTGTTAAGCAACAATGGCGCCGAAATTATAACGGAGTGGGCAAATGAAAGAAGAAATTGGACATTTAGGCGAGCATTTAGGCGAAGCAATACGTTCTACAGAAAACAAAAACGGATACAAAATGGTTAGAATGGAAATTATTAATGGTAAGATCGTTAAATTGTTTATCTGTGTTCGTTTAAAACGAAATAACTGCAAACAAAACACATTTCAAAATTACACTAGCTGTTGACAAGATTTCGTGATGTAAACTATATGCTAAATTGAATGTTTCTTTCAACTTTTTGTCACTTTTACAAAACAAATGAGTGGATATATATTGTTTCAATATTGTACATGAAAATCCATGCTAAATTATGCAAGAAAACCTTTTTTTCCCCATCAATTACTGTACGGGCCAAGCAGATGTCCGAAATGACTGTTTAACGTTTGTTGTTAGCTGTTAAAAAATGTATCAAACGAGCCTCAAAGAATATGTTATGGTCGAGAATTTATTTAACTTTTGTTGGTAAATTTATACTAAAACAATTAGACAACTCGCCCTCGTTTTCTATGAGCGAAGCCTCGTTGACTATTCGCTCATAGAAAACTCGGGCTCGTTGTCTAATTGTTAAATATAATGCGATTGAGACACTGTTAGGACGTATTTAAGTGCGTCCAAAGTGTGTCTTAGCCACGCCTCTCACCCAAACTTCGTAACTGCGACGTATTCGGTATCGTCATAGCTTAGGCCTTGTCCAAACGTATGCGTTTTCAGATCTCTATAATCCACACGATCGTTTTTGTATCGTACTACTCCGTCCACACGGCAACACCGAAAACAGTTAGTTAGTTAGTTAGTTAGTTAGTTAGTTAGTTAGTTAGTTAGTTAGTTAGTTAGTTAGTTAGTTAGTTAGTTAGTTAGTTAGTTAGCTAGTTAGTTAGTTAGTTAGTTAGTTAGTTAGTTAGTTAGTTAGTTAGTTAGTTAGTTAGTTAGTTAGTTAGTTAGTTAGTTAGTTAGTTAGCTACCAGCAACAACAATAGTTTATTTACCAGAAATATAGTAGTAATTAACAAGAAAAAGAAAATTTTTGTTCACAAATAAAGGGTAAATTCCACCCAGAATAACTATAAAAGAGTTAATCTAGCTGAGTGGACAATATTGTTTTATGAAAGTATATGGTCGAGAAAGAACATACATTTATACACGGTAAAACACACGAAATAAAAAACCCAAATATATACGGTATGATGGCTATATTACTCATTAATTTATTATCGAGTCGGTTTTCTTTGTTCTTTCGAGGGCTTTATATCGCATAAAGCCCTTGAATAATAATTAGAAACGAAATGAAGAAAAAAACAAGGAAAATCTTTGTCACAGGTGGAAAAAAAAAGACAAAACTTTGTTGGAAAACCTCAATAATAAATTAAGTCAGATAGGATACATCCCGGGATTTATCTATTACATAATCTTTAGTATCAATACAGCGGCAATATGTGGAAGTGCAAGTAATCAAAATACACTGTATATGAAGTGGAAGACAGAAGAGGAAGGAAATTACTAACAAACTAGATGTATGACTGCATGTCTCAATCTTTTTTTTAATTTAATTTTTGAAAGCTCTAAAGTTTTCATTTTTTACGTCTTCGCACAGTGCATTCCATATAGTTGCTCCTCTGTATCGTGTGTTGAATTTTCCATAATTTGTTCTCACAGCCTTGATATAATAAGACTTTCTTGCAGCTAATCTAGTATTATAGTTATGTTTAGTTGATACTAAATGAAAAAAATCATTAAATGCTGTTGGTAGCAAATTATGGTAAAATTCAAACATAAAGTTACAGTTAAATAGGTAGATAAGGTCTACAAATTTTAGGATTTTCAAGGAGCTAAAGAGAGGATTGGAATAGGAAGAAAGTACCTGAGTTTTGATCTTTTTGCATAGCTCATGAATGTGTTGCTTTTACCATGGATTGTAAAAGGACTGGATAGGAAACTAATAGTCATGTGGGGTCTTTTCAGCCTTTGATTGGTTAAATCGCATTCACTCAGTTTGCAAAATGGTTGAAACCTAGTTGCAAATTGTGATGTCAAGAACGAAAAAAGTAATTAAGAAACCGCGAACGAGAAAAACAATCCGAAAAGAGTAGACTGAATTGGCAAAAGCAGAAGAAGTTTAACGGTAGGAGATTCGTATTTACCAGTTTAGCTAAGTTAAAACGGAAGAAATCTTGAAAATGAAAATTGATATAAATATATTGTCTAGAGTTGTCAGTTGAACGCTAGGACGTTGACATTGTGTCTTTTCTTAGCCACTGTTTATATCTATTTTTCAATGAAAATTTGTCATTTTGTTCATCTCGTGTTTTTTTTTTTTTAATATTGACTTGCATGTTCTTTCGGTGTGTCAATACATGACTACAGATAAACCTTGCTAACTAATTTTCTGGGATGTTTTCTGATCTGTGTGTCATTAATACAACAAAAAACAGAAATTAGCGGACGGGGGGGTGGGGGGTGGGAGTGGGATTAAAAAATGCATATAAAGCAGGCGAGGGGTTGTTTCGTTCATGTATTTCTAGTTAGACCAGTTGAGATATACAGTACTTATATTGAATCCGCCATGTTGATTTTCTTGTCATATACAGTGTTCGTGCTTTAAACAACGAAGCCGTAGGATTAAGCTTGAGTAAGCTACTTCTAGGTACGGAATATACTGTCGATTTTCGAAAACTAAAACATGTTCGTCATATTTCTTCTTTAATAATATTACAGGGCAAAATTTAATACTTGAATATGATTGGCTAATGAAGAGAGCATTTTTTTGTAATTCAGGGCAAAATTACTTGCACTTGATTGGTTCCTTGATCAGCAGCGCTTGCATGTGATTGGTCGCTTGGTTACTTAGCAACAGTGAACCTCAGCTAGAGGACTGACTTTTTTTCCAACAAATCTCCAAGGTTTTTCGGTCTGAAAATGCTTTTTTGTTTACTTTGAACTAATTTAAACTATTGAAGGAGTGTAAACTATTAGTGAAAATGAATACACTAGCCAACATTGACGAATTTATATGATTTATTGAATTTTAATACCGAAAAGTATTACTCATGCTCACAATCTGATAACCTGTTGACGATTGGAAACTATCTGCAAGATGAGCGAGACATAAACAACGTTGAAAATTATATTATATGCTGTGTTGATTTCGTGCTGAAGAGACTCAAGTTTACGCTAAATGGGAAACTATAAACGAAACTTTAAATGTATTGAGGTAATTTTAGTATTTGTAATTTGCTTTGTTATTGCCTGGATTATGTATTGTTGTGTTAATAAAGTTACGCCAAATAAACTCGATGTGATTCAACTGCTTCACTAGCTCATGTTTGCATTTTAATACTTGGTACATTTATGTTCGCTTGTTGTCGATCGTCTAATGCTTACTGAGTAGCACCAAATAATGCAAAAAATACTGACTGATAAACATGTACTATGTCGAACTGTTTGCACGTCTAGATAACGCTGTGAAGTTAGCTGCCAGTTCGCCGCTGCACCTGTGGCTCGTTCAATCCAGCTTTTTCACTAACGGCAGGCGAACTGCTTTTCAATAAACGCTTAATATGTGCACGCTGTTTCGTGCATAGGCTATGCCAAGCTGCATTGCTATGAGTAGCCCGAGTGCATAACGCCTAAGCAGGCGTCTTGTTTGTATTCAAATCAACTCAGAAATTTTTTCGCCAAAAATTACATCTCGTTCCCCACCCGTTGGGTAAGGGGTAAGGGGAACGTGGGCTCTGGGAACGAGATTGCGTACGGACCGGAAATCAAACCCAGTAGCCATAGAATAAAGGGTTTTACAACTTCCACTTCCCAGAAACAAACGACGAATTTAATATGGACAAATTTCGAGTAACAGGGAGCCTATATTCATTCATGATCATCACTTTGAAAACGAAACTATTCTCGAAAGCTGTTTAAGCCAACATGGAACATAAGGTATTTCTGTTTTGATTTGTGTATACATTGCATGTCATATTATAATATTTGACGCTCATTTCTTCCCTTCAGGATTCTGCTCAGCTCAGTCAGCTGTGTCTGTCGACTATTCCTCCCAGTTGTTTTAAAGAACTGCAGTGTCGTCAAGTAAGCATGTAAAGATAAATTTACGATTTATAATATTAACGCATAACATTTCGTGCTTTTTGTATATACTGCGCATGCGCGAGTAGATAGTAACAGCGCCGGATTTAAGACTGTGGAGGCCCCTGGGCGGTCACTGACCAGGGACGAAGGAATCAGGATTGGGGGGTGTCATATGACAATGACCAACTTTTTGCAATGATAAATGAAAATTTTCATATCAGAGAGTGTAAAAAAGGTGAGAATTGATTGAAAATCTTGTAATGTATATTAACGGGTATTGAGGAGCTGGGCAAAACAAGACAAGTCATAAACATTTTATTTTTTATGGAAACAATCAAAAGTCACTGAAACTCTGAAAGTGTTCTGAATGTTAATCTAAAAGTAACCAATAAAGCGGAAAACATGTTTAACAATTACAGTGGTAATCAGCAGCAGCAATTCCCCGTTTGACCAACTATTTGATATTTAGAAGTATTGGGGGGTGGGGGGTGCAACACCCCCAGCCACCACGCACCTGTCACGCACAATATATCAATTTATTCAGATGTATGTCATATACAACTAATTAAACTATAAACATCAAAACATGCTAGAGGTTGAGTATAGTAGGACAAGCAATTGAGACCAGAACTGAGGAAGTTGAAGACGTATCAGTATATTTCCCCCCGAATTATGCTTTCGTCTGTAAAGACACAAGATAATTTTGCTTTACGAACTAATACAACTTTGAAGTCACAATTCCCACACTGAATCAGGTTTACAATAACAACTTGTCAACTCCATCCATCAATCTGTCATAATTATCATAGTAATAACACTTTTAGAAGTGACCCTATATATCATCCATATATCTTTTGTCTTGTTTTTGACTTATATTTTGGGCTCTAAAGATTTTTTTCATTTCAACACCTATTTTTTCAAACATTATTTTGTGGGGGCCCCCACCCAGTCCACCCTGTCCTAAATCTGGCACTGCCGTGTAATGTAAGGTAAGTTAACAATAGAATGCCTTTGGAGCCAATCAAAATATAGATTAATAAAACGATTGACTCACGACAAACGACCAAAGCCAAAATAACTACTGTACACCAAGTGTTTCATAAGTCATTGATGACAGCATGGAAGTGAGATATTCAAGGAGTGGGGATATTCAACAAGAGAAAGTTTTTACAAGTTTAGCAAGTATTTTAAGTATGAATCGTAGGCAATTCTTAATTGTGATATGCTAGACGTTGTTGGAAATACAATAAATGTTTTTGAAAGCAAATTAATGGTTGTTTCATGGACAATTTCATATACAGACGAGGCAATTTATATGGCCAAGATATCTTCTGATCAATTAATTAGCTTTGTGAACTGACAAGACTGTGCCAACGTTGCTGAACAGAAATGGATGACCTTCTAAGAAAACAAAGTTTATTTTTATTTTATTTATTTAAAAACTTCACCTCATGACATTACAAATATTTAACAAAAATGACAGTACAAACAATCAAAACATAACAGGCAGGGTATCCGCAACAGCATTGCCAATTACAGTGGACCCAAATTATAGCTTCATGGTCAAGCAACAATGTCCAAAGCCTATGGTAGTCCACGAGTGAAATATGCTATTAAATAACATATTGTCGATGTAGAATATTGTAGATGACAAATACAGTTAGTCAAATGTTAGTGACAGGCTATGTTGAGAGTGTGAACTGGTAAGTCTATACAGTATTAATGGAGTAAAATTGTATCCTGCAGTTGTCAATGCTGGCCATGCAAAATCTGTGTCATGAATGTGCAAACATTTCTTCTACCTTTTACTGCATGTATGCATAATGTCTTGAAGAACAATTAATGTATGGTTGCTCATAATTAATTTTGATGACATTGCTGGACATCTTTTTCATTCACTATTAAATATTACAGCTGCAGTAATATTAGAGATGTTTGTTATCTCAAGCGATTTCCTTTACCTTCTAACTAGATTGCATTATTGTTTGACAAATTGTTGTAACAAAGATATTTAAATACTGTTATTAGTCAATTAAGTCAAATTTTGTGAGTTGTTAATATTAATTTGATTGGCAGCTACTTATTAAGCTTTAATTACTATCAATTACTTTATGATTATAATTAGAGCACTGCCTCTCACCACTGAGGACCAGAGTAAAGTCCAATTGCATTGAGTTAGTATTTGAATAGGTGACCACCTGTCCGGGCTTGGAACTCATGCCAGATATGAGTAGAGTTGTTAGTGCTGAAGAGAAATTGTATTTTAACAATTGGTGAAGAACTTTTAACTGATTAAGCCAGACAAGTCAGTAATTAATGCTTTAATAGTGAAATGAAACTCCTTCAGAAACACAGGATACAGCATATATTGTGCAGAAGCCAACAGTAATAATTACAACACAAAATTCCATTTTCTGTCTGCAATATTGAACGAAAATGGCGAACTGGTTAATGACCACACTAGATGTTCAACAGATTTTTCTTTATTGATACAGTACCTTGAAAGTAAATGCTGTAGCTTGTTGGTTATTGCGATAATTTCATGCTGAAAAGATTGGAAAAGCTATTCTAGATGTTCAAATTTTGAAAGTTTTCTGGGGGAGAATGTGCCCAGATCCCTGATGAACTCCTGGTGGCACCCCTGCTGCCATACTTTATGACTATAGCTTTTAGTACCATAGCTTTAATAGTCAAACTATTAGCGCACTGCCTCTCACCACTGAGGACCAGAGTAAAGCCCAATTGGATTGAGTTAGTATTTGAATGGGTGACGGATGGCATGAGTTCCGTCTCCAATGAATGGTCTGACCATTCATTGGAGACAGGAACTCATGCCATATATGAGTAGAGTTGTTAGTGCTTAGCCTTCTGCACCTTACTGGCTTTACTCTGAGTTGAGTGAGTTCTTTTTTTAAAGTTAAAACACAGCATGGCCTGTGAGCATAGACAATTTTGTCAAAAATCTTGTTCAGCTCTAGATCTAAATACAAGAATCGTGTTCGAATCAGCTATGAATACATATGTTATTTACCGGCTGGGAGGTCCGTATAGAAAAATATTTGCCCGAGGCCGCAGGCCGAGGGACATTTTTGAGACCGAGGGCAAATATTTTTCTATACGGACCAACCAGAACGGTAAATAACTTATGTATTTTTTTGTTACATAATTAGAGAAATTAACATAATTGAATTAAGTTGCGTAATCGAGATGACGTTCACGTGATATTCAAAAGTCCAAAGTTTATCGTTCGAGAGTAAACAACTGCCGACATGCAGTCTTACAGGGAAGCTTGGAACCTTTTTTGTCATAAAAAAACATTCAAAATTCGTTGATCTAGTTACGAAGGGAAGTCAAAATGCAGTCCAAGTGTTTTTAAAGTTTAGTTGATAAAGATTTTTCGTCGTTCTTCTTCATCGCTTGCTCGTTTTTGGCTGTTCGCTTGGAAAGTCGCTTTCAATATTTGGCTGACTGCATGAAAATTGAAAGTGTGGTCCTCGAGTTTGAAGACGAAAATGCTTGTCAGTAAGCCATTTGTAATTTCAAGTTTCAAGGACATGAGACGATGAGGTTGGCATGTGGAAAATGTTTGGCTAAAAGGTAAAAGACTTGTAGCGGTTTTGTTGAGTATAGCGGTTGGATAACAGAAGAAAGACAGTTTAGTGTCAAAAGGTTTCACTGAGCTTTTCTATCTTAATCTCGTGGTATGATTTTTTATATATATTTCTATATAGTTTCATTTAGTGATTCAAAATACTGTGTTCACAAGTTTATGTATGTTTTTCCTACCGTTTTAAACTGTTTTCTTTATAAATGTCAACTCGTAAATTTTGCTTTGCCACAGTTTTCCCAGCGTTTCTTTTAAAATTCGCTATTTACACATGAAGTTGTCAAAACCATTTGGATAATAAAACTCATTTGCATCCCCGTAGCTCTCTGTTGAATTTATTTTTTCTGTGGCAAGCGAAATAGTTATGAAAATCGGTCAATTTTAAATGAATTTTAAAATTAAATTTAAACTGCCCGCTCACGCAGCCAATCAAATTGCAGCATTACCTAGGATTCCGCCCGCTCACGATTGATAAAAAAATAAAAGGTTGTTACTGACTTACTGACATGTACACAGTTGCATCATTGCTTTTTCCATAGTAGCTATAGGCTTTAAAAGCAGTAGATACATGCACGCCTGGGCGTGCCTATTTTTATTGGTTTAAGACCAGAACACTGCGCATGATCCGACATCTCTGGGAACATCTTTGGAAGTGTGAGATCGTGCTTGTGCTATTATTTCTTGTTAATTTCATCTTGTGTTTATATGAGAACCAGGTTTTGTGTCTAGTGCTAGAACTGATGAATTATATATACAACAAGCAAACCAGCCCGGCTAGGTGAGCTAGCCCTTTTCACGTAAACCGAAATGAAAACCATCTCACCAAAGCAGGCTAGCTCGGGAGACCCAGGCTGGCTTGCCTCCATATTAACCATTCACCAGTGTTCAATAATCGTGAGATCTCCATCCAAAAGTTGAGATTTCGACTTACAACATGACAATACACTCTAAAAAAAGGTGTGTTAAAAAACACACCAAGGTGTGTAAATTAACACACCAAGGTGTGTTATTTTAACACACGTTTTGGTGTGTATTTTTTTTAACACACCATGGTGTGTTAAAAAACACACCATGGTGTGTTAAAAAACACACCAAAGTGTGTTAATTTACACACCTTGGTGTGCTGATTTACACACCTGGGTGTGTTTTGTAACACACCTTCTAATAACACTAGTGACTAACACACCTTGTCAAAACTAAGGTGTGTTATTTTTAACACACCTTGGGTCGAAAACACACCTTTGCGAAAAACACACCTTTTACACTAACACACCTTCTTAAGAATAACACACCTTTTGATTAACACATCTTATAAAAAACACACCTTTCAAAAAACACACCTTTCACAATAACACACCTTCTTAAGAATAAGACACCTTTTGAGTGACACATCTTTATGAGGAATACACCTTTCGAAAAACATAGCACATCTTTTGAAATAATTCACTCTTCAAATAGAATACTTTCGGTAGTAATAACAAACGCTTTGGAAAAACACATCTTTTAAATATAATACAACATTTGTTTAGCTTAAATATCCCTACGTCTAAAACTTTATATCTATACCTAAGTGTGCGTGAAGTAATTCCGAATCAATGTGTGTAATTTCGAAACAGAATAGCATATCAGACTTCAGAAAGAAAGGCTACAAGCAATAAAAATCCTGGCTAAACAGCAAACAGCGCCGTCACCGTGCACAGGCCTCGTACCCAGGCGCCTGCAGCCACGATACCGCGCAGCTAGCGAGCGCGCATTGATACTTGGGATAGCGTCATCCCATCTCAGCGCGCCACGTTTAAATTCATTTGTGATGGATGGTGTTTTGAGATTCAAGCTACATAAACCCTTGGAAATAAAAGACTTTTTGTTTGCGAAGAGATCAGGAAGACAGTCTTCACCGAAGTAACATGTGCTTCTACGGAAAGATTTAACTAAAAGCCATGGAAATCGAGTTGAACCAAGAAAGTCCTAGAAGCTTCTCTTGCACGAGGCTACGAGCAAGGTAAAGAGATTCAGTATTTATCGTTTGTTTTCTGTTGTCCTACTTATTGTAATGTGAAATTTTCTCTGGCTCTCGTTGTCAAATTTCCTGTTTGATTGTCCAATACAATCCATTTTATACTGATCGAAGTTTAATAAAGTAGTTGAAGTCATTAATGTTTATTATTAGACTATCATCATCTTTTGTCGTCAACAATATTGGCTTAATCTCTTCTAGTCTTCTCAATTTTACAGTAATAGTCAATTGTGGTTCCTAACAAACTTTCAAATCATTCTTTCATTTTTTACCATTGTTTTATAGCCACCGTTGCTTTCATGATAAGGATTATCTTATGTAAAACTAAAGCATTCAGCTTTTTGAGGTAAAAGTTATTTGTGACTAGTGTATCTTCGCCAGAATTCTTCATCATTATGAAATATTAAATTGTTGGTAACAGACTAACAGTAACTTATGTTGTGTGTTTGTTTGTTTGTTTGTTTGTTTGTTTGTTTGTTTGTTTGTTTGTTTGTTTGTTTGTTTGCTTGCTTATTCATTCATATATTATTTTCTCTTGTTTTCTAGTCCATATGGTAGAGTTACCATGTTCAGACAGTTCAGTTGTGTTCAACCATTCAACTTGCTGTCTATATTGGTAAGTAAAATCCTTAAATAAGCTTAATTCATATACTACACACGTAAAAACATGCAAGTTGTTACATGCCTGCAAGCAAGTTGTTACAAGGCTGTTCAACAGGCTCTCATTGTGATGTGTTTGCACTGGTTGTTTCCAGTCTGTTAACATGTCTGTAACAGGTTGTTGACAACTTGTAACAAGGTTGATGACTCCAACAGACTGATAACAAGTTGTTCCAACAACATGTTAACGTTCTGCATTCGACAAGTTGTTAACAGGCTGATGCTAACAATGTTGTAGCAGTGTTTTGAATGAACAGCATTGTTACAACCTGTTAACAGCCTTACTACAAGCCTGTTGCGAACACATCCTGTTGACAAGCTGTGAGATTTTTACATGTGTAGGAGTTTATTTATTGACTATATATAGCACCATCAGTACCATGGATATGCTAAAACACAGATCACTCATCTGGATATTTTAGAAAGTTGACCGGTTTGATAAAACATAATATTTAAACTGGTATAATGTCATGTATAATAATATTGGTATAATTTTAGTGCAGATACTGCATATTCATTATACATTACTGAACATCCCTATATTCTAATTCATATTGTCTTCAAAATTACAAGAATTCAGGAAAGTAGAATTTTCTGTCCAAATTGTTTGTTCGGTAACTGCAATCTTGTAGTTAGGAAGAATGTATGAGCATGTGACCTTTGGAGGGAATCTTACTCTTGACCCTTGGAAGCTAGTCAGCTAGTAGGTCATTATCACATCTGAGAGCCCATCTGTAATACAATATATGATGGACGATAGTCCCTAAATATACTTTGTAATTATAAAGTTTAATATTGACATTAATAATCACACTCCAGCAGATGATTTTACTCTCTAAGGGGTGGTAGCAATGGTATTGGGTCAAGTGAATTACTTAATTATTCCTGCCAGCCAAAAATGTCTTGTTTTACTATGTTTATCAGCAGATGATTCCTATTGTAGGCATCAATGGGTTAAATGAAATGAATATTTAAAGAAACAAAAATCACAACTGAACAAAATCAAAATTTTAGCTTTATGTTGTTGTATACCTTTAAATATTTGAGTTAATTAAGTATTAGTTAACAAATTGTTGAACTAATTAAAATTTTCATTTTACAGGACCAGACCAGTACACATTGAGTGATGCAAAAGCCAACTTCTCAACGAAAGAAAAGGATTGTTGATCTTCAAGACGATTCCCTTGTGTCATTGCTGATTGGATTGTTGTTAAGTACACTTTGAAAATAACCAACATTCTAAATATCTCAGGTAGTATCCTAAATGCTGAATGATGTATTTTGGATATAGATGCAGAACCACATACATGTAACATTGTTAAGTGGTTAGTCTAGGATTTTTAGCTATCAGTTAATATTTGGGAATTTGAACTGCCAAAAATGGTTTGCATATGACCATTTTCCTGTATACCATGTATATAATTAGTAGTTATTATAGTAAGTGACTGTATACATGTACTTTAATGTCATCCTGATGTAAACACTCGCAGTTCATGTGTTAAAATATATTGAATATGTTGACAATGTTAAATGTTTTTTAAAATGTTTATTTTCTCTTAGTCATTGTGTAGAATGACATGTTTCAAGGTGTGTTATTATGCACACCTACATGTGTAAGATAACACATATCAGGGCATGTTGCATAGCACACCTTTGTATTAACACGCCTATACAGTAACACATCTTAACATGTGTTAATATAACATATCAAGGTGTGTTAAATAACACAACAAGGTGTGTTTGAAAACACACCAAGGTGTGTGCAATAACACACCTTTTCACAAAACACACCTTAAGGTGTGTCAAAATTTGGACAAGCCAAAAACACACCTTAAGGTGTGTTTTTTAACACACCATAAGGTGTGCTTAACACACCTTAATGTGTGTCGTTTAACACACCTTAAGGTGTGTTAAACACACCTTTAGGTGTGTTAAACACACCTTAAGGTGTGTTAGAAAACCTAACTTAAGGTGTGTTAAAATTTGGACAAAAAGGTGTGTTAATTTAACACACCTTGTTTTAGAGTGTACATAAGCAAATGGTACACTATGATAAGTACTTTGGTGTAATGCAGATCAGAGGCAATGGAGTCAGTTGCTAACCTGCAACCTCATCCCCAGGACATATTTGTGTGCCACCACAGTGGGAACAAGGTGGGCTACTTTGCCGATAATGAGCCATGGAGAAACATCTGCTGGCATGGCACACCAGCCCCGAACCAATGAACCAATGAACCTCCTCCATCCCGAGATCTGGAAGTCACCTATCCAAGACAAGGAAAAGAACAAAACTCTCACTACTAACCAGTAAAACACTAAAACAATAAGAACAATAAATACTCACTTAGGTTGAAGGACTCACTGTGCTGACCTGGTAGAGCTTGACTATAGCTATAGACGTGCCATGACTGACATACACCCACAATAATGAGTGACCAATGCCAGGACGAACAGCGAGGACATGATGACAACAAACGACATACATGTATCTGAAAAGAAATCAGAGCAACCAAGGAGAGGGAGGAGGAGTGAAAGAACAATGCCTAAGCTGAAGTCCACAGGATTAGAGTTTAATATATTTATGGAATAAATACAGTTAACAGTGAACTTTCCATGTTGCACATGGGTGATGTCTGTGCAGGGGCACTGGAGCCATGGGGGCAGCAGCTATATCTTATACTTCCTTTTGAATTTATTTTATCACTCTAAGTTAAAATGTATACTGTCCAAATTTGGAAAGCAAAAACATTTAAATTTTGCAAGTGAGATGCGTAATGAGGAGGAAGGAGCCCGAACTTTTGACGAAGTATAGGTTGACGAAGTATAGGTTGTGTAATTTGATTTCGAAGGCGTCAACGAGATGAGTCTGAAGCATTTATGCATGTGAATATGTGATTTAAAATGGAAATGGGATCATGAATTATAGATTAGAGGTAACTAATAGATATTAAATTAATAAAGACAGCTAAACGGCTTCTCCCACTAAATCAAAAATTTCCTTTTGCTTGTTTGCCAAGTAAGGTGAAAGTGCCCTTTTTCGAGATTCTGCCCCCGCTGCCCTGGGTTGCTTCTGGCGCCTCTGTGTCTGTGATGTTTCTAGAAACTGGGCCTATCTCCCTCTCTGACTGGTCACATGGTTAGGGGACTATTTAAAAAATGTAAAACAAGGTTCAGCGTTGTTCACAGTTCTCCAAGACTGACTATAGGATTGGAACAGCCTTTCAACATTAATGAGTACGCCATTTTGGGACAGCCTGCTGCAGAGATGAACAGAGTTTCTGGCCACCCCCGAGCCATGCTGAGGTGCCAGTGATGTCCACATCCATTGGCCTTGTAGTACCACCTAGTACTACAACAGTGGTGACTTCGGGATTCTGGCGACAGCTTGTGGCCTTCACCATAAACTCTTCCTCTTCCTTGGCATTACACAACCTACTGTATGCTACAGACAACACTTGCAGGTACACGTATCTCAGAGGCCCTGGCCTTCTTACCTACTTTTGTACCGCCTTTGCTATCAGTTGCACAGTTTGCATACCCTGGGAGTTCAGTGGTAGTCACTTTTTCTCACTCCTTATTTCTTGCCTATTCCTTCAACCTGCTCTCAATTCATTGCTGGGACATGTACTAGCAACTTCGAATACTGCACCATTTGTAGTGGGCTCAGGGTTTAACCTCGTTCCTCAAAAATTGGTGCAAAACATTGTGGGGTGTCAGTTCGTCGACCTGCTCATTCTTATCTAGGAGTCCGGCGATGAAGAACCTGGTCATCTGGTTATCAACCCGGTGTCACAGGAAATATGTCCCCCCCCCCCCCAAATGGAAATATTCCCCCCCAGGGACACATTTCCTAGGAAATATCTCCCCCCCCCCCCCCCCCCCCCCCCCCCCTCAGAATGATTCCCTACAGGATAATTGATATACGTGTAATGTGGAATGAATAAATTATAACAACTGAATGATAAATTATAACAGCTAAATATATATTTACAAAAACTACAATATACAAACTTATTTATTTAATAAAAATTTTTGCTTAATTGGACTGTCACTAAACTAATCATTTTTACAAAGTTTTGATGGTGGAACACATGAATGGCAAAGCCATTTCCTGATCATTCTCAGGAAAAGAACTTAAATTAAGACAAGGAATATGGTACCAGTTGTCACAAAGATCGTACTGAACCATATCACCATTGACTATTCGCAAATAAAGAGCTGTGTTGAAGGACCTCTTGGCAACACACTCGAACACCAGATGGCTTTAAAGACGAATGCATTACAACCTCCTCACAAATATGTTCCGTGGGTTACACTTAATGGCGTCCACACCAAAAATTGAATCTCAAGCTGAAAATGACCTCAAATCATTGATATGCGAGACTTATCAAGCGCAAGTCTTTATAAGCCCAAAGAATGCAGTAAGAAGGAATCGATAGAAAGTAACTCGATTGTTTTTTGATATCTTTTTATAATGTCACCACTGGCTGTGGAAATAGCGAGGAAGCGGACTCTGTCATCAAGGATACTAGCTCGTTTAATGAGGCAGAAGCTTGTCGATTACTTTAGGGGAAAACGAGGCATCAAAACCACGAAGAACCACTCAAAGAACCACTCAAGAAACGGTGCCAAGAATACTGAGCCTGCTATTCCGGATATTGCATCAGCCTGCTAAGCACGTACGAATCACGTGCCACTGATCAACAGTGCTTGGCAATTGAATCGCTGGAGCTAGTGTGACATTTCACGTGAGCCATGCTTGACCAGATAGCCACTATGAATCGGGGGGTTGGAGCCGCACAAACAACACACAGCTAGTTTTAATATTATTTATTGCGTAAATCTTAGTACCATCAACGTAAATATTTCAAATCTATAATCGCTTTAAATCCACTCCCGTTTCTTGTCTTCGACACAGAATAAAGAACTGAGTCTTCGATATTCTCGAAATGCTTGCTTTGATTTTTGATTAACGGATATTACGGATTTTCATATACTACAGTATTTTTGAGAAATAGTTTGACATGATTCACAAAAGCTGCATCTGACATCAAGGTATCAACATGGAAGATTTAAGATACGGGACAGACTACCATACTGTATTCGATCCTAAGTCCTATTTGCAATTGTTTAACAAAATCTATAACGTCAACGGAGAAGAGAAAGGCTCAGACCGCTCAGTGCTGGAGTTTCGTTTAAAATCTTTTCATAGGTTTTGGTCAAATGTTACGCAAGGATCACCGAGAGATTCAAAAGGCGTTCGTTGTCTGGAATTTGGTGGTGGTCCTTCAATTGCCAATCTTGTAAGCGCTTGCCCGAAAGTCGACCGCATTGTGTTCGCTGAATACACCGCGGCCAATAGAGAGGTTGTGACATCATGGATAGCTGGTAGTCCCAAAGCACATGAATGGTCGACGTTGATAAAGTATATTTTACGAGATATCGAAGGAGGTGAGGTTGACGAAAAAATCATTTCGGATCGCGAAGAGCAAGTAAAGCAAAAAATCATGTCTGTAGTCGCCTGCGATGTGGCCAAAAATCCAATTGTGGACCTCGAATTGGTTGATGTCGGTAATCCATTTGATGTCGTGTCGACGAGTGGGTGCTTAGAGGTTTGTAGCAGTTCAGAAGACGAGTACAAAAGCACTGTGGCAAAGCTCTGCAAGTTTCTGAAACCAAATGGCTATCTCTGTATGTACGGTGTATTGAATGAAACATACTACACTGTTGGCAACGAGAAATTCTACAGCCTTCCCCTGACGCAAAGTTTGATTGAAGAAGCCATGAATGATGCAGGAATCGAAGAAATAAAATTCGAAGTATTTGACGCGAATTTTAAATCGGAGGTTTCGAATGCGCAATTCATGTTTTTCGTATTCGGTAAAATGGACGAAATTATAACAACAAAATTAATCACTATAAGCTAGAATTGTAAAGACTGTTAGTTTGAAATGGGCTTTGTATTGAACAATTGTCCGACTATAAGAACGCGATTGGTTGAAGATTAATCGATGAACGAAAAGAATTGTAAGAACATTTATATACTACTTTATTATTGTACGCTGAAAGTGCCTTTTACATGAAGTCTGTCTTATTTGAAAGAACACTTTAAATGAGTGAGAAACATCTTTTGTAGTTTTTCGTTTCCTTCCGGCGTTGTTGAGATATTTCAGGTTGATTGATATGCAAATGTATATCTTAGTTTGCTATTATCAAACACAATCACTTGAAAATCTACATGTTTGGTGTTGAGGGAGAAACACACGCATATGCTTCCTTCGAATTAATTTGATTTGGGGAGCACGGGTGGCGTGTGCTGTTAGCGCGCTGCCTCTCACCAAAAGTTAAGCCCGGTTAGACGGGTTAGAACTTGCATGGATGGGTGACAGTGGCGTAGCCAGGGTTTGGGGGTCGAGAACCTTCCCCGGAAAATTTTGGATTTCTAGGGTCTCTGAAACACTATTTCCTGCATTTTGAGGCAAGTATTTAAGAGTAATATGAAAGCCTTAAATTACATAATTTTGTTAAAATCAAACCAGAACACTGAGAATGATACGCATCAGAATATCTTTAGATTTATTTATAAACAAGTCGTAAATGAAAAACAGGTTGGAGTCATTTTGTATAGACCCTTAGTATTGTAATTTATAGCATATGCATGCCTGCAATTAGTCTGATGCGATATATCGATATTTTCGATAAATATCGATATTTCAAAAATATCGATATTCGATATTCGATTTTTCGCATATCGAGAATATCGAAAGTTTTAACTAGACAACTTAATCTCCTTTTTTTCGGCAATTATTGTCCGGTAAAGTTTAGAAAACACGTGTATGACGGCAATTGCGAATTCAAGTAGCAAGCGCGTGGGCAATTTTAAAGTGTAAACAGAGTAAGTGTGATCACAGAAGATCACCACCCACACAAGCGGCAGTTGAGCGCTTGAAAACAATAACTGTGTGATGACTCATAAAGATGGAATCTGCACTACTTTGAATAATAATCTTAATGGCGCGTATCGGCGCAGGTTTAAAAACAAAGTATCAAAATATCACAGCATATTCTAACTCACTGTTCTGTTGCGAAGGAAAGTCTAGACAATATGTCGAATCAACGAAGTCCTGTTTGGAATTACTTTAAGAAAAGTGATGAAAATGGTGACCCTACATGTCAGCTCTGTAAGAAAAAGGTGAAAACTAATGATTTTCCTCTCCTGTCGCAGTATGTCCGACGATATCTGGCGATTCCAGCAAGCAGTGCTCCAACTGAGAGACTTTTTAGCAAAGCGAGTCAGATAGTAACGGCAAAGCGAGTACAGCTTAAGCCAAACAAGGCGAACATGTTAGTGTTTCTCGCAGAAAATTTATAAACAATCGTACGAACTGCGAAACCATTAAGCTTGTAAATAAATCTTTAAACATTCATAAACTGTTGTAAATAAATCTTTTAATGTTTGACTAGTTTCATGCAACTTTGTTTTTTGCTGTTTGTGATGCGGTATACATGCAAGTTGACTAAACTACGTTTTCTAATTTGCATAATTCGATATAGTCGATATTATCGATTATTTTTTTTTCGATATCGATATATCGATTTTTTTCAATATCGCATCAGCCTACCTGCAATATATATATAACACATCACTATCTACTCACTTGGACTTAAAACAACTGTACCCCCCCCCCCCCCCCTAAAAGTTTCTCCACGGATTTAAACTTTTCATGAGAACGGTCTTGGAGACCATTGTGGGGGGGAGGGGGGGGGGGCGACCGCCCCGCCCCCCTCGCCCTTTTCCACTACCAATACACCAATACAATCATGATATAATTTTCAACCGACCCCACCTGCCCTATACCCTACTACACTTTAACCTTCCAGTACCTCCCCTTTTTTATGTCGGTTTATTTGCATTCACACAGTCTTCTCGTTATCCCTAATCACTCCATACTTATAATTGACAGCAATGACCTCTGTCACTCAACTTACAATTGTACACCATCACAGTAACACCAATTCCACCTTGTCCTTGACCCTTATCTTCCCTACAAACCACCCACAACCCACTACTTGTTCTGTATGGCTACAATATTCGCCAACTTGGCCATTATGCAATATAGTGCCTCCTTAAAAACAAGTCACCTCACCTTTTTAACTTTACAATCACTCTTCTTCTCAAACACTTCACACACACACATTAACATAAATTCACTCAAACAGACACATGATGGAGAGTAACTTCAACCATGTCATTCACTTTTAATTTTAATTCTGTTAATAATATAAGTCACCAATACTTGGTTTTAATGCTACCTCTTCCACACTTCACTGTAAATATAATGTTTTACTTAATTAATTTTTGCACCTTCTTGTTACCTCAGTCTATTTCAATAATATACAAAAATACCATCCACTTGTAACGCTTACCTCTTACTTTCATAGCCTCTTCAACAACCATTATTCCTTTCACTAAAGCCCTAATCAAACGAGAACGCAAGTTGGCAGTCAGAATTTCTGTGGCGGTCGTTCGAACACCCAAATTAACAAAATAAAGGTTTCATGAGTGTTTTAAACAAGTTTTAACTTTGTCACGGTACATGAGATCAAGGACGGCAACTTCGAGGACGACGTCCTTCAAACAAAAACATTCTTCTTGCAAAACAAAGATAATGAATAATTTCTAGTCCCAAGAGTAATCTGAACACCGTCCTCCCTCTGTATACTATAGAGCGTTTTCACTCACGTGATCGGTGGCCCCATGGGGGTGGTGAAACAATACGAAATATTTGAATAAGAAAGAGCTAATTCCCATACCGTACACCAATATGGCCGCCATTTCATTGTTTTGGTACACCAATATGGTCGCCGTGACGTCAGATGAAAACGCTCTATACAACGCCACTCAGACCATTTTCACATCTTCAGGACGACGTTGACTCATGGAGTGATGAGAACTGTTGTCTGAGATTGCCTTAACACAGACACGGCAACCGTTTTAACACTTTGAAAATTATAAAACAAGCTTCAAGTATTGAATACAGTAGTCAGTTAACCGTGACTTCTTTTTAATACTAAAATTTGAATTGCTTTTTAACCGCCGTCGTCGCCCAATCAAAGAATATGGGCCAGGTAACCACTAAAGACTTCTGCTTTCCTATTGGTTAAATTTTCGCGCGTTTTTAGTGGCTATGAGTAAAACTGCAATCGTCATAAGTGGATTTAGCCCTGATGACGCGAGAATGAGATTAGTGGTTACCTGGCCCTTATTTCTTTTGAAATTGGGCCAGGGAACCAGGCTATCGTCGTCCTAGCATCTTAAGGTCCCTACTGCCAACTTGCGACGACTTGCGTTCTCGTTTGATTAGGGCTTAACACATGGTTATCCCTACATGACCCTACGATTACCCCTCATCCCCACTGCCCTCGAAACTCCTACGTAAACACGCGCGCCTCTAGCTTACCATCTTAACTGCCCAACCCGTGATGTCGAAACGTGCGTCCAGGGTTGTGTCCTAAGATCCTGATTGCACTTTACTTCTACGTTACAAATCTTTTATCGTTAATTCTTCTTCTGGTGTTTTTCACATGATTCTTAAGCATGATATATACACTGCATGTCCAACAGCGGTTCCGCGTCACTTTTTCATACGCAAAATAGCCAGAGGCTAATTGTGCTTATTCAAATTCCCTTCTAATCTCTCCCTCGGTTTTCAACATTACACAACTAAAACTCCTTTGTGGTTCCCATTAACTACACTTTAACGTATAAAAGAGCCTCCGTTCTCGGTATCTAACTCATATAGTTTTACTAATACATAGATCATGATATATATTAACGTGTACGCCGGCCTCAGGCTATACCTCCAGGACACGTGTCATTAAGTTGTCACGTCCAAATAAAGCTAAATGGAGATTCAAGGTGAGGTGCCCCTTGCTTGAGGCGCATAGTATTAGTAGATATTTCTCGTCGGCTTGCATAACATGTTTTCGGCCTGCCGACCATCATTCCACCTCATGTATTCTTCGTTCTGACAGTTCCACGCTGACATCACACTGCTTAACATTTCTCTCCGCAGCGCTGGCTCCGTTAACACATCGAACTTGTGCAGCAGGTCAGCGCAAATTTCGGCAATTTTTTCACTACGTTGGTCTGACCTCTCTTCTTGTCTGCCCGTACCCTTCTTCCCAATGGACGCTGGTGCTGTTCGCATCGTGGCTGGCACAAGTGGAACGTCTGTCGCCCGCATCAATTTCTGTTTACCTGTCGGTCATCCGTTCTTCCCACATCGAACTGGGTTTTCCGGATCCCATGGCCAACTGTCTTCGTCTACCTCGCGTTATCCGAGATATTAAGCATACCATGGCTGGTCGCCAGTTCAGCCATTTGCATATCACTAAGGCTCTATCATTCATCTCTTGACATGCAACAGGCGGACCACGTAATGTTTTTGGGCTGCGTGTTGTGTTGCTTTTTTCAGCTTTCTTCGTGTGAGCGAATTCACCACTGGTAGTTCGTTGGATGGCTCTAAACATCTGGGTGTCGAAGACGTTGCTGTGGCCTCAGACTGTGCTGTAACGATTTTATGGTCCAGCAAATCATCGATACCCACCTATTTGAGCAATTTCTGCCTTGATATCCCACATCCACCTGCGTGGACCTACACCAGACCCATTGTTCCGCTGGACTGCGGAACTACCGCTTACCTCGCGAGACGTAAACATCCACCTGCGCTCGATCTTGGCACGTGCGCATATTCTAGGTAATTACTCCAGCCACAGTTTCCGGATTGGGTGTTCTCCACCACCTCATCGAGGTCATGGGACTCTGGTCTAGCACGGCATACCAAAGACACATTTGACCTTCGCCGACAACTCAAGCGAATGTTGCTCAACATGCACTTAGCATAGTGGGTTATCGGTAACCCTTTTTTCTCCAACCCACCTTGCGAGCTGGAAGGTTCCCCTTAGGCTCAAAGATACACCTGTGGTAACCTTTCGGTCAGGCTCAAGCATCAGCCTTGCAACCTTGACGGTCATGGATCGACTAACCCGATCCCATCCCTTCTTCAGCCTGCAAAACTCCAAAGCTAGATAAAAATTTTTGCACAAGCCGTTTCAATGGATTGTGTGTATGACTGTATCGCGACTATATATCAATTAACGAAACGTTAGTATTAAAGATTTTATATATTATGTGTTCATTATGCCTTTACTTAAAACTATTTGCTGGGTTTCATATTTTTAACGAGACTTCGTTTTCCGCCTGGCTCCTCAATGCAACGATTTTGGTAAATAGAGAGTAGTTGATATGTATGATGAGCGACCGAACTTTATGGGCATTTATTGTCTATTATCGAGCTACTATTGTCTTATAACTTTGATCAGTCAAAGTTTTAACAGTATTTACAAATATTGATTAATCCTTCATTTCTTTTGAATTTTCTTTATGAATTATTAATGATTTGATAAGGTATAAAAAAATACATTAAACGCCCCCTTTGTTTTGAGCGCCCTCAAACCATGCTCTCAAACATGACATTCGTGGATAATTATCATGGCTAGAAATCCAGGACACTCAGCGGCAGTGGCCTGTGGGCTCATATTTAGATGGAAATATTGATTTGAAAATTCAGGGGCCGGTTGTATAAAACTCTTAATCACTTTTTAATCACCCGTTTTGTGATTAAAAAGTGATTAAAGTTAACAAGGTGATTAAACCCGTTGTATAAAACAATGATTAGCGATAATCATGATTAAAATGTCGTTAAAGTTAATCATGGTCCAAGTGTATGATTAACTTTGTTAACCATGATTAAGAAAGAAGTTTAATATGGCGGCCATACTAAGGCACTTCATTTATGACGCTGAATTTCGACGAAGAAATCGCTTACCTCGAGTATTTAAATCATTATGTTAATTTCGAAGAGTCAGATGAGTTTCTACGTAGATACCGGTTTCGAAAAGACTCCATACGTTTTATAGCAGCACTAATAGCAGAGAAAATCCAGCCAATATCCCACTGTAACCAATCAATTTCTGCAGAGGAACAGCTCTTGGCTGCTTTTCCTTGTGTTATTAGTTTGGTAGATGGCAACACATGTTCGAGTCCAGGGTTCCGCATTAATGAAGCTAATTATAGCCGTGTTTACACTGCAAGCTTTGGCCTGCTTTTTGGCAGTGTAAACACGTCCTGGGCCAGAATATCTGGGCTTGCTTCTTTTGTTGGCTATTTGGCCTTGGCCAGGCTTATGCCAGTGGCTGACACATTTATCTGATTTACCCCGGGCCAGGCCATGTCTTGCAGTGTAAACACAGCTTACGTTAACCGGAAAGGATTTCATAGTATCAATGTGCAAGTAATTCGTGATGACAAAAGTAAATTAAAATTTTAAAAAATTGAATTAAACAATATTTAAGTAATTATATTTTAAAAGGCTAATATATACCTATTTACTGCACTGAATTGATGGTAGGGGAAACCCGTTCCTATGCCCCACCCCCTGACACAAACCAAATACTCTACAGCATATAACCCCTTAACCATTTTTGGACTCAAGTTAAAATTAAAATAATTAGAATTTGAGTAGGAAATTTTGGCAGTGTTTTTGTATGATCCGGTTATGAACCCCAGGTTATGTGAACCCCCTACGAGGGCATAAATGGCCTAGCATGTAAAAGAAAAAATAGTAAAAAAAAAAAAGCATTTTATTTAATTAAGAAATTATATATTTAATGGGAAAATATAGGTAGGCTAACCAATGTAGTGGCAAAGTGGCCTGGTTCCATTCACAATTCTTTTATATTCCGAACATCAATGGTGGGGAGGACACTTGATGCAGGAGAGCACACCCTGAACACAATGGCGTGTTGCTGGGAGATAGTGGATATGCCTGTCAATGCTGTCATCCTTACTTGATGACTCCCTATCTCAATCCAGCAACCAAGCAGGAAAGAACTAGATACAACCAGCACACAAATACATTATTACAAATACCAATAAAAGTTAAAGCATTGTTGGGTAAAATATACAGTATTTTCATGACTGTACTATATAAAATAAACTGTACAATGTACAGTGACACACAATGAGTAGTAATGATAAAAATTGATAATAAAAACCCAGATTCAGAATTATACAAATTTTTACAGTATAAAAAGTATTTGTCCTTGAATTGTTATTTATTGAACATGTACTCATTCCTATAATATACATTGAGAATAATACATGGATGTACAGAAATATGAAATTTATTTTAAGTGCATGAAAAAAAGTATATATGTTGAAGCTTCCATGCAATGTTCATTATTTAAAAATAAAGCAGTAAACTTCATGTGTATAACAATAATCAACACATGCAAGAATATTATGAATATTGTAAAAGCTCTATCAAGCCCCACCCAGGTTTTTTTAATTTTTGCCCTCGTAAAGGGGGAGCTTAATAGAGCTCTTACAGTAATCACACAAGACAGATTGATATGAATAGTGGCAGCTAGATCAAAAAACCATTTTATTTTATATAATAGATATTTAGTTTGCAACAACTGGGAAAGTAAACTTGGCATGCATGTAGTTTTCTGGTAAGTCATTCCTGCTTAGGCCCTTGAATGGCTTGATAGTACAGTATATGGCTCACCAAACCATTCCTTAGTTCATTTTTTGATGCTCCTTTTGCTATACAATTGACAGGGCTTGTTTTGCATCCTTAGTTCCTATGAGATAAATGAAAACCATCCTCATCACCATTTAGAACAAAGTTAAAGAAGTCTAGTTCAAGCATGAAGTTACAAAAAATTATTAATGGTTTATTTTGTATATGTATGTATATTAATGTTAATATTAGAGATTATGCAAGTACAGTATCTTATGACTTGTTCATCTTGCTGTTAGTTACCAAAACAGTTGCCCTGCTGTTTCTTTACAATGACACAGAGCTTCTAAACAAGTTTACTAATAATGAGATAAAATCAAAATGCCGTTCTTGTTTATTCAAATCAGTCTCCTACCAGTTCACTGCTTGGAAAACTGATTGAAAGCTATCCTTATCTAATTTTATTACCCTTGCCAGGTAGACATTTATACAATTACCAACATATAGACATAATTACATACTGCAGGCCCAACACACTTAAGACAAAAAAATAGAAGAGCAAAAAAGGATTCTGTCATTCTCATGGCAGCAGAAGGATGCTGTTATTGATGACCATCCTCTAGGTTGAACCTTCTTGAGAAGACCCAAGCAAATCCACAATTACCAGACATTCAGAGCAGCTGGTACAGCACTGAGTCATCCTGTACATACATGTACAATGCTATTAAAATGTTACTATTAAATTCGTATGCAGTGATTAAAAAACAAGAGAGTGGTATGACAAGAAGGTGATTGTAATCCAAAGCCAAATGAAAGATTTGAGCAAATTACAAGCTATGAAAAATGCTTACCAAGAACGAGCATAGTTTTAACATGCACAAAAGCACAAGAAACAGCTGCAAAGGAGAGAGCTTTGTCCACCATATGTATTGGTTTATAGAAAGTAAACAAAGATATTTATAACTCATTCACTCCGTTTTATATTGTTAAAATTGTTTGAATTAAAATGATTTCTCTAAACCTACCTTGTTTGTAAACTGCTTGCTTGAATCTTTTTCTTTTTCCCGTCTGTTTCATCACTTCGATCGCGATTCATTTCATAATTTATATTCAAGTGGTGTCTGAAGCAGCATGTCACATCATCATGGCGGCATTGTCATGACCATTTTCCAGCCAAAATTTAATATCTAACTGTTCCAGTGCACACAATCATACATCAAAAGAATCACTGCATATTTCAAAAATAATATCGCCTTTTACCATGTCATCCGAACTATTTTCCATCTTTAAATCTCAAGAGAACGCCAGTCGCAAGGTTCCAAAACAAGGCCACGGTGTTCCAAAAACATCACATGACACCCCCGTTAATTTATGTTAATTTATGTTAATCACATTTTAATCACTCGTTGGGGAGTTAAAAAGTGGTTAGTTAATCACCCGACTAATCACCCTTTATACAACGCAATTTTACTGGGTGATTAACTAATCATGATTAAGAAGTTAATCACTGGTTAACTTCTTAATCATGATTAAGTTAATCACTTTTTTATACAACCGGCCCCTGATGGCTAAATATCGATCATTTCGGCTATAAACAGAAGTCTATAGCAATAAATTAAAGTAGAGTTATTCGCTAAAATGTCTTATTGACCCATTTCTTACCCAAATATCAAATTACAAAAGGTTTAATCGTCTAGACAGGCCTGTACACTCATACTCACAAAAATTGCCGCATAAATTTCGGTTATTATTTCTGAATCCACAGTCACATTTAATAATAATAATAACAGCGGTTAAGACCCTGGCAACCTAGCAACAGCTCCATAAGAAATGGCGGACAAGAACCCGAAATTATCGAGGAATGCATTGCTTCTTCACGCCGAGTTCAGTATTTATCTCGGCGCTTGATGGATTAAATTACAACGACTCGGCTGCCATAAATCGTACATTTTAAGGTCTTTGGGAACCTATTAAACAACGAAAAAGTGGAACGAACAACTCCGCAAAACAAAGTAACGTTCATCCCGAGCAAATTCACCACTGTGAAGTATGCACCACATTCAGCCTTCGATTCAGCCTTCGATTCGGCCTTCGATTCAGCCGTCGATTCAATTATCGCATCTTATTGCGAAGTTATCTCCATATTCATCAGGGGCCGGTTGTATAAAAAAGTGATTAACTTAATCATGATTAAGAAGTTAACCAGTGATTAACTTCTTAATCATGATTAGTTAATCACCCGGCAAAATTGCGTTGTATAAAGGGTGATTAGTCGGGTGATTAACTAACCACTTTTTAACTCCCCAACGAGTGATTAAAATGTGATTAACATAAATTAACATAAATTAACATAAATTAACGGGGGTGTCATGTGATGTTTTTGGAACACCGTGGCCTTGTTTTGGAACCTTGCGACTGGCGTTCTCTTGAGATTTAAGGATGGAAAATAGTTCGGATGACATGGTAAAAGGAGATATTATTTTTGAAATATGCAGTGATGTATGATTGTGTGCACTGGAACAGTTAGATATTAAATTTTGGCTGGAAAATGGTTAGGCATTGACCGATTGTGCTCGTAAATTTCTGAAAAGTTGCTGCGTAAAATGCGAAAAGTTGCTGTGTAAAATGCGAAAAGTTGCTAAAAAGTTGCAAAAAATACAAAAAGTTGCTACGTAAACTTCAAGTGTTGCACCTAATTCTCGCCCAAATTTCACGATATTTTCACGCATACTTAATTAAAAGTTTCTATATTTTAAAATAATATTGCAAAAATGATACCTATAAAGATAAATTTCTTGAAATTTGAACAAATGTATAAAAATATTTTAATAAATCTTTCGCATTAGCGTATATTTACAAAACGTTTATTAGAAACCAATAAAATGAAAAGTTTGAAACAAAACTTCTGGAGTTCTAGTTGTTCATTTGACTTTATCTTGCTGGCATACTGTTTCCAGATTAGTCCAATACAACAGAACTAATTCTACAGATTGTATATTGGTAAGTAATATATACATAACATAGGTGTTCATTTAGCAGCATACAACACAAAATCAATCCTGTTACCCAGTTGAGGCAGTTATGACCTCTTTGTATTATTGTATTGCAGCATAACGCTAGCTTCAAGGTAATCTTCAAGGGCTCTGTCTTGTTGTGAGGAAAATGCACTGGTTAGGAGACTGAAAGCCCTTTCTGCAGATGCAGAACTTGGCTGGATCAACAGCAGTGTTTTGACGAGCGAGGACCAGTGTGGAAGGGCGTCTCCATGAGCTGCCCACCATGTCAACTTGTCATTCTCACAAGTCACTGTGACGCCTTCTGCTGCAGCCAGATACAAAGATAACTCTTCAGCCAAATTAGATATTTTGGCGTCGTCTTTGATGAAGGGAAAACTTCTGAACTCTTGAAGTGATTCAGCTGTCGGATTCAGGCTTTGCACTTGTACAGGGCAGCAAAGACGTGCAGCTTTGAACGCTCGTACAGTTTCATAAAACTGGCCACTGAACTTTTGCTGATAAAATTGAAGGCCCGGCTGGATACAAGCTTTTGCCCGTGCAATTAACTGGCTGCAGAGCGCAGCATTTCCATTAGCAATTTCTCGGGCGACAGCCACGGTGTTGGGATAATTGTCGACTGCTACGGCCCGGGCAACAGCCGAAAGCTTCTCATAGCAGGAGAAAATGAGTGGCCCATCTCCTTCCAAATAATATGTTGCTTTAACGAAATGAGCTAGCTCCAACCGTAGATCTTGACAGGTTTGGGGATCATCAAATATCTCCAGCAGATGTCGGCGATTAGCAGGACAGATTTCCTCATTTTCACGAAGGAATGGCTCCACATAACCAAAATAGTTGACCACTTGGTTAAGTACTTCCCATTTACTCCACCAACGTGTGTCGCTAAACGTACGAATGGACTGCCCCGTTCTCTCTCTCCAGACAAGGCGTGCATTGTAGCTATGGGAAAACATGCCTATCCAATAGCGAGTGAATAGGTCAAGGATTCTAAATTGAAAATGATTGCCGACATTGTCTATAGTGTGTGAGAAGCACACAACATCAAAGAGATTTTGATAGAAGAACATCAGCTGTCTCAAGGCAGCTCCATTAACAGATGCACCATCTCTCGTAGCTCCAATAACTACATTCGGACCAAGCTTATACTCCACAGCAAGGCAAGACATTAGTCTCTGAGCCAATTCTTCTCCTTTAAGCGCCTTCGCAAGAATTTCGAGGCGTATGAGCCGCTGAGTGGGTACAAAATTTTCCTGAACAAAGCGGATTACGATAACAAGGGCTTCACCCAATCTGGCTGTACCATCAAAGATCACACTTGCCTCTTTCACATCTTTGAGTTCTTCCTGGAGCTTGTCCTTTTCTTTTTCTAGTACTGCTGGAATAAGTAGAGCCAGATGGCTGCTACTGGTTAACCGATGGCCATGCTTCTCTAGTACCGGTCGGAGGGAATCTGTTTTCGCTAATGGTATTCCACCATTCAGAAAAGATTCGACTACCTCAAAGCGGAATAATCGCATATCCGCGGGCAAAGTTGACCCAGGTGTATTTTCTCTCTTATCTCTCCTTTGCAAGCATGCCATAATAGTCTGGTTGTGTGATTTGTTCTTTCTAATATCAGATAATCCGTTCTTGTGCTTTCTTGATTCTATATGTTTTTGGATAGAACTTTTCTTCATAGAGAGTTCTTCGCTGCAAGCGTCGCACCGCAATTTCCGGTCGATCACAGCAAAATGATGGTTAGGAAATTCCTTCAACCGATCCCAAGCAGTCGTACTGGCAGTAGCTTTACTCTCCCTTTGCTTGTATTTTCCTTTATTGACAGGAAGTTTTCGCTTACGTGCAATATCAGCTTTTGCTGGGGCACTTAGACTTGCACCAGCATTTCTTGCTATCAAAATTGGATCTTGGACTTCTTTTACCGGCACATCTTCGTTCTCTGAAATCTCCACATCTTCGTTTTCTGTTTCTGATAAGTCGTCTCGGTCGGACAGGTCAAGTGATTCGTCCATGGCATCAAATTAGCAATTTAAATTACTAAAACTGAAATGACCGGACGCCATTTTGTTTTTATTGTTAAACACATGCACAGGCAACCCTAGTAAGCAAAACGACATTCGATATTAAACAATGTCAGTGTTACACTGAGCATATAAGTATAGTGCTGTAGTGCATACATGTAATACATGACACTGGTCACTGGGACAACATGGTGGGTTCGTGCAAAAAATAATCAAGTAAACATCAAAACATCGTTTTTATTATCAAAAATTCTAATTATGGCTTATCTAATTGTCCATTTTTTGCTAAAAGTCGCTAAAAAGTTGCCCTGAAAGGCAAATATTGCTCGAGGTTGCTACAAATGAAAAAAGTTGCTCCCAAAGCCAAAAGTTGCTAAAAAGTTGCCGAGCACAATCGGTCAATGCCTAAAAATGGTCATGACAATGCCGCCATGATGATGTGACATGCTGCTTCAGACACCACTTGAATATAAATTATGAGATGAATCGCGATCGAAGTGATGAAACAGACGGGAAAAAGATTCAAGCAAGCGGTTTACAAACAAGGTAGGTTTAGAGAAATCATTTTAATTCAACAATTTTAACAATATAAAACGGAGTGAATGAGTTATAAATATCTTTGTTTACTTTCTAATCAATACATAACATATGGTTCTTGTGCTTTTGTGGTTAAAATTATGCTCGTTCTTCATAAGCATTCATCATAGCTTGTAATTTGCTCAAATCTTTCATTTGGCTTTAGATTACAATCACCTTCTTGTCATACCACTCTCTTGTTTTTTTTTTAATCACTGCATACGAATTAGTAACATTTTAATAGCACTGTATGTAATATATCATACACGAGGAGGAGTGTTTCATCAGGATATCCAAACACCGAGACGTTTGTTGAAAACCGAGGCGAAGCCGAGGTTTTTGAACAAACTTCGAGGTGTTTGGATATCCTGATGAAACACTCCTCCGAGTGTATGATATAGCATCTCAAACAATATAAAGGATGACTCAGTGCTGTACCAGCTGCTCTGAATGTCTGGTAATTGTGTATTTGCTTGGGTCTTCTCAAGAAGGTTCAACCTAGAGGATGGCCATCAATAACAGCATCCTTCGATCTGCTGCCATGAGAATGACAGAATTCTTTTTTGCTCTTCTATTTTTTTGTCTTAAGTGTGTTGGGCCTGCAGTATGTAATTAATGTCTATGTTGGTAATTGTAATGTCTACCTGGCAAGGGTAATAAAAATAGTTAAAAAACTCAATAATTCATGAGGAAAACACAAAGAAAAATCATAACCGTATCGTGGTTTTATATCTGATAAAATTTTCTTCTGATTTACATAAACTTTAACTTTGATTTTCTCGCCTTAGACAACGTTATTTTTCAAAATTACTATGCCAACGAACTTACCAAATGGTGATCATTTTTTAAGCCATTCAAAACACTCGCAGAACGTGTTTTAAATAGTACCGTACTTCAAAAACTCATTAATAATTCATGAGGAAAACACAAAGGAAATCAGTACCATGTCCGTGGTTTTATACCTGATAAAACTTCTTGAAGTCTGAAAAAATACTAATGAACATACAATTTTATATAAAGAATACTAATGAACATACAATTTTATATAAAGAATACTAATGAACATAACATCCAAGAACGAATCATTTTTGAAGCCATTCAAAACACTTGCATCACATGTTTTATCAGATCTAAAACACTCGGGCTGCGCCCTCGTGGTTTTAAATCTGATAACACACTCAGACTGCAGTTGTGTTTTAAATATTACATAAGGATAGCTTTCGATCAGTTTTCCAAGCAGTGAACTGGTAGGTGACTGATTTGAATAAACAAGAACAGCATTTTGATTTTATGTTATTATTAGTAAACTTGTTTAGAAGCTCCGTGTCATTGTAAAGAAACAGCAGGGCAACTGTTTTGGTAACTAACGGCAAGATGAACAAGTCATGAGATACTGTACTTGCATAATCTCTAATATTAACATTAATATACAAAATAAACCATTAATAATTTTTTGTAACTTCATGCTTGAACTAGACTTCTTTAACTTTGTTTAACTTTGGTTTTCATTTATCTCATAGGAACTAAGGATGCAAAGCAAGCCCTGTCAATTGTATAGCAAAAGGAACATCAAAAAATGAACTAAGGAATGGTTTGGTGACCATATACTATCAAGGGCCTAAGCAGGAATGACTTACCAGAAAACTACATGCATGCCAAGTGTCGGTTTACTTTCCCAGTTGTTGCAATCTAAATATCTATTATATAAAATAAAATGTGTTTTTTTTATCTAGCTGCCACTATTCATATCAATCTGACTTGTGTGATTACTGTAAGAGCTCTATTAAGCTCCCCCTTTACAAGGTCAAAAATTTAAAAAACCTGGGTGGGGCTTGTTGGAGCTTTTACAATATTCATATTCTTGCATGTGTTGATTATTGTTATACACATTGAAATTTACTGCTTTATTTTTAAATAATGAACATTGCATGGAAGCTTGAACATATACTTTTTTTTCATGCACTTTTTTCTTGCATGTGGTCTCTATTGCAGAATATCATACAAAAACACAATTTTCTCAGGCGCTATTCCATAGGATTTCTTCAAATTAACATATCTTGTACAGAATTTCATGCTCTTTAATCTAGTATAAGTTTCAAGAGTGGCATAGACCCATGAACGACGCAGGCAAGCTTTAAACAAATTGCGGCGCGGCGTCATTAAAACGACTGACAGGGAATTATGTTGTATATTTCTTATTACATCAGATATAAACACAAATTTCTCAGCCGCTATTCTATACCATTTTTTAAAATTTACATATGTTATACAGAATTTCATGCTCTTTAATATAGTATTAGTCCCCAGAGTGGCATAGACCCATGAACGACGTAGGCAAGCTTTAAATAAATTGCGCCGCGGCGTCATTAAAACGACTGACGGCGGTTATGCTGTAAATTTCAGATTTCCTCAGAAAATGTACAATTTTCTCAGCCGCTATTCTAGACAATTTTTTTTAATTTAGATATATTAAACAGAATTTCATGCTCTTTAATCTAGTATAAGTCCCCAGAGTGGCATAGACCCATGAACGACGCAGGCAGGCTTTAAACAAATTGCGGCGCGGCGTTATTAATACGACTGACGGATGTTATGTTGTATATTTCAGATTTCATCAGATATAAACACAAATTTCTCAGCCGCTATTCTATACGATTTTTTTTAATTTACATATGTTAAACAGAATTTCATGCTCTTTAATCTAGTATAAGTCCCCAGAGTGGCATAGACCCATGAACGACGCAGGCAAGCTTTAAAAAAATTGCGGCGCGGCGTCATTAAAACGACTGACCGGGGATTATGTTGTATATTTCTTATTACATCAGAGATAAACACAAATTTCTCAGCCGCTATTCTATACGATTTTTTTAAATTTACATATGTTATACAGAATTTCATGCTCTTTAATCTAGTATAAGTCCCCAGAGTGGCATAGACCCATGAACGACGCAGGCAGGCAAGCTTTAAACAAATTGCGCCGCGGCGTCATTAAAACGACTGACGGCGGTTATGCTGTATATTTCAGATTTCCTCAGAAAATGTACAATTTTCTCAGCCGCTATTCTATACGATTTTTTTTAATTTAGATATGTTAAACAGAATTTCATACTCTTTAATCTAGTATAAATCTCCAGAGTGGCATAGACCCATGAACGACGCAGGCAGGCTTTAAACAAATTGCGGCGCGGCGTTATTAATACGACTGACGGATGTTATGTTGTATATTTCAGATTTCATCAGATATAAACACAAATTTCTCAGCCGCTATTCTATACGATTTTTTTAAATTTACATATGTTATACAGAATTTCATGCTCTTTAATCTAGTATAAGTCCCCAGAGTGGCATAGACCCATGAACGACGCAGGCAGGCAAGCTTTAAACAAATTGCGCCGCGGCGTCATTAAAACGACTGACGGCGGTTATGCTGTATATTTCAGATTTCCTCAGAAAATGTACAATTTTCTCAGCCGCTAGTCTATACGATTTTTTTAAATTTAGATATGTTAAACAGAATTTCATGCTCTTTAATCTAGTATAAATCTCCAGAGTGGCATAGACCCATGAACGACGCAGGCAGGCTTTAAACAAATTGCGGCGCGGCGTTATTAATACGACTGACGGATGTTATGTTGTATATTTCAGATTTCATCAGATATAAACACAAATTTCTCAGCCCCTATTCTATACGATTTTTTTTAATTTACATATGTTATACAGAATTTCATGCTCTTTAATCTAGTATAAGTCCCAAGAGTGGCATATACCCATGAACGACGCAGGCAAGCTTTAAACAAATTGCGGCGCGGCTTCATTAAAACGACTGACGGGGATTATGTTGTATATTTCCTATTACATCAAATATAAACACAATTTTCTCAGCCGCTATTCTATACGATTTTTTTTAATGTACATATGTTATACAGAATTCCATGCTCTTTAATCTAGTATAATTCCCCAGAGTGGCATAGACCCATGAACGACGCAGGCAAGCTTTAAACAAATTGCGGCGCGGCGTTATTAATACGACTGACGGATGTTATGTTGTATATTTCAGATTTCATCAGATATAAACACAAATTTCTCAGCCGCTATTCTATACGATTTTTTTTAATTTACATATGTTATACAGAATTTCATGCTCTTTAATCTAGTATAAGTCACCAGAGTGGCACAGACCCATGAACGACGCAGGCAGGCAAGCTTTAAATAAATTGCGCCGCGGCGTCATTAAAACGACTGACGGCGGTTATGCTGTAAATTTCAAATTTCCTCAGAAAATGTACAATTTTCTCAGCCGCTATTCTATACGATTTTTTTTAATTTAGATATGTTAAACAGAATTTCATGCTCTTTAATCTAGTATAAGTCCCCAGAGTGGCATAGACCCATGAACGACGCAGGCAGGCTTTAAACAAATTGCGGCGCGGCGTTATTAATACGACTGACGGATGTTATGTTGTATATTTCAGATTTCATCAGATATAAACACAAATTTCTCAGCCGCTATTCTATACGATTTTTTTTAATTTACATATGTTATACAGAATTTCATGCTCTTTAATCTAGTATAAGTCCCCAGAGTGGCATAGACCCATGAACGACGCAGGCAGGCAAGCTTTATACAAATTGCGCCGCGGCGTCATTAAAACGACTGACGGCGGTTATGCTGTATATTTCAGATTTCCTCAGAAAATGTACAATTTTCTCAGCCGCTATTCTATACGATTTTTTTAAATTTAGATATGTTAAACAGAATTTCATGCTCTTTAATCTAGTATAAATCTCCAGAGTGGCATATACCCATGAACGACGCAGGCAAGCTTTAAACAAATTGCGGCGCGGCTTCGTTAAAACGACTGACGGGGATTATGTTGTATATTTCCTATTACATCAAATATAAACACAAATTTCTCAGCCGCTATTCTATACGATTTTTTTAAATTTACATATGTTATACAGAATTTCATGCTCTTTAATCTAGTAGAAGTCCCCAGAGTGGCATAGACCCATGAACGACGCAGGCAAGCTTTAAACGAACGTTTTATTCTATAACTGGCCCTATATCCACAAGAAACAACTCAGTGACAAATTTCAAAAAATATTTAAAGTGAAACAGCGTCCTTGTGCACTAAGTTAAGGAAATTGTATAACCAACCATCATTGTCAGCATATAGTCACGAATTAACAGCTATACTCTTATGGAAAGGACTACTATACATGGATTATTAGAAATATGCAAGGGAAGAGCACTATTTAAAAACAAGAACTTTGTGAACCAAGACTGATACATGTAAAGTAACCGTTCTTCATGCACTCGTTGACGACACCAAGATCATCTGGTATAACCAAACCTATATGCAAAACTGCATGGTCGTGACGTTAACACGCCATAAAAGAATATAACCATCCCATGCAGGTAATGATCTAAGATCTTGCATGTTAATGAAAAATAATAAATAAACACCAAAGCTTTTCTTTATCTTGGAAGTATTTTGTATTGATAGGCATGCTTCTTCACGAAATTGCTACCAAAATTTCCAAAGCAAGCTCGTCCTTTGGCAGGATCACTGAGAGACTTTCGGTACAGCGGGATTGGAAAAACCATAGCATCAAGCTAGCGGACTATTATATATGAAGTGGAGACTATATGTACAGTAGAAACATTCAAAAGCTAAAAAGCTTTTCAGCAAGTATGCTCAAGAGACATATTGTGCGGACAAATTGAGAAGAAAACGTTTTATAACAATTGAAATTTCGTCTAATACAAAGTGTTACAGTATAGAAATCAATGTCCGCAAACGCAATCTGGAGTGGCGAATCATTTAGTCAGAATGTATGACGTACGCGCGCTTACCAAGTAAATTTTATATACTAGTATGATGAGATGAAAATGGGCCCAGGAAGTTGGATAAACCAACAAAACGTTACAAGACATGTTCGCTGATATCAACAAAGAAGTGTGTATTATAGGCCGTTGCCAAGTCACAACGAGAAGAACTTATCCATGCATATATATATCGTTCAAAATGAACATAAATAGTCCACACCTTTGTGGAAAAGTTTGAAAAAAAAGAAGTTAGTATGACTTTTTTTTAAAGCTTGCCTGCGTCGTTCATGGGTCTATGCCACTCAGGGGACTTATACTAGATTAAAGAGCATGAAATTCTGTATAACATATGTAAATTAAAAAAAATCGTATAGAATAGCGGCTGAGAAATTTGTGTTTATATCTGATGAAATCTGAAATATACAACATAACATCCGTCAGTCGTATTAATAACGCCGCGCCGCAATTTGTTTAAAGCCTGCCTGCGTCGTTCATGGGTCTATGCCACTCTGGGGAATTATACTAGATTAAAGAGCATGGAATTCTGTATAACATATGTACATTAAAAAAAATCGTATAGAATAGCGGCTGAGAAATTTGTACTTTTTCTGAGGAAATCTGAAATATACAACATAACATCCGTCAGTCGTATTAATAACGCCGCGCCGCAATTTGTTTAAAGCATACCTGCGTCGTTCATGGGTCTATGCCACTCTGGGGACTTATACTAGATTAAAGAGCATGAAATTCTGTTTAACATATCTAAATTAAAAAAAATCGTATAGAATAGCGGCTGAGAAAATTGTACATTTTCTGAGGAAATCTGAAATATACAGCATAACCGCCGTCAGTCGTTTTAATGACGCCGCGGCGCAATTTGTTTAAAGCTTGCCTGCCTGCGTCGTTCATGGGTCTATGCCACTCTTGGGACTTATACTAGATTAAAGAGCATGAAATTCTGTATAACATATGTAAATTAAAAAAAATCGTATAGAATAGCGGCTGAGAAATTTGTGTTTATCTCTGATGTAATAAGAAATATACAACATAATCCCCGGTCAGTCGTTTTAATGACGCCGCGCCGCAATTTTTTTAAAGCTTGCCTGCGTCGTTCATGGGTCTATGCCACTCTGGGGACTTATACTAGATTAAAGAGCATGAAATTCTGTATAACATATGTAAATTAAAAAAAATCGTATAGAATAGCGGCTGAGAAATTTGTGTTTATATCTGATGGAATCTGAAATATACAACATAACATCCGTCAGTCGTATTAATAACGCCGCGCCGCAATTTGTTTAAAGCCTGCCTGCGTCGTTCATGGGTCTATACCACTCTGGGGACTTATACTAGATTAAAGAGCATGAAATTCTGTTTAACATATCTAAATTAAAAATAATCGTATAGAATAGCGGCTGAGAAAATTGTACATTTTCTGAGGAAATCTGAAATTTACAGCATAACCGCCGTCAGTCGTTTTAATGACGCCGCGGCGCAATTTATTTAAAGCTTGCCTGCCTGCGTCGTTCATGGGTCTATGCCACTCTGGGGACTTATACTAGATTAAAGAGCATGAAATTCTGTATAACATATGTAAATTAAAAAAAATCGTATAGAATAGCGGCTGAGAAATTTGTGTTTATATCTGATGGAATCTGAAATATACAACATAACATCCGTCAGTCGTATTAATAACGCCGCGCCGCAATTTGTTTAAAGCCTGCCTGCGTCGTTCATGGGTCTATACCACTCTGGGGACTTATACTAGATTAAAGAGCATGAAATTCTGTTTAACATATCTAAATTAAAAATAATCGTATAGAATAGCGGCTGAGAAAATTGTACATTTTCTGAGGAAATCTGAAATTTACAGCATAACCGCCGTCAGTCGTTTTAATGACGCCGCGGCGCAATTTATTTAAAGCTTGCCTGCCTGCGTCGTTCATGGGTCTATGCCACTCTGGTGACTTATACTAGATTAAAGAGCATGAAATTCTGTATAACATATGTAAATTAAAAAAAATCGTATAGAATAGCGGCTGAGAAATTTGTGTTTATATCTGATGAAATCTGAAATATACAACATAACATCCGTTAATAACGCCGCGCCGCAATTTGTTTAAAGCTTGCCTGCATAGGCGTACGGGCCGGGGGGGCTGGGGGGGCTGCAGCCCCAGTTGCCGAAAAATTGGCTGTATTCGGGCAAAAATGGTCTTGTCATTCGGGCAAAAAGGATTCTGCCTTAAATTAATCAAATGTTGTAATGCAACTTAATGACATCACTGATTGCCATCGAGGGAAATCGGGAATTTTATTGTTGTTTTTGTTTAGCAATGTGATCAAGGGTTTAGGCGTCAGCTGGTCAATATAGGCATTGTCCAAACGCTATCTTGCATATTTGATATTATACCTAATAAATTTCGGCTAATAAAAATTATTTAGTTTTTCATTTCGGCTTCCCTCTTCTCTGCAGCCATTGTGCAGCGTGTTACTCGTGAAATTTTTCCGCGGGAGAACTCTAGTTATCCACACAATCTAAATTTGGAAAATCTGCGTTGCTTAAGTCCGAATTAGCGCTTATTGCTTAAATCCAAATTAGCGCTCCCGCGTGGTGCGGCGACCAAAAATACCAGAATAGTGCCCTTAAATTACAGGAAATATCTTTTGAGAGACTCAAGAGTTCAAAAAATTTTCTGGGGGAGCATGACCCGGACCCCCTAATAAATTATGACGTCGTCATTTATTCGGGCAAGTTATGTTCAGCCCCCCCTGAAAAATTTTGCCCGTACGCCTATGCTTGCCTGCGTCGTTCATGGGTCTATGCCACTCTGGGGAATTATACTAGATTAAAGAGCATGGAATTCTGTATAACATATGTACATTAAAAAAAATCGTATAGAATAGCGCCTGAGAAATTTGTACTTTTTCTGAGTAAATCTGAAATATACAACATAACATCCGTCAGTCGTATTAATAACACCGCGCCGCAATTTGTTTAAAGCATACCTGCGTCGTTCATGGGTCTATGCCACTCTGGGGACTTATACTAGATTAAAGAGCATGAAATTCTGTTTAACATATCTGAATTAAAAAAAATCGTATTGAATAGCGGCTGAGAAAATAGTACCTTTTCTGAGGAAATCTGAAATATACAGCATAACCGCCGTCAGTCGTTTTAATGACGCCGCGGCGCAATTTGTTTAAAGCTTGCCTGCCTGCGTCGTTCATGGGTCTATGCCACTCTTGGGACTTATACTAGATTAAAGAGCATGAAATTCTGTATAACATATGTAAATTTAAAAAAATCGTATAGAATAGCGGCTAAGAAATTTGTGTTTATCTCTGATGTAATAAGAAATATACAACATAATCCCCGGTCAGTCGTTTTAATGACGCCGCGCCGCAATTTTTTTAAAGCTTGCCTGCGTCGTTCATGGGTCTATGCCACTCTGGGGACTTATACTAGATTAAAGAGCATGAAATTCTGTATAACATATGAAAATTTAAAAAAATCGTATAGAATAGCGGCTGAGAAATTTGTGTTTATATCTGATGAAATCTGAAATATACAACATAACATCCGTCAGTCGTATTAATAACGCCGCGCCGCAATTTGTTTAAAGCTTGCCTGCGTCGTTCATGGGTCTATGCCACTCTGGGGAATTATACTAGATTAAAGAGCATGAAATTCTGTATAACATATGAAAATTTAAAAAAATCGTATAGAATAGCGGCTGAGAAATTTGTGTTTATATCTGATGAAATCTGAAATATACAACATAACATCCGTCAGTCGTATTAATAACGCCGCGCCGCAATTTGTTTAAAGCTTGCCTGCATAGGCGTACGGGCCGGGGGGGCTGGGGGGGGCTGCAGCCCCAGTTGCCGAAAAATTGGCTGTATTCGGGCAAAAATGGTCTTGTCATTCGGGCAAAAAGGATTCTGCCTTAAATTAATCAAATGTTGTAATGCAACTTAATGACATCACTGATTGCCATCGAGGGAAATCGGGAATTTTATTGTTGTTTTTGTTTAGCAATGTGATCAAGGGTTTAGGCGTCAGCTGGTCAATATAGGCATTGTCCAAACGCTATCTTGCATATTTGATATTATACCTAATAAATTTCGGCTAATAAAAATTATTTAGTTTTTCATTTCGGCTTCCCTCTTCTCTGCAGCCATTGTGCAGCGTGTTACTCGTGAAATTTTTCCGCGGGAGAACTCTAGTTATCCACACAATCTAAATTTGGAAAATCTGCGTTGCTTAAGTCCGAATTAGCGCTTATTGCTTAAATCCAAATTAGCGCTCCCGCGTGGTGCGGCGACCAAAAATACCAGAATAGTGCCCTTAAATTACAGGAAATATCTTTTGAGAGACTCAAGAGTTCAAAAAATTTTCTGGGGGAGCATGACCCGGACCCCCTAATAAATTATGACGTCGTCATTTATTCGGACAAGTTATGTTCAGCCCCCCCTGAAAAATTTTGCCCGTACGCCTATGCTTGCCTGCGTCGTTCATGGGTCTATGCCACTCTGGGGAATTATACTAGATTAAAGAGCATGGAATTCTGTATAACATATGTACATTAAAAAAAATCGTATAGAATAGCGCCTGAGAAATTTGTACTTTTTCTGAGTAAATCTGAAATATACAACATAACATCCGTCAGTCGTATTAATAACACCGCGCCGCAATTTGTTTAAAGCATACCTGCGTCGTTCATGGGTCTATGCCACTCTGGGGACTTATACTAGATTAAAGAGCAGGGGCGGATCTAGGAATTTTGCCCACTTAGTCAAACTATCTAGGGGGGTCCGGGGGCATGCCCCCCCGGAAATTTTTTGAAAATTGGGTCTCTGAAATGGCATTTCCCGCGTTCTGACAACACTTTTAATCAAAATTTCTGAAGTTTAAAAACATACTTTTTTAGCAGATTTTATACTGAATTCTTTCTTATATTGAATTCTTGTAATAGTTTGTAAGTGCGTAATTATTTTTTTCTAAAAAGAAGGCAATACAACAAACAGTAGAGATATGTGATTATATTTAATTACTAAGTTAAAAAAATATATGGTTGTTTTGCTCTATGTCAGAGCTCATCAGCATGCCTTGGAGACACCAAAAACATATTCTTGCAGTCAGTGAATTCAACATGGACAGCCTGATCAACATACAAGTAAAGGTCTAGCTGAATTTAATGTTCTGCATAACCCAGAGCAAGGGCAAATGGGTCTACATCATCCCAGTCATCCTAATTAAGTCGCAACTAATTCAAGCCACTACCCACCATTACCAATCTATGTTACTATGAGCTGTCTGGTTTTCAGGTGCCAGATACTCATCTTTTACACATCTACCCAAGCAGACAATGTCTTGTTAAGGAATGCTTTTATTCATGACCATAATGTGACATGGACATAAAGGAGCTCAACTCTCAACATTATCCCAGTCATCCTAACCCTTGAGCCCCCAACTAATCTAAGTCATTACCTGTTTATATGATTTCAATTTTGTAGACTATGAAAGTATATAAACATTGAATACTAGAATTAAGCAGATATTGTATTTAAACCAGATAATAAAATGTAAATAATAATTGTAATACAGCACATGTAGTTATTGGTTCATGTGGATATCAGCACTTAGTACTGTAGCTACTGTACACATGTAAATTTATATTAAAAGAAGAAACCAATCATCATTTACTAATCAAGTTTATTATGACACCACATACAGTAATCATACAGGTCACATACAGTACATGACATGTTGTGTATATATATTATATACTGTAATAATTAATATTAAAGGAACAGAAATTAGCAATGTATGAGAAGAGTGCTTTAACTGCCAGGTTGGCTGGCTACAGTCTCACAAAGATAAAATTAATCATACTACTGATATTAATAAACCATGAAATCTCCAAGCAAGATCAAATTTCCAGCATACAGTCCATACACTATTCCATCCGATACACGTTTCATTGCAAAGCATCAATTCAACATGTTATAGATCAAATATAAGCAAACGCGAAGTCTAGCCCAAGAGTAAATCTATAAATTATCATAAAGACTATAATGATATTCAAATCATACAGTACAGTAGGGTTTCTTACCTCAGACGACCTCAGAGCGCATCACTGATTCACTGTATAAACTTCTCGCAATTGATATTTCGATATATATCTTTTTCAATCCTCTATACAAGGTCATCTTCAGTGCATAAAGCACTTGATGAAAGTTTCACGAATATTTCATGATAAAGGTCTTGTAGATATCCTTGCTATTGAGTGTTGGGAATATAAAAAGACGCAGAATATGCGCATGGCCTCGTAGAACCACAGAAGCGATCGCTAACCATACTGATTACTCAGAAAGGCTCTTATCCTGCAAAATGACGTTTCAGCCTCTACACCAATCGTAAGTCGTAATTAGAAAAAAATTAACCAATCAGGAACGTTAAAAGATCTTAAAAAACCAACCAACTTCGTCAAAAAGTGACTAACTGCTTTCCTTCGTCAAATTCATCAAGCCGAGAGCCTGCATCGCATTTGTGGCCTGGAAATGGCTGTGAACCCGATCCTTGATTCTCGCATTATGTCCCGTGCATCCCACTGCTTCCCCTCGACATCAGTCGTAGCACAGAATTAGGTCTCGCGCATAAAGAAAACGGAAAAACGCCAACGGGGAAATTTTTCTGGCCTGAACTGAAGCCTCTGTAGATAGGCATTTTAAGAATAGAACATACTCCTTCCTACTAGATAATTATTTCTCATTTGCAGGATTTTATTTGTAAATGTTTGACAACGTGCAACAAACGAAAATTATATATTCACGTCAAATTTTCACTTCGTCGCGCGACTTAGTTGACGTAGTCTAAATCCGCCCCTGAAGAGCATGAAATTCTGTTTAACATATCTGAATTAAAAAAAATCGTATTGAATAGCGGCTGAGAAAATAGTACCTTTTCTGAGGAAATCTGAAATATACAGCATAACCGCCGTCAGTCGTTTTAATGACGCCGCGGCGCAATTTGTTTAAAGCTTGCCTGCCTGCGTCGTTCATGGGTCTATGCCACTCTTGGGACTTATACTAGATTAAAGAGCATGAAATTCTGTATAACATATGTAAATTAAAAAAAATCGTATAGAATAGCGACTGAGAAATTTGTGTTTATCTCTGATGTAATAAGAAATATACAACATAATCCCCGGTCAGTCGTTTTAATGACGCCGCGCCGCAATTTTTTTAAAGCTTGCCTGCGTCGTTCATGGGTCTATGCCACTCTGGGGACTTATACTAGATTAAAGAGCATGAAATTCTGTATAACATATGTAAATTTAAAAAAATCGTAAAGAATAGCGGCTGAGAAATTTGTCTTTATATCTGATGGAATCTGAAATATACAACATAACATCCGTCAGTCGTATTAATAACGCCGCGCCGCAATTTGTTTAAAGCCTGCCTGCGTCGTTCATGGGTCTATACCACTCTGGGGACTTATACTAGATTAAAGAGCATGAAATTCTGTTTAACATATCTAAATTTAAAAAAATCGTATAGAATAGCGGCTGAGAAAATTGTACATTTTCTGAGGAAATCTGAAATTTACAGCATAACCGCCGTCAGTCGTTTTAATGACGCCGCGGCGCAATTTATTTAAAGCTTGCCTGCCTGCGTCGTCCATGGGTCTATGCCACTCTGGTGACTTATACTAGATTAAAGAGCATGAAATTCTGTATAACATATGTAAATTAAAAAAAATCGTATAGAATAGCGGCTGAGAAATTTGTGTTTATATCTGATGAAATCTGAAATATACAACATAACATCCGTCAGTCGTATTAATAACGCCGCGCCGCAATTTGTTTAAAGCTTGCCTGCGTCGTTCATGGGTCTATGCCACTCTGGGGAATTATACTAGATTAAAGAGCATGGAATTCTGTATAACATATGTACATTAAAAAAAATCGTATAGAATAGCGGCTGAGAAATTTGTACTTTTTCTGAGTAAATCTGAAATATACAACATAACATCCGTCAGTCGTATTAATAACACCGCGCCGCAATTTGTTTAAAGCATACCTGCATCGTTCATGGGTCTATGCCACTCTGGGGACTTATACTAGATTAAAGAGCATGAAATTCTGTATAACATATGTAAATTAAAAAAAATCGTATAGAATAGCGGCTGAGAAATTTGTGTTTATATCTGATGAAATCTGAAATATACAACATAACATCCGTCAGTCGTATTAATAACGCCGCGGCGCAATTTGTTTAAAGCTTGCCTGCGTCGTTCATGGGTCTATGCCACTCTGGGGACTTATACTAGATTAAAGAGCATGAAATTCTGTTTAACATATCTATATTAAAAAAAATCGTATAGAATAGCGGCTGAGAAAATTGTACATTTTCTGAGGAAATCTGAAATTTACAGCATAACCGCCGTCAGTCGTTTTAATGACGCCGCGGCGCAATTTATTTAAATCTTGCCTGCCTGCGTCGTTCATGGGTCTATGCCACTCAGGGGACTTATACTAGATTAAAGAGCATGAAATTCTGTATAACATATGTAAATTAAAAAAAATCGTATAGAATAGCGGCTGAGAAATTTGTGTTTATATCTGATGAAATCTGAAATATACAACATAACATCCGTCAGTCGTATTAATAACGCCGCGCCGCAATTTGTTTAAAGCCTGCCTGCGTCGTTCATGGGTCTATGCCACTCTGGGGAATTATACTAGATTAAAGAGCATGGAATTCTGTATAACATATGTACATTAAAAAAAATCGTATAGAATAGCGGCTGAGAAATTTGTACTTTTTCTGAGGAAATCTGAAATATACAACATAACATCCGTCAGTCGTATTAATAACGCCGCGCCGCAATTTGTTTAAAGCATACCTGCGTCGTTCATGGGTCTATGCCACTCTGGGGACTTATACTAGATTAAAGAGCATGAAATTCTGTTTAACATATCTAAATTAAAAAAAATCGTATAGAATAGCGGCTGAGAAAATTGTACATTTTCTGAGGAAATCTGAAATATACAGCATAACCGCCGTCAGTCGTTTTAATGACGCCGCGGCGCAATTTGTTTAAAGCTTGCCTGCCTGCGTCGTTCATGGGTCTATGCCACTCTTGGGACTTATACTAGATTAAAGAGCATGAAATTCTGTATAACATATGTAAATTTAAAAAAATCGTATAGAATAGCGGCTGAGAAATTTGTGTTTATCTCTGATGTAATAAGAAATATACAACATAATCCCCGGTCAGTCGTTTTAATGACGCCGCGCCGCAATTTTTTTAAAGCTTGCCTGCGTCGTTCATGGGTCTATGCCACTCTGGGGACTTATACTAGATTAAAGAGCATGAAATTCTGTATAACATATGTAAATTAAAAAAAATCGTATAGAATAGCGGCTGAGAAATTTGTGTTTATATCTGATGAAATCTGAAATATACAACATAACATCCGTCAGTCGTATTAATAACGCCGCGCCGCAATTTGTTTAAAGCCTGCCTGCGTCGTTCATGGGTCTATGCCACTCTGGGGAATTATACTAGATTAAAGAGCATGGAATTCTGTATAACATATGTACATTAAAAAAAATCGTATAGAATAGCGGCTGAGAAATTTGTACTTTTTCTGAGGAAATCTGAAATATACAACATAACATCCGTCAGTCGTATTAATAACGCCGCGCCGCAATTTGTTTAAAGCATACCTGCGTCGTTCATGGGTCTATGCCACTCTGGGGACTTATACTAGATTAAAGAGCATGAAATTCTGTTTAACATATCTAAATTAAAAAAAATCGTATAGAATAGCGGCTGAGAAAATTGTACATTTTCTGAGGAAATCTGAAATATACAGCATAACCGCCGTCAGTCGTTTTAATGACGCCGCGGCGCAATTTGTTTAAAGCTTGCCTGCCTGCGTCGTTCATGGGTCTATGCCACTCTTGGGACTTATACTAGATTAAAGAGCATGAAATTCTGTATAACATATGTAAATTTAAAAAAATCGTATAGAATAGCGGCTGAGAAATTTGTGTTTATCTCTGATGTAATAAGAAATATACAACATAATCCCCGCACAGTAAATTTAGGAGCGCAAAAGTTACTCCTGTTTGGGTCAAAAATTACTCTTAACGTCGGGGTAACAGATGTTGGAGTAAAACTTACCCCGGTTTGTGGGGTAGTTGTTACTACAGGGGTAACATTTGAAGGGGTAAGAAGGGGGTAACTCATTTGTAGGGGGTAAATATTTATATTGAGGTGATAATTACTCTCTACTGAGGGTAAAATTTGCCTTATTCAGGGTATATTGTACCCTAAATTGAGGGGTAAAGCTTGCCAAGGTAAAATTTACCCTCTTCGCTGGACGTATCCCTCGATTCAAGATGGCGTAACAATGGCGGATTTCGACGAGTGAAGCTTTTATTTTGTGGATAACGTTTGCTACTTAACGTTCTTGCCAAAGAAGATATCGTGAACTGATACCCTTTTGGGTAAAGACTTACGGTAGGTAAAATTAACACGTTTATATTTTCATTAAAATCTTCAATTCTGTGTACAATTTGTCGAGGACTCGAGGAGCGAAGCAGGCGGCAGGCCCCGAACTGATTTGCGCTTCTCGCAGTATGAGTAATAAAGTACTATTTAGTAGATCCCTTTATATCGAAACGCTCGAACAAGTATTGCAGACAAAATATCTCGCATTTCCATTATAAACTATTGATTACAAACCAATATAAACGTTCGAACAAAGTTAAACTATTGATTAATACATGCAAACCATTATATAAACGTACGAACAAAGTTAACAAATAAACAAACTTTATTTAATGCTATTAATTTCTAAAAATGGATCAATTATAGAATACTTGTCCACTTTTGAATGTGCTTTTAGAGACACAAATACAAGTAAGAAATCCACCAAAACTCTGTTAATGTAGAGACAGTCAAAGGTTTAAATTGTATGTGCTTGTTGTTTGTGATGAAGTTTATCATGTGATTTTAAAGAACGAGGCAATTTTATATGGTCAATTTTCCCCAACCTAAAACTGATCCTACTATTAACGTATGTAAATCATGAAACTGGATGGGTATTCTATGATTGTACCGATTTTATATTTAATATAAGTAAGATGTAAGATTTTATATTTATGTTGATGGGTATTCATATTTAGGACAAATGTATGCTTTAATTTGTTCTCCAGAACAAGATGGATCAATGAGATGAAGAGCCAAGTAATATTGAAGTTGGGTCAGTTCTGTCTGTCTGAGAATCAGTGGGATTGAATTGTTTGGAAGAAGGACTTCATAAGCATGGAGGTGGCTATTATATGACATTGTTTCCAGGAGGTGTACAAGCAATACTGCATTGTTGACATCTCTCTCTGGTATGTATATTTGCTTTACTGCAGCAAAACATGACCACTCTTCTACAACTTTAATCCACAGTATGCAGTCAACTTTGTAGATTGTGCCATGAATAGAAATCCATTTTGATCTGAAATATATATAGTTGGCAGATATGACAGAATTAGTTTGCAGTGACACTATAAAAGATCAGGATACTAACATTATTTTACTAAATCTCACTTTGTTATATGCGACTCTCTTGTCATCCAGTTTATTTCTTTGTTAAAGCTCAAAGTGTCCAAGGTCACCAGCATGCACTGTTTTACCTAAAATGTAACATTCCATGTGTAAATAGAGATATGAGGCAACAAGTAGATTATGGTAAAGAAATGCTTAATTGTATACTGGTTCAATTTGACATTGTACTCCTCAACAGCAGTCTCAATCTGCTTCTACATCCTTGTAGAACAGTAAGTAAATTTGTCAGAGCTTACAGTAAATTGGTTGACACGGCAGTTAAAATCGAATCAGTATGTACTGTAGTTCAATGGTTAGATAATCAGATTAGTATTTAGAACTGACGTGTGTGTATTTGATCTCTTCAGGCATCATGTTGAGATTTACTGGTACAGTATGAGTTATATTAACCCTTTATAGCCCAAGCGTGCCTTTAGAATTTTACTCTGGCTAATGCCAGACAATTTTGCTCATCAATGGAGTGATGACTGGGCTATAGAGGGTTAAGGGACTATCTTGGTTAACCCTTTACAGTATAGCCAGAGTGTGCCTTTATAGCCTGAATGTGCCTTAAAAATTACAGTGGTACTTTTTGTGTAGTTATCTATTCAAAATATTATTATTAATTTACACTCTTTTTTCATACCAGGTCCAATCTCTATTCCAGTCTCCATGAAAGTTGATTCATTGCATCCTGTTGACTGCAACTGCCAACTGATAACATATCCACTGCTGATGTCGCATTGAAAGTGTGTATGGAAGGTTTGTGTAGTTTCCAATTATTGTTGCTAACTTCTTAAAGTAGTGATGCTTTGCCTCATACCTCATGCACCATAATCTTACTAAAGGTCCCAACCTACATGTAATAGAGTATATTAAAAGTAAGTAGCCAGCCATTATTTTGTTATGAGGGAAAAAATCTAATTAAAGGATAAAGTACCACTGTAAAACAACATTTAACCCCCTACATCTTGAACAATTATCCCCTTCCCAAAAAATAATTCATGTTTGATGATACAGTATAAGAATTATGCCACTGCACATAATCGCTGGTATCCATTGACTATCGAATATAAAAATTATGCCAGGCATCGAGTACTGAATTTCTAGTGGTTTAAAAACTGTGAAAATTAACAAATCAATTTTTTAAACCCCAGAATAATATTTGTAATTTCTGAAAAAGAACTGTTCCCCCCTGTACAAGTAAAGATATATTATCTCCCCTGGACAAGTAAAGATATATTATTTAAATAGCTGTACAGTAGGTTGGAATTGGTTAATTTATGGATTTGGTACATGTAGGTGCAATATACTATAGTCTTCTGAGAAAAAACATGCAACAATTCTAGATTTTCTCCAGCTTTTTAAAGGATAGCACAGTATAAACAGCTCATGTTCTACTATTATTATGTATAATTATGTACTTACCTTAGCACGACACTTGGCATGTGTACCATATAGTGCATCTTTTGTGACTGTCAATTATCACCCTTTTATATAGTTATCCAATTTCGGTACATCCGCCTATTAGCTAGCCTGCCTCACAGACGCTCGCCCACATTTTTAACCACAGCCAATCAATTTTTGCGCAAATATTATGGCGCGTAATCTTCAAAGCTTTCGTCATGATATCCAGCCTCCTTTTATTGTATGCACCAATCAGAGTGCATGTAAGGTTTTGGGGGCAAATGTGCAACAGCAGTTGTTGACCGTTCTCTTTGTCACTGGAAGCCTTCTGGTACAGACGCGTTGGATACTTCTGATCAGAAAGCGTATGTCAAAGAGATAATAAGGTAAACGCACCTAACTTGTTATATATTCTTTCCTGCGCACTATATTGTGTGGCGGTTCAATCGCCTATTATACACGACAATGGTCATTGCCAACTAGACGCGCAAGACGAAAAATGATCATTAACAATACTCGCCTTATATTGTGTATATTATTATGCCTTCTTGTTGCTCTATTTAAACTGTTACTATGTACAAACTGAAAGGATAAGAGTAAACTGTTGAAAATGCCATCATGGACATCGTTTCAATTCCTATAAGCCTTACAGCGGATTCAGGTTGACCGTTTAACGGCAACATTTGTCGCGTTGGTTGCAACTGATTAATTATACGACGTTTCCAGGCAAAATGTCAGACGTTGCTGGGCGGGGCTTACAAGTTCTTAGTAAATTCACACGCAACGCTGATATTTTTTGACAGAACGTTGTAAGTCCCGCCCAGCAACGTCTGACATTTTGCATGGAAACGTCTTAATTAACTGTTGCAACGAACGCAACAAATGTTGCCGTTAAACGGTCAACCTGAATCCGCTGTAAGGCATGCGAACACGGAACGCGTGCTTGCCGACATCATGTCTGTTGAGTAGTTCTGTTTTATCATCGAAATATAGTAACTTAGGTTAGATATACTGCCGAAACAGAGAACGTAGGAATCTAACGTTTCGAGCGAAGGCCCTTCGTCAGAGAGAAACGAAGGGCCTTCGCTCGAAACGTTAGATTCCTACGTTCTCTGTTTCGGCAGTATATCTAACCTAAGTTACTATATTTCGATTGTTGTTTCAACACTGCCTACGCAGTACGCTACTTTTATTTCACTGTTTTATCATATTTCGGACGTTTGAAAATGCTTGTGGGAGATTAGATTTGGACAGATTTAGATGAGAGTCAGTACAAGAATCAGTCTGTGATTTTTATGTCGATTTACGAATTATTACTATGGACACATGCCTAATGCAGTATTAAATGCATCGTAAATTATGTAAATTGCGTATTTGCGTGTGGTATTAAAATGCGTATGGAACAGTAATTCTCCTCGCATTTGTTTAATTCGGTTAGTATTTTATCGCTGGACGCCGTTAGTATTTTAATATGGTTTATCTGAGAGCTAATCATAATGATTAATACTGTATTTTTGAATATTATAGCACTACTTGACCTAATAATCAAAATTATACAGAATGGAGAACTTTGTAAAGCAGACACTTTTGTCTAATGGAGTTTCCAACGAAACTTGCTATTCTTGAAGATCAACAGGTAACAAAACAATCTATATTGAAAATACCCGTAAAGTCCCGGTCATGAGCCCCTGTTATAATCCCCGGTTATACTGTAGGCCCACCAATCTGCTAATGTAATTGCCCACCCGGTTATATTAAGCCCACCAAATACAAGTCATTGTAATTTTGTTTTATTTAATACTATCATTGGTTGGTAAAATAAAGTGAAGATATTTTTCATAAAAGTCATTTCCTCTGAATCCCAAACACTTTTTTCCTGCTGGTTATATTGCCCCCCCCCCCCCCCCCCACATATACGCCCCCTGTTGATCTATTATAAGCCCACCAAAAACCAAAAACCCCTTACGAATGAGAATAAGCCCTGCATGCAAGGCTTTATATAACCAGGTTTTTATGGTTGGTTGTGTCTTACCATGTTTATACCATGTTTATATCAGGCTATGCAAACATGGTTGTGATGTTGCAACATAATATTATTTCTTAGTCTGTTTATATAACCTGATGCAAAACTTGAGTGAGTTTGGGTGAACTTTAAATTACTTATGTAACCCATGTCAAATTATTTATTTATCAATAGGTGAAATGGGGACAGCTGATATTTTATTTTGACGGTTTGATTAATTTTCTGCCATGAGACATAGGTCATAACTCTTAATTTTGTCTCAATAGCTTGTAGATGTTCCTACTATTTTGGAGGTAGACATTCCCATTTTAATTGCTTGTGGGATTAAAGCTGGTCAAGGGATAAAGGTCAAAACTCTTTGAAAGAATTTGCCTAATCAAAGTCAAAGTGTGGACCTAACTACAAAGACACACCAGGTATAATAAATTTAGACTATAATAGGTAGATGTTCTAGCTATCCTTGCGTATTGATTGTGCTTCGCCAAAATTTTTCCTGCACTTTGGGACTTATCTCAACCGTTGAATTAAAAAAAAAATTGTTTTTCTAAGCCATATGTTGAACTTGAATTGGAGTTGAAATAAACTCTCCAAGTGCTGGAGTTTTGAGTTGGCACGACTTGAAACAGAACGTTGAGGCGGCACGCACGCCTTGCGATTGGAGAAATTTCAATGTCCTTTATATCATGAAGTTTGTTGCTGTGCTGGAGTTTTGAGTTGGCACGACTTGAGACAGAACGTTGAGGCGGCACGCCTTGCGAAGGTGACAAACTTCATTACATAGTATCACTTTAATTTATTGCTATTCCAATATGTATTTTCATATACATTTATTTTAAAAAAATGTGTGAGGATATCTCCCAAAGTGCAAAAGAATTTATATGCGTAAAATGTCATGAAGATTCACATAGAGAATTGTTATACATAACTAACAAGAATAGTTATACAACTAACGGCGGCTTTGCTGTTGCATGTGTGTGATTGTGAAACGGCCCATATGGAATATACAATAGTGAATAGGACATAATCTATATGATATAATCACTATCACTATTGTATTTGGAAAAATATATAAATATTAAGTTCCTATATTCTGATAGAAGTCGATTCCTTGAGTTTTATGAGAAGCATATTACAGCATAAAGTGTTTATGAAACGAAAATTTACCCCAGATCCTTATGTCATGGTTTGAAATATTCAGGCTGTGCACAGTGCCACTGTCTATTAGGTTCCTTGCTTTTAAAGTTTTTAAATTTGCATACATGTCTCAAACAAACTGTTATTATCTGAAATGGGAAGCAGGGAAACAAAAAAAAGGTGTTCCTTTGTTGTTTTAATTAAGTGTTCTTTCACATAAGACAAATTAATTTTTGTTTCTTGGGCATTTTAAGATTATTCTGCATAATTTTGTGTTTTGCTAAAGTGACATGCTAGTAGGCCTATTCCGTAGACGTAGTGGCATAAAGTGCAATAACTTACAAAGGAAATGAGATAAAACAATGTGATAAAAACTTGAGATAATTTTTCTTATCATAAACATTATATTAGCCTTGATCTTGCGTATATAATTTAGGATGAGAATCAGATTCCTTCTACATTTCTGGTGGACGTTGATGAATGTAACTTAATCGATCCTTGTATCTCAAACGGCATAGTATATGCAACACCTAAGCAAGAAAGTTACAGTCCAACATCTTCGTTACAATCTTCCTCAAGCTCAAAGACTCCCTCGCCATTTGTTTTCGAAGAGAAAACTAACCGAAATGTTTTCTCAAACTTCAAGCTTTCTGAATTAAAGGTTGGTATGCTGTTGTGGTGAAATAGTGAAGTACACATGTGTAGAAACTTATACTTATTTGGAGGTCTGTTAGCAAATCAACACTAGTAAGTTGTTTTATCAGGTTGAGCATGACATGTAAACTGAATCTCTAATTTTAACCTTCCTGTGCAATATTCAATATACAGCCGTCCACAATTATTGGCATAGTGCCATGCAGCTACAATCGACCAAGCGTTGTTAATTTATCTATTTTGTTCTTTTATTTAACACTTCTGAAGATGCTGTTTGTGTTCAGCAAGGGTGGACATAAGCAGTGTTTTCACTTAATTTATCTATTTTTTTACTCTCAATCATCCTTTTTACACCCCCTCCTTTTTTTGATCAACGACGGTGAGAATTGCAAATGTCTTTCGCATCTCATTATTGATTTGTTATTGTTATTTTGCTCTGATTGGCTAATTTTTTCTTATCTCATTATTAATTTGTTATTGTCAATTTTATCTGATTGGCTAATTTTTGATCACATAATCATCTTTAGTATATAAGCTCGTTGTTTGTTTACACTCTTTACGTTTCTCTCTGACGAAGGGCCTTCACTCGAAACGTTAGACTCCTACGTTCTCTGTTTCGGTAGTAATAATGTCTAACCTAAACTATATTTCGATTGTTGTTTCAACACTGCCTACGCAGCACGCTACTTTTATTTCACTACTTTTAAATTGATTGCTTCCCTAGTCGCATTACGTTAACACACATATTTCTGGATATTTTATAGTTTTTGAAACGACATGTGCAGTTATCCTTCTTCCAACCCTTTTGAAAGGCAGAGGAACAAAGTCCTCGGAAGAGCTTGCAGACTCAACAGTGGAAGTTCTGAATGTAAGTGTTTTTTAAGAAATATATCTGCATGAAAAAAAATCAACAACATATATCCTGAGCTCGATGTATATAACAGACTTATACCTTGATTGAAGGAGGTTTTATAAAAATCATCGATTATTGGATGTGGGAGATTATTTTCTCTCTCTCTCTCTTGCTTATTATGGGCAAGGTCCTTGATAAATGGGGGTGTTGGTATAATAAATTGGAAGTGAAGCTCACATGTACAGAGATTTGACTTGCTTGACTTGCTAGGCTGGCTACCCGAGCCAGCTTGGTTAACAGTTTACATGGGCAAATTTCAGCCTGGACAACCAGCACCTTGTTTGACTCGTCACGTGAAATCTCGAGCTGCCCTGGTTCATATAACAGACCATTAGAGGCTCGCAACGAGTATGCATGAGTGCATGTGTACACCAGTATATCTGAAAAAACTTTAAACTGATATAGACAATATCAAGAAACAACTTCTACTGACGAATCTCACTAGCATGGTAAAGTAAAATATTTAATGCTGCAACTATAAAAATAGATTTCAGCAACATTTAAAATTACCATATTAACCAAAATTATGTATTCATGTCCTCTGTGTTTGCAGTGACTGCTGTAAAAAGCAACAATAATTCAACTTTGGATGGTTGATTTACTTTAATTATATATGGTAGTAAATTCAATACCATTGACAAATCAGCGAATAACTTTCCAATGACTTGGAGAGTTGTTGGCCGACGATGTGCGGAAACTGTTTTAGATGACACTTGACTACTAGTCATGTTCAACAGACTACCAAATTTGTTTTGCAATTATATTGTTCTCTTCAATATCAAATTTGCTAGTTACATCACCATTTGTAAGCATGTAGCCACTATGCTTATCGAATGTGTTTAGTCCATCCATCCATAAAATGTTAGGTTGTACTTTATTTCATGATGCCACGCAAAGTTTCTGTAGAAGAGACTAGGACAAATCAGTAGCAGAAAGAGATGCTGAAGAACTCAGCTCTTACGATGGGTTTTGATTCATTTTGAAATATATAAAGCACAGATACTAGTTTTCTAAATATAAATTGTTTCTCCTTCGAAGATAATCATGAATTTTAGTAATTATCAATATACTATTTAATTTCGTTTAAAGGATGACCTGGATGAAGGATCAGAGTTGGTGGAGGCATCAACATTTCCCAGACTGGTTGTTTTAGCAGCGGAGGAATTGTGCAAAATAGATGTGGTATCCCTTTGTGTTGAAAGAGAGAAGTTGTGCGATGCACCTGCCATGGCATTAGACACCTCGTTGTTAATGTTGCACGCAAGTTATTATGTGTTTAACATTGCCTACCCCGCCAAATGGAAGGACACGTTTAACTTTATTTTTATAGACTGTGTGTTCTTGGGTATCAAAGAAGCAGCAGTTAAAAGGATAGCGTTGCAAAAATTTATATCAGGATTACACAAACTTTAAACTATACGCGTATTATTTTGTAATAATAATTACTTATTTTGCTTAATAATTACTTGGCGTTTTATTCTATGATGTTGTTTGCGATTCTGACCATTCCAAAGTTATAATCAAATTGGTTACTATAGAATAGAAGTATATATACGCACGCTGCATGGCGCGAGTTTAATCGAGTTTAAAAAATCGCAAAACGAAATGTAACATAAATATCTCCATAAAGTAACATAATACCGTGATGATTATTCACTGAACGAAAATTGCCCTGGTCGTTTAGTGGCATTCTCATGTTCACAACAATATTTAATACCAAACTGAAGGTAATTTGTTTCATTGGTCTGATTATAATAAATAGAGCACAGCTATTTTTTACCCATCAAAAATTTACCCTCCACTGAGTGGAAATTTTTCCCCGTACGTAGGAGTAATTTTTACTCCCCTTTAAATTTTACCCCTCATAAGAGGGGGGTTCTGAGGACAAAACTTTTACCCCTAAATTAGGGGTAAATTATACATCCATGGGGGTAAAAATTACCCTTTATCCTTAGGGGTAATTTTTACCCCCTCTAGACTTCTACCCTCATAAGAGGGGGATTCTGAAGACAAAATTTTACCCCTAAATTTGGGGTAATTTTTGCTCTCCTAAGTTTACTGTGCGGTCAGTCGTTTTAATGACGCCGCGCCGCAATTTTTTTAAAGCTTGCCTGCGTCGTTCATGGGTCTATGCCACTCTGGGGACTTATACTAGATTAAAGAGCATGAAATTCTGTATAACATATGTAAATTAAAAAAAATCGTATAGAATAGCGGCTGAGAAATTTGTGTTTATATCTGATGGAATCTGAAATATACAACATAACATCCGTCAGTCGTATTAATAACGCCGCGCCGCAATTTGTTTAAAGCCTGCCTGCGTCGTTCATGGGTCTATACCACTCTGGGGACTTATACTAGATTAAAGAGCATGAAATTCTGTTTAATATATCTAAATTTAAAAAAATCGTATAGAATAGCGGCTGAGAAAATTGTACATTTTCTGAGGAAATCTGAAATTTACAGCATAACCGCCGTCAGTCGTTTTAATGACGCCGCGGCGCAATTTATTTAAAGCTTGCCTGCCTGCGTCGTTCATGGGTCTATGCCACTCTGGTGACTTATACTAGATTAAAGAGCATGAAATTCTGTATAACATATGTAAATTAAAAAAAATCGTATAGAATAGCGGCTGAGAAATTTGTGTTTATATCTGATGAAATCTGAAATATACAACATAACATCCGTCAGTCGTATTAATAACGCCGCGCCGCAATTTGTTTAAAGCTTGCCTGCGTCGTTCATGGGTCTATGCCACTCTGGGGAATTATACTAGATTAAAGAGCATGGAATTCTGTATAACATATGTACATTAAAAAAAATCGTACAGAATAGCGGCTGAGAAATTTGTACTTTTTCTGAGTAAATCTGAAATATACAACATAACATCCGTCAGTCGTATTAATAACACCGCGCCGCAATTTGTTTAAAGCATACCTGCGTCGTTCATGGGTCTATGCCACTCTGGGGACTTATACTAGATTAAAGAGCATGAAATTCTGTTTAACATATCTAAATTAAAAAAAATCGTATAGAATAGCGGCTGAGAAAATTGTACATTTTCTGAGGAAATCTGAAATATACAGCATAACCGCCGTCAGTCGTTTTAATGACGCCGCGGCGCAATTTGTTTAAAGCTTGCCTGCCTGCGTCGTTCATGGGTCTATGCCACTCTTGGGACTTATACTAGATTAAAGAGCATGAAATTCTGTATAACATATGTAAATTTAAAAAAATCGTATAGAATAGCGGCTGAGAAATTTGTGTTTATCTCTGATGTAATAAGAAATATACAACATAATCCCCGGTCAGTCGTTTTAATGACGCCGCGCCGCAATTTTTTTAAAGCTTGCCTGCGTCGTTCATGGGTCTATGCCACTCTGGGGACTTATACTAGATTAAAGAGCATGAAATTCTGTATAACATATGTACATTAAAAAAAATCGTATAGAATAGCGGCTGAGAAATTTGTGTTTATATCTGATGGAATCTGAAATATACAACATAACATCCGTCAGTCGTATTAATAACGCGGCGCCGCAATTTGTTTAAAGCCTGCCTGCGTCGTTCATGGGTCTATACCACTCTGGGGACTTATACTAGATTAAAGAGCATGAAATTCTGTTTAATATATCTAAATTAAAAAAAATCGTATAGAATAGCGGCTGAGAAAATTGTACATTTTCTGAGGAAATCTGAAATTTACAGCATAACCGCCGTCAGTCGTTTTAATGACGCCGCGGCGCAATTTATTTAAAGCTTGCCTGCCTGCGTCGTTCATGGGTCTATGCCACTCTGGTGACTTATACTAGATTAAAGAGCATGAAATTCTGTATAACATATGTAAATTAAAAAAAATCGTATAGAATAGCGGCTGAGAAATTTGTGTTTATATCTGATGAAATCTGAAATATACAACATAACATCCGTCAGTCGTATTAATAACGCCGCGCCGCAATTTGTTTAAAGCTTGCCTGCGTCGTTCATGGGTCTATGCCACTCTGGGGAATTATACTAGATTAAAGAGCATGGAATTCTGTATAACATATGTACATTAAAAAAAATCGTACAGAATAGCGGCTGAGAAATTTGTACTTTTTCTGAGTAAATCTGAAATATACAACATAACATCCGTCAGTCGTATTAATAACACCGCGCCGCAATTTGTTTAAAGCATACCTGCGTCGTTCATGGGTCTATGCCACTCTGGGGACTTATACTAGATTAAAGAGCATGAAATTCTGTTTAACATATCTGAATTAAAAAAAATCGTATAGAATAGCGGCTGAGAAAATAGTACCTTTTCTGAGGAAATCTGAAATATACAGCATAACCGCCGTCAGTCGTTTTAATGACGCCGCGGCGCAATTTGTTTAAAGCTTGCCTGCCTGCGTCGTTCATGGGTCTATGCCACTCTTGGGACTTATACTAGATTAAAGAGCATGAAATTCTGTATAACATATGTAAATTAAAAAAAATCGTATAGAATAGCGGCTGAGAAATTTGTGTTTATCTCTGATGTAATAAGAAATATACAACATAATCCCCGGTCAGTCGTTTTAATGACGCCGCGCCGCAATTTTTTTAAAGCTTGCCTGCGTCGTTCATGGGTCTATGCCACTCTGGGGACTTATACTAGATTAAAGAGCATGAAATTCTGTATAACATATGAAAATTTAAAAAAATCGTATAGAATAGCGGCTGAGAAATTTGTGTTTATATCTGATGAAATCTGAAATATACAACATAACATCCGTCAGTCGTATTAATAACGCTGCGCCGCAATTTGTTTAAAGCTTGCCTGCGTCGTTCTAATACTAGATTAAAGAGCATGAAATTCTGTACAAGATATGTTAATTTGAAGAAATCCTATGGAATAGCGCCTGAGAAAATTGTGTTTTTGTATGATATTCTGCAATAGAGACCACCTGATGAATATGGAGATAACTTCGCAATAAGATGCGATAATTGAATCGACGGCTGAATCGAAGGCCGAATCGAAGGCTGAATCGAAGGCTGAATGTGGTGCATACTTCACAGTGGTGCAAATTCAGACGTTCGCATCGTGGACAAACAACACAGAAGCAGCCAAAATTGGAGCTCCAAAATAAGTGATATAGCAGATTAATAGACTTTAAACAGCGAATAAGAGGTATGCTTGTGAGGGGCTCGGGAACCTATTTAGGACGCTCCAAACTTAATAGAAATTGTAGTGCTGAACGATTGTTCAATTTGGTGAAGTTTTGGACGTTCGCATGTCGGAATTTACAATAGTAAATAACCGAAAATGATTGTTCTTTATATTTCCTTAAGAAATCTATTGAAGGACGCCATATTGAATTAATTAAAAAGGGATTCAGTGCGCATGCTTTGCCGCCATGTTGTCCTCGATTTCTGGCCATGATCTTTGCTTTTTTCAAAGGAATCCACTTCAAATTCTACATGTTTGGTGTAGTGTTAGGAACAAGTACCCAGCTCGTAGATAATTACATGAAGTATCTGTCTCTTCGGATTTCTTCTATAGTTCTATTTCTGCTAAAAATGTATTGTTTCAAGTGCAAGAAATGTTATGAAGAGGAAGATCGAAAGAAAAACTTACAGGACAATGATAGAATCTTGAAAGAGGTGTATTAGGGACCGTTGATTATTTATGCCCAGGTTGGCACTGAAGAGAAACTAGAAGCAGGTTTTTTTTTAGTTACCCAACCTCAAAATGGTTTAAGTTATTTTTTACCCAACCCACTAAAGTATTAATTCCCTACCTTTTATAACATATCTTTGCAAAACAAAATACATACTAAAATTATACATACATACTGCAGATTACTACAGTACATGAATTGTGTTTTACTGTCAATACTGTTCATTAGATAAATTTATTTTTATTTACTTAAACTTCCGTTTTGGTAATAGTTGGAAGAACAAAGAAAAAATTAACATACCAAAACATATTGGTGGTGTATCGGCCTGATACCTTAAATTTATACTAGTCTGCAAATGCCATGATCCAACACTTCGCCCAAGACCTTGTGTCTTCATTCACTTGCTTCAATTGCTCATCATTTTCCAGTCACTTTCATCCATTTCATTGAAGACAAATGTTATTTTACCCAACCCGGGAGTTTGTCAAAAACTGGGGTACCCAACCCATTTCTCTTCGGTGCCTACCCTGGGCATAAATAATGAACGGTCCCTTAAAGATGTAATTTAGTTTCATACATGCGCAGAAAGGACAGTACTGATCACCTTTAAATATACAATCATGTATTGTTGTAAGAATTATTCAATTGACTCATCTATTCGGAGCTACCGTTGTGTACATATTTTTTGAACGAAACATATTTAATTTCTTTAGATTTAGAGCCATGGAAAGTAGCAACAAAAAGCTGATTTTTATTCTTCTCGGTCCAAGTGGTAGTGGCAAGACAAGCTGTGGCAAAGCAGCAGCTTTTGACCCTGCTTCAGGGGCTCTTACAGAAGGTAAAGTCATGTTTCTATCAACTGGGGATAAACTTCGCGAGAAAGAAATTTTGAGTCCATGGCAAGAACCCAATATGAAAATAGTCAAAGCATTCTGCCACAAATTGATCAGCGAAACGTTTGATGCTTTCAAAGCTTCAGCAACACATCGCATATTGCTTTTAGATTGTGTGAAGGATCTGCGTGATGCACAGTATATAACCTCACAGGCTAAGAAATATGGCTGTGACATGTCCCGAGCATTTGTGATGGATGTTGACCCCACAGAATTACAAGAGCGCTGGGAGAAACGAGGAGAAGCAAGAGACATATTTCGTGATTCAGTTGATAGTTATCTTAACGACTGGCGTAGGAAATCTAATGACGTCTTTAATTACTATAAGAAAATGAACATGCTGTACTCAATGCCGATAACAGCTGATCTACCAAGCTTGATGCTGTCGGAACTAGACAAATTAAGCAAACTAAGACAAAGACGAATCTTCAAAGATGACAACCCTGCTATTCGTTGCCCAAACAATGTTCGCTATCTTCTTGTTGATTCTGTAAAGATAAACAATATTTACACTTTACTACTTTCCATTTTGAATGTCACTTGGTTCGATTTTGCACTTCCAGCTTCTTTCATCCATTGCAATCGAGATGTCATGTGGGTCGCTAATCCAACCAGATACCATGTGACCTTAAAAGCAAATGGTGTCCGTTTCTTACTGGTGAAAATCCATGAAGAAACTTTTTTGATTAACAGAAAGAATGAAGTTTACCCCTGTCTTGTTGACGAGGGAACTGAATTACCCACCAATACCGTACTAGACGGAGAACTCATGCCATCTACTTCCATTTCCGATATTGATCATCCTGGCAACATTACTCGGTTGGAAACAAATGTCTTTATGATATTTGATGTACTTGCTGTGTCTGGTCAAGTGATGTGGAAATACCCATTTAGTGAGCGATGTGAAATCCTTAATCAGCTTTCTATCAGCAAAGATATAGTATCTGTTATGGAGCTGGCATCTGGTGCTGTTCACTCAAGTGCTGACAGGAAATTGCAGACTGTTCCTGAAGAAGAAAACATCACAGAGAAGCTTAAAGTAAATGTTGTTATTAAGGAGCATCGCCAATCCACTCCTGATACAATACTTGCCTGTCTAAGCTCTCACACGAGCAATATTTTCTATCCATACGATGGTTTGGTTTTCACACCAGAAACACCATACATCTTTGGCTTTGATCCCTTGTTATTTACATGGAAACCTGAAGAGTTAACTTGCTGCAATATCGCTTACAAAGATCTGATGTCAGGAAGACGACACTGCAGTGGCATTTCTTCTTTTGGTGATGGCATGAAATATTACCCAGAGTGTGGAAATTATGGTCAAATTATCGAGTGTGAGTGGAACTACATGCGTGGTTATTGGAATCCTCTTTTTCCACGCCATGACAAAGCAACACCAGATATGGATGAAACACTTGATCATGTTGAAAGAACTGGTTGTCCTTATACTCAAGATGATCTGGTTCCAGATATCACTCAAATTCTAAAGGAGTCTGGAGGAGAAGAAGAGAACCTGACCACTCAAAGCACACACTCCTCTCAGAATCATTCAACGGTTAACTATTCTTTTGACGAACTGTACTCGCAGATTAACGAACTAGTCGAGCTTGATGATGTTGAAAGAAAGATTGACCCATCCACCAACTTGGAAATCTTCAATTATTACAGTTTAACTTCTTGTGATCATCCAATAATTCGCTTTTGCAAAGGTCTTGTTCTCCATGTGGAATCAAAAACCATTCTAACGAAACCATTTGTTCACTTTTTTCAAGGTAAGTACACCATGGATTTTACCTATCGTCACAACATTTTATGATCTAATTTTATATACTGGCGGCAGCTTGCTTCTCTTGCCTGTTATGTATTCATAAAACTGTAGGGATGTGTTGAAAACTATTTTACCAGATACATGATTAAACTGGATAGAACCGGTATTTACTGGATACCTCGTATACCTGGATATCCGAATAGTATATACATGTACCTAGTTTAAATATAAGAGTTGATATAAGTTGTTCGCAAGTTTGTAACAAAAAAAAGTAATTTGTGGCAGATTTTTAACAATTTAATTGCGACGGCATCGTTTGTAACAAGTTAATTGAAGTTGCTGTAAGGTTTACAGCAGCAAGCTTGTCGGTAGTATATACATGAAATTTAACACGGTTGTTATAACAACAGTCGCGGGCTTGTTACAAAACAGTTCAGTGAACATCTTATTTACTAGTCTCCTTGTAGTTTTAGGGAACAGAAACGACTTTGAAATTACAAAATTTGCGAGTAAAAAGCTCTGTTGATTAGGCCCCAATTCCTTATTTAATTTCAGGGGGGCAGCTCGGTAAATATCCAGCACTATATCTCAGTCTCGGATGATAACACATAACGTCATGATTATATAATTCTAAATGAATAAGGTTTTCAAGCAACTTGACAATATCATTTCTATTTCAGTTCGTAAAATTTTACTGCGTTAGTTTCTACGGATCTATTAAAATGTGCGTTTTTAACTTTACAATATATCTGATGCCGCGATAACATGTTTGTGAAAGTTGCTCGTCCAGGTTATATAGTGTATTTTTATATGTCTGGTATATTAGGTTATACTTGCGTAGGAGTTGCGGTTACGTGAAGGAGTTGTGGGTGATATACCACCACCACTAACGGTCTTTCTCACTAATAATACTTTTAGGTTCAAGCCATTTACTTTATGACTTAATAATGGCGAACGACACGTCTTTTCTTCTTCTTAATACGTATCTTTGCTTATGCGCTGGTCAGTATTACACAATATACCATATGTCTTTCTTCTTGTGTAGATTTAGGTGCAGATGAACCTAATCCCCAAGAAGTGGTGGAAGCTACTGTTAAGTTCGATGGATCACTTGGCATTGCATTTCGGTGGAACACCGAAGTAAAGGTTACATCAAAGCGTAGCATGGATTCAGAGCAAGCTATGTGGGCCAAGCATTGGATTGAAGACCACTGCAATCCTACCAGTTTCAAAACGGGGTACACTTACCTTTTTGAGATTATTTACAAGGTAAATACAGTTATTGTAACGTACCCTTTCCAAGGCCTTGTTCTGCTTGCAATCACAGATGAGAATGGTCATGAGTTGTCCTACGATGAAGTATTTCGCTGTGGTAGGATCGCTGGGTTCTTCATGGTGACACCACGAATCAGTGGTCCTTATTCAGAGGTATCCTGGTATTGTGGTGGAGCAGTCTTGGCCAACGGGGCAGCCTCACGCACTGATCCAGCACTCCTCTCGGGTGCATTGCCAACAATGTCACGGCAACGGGAAGGATGGGTGATAAAGTTCAACGATGGAACCAGGCAAAAGATTGTTTACAATTGGTGGGAAAATGTGTCGAGAATTACCCATCTGATTCACCCGCAGATCGTATGGTTGCTTGTAAAGTATGATAAAATTCAAGCCGTGTTTGGCAACGTTCCAAATCACATTCGAAGCGAAGTCCAGAGCATGATGAAAGCGATAGCAAGACAGTTTGAAGAAGTGCTCAAGCTGGTCGATCAATGTTTGACTGGAACTCCTGGTAATCAAACTCAAGCTTCCAAAATGTCCACGAAGTACATCAACGAGTGGTGGGATCCAGAGATATCACCAGAGGAATCAGAACAGGAATCTGAAGAAGCGTCTTTTTGTTTACGGGAATTGTTTGAAAGATTTACTTTAGAAGGTGACCACAGTACCGAACCTAACCCTAACTCTATCAAAGATCAAGTCGGTAATAATACTGAAAATCATTGTGGCCATTCGAACGATGATGGTGATGACAAGGAAGGTTTACAAGCTGCAGTGAAGGAAACAAATGAAAATAGCGGCAGCTTATTAGAGCTCATTCGCAAACTACAACCTTATCGTCGCAAGTCTAAGATAATTCTGCATGCTTCTCAATTAGATCATTTTTTGGATGGGGAAATACACATTTCACCATTTTACAACGCGTCTAAACGTAACTTTTTTAGATTGCCTATTTTGGAATACATCAGACCATCTGAACCTGCCATCAAAGGCTACGAGCCCAGTGATAACTGCAAGCAAACGTGGAGCAAAGGATGGAAAACACTTCAAAACGACCGAAGAGAATTAATTCAACAGGTTCTACCAGAGAACCACCAAGCTCCTGTATTTTTGCAAATGCCGATTGAAGTCATACTTTTGTTTTTGGATTTTCTCGACGGTTCAAGTCTCGCAAAGTTGTCCAAAGTGTGTTGGCTACTGCATCAGATTGTGATTGAGCAATCGAGACGGTCGTTGAGAATAAAGATTGCCAAAGCAAAGGAACAGCATGAAACGGCGAACAGTTATGATGATGATGATGATCGTGGATAATGGTCCACTCCTAAACGTATTTGGAATTATATCAATATTTTACGCCTTGCCCCCGACCGAAAAATTTATATATATTTTTAATTTGTAATATATATTATATGTATATATTATTATTATATGCATAGTATATAAAAGGGAGTGTTGTTATATGTAAGTATATATGGATAGTAACTGTTATTGTACTATATTTTCTTTACTATATTTAGCTGTCTAGTAGTTTACTATCTATTCTGCATATGACTTTGTGTATCTGACATATCATATTTGTCTGTGTGAGAAATATATATACAAGTCACGCCATGTTGCGATATAAAAGTTCTTCAGTTTTAGTTTTTTCACTTTGAAAACGTAACATCATGCCGAACTTACAATATGCATACCTATTGAAATAGGTTTTAAGTAAAAGGTAAAAGTTCATTAACATTAATTGCTATACCCACAGCTATATTGGAGACATATATGTGACACGGCTCCGATGAGAGCAACCCTGAGTTCTGTAATTAGTTTTAGTTGGCGCCTTACTAGTTACGACTTCCTATGTTCTCCTTTATCGTCTTCGGAGGAAACATAGAAGTGGAGGACATTTAAACCTAAGCCCGTGTCAGAAGAGCTAAATTTTGAACAGGCATTGAAGAATGCTATTAGAAGAATGACTCACTTATACGAAGCCGCCCAAATGACTGGTTGCGGCGTTTACTTGAGGTGTCGTAATAATGACACCATGCATATATACATGCAGTGGGAGAAAATCAGCTAACGAGAACAACACTTTGGAACCCAAGAACAACTGCTGGAGACAACTGCTGGCGAAAGGGTTTGAGTTTTGGAAAAGAGGTTTTAAGTGCAGACAACGTACTTCTATAGGCTAGACAAAAATTGCTAAGATCCTGATCCTCATGGGAAGCTTTGGATTTCCTTTTCCGCACTGTACAACTTGTCCTTGCAACTCACATTATTATGGAATTTGACGTAGGGGCTAGTGTTTTTGTATCAAACGCGAAGCAGTGGATACTGTGCTATCGTGCAGTTAATGTATAGTTAAGTTAGGTTAAGTGAAACCTTCGGATCCAATGAGAATGCAGGGTGAGACGAAAACTTACCGACTGTTAGCCGATTATGCCTTCGGAGCCCATCAAAATCCAGTGTGAGACGATATCCAACGAACTGCACTCAAGCCCTCGCACACTCCACACTTTCCAACGAACTGCACTCAAGTCCTCATACACTCCATTCCATATGATATTCTGGTGATTATGCTGTGACACTCAACCCTAAAACCAATGTTTCAATTCCATTGTCAAACGATGTTTTTCTCAGCAGTATATATATGTTAACCATACACATTTCTTAAAATCAAATTGAGAAAAGAGGAACTTGCTATAATCTTTAGAATCACTAGGTACTTCATGTTTCTTTTTGGTCCCAAGTTTATTCTTCGAACAGATCACATGCAAACTTTTGTTGAAAACTGTAATATCATGCAGACGCAGTCATGCACGATCCCTGAATCTGCTATAATGCTGGCTACTTCTTCTCTTTTCGTGCAGATACTTGTATATGTATATGAAATTGAATTATGATGCATCTGGAGCACGAGTATGCAATGGCGATGCTTTGTGTACGTATATTGTTGTGTACGTATATTTCCACGTGAATACAAAAGGGATGACGGTGTCGAAAAATAAATCTTTTATGTAGCCAGCCGCAACTCAAGAAGCATTTCATATCGGTTTCAGATATGAATCGGTCACAGATATGCATGTCTCCGTAGCTCTGTGCCAGGACCTATAGTGCAGCGCCGTGACTAAAACGCATTGATTTGCATTGTCGTAACAGGTCTCGGTTTGGTCTGAAAATGTAAATATTCTTAAGCTGGATTTCCACTATGCGTAAAATGTCGCACGCTCGACTTTTTTCTTTTATCTTGTGAGTTTCCATGTGGAACGAAGTAGAAAACTATTCAATTTGTACAATAGAAAAGTCGAACGCACGATATTTTACACTTAGTGCATGAAATCCAGCTTTACACTCGAGATTTTACTTCACCAAAAACTCTTAGGACATACAGTTTAATCGAGGGAAATGCCAAATATTACCTATAGAATACCTAATTTTTCACCGGCATCACCACTATATGCAGAATTCGTTGACATATAGCTCCCCGCAACAGCTTCCGTAGGTCAGAGGGCTGCACTATAGTATTGCATGGTCGCGAGTTCGATTTCTAATCGAATTGAAAGGCATTGATTTGCATTTTCCAACAGGTCTCGGCTTGGTCTGAAAATGTAAGTATACTTAATTACACTCGATATTATCCTTCAACAAAAACCCTTAGGAGTGGTCATGTAGTTTAATCGAGTGAAATGCCAAATATTACCTATTATAATATGTACCCAATTTTTCACTGGCGTCACAACTATACAGAATACGTTTTGTATAAAGTTTTAAATAAACTTTTCGCCGGCCTTTTATTCTTCGTTGGTTTTCAAGTTTTACTATTGCTTTTTCTTCCTTTCGAGTTTCTGTTTGACCACGACGGGTTTCCTTCTATTCAAGACGTTGTTTTGCTTTATACGTAGACGTTGATTTGTTTCTGTTCTTTCAAAAGTGATATACGTTGCCCAAAACTCCTTTCTCAAGTGTTTTTGTCAAGAATAAATTATGTTGTTAGTTCAAATCTTTTTGTCAAGAACTATATTGTCATATAAGAACATATATACAAGTAAATAAATAAATAAATATTCAGATCACAGAAATTCGTTCGCATATCACGTTTGCCCACGCGTGTAAAATGACTCCACGCGTGTCGGGATTAGCATGCACCCTCACCGGGCCACAGAATAAGTATCAACCAGAAGTCCGACTCAGCGTCGGCACCTTTGATGTAAGCGTCCTCGCGAAATGTCTGCCTGCGATCCCGGCGCCATTTTGAAAGTAAGTGCTCCCGGGAAATTAGCCCTCTCGTCCTTGCGACCCTCAGGCTCCCGTATTCAATTACTCTTGGCCTTCTTGTGACCTTTTAATTAAATTTATATTGTTATATATATATATAAATAATATTTAGTTAAGTAAATAAGTAATTTACTTTAGAAAATGGTTCTTTGGAAATAAAATTCTTTGACCACAAGGTTATTAAAACTTCAGTACGCAGATACTACGGGTAAGAGTCCGTGGCAAAAAAGTCCTGCACTCATGAATCGGGCTTTACATTTCTCGATTATGCCGACACATTTGTTTATAGAAAAAGATGGCAAAAAATTTCGGAACTACGCATTGTTGAAGTACATCGAGTACGTATGTTGTTAGAAATTTTATAAGCTTTCATTCGGTGTATAGTTCAAACTTTAGTGTTACCTGTAACTTTTTAAAATGTTCAAAATGTGCACACCATTGTTCGTAAAATAAGAATTATATGATGGGAAATGGACTCCTCACAAGTGTTGTAGAATTTTGGATATTGTTTTTAAATACTAAACGCACAACCCTGAACAACATATTAAACATAGGATACTGTGAAGTGCCATTCATGTCAGAACTTTTAATTTTCTCGCCGGGAAGTATTTTAAAGAATAAAAAAACATTATTTTGGTCTGGACCGTCTGAAATGGATGAATTTCTTAAGTTTGTTTTGCCTTTTGCTGTTTTGGTGTTTGCTATAACCTCAGAAAGACTTCTGGTATGAACCTCAGATATTTCTTAAACAAAAGCTAATTCAAATATGAAAGGAGTGGAAAAGTTTGCAGATTTCTAGTTGAAGTTGAAAACGTTTTTGGTGCAAATTAGTGATCATACCTTTTCAACATATTAAAAAATATTAAAACTTTTATGGTCAACGGTGAGAACATTTTGAACATTTTAAAAAGTTACAGGTAACACTACGATTTGAAATATATACCGAATGAAAGCTTATAAAATTTCTAACAACATACGTACCCGATGTATTTCAACAATGCGTAGTTCCGAAAATTTTAGCCATCTTCTTCTATAAACAAATGTGGAGTTTATACAATTCTGGATTATGCCGACAGCTTCGTGAGTGCAGGACTTTTTTGCCACGGAGTTTTACCCGTAGTATCCGCGTACTGAAGTTTTAATAACCCCGTGGTCAAAGAATTTCATATCCAAAGAATCGTTTCTAAAGTAAATTACTTATTTACTTAACTAAATATTATTTATATATATAGATAATAATATGAAGTTAATTAAAAGGTCACAAGACGGCCAAGAGTAATTGATTACAGGAGCCCGAGGGTCGCAAGGACGAGAAGGCTAATTTTCCGGGGACACTTACTTTCAAAATGGCCGACTGGCGCATGCGCATAAAAATAATGGGACACTTTTTTCCGCGAGTCGGACTTCTGGTTGATCCTTATTCTGTGGCCCGGGCTCGGGGATTATTTGGTCCAACATGGCGACTTTGACGTTACCTGTAAAAGCCCAATAGATAGAGTTATCACGAACATTTAGTAGCAAAACTGTTCGAGTTTCCCTGTTTAAATCCTGTCCTTAAAGTATTTTAAACGTATCCATTGCATGTCGCTTTGCTTGCCTGTTGTCTGTGGCTGCCGTCTTTTAAATAGTTTTTAAAAAACCACTTAACGTAACTTGTCCATAATTTGGCATAAAACTTGGAAAAGGAGCAATTTTTCTTCTGTAAAACGTACAAATGCTGTTGAAATATTTATTAACATGTGGGTGAAAACAGTTTCAGCACTTCATATTTTGAATTTGTTAATAGCTTAAAGGAATTTGAAATGCCATAAATGCATATAGCTGTAGGTAGTTGTTTGAGTAGTTCTTAATCAATTCAATGTCTTTGAAAAATGTTTTCAGTCAGATGCAAAAAGTTGCAAGATGCCGCAAAAGTTTCGTATTTTGCAGTTTTAATTTTGCACTTTCGTAGTAGAGAAGTGTTGAATACAGATGCAAATATTTTGCGGACTTTTTTTATTAGTACTGTTGAAATATTTAGCGAAGTTTGCAAACTATATTAATTCCCACTGAATACTGCATGCCGATTAGGGTTAAAGAAGTTTTGGGCGCTATTACATGCACTTTCGCACCTAAACATTCAATAACAAAGGTTAGGGGTTTTGTTTGGTTACTGAAATCATACTGAAATAGGTGACCTAAATAATAGACAATGCCTATTAATCAATGAGAAACGACAACGTCTTTCCCAAGATTTTATCTACACGAAAAGAAACACGAAACCTGAAACCTGTCTACACGAAACCTGTCGTCTGTCCACACGTAAACTGACCCAATTATATTCTAATCGAAATCTGTCAAAATTCAAAATAAACGAGGAAGTTTTTTTTAATACGACCTAACAACATCAATTGAGTGAAATGTTGTTAGAAATTAAAATTTAAAACGAAAAATTTGAGCGCGAATCGAAAGATTTTGATTATTTGATCGACGTCATGAAACCACAAATATTTCTGGTCAGTGGTATTTAAAACCTGTTTATTAACAGCTTCACCAGATTTACACGAAGTACTGCAGTGCGAATCGTCGGTATTCACATGTTACGTCGATGAACGTCTAAATTAAATATCCTAAAAGAAAAACGAAAATGCATTCTAGTTTGGCTCCACATCTTCACAAAGAATGTCTAAATGTGATTCAGATGTTACACGCATGTCATGAAGAGGTAAACATATTTATATTGAACATTCGAATTGTGTGCCAAAAATTTTACCTGTGATATACTGATTTTAATACTCAATATTCAATACTTCCGAAATTTGTGGTTATTAATCATAGTTCGTTAGCCCATAGTTGCCTAGGATGTCTGAGGGTTCTCTCTTTAATGTATAAAATCGACTGTCTTTAGTCATAGGTTGAAGCATGCCTGCCTGTTTTTGATAGTGCATTTTTTTGTTCTGCACTTTCTTTCTAGAAAGCGTTGGGCCCCTGTGCGCACCCTAATCCAGCCCTGTCACCATAGTATATCATTGTGTGGTTGCACATGCCACCTATAGCTTTCACTGTGGCTCAGTGGGTACAACTTAGAATATCTGTCCAACTATGATCGAAAGAAGGAGTTGTAACCACTGGCTACATATTTAGACTTTAGGTAGAATACATGGTACAATTGGGAGGTAGTCATACAGTATGTCATTGGCATGCAGCAACATATGCAGTACCTACCGGTATATAGTTGCAGTAACAGGTGTAGTAAATTGTGATTCAAATGGCCAGTTATCAAGTATGTGCACTGACCCTTATAGTTCCTCTGTTAGCACTTTCTAACACTGTTTAATAAAGATCAAAACAGCCAGGATTAAATTACTTTTCTAGTAGTACTGGGAATTAATTGCATCTTATTACTGTATAATAGACTGATAGTGGCTTGGGTATCAATTTTACAAAAATGTCCAGAGATCACATAATTAAAAATCAAACTCGGTTTCCATTTTTACTCCAGGCACTGTCTACAGTCTTGGAAATTCCGAACCTCATACCCAGGGTCTTATCTCCTCCACTCCCCTGGCCCCACTCACCATGCTGTGGCCAGGTGGAGATGGGACGAGGTTGGGAAATTCTTAGAACATATGTATTCACATAGAAATAATTTACTTTCACATCCAGTAATTACATATACTTAACAAAGAACAGTACAGCTATTACTATTATAATTATTATATACTATTTTAAAATTAAATGTCTTAAAAATAGTTTAATATATTTACTGTAGCCTTCTTAGAGGCTTGTATACTTCAAGTAAAATTATCTAGGTTATTTTAATAGTATTTAGTATATATTATCTAGTAGCTAGGTTAAGTGCTAGAAAGACAGATGGGGGTGAGATCTACTGAAGGTCTAGTTGACCTATTCCTGACCCTACTGTGTGTGTACTGTAGAAGGGGCCCATATGTTTCACAAAATATGTGATGTTTGGTAAGGGTGTTTGTCGAAGCTTCACAAAACATTACAAGGTGGGGGGGGAGGTATAACAAACAGTCACGTACAGACAGACTGAAAAACTAATTATTTTTTTTAATACACTGTTGGTACTGTGGGGTGTTGGTGGCACAGTAGTTAGTGCACATGCTTTTCACCTCTGTGAGCCAGGTTTGATACCTGCTCAGTTCAGTTATTTCGCTTTGGCTGCATGGTGAGAAGAGTGCTTCCAGTTTGACCCTACCAAACACCACAGGTTTCCCCCAGGTACTCTGGTTTCCTCCTGTTAGTCCTGTAGTACAACACTGAATGAATGAGGGATGGCCTTTACTGGACCTCTAGGGATAACAGTTTAGATATAACAGATAGAGTTATCCAGTATAAATATAAGTTAGTTTAGTTTAGTTAGCTGAGAAAAGTATATTTTTATCAAAGAGGTGGATGTCAGGAAGAAATACAATGGAATTTAATGTATTTAAAACCATTACCATAGGAAAAATTTTAATACAGTATAATTATAAGGGAAAATGACATAAGATTCTAGATTTTCTTTAGTTGTTTGTTATTGATTTGTTCTTTTCTTTGGTTTATTCGATCATTTGTTTGTTCATTTGTTTATTCATTCCTTATTTTTTTGTTTTTTTATTTGTTTGTTTGTTTGTTTGTTTGTTTGTTTGTTTGTTTGTTTGTTTGTTTGTTTGTTTCTTCCTTTCTTCTTTTCTTTCTTTCTTCTTTTCTTTGTTCTCTCTTCTTTCCCAACCTTGTTCCCAGGGTCTTTCCTCTGTTCTCGCCTTCTGGGGACGAAGTTGTTTCTCTTCTTTCTTTAGAATAAATTTAAAAAATGAAAAATTAAATAATTACTCGTATCAAAAAACTTGGATTTACATTGGCTTCCTTGGTTTGACCAAATTATACATTGTGCTTAACCATGTACCATTCCAACATAAAATTACAGCTCATTGTAGATGCTTTGAAGTTTGCCGAATTCCTATAACATATCTTTTGATTATGGTAATAATTAACGTTACACATTCACTTATACATTAATTTATATATTTATTAGCATTCAGTTGGCAAGTTTTTCGGCATGTGTAATGATCTAAAGCTACAACTAAGACAGTGCCTAAAAAATGAGGTTAGTGAGCAGTTCTGTTTGTTACAAATGGTAAATACTGTAGTTTGCATGGGTAAGATTCACGGAAACTTTTGTTACTTTATGTTACTCTACGTTACCTCGCGTTGCTGTCATCTCATTGTACCCTACACCACACCACACCACACTGCACTACACTACACTACACTACATTACATTACAACGACACAACACACCACTAGGCCACACTAGTCTACACCACACTATACTACACTACACTACACTAGTACACTACACTATTGATTTTTACACTATTGATTTTTATTACAAATTAAAAATTACAAGTGATGGGTCGATCTTGCTTAAATCCTTCGAAATAACAATAAGTGCCATTAATGGTCATACAAATATAGATATTATGCTATTAAAATACATGAAGTAAGATTAATAGGAAAGAAAATAATCAGCATGCAAAATGATAGAGACACCGGAACATTAGAGCGACAAATTATTTCATTGTCGCTCTAGAACCAAAGTTTAGAATGTTAAAGTGCGAATCTTGACCGAGAATAGATAATTGTTCATAAGCGTCCAAAGCAAGATCCTCAAAATGAGCTTCTAAGCTAGTAACGAAGGAGAAATACAATTGAGTGTCATTAAAATGCTTATTGTAATCAACAAGCTTAAAACTTGCAAAATCCTTCGCTGGTACACTACACTACAACAATACCAACACGACACTACACTACACTACACTACACTACACTACACTATTGATTTTTTATTACAAATTAAAATTTACAGGTGATGGGTCTTGATTAAGTCCTTCGAGATAACAAGAAGTGCCATTAATGGTCATACAAATATAGATAATTATATACATGAAATAAGTAAATTCTTAAAGGAAATTGGTAATAAAATTTAAAGGGTTAATATGTTTAAAGAAGTTCAAAAGTAAAGTTCTAACATAACAATATTAATACGAGTCAATATACGAACAGTTTACTCAGGATCAACTTCTACTTCTAAGACATCTTCTGTGATGCCAAGATGTTCCCGGTAAATGTTTGTCGAGCCTTGAATTGCGTCCGTGCAGCAAAGTTTTCTGAACAAGGAACGGTATCTTTTGGACATTCCAAGGTATCGTAAAACATTTTCATTTGAAGGATGCCACGAGCCGAGAGCACCACTACACTACACTACACTACACTACACTACACTACACTACACTACACTACACTACACTACACTACACTACACTACACTACACTACACTACACTACACTACACTACACTACACTACACTACACTACACTACACTACACTACACTACACTACACTACACTACACTACACTACACTACACTACACTACACTACACTACACTACACTACACTACACTACACTACACTACACTACACTACACTACACTACACTACACTACACTACTACACTACACTACACTATTGACATTACACTACATACTACACTACATACTACACTACACTACAATTTCACTACCTTTTCTTATACGGTATATTGCATATAAATGGTTGCATATAACCAGCAGTTTACGCTAATGACGATTAGTTAAGGTTGTAGGTGTTACTCCTCCGAGTGAACGAATCATACCGAGTATAAGTGTAGAAAAAACTCTACTATAGTGACAGCTTCTGGCACCAGTAAATCCAAGGTCGCAGGTTGGAACCTCCGCTCCGCTGACAAGTAGAATTTTTCTCTATTTGTAGTGGCCAGGCCTGACGAGAAGGGGGGTCAGCCTGGTCGTTAACCAGGGGCTCAGGCCATGGTCGAAAGGGGTCCATTGATTCTTAACGAAAGGAAGCAAAGGAATACGTTGAACTGAACTTCAACAATAAATCCAGTTCTATAATAATCAACAACTGAAGTTTTAATATAGATCATTACATTGCATTGGCTTCCTAATGGATTTGGCACTGTCATGGTGGCTCTAATGTACGGCTTTATTAGTGCCATTGAGCTTTTTATGTTATTACCGCCATGGGGCCCTCTATAGCCATTTCAATTCACTAACATGGGTTCTTTGTATGGTTTGATAAAATGACAAACATGAAGTGGGGTAGGGGCCCACAAATATTTTTTGGGCAAGGGCTCAAAATTTCTCTCGGCGGCCCTGGTAGTGTCTGGTATGGTTGATCATTTACTTGGAGTAACACCTATATACTGTATAACCTTATTCTCAACCCGAATATACATCACTAGACGGTTAGTTATTTGAAACGTTGAAATATAAATGATTTCATTCAGTGCATTTGTTTACAGCTTTTACTGCTTCGCTTTTATCTACGGAAATTTTTTCTAACTATAACCGGTGACAAAATGGACACAATTTTCGAAACTTTGATTTAATCTTTGTTTCGACTGCATGGACGAACGGCTGGACGCGTGAGCGGCTTGTTATGTCTGTGACGTAATGCATAATTTTCACACAGCAAAGATATTTTTGTCATTCATCCAACCGACACTATAAACACAGTCAGTGAACGATAAATCGCAGATGTTTTGAAATGGCAGAAATGCATGCAAAGACACGACTTATAATTCAGTGAGCTTCGTGAACTGAAGCAAGGTGCAATATTTTCTTATGGACATCTTTAATCAACAATTAGGCCCGCCCAGTGATGTTTTTCAGGGGGAACGAGGGGGAACGGCGGTTCACCCACTATTTTTGTCGGGGGAACGCCGTTCCCCCTTCCCCCTGACAAAAATTACGGTGGGGGAACGCTGTTCCCCCTAACAAAAATTAAACGTAGTCAACACCGTTCAACACCGCACTATTTTTGCTCTGAGTCAATGAGTGTACTCGTTTTCAACCAACTTAGTCAACCAGCTAGCCTGAGCCAGGCATTTAGTAGTCTTTTCACACACCATTAACTTTCACAACATGAGCCACGCCCATTTAATTTTATGACCAGTGGCCACGCCCATTTGACTTCAGTGAGCGTTCCCCCACTTCTAAAATTTGGAAAACATCACTGGGCCCGCCATTTCACGAAGGCACAAACGGTATTAATGTAAATAAACAATCTGACATTCACCAGGTTCAATTCGCTTTTTAGCATCTTCGTCGTTCTATAAATCGTCGCCGAACTCTGCCGTGATTCAAACTGACTTGAGAAACCGCATCTGATCATCTTCCATGAAAGAAGTCAAAGGCGAAATCGCAGTTGTGATTGATTTCGAGTTAGGTTTTACGATATCAACAAATTGTTGACGCTGACTGAAATATCATTGAGGCTAAATGGCAAACACATCTTGGCCACTAATGGTCACGTTGCAAATCTTTTAAAAAAATAATCTTCAAAAGTTTCGAAAATTCGTAGCTTTCCTTCCATTGACACCGCCCCTTTGGGCTGTCACGATAATTTATACAAATGTTCAATAATATATGCCTGCTGAAAATGTGCAGGCGCGTTTGTGATTGGTGGAAATTGACAATGACAGCGCTCACGAGCCCAGCCGTGATTTCGGGGGCGGGTCGCAGCCCGAAATAAGGCTGGAAACCGAGCCTACATTGATATTCACCAACGCAAAAACGAGAAACTGCAAGAATATGTTTACAATAAAGGCAGTGTTATATTCCTGTGCAATTTGTTGCAGCCAGCGTTGCACGAAGCAGAATCAGGTTATGAAGTTATCTGAAGTTAATCAAGTTATTTGGATTATTGAAGCTTTTTTTATTCACAGTGTAACATCTCTCTTGCAACTTGTCTCGCAACAAGTTGCAAGTTCTCGCAGCAAGTTGCACGATCATGCAAGAGAAGTCGTTGAGCCATTGCGAGACAAATTGCATAGTTTAATACCGACTTAACCCAACCCGATCCATTGTAATCATTGATTGCCCTGTGTATACGCTGTATCAAGTTCAACCAAATCTCGTACACAGGCTCTTTTATTTGCATCGAGCGTTAACGAAAAGCTAAGGAGACTTAAGGCCATGTCACACGAGGCAATTTCCCTTGCAACTTGCAACGCAATGGCGTTGTGTTGCAAGAAAGATTTCCTCGTGTGACACCCCATGCTTGCAACTAGTCTCGCAACGAAAAATTGCGTTGCGAGTCGCAGAGAAAGTAGTAGCAGCTTCTACTTTTCGCAACGCTACTAGACAAGTTGCAGCGTGTGATACCCCCACTGCAACTTGCAATGTTTTTTTTCGACAAAAATTGCGTTGCAAGGAAGATTGCCTCGTGTGACATGGCCTTAACTCGTTTCCGATAGCTAGTCCACGTGTGTGCAATGTGGCGGCGTAGTAACAAAAAGCGCTTGGGTATTATATAGGCTAAGTACAGTAACTACAATGATGGTCAAATCAGTGCTGGGCCACTGACTTTACGTTTTTTTTGTAATTGTGAAATTTTGCTAAATTTTGTGTGAAACTGAATGTATAGCAATGCCATTAGTTTATCAAGTAATATATTCTCAGCTATATCCATTGCAATATTAGAAGCTTAAATGCTAACTTTGATAACTTTCAAATATTATCGTCACAACTCTATTAAAATTTCAGTGTAATTGGGTTATCAGAAATCAAATTTAATGCTAATTCTCAACCAGTGCACAATTTTACTTTGCATGGTTATAGCTTTATTTATCAACCGAGTTTATCAATGGCTGGAGGTGTTAGTCTTTATATAAAAAATAATGTAAAGTTCTCCAGAAGAGATGACTTAGGTTTAGTAAACGATGATTTTGAATCTTTATGGATAGAGATTGATAATCACACTCATAAGAACTTACTATGCGCAGTCCTAAATCAAATCCTACAGGATTTTTTAAATCCTTTTTCGAAACACTTGAAAAAGCTCAAAATGAAAATAAATACTGTATCATTATGGGAGATTTAATTTAATGTTAATTTATTAAATTATGATACAAATAATTTTACACAAGAATTTGTTAACTCTATGAATTCCCTATTTTTTCAACCGCATATCCTACAAGATTGACAAATTATTCATCTACATTAATAGATAATATATTTTTTTAATTCAGCACATTTTTATACTATCAGTGGTGATATTATATAAGTTTTATCAGATCATTTACCTAACTTCCTAATAATTGACATGGCACTCCACCCAAAAAGCAAAATTCATATAAGAGAGATTTTTCACATTTTAATAAAACCAAATTTCTTGAGGAAATGAAATTAGTCAATTGGAGATCAGTTTTTGGAAATACTGACGATACAAATAACATTTTTGATTCTTTTTTATCCAAAACAACTGGAATAATAAATAAACATATTCCTAATATTAAAATATCTAGAAAAGAACAAAAATTTAAAGCAAAACCATGGATTTCAGGTGGTTTAAAAAAATCTGTTTTCAATAAATATATAAAGAATCGGAATGAGCATCATCACTCTACATATAAAAACCTATCGAAACAAATCAAAACATTTATTACAGATTAGTAAAAAGGCCTATTATATTGATTATTTTAATCAATATTCTAAAAATGCTAAAGCTACATGGAGAGGTATTAGGGAATTAATATCACTAAAATCTCAGACTACTCGTTTTCCAAGTAAAATAATCAAAGGAAACGTGACAATGACAAATCCTGAAGACATAGCGAATGCATTCAATCAATATTTCTCTAGTATTGGAAATAATCTCGCTAGTTCTTTACTAGAAACAGAGATATATTTTACTTCATATTTACCAGAACCATCAAGTAATAGCTTATATGTTGCTCCAGTAACCAAATTTGAAATAGAACAAGAAATTGCAAAATTAAACCCTAGAAAATCTATTGGACCATTTAGTGTCCCAATATATATTCTTAAGCTAATAAATTCAATTATTTCAGAACCTTTAGAAATTTTATTCAATCATTCTCTCTTACAGGGTGTAGTACCAAATAAATTTAAAATTGCAAAAGTAATACCTATTTTCAAAATCAATTCTAGTATGCATATATCAAATTACCGTCCAATTTCTCTTCCTTCTATCTTTAATCAAATTCTGGAAAAACTTGTTTGTAAGAGACTTGTAAGCTACCTAGAAAAATACCAACTGCTTTACAATAAACAGTTTGGATTTCGTAATAAATTTTTTTGGATTTCGTAATAAATTCTCAACACTACAGGCAATATTGGCTGTTACCAATAAAATTCAACAATCAATTGATGCAGGTAATTATTGCTGTAGTGTGTTCATTAATTTGAGTAAAGCTTTTGATACTGCCAATCATAAAATGTTATTATACAAGCTGCAGCACAATGGAATAAGAGGCACTTTGCTTGATTGGTTCAAATCGTATTTACAAAATAGACAGAGCAATATGTAGCTATAGATGATACATCTTCTGATTTTAGTCATATCCCTTGTGGAGTTCCTCAAGGCTCAGTTCTGGGTTCGATTTTATTTTTAATTTATATTAATGATTTTCATCTTTGTTCAGCACTTCCCGATTTTCATATCTTTGCAGATGATGCTAGTTTATTTGCCAGTGATAAAATATCGGGTCTTCAGGGTAGGGTAAATGATCAACTAATATCTGTAAAAAAATTGGCTTTGTGCAAATAAGTTATCACTCAACACTGATAAAACTAATTTTGTTCTTTTCCATTATCGACAAAAGAAAATACTAAATTCATTTCATTTGATATTTAATGACAAATTTATTAAACAAGAAAAAACAGGAAAATATTTAGGTATTTTAATCGATTCGGAGCTTAGCTGGAAACCCCACATTAAAGAAATATCAAAAATAATAAATAGAAGTATTGGCATTTTATGCAAATTAAGACATTTTATGAATAGGACAGTATTAGTTCAACTATATTATTCATTAATATATCCGTACTTGACTTATGGTATTCTCTCATGGGGAAATACGTATCAGCCCAGCACGTTCCCTTTATTTGTTTTGTGAAGAAAGCTATTCGCATAATAACATTTTCTTCCTATGATGCTCATACCACTTCTTTATTTAAAGATTTAAAAATTCTAAAATTTCCTGAACTGATTTCCTTTCACACTGCAGTATTTATGTATAAATTCGAATCAAAACTATTACCACACATTTTTAATGATTTTTTAAAACCTATAACCACGGTTCATTCATACAGTACTACACTAGCAGCCAAGTCTGCTTATTATCTTCCTTACTCCAGAACTAACTATGGTTATTTAGCATCGGATATACTGGTGTAAAATTATGGAATGAAATTGAGAGTGATTTAAAATCTCTATCGATTAAAGCATTCAAGAGAAAACTAAAAAACATATATTTAGATAAATATTGATACTTTTCCTTGTAAAAATTAAACCTTGTAAATTATACAATTGTAATTAATAATTTACTATTTATATATGTGTATATGTGCGTATGTATATGTGCGTATATATATACATGTTTACTATTTATTATAAGTATTGTTCGTCACAAACTCTTAACATTTTGTGACAAAATTCCTCTTCTTTCCTACTTGGTGGTTTAGTTACATATATAGTTATTCTAGACCACCACGTGCTACATAAGACATATTAACAAATTTTTTTGTAATATTGTTTTCTTTCATTTTTTGACACGAAATAAATCCTTCCTTCCTTCCTTCCATCGTATTCCATTATCTTTTTATCTCTCAAACACTCAACATTGCACGGGGAAGGGGGGACTCCCCTATAAAGTAGCAAAAAAAGTAAGGTTACAACAATGAAATAGGGAGTTAACAAAACAAGTATAAAAGCAGGTTCGTTTATCGTCGACCATTTCCTGGAAACATTTGGCCATGATTGTAGTATGAACCAGTAGCCTTGTTATATCTTTGTTATAGAGAGAAAAGAAACGGAGAGCCAATGCTGAGAAAGCAAGCCGTACAAAAGAAATATGGGACAAGAAGTACAAGGAATATATCGAAGATTAAAGAAACTACTTGAAACTACGTGACTCGGAGTGCAATTTTTAATACTAGAACCTATTTCTGACACATTTTATTTATCAAAAAACTCTTAATCAAGAAATTATTTTCTGCATTATTAACATAATGCTGAGTCTAATGTAAAGAGTCTTGCGGTTGGAAATTGCTGAACGTATATACAGGGTACATGCATGTACTGAACATTTCAATTAGTCAAATTACCGGATAGAGTGTCTTATTTCTAATCGTCACGAAATTGCCCCTCTTTCAGTCTGCGAGTTCATGGATACTAAAAAGAAGGGATACATATAGGAACGAACTGGCGTCGACATAAACAATTTAGTTGAAAATAATGAACGAATGAACACCATGCAAGATTTTCAAAATGCAATGATTACAGAGCTTAGAATGACAATCGAACTACATTAGCTGACAATAGAATTATATTATGGCAAAGTCACTTTACACTGAAATATCTGTCTACTACTAATTAAAAGGTACTACTAATTATAACTACTAATAAAAATTAAATTTGTCCCATTTGAAAGAACTCGTCAAATGGTATAAGAAGACCTTTTGTACTTTTTCTGTATCTTTCTTGTGTTTTGAAATATTTCGACGATAGACAGCGTGCTGTCCGCCATCTTGTTGTAATATTGGGTCTAATTAACTAGGAGATTGGTTATAACAAGCAGGGTAAACCTGATGAAACTACTCCGTGGGAGACCAAATTTCCACGGAAGGCTTTTTAAATGTTGTGGGTCAATTTAAAATGGAAATAGCGCAACAAAATCGAGTTTCTAGCTCATAATGTCATAAGGTTGGCAAGATAAAAATTTAACTTTACCGTGCTTATGATGTCACATGCATATCGAAAACAATTCCAAGATGGCGGACAGCACGCTGTCTTTGGTCGAAATATTTCCAAAACCAAAATAGATACGGAAAAATTGTAAAAGGTCTGCTTATACCATTTCGCGAGTTCTTTCAAATGAGACAAACTTAATTTTTATTGCCAATACCCTTTAAACCACTGATTTCCAAAGAAAACTGGATCGAGCGACTATTGTTTGGAAAATGAAGCCTGAAACCACCATTACTAAGGGACTAACAGCATGTGAAATGTCGCTACAGAGTTTGTTCTCATCCTGTTTCTTTTTTTTTCTTCGCTTTTTACAACCAATACACAGCACTGTGTCCCGAATTATCTCTCTTTGTATTGATCTACTTACAAAATTCGCGATCAAGAACTCGCGATCAAGCTCTCGGCAACGCCCTCCGTGGCTCAGTGGTCAGAGCATTGCACTAGAATCGCAAGGTCGTGGGTTCAATTCCTGCCGGAAGGCCTGTGTAGTTGCATTTTTCGCAACTGGTCCCGGTTTGGTCTTAAAATGTATATATTCTACACTCGAATTTTCCTTCACCCAAAATCCTTAGAACATGCTATGTAATCGAGTTAAATGCCCAATATTACTTATAATATACCCAATTCTCTCCTGGCATTACCACCTTATTATATATATATACAGAATTCGCGATCAAGCTCTTGGCAACGGCCTCCGTGGCTCAGTGGTCAGAGCATTGCACTAAAATCGCGCCAAGGTCGTGGGTTCAATTCCTGCCTGAAGGCCTGTGTAGTTGCATTTTTCGCAACTGGTCCCGGTTTGGTCTTAAAATGTATATATTCTACACTCGAATTTTCCTTCACCCAAAATCTTTAGAACATACTTACAAAATTGCCTGATCGGCGCCATTAGCAAGAGGCCAAATCGACATTTCGCGAACTTCATTTTCTGACCCTGATGAACAATGAGTTACTCGATTCAGTCCTTTTTTATAGATCAGTGACTATAAGACACACTTGGAAGCAAACATCAAATTTAATTAGGAAAAATATGTAAAACTAATCTCGAGCAAAGTAATTTTTTTTGTCAGTAAACTCCAAATTCTTTTCAACAAAACAAGAAAATTATTATGAACAGAGCCTAAGGCAAGAACGTTTACCTTGAACATTGCGACGTGGCTTGGATAGATATATTAATTTACATAATAATATACATGAAGTATTGAACTATTTCTCGATTTTGATTGGCTGAGAACAGTGCAGTTGTAAATTAAGGAAATGCAGAGCAGAAAAAAGGAAGTGGAGTAGGAATTTTTAGAGCTAACGAGCCAATCGAAAACAATAAAAACTGAAAAGAGACAATCACGTGCAACAGTGTATTTTGACGGTTGCATGATGTTCTTGCTTTGTTCCCAAGCTCTTGTTGCGCAAATACAGCATATATATGAATGAGCCACGTACATGATTAAATGAGTTGTTCTCATGGCGTGTAAAGGGTAAATGTTGAGGAGTGAACCATATTTCAACCACTAAATATACGAGGAGTGGACGGGTTAAAAAAGGGCATTGTAATGTCGTATACTAAGTACAGTTGACCTGAACATTTTTCCATGTACATTATTAATAAGTATACCATGGTTTTTTCGTGGAATTTGGAACAAACATGCACTCGATCGTCACCTCAAATAACACGCTTTCGGACTCGTTCCATTTTGATAGTCTGTGAAAAACTCACTCGTGCATGTTTTTCCCCAAATAGCACTTGAAACCATGCTATACTAATCAGTTGAAATAACCAAATACTTCTCTGAAAATTGCAACGAAATCAAGGCGGAGAAAATTTCCATTAAACTCAATGAACTTACTGCAGCTTGCCGCATGTAATTATGAATATCAAAGCCCAGCATATTATTCTCATAAAAGCCATGGAGTCGGACACGGGAGTAAAATCATAATATTTAATAAAGTTCTAACGTTTTTAACAAATTTCAAGAAATTCAATGCCACTTGACCAATCAGCGTGCCGGAAACGCCAGATCGGTGATAGTCAGTTTCTTACTAGTAGTTAAGTTAGTGGTTAAGAGCAACAGGTTGATTATGCAGTTAGTAAGGAAGTTAAGAAATAAGGATGTTAACTAGAAGTTACTATCGCAAGTGAAGTGCTGCCTCAAATGGGATGAAAACCTTTAGCCTACTGTGCAGGCAACTCTCAGAACTCTGTGCAGTCGTTGACCAACGTAACACCCCCTGGCCCACACCATTCAAGTTTGCCCACTCCGCCCAAGTTTGCCCACTCCGCCCAAGTTTGCCCACTCCACCCAAGTTTGTCCACTCCACCCACGTTTGTCCACTCCACCCAAGTTTGTCCACTCCACCCAAGTTTGTCTACTCCTGTGCTTCGAGGGTTTTTCGCCGGGTTCACCGGTTTTCCTCTCTCCATAAAATGAACACCTAACATCTTAGCTGTGATCCGTGGTCTGAACTGTGTCGTTGGCGGCTGCTTGGAGCGCCTTTGATATGCATCGACACGGCCACGTTGATCTGCGTCCTTCGCAATTCAGCCACTGGCTGCAAGTAAGGATGATTAGCCAACCAGTCCTTTCCACCCAAGTTTGTCTACTCCACCCAAGTTTGTCCACTCCACCCAAGTTTGCCCTCTCCGCCCAAGTTTGCCCACTCCGCCCAAGTTTGTCCACTCCACCAAAGTTTGTCCACTCCACCCAAGTTTGCCCACTCCACTCGGGTGTTAATTAATGTATCTAACACGAGTCCGTGTTCTTCCTCCTATTTCTAAATACAGCCAAGCAAGTTGAGAGAATAAATTCAGAAATCTAATTTGTATAAATATCATATAGAGAAAGACTAGTATATTGTTTCTTCAAATTTTACCAGTTTCTTTTTTTTTACCAGAAAATCTAATTTGTGTAAACTCTGCTCCTTACAAATACAATTTCCCTTTGTATACAAACGCTACAAGTTTAAAACTTTGCAGTATTAAATCAAGACCACACTGGAGCTACTCAGTGAACTACTAATGAAGCTTAGAGACTTTTATTACAAAAGTTTTATCGAAAAAATATGCAATTCCTCATGATTTAGATAAAGTGCACCATGCATGCATTTGTAGCTATATTTGTGAAAAAGCGCGCATGTAAGGAATCTGGGGCGAGTGAGTGACGTAAACTAAAACAAGAACGTATATAAGAACAGCCATATTATACTCGACATCTATTTGTCACGTCAATGTATTTAATAGGAATCATACCCTTGAGTTTCGCAGCTTTATTTTTACAATAAAACTTTAAGCCTGGTTTCCATATAGCCCGTCCAATCGCATACAGCTTTTTATTGCTGGCTAATTTAACACTGTCTATGATTGGACCATCGCCCTTTGCCGCAGCCATGCCGCCGGCTCTTACGGCTATATGGAAACCAGGCTTTACGCACCCGTTAGAGATCAGTGACTGATTTACGTAAAAGACTCCCGCCTTTCACCCCAGGTTCACTGCTCTTGGGTTTTAGGAAAAAGCCTTTCGAAATGAAATTCTTCATGTCCAAATTAGTCGGAATTTTTATTTTGTTGATAATGGTAACTATTATAATTATTTATTGTTATTTGTACAAGAATTTCGTCATCAATGTCAGGGATGCATTCATATAATAACCCTGATCTAAATTGCAGGGGCTCTGGAAGCTTTTCAAAGTGGTGGGTGTCCTGCGTCTCGCAGAAAGCCATAAACAGGGCCACGCCCTTCAGAGAATATAATAGATAACTAATAACTATATATACATAACATACAAGATAACATCACAAGTCCAGAAAGTGCGGGTGTCCGGACACCCGCTGCTTCCAGAGCCCCTGCTAAATTGAACATATGCTCCATATGATATAATAATTTTTTACACTTTCACTACTTCACGCTAACCAACAATTACATCTGACGCAACCCAAATATCTGTTTAGCTTTGTTGCAAATTGTATGGGTACTTCGTTTGCATTCCCAATCGCCGAGGAAAGAGGCGGAGCCTGGGTACGAGGTTGTCAACCAGGGTTGTTTGCGCGAAATTTTCCGTTTCGCATATAGTCAGGTTTGCAATCGCTTCCACCTTCCCATGATTTTGAAAGGTCATACTCTGTCCACAAACGTTACACAAATTACATATTTTCCGTTTGTTTCGCTGTTAATTTTAAATGTCTACTCCCTTTAACAGTCGTCATTGTACGTTACCCTAGCTGGTTTTACTGGCAACGGAAACCAAAATTACACGGTGAAACCACTTGTCGGAAAGCTAATACACTTATCCTGAAGGCGCCATGCATACGTTGCGTATCAATCAATAGTGAACAGAACTCACAATGCATTCCAATTCCCACCGGAGACAAATGCCGAAGTAGCGGAAAGCGACTACTCAGACTACAAATAGAACTTGGCGTAAATTTGTATACTAAGTAACAAGGGTAACAACTCAGGAAAGTTTAAGTAGGCGGTGCATTACTTTGCGTTTTGTGTACTCTACATACTTCTTCGCCGTGGTCCCGAAACAGACAGTTACTTCAGTCAGATCTATATGACTACGTGCGAAAAGTCTGAGATGTGTGAATATTATACTCAAGGACTGAGGAGGAAAAAAGACGAAACGAAAATGGAGATAAGCAGCCTCGAGCAATCGGGTGCCGCCAGACGAGCTTAACACTTTCCCACGTACAGTGTATAGAAATAACGAAAGCCGCCCAAGAAAAGAAAACGGATGCGCAGTATAATTCACGCCATGGTTACCAGGTTATATAGTGCAAGCGGCAAATCACTCTGGTCTAGGAAATTTAATTTACACCATTCTTTTTTTTTAAGACACCTTTCTTTTTGTATCATAATTACTGTAAAATGAATCTAGCTAATTACTTCCATGCAAGGTTCGAGCAGTCGGATTGTCAAGACTTAACTCCTCTTTCGAATCTTGCAGTCTTTAGTATTTTACTTTGTCTAACAACAGACGATTTTACTTGTCAATGGGGAGAGCCCTCGGTCGTGAAAGAGTTAACTGGCCTTTCATGTATGGCTTTCCGAGACGTCTCCCCTAGATGCATGAGTAAAATCGTCTGGCGTTAGAGTAAAAAGATAAAATTGTTCCATAACAACAATTCGAATGAAAGGGTTAAGGTAACGTAATCGTATATGGGGTCCAGAGGTATTAATTTATCGCGAAATTCGAGAATACTGTTTTACAGGAAAAATACTATGGTTTCGAGGTGTGCTCCTTGGAAGTGTCTGTTGACTTTCTGATATGGTAAACTTCATGCTATATCCACCGATTGTTTGTTTATCAATTAAGACTTAATTTTGTTTGTGTTTAAGTAAGTGCAGATGGTGCATAGTTTTACCTGCTAATTATTTATACAGCACATAATCGACAGTTAATCTTCACTCGATCCGGCAACTGATCCAGGCAACTTCCATGTGTTTCTTTTCTTTTGATTCGGATGGGGTGCGGTAAAAGTCTGTGAGTTATTAATTTAATGCACTCGAGAGTGTGTGTGTGCTGGCCTGGCCGATGTTTTGAATCAACATTCAGAGAAATTAGCTACTTCAGTCGGACTGAAAACCGATGCTATTCTATTCTATTTAATATACCTTCTTATTTGCACCAGTGAGCTTTACACATAACTGGAGTCTGGAGATTCAGAGATACTTTCCCATCAGTCCGAGCTGTGTCCCAAACGATGAAGGTCCTATAGAATACGTAACTCAGTTCCCCGCGCGGTCTTGTACTTCAGTTTTAGCAGGGTGTTTTAGAGCGCCCTGGTTTTAGTTAGACAAGGCCGCGTATAGAAGACTCAAACTTACGTGAAATAGGTTTGGCTTAAAGACTCATAGATTAAACGCCTTTTAAGACTGTTTTCCACTATAAAGTGATACTTTTCGAGCGAAGCAACTTTTTGGTTTGAATCACTTTAATACATGACAAAAAAAAATGTCGCGCGAAACGACATTTTTCGTCAAGTGGAAATCCAGTCTTGCGCAAAATGTTGCGCCTCACTAGACGCAAAATGTAGCGCCCTCGACGTTTGTCTTGTAAATTTGAAATTATTCAATTTGTATACAATAGAAAAGTCGAGCGCGCAACATTTCACACCTAGTGGAAACCCAACTTTAAAACATTTCACAAATACCACAGTTGTTTGTTTTGAGGAGCATTTATATTTTTCTTTTGAAATTAAATTCCGCTAATTTAAAATATATTGCATTATCCGCGGTTCATTGGGGCTTCTATGCTGTAGTTCATGAGTTAATACATGTATATTCTTCGACTTCGTATCTTGATTGTCCGTTTGAACATATACTGGCTATAGTAAGCTTTAGTCAAGACTAAACTAACTTGTCTGTTGAAGAGCATGACGTCTCCAAACAAAACACAACATGCCAACCGAACCATCAACTCTGTTAAGGGCCCGTTTATACACGTGCGATTTTTGACGCGATGAATATCGTCAACTTCTAATTTTAGATGCATGTTAAGTAGAAAAACAGTCTGCGGTTTGTGCTGTGGTTTCATCTCCCTCGCTTTTCTGCTTGTCCATAATTGCTTAACGTGCATCTAAACAAGAAGTTGGCGATATTTATCGCGTTAAAAATCGTACGGGTTCACGAAGTGTTCGCGTCCACCAGTGAAACCAACAATCGTGGTCGCGCGACCACGGCGATTGCCTAGTGTTTGTTCAGGCTTTACAATGCTTCCATCTTCCGTGCATTTGCTGCTTAAGCCCAGATTCGTGCGCGTGTCAAAATAATATCCACTCCAAGTGTATTTACAGTGTGTTTTTCTTCTTAATACCAACACATTTTATTTCCTCGCAGAATCCAGGTGCGTTGTTGTGATATCGTTGGAAGTGGCACACAGCATGCTGGCGTATACTAAATTGCGCCTTCCATGATAAAGCGAATGGTGGGCTGTTCCAGAAGGTTTGTCAGATATTTGATATACTGTGCAGCCAATCGTAAAATGTCTCTCTTTGGTATTTTCTTTGACGACTCCAGTGGTAGATGTTCTCGTAATTTGGCGAAAGCCTCTCGAAATATGCGCTGTCTTTCGCGTTCTTTTTGAGCTGCATTCGGTCGGTATCTCCTGCGCTTCGGAAAATCTTGTTGCTCAGTTTCGGTCGCTTTTGTTTTGTTCATGGTGTAATACGTTTTCTTGTTCACGTAGTTCGGAGACATTGAGCAGAATGACGGAGAGCATAGCTTGTCCTTCGCGGCTCGTGGCATGGCAATTAAAAACGCTGATCGCTAGCTTGTTCTGAAGTTGCTCTAAGCACCTTACGAACCTGTTAACAGCTTTGGTAAATGACACCAGCTTTTGGAGAGCAGAAAGTTTATATTCTTTAATTGTTTGGCGGAAATGTCACTCCCGGTTTTTAAGAGCTATCCTATCCCTTAAATACGTCGGAGTATAACCAGTCGGAACGAGTGAACGACACTATCCTATTAAATGGTGTGAAAAGCGCCCTTTGGAAAGGCTTCGGATGGCTGCCGCCGCGCACTGGTTTACATTAACTGTGTGCTATTAACTGTCTGTTACACTTTATCACGTACACAGAAATCGCAGTTACATTGAAATCAGTACAGCACTTCATTATTACAGATTTACAGGAGACCTTTATGGGTGTTGATTTGTTCGTAAATTTGGCTTACAAATATCCGGGAATGGAATGGCGCCCTGACGGCTCCAAAGGAAAGTTTAGAGGAAGCAGATTTGAAAGAGTGACACCCGGAAATATATACAATGTTTTGCGCAATCAACTTTTTATAGTCGCTTTTAAGTTGGTCATCGTACCGACTTTAAATGACTATTGTTATCGCAGTGTTAATTGACAAAACTCAGCGTCATTTTCGGGCAGGCCTCATCCTATATTAACGTGTTTGAATATATGCCTAGACATAAGACAAGGAATGGCCTTTAACGTTAAAAGTTAGTACCTATAAATGTTAATAGAAAGAAGTTTGGAATAATAAATAATAGGTATAATTCCGTATTTTTTTTAAAAGATACATCTTTACGCAACTATCCGAGAGTGCAAAAAAGTAAAGTGCTGCGCAGGCAGAGTTTTGAAAGAGTAAAGTGAAAAAGTGGTAAAACTGCCGAGATTAATTTTAATAACACTGACGTTTTCAGCGAAGCCCACCGATTCCATTCTGATGAAAGGCTCCTCTCATAACGTCAGTACTTCATTGCACCTTTTCAATTTGCTTTACGCAACTTACTTTGGTGTAGAGAAAATTTCAAATTTCGCGAACTCACGCCTTTTTTTATTACTTTATTTACTTATTATTATTATTCTTTATGAACTCTTTCTTATAAAGACGCATTATTGTTGACCGGCTGCCCATCTTTGAAAGAGAACAGACACCAACTATCACAGAAACTGTTTAATAACATCAAATTAACTAACGATCGTCTCTCATATTTGATACCTGAGACTAGGTTTAGTATACATGGCCGTAACCTTCGAAAACGTCAAAACTTAGATCTATTTACTTAGATCTTAGTTTTTAGCTCTTTGATTAGTTTAACATCCATTCTGTAAATATAAAGTATTTCACCTTCAAGGTGCCACTTTATATCTGAAATTATTTATTTATTTATTTATTTATTTATTTATTTATTTATTCGCATTGATGTTGTGGGACAACTTTATCTTTTTACTATATGTCTATAACACTAGACGATTTTTACTCGTCAAGAAGAGACGTGTTGGAAAGCCATGTAGGTAAGAGCTGATTATTTACATTGACCACTTGCAAATATTCCCTTGATGGAGGACAAATGCTTATAAACAACAAAATTTTCATTGATTATTTGCTTTGTTAAATGTCGAAAATTCGGAGTTGTCCTCCAGATCCACCATTTTGACGGCATGTGCAAGAGGTCTATTTTGTTTGGCCGTCATGAATTCAGTTTGGCAAATTGGATTACATGTATTTTTATATCTCATAAGCAGTAATCAATTGGCAGGAATTAGAGAGGAGGAAATCTCACAACGTCTTGAACTAAAACCAGGAAAGAATTATGAAACAAACAAGTCGCGATCAACAACAGCCCAGTGGCGCATAGGTAGGAGAACTCAGCCCCCGACAGATGTGGGGTACAAGATAATGGTGAAAAAAATACCACTTTATTTCTTGTCTCCCCAATCTAGATGACTATATAGATCGCGTCCGTCAGGACGTCCCCAAAACAACAACATTGGAATTGCTCTGTGAAATGTATATTTTGTCGGCTGTCTTTTAGTCGGAGCGTATTACTGGGGCAATTGGGCCGCATGAACAACGTTTGTAAAAAATACTCGCCAAGCAGTTTTGTAAAAATCCTGCAGTTGAAAAATATGAATATGATTTTAGGCTTCAACTTCATCTTTGTCGTTGTCGCACGACAAGTTTTCAATTCATCACATGTCCTGATACTTGCGTCGTCGTGCTTCTTTTCATAGATATTGAGATGATGACTATGTGGTTGAACTAGTCACTAGTTCTCTACCGAGAAAACATAAATTAAGCCAATTTTCACCTCGATCTTTCAACTCAAATAAGATATTACTGATATGCATGATTCTATGTAACGTTATTATTGTTGTTATATTGAGGTTTGTATTTCCAAAATGTTAATGACGATGACGTAAATGTTGGCATTTGTGTGTGTGTTTTTCTTTTCTTATGATCGCTTGAAGATTTTAATGAAAAAAATTATAAAATACATAATATTTACTATTCAAGTATTCCATTAACATGTGAATTGGGTAATATTTCTGCTGTAACGGAATACTGCGTATGCAAATTATGCCTACACAGACGTCATCCTGATTACCATTTTGGAAATACAAACCTCAATATAACAACAAATAAAAGTTCAAATAAAATAATATTTTGGCATTCAACTATACACATTAAATAGAATCCATATGCAGTAATATCATATTTGGGTTTATATAAGCACTTTAAAATACTGACTTGTTTGAGACACCACATCAAAAAGTGTTTATAGAATTTATAGCCATTCCACGTGAAAATATAACCAGTATCATGCAGTAACCTGTATATTCTGCAAAAACTTTACGTCGAGGGTTGTTTTACCGTGTAGCAGAGCACAGATCAGAGTACGTCACAGATAATCAGGCGTTGATTTCAATAATCACTCAAAATTGCATATATTGCGCCTTTAGAGACAGAGCGCCAGTTGGTGGCCAGAGTACTGGGATTGCCAGATGTTTGTTCCTTTCTGCCAGAGTGCCAGTTGGCCAGATTTTGGAGCAGTCAGATTTTTCATATTATTGTATTGCCTCATAAAATTATCAGAACTTACTGAATAAATTTACATATTATTAATTTGTATGGAATAGATTTACACAACGCTAATATCCATATAATAGAACATAAATAGAACATAAATGTATGTTCTCAATCAGTACTACGACTCTTTCACTATACGACGTTTTCCCAACAACTTTGTTGTTTCTCACCTGGTATGGATTCAGTTGCGGCTTTCTTAAAAGGATTTGCCCATGAGCTGTTGTAATCCTCTAAAACACACAACAATCCCATGAACGTTTATAATCCTCATGATGCAACAAAACAACAACACGTCTTTTAATAGCAGTTTGACACATTCACCGAAACTGCAACAACAATCTCAGTAGAACTGCCTTACTGCCTTGAATTAACTTACTGCCTGGAATTTCTACTGTAAACGTATAGTCACATGCAAAACCAAATACCACCTCCTACTCATTTCGAAATTCGATAAGTTCCTTCCTGTGAATGTTTGGATTGGAATCCTGAACTATATATATAAAAGTAGAGTGGTGGGTTTTACATAGCCATGCAAGGCCCAATTCCCGTATACACGGTATTCACAATTGGCCGCCAATCTAAATTATTTTATAAGCATTTAAAAATTAGTTTTTCCAGCCTCGTTCTTGTGTAAAGGGTCTTTGTCTCTGCTGAAGTATCTATTTGATTTTAAATGTCTATTATCCTGAACATTTGAGTTGCTTGATATAGATTATCGGCGCGAATGCCCGATCGAATGCATCTTTGACTACTCGAGCTCACAAAGCTTCGCCTTCGGTCGGTTTTTTTTTATTGAACCATGCAGATAATATCAACTTTATTTACTCGACTACATGCAGTTCCGAGGGCTCTTGAAATGAAACAAATTATGTCTAGCACCATTCCTGATAATGTTAAGCTTTCCCCTTTAAATTCGTGTACATGCACAATCTGCAAATTTCCTTTTCCGCGACGATAACAACTAAAAGTCGGTTACTGTTACTTTGCGGCATATCATATAAGGTAACGCTAATGACTCTATACTGTTTAGTTACAAGTCACAAAAGAAAGCATTTGACTAGTTTTCTAAGTTATCCTAGACTTTGAAAACCGGCAATACCGAACTTGATAGTGATTACACAACTTCATTTTCACGGTCCACCAAACAGATTAGATCTTGACATGCAGCCGAATGTATGAATGTCCGCATGCATGCATGTGGCGGAATAAAAAAGACGTGATACTTGCGAACTCTTCGTGAGACCTTTTGAGTTAAATGTCGTCCCATTATATAGATGTTCTTAAAATGATTTTGTAACAAGTGTATATATGCTTTATTAGGAAATGGTTTATTTAGATTTTTGGGGGTTTTTTAGATGTTTTTTTAAACTTTTCCCGTTGTTTGTTCTTTTTCTGTCATGGTCACAAATGCACTGCATTATTTAATGAGTTAAAGATGATCGAACAAGAGCAGGTTTCTTCACACCTTTCTTCACATCTGTTTAAATTAAGCGGACGATAAAATGAAGGCAGTTCACACCTCCACACCTCGACCGAGCTAACCGCCATCTATATTTACATATATGCACGTGTCAATGTCAACTACATCAAGTGTTCCTGTATCCTCGCATGTGTTGTTTTCCTAACATTTGGTTGAAGTATTCATTGCGGGACCTGATGAGCTATAACCTGCGCAGCGCAACACTCTGGACAGCTTAATATTCTGCGCGTTCGTTCGTTCGTTCGTCCGTCCTTCCATGCACAGTTAAGATCCGTCCGTCCTTACGGAATCAATAACAAGTGACGTTTTTGACGCCAAACAAGCAGAGCCCCGCTCTGATCGGCTTACAGTTTCGCAATCCAAAATAATGTTTGAGGTTTTCAGCGCTCGGCAGCAGCCAGTATGCTTGGAAATTCTTGCAGCTTTTACGCATGTGGATGAGTAACTTATGTATGAGCCCTGGTCTTCAGCTATAGACGTTATTATCAGTGACTTTAAGAATTAGCATAACCACGTGGAATAACTGAATAGTGTGTAAGGTTATGATTGGGGCAGGGCAAAGGAAACTGTTGATGGAAGTTATACTATAAATTAAATCCAGGAGTCATTTACCCCAACCCTGGTTCCAGAGGTTTTTAGGTTGTATAAAAATCTCTGGAACCAAGGGTAATTTACCCCAGACCTAGCGATGATTGCATATAGCGAGCATGAGCCTGGTTTGATTCATCCGAAGATGAAGGCGTTTGTTCGGAGAGGGGACAGAATTTGTTGAAATAGGTGAGTGAATCTTTTAACTTACAGCATTGTGCTCTCTCAGCGCACCTTCCTTTTCGTGTTTTCTTTCTATCCGCCTCCGCGCGCGTCATTCTCACTCTTGGCAATTAACTTCATCCTGGCTTGGCAGTCCTATAGCGTCATGTATACCGTCCTCTGTAAATTAAAAGAGTTTTCGACATTTCATGGTTAATTTTAGCATAATACTGTAAGCTCACTGCATAACATGCTGTAAGCTTCATTCATATCTCAATATTTTAACAAATTATCTCCCAGTCAAAGAGACGACAGGGGAAGACGCGGTCAGTCCTTATAGACTTAAAGTGCCCCTAACCCCAAAATAAATTTTCAGCTCATCGAATGTACTCTTTATTTGTAGTGTTTTAGCGAAAAACATTTTAAATTTGGATAATTGTCCGGTTTTTATGGCGTGTTGAATTTGGCTTTTGGTTGCCCAGTGCCGTTGGAGTTTTTTATAACCAGGAGCCTTGGTCTAGCACGTCTTTGACGTCACGCAAGGTGTCGGTATATAGCTTTGATGTTGCTTCGATGATCTGAGCTGCTATGATTTACTTATCATTCGATTGATTCAGCCAGCGCTCGACAAACTTCACATTCTTAAAGTTCTCAGTTTTGTCTATCAATCATGTCTACTGGCGGTGAATCAGATTCTGAAATCAGCTATCGGCCTGTGATGACTCGGACGTAAACTTTATTCGGGGATATGGTGTGACTTAGAGGATGCAGAAATCAATGTCGATGAAAATCCACATGAATATTCAAGCTAGCTAAGAGGAAGGTATTAAACCCTGGCTTAGCATATGCCGAAGAACCTTTGGCCGACGAAGACTGGTTGGAAAATTACAACAGAGAAGAACAGGAACGGTTAGGCCCATTTCAAACGTCGCTTTTCAGTCTTCCCATGCGCCGAACCTAATACAAGCATTAAGTGCAGCAGAACTTACACCATCCTTGAGACTAGCTTTATTCGTACAATTGGCAGCAGTACAACTAAACATCGTCTTTTCACAAACTTTCCAACGATACAGCAAACGCAATATATGTATAGATATCAAAATTAATACTGCATGAAGCCTTGAAGGCGCCAGAGGAGTACCTTGCGTGACGTCACAAAATACACTCGTTCCAGCCTCCTCGAAACGAATTATTTTCACGGAAGTGTGCCAGGTAAGATCGCAGTTTTGCCAATTTCAAACTGCCATAAAAATCGGAGTTTTTTAAGAAATTAAATTTTGTTTTCGCAGAAACACTAGAAATTATGCCACGATTTGATAGCTAGATTTGGGATTAGAGGCACTTTAAAAGAGGTTGGGTCACTTATTTCTACTGGTCTCCCGAGTCGACATTATACAGTCAGTCAGTCATCTTTGCATGCACACGAACTCAGTACACACCATAAGGCATAACGTTGTGCGAAAGTCGTGAAAAAGTCAACTAGCCATAATGCCTGCTATACGTAGCTATATAATTGTTGACATATCTGCCTGACCGAGCACTTTGGTCTTCACCATTGACAAATACTATATTTCAAACAAATCGAATTGCCCGTTGACGGCGTTGAGGCAAACGAAACAAACCAAATGCTCATTGAAGCACAAACAAATAATCATTCACCTGTGATGGTGAAAAACACTGATCATTCACCTGTGATGGTGACAAATACTCATCTACCTGTGTAGACTCAAGCTCTCTTTCGCTGCTATTGAACAGTAATTTTTTTGAAGTTGTACCAGTCGAATTTTACACTGACATAATTGAAACTCGGTTTGTTCATACATTTGAAGTCAACCTCCCCTATATTACATATCTGTAATTTACTTTAATCTTTATATGACATACCACACCAGAGCATTGTACCAGACGATTTCACTTGACAATGGAAAATGCTAGCTTCTGACGATAAAGAGTTAAAACAACTATTTTACTGCTAAATAGTAAATGGTCGCAACTCGCAGCAATTCACTTTTGATAAACACTTCTAGTTAAATAAAAGTAGCTTGCTGCGTAGGCAGTGTTGAAACAACTGAATCGATATATATATAGTAAGGTTAGGTATACTGCCGAAACAGAGAACGTAGGAGTCTAAGGCCCTTCGTCAGAGAGAAATATTCTTTCTGACGAAGGGCCTTCGCTCGAAACGTTAGACTCCTAGGCCCTCCTACGTTTTCTGTTTCGGTTTTCTGTATATATATATATATAATTAGCTTTGCGCGTGTTTTCTTCCAGACCGCAACGTTTATCAATTTGCAATTGACGGCTCATGTTATCTCGGTAAGTCAGCTTATATCTGGTAATGCCACTTCACGTGCCAGTAAGAGCATGAGACACGCATATTTTCGATGCTGGAGGTTTCTGCTTCATGTTATTAATACAGATGCATATTTCAATATCTTACTGACATATCGCTTTTTGGCAGTCGACGACTTTGCCAAAACCATGAGTAAAAGAGGAAGTTTTGGTACGGCGACGTGTGGGCGAAACCGCGTTAATGGCCTAATGGAAATGCATGCATACCATATTAATGAAATAATGCATGGCTTATCAGTATCAAAAAGGAATGTCAAAAGCGGAACAAAACCTACAGGGAGCTGGCGTGGATTTCTTAAAACAATTATTCTAAATTATTTCTATCCAGTGAAAATAGAAAACCGCGTTCTATTACAATGTCCTGCAAATTGCAAAATCAACTGTATCAAATGTAGGTAGCCTGCGTGCAGCGGGATCTACCCGATTTCGAAGTCTAGCCGAAACCACTACGCCGAAACTACTACCCTGCGAGCAAAGCCTTCTTTTCCTTATTTCTTCGCTGAGAGAGAGGAAGAAAAGAAGGCTCTGCTGTATTCGTGTTTGACTTCGTTCCGAAGATTTAGGACGAAGTAACACGTTTAAGACCCGTTTAACCGGTTCTCATTTTGTTTTCTGCTGTGAGATTGTAACCAAGCAACTGACATGCTAGCCTGGTACCCTGGCCCAATTTCAAAAGAAATATGGGCCAGGTAACCACTAATCTCATTCTCGCGTCATCAGGGCTAAATCCACTTATGACGATTGCAGTTTCACTCATATCCAATAAAAACGCGCGAAAATTTCAACCAATAGGAAAGCAGAAGTTTTTAGTGGTTACCTGGCCCATATTCTTTGATTGGGCCAGGGTACCAGGCTACTGACATGCATGCGCAATGGAAACCAGTTACGAATCAAGCAGAGCCTACTTTTCTTCCTCTCTCTCAGCGAAGAAATAAGGAAAAGAAGGCTCTGCTCGCAGGGTAAAACCACTGATTAGTGTAGAAAACAATGTGAAGACCGTTACGAGTGTACGATCTCTCAGTTGAACCGTTCAATCACTTGCAAAGTAGGTATATAACCCCAGTGACCAGTGTACTTGGTGAATATATATGACAATAGTTAGAGCGCGCGGCCTTATAACCGTCTCGCTAGACTAGTACTATATAATAGGGAACTCAAAAATTCTTCTGAGTAAATTATAGATCGAAGAACACGCGTTTTCACAACAAATTCATATATGGGCTAGCACACAACTTTGAGCGATTTAAGGCTGATTTCCACTCAGGAAAATTTTCCGCAGGGCCAGAACGAACAGGGAGGTTTTCTTTGTCTTGTGAGCTGTCAGTTGGAACTAATGACTTTAACACAAAGGAAACTTTCCTGTCCATTCCTGTCCTGCGGAAGATTTTCCTGAATGGAAACTAGCCTTCTCACACATCATTAGATATTCATAGCATTTCGGCCAATCCGGTTGCTTGATTTACGTCACATGTACTTACCTAGAAACCCAGTCTAAACCAGAGAGCTAATTAATTCCAGTGGGTAGGGCTTAGAAGATGAGGGAAATTGAGGAGAAAACAATACATATGTTAATTTAAAATTTCAATACTGTATTTAGAGATGTTTTCTAAATACAGTAAACTGTATTTAGAAAACATTTCTAAATACAGTACGCTGTATTTAGAAATCATTTCCCGCACAGTTTTCTATCGCTATATAGAATTAACCAGTTTCAAACACAACAGATTATTTTACCTAATAGCGCTTCACAATATAAGCGACTACATGCGATACATATATTACAAGTAAAATAGACTAACAAGAAACCAAACTTACGTTGGTGCAATTTAAGTTATTCGGTGACAGACAGAAACCTACGAAAAGCGCTAAAACAGTGATTGTTGCTTGCAGACTGATTGAAGTAATGAAGTTTAAACGTCCATCTACCTTTCATAATATTATATACATATAAAAGCTGGGCCGTCGAGAGCCAGAACGGGGCCCGGGTCATAATTTGCGCGAGGGCCCCCTCCGATATTTTTACCAAGGTTTTACTGGGCCCCAGCGCTAAGTTTTTGATAATTATTATAATATATCTTCACAGACTGAATTTTTAGCGGGCCCCTTCTGGGCCCGGCCCCCGGGGTAATTACCCCGCCTACCCCCCATCTCGACGGTACTGTATAAAAGTATACAAGACAGTCACCTCACGCTTTGTTTTCTCCGGTATCGACCATTAACATCATCTGTCTTCTTTAGTTTGTAAAGTTCTACATTATTCCAATAATCCAATTGTCATCTATTTTTTCTCTGCTCAATTTCAGTCATGGCTAAATTGATCCTGCTGTTCAAGATAATCTAATGTATGTTATCCAATAAATCCAACGTCTTGCGAACCAAAACTCCTGGCTGTTTTAAAACAAAAATTTTCCCTGTCTCTGCAAGCGCTTGACGGCCAGTCTGTTGTGATTGCCCTCATTGCAATGAATATCTAATGATGTGTGAGAAGCTATTTCAAATCCTCGTTAGTGTTTTAGACTTGGTTGCCAAATCCCATGTGCCGTTAACAATAACTCGGCTGCATGCGCCTCGCTATTGTTAACGGCACATAGGATTTAGAAACCACGTCTAAAACACTAAAACTCGGATTTGAAATATTACTTAAGACACTAACTATACTTATTCTTTGAACCGATTACGGAACCTATCTTAATATATACTACAGAATTGAAACGAGAATTTTAAGAAATCAATGTCAATGATGACAGAATACATATATTTTACTGGATATTTCGTGCAACATCGTCAAAGTGGATGTAATTGCAATTCAAGTAACGTTTTCTCAACCAGTGTCATATATTTATGACTAACAAGTAACAAATTCATGTTACAGTAGCTAGTGTACAGATTTAAAAGGTACTAATTGAATCATAAATTTTATCCTAAAAAGGCACTTCGGGTGTAAATGTAAAGTGTAAACAGTGCACCAACACTTAAGCCTGGTTTCCATATAATGGCTACGATCGCCCGCGCGATCGCTCAAAAAATGAACTTGGCGATCGCTGCGATCATATGGAAACCACTGACGCAACAATCGCTGTGATCGCGATCGCCACGATCGCCGAGATAGAAAATGTTCTATCTCAGCGATCGTTGCGTTTTATATGGAAACGGTGATTTTGCAATTTCAGCGATCTTGGCGATCAGTATGCATTCATTTTGTTTCATGAAAATGAAACTTTGAAAAGTCCCCAAATTTAGCAAATTCAATAAATTAACAACTAAATCGTGTATATTATTATTACAATTTTACCACATAAATTTATTTATAGTACATTATTAAATGACAACGTGCGGATATTTTTAACTTAAATGGTATTGGCAATAAAAATTAAATTTGTCCAATTTGAAAGAACTCGTCAAATGGTATAAGAAGACTGGTATAATAATATATAAGAATAATATCTTTCTTGTGTTTTGAAATATTTCGACCAAAGACAGCGTGCTGTCCGCCATCTTGTTGTAATATTGGGTCTAATTAACCAGGAAACTGGTGACGTCATAAGCAAGGTAAACCTGACGAAACTACTCCGTGGGTGACCAAATTTCCACGGAAGGCTTTTTAAATGTTGTGGGTCAATTTAAAATTGAAATAGTGCAACAAAATCGAGTTTCTAGCTCATAATGTCATAAGGTTGGCAAGATAAAAATTTTACTTTACCCTGCGAAAATAATTCGATAGACGCTGTCTTTGGTCGAAATATTTCCAAAACCAAAACAGATACGGAAAAATTGTAAAAGGTCTTCTTATACCATTTAACGAGTTCTTTCAAATGAGACAAACTTAATTTTTATTAGCCAATACCCCGCCGCCGAGGGAAGGTTTGTGAAAGTCCGAGGGCCGCAGGCCCGAGGAGTTTTACAAATCTTCCCGAGGCGAAGGGGAAATTTAATCGCTAATTTCCCGAAAAGTCATGTTATTAGTTTGCAATATTATGATCGCTGAGGAAAACTTTGAGAATCTTACCGACAGGAAATTTACACGGTTGATCAGAGAAGTTGCATCTAATTTTCCCGTGCATGTTGATGAGGGAAAATATATGCAACCGGGAAATTTAGAAGAAGACAAAAAGATTTCTTTGTCTTCTAATTTTCCCTCATCAACATGCACGGGAAAATTAGAAGAAGACAAAGGATTTCTTTGTCTTCTAATTTTCCCTCATCAACATGCACGGGAAAATTAGAAGACAAAGGATAAATTCCCCTCTTGCATGAGCGATGAGGGAAATACGAGGTTTACATTCCCTCGGAGAACAAAAGAATCCGAGGCGATCATGGTATTATTGTAAGATAGCTTATTGTAAATTAGCTTAGTGCACCATGCCAATGACGATTATTAGTGCAGTAGCCAGTAGACTAACCTACAAAATATACTATGAATTACGCTACTTGTACTGAATGAATGAAATAAATAAATAAATAACAAAGAAAAGTGGTTAGGAGATCCATTGAAACCACAGGACTTATTTATGAATTAGGGTCTCCTAATGTTTATTTGCGTTTTATTTTAACAATTGCAAGTAGTGCAGTCAGTATACATTTATGTAGACTGTAATTAATAATATGAAGAACGACTGATTTGCACTCAACATTGGTTGATAATTAAATATTTCAACAGTCTGCTTTTAAAGGACGTGATGGTCGTTAACGCGAAGAAATACTGATCGGCAGTGAATTCCGACCATATACTTGGTTCTTGAAGTCGGACTGCGTGCTGTTTGATATTAGTGCGACAATGGTGCCAGAGATCTGTAATGTGTTGCGTTTCTGGTATTGTAGTTATGATACTGGTTGTTAGTTGAAAACAAATTTAAAAAGGGCGAAGGTAACAAACGGTTATGTTAAGAGAACATAAATTTAGCAATGTAATATAACAATAGAGTTGATGTTCGCGGGTATAAATATGTTTTTGGCCCGACTCAGGCTCATCATTTTAAATTAGAATTTAAAATTAGCTCTGAGAAGGGCCAAAACATATTTATGCCCAAGAACATCAACTGTCTTGAACAGTGCCGCCTTCGCGTCGGCGTGTATTTCATTGCAACAAATATTTACATAATTCATAACTTGCATGTAAGTTGGCAGAAAAACGCAACATTTGTCATCAAAACAATCTTTGCTCCAAAGTATTGACAAGAAACGTATACAATTCCATAAACAGCAAACCAATAGTGATTTAGAACTGTTAAACTGATAGGCTTATTAAAATAAGTGATAATGTCAATAATGTCAAGGATTTAGGAGCGAATAGCTGTGCAGAATGGGTAATCAAATAATAGATAATCAAAACGCACCATTTCTGCACCGGAAGTGAGTAGCGCGTGTTATAGTAAGCGTAGCATATTATAGTAATGTCGAGTAATCGATACATCACCCAACCTTGCAAAAAGTATGACGGACTAGTGCTTTGTGTACCATGGTAACATATACAGTCGCCATTATTTTTACTACATTGGATTTAGTGAACTAAATTTCATAACTTGAACGCCTATCCGATGAGTCAAAAAATACGATCCAAGATGGCTGACGTTGCATATGCTGTACATATGTATACTTATGCGTGTATTTCGCATTTTCTGTTCATTTTCTATCGATACTTAGACTCTACCGTCCCTTTCCTTACTGCCGTCTTCCAACATGTAAGCAGGCTTGTGATCTCCATTATCAAGCTTAAGTGCAGGATTGGGCTGGGTATTATGGGTAGATCCGATGGATGTATAGCCTTGATCATACAGGGAAAGATACGGGATTTGACACCGTCCTAATACACCCCACACATCTGAATACTGCCAGTTCAATATCGGATTAATCCTCATGTAGTTTGGCCAGCCAGGATCTGTGGGCGAGAACAATTTCAACTGGTCACTGTACGGATCATATTTTCGTGTGCCCATGAGTATTGCTTTGATAGCTGGATGAGATACCTTCAAAGACTCCAGTGCTTCTTTAATGCTTCCTTTGATTGTGATAATCCTCAAACTATAAGTTTCGGCACATGCGGATAGAAATTCTTCGGCTTCGGTAAATGGTGAATCCACTTTAATGTATAAAGCGGTTAACTTGCCGACGAACGATGGATATTTTTCCAAAACAGCAGCATGGTAGATGGCCAACAATGCCGTGCAGTCCTTCCCGCCGTTGAAGCTAATGCACAACTCGTCCAGACTGTACTTCGCTAAGGTTTCTCGCAGTACTGCCCAAGCACCTTTGACGCAAGCACCTATTTGGGAGAGGTCCGTAGTCGATAGGAGAGAGCGTATTTTTCCAAACTGACGGTCAGGTTGCTTCATTTCGACATCTGTAAAAAGCAAGAAAGGAAAATGTTACCTGACTGAAAATCACTTTCTCACGTGAAAAATGTTTCCCCCTTACGCATTTCCAACAACTTGGGTCTCACTAAAATTTCTGGTTGTGCACAGGGGCTCAAAAAAGCAGTGAGGGAGCGCCCAAGACAAAAGCTGATAAACACAAATTAACTCATTTGCAGGGAGGTAAACTTGCTCGAGATTGACACACCGAGGGTGGCTGGTAGCTTTCGAGAGTCAGACGCGTATCAGACATTGGTATCATGGATTGCAAAAAGACTCCATGGTGGTACATCAGTCTACCACACTGTTGTGTGCCTCAACGTCATTTTTTGAATTTTATTTAGTTTTACTCGTTGTCCGCAGTTTTTGTCCATTCAGTAGAATTCAGGGGAATGGGGTTGGGATCATGTGTGTGTAGGGCGCATTGAACACCGCTGCCAAACGTTTTGCGCATGCGCGACGTCCGAACTTGTCCTCAGAAAAAGAGCGGGAAAACACTGAAATATTTGGACTGGTCCGAGAGTCTGACACAAAAGTTAAAATTATAAGCATACTACCAAAAAGATAAGGTAGGTAATTTGTGCATGGCTTCTTTGTCAATATTGTAACATATTCTGAAATAACCCTTTTAATAACCGTAATTTTCATGCCCCTTTCTTTAAAACACAAATGAATAGTGTAAATCTCTCACATGTTTGCCAATGGATGAGCTAGTTCTTTTGTGTTCCTCAACACGTTGGTAAAGGTGTCGGGCAGTGTACCCAACATAGTCTGCATCACACAGACCACATTCAACTTGTTTTAAGACCGTTACTTATTAAAAAATACTTAGAAATTAATAATTGATTTATAATTAAATATTTATGTCCATGTGCCTGTAAGTTTCTTTCACTTTCAGTGGTGTTGTGGGAGGTGAGCTGTTCAACAGGGGGGGCCTCAAGTCCAAATTTTCCAACAGGTGTATACCTTTAAGGGGTTGCAAAGCATATTTCACCAATAATCACAAAATTTCCAACAAATATCAAATAATCCTTCCTACATGTTGATGAAACATCTCTGCAATCCTTTAGTTTGCTGTTGTATAACATGAGACACAACACAACTAAACATTTTCATGTTTCTTTAGACTGATCATTTCTATTTTCTGTCAAAGAATTATTACATGTACATGTACAGTAATATCCCTTGTTGTCTGGGAAGAAAAAGGCCTTTTTTCACTCCAAAGATATTGGACATGCAGAGGTCAGGAAATGATATACATTAGAGGTAATGCAGTAGCCAAAAAAATTACTAGCTCTGGGAACAATCAATTCACTGATCTAGAGATCAGTGGTTCATTCTCATACCCAGACCTCTGCACATCCAATATCTTGTAAATTGGGGTGGGCTCCCTGTGGCCTGATCTGTTCAACCTGCATGTACGTGTTCAACACAAAACACCTTATACTAATGATGTAAACCATACTGAGATCAGGTATGGCTTCTGATTAGTTATTGGTAGATTTCAGACTGTATAGGTAAAACCAAGTCATTTCAAAATTAAGCTCTTCAGAATAGCCGTATTATGAATATTCTTAGTTGTGGGATAAATCTCCTTTTTGGCTCAAAAGGCTCCCAGGGCTGTGCAAGCAAAGGAATATTTGAGAGTTAAGGCTCTGTGTTGTATAGCCCAGGCAAAACATTAAACTTGATGCTCACAAAGCCCTCTGAAAAAATAATTACTCCTACAACTAAGAAAATACAGGGTTGCCTGCAGAGGAAGTTACACCAAGGAGCTGTACCAGGATCTCAGCACATTTTAAAATTAGATACATCACCAATGTAGACAGTACATAAGATTTTTCATCTTGTTGCTTTAAGACTAGACATTTCTTTCAAGAAGGCAAGGAGCAAAAGATCATTGGTTTTCTCAGGCTGTATCTTACTTCACATACTAAACCCTATATTCCTATAATCATCATACCATTTGATTTTGCTTCTCCTGATGTGCAAACTTCCTTTCTTACAACAATATCTGAGGGTAGGATCCTCATGAGATGCTCATGAGCTTCAGCAAGAGTATCAGGAAACAATGATTCCAGAGTCAACTTGGTCTGAAATTCAGCAGAGTCAATCTCGGGATAAGATCCAAGATGAACCTTCTCTCCATACATGTCATGTACCTCTTGTAGCTGGGCGGCCACTGTTGACTCCTCGATTGATAAATAAATCTTATGAAGATAGAAATGCATCTTAAGACATGGAAACTTTTGGGAGAAGATGTCAAACAGCTTCTGTAACAGAATTGGTACGCCTGGAAATATGTGGACATTATGGATTGAGATCAAGGGAAATCGTTGGTTTGTCTTTTTGTCAAATGATAATTCGGTAGATGAAGGAACCTGGGCCATTTTGACGTGAAAGCTATTCAGATGCTCGACTCCATACACTTTAGCTATGATTTTGGCTAGTTCTTGGTTATACACTAGCGGTTCATCAAAAGCTTTAGCCACCGCCATCAGGGTTACGTCGTCATGAGTCGGTCCAATGCCACCAGACGTTAGTACATGAGTAAACCTCGTCGAGAAATCGCGAACGTGCCTTGCAATCTCGTCCACATCATCTGAGATCACCGAAACTGCCTTCACTTTAATGCCAAGCGACCATAATCCAGTCAAAAAGAAGTACGAATTTGTGTCCTTCGTGTGTCCCTTTAGAATTTCGTCTCCAATTATGAGAATGCCGGCTGTGGGAGGTTCATTTGCATGGCATTCGAATTTTCCTGTCTTCTCGTCCGCCATATTTGATTTTAAATTCCCACACGTCACTCCGCTGGCATTGAGTACAGTGGCTAGGTGCCACGTGATCACCAGTTGTCCTGAAACAGGATAGCAACAACATGAAAACAACAAGAAGAAATCTTACTAAATCAAATGCTGTTTTACCTTATGCCTTGCCTATTTTGACGCGGAATGGAGACGTGAAAGTGAGCATTTAGCACAAGACAACGATGTACTTACTCTATTCGTTTAATTTCAAGAGGTAGGTGTTTTTATCTTGTTCGTTGTCTGGACGTCCAGTTTGCTGGTCGTCTTGCATAAATTATCGTATCACAAACTGTCATCCTGACCTTTTTTATATTTACCGCCTTTACAACATTTTTCTGACTTCTTCGTATTCGGTTTATATTTGTGTCTTTTGTAAAATATACATCGAAACTGAAAAACTGTTATGGGTCTGAAGGCCAGCTTCGTTTTATTAGTTGGCCATAGAGGCTGCAGGCATTGAGTCAAGTTAAAACTTATAGTTAGTATATAGTTAGTATATAGTTAGTCTTTGCATTTGTGTGTATAAAACAGTGTATTATCATATTTTAGTAAGTGTTTAATGGGTTTTTTATAGTGTAATATAGCTCACATACAGTAGTTGCTCAGTGCTCACACTGCAACTCAATATTCACATGCTGTTAAAATGCACTGCCTGATCGAATCTTGTATACAGTAATAGTGTAGATAACAGTATACTTAATATAAACAAATAGTTATAAACTAATACCCCTCTTTCGGTATTTTCATATACTGGCTATATTGGGATGTGCAACTCAACAGGGTATAGTTTTGGCTATTCTTTCAAGGGTGCATGCATTCATTTGGAACCACTTCAAACATGATGGAATAGCTGTGACCCCAATCTTCTCCCCAGAGCCAGCATTTCCTGGGTTTCCCTCGTGGACAGGAAATGTTGGCTGCGGTAAATGAGATTGATACTGTCTCCCTGGACACTACAGTGTCTGCTAGTGGAAACTGTTTCTCTGGATACAACAGTCAGGAGTTGCTATAATGCAGTAGTTGGGGTCCTTATAGGAGTGAGTGTATTACTAGATGAAGCATGTTATTGCAAGGTACAGCGAAATCTCATTTTCAGTACAGAGTACTGCCAGAAGCATTTTCTGTTTGATTCTAACAATTCAAATCGCGACTAAAGAAGCTTGAAGTCCACTTCAACAAAATGGATTTCAATCTTTTGAGCTTGGTTTTCATTTCATTGATCACACTGGTGCATTGTTATTTTATCTTGTATAATCACGATTATTCAGGATGATCAGTGATGAGCCATCAAGATCGTATTGTCTCCAAGGAGCTGAGACTTCAGTTTCAGCATCATATATATTACACAATCAATTGAATTCTGTTGCTATTTTGCAGAATTTAGCAGTCTGTGGTGAGCTTTGGTACTATAGGTAAACATCACAATAACTCATCAATTGAAAAACCAGGAAAAGTAAAATTTTGGGGTTCAATTAGGATCAACTGCATTGAGTTGCACATTATAATGATGTGTGCTATAATGAGGCTCTGCTGTATTTGGTGGTGCTCTCTCTCTATACATATCTGTATTAGTGGTGTGCGTCGGATCGGATTGACCCCTTGTAATCCGAGGGTTTGCCAAAACTGTCAACCGAATCCGATCCGATCCGAAGCCAAAAAATCGTAGTCCGATCCGATCCGAAAACAGCTGCTCAAATCTGATTCAAACTGGTCCAAGAAAATTAAAACACCGAATATACAGTATGTTGCAATAATTGTGCAAAGTGCAAACGTTCCGAAAAGAAAACCAATGAACAAATAAATTTAAGAAAACTACTATACAATAATATTAAAATGTTAATGTAATACTGTAATAGCCTTCATATATTGTGCAACGTGCATACAACTAGTGAATTGACAAAAACAATGACAAAAGTGAATCTGATGCGGGTAAAAAAGTGCAAAATCCAATTCGATCTGATATGGGAAAAAAAGAACAAAATCCGATCCGATCCGAGAAAAAAAGAACAAAATCCGATCCAAACGATAAAAGTTTAGTCTGAATCCGATCCAAATCTGATTGGATCGAATTTGGATTCGGATCGGATTCTCACACCTCTAATCTTATATATTACATAGCAGAATATGAGCCACTGCTTACATATAGTATTGTAAACAAATCTCAAACTGCTCATACTGTACTGTCAGTGCTTTCAATGAATAAAATACGCCAGCGCGATGGATCGCGCTCGCCAGAGCAGATTTCACAACTGGGCAGCGCGATTTGGTTTTTCTTGAAAAACAGCGCCGGTTTATGTTGATGACTTCCTGTTACATTTCCTGGGTCAATTTTAACAGTCTATTATCATAAAAATGAACTTCAAACCAATGTTTTAAGTGTCATTTGTGGTTTTCATCTGCACAACTAGCATAAAGTTTGAGATTTTGTAGTGTTTATCCCGATATTGCCGCACCGCAACATGCAGCGGACGTCCCCGTGAGCAAACGAACGATATTTTGCATTTTCGCCGATTTCGGCTTGTCTTTTAATAATACGAATATCAATTAAACAATATGCAGCAAGACAATAAAGTACGTCACTGGAGAGTGCAGTTAGCCTGCCACTGGAAACAAACTAAAAATATTTAATATCTAAACCCGTTAATGTAATAAAACCAAGAACAATTTATCTCCCTGTGATGCCATAATTCGTAAATATGCGTGCATAAAGTTGTTCAAAACCACGCCGCCGGTTTATTGATTTGTTTTTATAAGCTAGACTGTATACTCCTGCACAAAGTAAACAAGAGATATTCCATTATTTTCATATTATATACAACTGAGCATTTATTTACTCCATTTCTAGGCAGTGGAAGATAATCTGCGAGCGCATTTTATGACAAATTACTTATCTGCCAGCGCGATTGATCGCGCTGGCAGAACGAACTTGGGAGCGTGTGGGCGAGCGCGAGCGCGATCGCGCTCGCTTCATTGAAAGCACTGTACTGTATACAGTAAATTCTTCAATAATTAGCCACAACTTGTTTTGGACCAGCTTCATCCCTGGGCTTATTTTAGTCCATGGCTTAATAGGCTTATTGAAAAATTGTAGAGCAAAAGGATGGTGAACTGCCAAAATTTTTATTAATGAATATGGATAGACAAGTAGAGTTGATAGTTTTAGACTTTATAGATTTCTGATGAAGGGCTCAAAATCTCAGCATTTCACTACCTTTTTTGCTTACACAAAACACTGGGCCCTACACATCACTTTACTAATTATTGAAATTAGAATTGACTATTGAGTCTAAATAGGACTGTTTAATATATTACTAATTAACTGATGTGCACCATCACTGCACTCGTCACTATCTGTAGGGGGACACTATTGGATGTGACATTGGAATAGAAATACTGCTCACGAGGCATTGCAAGCAAAATGAGAAAACCGTGTAAACGTCGATTATACATAAAATAGTATGTGCCAGCACGAAAACCTATCTGGTATATTGTGAACAGGGCCTGCTTGTTTATACATGTATGCAGGTAATATGCAATACTCAATATAACTCAAAATATCAAAAATAACAGTAAAAATAACAAAAAAAGAGTAAAATAACAAAATTGCTAATTTTGACTAGTCTAGGAGTCAAAAACTGATTTTCAGTTTTGTTCTAATGCTGTGTCCATCTTGTGACGTCACAACTCAAATTACATAACGCCTAATAACTCAAGAACGGAGTAAGCTATGAAAGTTATGTAAAAGCTATTATTCATTACTTTACATGTTATTTCGAATACATTCATAAAAAAGAGGGGTGAATTTTCATTTCGTAGTGCACATGCATGGTGTCGTTTCCGAGCGTTTTCATTTGATTTGAAACACGTTTCAAAAAGTATCGTTTTCACGGTGTGTTCACACGAAAACAGATGAAAACTACGTCAATTTACGAAAACGTTTTTATTACTGAAAACGATATCTGATAATCGTTTTCACTATTGAAAACGTTTTCAACTGTGTCGTTGTGCCTTTTATTTTTGTGTGAACAGGTCAAAACTACACACGTAAAAACGCACAAGCTGTTACAGACCTGCAAGCAAGTTGTTACAAGGCTGTTCAACAGGCTGTCACGGTCATGTGTTCGCACTGGCTGTCCCAGTCTGTTAACATTGTTGGAAATAGTATGAATCACGTAATCACAAAAAAAAGTCAAAGCAAAGTTTTTAATATCAAATCACATAAACACAATCCTCTCAGTCTCACACGAATTCTCGTCGCAAGAATCCCACGAGTGAAAGTCACGTGTTCAAAACAAAAGCGGAAGTACGCCCTCTCGTAATAATAACGTAAATTAATTAATTAGCACAATTTCCGACACACTCCCCTGTTTGACTAAGAATTTGTCAAACACATAGAATTGTGCAGCTTCAACACATCATAAACCTTTACAACAAACTTGTAGTTCATCACTAAGCATCAGAGTTTTGTTCATGTTCTGCGATCTCTCGTATACGCTTCTCCGCAACTACAGCAACATCGCGCTTTGGTCGAAAAACAGTTGCATTCGGATTCAGCACTGCTTGTTTACGTTTCCGGAATTCTAGATCACCAGAAAGCTCAAGAGGATAAAGAAACTGTACAGGACGTTCGATATGGGACTTCCCTGTACGCAGCTTTGCACCTCTGATTACTCCGTCTCTCCCTGTAATAATATGCTCGACAATTCCCAACTGCCATTTCCCTCGGTTTCTTTGCTCAGATTTAATGATAACGATGTCTCCAACTTGCGGTGTACCACTCCCTTCTTTCTTCTTGACTTTATTAACGAACGCATGTCTTTCCCGAAGTCCACGGAGATATTCTTTCGACCACCTGGTCCACATCGCTTCTTTGCATCGTAGCAAAAATTTGTACCGCTTCCGCAAGTCGAGATCTTGAATTAGATGGGCTGGAGGCTCGAGAAGATGGCTTGGTCTCACAAACAGCAAGGAATTCGGAGTGATGACTGGGCACTGGACATCTTCTTCTGAATAAGAAAGGGGTCGATTGTTAAGAGTAATCTCGACACTAATAAGAACTTGCTGAAGCTTCTTCCAAGTTAACTGACCGTGCCCGATAACTTTGTAAAGTGAAGCTTTAACCATTCCCACTAATCGTTCGAACTGCCCGCCCCACCAGGGGGCGCGGCTCAGATTGAACTGCCATCTCATATAATTTCTTGCTAGATAATCTTGTAGTTTCTCGTCACGAATAATCGCTTTTACCCACTTGGATGCACCAACAAAGGTAGCTCCGTTATCTGAGTAAATTCGCTCAGGTCTACCACGTCGAGCAATAAACCGTTCGAGGCTGTCAAGACACTCGGACATTTCCATATTGGGTAGTAGATCGAGATATATTGCCCTGGAAAAACTGCAGGCATAGAGCAATATATAAGCCTTCCCTTCTTTTCCCTTACTAGTTTGATATCTTATAGGACCAGCATAGTCAATTCCAATCACCTGGAAAGCAGTAGTCCCTACCGTACGAGTGATGGGTAAGGCTCCCGGTGGTGGTTTAGCATAAGCTATAGCATGGTATCTCTTGCAGCCCTTGCAATTTATACGAATTTTCTTTACCAATCTTCTCAACCGGGGAATCCAATGTCGTTCCCGAACTTTGGTCATAGTAAGGCCTACGCCTCCATGGAGCGTAACCTTGTGGGCATGTGCAACAAACTTTTCAGCTAGAGTCGAAGAGTCTGGAATGTAGACTGGGTAGATCCCTTGTAGTCGTCCTCGACATTCAAGCAGTCCATCGGCGTTCTTTTGTAGATTTAACTGTAGACGATCTCTTTCCAGGGTTGGGGTTACTTGGTTCTGTGCTCGTAGTATCAGAAAGCGTTCTTGTCTTTCAATTCCTTCAGTAGTAAGTGGTCCTTGGATTCTGTTAGGTTTGGTACTCCTGGCGTTGTGGACGAATCTTGACATCCAGGCGTGGACTCGGAGGGTTCTCTAATAACTAGATTTAGCAAGTAAGGCATCAATTTCATCATCCACTTCCACAGCAGCGGCAAACAGTAATTTGGTTGCTTTGGCTTCTGCACTTGATTCTTCACTGGCTTCTGTCACAATGTCAGGTGGCCACTCTTCAGTTTTACTTAACCAGTCAGGCCCATTCCACCACAGATGGTTTTCTTCGCTTACAGGACCTCCTCGGCTAGCAAGATCAGCTGGATTATGTACAGCAACAGCACAGGCACATGGAAGGTGCATGGGCCATATATTCTTCCAACCAGTCTCAAAAAGATTTGAAACCGCTGGAATGGGTATTCCATTCCATCTTCAAACTAAGGACCTGTTTATATGATCCCGGTATACCTGGATGTCCCGGTGTACCGAGATCTCGGCTTGTAGATAATTTACTGTTATTTCCAAGTTACGTTTATATGGAGACCGGGACATCCCGGGCCTGACCGGGATCTCAGTTGAAGCAACCGGGATCCCGGTCAGGCGGGACAAATGTTTGTCCATATAAACGCAACATTCTGGTAGACCGGGATGAAGTTTGCTCAACTGCAATGTCTGTAACTTTGATTAATTTATTATTGAGTCGGTTTTCTTTGTTCTTTCGAGGGCTTTATATCGCATAAAGCCCTTGAATAATAATTAGGAACGAAATGAAGAAAAAAACAAGGAAAATATTTGTCCAAGGGGAAAAAAAAGACAAAACTTTGTTGGAAAACCTCCTCAATAATAAATTAACTCAGATAAATCCCTCGAACGTCGGGATGTATGCGATATAAAGCCCGAGTACGCGCAATACTTATTACAGTCAGAATTTCGTGTAAACGGTCAGGTCTAGAGACAAAACACTGAATAAAAGTGTTCTAAGATGATAGAGTTAGGGTGAGATTTTGCTTTTTTGCTCTATTTCCTTAAATTCCCGCGCTTTTTGACCTGGGATGAAAGGATGAAATTCATCCTGGTACCCCGGGATCGTATAAACAGGCCCTTAATCTGTTATGTGATTTAGGTGAATCATGCTGTTATCCATATTCTGGCCAGAATAATGAACCTGTAATTTCAGCATAATGGAGTTAGACGAAAGACTTCGTTGGATTGAAATTAGGGTCACGTCATCCCTGAAGCCCAGGGCTGAGGAACTCAAATGGCTTTTCTCAAATAAAGAGAACAGGTAGATTTTACGTGACATACGTGTATATGTAAACAAATTAAATAGAAATCATTATTTTGCGTAATTGCAATTTTTGTAATTTTGTAATTTTACTTAATACGATCAAAATAGCACGTTCTAAAAAAAACCTATTTTAAAATTACCTAATACATAGCACTAAATTCACGACCCCATCAGCTCTTTGCTGCAGTGTAATAACTATCGTGATTAAATAAATGATATTATTATTATTGCTACTGTAAATTTGCAATGCAAAATTGACAACCGTTTCAATAGGCTTAAGTTAGGGCGTTAAAATGCTTGAACACACATGTCACGCACACATGCACTCGAAGTTGTTGAAACGTAGCTGTTTATCTAATTTGTCTATCACTGAAATCGATACTACATAATAGTAACTTTTTCTTTGTAACTTTACAGGTAATCAGAGATTTAATGGGAACTTTGCTCTGTCTGTCTGTCTGTCTGTCTGTCTGTCTGTCTGTCTGTCTGTCTGTCTGTCTGTCTGTCTGTCTGTCTGTCTGTCTGTCTGTCTGTCTGAGATGTCTGTCTGCCTGTAAACAAACAAATAAACAAACTAACTAACTAACTAACAAATTTACAAAAACAAACAGACATTAATTGATGCAATATTTATTAATTAGTTGTTTGATATAATTATCTAGTAATAACAAAGTTAAATATCTATTAATGCATGTAACTATTAACTATGGAAACGCCTGTTTACACGATCCACGGATTAATTAGACCCGATTTTCCATCTGGTGCATGTGATTTAGTGGATTTACTTACTACTTACTATCTAGAGAATTGGGTTGTCAGTTCACCAATTCTCGCAAAAACTATAGTTGCTTTCGTAGTGAAATCGCATGTATCACGAGGAAAATCGGATCCGCGGTTAATCGGATCGTGCAAATACAGTCAACTCTCGCCTTGCGGACACCCCGCTATTACGGACACCCCGCTATTAAGGACAGTTGGTAAATCCCCGGCCGAAACTACTATGAAATGTATTGAAGTAACTCTCGCTATTACGGACTCTCGTCTCTCGCTATTACGGAATTGCGGACACTTCATGTTGTCCCCAACAAACATTTTTCTTGTTCTACTCTCGTTACAACGGACACCTTGGACGTATTTTTCTGTCGACACATGAAAGTGAATGACTTTTTAATTTATCGAGTAACATATTTATGTTACTGATTCATGTTACCGTTTTTGGTTTTGGAATAAAACAAATATTTGAATACAAATTTTTGACTTGTATTTTGACTTGTACTGTGTACTTATGTATCACAGTAAACGTCAACTAGAAATTGAAATAAACTGGACATTTTAAAACAAAAAAGCAGTAATACATTGTAGTGACATTTTACAACCTGAAATTGGGATATTTTCATCGCATCCCGCTATTGCGGACTCTCGTTATTACGGACACCAAATGACGGTCCCCAGGGTGTCCGCTATAACGAGAGTTGACTGTAGGCTGCAAAACTTCCAGATGAAACATGCAGAAACAAAAATTAGAATAAAACTAGTTATATAAACGTAATTGGTCAAACATTGAAAGTGGTTGAGCCACAAATGCCTGGAAGAAATTAGATTTGTATAGTATATACTACCGTATCTGCGAGGTCCCAATCTCTCTATGCGAGGTCCCAATCTCTCTATGCGAGGTCCCAATCTCTCTATGCGAGGTCCCAATATCTCTATGCGAGGTCCCAATACCTCTATGCGAGGTCGCAATTTCTCTATGCGAGGTCCCAATACCTCTATGCGAGGTCGCAATTTCTCTATCCGAGGTCCCAATCTCTCTATGCGAGGTCCCAATCTCTCTATGCGAGGTCCCAATATCTCTATGCGAGGTCCCAATACCTCTATGCGAGGTCGCAATTTCTCTATGCGAGGTCCCAATACCTCTATGCGAGGTCCCAATCTCTCTATAGGCCAATTCAAATCCGAATTGTTAAAATACTACCAACATGTAACCGAACTCGTATACGAGTAGTAAAATGTCACTCGTGCCGTACCCTATCTAGTCTTCTTGTTAAAATTAGCTGTTAGTTTATGTTTTATAGTGTTAGCTTTGAAGTACCTATTTACGCCTTGATGTTGGCCATTAGATTTCATTTTGTATTATATATATAGGGACCCCGTAATGGAGCAACAACTCTGTGGGACTTCCCTGCCACTCGTGGCAAAGCTTGTAAATAATAAATAAATAAAAATAAATAAGTATCTCATTTGTAGGAGTAACAAATTGAGCTGTTTTCTTATTATCTATTGAACTCTATTTGTTAGAGAGGTGATGTTCGAGTTTTGCAACAACGAAGAAAGACGGCACCTTTTCGTGTGTTCTTCCAACGTTTCTGGAGAAGGATTAGTGGCATCTTTTAAAGCACCAACTTATATTGCTGAGAAAGCTGTATTTTTTGTTAAAACACACTTAGCGAATAAACTATCCAGAGATAACATTGCCCATGACGTGGGATTCTGCGACTGCTCCAAGAAACCTTTGCAACAGCTGAAAAGCCTTGTAAAGGATGTCTACCTGCCTCTGTTAAGCATTGAACATGGTGGAAGCGTTAGTGCTGATAAATTAATGGACGTACTGCATCGAGTTGTGGCAAATCTGCACGTGTTTGATGGCAATGTGGAAGTAAGTTATAACTTATAAACTCGCTTATAAGTATATTTGCATTGTCGTTGCATCACATATTTGCAAACTTGGAAGCTTGTAAAGTCTTCCACAAAATAATATTTGATAAGGGCCTCCACAGAAATATCTTGACAAAACTTAAAACAATGCCGAAAAAGATCTTGAGAACCCAAAATTTGCTCTATTCACAATTGGGTATAATTTTGACGTCATAACCATTTACATTTTCTGAAAAGGTTTTCCGCATAACGATAAAATAAAATGCGAAACAGCGAAAGCACGAAGTCCGATTCGGGCAATATTTTTTAAAATGATATTCAAAAATTTCGTAGTTTACATTACCCGGGTCCCAGAGGTTCTACGCCGCCCGCTCCCCCCGGAATGCTGAAAGCGGCGAGAGAACCTCTGGTCGAAGACGCCACCAATCTCACTTTCATGTTGTAGTAATCTAAAACCCCCCGAACAGATTTCTTAGCCAATCAGAAAATGGGGTCAAGATCTGACCCTAGCGACTTCATTGGCTCGAAGAAACGGCCAGTTCGACCAGATGTTCCCTCGCCGGGGGGGGGGGGGGGGGAGCGGGCGGCGTAGAACCTCTGGGACCAGGGTAAGTTTACATAAACTTTAGCTTTGATTTTCTTGGCTTAGACAACGTTGTTTTTCAAACTTACTACGCCAGTAAATTTACTAAATGGGTCGGTTTTGAAGCTAATCAAAACGTTTGCAGTCTCTGTGACAAAGTTTTCTTATTTCTTTACGGAAGTGTTTTAAATAGTAAGTAAAAAGATAAAAACAGAGTTGCAGAAACTCAACTGGCTCAGGAACGCTAATTGTTACACTCTAGCGCCACCACGTAAACAACTCGTTGGTCATTGCGTAAGCATGCTCGGTAGCCAATCGAATGTGTGGTGTACCAAACCTGTTTTTAAAACTGGTTTGATACGTCCTCCTGTAGAGATACCTGCCAGCAGGTAAATCCCCTCTCTCCTCCGCAGAGGTTAAATTTCGGAGATTGGAGGTTTCGGTAGTCGTCGGAGATGCTCGGAGGCGTCAGCTGGACATAAGTAGTGCGGGCGAAACTAGTCCAACCCGCCCGCACTCCTTATGTCCAGCTGACAATTTCGACGCATCTCCGACATAGCCGATCTCCGAAAGAACCTCTGCGGAGGAGAGAGGGAAATCCCAGCCGCGGTCGAGTGGAGTTTTTTCTACTTATCCGGTATGGTTCGTCACTCGGAGTAGCACGTAATATCATTATAATTTAGAGCTTTTGGATCTTGCTGAAACGTGTTGTCAGAATTTAGGAAATGCCATTTCAGAGACTCAAATTTAAATTTTTTTTAGGAGGGGCATGTCCCCGAATATCCCTAAAATTGTGGACTCAATTTTCTCACTGCCCAAGGACCTCCACAGTTCTGTATTAACTATATTATGCTAGCTGCGATGTTTTTGTAGCACAACACCTTTAGCATTCAGTATATATAATAGCTGCTTTATGCCCTGCTGTGGTGGTGTGTATAGGTGTGCTGCAGATCCCAAATTAATTTGTTTTTTCAACAGAATAAAGTTGCTCTCCCTCTCCCATCCATCGAAGTACTTTCCGAAGCTGCAGTATTTAGCAGTCGTCGTCCTGCAGTCATTCATGTCTTGGAAACTACGGTGGTACACTGGATTAAGCAAATAAAGGTTAGACGTGTTTCTGTGTTTTTTTTTATTTGTGTACGTAAAGAAATAGATAATTCGGCAACTTTGTAACTGTAAAATTGTTTCTGTTTTGTATAAATATCTTTTCCCTACAATTTTCAAAAAAAAAAGGAACTACACTTTTATGGGTGTGTGTAACAAATTAATCTTTTATGTATTTGTTTCTATTGCAAACGTTTAACTTAGACCCCATTTACACGATGCCGGTACAATTTGAAAACGGAACAAAATCATGCCGGTGTGTAAATACAGGCCAAAAACTATCGTTTACACGATACCGGTTAGTGTTGCGTTTTCATTTCATGCCGTCAAGGAACCCGTCTTCGTTTTGTGCCGTTTTCATGTCATTTTTGTGCCGGTATCGTGTAAACGCAAGGCCTAAACGGCATGATTTTGTTCCGTTTTCAAATTGTACCGGCATCGTGTAAACCGGGTCTTAATATGTAGCTGAATTAACAAATAACAGTGTACTTATCAGTTCCATTATTTGTAGAATAAAACAGTCGAGGAGTATGCAAGCATTTTATTCATACGTGCAAGAATAAAGTGTATATAGGTTTGGTAAATGGTTCACACCAGCGGCATAAGCACAAGGACAAAACAAAACAAAAGGCAAAACAAAAGAATGAAGTCAAGCCTGCGACATAAGGACAGTCAATTATAATCATGTATTGTATCAAACAATCAAATCCATCATCATAACACAAGAAATGCATCAAAACTTCATAAATCTTATAAAAGAACAAATTATGTAAAACATACTCTTTCCAACAAAGGCATTGATATTTGGAATGGTTTGGAAACTAAACTAAAAAATATTAAATCCTACACATCTTATAAAATGGAAACAAAGAAATACTTTTTGCAGAATTAATTTTTAATTATTTCCCAAATATACAACATTATATGTTATCACTTATTACTTTTAAAAATGCTAGAAGCGCGACAAGGATTAAACATATTAAAGTTTGAAACGTTCTCTGGTCAAAGATATTTATTTCTAACAAGCTTTCGGCTGCCAGTCTGCAGCCTTCGACGGGTTAACACTAATGAGATAAAAAATTACTCTTACGGTTGATGATTACACACTACGCCAGGGGCGGCGCGGAGCGTAAATTATTTGGTATTAGTTGTGGTATATAACGTAGGGGGGTCAGAAAATTTTGAAATCTAGAGGCTCTGAAATGCAATTTCCAGCATTCTACAGAAGATATTTTTTGAAAAAATCAAGCGAGATGAAGATCTAAATGCTAAGCATTTTACGCGGTTCGATGACTTCACGACCAAATTAACGGAAACATCCATGGAATTATATCTGTCTGAGACTGTGATGTGACTAATAGTATTGTAGCGGTACTGATGGGCTGCACGTGTGAATACAGTAGCTTGCGTGATGCGCCGACAATACATATGATCAGCGCAACGTTTTGCGAACGCAGGCGGCCAAGGTATTAGAATCGCAAAACTAATACCTTGTAGGATTACGTTGTTAGATATACAAATATTCGCATCGTTCTTACCTTTGAAGGAGGACTTATGCCTTTTTTTTTGTTAAATATGGATTCAAGAAGGTTTTCCTTTCGTCAGATAAGTTCTAGTCACCATATCAAAGCTTCAAAATTGTTATAAATAATTGCTCTTTGTTTCCATATTATCGAAGTGTTGAACTCCAGTGTTGGGAGCTTTTCCTTGTGAAATAGGCGATACAGCCGATACTACATGGATGATTTATATATTGAGATGTTATATATTGTTAATGTAATGAAGTGAAAAGAATTGCAGACTTCTCGCTGCGAAATAAAAGCAGTTTTAAATCGAAATAGTAAAGCGTCTGACTTTAAAATATAAATATTGTACCACCTGTGGTGAAATTTAACACCGAAAATCCGCGTTTCTTGTCAAGCCAAGGTATTAGTTTTGAGATTCTAATACCTTGAGGTCTAAGCCTTTCAAACACTTGTCGTTAAAGTCGCTAATTGCGCGCATCAGCGAGGACGGTACGGTACTGCGGAATTGAAATCAAACAATCAAAAACAAAGATGTTGTTTTCTTTCATCCGTCTCTGTTCTTGGAATAATTATATTATTTTACAATTAATTTCAATCTGGAGAAAAAAAGGTATTAGACTAATACCTTTAATACCTTAGCGCGCCGCCCCTGCACTACGCCTACAGCTACAGTTTACAATTACATTACAGTGACAACACAGAGATAAATAGTTCCGCCTACATATAACACTATACTCTACTTTTTAAGTAAAAACCGGTATTGTTCTGGCAAATGTTTTGCATTATTATCTGCATTGGTGGTGGTTGCAGTATGCCATGATTCTAATGTTCCTCTGTGGCGATAGTTTGCCCTGTCAATAACTTTGCTGTTTTTAAAGTCAATTGCGTGGTCGTTAATCCAAGCATGTTTTGCTATGTTTGAACCGGCTTTGTATTTTTCAACATTTCTCATATGTTCTTTTTTCCTCTGTGTTGTCACTGTAATGTAATTGTAAACCGTAGCTGTAGGCGTAGTGTGTAATCATCAACCGTAAGAGTAATTTTTTATCTCATTAGTGTTAACCCGTCGAAGGCTGCAGACTGGCAGCCGAAAGCTTGTTAGAAATAAATATCTTTGACCAGAGAACGTTTCAAACTTTAACTTATTACTTTATTACCATTATAGATTTCTTTCTGTAAATAGTTTCTCAATCTCATTATATTCAATTGCTTTCATTGAATCCTGCATTTTAATCTCCAGATAATATTAATATTAGTAACTTTTCGTTAACTAGCTTGTCTATTTATACTTTTTTATATATACTGAACTACTTATATACTTTAATAATACTTTCATTATACTGCACTTATTACTCTCTGTAAATATAATAATTTTCTTTTTTCTTTATTCTTATATTTTTATATAATTCTCTTTAAACTTGTAAATTTTTTGAACTGATTATATGTAAATAGATTAATGAATATATCTTCCACTATAGGGGTCTTATTTAAAAATCCTTTTAGGTTTCTAATAGGCCTCTAGCCCAACAAGTAAATAATTCACATGTAATTAGTTAAAATGCATACATGCATGGGCGAAAAATAAATCATTTACAATCATAAGATCATAAGCCAAGAGCAGAACAAAAGACGAAATAAAGAAAAATTCTCGTTGTTTTGTCTTCGCAAGTCCCAGAAGAGAAGCTGTTATGCTTTGTTTTTGTGCTTATGTTTATGTCGCAAGTGTGAACCAGGCTTTAGCTAACCTGGTTAGCGGAATATCTTGTTTTCTTGTAAGCATCCCTTTGTAACATGCTGGTGGAGGTACGCAATCTCTGAGTGCTCTCTAGACAACCGCAAACTCATTTTAAAAGTTTTTATTCGGTTGCATTGTAAATTACAGGTTGCTTTGAAACTGGAACCCGACGTGGAGATGACTAAATATGGAGGAGCCTACCCTGGGCCATTGACCGAAATTGAGGTAAAACAAGAGATATGACGTTCATATATGTTTTTAACACTTTGAAGCCTGACAACGAGTCTTTAAAGTTTATTCTGGCTAACGCCACACGATTTTATTCAGCACAGGGAGAGGTCCAGGCCTCAAAGTATTGAAACATATCTCTTTAACACTTTGAAGCCTGACGACGAGTCTTTAAGGTTTATTCTGGCTAACGCCAGACGATTTTATTCAGCACAGAGAAAGGACTCAAAATGTTAAATAATAGGTTGCGTCTCTCGCACGCTCTGACTGGTCAGTTCCCGTGTTTATATCAGGCTATGCAAACACGGTTGTGACATCACGGCACATTTCTTAGGCTTATTTCATAAAAGAAATAGAAAATGGACGCCCTGTGTTTATATAGCCTGATGCAAACACTTGATTGAGTTTGGGAGAATTCGAAAATACTTATGTAAACACTCGTTTACGGCTCGGGTTTACAAACTTTCGAATTCTCCTAACTCACTCTCGTGTTTGCATCAGGCTATATACGGGCAGTCATTTTCTATTTCTTAAATGTAATTTATCGCAATTACATATGATCTTCTGAAAAGTGCTTTAAATTCTTAATGGCCTTATACTTAACATATATAGCGGACTGTAAGTGGAAAGTTTTCGACATTTTTCCCCAAAAAGAGTTAATACCAGATTTATGAATTTATACTACAGCAAGTGCAGATATTTGTGTTAAATTAGTATTTACGAAATACTATAAAAACTACTAGGTTGACTAGTCATCTATCATCTTATAAAAATTGAAAGCGAATAATCTAAGTTTTGGAGCAATTTAGACGAAAATCAGGAACATATTAGGTTACTCTCTGGTAAAGTGATTCCTCTACGAGGCGATACTCTACTATCGCGCACTTCATATAGAAACTTAGAGGTTGTTATTAAAGGCTTATTAACCGAGTTCGAGGTCTGTACGGGAAAGTATTTGCCTGAGGTTTTCGTACAGACCGAGCGACAAAGGAGCGAGGTTTGTGCGAGAGAAACCGAGGGCAAATACTTTCCCGTACAGACCGAGAAAACGAGGTTAATAAGCCTTTTATTATATGGCTTTTGGTTTGTTTTCTTATCTGTTTTTAGTTCTACGTTTGTCTTGATCAGGTGTCGTTGTTCACCTTAGTTCTTACTTTTGAGCTTGTTCGTTTCGCTTCATGTTTACACCTGTTAGGCTTTTATTTTTCGTGCTTTTAAATAAGTTTTTATAAAAAGAAACACTGATGTTTCAGGACGTATTATTGTTCAAAATTTTCCAACGAATATATCTAATTCGCTTTTATTTTCATTCAAATCAACTCAGTAATTTTCCCGCCAAAACTTGCAGGTCATTAAAAAGGACGTAATGCCCTCTCACAGTGCCGCGAGGGCATTACGGCTTTTTCCGGACCTCTCAGCAACCAATCAGCGTGCGCCGTTTGGCGTAATGACCCGAAAACAAGCCCATCCATATAATAACTAATTGTTAATACGTCTGACTGTATAAGTATAGCCAACAATGCTTGCTTATTTTTTTCTTAACTAAATTTTTGTAGATGTGGTCTGGCCATTTAGACAGATTAAATTTCATCAGTGAACAACTTCGTTCACCTGTGGCAGTAAATATTCTGATGAACCTGGAGGACGCTAACAGCACATATGGGCAGAGTTTTCATTTGGTTAAAAAGGAATTAGCAAAAGTACGTGTTGACATTTTTATAACAATAACATGAAAAGCCTGTGTTTTCTATAAGTAAATATAAAATTGGCTGAAGTGATACAAGGATAGTGAATCGTTTGGGTGATATATGAAGATATTTTTCGAGCTATTTTGTCAGTCCCCAAGCTGGCCTCAAAACGACAATCTTCTGATCGTCGGTGAGACGCTCTAATCATTGGGCTATACTGGTGTAAAAAAATGGTTTTCCTGGATATAATTTTGTGTGCCATTGGTTCATTTATGGTCATGTAGCTCGACGGGGCAATAATGCAAAATTATTGCCTGCACAGGCTTGAGTTAGCAGTCGTTGCTGAAGATAGAGTAACGAAGTTATGTTTGGCTTCCGATGCGAGTACCAATACTGAATACGGTTATGATCATGCGCAGTAGATCATTTAACGACGGCGTATGGGATTTCGGTAGTCAACACTTCCGAAGTAGACCGAATTTCGGAAGGGATGATGCAGACCGAATATGAGATCTGATCGCTCTAATTTTCTTAGCTTTAGGGCGAGAAGAAGCTCTTCTTCGTCTATAATGTCATCATCATATGCTTGCAGAAGTATGACGTCTTCGAGGTTTATATTACTCGCCATGTTTCACAGTTTCAGTATTCGCATTCGAATTAGCAAGCTTATCGGCTTTCGAATATCACAACGAATCGGATGCGGAAGTGTAGAATATTGGTGTTGGTATTTGCGTCGGAAGTCGGGCTTAACCTCCTCAATTACTACTGTAAGGCCGGAACTAACAAATGCTGTAGGGGGTAAGGGTTTTGGTGAAGAAAATTTCCTTGCCAAAAGGCCTTGATGTTGCATTTTCGCAACTGGTACCGCGGTTTGATCTAAAAAAATTCAATATTCTTTCACTCGAAAAAACCTATTAGTAAGAAAAATCTATATACATGCAACATGCAGTTTAATCGAGTGAAATGCCAAGTATTACTTGCGCTCAATTGATGCAACACTAACAATGTTTGAAAGTTACTATGTCTAGTATGTATATACCTACTGTTTCTTGAAAAGTTGTAAAATGCAAGTTTCAACCTCAGAAAGTGCTCATGAATATTTTGGAAAAGAATGAAACTGACATAGTTGCGCATCGAATAACCTTCAGGGCATCAAATACTGTTAACAGATAATGTGTTTCAGCCGTTGCTATGACAATAGTGACGTTTCAAAATGGCCGTAAATTTACATTTAATTTGAGTTCGGTGACCCCCAAATTGTTTTGCATTAAAAACATTTATTTAAGTTTAAGTAATCAATAGTAAGATTTTAAAAAAATTCTGTAGAAAAATAGAAAACCATATTTTTTCTTTGATAAAAAAAATTGGATCTACCGAATTTTTTTAAAAATCTGCCTAGATTGATTACTTAAACTTAAAGAAATGTTTTAATGCCAAATAAATTGGGGGTCACCGAACTCGTTTTTGGAATATACTAAATTAAATGTAAATTTACGGCCATTTTGAAACGTCACTGTTGTCATAGCAGCATCTGTTAACAGTATTTGATGCCTTGAACGTTATTCTATGTACAAAGTCAGTTTCATTCTTTTCCAAAATATTCATGAGCACTTTCTGAAGTCGAAACTTGCATTTCTTCCAGTTTTCAAGAAACAGTAGCGAGCCACCTTAAATCAATTGGCCAGTGGCCACGTTGAAAAGGAATCTTAAGGCCTGGCCAAACGCTTTCAACATTTCATGCAACATCGTTCAACATTGTTGAACGCATGTTGAACGAAAATTTGAACATGTTCAAATTCATGTTCAAATTTCGTTCAACATCATTCAACACCATTCAACAACGCTCAACATCATTTAACAGGGTGGCCAAACGCTTTCAACATGTTGAATCACGGTTGAATTCAACGATGTTGAACGATGTTGAATGAAATGTTGAAAGCGTTTGGCCCGGCCTTTATGGGAAACTCGCAAGGTAAAGGCTTTTGGGATGGTTACATCGGAATTTTATACAAGATTTTGCCCTAGGCTTCTACTCTTTTTCAAAGTAGCGAATTCTGTATGGTTTTAATCCATATCTTTTAATTGTCCATATTTCTAGGCTGAAGCCGAGTGTCATGAAAATCTTCAGTACCTAAGCACACTGCTCCCTTGGTTTCAGAAACTACATAACGCACGTACCCCATCTTTCATGTTGGTGATATTTCCTCCATTGATGCACACCTTGTATCTCGTTTGGATGCATTCCAGGTGATGTATTTGGAACGTTTTGTATATAGGGCGTTGGAAATATGTGGAGTTGGAAATATGTGGAGTTGGACACATGATAAGCTATTTAGGGCCTGTTTACATGGACTAAAAGTTGGCTCGGGTAAGAGGGACACCCTACCCCCTGAGACAACTTTGTCGTGTGTTTACATGAGGAAATAGATTATGACTTCTGAATCGGTTTAAGCCTGGAGGACTGGGTATAGTTACGCATCTAATTTAAGATAGCCGATCGTCGGGAAGAAACTGTAACTGTACTGTTAGAATTAAACGATCGACTTAAACTCACAGAAGCTTTTGTACTTCTTCAGGCCAATTATCAGGTTTTCAACCATTGTTGGAGACCAAGACCATTTTTTTCGCTTCGTGTTTGCTGCTCTATCAATTGTTTCACTTTCTGCCGCCATTTTGTTTCGCAGTTTTGCCTCGGGTTTATCTCGCCCCCTAACCCCCAGGGTGACACTACTGCCCGAGACAAGTATGAAATTCCCCATGTAAACGATTGCTATCAAGACTAATTATTAAATGAACACAAAGTTGGCTCCCCCAGGGTAGCTCGGGGAGTAGGGAGACCCTTCTACCAGGGACAACGTTTGTCCATGTAAACGGCCCCTTAGTAATCTCGATTGAGTATCAAAATGACGCTTTATGATATACAAAACTTATTTCAATTCCTGGGTGGGTGGGTGGGTGGATGGGTGGGGGTGGTGTGATTGTGATGAATGCCTGATTGTTATTTGCAAAACCTCCAAATCTTGTCTAGATAATCTTTCTTATTTTAAGATTCTATTTCTTGTTTTAAGTTATTTAATCTTGTTTAATAAATGCAATAAATTACGATGAACATTATAAAGTAAATTTTAGAATCCAGACGAGAAAAATAGTGCTAGTCTGGCATTTTGACGAAGTGAAAGGATGCCGGAGACTTAGGAAATATATGATTGATTTTGTAATAAAAATTGCCATATAATAAATTAATAACCTCGACCGTTTGGTTTTTACGGTAAAATATTAAACTTCGACCTTGAACGTATTAATCTCGCTATCGCTCTTAGCTCTATCAATACAGCAAGACCTCAGTTAGGTTCAGATATTGTACCGTAAAGACCTCACTCTCGGTTATTAAGTAGTTAACCACGCATCTAAACATTTCATTTGTTTTTCAGGTATTACCACGAGAAGAATCATTTCTACAGGTTACTCTGCATGCTTTCAAATGAAGTGGTAGCAAGAGCAAAATCGCTTGTCCATCATAATGTCTTGGAAAAATTAGACGAGGTTAGGCAATGTTAGAATTCGTCTTATTTCGCCGTGTAAACAGGCGGAACACACTAATTCGAGAACGGTTCCGAATTCGTCCGCTACCGTGTTGAAAGAGTATTGGCAATAAATTAACTTTGTCTAATTTGAAAGAACTCGTGAAATGGTAAATGAAGACTTGTACAACGTTTCCGTATTTTTCTTTGTTTCGTGATCTCTGACGTCATTAATGGTCTTTATTAATGAGAATACATCAAACGTGTATCTTTACAATCAAATTTCTCCTAAGGATTTTTCAACGTGGCCGTGTCGAGGCATATCAGAGGCGCATTAAGCAGCCGCCATACGACACAGTTCAGACCACGGATCTCAGCTAAGCCCTAGGTGTTGATTTTACGGAGGGAGGAAAACCGGAGAACCCGGCGAAAAACCCTCGGAGCACAGGAGAGACCAACTAAAGTCTACTCACACGAGTCTCAAGCTCGAGAACGGGGTTGTTCCCAGACGGTCACCCATCCAAGTACTAACCCCATCTAACCGGGCTTAACTATTGGTGAGAGGCAGCGCCCTAACAGCACACGCCATCCATGCTCCCCTTCACTACTACTAGATTTTTTTCGTCGCTTCCGAAGCGACAGTTTTATTAACCGCAAATCAATTTCAAAGTAATCACGTGATGTGTTCTTATGTACCACGTGGTAGCTTGTTACGTACTTAACAATTGGATGTTTATCACGTGGTACATAAGAATACACCACGTGATTGCTTTGAAATTGATTTGCGGTTAATGAAACTGTCGCTTCGGAAGCGATGTAAAAATCGTCTATATATGTCTCGCTCTACTGGTTTGAGTAGTACGGTACAGCATTTTCGTGCATTACAAAGTCACGTATGCCTCCGTGATTGCTTAGCATGATATGTTCAGTGTCAGGAGTTTTAATGTGCACAGTTTAGTGTTGAACAAACTTGGAGATATACGTACCTTGGTTATGACGTCAGAGACCATTTCATTTACTTATCAAACAAATTGAAATATCTCGAAAACGAAGAGAAATGTAGGAAAGTTCATAGTTAATAGAAAATATACATGGTTTAGAAGCTCAACAAAAGTCATTGTTTTATGTTTTTGTTCAGGTTTATGGAAATTTTTGCACTTTCACGGTTACTGAACATATTGTGTTTTCTGTATAATGAAGCAATCATCCAATAGCAACGTTTGGGTTCAATCACTCAACCGTACTGTTAAATATTAATAAACCTAAAACAAAGGATTTGGCACCTTCGTGTACCTTTCAACATGAATCGTAGCTTGATTGTTAACCGCTTTGAAGTTTGCCGGGTTTCCAAACCATGTATATTTTCTATTAACTATGGAAAGTTGTAATAGGTCTTCTCAACCTCGTTCCCAGGGCCTTTTTGAAATTGGGAGGGCGGGAAAAAGCCCTGGCATCGACTGGTGTAACAAATTAGCAATTTAATTTAGTATGGTAGAAGTTCATTGTAATGGCGGTCTCATTGGTCCCGTTGGCGGTTCCGTTGAAGCTATTTGATTATAACAGGCACAAAACTACGCATAAATACGTTTCCTGAGGAAAGTTTAAGAAAAGCAATCAACCAATGAAAATGCAGAGTCCGCCAGGCGATGCTCTGGGCCTTTTCCCTCCCTCCTAATTTCAAAAAGGCCCTGGGAACGAGGTTGAGGTCTTCTGTTACTATTTCACGAGTCTTTAAAATTAGACAAAGTTATGAAGTTGAAAGGTTTTGTAAACCAGAGCCGTAGGCAAAGTTTCTCTAAAACCCTCGCTAGTACACCACCCTCATACTGTAACGGTACTCTATTTTACGATAAATTGAAAAGTTGGCAGGGTTTTCCACAGGATTTTGGTGAAAAAGCTACTAAACTGAAATATGTACTGGATGATTATTCAGAATTTTGTTTAGGGGGAGGGAAGCTAGGTGATGCCCCTGCATGCGTCCCCGTTTAGTGGTCTGGAGAAAATACATGTATGGTTGTGCGTGACGTGCGTGATACAGCGTTTGATAGACGTTCTCTTTAAATGTAAAGCCCTAATCAAACGAGAACGCAAGTCATCGCAAGTTGGCAGTCACGCTATCTCAGCCAGCCGCTCTGAATAATTTCCCGAAAATACATGTACGTGACAAAGTTAAAACTTGTTTAAAACACTCTTCAAAAACTCATTAATAATTCATGTGAAAACACAAAGGAAACCAGTACCATGTCCGTGGTTTTATACCTGATAAAACTTCTTGACGTCTGAAATAATGAACATACAATTTTATATAAAGAATACTAATGGACATACAATTTTATATAAAGAATACTAATGAACATACAATTTTATATAAAGAATACTAATGAACATACAATTTTATATAAAGAGTACTAATGAACATAACATCCAATAACGAATCGTTTTTGAAGCCATTCAAAACACTCGCATCACGTGTTTTATCACATCTAAAACACTTGGGCTGCGCCCTCGTGGTTTTAAATCTGATAAAACACTCCTGCTCGTGTTTTAAATATTACATGAAACCTTTATTTTGTTAATTTGGGTATTCGAACGACCGCCACAGAAATTCGTGACTCCCAACTTGCGATGACTTGCGTTCTCGTTTGATTAGGGCTTAAATGTCTAACGGTGACTTGTCTTCATCACCCATCTCAGCTATAATTGCGTCGCGTTTGTTGAAGTCTCTGTTTTCTTTTCTTCTTTTATGCATGTATAGTCATTTCAAAGCTTGAAAGATGCTTTAAGGGTGTGTGCGTCTTTTCGTGGATGTTATTTGGATAAAAAAGACAAAGCCGACGACTACAACCATACGAAACTAACCGACGTCACTGGGTCAAGGTATTTATTATATTGTGCATGGATATGTAGCTCCACTTATACGCTCTTCAACTTCTTCCTGACTGAATCGGTCTCCTGGGACTGATGCAGACTTTAGTATTTTACTCTGACTAACGCCAGGAGGAGAGAGCTCAAGGGGAGAGCTCCCAGTCACCAAGGGGTTAATGATTGATTTGGTTTTCATCGTTTTCCATGAACTGAACTCTAGTATACACTGCATGGAAGGATGACTGTAAAGCCCTAATCAAACTAGAACGCAAGTTATCGCAAGTTAGCTTACGATGACTTGCGATGCCATCAGTCAAATGTCGGCACAAGACGTCGCAAGTTCTGCACTTCCGCTAGTTCCCATGCCTCTTCGCTAGTTCTCATGGTAGTTTCTATGGCGACGGAGCACGAAAGACTTGCATCGACTTGTGTTTTGTGTTCAAACGTTTCGCAAGCTCTCGCAAGTTGAAGAAAACTTGCGATGAAATTTGAACAAGATGAAATTAGTCGCAAGCTAACGCATGTCACCGCCAGTCATCGCAAGCTGGCGGTCAAAGGAGACATAAGCAAGCACAAGCTAAAACTTGCGAGTTGCGATGACTTGCGTTCTCGTTTGATCAGGGCTTTAATCAGATGGTGAAGTCAAAAAAGGCGGACATGCTTGGATATTCTATTTGGACTTCAGTTCTAGCTAGTTTCATCCCCGTATGCCGTCATTTTGGACGTCATCTGGGGATATACAGGTATTACCCACGAAGAAGCTTTACTAATTAGTGAAAAGTTGAAAACAGCGCATGAAACCAAAGTATAGAACGTGAGGAGGTTATAACTAGATCATGCAGTCAGGGTGCTGATGCACATTATCAAGTGTAGTTCATTAACCGTCAAGGGAAGTGTTCTCAGGTGCCAAGGGAGTAAAATCGTCTGGCGTTAGCCAGAGTAAAATACTAAAGGCTGCATGGTTCTAAATGAAACGATACAGGCGCGAAACGGTTAATTTTGTGGATTACTAGGGAGATTAGGATTCATTGGGGATGGGTGATAGTGACGATATTTTCAGTGGTTTGAGGTCGTCGTAATCCCCAAGACCCCAACCTCTAAAACCACCAGCTACGCGGGTTATTTTTGTGCGTTGGTCATTATACTGTAACCTGCGTGCAGACCCTTGATTTCCAATCCGTATTTCTCCAGCGGAAATTACACCTACCGGAAATATACAAGCGTCTGCACTCAGGCTAATTATACTGTAGCTGCACAACAAAGGTATGGATGTTGCAAAAGTCAAAGTTCACACTATTATGAGCAAACTTGTGAAAACTTGATATCTTGCCGGGAGGAAGGTTGAAAACTTTGTGTAGGTTGTAACCAGTGGCGTACCAAGGACATTTTGATTGGGGGGTGTTTCAAAATTTACCGACGAAACCCAGGCGGGTTTATATATTTTAAGGTTTTAAATCCTAAATTTACCGACCGATTTATACCGACCGATTATTATTATTATTATTATTATTATTATTATTATTATTATTATTATTATTATTATTATTATTATTATTATTATTATTATTATTCTTTATTTAAGGAGGATACGTTTTTCAGCAGAGCTGGTGGGGTCCTCCATTTACAGCTAAGTCCTATAGGTGTTGATTTTACGGAGGGAGGAAAACCGGAGAACCCGGCGAAAAACCCTCGAAGCACAGGAGAGACCAACTAAACTCTACTCACATGAGTCCCCACCCCGAGAACGGGGATATTCCTAGACGGTCACCCGGGCTTAACTATTGGTGAGAGGCAGCGCCCTAATAGCACACACTACCCGTGAGAGGCAGCGCCCTAATAGCACACGCCAACCTATGGTTTTAACTGACCAATATCAATTTACCGACCATTTCCCCGAAAAGTGTGTGTGGGGGTGGGGTGTTACACCCCTCACACCCTACGTTCGGTACGCCACTGGCTTAACTCTGTCTTTCATGCACGAATAGAGCACTTATATATCTATTGTCGGTTTTGTTACCGCTTTCTGAATTTGCACAAGGCATTTTTTTAATCACACTTTTTACGTTTCTCTCTGACGAAGGGCCTTCGCTCGAAACGTTAGACTCCTACGTTCTCTGTTTCGGCAGTACATCTAACCTTGCTATATTTCGATTTTTTTAATTACTTTAGCTTGGAGCAGTTACAGTTATCGAGACAAAAGAAGATTTTTGGAGAAAGAAACAGGACCAGTCCACTTCGCAAAATACCGTCGGCAACTTTCCACAGCGCGGAATCCGTCGACATGTGGACCGACTCTCCGTGGCCTCCTAGAAATCACCAGGTTTTTGGAGCGTTGAATAGTTTTATGGAAAGATGTAACGATGTACTGGAGTTAGTTCAGACCACCACTCACTTTAGGATGCTGCAGTTAGCGGCCGACGTTGGCGGAGCTGGAGGGACTAATCTGAATAGCTTGATTGAGGAAATCTATGTTCATTTTAAAGAAGCTATCGAAAACATTAAGCAGTATAATTTAGTAAGTTCACTTAATAAAATATCTAAATTAATATTTAATATAATGTTCTTTAAAAAGGAGCATGAGAAATTTATTTATTTATTTATTTATTTATTTATTTATTTATTTATTTATTTATTTATTATGTTTTTGCCAACAGTGTATAAAGAATATTTATACCTACACACAAATAAATATATACATAATTAAACGACAGACAAACATGCACATATACAAACTAAAATTTAAGAGAAGTGGCAAGGGTAGCCGCGACAGCGTGTGCCAGTTACTGCGGTCCCGTATATAAATAGATTAAGAGGGAAAACAAAAAAAAAAGATGAAAAGAAAAATTAATATTAGAACGATGAAAATCCGCATAGTAAAAGCTGTTAAGTACAACAGCGAAGGTCACCAAGCAAGCTCCAGGCGGAGTTGCACTTGGGACAAACTGATCTCCACGACCGAGATTTATCTGGATCGTATGCACAGTCCAGCACGAGAGTAGTAAGATATAAGTTGATTTTTAAAGTTGTTGAGTGTTATTCCATTTAATCTCAACGCATTTGGCAGGACATTCCACGTTCTGCAAAAAAAAAAAGCAAAATTGTTGTAAGCGTATTGATATTCGTTGTTAAACAAATAATATACACGTTTCTGGATTTTTTTTAGGATGTGCTAGAAGTAGATGAATCACACCAGTTTGAGAAGGCGTTCTTTGCATTCCGTTCTGTTATGAGGGTAAGGTTAATATTAGTTGGAAAATATATTTTTGAGGTAACGTTCAGGTAACCGTGACTGCATCGTGGTTTTGTTCGTGGGACGGTTATGTGTAGTATGTAGGGATACAATATTTTGAAGTGCACCATGTGAAATAGTTAAGTCAATCATAGACAATTGCCAGCAATAGAAAGCCATATATGGAATTGGATCATCGTCTCTTTGCGCAGTCATGCCGCCAACTCTTACGCGGCTGTATAAAAAGCAGGTTTTATTGAGAAAAAAAAAAGCAACAACAAACAAGTAAAATTCTATGAATTAAAAGAATAAGGGCTTCTTGTTCATATGGTCCCAGAAAGTGAGATTTGCCCGGTAAGTGGAATGAAGACTTTTGTACATTCATATGGCAGTTTTTATCCCGCCTATATACCGAGGAGTAATCTGGATAAAATTAGAATGGCTGATGCTGCGCGGTCCGGCATCTGCCATTAAAGATTACAATTCTGTTTTATTGCGCAGGGTTGCATCTGCTTCAAATAGAATCAATGTTTTTGTTAAACATTTGAGATTTATATTCTAGTATGGAATAAAATTTTCAACTATTCCTTAACACATGCATGTACACGTGTTCGTCAAACATATGTGTTCGTTTATATGTTCGTCAAACTTTACACTGATGTTATACTATCCTAAAATATGCCAGAAATGAATTGATGGTACATGGTACATGGTAAACGTTACCAGCTGGTACAAGTATAAGAGGTAACACGCAACTCCACTTACACGAGTCTCGAGTTTTGGAATCGAGTTCTGAACCTCAGCAGCGAGGGGCAACGCGGTAAAGCACATGCCATATCAGCATCGCTCTTCGAGCCAGTAGGCGCATAAGGCCTCAACATTCTGTTTCCACTCCACCCCGCCTCTGACTACCGCTCTCGCAGTTCTCCAGCCGTTCCATCCTGCCTGCCGTCTCTCTACTTCCACTGTCCTCCTCCAGGTCGTTTTAAGTATTCCTACTGCTCTTTTACCCTCTGTTCTCCACCCTAACGTCACCATGGAGTCACTGTAACTGTCTCCACGAAGTATATGTCCAATCCAATTCCAACGCCGTCTTCTTATCTCGTCCCTGATTCTGTTGATGTATGTCACTTTGGTGATTCTTTCATTACTCACTCGCACAGGCCATCTGATCCTTAGAATCCTTTTCAACATTGCCACAATTACGCTTCTTTAATTTTTGTTTACAGAATCTGGAACGCCGTCTTGCCGATGTTCTTCGACAAAGTTTCAAGCAGTGTTCAGACACGGCAGCCAAGCTTCGATTGTTGGAAGTATTTGAGGGAACAAGTGGTAGAGAATTAGTTCAGGTAAGACCCACTGACGGTAAGAACTGACTAAATATGTTGTCATTTGCCCTGCCCAGTGAGCTTTATATACGTCTGGAGTGACTATCTGCTAGTTATCGACCGAGCAAAGATTGAAGCCAAACATGGCGGACATGTATAGGTCTGATTCAGTGGGCTTTATATATAACTGGAATGATATCTGCTAGTTATTGACCCGACAAAGATTAAAGCCAAACATGGCGGGCATGTAGGCTTAAGGTAGCTCGATACAGTTTTTAAAATTTAAATTTATATCAGTTTGACACTGTCAGATTTTGCATGTTTAAGCTTCATTCGACACATACTATTTTATATAGATAAATTAATATTTCTAATTTTGAATTCCGTTATTTTTTTTTAACATTGATTCAGTTGCTATGGCAACACAGACGTAACAAATTCCCTTCAGAATGGCCTATTACCTCGTGTATCTGAAAAATAAGCACGGTGAACCCCAATTATTTTTCTTGCAGACTTTTCCTTTAAGCATAAACAATCAATAGAAAGATTGAAAAAAAAAAATCTGTAATGGCAATATTTTTCAAAAGCCAAAAATAACGTTTTCTTTAATAACTTCTTTTTTTTTGCATTATAGATTTTTTTTATTTTTGGTATAAAAGAAGCTTTTAGCGATAGAAAACATCGTACAAAATTTCAGCATAGGTCACCAGATAAAATACCGAAATACACTGTTTTCTTTTAGAAATTTGTAATTTTTGATGGCGTCAGCATTTCACGCGCATCGCACGCGTAATGGCGCAAGATTGCATAGTCACGTCATTTTGATGGCCTTGATTGGAAAACATTCTTGCACACACGAATTGTCACGCGAGTTTTTCTATTTCTCGCAAGGTTTTTCTCGACTCGCACTTGCACGGAATTTGTTGAAAATTACTATGTCGAGCTACCTTAATGGCGGGCATATAAGCTTGAAGTATATACGTATAGTTTCAGTCTCCTACGCGATCTTTTGACCAGATCAGACCAGTGAACGTATGTATAATTTGCATACCTGGAACGCTAACTCTGGGGCAGAAAGTCAGCTATATCACGTCACTTTCAATTTATATACAAACTGTTCCCTAGCGGTCAAAAGGTAACATACAGCATAGGAGATAGACTTTCTTCTCCACTCCCTTTTATCCCCCCTCCCTTCTCTCCTCCCCTCCCCTCTTTCCTCCCCTCCACTCTCTCTTCTCCTCTCCCTCCTCCCGTTTTCCGCTTTTGACAGAGAGAGAGAGAGAGAAACTCAGAGAGAGAGACTTGTAGCATGTCTACGTGGGGGACTGTCAGACGTGATACACAAAAATCACTACTTCACTTTTTAAGCGTGATATGACTGGAGATAGTGTTCCAGATATGGAGAATGGAGTTCCCTGGATCAGACCTGGTCTGTCCGCGTAAAAAACCATACGTACTTCAGGCCTACGTGCCCGCCTGCCATGTTTGAGTTCAATCGACAAGCCAAGCTTTATACTGGCCCTGCCTATAGCGCCCAATGCTCAACCCCTAATATACCGCCAGCTACGCAGGTTAGGCCGGTAACTGTACTGTCACAACCTGTTTTTTCAATACATTCGTATTGAGAAAACAATAGCTTTGTTTAATTAGAATGCCGTCGGGCAATGTGGGTATGATGACTGAATGCAATTGTTTCTCTCTTTTCCTTAGGTTGTCCTGCTTACGTTTGTTTATTCTGTTTTAGGAAAATCTTTTTGATATTTGCGACGGCATGTTAATGGATTTTACAAAACAACTTCTGCGTGTCAAGGATAATTTTGATCAGCACTTAAACAATCCGCCTGAGCATCCTCATCTTCCTCCAGTTGCTAGTAAACTGATGTGGCTAAAAGGACTTAAGGCTAGAATGAGGGTAAGTGAAAAATGGATTAGCAATGAAATTAAATCATGAAATTGCTGAATTTTTTAGCCTAACGGTCTGTCTGTATTGTATTGTATTGCATTGCATTGCATTGGTGTATGGTAAGGCATGGTTTGGTATGGTATGGTATGGTATGGTATGGTATGGTATGGTATGGTATGGTATGGTATGCTCAGCTATGCTATGCTATGCTGTGGTGTGGTTTGGTGTAATATAGGCTTGGGCGGTTTTGCTTAAAATAAAAACCGAGAAACCGTCCGATTCAAAACCGGTAAAACCGTAAAACCGGTTTTTTTCTTTAAAATTTGCTTAAACTAAATGAAGAGGAATTGTGGGCTTTGTGAAGCCCTTTGTGGCTGCGTCAGCAATTTTTTTGACCTCAGAATACGAATCGTACACGCTAAATCGCAAACTGTGTGAACTTTTACCTCAGCACGATTTCAGTTTTGAACTGAATGAAGTCAAGGACTTTAATATCACTTTACGTTATAATTTGACTGTCTGCAGTGGCAATTTTGCTTGACTCGACGGGATGGTGATCTTTGATATGTCGACGTAAATTGGACGTATTTCCCCCAGCAGCACGGACTTTCCTTAGGCAAAGCTTGCATGTCGGCAGATCGTTGTCGTTTTCGTCTTCCTTGAATCCGAAATATTGCCAGACAAGAGAGGTAGAGGCCCCAGAAACCTTTTTAGATCGCAAACCGACGTTGGCGTTTATAGCAGCCATGACTATTTGCGTGCAGCGTCAATGTGTGGCATGAAATTGACACCGTAAAATGCGCACCGCGGGATTGGTTAAGTGCGCAATTTTACCGCTAAATATTCTGTTCGTTTGAGTGTCAAGTATCGTAAATCAAGGTCAAAGGGTCAAATTACGGCGATGATAGTAAATAATTATTTAATGACGGTTTTCCGGTTTTTCTAAAAGCCAAACCGAAAAACCGGTTTTGGATAATAAAACCGAAAAAAACCGGTAAACCGGTAAACCGCCCAAGCCTAGTGTAATATGGTATTAAATGTACTATTTACAGAATTGAGTGGCCGTTATGTATCAGGGTATACAGACACGAGGCGACCGAGTGCCTATATCCCAATGCAGAATACGGACACGAATTCTGTAAATTACTTCTAAAACGATCTATTTGGTAAATTCATTAGTAATTTTTCTAAAAAACCCGTTGTCTACGTCGAGAAAATCAAAGCTAAGTTTATGTAAATCAAGAGGAATGTATATCACATATATAGACCCTCATTAAACATGGATTTTCTTTGTGTTTTCCTCATAAATTATTAATGAGTTTTAGAAGGTATTATATGGTGTGGTGTGGTGTGGTGTGGTATGGTATCCTATGATATAGCATGTCATGTCAATGAGTTATTGGAGAAGGTTATAGATGGTTATTATTAAACTTGATTTGATAATAACGATACAGTTATATAGGCTTTTCCGATAAGTCATTATGCACGTGTGACGTCAAAATGTTTAATTTGTACATCAAACAAACTGAAATATCTCAACAACGAAGCCAGGAAACGAAAAACTGTAAAGCAGTTGTTACTTTGTCATTTTCTGTGTTATTTCAAATAAGACAGACTTAATTTTAATTTTAAGTTTGTTTTATTTGAAAGAACACTTAAAATACAAAGTAACATAATTTACAGTTTTTGGTCTCCTTGCTTCGTTTTTGAGATACTTCAGTTTGTTCGATATGTAAATGTCAAATGTTGTGACGTACACGTGCATAATGACTTATCGGAGAAGGTTATATATCTTGCTATTATCGAACGAAATCACTTGAAATCCTACATGTTTTATATTGTGGGAGGAATACACGCACATGCTTTCTTCGAAATAAGGTTGGTTTGATAATATCAAGATATATAACTTTCTATTAACTTTCTATGATGAGTAATTATGTACATGTACGTCACACCATGTGATATTTATATATCAAACAAAGTGAAATATATCAACAACGAAGCAATTAAGGAAGCCAAAAAACTGGAAAAGATGTTACTCTGTCAGTTTAAGTATTCTTTCAAATTAAGAAAATTTAATTTTCGTGTCATTGGCACTTTAACATAAACCACGGTTTATTATAGGTTTGTATCACGACAAACAAACCTCATGTGCCCATATGAAATATTAGCAAAAAAATTAGGTTTTGACACTTTATTGAATCAGAGATTTATGAAAATCCTATATTATTCAGATCACTGAAAATCCTATATTATTCAGATCACTGAAAATCCTATTTTATTCAGATCACTGAAAGGTGGAAGTGTACCGGAGCCGATATTAGAACTACTAAAATTAAGGAAAAGCAAGTATAACTTAAGGGGTTACGTTAACTCCACCACATATGATTTAAGATCATGGAGATACACTGCACCAAAACTTTGGAACTCTATTCCAGATAAAATTAGAAAACTGGGTAATTTTAATGCCTTTAAAAAAACCTTGACAGAGCTGGATTTCACCAAATTAAACTTTTAGAACATTTATGTATATATTAAAATTTAGATCTAATATTTATATTTATAGGTTTTTTTTATATATATAGGATATTATGTTAAGTATTTTGACCACGCTAATAAAATCTTTATATTGTATTGCATTGTATTGCGTTGCGTTGCGTTGCGTTGCGTTGCGTTGCGTTGCGTTGCGTTGCGTTGCGTTGCGTTGCGTTGTGTTGTGTTGTGTTGTGTTGTGTTGTGTTGTGTTGTGTTGTGTTGTGTTGTATAGCATGTAATTTGCGGACTGAAGCGTTAACAATGTTTTGTCGATCGATGATGTACTTTGCTAGGAGCCCATGTCGAAGTTCCGCAAATTATCAGTATCTTCGTTTAAAGGAGATAAAGGCTGGAAAGTACGTGATACATATAGTGACCTTATCAAGGATATTGAAAGGTATGGGGTTTTTATATTGCTTTTTACTACATTCTATATCCTTAAAAGAATTGGAAATAATTGTCTGTGTTTATGTGCGTGGTGCAAACACAAGAGAGAGAGAGAGAGTTTTACTTAAATATCACTTTTAAAAGTTCATGCGGGCTTGAGCCATGGAACCTTTCTGTACTGCATTAGTACAGTGCAGAAAGGCACTACCCCGTGCTGTTCTGTGCTGTACTGCACGACACTGCGCTGTACTGCACTGTATACTGTACTGTATTTCATGTATCCAGTGCCTTTTTAGCTGAATTTTTCAACTTTAAAAACAGGATACACATTAAAGAAAGAAGGAAACATCGGCGTATTTTTGACATGCATGAAAATAACCTTAAAAAAAATAATTAAAAAATAATTGGACACAATTTCATTGTGCTATATTGGAAAATGAATCGTTTAATTTGTAGTTGTTTGTTTGTGAAAGCAAATATCTACGTTGGACATTCTGTTCATGGGCCAACCCCCGCCTGTTTTTCTGGAGAAGGAGGTAGACCAGATCCAGTCTTACAGGACGGTGCTGTGTTAATTGATTCCCCGCGAACGAACGAACGAACGAACGAACGAACGAACGAACGAACGAACGAACGAACGAACGAACGAACGAGCGAGCGAGCGAGCGAGCGAGCGAACGAACGAACGAGCGAACGAACGAACGGGCAGAACTCTACCAACGGCACCGCAATTAACGAAGAAACTGCCTTAGGAGCTGAAAGACACTGAATGGAGTGCGAGGAGAACTCGCAGAATTTTGTCTTAAAAGAGGCTATGAAATTTGTGATTTTATCCCGAATTTTTCTACATTGTGCTGTTCTGTATGAAAAGACGGAATGCTGCGTTGTATATGAAGTTCTGTATAGTTGTTCTTGTTCTTAACAATTTCTTTTGTTTTGAAAAAGGGCCGAAATACAAAAAACAACAGAATGGCAAAATGCGATTCAGGAAGATCTTAGAACAAAATTGAAACAACCTTTACTGGTAAGCAAACGTTGAGGTCTTCTAATATTAGCAAAATTTTATTATCCTAAAACACAACTACAAAGTTACTGCTTTTATTACCTCCCCCAGGAGGTTATGTTTTTACCTCTGTTTGTCTGTCTGTTTGTCTGTGAGTCTGTCTGTCACGAAATAACCCACAGGTTTTCGTGAACGTTTGTGGAAAGACTGAATATAGATCAAGGACCAAACCGTTCAATTGGTTGAAATTTGGATGAGAAATTAATAAAAATCTGACCACACGATTCTCCGTGTCGAAAAATGCTTGAGTGTTCTTATTATCCTTATTTTATGCAAACATTTTTGCATAATTTTGGTACGAGTACAATCAAGCATTTTATTCATTCATGCATGTGTGAGCCTTGTGAGCCAGCCTGAGGTATATGCAGTCTCTGAGTGCCCTCTTGTTTGTCGTTTTTTCCATAGCCAATCGAGATATGGTCTGGAAACTCGGCGAACTTCAAAGCGCCTATAATGAGCTGTGATTTTACGTTGAACCGTACCTTACACCGTGCACATACTTTGTTTTAGGTTTATTAATATTTAAATAGCACGGTTGAGTGATTGAAACTTCAGTGATTCAACTGAAACGTTGCTATTGGACAATTCGTTCATTATACTAAAATACAGTGTGTTCAGTGACCGTGCACCGTGCACAAAAATGCATAAAGGCGAACAAAAGTTATAGACCAAAGACTTTAGCTGAGTTTCCAGACCATATCTCGATTGACTATGTTTTTTCTAACTGACTTTCTGATTAAGTGTTTTGACATAGAAAAAAATCTTCACTTAAATATGTTTTGTTGATTGACTTTCCATGTATATAAATTCTAGAAAAGACGTCAGATAGACCACGAATATAGTAAAATACGAAATTGATGTCAATTGTTTAGTCTGTTTTACTTAAAAATGACATTATTGGGACAGTTAAAGTTAAGTTTAAGGTTAGGATTAGGGTTAGGGTTTAGAAGTTTAATCCTATTTAGAATTCGGGATGTTTATGTGGAAATTGTGCTTTTTTGTTAACAGAAATAGGATGGCTTTAAATATAAAGACTGTAATATACTCCTATTATTGTCTGATCCCGAAGGAAACAGTTTTGTTTTCTCAAGAATTTCGATGTTGAAACATTGAGGCAAAACTTTAGTAACTAAAGTCTCCTGAAGGATCAGACATTAAGTCTTTTGTTATATAACTTGTTTTTTGCTGGATTGCCCGAGTCAGCAACAAATATTGCACGTATTGCCCGCGCGCGGGAAACGTTTGGTTTGTCGAATGCACGTGCATGACCATAAATGAACCAATGGCAGCCTGAGTTACATCCAGCAAAAAGCCAGCTATGTAGGAAGTTTAATTATAGTTACTTTCGTATTGTTAATGTTTATCCAAAGCTAAATGTTTTGTCCCGTATAAAATGGCCCTAATATTAATAATATTAGAGAGTTTAAGCTTCGCGTTTGAGAGCTCCGGCAAACGGCAGAGTTGATTTTGTTAGTATAGTTTCTACTGGTTCTCGTCACTTTACGTTTTGTATTTCTTTGTCATCATGGCGATTTTACGTTAGGGTTAACGTGAAAAGTCTTTTTCTGTGAGTGATTGTTTTAAATAATAACTTTGCCTTCGCCTGCCGTTTTTCGTCGTGCGAACGTACGTGAAACTTAAACTTAAACTCTCTATTGTGTGTGTTTGTGCTGTTTGTTAGTACATGTTGATTGATGTTGATGTTTTTCTCAGATTCAGGTAGCCAATGCTGACCAGAAACCCGATAGTGTCCAGGTCAATTTCGATCCAGACTTACTATCTCTGCTGAAGGAAGTGTTTTATTTAGCCGACCCACCATTCTCCGTTAAACTTCCCGATCCCGCGAGACTCTTGCTGCGCAGTATAGATGACTCACTGTTGAGATCAACTGCAGCCCGACTGGAAACCATAGTATCAAGATATAATGCAATTAACAAGAATATACAACCCAATGAATTACCTTTGTTTGAAAGAAAGCTGATGAAGATAAACGAGGTTTGTGAATAATTGCAAGTAATACTAGGTATTTCACTCCATTAAACGGAATGTTCTAGGAATTTTAGGTGAAGGAAAGTTTCGAGTGTAAGAATATATCATTTTAATAAGACCAAACCGCGGGACCAGTTGCGAAAATGCAACATCAAGACCTTTCACTCAGGAATGCAATCATTTCATTTCGTTATGATGCAGTCATTGCAGAAATAGATTGGTGCACCTTGAAAATTATCCCTTATAGCTTAGGTAGCATATCAAATCATGTTTCCTGGCGGAGCGCACTGGGAAGTGGGTCTTGGTGTGGTTGAAAAAGGAAAGTGTCTCCACGTTTTATGCATTGATTGTAGTCCCACATTTTTATCCACTCCGAATAAAAGAAAAAAGCCTGCATGATTGCAGAACATAAAGGTAAGAGCTGCAACTCTTACTAAAACTGAATTTCCACTGTACGTAAATGTTCAATGTATACTCGTCGATTCTATTATACAAAGAAAAGTCAAGAAACGCGCCATTTTATATTTAACAATTAGAAAACGAGTTCATAGACAACGAGGACGAGTTGTCTAATTGTTTTAGTATAAACCAAATAGTTAGACCAAATATTATTTTAAAGAAACAAACTGAAACCTCGGCAAAACGCGAGTTTCCTGTTCGTTTGCCATTTAAAACTTGATTTTTTTACAACTGGTGCATAAGAAGAGGTGTATTAGCTATTAAACGTCCCTCTCTTACTAAATGACCCAAATCAAGCGGGACGTTTAATAGCTAATGCACCTCTTTTTATGCTATTCCTTTGTAATATCGTGTTTGCGGGAATGTCTTTTGTTGTCACCTCCGTTGACGTCAAATCGGGTATGATTAGTTTTATATATAAGTTTTATGATTAGTTTACATATGTAAGTTTTAAACATGCACGTTTCAATAACTAAGAAATTCTAAAATAAGGGCTTTGATTAAACTGGCCGATAAGTCAGTAAATTCGTTCTTTGACGTTCAACAGTTCACCTAAAAGTTTAATGAGTTCATCACCTTCAATATTTTCTGTACTTCGTAAAAATATACGTTGTAATAACTTAGCAATGTTAACGATTCAATTTTAAATACCCACGACATTACAAAATGCGAAATACAACAATTAAAATCACAACATTCTGCAAACACGATTAAGCACAGCGTCATTATAAGTACTCAAATACAGGTCAAGTGTGAAGTGGTGTAAATATCAAATAATAAGCTTGATTTAATCACAGATCGAGATCAAGCAGGTTCTTATTAGGTTGGAACAAGTAATAAAACAAATCAAAATCACTCACTTGGTTTTGCAGCCGTTGTGAAACTATATTCTTTTCGTTTACGAACAGGATGGGACCTGGTGACCAAGGCCCACTTTTTGAAAATCAGGGACCATTTTAGTGAAATCTGCTTGGCTCTCTCTCGCTGCGCTCGGGCACAGATGCCCATGCTAGCAAATATTGAAACAGCGAAGAGAGAGAGCTTGGGACTAGGCTGCATTTCAATATTAAGACTGGAAGGGCGATGCATTTTTTGCAACTTGCAGTTTTTGATGTTTGATATTTGTTACAGCTTCTGGATCAAGGTCTTCACCAATATTCATGGAAGACAGTTGAATCTGCGGATTTTATCGAACACTTATGTTCGCTGGTTTGCGAAGATGTTCACAAAAATCTCTGTGTGGTGCAGAGCAATTACAAGGAGATCAAGAACATTGTGGAGTCGTGGTCTAATGACAATTGTTTGGACGGGTTCTCGTCTCGAGAAAAGACTCGGTCATTTTCAGTTGATCAATTGGATGCTGCGCACAGGTATTTAAGAATCCGCTCATTTTCGTACCCAGATCCACGCGCTAATGCGGTTCTGCGGCTCTGGGAATTATCTCTGTAAATGTGAGCGTTCTGATTGGCTTTAGGAAACAATGAAAAGAATTCAAACAAATTCAACAAAATAAGAATTTCACAATGTCCACTCTGTTTGCCATAAACGTACGTTTGATATAATTTGACAAATCAAATAACAGCAATACACCAGATTTGAATTCGAAAATTTAATGCACTATCGTGATGTTTCGATCGTGTTTCAAACAACAGCCTTCAATGTCATATTTTTGCCATATATAGTTTTGCCAGCTGACCTTCCATGAGTGCGCGAGATGACCAAAACAACACTTTCTTTCCAGACTGCGCTGATGTTGCTCGTTTTAAATTGTAGACTAGTCAAACACCAGGGGAAGAAGTTGAGAAATAATGAATTTGCCAAATCCGCTTGGCAATACAGCTGTGATGTCTTCGACTCCGCGAACGATGGCTGTTATGGCATCTTTCACACTGAACTAGATTGTCCCGTCCTTTCTAACGCATAGCTTCGTTTACCTCACGAATAATGATAGATACGATACGATTTACACGAGATTTGTCAAAGGAGGGAAAATGAGAAGCCGTTACCATGAGTCTGGGCACGAGAGTTTGGAGCAGAATGCGCCTGTTACGTCACCAATTTTCCAAATTTTGCGCGTTTTTCTTGGCTATGAGTGAAATTGCAATCGTCATCAGGGGATTTAGCCCTGATGACGCGAGAATGAAATTAGTGGTTACCTGGCGCATATTTCTTTTGAAATTGGGCCAGGGTACCAGGCTAGGTTTCCCAGAGCCTCGCGAGGGGGGGGGGGCGTGTGTCTGGGCACGAGAGTGGAATCCGCTATTTAACATTTAGAGAACACCACTGCCAAACGTTTTGTGCCTGCGCGACATCCGAGCTCGTATCTTAAAAAAAGAGCGGGAAAACACTGAAATATTTGGACTGGTCCGAGAGTCCGACACAAAAGTTAAAATTATAAGCATACTACCAAAAAGATAAGGTAGGTAATTTGTGTGCATGGCTTCTTTGTCAATATTGTAACATATTCTGAAGTTACCCCTTCGTAATTTTCATGACCCTTTTTTTAAAACACAAATGAATAGTCGAGTCTTACTTAGTCTTCACTGTCTGGTTGTTGTTGCCACGGCTATAGTTCCCACTTCTCTTGCAATGTTTACTCTAGCAAATCCACGCATGCCAAACGTTTGGTAGCGGTGTCCATTTAGAGGGTTTCTAGGAAATAACTCGGACACAACGCACACCCTAACACAACACCACACCACACCATACCACATCATACAACACAATATATTACAGCACAACACTACTTAGCACAGCAAAGCATAGCGTATATAGCACAGCATTGATGAGGCGTATAAGGCGTTTTTCTTAATATGAAATACACGTCCTTAATACACAGTAATTTATTATTTTAAGGGAAACATATAGCGTTACTGAGCAATCCATTGTTATGGGAGGACACAGAATTCACGGCTTGTTATTATCGACCTTTGAGGTATTTGAATTGTATTTGCTCTGCATTTTATTACTTAGTTTTCTTCCAATCTTGCGCGTTCTTAATTTGTCTCTTTTATATTGAAGCATAACCGTTATAATATTATTGCTTCATCAATAGTCATTCTTCCCTCTTTGACATTCTTCCCCTTTTACACTAGTTTCTCTTTTTTCTTCTGTTTTCCCCCTCTTGTTTCATTCAGCTTTTGTTTTGTACATGAATGTGTCGTCTATGTTGTTAAAGATCAACTAAGGGCAAATTACATTTTTCGCATTATATAAAAAGTATTGAAGCACGTAGAATCCGGATATGATGAAAAAAATGAATTGAAATTTTTTCCCGTTGATTTTCGGATGTTGAATCGAGGAATTTTGAAGTACTTTTATAAAAAGCCGTGTTGTATAAAGAGTCTGGCACTGGCAAGTGTGTTACGTAAACGGAGGAACGATTTTACGATCCATTAAAGTAAACACACTCGAAAAGCGTCAAATGCTTTAATACATGTGCGTTTGGAAACTTCATCATAAATCAGCTTTTCTTATGATTGCAATCGTCCAGGTTCAAACTTACAACTTACGTCACAAACTTGCTAGTGCCAGACTCTTTCTACAACACGGTTTTTTTAATAATACTGCGTTAAAAAAATCAGAAATCAATGAAAAGTACGTTTTGCTTTAAATTTTTATCATCATATTTGGATTCTCCATACCTTGGCGCATATAACAAGGCGGAATATTAATTTGCCTTGAGTTGACCTTTAATTCTTTCTCTCACCTTTTTCTTACAGGCGGTTCAGATTAGTCGTGCTTCCCCTGCTTGGCAGAGTTACATTCAGTGTATCAGTGAACTTGTCTTGGAAGGCTTAAGGAAGTCTGTTGTGGTGTCGCTGAAGGGAATGATGGATCAAATAGATTCTCCTTGTCAGGTATTGTCGAGTTACTGTTTCTTGCAACGTATGAATAACATTTCTAATACATGTATTTGTTGATCGAAAATGTTAAATAAAGTTGCTGTACTACCAAAATACGAATATAAAAACGGTCTATACGTTTTCAGCGTCTTCACTACCTCCGCAGTGGTGACCAAGAGTTCGAGATCAAATCTTTGGAGATGAGATAATTTTTTGTTGGTCGTGGCTATCCTACTAATTTATTAGATAACGCTGTATTTAAAGAGCTTTTAATATTTCCTGCATGTTCGGACGCACTCAAACCAATAAGATGGCGACTTGTTCATTTAACCACAATCCTTTGCATGCCGTAAATATTGTTTCTTGCAGAATTATTAGAAGATATGGTTTTAAAACGATCAACTTTGGTAGGAATGAAGTTCTTGCTTACTTAATCCATCTTAGCGTGATAAGCAATTTTTAGTTGTTATTTGAGCTGATTTGAGGTCGCAAACTTTACCGCCGCCAACTTTTCCGGTACGGTCAATTGTAGAAAAAAAATTAGGTTTTTAAAAACCTCTGTAGTTTTAACATTTCGGCTTTAGTTAACTGCAAAGTTAGAAACGTGTATCTGTATTTTTAGAAGCGACCCAGAGGCGACAGTCAGTTTTATTGATCACCTATCTATCTCGTTTTAACGCAACTCAATTCAACTCAATTTTATTTGGTTAGCACATGTATTTATAATACATATAATTATTGTAATCAAAAGAAACGTATGTAAAGGTGGCAAGCTAACTGTAATAACCATAAGGCTATAGCAGAGAGTCAACTGGTCACAGTAATTAACTCAATTAAGAATGGAGGGTTGGCAATAAACTTTATAAAATAACATTTATACTACGCACGCTCTGATCAATAACCATGCAGGATCAGAGTATCCAAACACGGAAATCGAAAGCATTTTTGCCGTAAAGAAAAGCGTATAATAACCACAAACAAACAAAAAGAGGCATGTGTAAGAGCTTGAACTACGAGAACTGAAACTTCAACACAAAGAACAAGTTCAGCAAATGCTTAACTCGGAGGGGGGGAAAACCGATGATTTGTGCTCATGAAAACCGCTGTGAAAACACAGCAAAAAGTTGTGATCAGTTCAAGTTTTAAAAGCGACTTAACAGAATAAAATTGTGTATAAATACCTCTTGTATTCTTGCATGATAAACTCACTTGGTGAAAGGAAAAAACTATCGATATAGAGCAAAATGTCCACAAGCTCTCGACATAAATCCAAAATATTCCCGATAAAAATACCTTTTTTTTCGGAGTTTTAGATCGGTTCATGCCCACTGAGTAGCTTTTTACGGCGAACGATGTTTTAAAACATGATCCAGACGGTAAGATGGCTGATTACGGTAGCTGCAAATACTTTTCACTGTTTTCGATATTCAGAGTTGACCTATAATATTTTACCAAGTTTTTTCTCTTTATTTCGGCAAAATAAAACCAAAACATGTTTCGGCTTATCAGCTTCTCCATTTCGCCTGCTCAGTGGAAACGTCATCAAAGTGTTATTGAAACGAAATGTGATCGGTTGTTGAGTCGTCAAAGTGTTAATAGAAGAAATGTGATTGGTATGACGACCAAGATATCTTCAAGATTTACTTAGTTGATGAATTTCGAGAGAATTTGCATTTTCTTCATGGTTTTTTTGCTAAATATACCGTTTTCTTAAAGTCAGTTATTTTATAAAAGAAATACCAAATGATTTTCCGTGCAGGATACTTTGATCCAAACACTTGGGAAGTTGCTCGACTTTCAAAAAGCTAAAAAACACTCACCTAGCAGCTTGTGTTTTTGTTACGCTTTTCTCAAGTCTCGCAACATCCCGCGTGTTTGGATCAGAGTATCCTGCACGGGAAATCATTTGGTATTTCTTTAGTTATACATATGGTGAAATATCAGATATATACTAGAAAGATAGGATACAATAGTTGATTGTACAGCTACCCCCATTTCCCCACGCCCGTTCATTGATAGCTTAGTGCGCGCTGCGCTCAAACAACTTTGCTCTACTATATTGGTTGTTGTTACACCAATCTCGTACCCCGAGTCTGCTGTCCTTTTGTCTATAGGGACAAGGTCGAGTCAGAAAAACGTGGACTTCCGAACTATTTCCGAGAGAACGCACATTCATGAAGATTTAAGCCAATCACCGTACTGCTTTACTTTGTTCCGGCCAGAGCCGATGACTCCCTTGTCGTTGGACAAAAAGACCGCCAGGCTCTGGGTACGAGATTGTTGTTATACTTCTTGCTTCCATCTGAAATCTACTATGTGTATTTCCTGACTTAAATCTAGTTTTGTTATTTGGCATACAGGTAGTTTTACATGCACCCCGCGCCAGCATCGGTGATTGCAATTTCTGCTGTGAATGTTGCACATGCATACATCGGTAAAACTGGCAGGCGTCTTAATTTCTTCCAAATTTGCTGAACATCTTCTTTTCGTAATTAGGTACAATGACGTTGATAGACTTGCTACCCGACATTTCAACAATGCCAAACATTCTGTTTCGGTCATGCAAGTTTGTAGCCTCTTTCTCAGTTTATCGCATTATTATACTAAATATATATAAGTAGCGTTTTTTGTCTTTATTTTACTACGCGTTTCTTTCTTTCGATCTTCGCTCGAAACGCTACACTTTCTTTTTGAGTATATTGGCAGTACACCAACCTTTCAACATTTTCGATTTGTATTTTTACACGTAGCACAAATCCACCCACACGCATATTACAAAAAATATTATAATCGAAACATTATCTTCAACCGTGATTAAATACGCTTACGAGTTCCGATATTCGGAACTGTCAAGAAGTAGAGTGAAAGGTCGGTATTTCGTTACTAAAAATCTTGGTAGCCTTAAACGCTTTTTCACTTTACGCCATTAAATATGTTTTTCATATACCTTTCAGGACGGCAATGTGACACCAGTGCTCACAATAAGACTTGAATTGTCAGGCTCACAAGTCGTATTTAATCCTAAACTTGACGAAGACGATGCAACACCAAGTGTCCAAGAATATTTTGAACGCTGGATTCAGGACTTTCTAAAACGAGGAGATATGGTTAAACCTTTAGAGCCTGGACTGAAGGTTAGATAATATTGTGGATTTAGAGCAATACATTTAAAGCAAAATTTACGTCACGACGAACTAACCATCCAACCAATCATCCATCCATCCATCTATTTATTCCGCCAGTCAGCCAGCCACACAAGCAAACAAACAAACAAACAAACAAACAAACAAACAAACAAACAAACAAACAAACAAACAAACAAACAAACAAACAAACAAACAAACAAACAAACAAAAACACACACAACAAACAAAAACAAAGAAACGAAATAACTAACGAACGAACAAACGAACGAACGAACTAAATATTCCAACAGAAACACTAATTCCACATAACCCTGTTAATACTTTGTTAGAGGCGCAGGCGGTAGGTACGTGCTTCTAGCGCAGTCGAATAGGGTTAGTACTTGGGTGGGCGACCACCTTGGCTCCATGTGACTAGAGTTGTTGGTTATCTCCTGTGCCTTGGTTTTTTCCCTCCAGGTTCTCTGGTTTCCTTCCTCAATAAAGGTAACGTTACATGGTGTCCCCAATTAGTTATGTGAACTATATACTCACACATACGTATATACATTAACATACTTTCTCATCCTATCTTATATCATAAGTACTCTTTTTTACTTTAGACTTACCACAGTCTTATTACTAATGTCGACGAAGTACAGGAATTAATCACTACAATCAAGAATATTGTTAAAGGCAATGCTATTGAATGTCAGGTTTGTATAGCATTTTCTTCTAATCACTGTTTTTCTGTTATACAGCAATGAAGAACAAAAGACGGGTTGGGATTATACGTGGGGTATTTTTGCTTTTATTAAAGGGATATGTATATGTTTCGTATAGAAACCGGGCTTCTTTTTAGTAGCTTATACATGTATTTACGTTGTATTGTGAAGAAAATCTCTTTCAAAATAGTACTTTAAGCGTCTTAATATTACGATTTAAATGTGCGTGCAGCTTACATTGTGCATACACATTTGTTTCTTGGGATTGTGCTACTTGTTTTACACGATCTTCACGTACAGTACGCACCTTTTACTCACTATATGAGGTCATCAGCTGCCTAGCAAAGAGGAAACAGCTTGATCACATCTACACGCAGTATAGTCACATAGCCGCAATAAAATAAATAAATAAATAACATTACAATATCTCTAACGACGATGTTTACCGAAACGTGTTTCTGACAAATTTGACGCGTTTAACAACTTTCACCGGAATTTTATTGCGACAACAGGTTGCCCTAAAAGTTGTCTTTAAAAATATTTTGTGTAACACCTTGGTAGGCTTGTAAACCAATTCTTATATCTGTACTGTATTTTATTACTGTTTACATATATACACACCTAAAAACGCCACAGGTCTGTTACAGCCTGTTGCAGCTTCAGGCCAGATACAGGTATGATATCATAGCTGTTACAGGCTGTAGACGTCCACAGACTGTTCAGAACTGACAGCATCTGACTGCAACAGACTGTTGGTCTGTCAGTGCTGTATCAGTCTGATATAAAAGAATGATACAGGTATGTTGGCAACAGATCTGTAGCAGTCTGTAAGAACAGGCTCCGCTGTAACTGTTTTTCTTTCATCTTTATCCCGTTGAAGACTGTTTAACAATTAGTCACCGAAATCGAGGTGACTATCGGTGAATATTTACCGAGCCGCGAAGCGGCGAGGTAAATACACCGATAGTCACCGAGACTGAGGTGACTAATTGTTTTAGTATAATTTCAGAGGTTGATAAAAAAACAATCACGTTGAAACAAAAACTTTTAAACAACTGCTTTCATTTTAACAGTGGTGATTCTGTTTATTCACAGACGATGCTAGCAAGCCACAGTCTTTGTCAGTAAATAATTTCAAAAAAAGAGTAAACAACATCCTACTTTGGAATTGAACTTGTACATACATTCAAATATATGCTAAAAAGACTTTTATTCTGGTGTTTTGGATCCTGTGTTATGGCTTTTTTGCACTTAATTCATGTTCAATCTTATGTTCTTCACTCATGACGAAGTTTTCGCCACATCGCTACGACCAAAACCTAGCCAAAACATACAAAAAATACGAAGAACTATAGAAAATATACTACGTTACCTTTATAAAGTTTTGTTTTCACGATATTTGATATGTACAACATCTCAGTGATAAATGTTTTCAGTATTATCCTCTTTTGTTTGTCTCAAAAACTACAGACCCCATTTTGAAAAAAAATAATCAACAGTTCAATGGACCAACAAATTCTAAAATCTCATACTTCAAAATGACAACTCCGAGGGGGAGACTGAAACGAGTAAAGTCAGTGCAGTGTTGAATAAGTACCAGTCTCTTTTCCAAAACTACTTTTGAAGAACAATTTCTTGCGATGCAATAGTCACCGCGCTAGGCGGTGACTATCACCTCAGATTCACCGTTGAGCGGACCAATCAGAAAGCTGGAAAGCCTTTTTTCCACTATGAAATTATACTAAAGTCTGACAGTCGAAAACTCGAAATAAAATCATTTTTTGGTCAGAGAACGTCTACTTTTTATTTAATTATGTACTGGATTTATTTTATTTTTAACCGAACAGACATTACTTGGAACATTTCGTCAGTATGCTTTTCTTTGGATGCAAGACGTCGAGAGAACTTTTAAAGAATTTCTTGCAGGAAATATTGTTGCTCATCCCAGGAACATGGCAGGTGCTGAGATGTTACGTTCAGGAGCGTCCCTTACTTCACAAAAATCAAAGAGGAGGAAAGGGACCGGCAGGTCAGTATTTTGTAATTTATGCCGGTTATTTGTACTAGTAATTACATGTTTTTGAGGGCAATTTGGGATAAATAACCCGAGTTAAAAACATTGTGAAATTGCCCGAGCGAAGTGAGTTTTTGAAAACTAATGAGGGCTATTTATCTCAAATTAGACGGGAAAAAACATGTAATTCCTAATTAATTACATGTTACATGACATTTTTGTTTCCTACTTTTCGGCCATTTTGAAGTAAAAAGCACACGGATTTTCCGTGTAATTTTGAAGTAAAAAGCACACGGATTTTCCATGGACACGGATTTTCCATGGACACGGATTTTCCCGCCAAAAAGTGGTATGGGACGAGGGCAATTTCAAGCAGCGAGAAATTTCAAAATAATTGCCCTTTGTTTGTGTGGTGAAACCCCGGGCAATTTCATGTAACATGTAATTATGTTTTGTTTTTTTGGTGATGACTGCATGCAGGGGAAAGGCAATACTGAAATGAATACCGTCGCGATGGTACTCAAACACTAAAACGTTTCGGTTTCGTCGTGTGTCCCGGAGATTTTAAATCTGGAATCTGAGGTGGAGACTTTGTAATCGAATACTTATGAATCTGGAATCTTTTGTGGTGTTAATGGCAAATAGGTAACGTCCAAACGTAGTCACGTTCACCTGTGTGAAGTATATGCACGTGGCGCAAGTGCTCGGAGCCTGAATCGAAGGGTGCATGAATGTGGTGCATACACAGAGGTGAACATATTTACGATCAAGAGAGTTGTCAGCCACATCACTGTTAATTAAACTACAAAGTCAGTCAGTCAGTTTCGAAATCTACCAACAACGTGCAAGAACACCTTGATCAAAAGGCAAAGCTGTTCAACTTTTTGTCGAACCCCCAAAGCGAAAGGATCAAAGAACTTACAACATGCCTCACGGCCTCACTCCGTCACACGGCTAACAACTCATCGGAAGTATGAATAGTAGCGGAAGTAAAAATGCAAAACTGTGACACCCAAAAAAAGGGGGAAAAACCGAGTCGAAACCTAGACTCGGTCTACCACAGTAGCCCGAGTAAACATGGTACATGGTTTGTGTGACGTGTATGGTTCGAGTTATGGATGCATGCGGGAAGTTGGGGGTGCACGAAAGAAGTGTACGAGGTGCTCGAGGCGATAGTCGTAGAAAGTTTGGGTGCTCTCAACTTTTCAGGTGCATCCATCTATAGTCGACGCAGCACGCTAAACCCAGTGAACTCGATGTAAGTTAAAATGTGATACCTGGAACGCTAACGAAGGACCAAAAAGTGAGGCAAAAAGTTCCAGGCCCCTGCGCGGTTTGCAGGTACGATTCAGTCTCCCACAAAATGTTTTTTACACGGCCGCCCGTCTTGAGCGAACTGCGAAGGCTCGAAAAAAGGTTTGAAAAAATTATTTATCAGACTAAACGTGCATTTAATGGTTTCCCATTGTTGTGCAGCGCTGTTGTTGTTTTATTTACTGTATAGCAGTCCAAAACTATACAGTAAATTAAGCTAGGGATGAAAATAGGCTGAGAAAACAGACGTCCTTTTGCTGGCTAGGATAAAAACAGCCAGCCGAAAAGGTGAGAACAAGAGTGAGAAAGCTATTCTTGTACGAGTTTGAAGACGTATTGATACTTGATATTTCATAATATACATCTAATGTCATTTTCTTATTTCTGCTCCTTTAATTTCTTGTTCAGTTTTGTTAAACGGCCTTTTGTAACTAATGATATTTTAAGAAATATAAACTGACAACTTGATTGTTTATTTTTCACGTTTACTCATGGCTAGTTGTTGTTTTCGGTACGAATGCGGAATGCTTTTTAAACAGAACGGACTGATGAAACTGGTACTAACCTAAACGGCATATTCTATACTAAGTTTGTGTTGATTTTTTGTATCCTCTTCGGAGTGACGAAACTCTAATATATATGGTTTATAATATAACGAAAATTTGATTTAATTTCTTCACTGACAAACTTCGTGCACGTTTTGTAAAGACAATGACTTTTCCTATAGCAACAAATAGACAATCACTGCATAATTAGTTCGGCAGCATAGCACAACCAATCAAAATTTAAAATGCACGTTTAGCAAAGCGTGATAAAATGATTCAATAAATAATTTTTCAAACCTTTTCGAGTCTTCGCAGTTCGCTCAAGACCGGTGACCGTGTAAAAAACATTTTGTGGGAGACTGAATCGTACCTGCAAACCGCGCAAGGGCCTGGAACTTTTTGCCTCACTTTTTGCCCCCCGAATGACTGGACGTTAGCGTTCCAGGTATCACATTTTAACTTATACATCGAGTTCACTGGCTAAACCATGAATTATTTTTTACAACGTAGAATAAGACTCAAAATAATGATAAATACGGCTTGAAATCAACAGACAGACAGACAGACAGGCAGACAGACAGACAGACAGACAGACAGACAGACAGACAGATAGACCGACTGACCGACCGACAGGCAGGCAGACAGACAGACAGACAGACAGACAAACAGACAGACAGACAGACAGACAGACAGACAGACAGACAGACAGACAGACAGACAGACAGACAGTTGGTAGTTTGTTTGTTTGTTTTGGTTTTGGTGAGTGTTTTTCTCTTTCTTTTGCCCTTTTCCCCCGTGCTCTATCGAGAAATGGAGCACGCACGACAACTGCATGATGTATTAAATCTATGTTATAAATGCTATTGTCTAATCCTAAAGCGTCTTTTTATATCGTTCTACTGCTGATTTTAAAATGAATAACTGTATTTATGTTTTTTTAATGAGTATTTGTCTTGTTTCGTATTTAAGTTCAAGTCGTAACTCTCCTGGCGCTTATTCTTTGGAAGTTAGTGGAGCATTGGGTTTATCTGATAAGACATTTCTTAATCCAAAAAAACATGATTCGGTGAACGATTTGGAAACAGCGAACGTCCCATCTTTAGATGACTTTGACAAGGAAATTGAAATATTTAGAGTAAGTATATTAGAGTACATTTAAAAGGGCAGTAAGACGCCAAAATTGTCTATCCCAATTTTGATCTTATTTGGAAGTGTTTTTAAAATAAATAAGAATAGCGTCTTCGCTTTTTCAATTGCGGTGCCCTGAAAGTTGGCTTGCGGGCGCAGCTAACTTTCAAACCGCTTTATATTCTGTGTGTGAGTGAGTTCGTTCGTTCGGAATCAATAGTATATTTTTGACGCGACATTTTTAACACGATATTTTGAACGCCACAGGGCACCGCTTTTTAGCACTGTCTGGTTTCTCATCTTGTTCCAAAGATATTTTGGTTTTAAAAAAATGCAAATAAGATCCCGTATGACGTCATCTATTCCACTAATTCCGTAAAGGAAGAATATCTACGGAATTAGTAGGTAGAGTGTGCTGAAACTTTGAAGCTGGTCTAGTACGAATGGTACATTGCAATGTACACAGTTATTGCTTGATATATTCCTCATATTTGGGGAAGTTTGTTTGATCTGTGTTGAGTAGATGACATCATAAGGCATCTCGTTTGCATGTTACAAAAACCTGAATATCTCTGGAACATGATGAGATATTGATTTAATAAGAGCGCTATACTTCCCCATACGGAAAGTACTTCTAGATAAAATCAAAATTGGGTAGAAGATTTTCCATCTTACTGCCCCTTTAAAAATTAATCTATTACTTTGCATGGAGAGAACAAATTATTTTATCTCTAGAAATAAAATCAACACCTAACATCTAAGTTGTGATCCGTGGTCTGAACTGTGTCGTAGGGCGGCAGCCTGGAGCGCCTTTAATATGCCTCGACACGGCCACGTTGATCTGCGTCCTTCGTAGTTCAGCCACTGGCTGCAAGTAAGGATGATTAGCCCCCAGTCCTAAATGCACGACAAACTAAGTTTTTAACTAAGTATAGGTTAGTCACTCGAGGCCCGAATACTTAGTTCATTTATGACATTTAACAAAAACAGTATTTTGTTTTAGCGCAATATAGTAGGACATTTAGTGAAAAACGTGACATAGCCATATATTGAACGATTTATTAACCTCGTTTATTCGGTCAGTACGAGAAAGTATCAGGCCTCGGTCTTTTTTGTGTGAACCTCGCCTGTACGGGCTCGATCTGTACTGTCAAGACCTTAGTCTGATATTTAACAAATAAAACATAAAGCTCCGTGCTTATGTACTCTTATAAACGTTCGTTTGACGTCATTTGAACACGAAAGAAGTTGAGTAGAGACACGAGGCGATAGCCGAGTGCCTTTACACTTCTTTCGTGTTCAAATGACGTCAAATGAACTTTTATAAGAGTACATATGCACAGGAGCGGTATGTTTTATTTGTTTTATAAAATAAGAGGGGAAAATATAAACTAAAAGTGGGATAGTTTTGAAGGTTCGCTAGCTTTTCCCGCCAGGTGACGCCATCCTACGCCACTTTACGCCATTTTACGTCATTCATGATCTTCATACTCTTATAAATGCACGGGGCCCAGCCAATCAGAGCGTGCGTAGAGGACACCTTATTTTATAATTTCTTATACAGACCTCGTTCTAGGTTAATAATTATCATTAGTATAAATACACAGGTGATTATAGAAAATCTCGTGCGATAATAACCTTACAGCGTTTATTCAAAATGGCCGCCAGCCGGTTTGTCAATGACAGAAGAGGAAATTAACAATTTTAAAGAAAACGCTGTTCCTAAAAGTATGAAAATGTGTATTTATACTAAAACAATTATTCGCCTCAGGCTCAGTGAATATCGGTGAATAATAACCTCGACTTCGTCTCGGTTATTATACACCGATATTCACCTCGCCTTCGGCGAATAATTGTTAAATAGCGAAGCGCACAGTTGCTATTTATAAACCTAAAATGCGGACAAACAAACCAAAATCGACTCTCAAGGGATTCACAATGAAAATTTTTCTATTGTTGGCAACTCAGAATTAATAAAAATGCGGACAAACATGTTGACATTGACAACACTGACGTCATTTGTGCGGAGCGCTATTATAGACCTGGAGCGAGGGATTTTGCACAAAAAATTACCCCAGGGATGCAATAATAATGCATTAATATTGGCAATAAAAATTAAGTTTATCTCATTTGAAAGAACTCGTCAAATGGTATAAGAAGACCTTTTACAATTTTTCCGTATCTGTTTTGGTTTTGGAAATATTTCGACCAAACTCAGCGTGTTTTCCGCCATCTTGGAATTATTTTCGATATGCAAAATTATGCATGTGACATCATAAGCAGGGTAAAGTGAAATTTTTATCTTGCCAACCTTATGACATTATGGGCTAGAAACTCGATTTTTTGTTGCGCTATTTCCATTTTAAATTGACCCACAACATTTAAAAAGCCTTCCGTGGAAATTTGTTCACCCACGGAGTAGTTTCATCAGGTTTACCCTGCTTGTGACGTCACCAATTTCCTAGTTAATTAGACCCAATATTACAACAAGATGGCGGACAGTACGCTGTCTTTGGTCGAAATATTTCCAAAACCAAAACAGATACGGAAAAATTGTAAAAGGTCTTCTTATACGATTTGACGAGTTCTTTCAAATGAGGCCAACTTAATTTTTATTGCCAATACCCTTTAAATAATGTTTTATCCCGAGGGTTAATTTTTTGTGGAATACCTCGAGCGAATGGTGTATAAATAATGTATTATACCGAACATTGTATATTTATACATGTTTTCATAACTGATGTTTTCTTTCAAGCGAAATTTCGTATTCCACAAAAAAAACGTTGGCGAGCAGGGTATTCGAATTTCAAATATATCGGTGACATAGACAAGCGGGTATTCGAATTTGTAATTTACTCCGGGACGTGCACTAGTGGAAAATTCGAGGTCTGGTGGGACTATTCATAAAAAAAAAACATTGTCACGTGGTACAAATCTAACTCTCTGATGGGACAATATAACTGTGAGGTATAATATTCTTGTATAGGTTATGATTTGTTTTAATAGTTTCTCTACTGATTATTTAGACCAGTCGAGACGAGATCTGCAATCTAAAGGACTGGTGCGACGTGGGCTGTACAAGAGTAAACATGTGCCCAATTAAACAAGTGCTTCAAACGTATGCAAGCAAATGGATGTTTACCTATACGAAATACTTGTCTGACCAGGTATGATGCATGTTTTAATGAGATTTTAGGATTTCGACAGAAAAAAAGTGTTGCACAGACAGTGTGTTAACCACTGATCTACACATACCTCTATTGTGTGGCTGAGCTCGTTTGTTAAGTCTGTACCAGAAAGTATTTGTCTTGCGAGTGTTTTTTACAGACCTTCGCAGAATGATTACATGAGGACACAGCATACATTAAATACATCTTTAAAATGTGCCCCCCCCTTTCCCTTCCGATCAAGGTTGTGACCCAAATTCTGTTTGCTATAGAACTCAAGTGGTCCCTGGAAATTGACATTGATTGGTGTATGGGGGATGGCCGGGGGAGGGGGAAAAGAGCGGTATTTATCTTACGGTAGTTAAAAAAGCAAGAACAAAGCTATTTGATGCTTTAGTGTCCCAAATGAATTATTCTCGGATTGCTTGCTTTTTTTTGCTGTACGAATACCTTATAGGAATTCTATTTTCTCGCACAGACTTCACACTCAGAGTGAACGACAGAGTGAGCGATCCAAGGTGGCGGTTAATGGGTTCTTTCTCTCTTAGCGGTAACGACACAGCTTTTCCTAGTTGCTGATTCGTGTCTCACTAAACTGATCCTAACCCCCCAACCCTAATTGCAACCTACCTTAACTCTAATTAGCAAGGCATATATTAACAGCCTTTTGCTAAATGAATTTATAGCTGGCTTGATTGAACTGTCTTAGCCCACAATCAGATAATAAATATAGGGTAAAATAAGATCAGCGGTCGTTATGAAAAAAGGAGCCATATTTTTGCTATCTTTGTTCAGTCACTTTTTACTGTCAAATAATTTGCGAGAATAACAGACAAAAGGGTTTGCCGTTTGGGGAAGTTTTTCTTCGGACAGCAAACACTTTTCTTAAAAAGTTGACAACGAAATTACTCGAAAGGATTTAAATAGAACAAAAATTGATATTGTCATCACAAACACATATTTTTTTTTGAGAATGAAATTGTTCAACAGTCACCACCATGACCATATACAGTATAAAGCTTTTTCACTTCACCCAAACGCGATCGCGTTTCAAGTCCAATCGCGATCGCGGTGACGGCAAAATCACAGCGTGCATTTTTGAAGAGGTTTCTTACCATGTTTACAGCGCGAAATTGGCTGTACTGTACATATAGAGTTTTGAATTCTCAAATCCATATCATAGAGCTAAACTGTAACGTATCACTTCTTTTAAAGTTGCATTTGAACGCTATTGAGTTTTTTTGCTGGTTTATTTTTACAATTATCAGTTTTGATTATTTGGTATCACAGAATTTATTTTTTATTTCAGGTTTCAAGTATATTAAATGACCTGGATTCCTTTCTCAAGCGCATCGAGCCAGGGGTGGAAGCCATTACTGGCGAAGAAAGGGACATTACTTCCTTCATGCGATTGATGGGTATTTTTAACGAGGTACATATATAAATATTCACAAAACACACCATTGCTTTTATTAAAAGCGGCAACTTTAGTCTTTTCTGTAATCCAATCCAATGTATCCTGAAGCTCTTGAGCTCTTGCACGTATTCCCAAGCTGAACGTCGGTATTTTGAAGTTGCCACCCAACATGGCGACTTTGGCATCACCTGCAAGAGCCCAATACAATAGTCGCGTATTATGTTTGCTTCTTAGACGCCGTTTACACGATGCCGATACAATTTGAAAACGGAACAAAATCATGCTGGTGTGTAAATACAGGTCAAAAAGTCTTGCGTTTACACGGTGCCGGTATAATATAATGACGGATTAGCATGTGACTATTCTCTTCCAATGAGAATTGAGAAGACTTTGTGAATACTGCTGACCCGAATACTGCGGTCGTATATATCGTGATTACCGTCATCAAACTGTTACGGCACGGGCGGCGTTTACACGATACCGTTAGTGTTCCGTTTTCATTCCATGCCGTCAAGGAACCCGTCTTCATTTTGTGCCGTTTTCATGTCATTTTTGTGCCGGTATCGTGTAAACGCAAGGCCTAAACGGCATGGTTTTGTTCCGTTTTCAAATTGTACCGGCATCGTGTAAACGGGGTCTTATTTTCAAATATTCAAAACAGCATTGTATAATAGCTTTATGAATTACGCCTCTTTTACAAATTGGAGTTTAAGGTTAGATGTCGCCTGAAAGGTTTGATTCCCGTAGAAACAAACAGAAACAGCCAAATTTAATGGGGCACTGTCACGTAGCGGACTGGAGTGGCGTAAGGGTTGGGTCTGACTAGTCAATACTTTAGTTAGCACCGATTTCAGTTAAAGGTCACATTGTATTACCATTAATATTTAAGAAATATAAAATGGCTGTCCGTGTTTATATAGCCTGATGCAAACACGAGAGTGAGTTGGGAGAATTCGAAAGTTTATGTATTTTCCTTTTGAATTCTCCCAAACTCACTCGAGTTTGCATCAGGTTATATAAACACAGGGCATCCATTTTCTATTTCTTTTATGAAATAAGGCTAAGAAATGTGCCGTGACGTCACAACCGGGTTTACCTAGCCTGATATAAACACGGTAATTGACCAATCACAGCGTGCGTAAGGCGCAGCCTATTTTATAAAATATCTAATATTATCTATTTTTAACGCGTATAAAAGCGCATGACATCTTACTGAAAGTGGCGCACTGATTTAGGGTCAATGCAATTTCACTTCACGGTTATCCTCAGCTGACCACTGCATCAAACTCAGTATTCGTGTATTTTATTAGGTTAACACTCAGCAGGCCGAAATGGATAGCAAATTTGTTGCAATGAAGAGATCCATAATGTTGCTGGAGAAATACGATCAAAAACTTCCAGATACAACACAGAAGTTTTATGCTGCAGCCCCACAGAAGTAAGTTTTTTTATTACGTTACATGACTCTATTTGGGCGAAATATACGTCTTCTATTAACACTAATGGGAATGCATCAGTTTAATAATTTATATAAATTCATGCCAAATGTTGCTTGGAAAAGGGATATTTTACAAAATAGATTTAATTGAAGATTCCTGTTCATTTTTACGTGCAGAGACTTCTCGAAGCTGCTTAACTGGTCAAGAATCGTATGGCTACTAAGCGAAAAAAATAGGCACACAATGTGTGCATGTGTCTACTGACGTATTTGAGAAACTCAAGACTAGATAAAGCTCTGTTAATCTCGTCTAGCTGTTTGTATTTGGAGACTAAGGAATGATGTAGTAAATTTTTGACCGCCTTAAATTACTTTTGTCTCGCAGCCGCGTATTTATCTTGCAACTATAGCAGCAAAACGTTTATTTTGTCTAGATGTTTCAGACGCCTTTTGTATAAATACAATCATAATCACTTAAGTGCCTATGAAACGAAAATTACGTTTGTCTTATTTGAAAGAACACTTAAAATCATAGAGTAACATCCTTTACAGTTTTTCGTTTCCTTGCTTCGTTCTTGACGGATATTTCAGTTTATTTGATATGCAAATTAAACATTTTGACGTCACACGTGCAATATATCTTTGCTATTATCAAATGTAATAATCACTTGAAGATCTACATGTTTAATCTTGTGGGCGAAACACATCCACATGCTTCATTCAAATTAATTTGCTTTGATAATAGAAAAGATATCTAACCTTCTCCTATAGCTCATTATGCATCTACGACGTCAAAATGTTTAATTTGCATATCAAACAAACTAAAATATCTCAAGAACAAAGCAAGGAAACGAAAAACTGCAAAAGATGTTACTCTATAATTTTAACTGTTCTTTCAAATAAGACAACTTTCGTTTCATAGGCACTTAACATAAAATAAGGGGCTGAATCAAAAGGGGATGCCTGAACAATAAAAGGCATGGCATCGTATGACATGTTTTTTTATTTAGATGGAATAACCTGAAAATGAAAGTTGCACAAGCCAAACAACGACTTGGACCACGAATACAGTCCGAAGAAAAAAGTGTAACTTTGGTATGGTTTAAACATATTAATGTGCTTGCAATAAATATTGAATGGAGCATATCACATATGGAGGAGAAAATTAGCAGCTTGCGATAGTTGAGGGCATATTTTATTAATTAAAAAAATAATATATAGGCGGTTTACTAACTTAAAATTATGCTGTTTTTGAGAAATGATAAATAAAGCTGTGTGACATTATAGAGTATTATAGTAACTTCATCGGGCATTGTGGTGTATTTTGCGGGCTAACATGGGGAATTCAGCGGACTAAAATATATTTTAGCCCGCTGATTTGAGCCTATCAGTTTTAAAAGTTCTAAATCACTATTAGTTTGTTGTTTACGGAATTGTATACTAATCAAAATTGAGAAAAAAATAAATTGAATATTGAACCTTTACGTACGGTCCTGTAGAGTTCAAGAACCGGTGATAGAGTCTGGTCAAATTTTTTGCGTCTCCCATGAATTTTGATTAAAACATGATTTGTTAAATTATGTCGCCATGCAACGAGCGTCACCTTTATATGGCAGGAATATACTGCCTGGTGAATATTGGAGAACACACTTGTTTTTTCATATGCGAGAGTGTAAAAAAGCGTAGGCAGTGTTTTGGATAGAGCAGAGTGAAAAGTTGCTAAACTGCCGGGATTTTTAGAAATGAAATACTGATGAAGGGCTCCACTCGAAACGTCAATATTTCGTTATTAAAAATCTCGGCAGTTTACCACATTTTCATTTCAACAACATTCATAGTTATAGCACAAGAATAAGCAACAACCTACATCTACCAAAAGCCAAAACAAACTGGGGTAAACAAAAACCAACCTACCAAGCTTCAAAGGACTTCAACGATCTGGGTATCATGACTAAAAACACTGATTCTCTACATAAATTTAAGACTTTTGTAAAGAAACTAACTATAACTAACATCCAATAACCTACTATGTAGAATATAGACAACTTTAATAAATGCGGGATGCATGTGTCACTTTCCGCCGATGGTGACGGGTTCAGCCATTTTGCATATTTTATATATATTTTGCATAGCTTTTGTATTTCAGTAGAACTGCATGAAGGGGCTGAACTCGGCATCGATGGTGGAAGGCGGCTCATTCTGTAATTGTTGAAGGAGTCTATATCCGCTTTTTTGTATACGTTGTATTGTTATTGTGTTTGTTATTGTGTTATACTTTATATGCATTATTTGACATTGTATTGCTACTTTATTGTACATCATTTTTGAAGGACCCCACTGAAAAACACTTCCGTGACGTGGGAATCCTGAATAAATATCATTATCAACACTGTTCTTTTTTTTACGCTTGATTATCGAACTTTATTATTCCGTCACCATATTAATTAATCACATCCAGATAACATTTGGATATTTGTAACTTTATGTTCCTCTTTTTTAGGAGTTGAAAGCGTTTGGAAAACGTTGCGACCTTCTCGTTCGCGAATTTATGAGCTCGGAAGCTTTTAATAGAAAATGTCTTATATACACCGCTTTTAACATAATGGATCTGTATCAGAGAAGAATGGAGACACTTGCAAACGAGGCACAGGTAGGAAATTGAAGATACTTTTTAAAAACATATCTATATAGAGACCACTTCATAAAAGCGACTACTTTGAATATTCTTTTATGTGCATTTTAATAAGCCTTTCTAGCCTCGTTTGTGTGTCTGTAATTCAAAAGGATCTTTGCTTCATAACGAGGTCAGAACAGTGAACTCGATGTAAGTTAAAATGTGATACCTGGAACGCTAACGTCCAGTCATTCGGGGGGCAAAAAGTGAGGCAAAAAGTTCCAGGCCCTTGCGCGGTTTGCAGGTACGATTCAGTATGGTCTCCCACAAAATGTTTTTTACACGGTCACCGGTCTTGAGCGAACTGCGAAGGCTCGAAAAGGTTTGAAAAATTATTTATTGAATCATTTTATCACGCTTTGCTAAACGTGCATTTTAAATTTTGATTGGTTGTGCTATGCTGCCAAACTAATTATGCAGTGATTGTCTATTTGTTGCTGCACGAAGTTTGTCAGTGAAGAAATTAAATCAAATTTTCGTTATATTATAAACCATATATATTAGAGTTTCATCACTCCGAAGAGGATACAAAAAATCAACACAAACTTAGTATAGAATATGCCGTTTAGGTTAGTACCAGTTTCATCAGTTCGTTTTGTTTAAAAAGCATTCCGCATTCGTACCGAAAACAACAACTAGCCATGAGTAAACGTGAAAAATAAACAATCAAGTTGTCAGTTTATATTTCTTAAAATATCATTAGTTACAAAAGGCCGTTTAACAAAACTGAACAAGAAATTAAAGGAGCAGAAATAAGAAAATGACATTAGATGTATATTATGAAATATAAAGTATCAATACGTCTTCAAACTCGTACAAGAATAGCTTTCTCACTCTTGTTCTCACCTTTTCGGCTGGCTGTTTTCATCCTAGCCAGCAAAAGGCCGAACGTCTGTTTTCTCAGCCTATTTTCATCCCTAGCTTAATTTCCTGTATAGTTTTGGACTGCTATACAGTAAATAAAACAACAACAGCGCTGCACAACAATGGGAAACCATTAAATGCACGTTTAGTCTGATAAATAATTTTTTCAAACCTTTTTTCGAGCCTTCGCAGTTCGCTCAAGACGGGCGGCCGTGTAAAAAACATTTTGTGGGAGACTGAATCGTACCTGCAAACCGCGCAGGGGCCTGGAACTTCTTGCCTCACTTTTTGGTCCTTCGTTAGCGTTCCAGGTATCACATTTTAACTTACATCGAGTTCACTGGGTCAGAACGGCTCATTTAGATGCACATAAAAGAATATTTAAAGTGGTGGCCATTATGAAAGTGGTCTATATTAAATTTTGATGGAAGGTATTCAGTAAGACAATACAATAACAGCTGAACGTCGAGCTGTCAACTGATCAATTCAATGGTTAATATAGAACTGAGAATTGTTCTTTGTTTATTATAGGATTTGATTGAACTGCAGGAACTTCTCGAGAAAAATGTTGTTAACTTCTCAGTTTTACCCCAGTAAGTATACACTGTACTGTACTGTACTGTACTGTACTGTACTGTACTGTACTGTACTGTACTGTACTGTACTGTACTGTACTGTACTGTACTGTACTGTACTGTGCCGTGCTGTACTGTGCCGTGCTGTACTGAACTGTACTGTGCTGTGCTATCCTGTCCTGGCCTGCCCTGTGTTGGGCTGTCCTGTCCTGTGCTGTATTGTACTATAAATTCGTTTCCGTTTATGCTCACGACTTGTTTCTAAACTGTTTGACGTCGTTTCGTTTTTCACAGCTTTGTTTTCATTTAATCATATTTTTATGCTTTGCTATTCTGTACTGCACTATCTTGCATTGTGCTATGCTGTTTTGCTTTGATTTACCCTGTTCTGTGCTGTGCTGAAATTTTACTCACATTTTAAAGTGCAAAATTGTAAAAAGGACGACGTAATACTTTTAATATCTTTATACGGCCATCTGTGCGTTATTTAAAAACTTAGATAGCCCTTACAAGTTCTGGGATTTATGCATAAAATCTATTTTTCTTGAAGAACACTATCGTTAATGAAATATTTTTATTTCGTTTATTTCTATAGACTGGATTCTGATTTAGATTGCCTTCGTAACGTTTGGGATATGTTTCGGTAGGTGTAACGTTTTTGTGCACGTATGATAACCCTTTAAATTATTTGAACGAATATAGAGCCTGGAGGGAGGTTTCCAGTTCAGCAATTAGTCTAGCCTTTCTTCAGTGTAGGGCACAAGCCTTTATTAAAGGGTATTGGCAATAAAAATTAAATTTGTCCCATTTGAAAGACCTCGTCAAATGGTATAAGAAGACCTTTTGTAATTTTTCTGTATCTTTCTTGTGTTTTGAAATATTTCGACCAAAGACAGCGTGCTGTCCGCCATCTTGTTGTAATATTGAGTCTAGTTAACTAGGAAATTGGTGACGTCACAAGCAGGGTAAACCTGATGAAACTACTCCGTGGGTGAACAAATTTCCACGGAAGGTTTTTTAAATGTTGTGGTATCAATTTAAAATGGATTTAAAAGGCAACAAAATCGAGTTTCTAGCTCATAATGTCATAAGGTTGGCAAGATAAAAATTTCACTTTACCCTGCTTATGATGTCACATGCATATCGAAAATAATTCCAAGATGGCGGATAGCACGCTGTCTTTGGTCGAAATATTTCCAAAACCAAAACAGATATGGGAAAATTGTAAAAGGTCTTCTTTATTGCCAATAATTTTTATTGCCAATACCCTTTAATGTTTATTTTCTATGTCCAGGGCCATTCAAGAGCAGCAAAATGAATGGAGACGTCAACGATGGCTTACGTTGGATACCAAACTACTTCAAAAAGGTCTCGATAATGAACTAGAACAAGTCAACGCTCTTCCATCACGTAGCAACAGTTGGGATGTTCACACTGGAATGCTAGATTCTATCACGGATTTACAGGTTCTAATTTTGTATCATATACTGCCATACTCAGAATGATGACTGCATTTAAGCTAAGCATATTTTTTTAAATTTTTTGGATGAAGTGAAATCAAAATTTTATATGCAATAAGAAAATGAAATTGGCTTAAGGTCTTCATTAAGGTTTGCAGGGCCATTTCGGTAAAGCGCTCTCAATTCGTCAGAATTTATGCCACAAAAATAAAATAGATATCGTTAGAAAGCTATACAATGTTGTATTTGATTTCACGATAAACACAAACCAATAACAGTTGCAAAATTTTCAAGTAAAACCAGAGGGCTTCACTCGGGGCATTCTCGGGGCGACTTAAGAACATGCAAAGCGTTTTATTTTGTTCAAAAAAATTTTTCACAGTTTGATTCCGAGATAAATTTCCAGCAAAACGGTGTCAGCGTTTTTTTTATTTATTGCCTGATTTCGATTTTATGACTTATTTTGTCCGAGTGGTGGTCGAAAAACAGTATTTTCAACTTTGGTCGTCAATAAAATCAGCAAAACTCGACATATTAAAAAAACGCTGTCACCTTTTTGCTGGAAATTTATCTCGGAATTAAACTGCAAAAAAAGATTTTGAACAAAATAAAACGCTTTTTACTTGAGTCGCCCCGAGTGAAGCCCTCTGGTTTTAATTCAAAAATTCACAACTATTACTGGTTTGTGTTTATCGCAAAATCAAATACTAACTTCTTATTAACCGAGAGCGCGGTCATTACGGAAAAATATCAGACCGAGGTCTTGACAGTACGGACCGAGCCCGTAGGGCGAGGTCTGTACATAAAGACCGAGGTCTGATATTTTTCCGTAATGACCGAGCGGACGAGGTTAATAAGAAGTTTATTATATGGCATTTTGAAACAACAAACCTTACATTTATACCTTGTCATGATACGTACTTTAGTCAGTTTAGTGTGACCTCGAGCGTGTGACATAAACTCATCGTTTTCAATGTTGTTGCTCTTGTTGTCATCGCTTTCGGACTCCTAAACTCGCTTCCAGATTGCTCATCGTCCCACTCATACATAATTTAGTCCTCAGGTTGTTGAATTCACAAAATTCTTGCGGTTTTCTTTCGTTGTTTAGTTGCAAACAACATGGCTGACAAAATCCGTAATGGACCGGTCGATTACGGAAAATAATCGACCGGCACGTGACACCTCTCGGTCAATGAGAACACACGATTTCAACGGAAGTAACTTGTGCCATATAATAAAACATTGTATTCTACAAATTAATAGCTTTCTAACAATACCTATTTTATTGTTGTGGCATAAATTCTGACGAATTGAGAGCGAAATGACCCTGCAAACCTTGACGAAGACCTTAACCCTCTCAACCCTGAGTTCCCTTTTAGTATTTTACTCTGGCTAACGCCAGACAATTTTACTCATCCATCGTTGGGTGGCCGCTCGGGTTGAAAAAGTTAAAAAATTGTTAACATTTTTATAAACATGAAAATCTATTATCGAAACAGACAGTTGCTTCATGTTAGTTTTGGCAATCCTAAGTTGGTTTTTTTCGAATGGAATTGTTTTTCCTCAGGGGTGAATGCGCTCGAGTTTTTATTATACCTTGAGCTTATATTTTTACAACAACTTTTTTGTGGGTTTATTTTTGGAAGTGTAAAAATTAAACGGGCGCTGTCACTGTTTTAACTGTTTAATTCTGAAAGGGTTAATTTACTGTAAATAATTGTGGCCCAGTCATTTTAAGAATCTGTCGCATGAGGGGTTGAATGTTTTGTTAAAAATTCCTTCTTATATCTGTACGTATACCAATGTACATATAATCCTCGGTTAACCTTTGGTTACAGTTAATGTTTGTATATATTCTTCATTCAAATAATGATATATAAGTAATTTTGTGTTCCTTCGATGTAAGACAAGCGATTATCAAAGATGTTTGTTTGGATGACCTTAATTAAGTGACAGATGAGTCCACATTTTTGAAATGACTGGGCCAAAATTCTTCAGAGTATAGGTGGTTTTCATGCACTGTGACGTCACAACATTCTACAATCTAAATTATTATACCTATAAAGCTGGTTGTTTTATATATTTTGTAGATCGTTGTTACGAGTATTTCTGGAAAATTTTGAGTCGATGCAGTTATTCCTTCTTGAGTTACAGCGTTTTGAATTATATTATTGTTGACGTCAGCATAATTTTCAAATGTCGTTAAAAGTCACTTTGTACACGCAATTCAACGTACAAAGCTTGGTTAAGCTTTAGAAGTGACGTCTAATTGCTCTGATGTACAATCTGAAAATTCTGGTTGAAACTACACTTTTTACGAGCATTTGTTTTTTGGCCGCCATGTTTGTGTACCTAATTGGCGTCTGCGAGGTACACAAATATATGAAAAGAAAAAAGAAAAAAGTTGCGTTTTCAAAAAAAATCCGGATACGTGTGGACAGGGCTGAGAAAGAGTTAACCCAACATACTATAGAGCTCAGAGAAATTTGAAAAAGTTAACTTTCAAAAATTGGACATTTAGGCCCAACCTACTTTTGTTCCGGCTATTTCAATAACAGTGTCCTTTTCGTTTCCTTTTCGCAGTGTCCGCAACGTTCAAATCGTTTCAAACACATACAGGAACATTTTTTTTATTGTTTTGCTTTGTGTTTTAGACATGTTTGCCGATTGTAGAGGATCTCAAGAAAGCGGCATTACGACCTCGCCACTGGAAACAACTGTTACGTTTAGCGGCAGAAAACATTTATATGACGGCAAACGATGGGCTTGTGAAGATGTCTTTGGGGCAACTTATTGAACTCGAACTTCATCGTAAGTGCAGAGTATAGTGATTTAAGTAAAGGTTATTGAACCGACCGAGGTCTATTAGCTGTTTGTAAACTGAGTGCGTAGTCCGAGAATTCTAAACAGCTAATAGAACGAGGTTGTGTTCAATAACATTCTTATTCTTGGACAACAAAGGAGATTTTGGCTAATAAGAAAAGAAATACGACAAGAGGTTGACGTACTTTGATGAATTTGATATTGATTATTGAAAAAAAATATAATGCGGATTAATCTTGTAAAAATGTATAATAAAATAACAAAATGGTATTTTTCTGTGTGCTGTTGATTTTCGACATAATCTAGCTGTTGTTGTTGACGTAGGACAGACAAACAAACAAACACAAACAAACAGACAGACAAACAAACAAACAAACAAACAAACAAACAAACAAACAAACAAACAAACAAACAAACAAACAAACAAACAAACAAACAAAAAAAAAACAGACAGGCAAACAGAGAGACAAACAGAGACAAAGAAACAAACAAAAAAACAGACAAACAAACAAACAAACAAACAAACAAACAAACAAACAAACAAACAAACAAACAAACAAACAAACAAACAAACAAACAAACAAACAAACAAACAAACGAACGAACGAACGAACAAACAAACAAACAAACAAACAAACAAACAAACAAACAAACAAACAAACAAACAAACAAACAAACAAACAAACAAACAAACAAACAAACAAACAGACAAACAAACAAACAGACAAACAGACAAACAGACAAACAGACAAACAGACAAACAAACAAACAAACAAACAAACAAACAAACAGACAGACAGACAGACAGACAGACAGACAGACAGACAGACAGACAGACAGACAGGTAGGCAGCCACCAATAATGCACGCAGAATATATACAAATGATCAGAATAGGTATCTTAACTTGTCATGAAGCCTCTTGTACAACAAGTAGCTCCGGTTTTAATAAGCCTTATTAATACACATACATATCAAAGAATACTTACAATCTATTGATAATTGTATTGTTTGTTTGTTTGTTGTTATCTAGATCACGCCGAGGAAGTACGTACCATAATCCAAAAGGCTACAAAAGACGTTGCTATTGAAAAGTCCTTGAAGACGTACGAAGAAGTGTGGTTGAGTAAGGTTTTTGAACTGAAACATCACAAAAAAGCTAGGGCTTCTTCTGCTGCTATGGTTACTGGAGCACAAGAGGTTAGTGCATCATGCTTTATGTATGCCTCCAACCTTGCCAGGATGGCATAGCCAAAGTAAAATAATACAGTTGCCAAATGCTGACGATGGGATACAAAGGGTTAAGAGAAATACGTTTCCTAGTCAAGACTTATTTGTACCCAATTTGAATTACAGTATGTATAAATTACAACAAAATAAAATAAAATTCAACAAGGTAGTGGCTGCGCGAAATAACTATTGGGGCTAACAGAGCTCGAACAGCCAGTTACATTAATTCTAATTGAAAATATTACCTAATGCCAGTGACCTCCTTAAAAAATATCTCAACTGTCGTTATTAATGGCCAATTCCTGGGTGATGATGACGATTATTAATGGCCGGGGCTTGAACTGGTTAATGTCATATACAGTACAGTACATCTAAGTGCAAGGTTATTCACACCTTAAGAAAGAAAGTGCTCCAACGGTCACGATTTACAATTAGACCTTACACTTAGAGTGACAGCAGTTAGCAAGCGTTCCATGCACTCTGAATCTCGATATCATTGTGGTCAATATATTAAAAACATTTGCTCTAAAGTAAATAAGACTCTAATAAGACTCTTGTTCTTGTAAGAAAAGTGTGTCGAGACCTAAAAAAATTGTCAGGCCTAAGCTTGAATATGAAAGCAAACTTTCATCTCCATACAGAATCAAATATCGTTTACTTGTAAAGAATGTGCAACGCAGAGCCACCAGATTTACTTCAAATTACCCAAAGACAAACCTTGTACTTTTAGAACTTAGACCCGTTAGACGTTAGTGTTCGCCTGTATTCTAAAACCTCACTCACACTCAATAAGTGCAACTCAACACTCAATGAGTCTCCACTCACCCTCACTGAGTATGAGACTACACTCATTCTCTAACCATTCAATTGAATGGTTGGGGAGTGAGTGTAATCTCGTACTCAGTGAGTGTTACTAACTAACACAACTTGTACAGCAAACAACTGACAATCATTCAATTTATATTAATTCTATATTTTCAACTGTCGACATTTGTTCAAACGATGTTTGTTTAGGTTGCTGGAAGCGAAATAGATTCTGAAGCACAAGGTCAACCTGGATATCGTGGTTTGTCAGGCAGGTTTTCCGTTACGAGCTGTGGCAGCGGAGGAATGAGTCATAAAGAAAGTAAAACTCGAAGAACAACGCCCTCGTTGACTTCTGGGGCATTTTCACAGTCGTTAATTAACCTCACGCAGGTATCACTTACTTTCGGTAGAAGTTAGGTTGATTATTTCTTTGAAAGTTTTCATGGCGATAAAGTAATATAGATAAGTTCTGTGGAAACACCACGTATAATTTTTATTTGCTAAGCTTTTCGGCCTTGTTGTATTCTTACGTGATTTAATTGATTAGTTGAGTTGCTTAGTTTATAAATGACGTGAGCCAACAGCTTGTTGTTATTGCTCTGATGAGTCAACAGGCCGAAAGCTTAGGCTCCGTTCACACTATACCGGATAGATTTTCGTGCCGGCACGAAAACCTATCCGGTATATAGTGTGAATAGACTCGGCACGATATTGTACTGAAGCAATCTCGTTCCCAGAGCCCACGTTCCCCACCTGGGAAACGAGAGACTCTGGGATAATCCGTTTCAAATCGTTACGTTATTGGCTGAATAGTGAGCATGAGTTGGTCTGAAGTGACCGGAAGTAGAATTAATAAAACCAAAATAAAACAAGACTCCAGTGAAGACGTTGCCGCGATCGATATCTTCGCCGTATCTGTTTAGACGCTGTAATTCGCCCCATTGACTTGTTTGGGGAAAGGTCAAACAAGGAGAACATACTATCCAGATTCCGCTCGGATATTTACGCATGCGTACCTCAACCGGAATAACAAGAATCCTGTGATTTGAAACGGATTATCCCAGAGTCTCTCGTTTCCCGGGTGGGGAACGTGGGCTCTGGGAACGAGATTGGTACCGAAGTAAATGCGATCTGTTGTTATCGTTATTTTATAATTATGCCATACGATACAACCAATCACCACGCTCTTTCTATTAACTTACTTCCGAAAAGATTTCGAACTCCTTTCACACTGGAGCTGGAACGGCACAAAAAGCTATCCGATAAAAGATGTACCTCTTTCGAGATCGGAACGGCGCAGCGGTGCTCCCACACAGAAATTGTGCCGGAACAGGCGTTTTGTGTGTGTGTACAGACGGCCTATCCAGTATGCTTTTCGTGCCGGCACAAAAGCTATCCGGTATAGTGTGAACGGGGCCTTAGCAAATAAAAATTATACGTGGTGTTTCCACAAAACGTATCTGTATTAAGTTAGGTTGAATTTACGATATTAAATTCATAATAAGATATTAAACCCAATTCATCGGGTTTGTATTTTTAATTTATTTCTACTTATAAATATTTCAAAGGGTGTTTGTGGTACAGATTCAGTAGAGAGCTTAAGCATACAGGCGTTTTAGAGCCACGGACGGCGCTTGAATTCAATAGCATTTTTCATTTAAAACAATGATAATGAGCAATTTAAAATCCCAAGAGCAAAGAGAACGCCGTCGTCGTTCTACACAAGACGTCATTGAGAGCATTTTCACGTTCTTGAAACGACGAGAACTTCTAGAACGTTGAGGCCTGTCATCGTTGTTTTACTACAATGAGACATACTTTTAAAGTAGGCTGAAACTTGTATTTTAAGGGGGATGATTTCATTACATTACAATATAAAATAAAGGAATAAAGATGAAATTTAAGCTTATAAGCTAACAGTTTAGATATGTGATTATTTATAGCCTTTGTTTTGGGTAAAAAAGTCTTTTCAACGAATACGCGGTTCAGTAGTTCTGTATTGTATTCCTGTTCTTCCGGTCACCGTCCGTGTCTCAAAAACGCCTAATATGCTTAAGCTCTCTACTAGTTACTATAGCGCGCGTTAGTTTTACTTTTGCGACCTATTCATTGTATTCATCAGACTAAAAAAATTCAGCTTGGCTGCATGTGGAAGGAGTGCTTCCAGTTTGACTCTACCAAACACCGCAGGTTCTTTTTTGGGTACTCTGTTTCCTTCCGTAGTAATACTAGACCTATGAGGAATGGCCCTTATACTGGACTTCTAGGGAAAACAGTTTAGATATGACTGATAGGGTTATCCAGTATAAATAAAGTTACAAGGGAATTCGATTCGAAAAAATAGAGATCACGAGATTCTACTGCAGGTATTTTCAAAACAGCCAAAAAGTAATAATTGCATAAAACTTTGTTTTGTCATACATCAGAGAACTGAATTATCTATTTTGGGTTGTTTTGTTTTTTTCAGGATTCTGGTCCACTATGTCTGTTGACTAATTGTGATCCAATTTTTGAAGAACTAGAGTCTCATCAAGTAAGGATGTAAAGATGAATTTACGATTAACGTTTTAAAACATTTGACATTTCTTGGGTTTTAGAAATCGTCTGGCGTTAGCCAGAATAGGCGAATTTCAGGGTATTGCGCGCGCATCATTTTGCAAAGGAATTGGCGGGCTCCCCCCAAAGTAAGCAATGGCAAACAGACTTGCTAGCGAGCCAACAACAGCAGAATAACAGTGTTAAACATCCAGAAACTGTATCTAGACTTTGTTGATTTTAAACAGTATGTTCACTTTGAGTGGAGCTTGCCAGTTTTTCTGAAAAATGATGCGTGCGCAACACCCTGAAACTCGCCTATAAAATAGCAAACACCACTTCGGACGGAAAAGTGTTAAAAGACAAGAACATTGGTTGAAGGTTTAGGACGAGAAGAAAATGTCTTCATCATCCGTTGAGTGTCTAAGGCTCTACCCTTCGAGCAGAGCCTTCTTTTCCTTATTTCTTCGCTGAGAGAGAGGAAGAAAAGTAGGCTCTGCTGTATTCGTGACTGGTTTCATTGCGCATGCATGTCAGTTGCTTGGTTACAATCTCGAACTCAGACCCAATCAGAGCATAAAATAAAACGAGAACCGGTTAAACGGGTCTTAAACGGGTTACTTCGTCCTAAATCTTGGACGAAGCCAAACACGAATACAGCAGAGCCTACTTTCCTTCCTCTCTCTCAGCGAAGAAATAAGGAAAAGAAGGATCTGCTCGCATGGTACTATGGCTCGGGTCTAACGTCGAACTTTTCATGAGTCGGACTCAATGTAAGTTTAATAGGGAACTATTGTGTTCTTTATTTGATGTAATAAATGTAGTTAATTAGTATAGTGTACCGTTATCATAGATGTTGTGATATAATGTTTAGGTAATAGAAACACTATGAGCGGCCGAACTGTATCATGGGATTTACAAGGCGAGCGAAGGCGAGCCGTTGTAAATTCCATTCCGTTTGGTTGCGAATATTGTTTAAAATACGCTTAAAAAAGTAATTTGCTTGAAATACGAAGGCATCAAAATAACTATGTCCGCCGATTATTTTGGAGATTCAAGCCATTTTAGCTGAGTAAATCGAAGGGATGCAACAGACTAATTTGGACACATTTCTGTTGTTTTTTCTTTATGAATTATTTTAATTATTTTCCTTTATTATTGTAAGTTCATTTACATTGAGTTCGATTCATGAAAAGTTCGACGTTTGACCCAAGCCTTACACGTTAATTGGTGGATCTTGTTTAACGTATATGATACTGTTTAGGTTTCACTGCAGAGTATGTTGTGTGGAACTGCGGCTAGTTCGTTTACTGATGAAATTCTAAAATGGCAAAAGCAGTTACAGACAGTTGAAGCTGTTTTGGCTGTATGGCTTGAGGTGCAAGACAAGTGGGTGGAATTAGAAGACGTGAGTATTGCAGCCTCTCTAGGAAATGGTTCTCTTCATTAATCTATTTTGTTAATTTAAATAATAATACAAATACATGCATGTACACTAAAACCCAAAATACTGCATCGTATGGCATGGTGTGAAATTGCATCCTTACCTTGCATTGCATTGCATTGCATTGCATTGCATTGCATTGCATAATGCATTGCATAATGCATTGCATAATGCATTGCATAATGCATTGCATAATACATTGTATTGCATTGCATTGCATTGCATTGTATCGCGTTGTATCGTATCGTATTGTATTGTATTGTATTGTATTGTATTGTATTGTATTGTATTGTATTGTATTGTATTGTATTGTATTGTAGTATAAATACACAGGTGATTATAGAAAATCGCGCGCGCTGATTGGTCGAGTTATTTCGGATTAATTCTCGATAATCACCTACAGCGTTTATCCAAAATGGCCGCCAGCCAAGTTGTCAATGCGACAGACGAGGAAATTAACAATTTTAAAGAAAATGTTGTTCCTAAAAATACGAAAATGTGTATTTATACTAAAACAATTATTCGCCTCAGGCTCAGTGAATATCGGTGAATAATAACCGAGACTTCGTCTCGGTTATTATTCACCGATACTCATCTCGCCTTCGGCGAATAATTGTTAAGTATTGTATTGCCGTGCCGTGCCGTGCGGTGTGGTTCAATGCGGCGCAGTGGTCAATATGGGGCCTAACATATATTCTAACACCAATATTTGATTATTTTGTCAGATTTATGCGAGTTTTGAAATCCGTATTGCTTTGCCACACGAAGCTAACTTGTTTGCTGCAGTGAATCGTGATTTCAGAGTGTTAATGAAAGCAACGGAAAGAAATACAAATGTACTTCAGAGTTGCGCAAGGACCAGTAAGTCTAGTATATTTGGTATTACTGTATTACTCTTGTCCCCGAGCCCAGGCGTAGAGGCCCAGAGTCCGGTGAGGGTGCTAATCTCGACACGCGTGGAGTCATTTTTCACGCGTGGACAAGTGTGATATCTGAACAAATTTCTGTGATCTGAATATTTATTTATTTATTTGTATATATGTGTGGACGGGCCATACGCGGTAAAAATTGTTGGGTACTGGGAACAGTAAAATCTATTCCTGAGAAAAGAAACTTAAAAAGACTTCAGAAAAGGCTTTTTTTGGATACGTATATCCCGTTCAAAAGGACAGAAACAAATCAACGTTTGCATATAAAGCAGAACAACATCTTAAGTAGAAGAAAACCCATCACACCGAAACTCGAAAGGAGGAAAAAGCAATAGCGAAAAACCAACGAAGAAAAAGACTGAAAGGGTTAAGCTTAATAAAATTGCCTGCGTCGTCAACAATAATTATAGACTATACTTGCACTTGTCCCTTTGGTGGAGGAAAATGCTAATAATAAAAGTTTATTTGATTATTTGCTTTGTTGAACGTCGGAACTTTGAAGGTGCGAGAGGTCTAAGGAAACACAGGACGCTGTGGACTAAAAAGGGTTAATCCTACAATGCCAAGTTGAGTGAATTTTGAGTCGATATATACCCTTCGTTTAAGTGCTTCTAAGATATTTGCTTCTAACATGCCTTTTTCTCGATTGTTTATGTTTGGAAATAAGCCACAAATTACGAGGTACCAGGATTCTTTATATAGAATTTCTTGTTTTTTAATTTTTTAATTTGTTTTCTTTGTGCATTTTAGACATTCAAGCGAAACTAGAAAAGATGCAAATGAATCTGCAACAGTGCTGGAAATCGTTGCTTGCCCTTCTTGAAAGAAGACAACAAAAATTTCCAAGATTTTATTTCTTGTCAACCGAGGATGTTCTGCATGTAGTTTGCAACGGTAAGCTATATTTAATCGAGTCTTTTTCTGTAAATAAAGCGCTTCAAAGATGTAAAATTTAGACTGCAAGATAGTACTACTCGTGTTTCCTTAAAGCGCTGTTATACCATAGTCATTCAGAATATGGTGTAGAAACTCAGCTATAAGTCTTTGTTCTATCTTTTTGTTCGCCTTTATGCATTTTTGTGCACGGTCACTGAACACATTGTATTTTAGTATAATGAAGGAATTATCCAATAGCAACGTTTCAGTTCAATCACTCAACCGTGCTATTTAAATATTAATAAACCTAAAACAAAGGATGTGCACGGTGTAAAGGCCTGGCCAAACGCTTTCAACATTTCATTCAACATCGTTCAACATTGTTGAATTCAACATGTTGAAAGCGTTGCATGGCCACCCCTGTTGAATGATGTTGAATGATGTTGAACGTTGTTGAATGGTGTTGAATGATGTTGAACGAAATTTGAACATGTTCAAATTTTCCTTCAACACGTGTTCAACATTTCTATTGTTCTCAAAATGTTGAAAGGTGTTGAACGCATTTGGCCACATTTCATTCAACTTTGTTGAACAGAGACATGCGCCATGCCGGATATTGTCGATTCCAGCTTTTGTGGTAGCCCGCGTTCAATTAATTGTCATTCATGAATGTTGAACGATATTGAATTCATTTGGCCACTCGTGCTTTCAACATTATTCAACATCGTTCAACAATGTTGAATGATGTTGAATGCGATGTTGAAAGCGTTTGGCCAGGCCTTAAGGTACGGTTCAACATAAACCGCAGCTCATTTGTTAACCACTTTGAAGTTTGCCGAGTTTTTCAGACTATATCTCTATTGAGTATTGACTATGGTTATACCAGCCAATTATTATTGCAACTTGCAACGGTGATTTGAGGCGTGTACGTTAGGAAAAAATACCTCGTTCAACACTACTAGTTTGTTATATAATAATTACATTTTTAATAGGTTTTCCGACACGTTGTGAACATTTAAAATCTTACGGCAACCTGCAATATCTATTTCAGTAAAAAAATTGCGTTGCACGTTGCAATAAAAATTGCCTCGTGTAACATGGTTTTTACTTGACAACGACACTCGAAGTTTGGAAAAAAATCGTGGACTAAATCGAAGCATTTCAATGATAAGGGTAGAGTGAAAATATTACAACGTAAATTCAAGACAACGATTACAATAATCTTGGAATGTATTATCCTCAAACACTTTCACCGTCATATTGTGACAATAGGGACTTTAAGCCTAGTTTCCATATAGCCGTAAGAGCCGGCGTCATGGCTGCGGCAAGGGGCGATGGTCCAATCATAGACAGTGTTGAATTAGCCAGCAATAAAAAGCTGTATGCGATTGGACCATTGCCCCTTGCCGCAGACATGCCGCCGACTCTTACGGCTATATGGAAACCAGGCTTTAAGATGCTAGAACGACGACGGCGGTTAAAAAGCAGTTCAAACTTTAGCATGCTCATCATCTAATGTTATTCACAAGTTTAAAAATTTGTTAGATAAATACTAAGTAGACCTTACTATAGCAGAACTACTGCAGATATCAAATATCTATCAAAAAGTTCAATTATTTGATGTTACCATGGTAATAATGACGTTGGAACTTTGGTATATTTTCAGATATTGCATAATTGAAGCGGCATGTCTTCAGTTTGCTTCGGTGAATTTTTTTTTAAATTGCTGAGATGATAGATACTGTTCTGGAGAATATCCATGCACAAAATCAGAGAGGGTTGTATGGACAGATTTTTCGCTATAAAAATTATCGATTTAAAAAAGTTCTGTCTTATGAAATTTTTTAAAAATTATATATACTTTAGAACTTTTTATAAACTACTTATTTACAAAATTGTAGCAAAATTCACCGAAGAAAACGTCTACAATCTAACATCTATGTCGACGCGGTCATAGAATTTCGAATCGACAAGATCGCTATTTACGCATGCGTAACGATACTATTTCTAGTCACCAGTCCCCTATTGAAATTACCGTAGGGAGCCACCTTAAGGCAATCTCAGACAACAGTTCTCATCACCCCACGAGTCATCGTCGTCCTAAAGACGTGAAAATGCTCCGAGTGGCGTTGTATACAGAGCGAGGACCGGAGGACGGTGTTCAGATTAATCACTTTGGACTAGAAATTATTCATTATCTTTGTTTTGCAAGAAGAATGCTTTTGCTTGAAGGACGTCGTCCTCGAAGTTGCCGTCGTAGATCTCAAGGTCCCTAATCACACGTCTGCGCATGCGCTTTGTACGAAATATTGGCTAGTTACTGAGTTACGTGGTACGTCGCCGAGAGCCTTTTAGGTTTGTTTGTTTTGGATCATTAATACGAAATAGGAATAGCGAGAACAACGTGCATGAACGCTAGTTTAAGAGCTCTTCTTAATCTGAATACCCACCGTTAAGCTCTCTATAGATTAACCAGAATAACCTATCGTCTGGAAAGTGAGAGATCAAGCTATTCCGGAATATTTCAGAAATTAGTCTTATTCATTTTCATTGGCTGAAACAGGTGTGCAATTACAGCCCAGAAAAGGTGCGATTAGAATTGGTAATAGCATGGTTTCGAGTGCAATTTTGAAAAAACAAGCACGAGTGAGTTTTTCAAAGACTATCAAAAAAGCACGAGTTCGAAGGACGAGTCTTTTAAATTGAAGGACGAGTCTTATTAATTCGAGGTCTTTGAAAAACTCACGAGTGCGTGTTTTTCCCCCCCAGAATTGCACGAGAAATCATGCTATTACTTATTTAAGATAATATACATGCATGAAAATGTTAGACAAATGTTCTTATAACTATAGCTTACATACCACTCATTGCTCCACTTCTCGACGCTTAATGGTTTAAAACTGCTTCGCTTCGTTCACTAAATACGTCAAACGTTTTACTCATAGCATCTAATCTCTTCTAGTCTTCTTGCAGGAACTTTAATGACAATATTAAAGCAAAATTCATTCTGTATTTCATTGAAATGTTCTTCAACAACTCTATGTTTTGGTCGCCATATTGGATTTTCTCGTGAAGGAAAAACCATCCTTCAAAATCCGCATAAGCATTTCATTGGCTTCCGGTTGTTTATTAGCCAATCAGAATGCTTAATACTAATTGAAATTTGCACTGTATTTCATTTTTCTGTACTGTATTACATTAAAATTGCACTCCTCTCGACCAATCAGGATACAGTAATTTTGTCATATATATTATATTAATGCTTATATTATATTAATCACACACCAGTAGGATAGTAACTAGCTTTCAAGAGTTATTAAAGGATCTAAAGGTGCTGTTACACGATGCGATTTTTCTTGCAACTTGCAACAAATCACTGAATGTTGCAAGTTGCATAAAAAATCGCACCGTGTAACACCCCGTAGCAACTTGCGATTTTGTTATTTTTGCCGTGTTGCAAGTTGCAAGAAAAGTTGGTTTTTGCTGCAACTTGCAACAAAAATCGCAAGTTGCTGAACGTGTAACACCCTTCCTGCAACTTGCGAATTTTTTTTCACGGTTAAATTTGTTGCAAGTTGCAAGAAAAATCGCATCGTGTATTACAGCACCTTAATTAAAGGTGAAATGTAACGTTGAAACAACTATGCTTTATCTTAAATGTTGTAATGAAGTAAGTTGACAACGTTTTGTTGAGAAATTTGGTTTATTTCCGAAACTTTACGCAAGTTTTGGCCGACAGTTTATCGGTAGCCTTATCGTGTAGTTTAATAAAATGAAAACATGTTTTACGCGTTGCATTTGCGATTTGATTGTACTTTTTTTATATAAACATTAAAACTTTTTAAAAAAATTTCTGTCCTCATATACCATTATTTGTATTGAAGGTCATCATCCAGCACTTGTTAATCCACACTTGTCCAAAGTGTATGAAAACATCGCTGCTCTTCAGTACACGAGTGTTATTGATGAAAATCAGTCTGCATATCAGATTACTGGAGTCATGAGTACAATGGACGAAAGACTAGATCTTTCCGAGGTAAAGCTTACGTGATTTAGTTGATTGCAGTACAGCAGGGGTGGCCGGCCCACTGGCTGCAAAGCCTTTCTTTGAAAAATAATAAATAATTAGGAATAAATTTTATTAATTTAATAATTATTGTATCTATTTTTTTAATTTTAATGCTAAATCTGGTAAAAACTCTAGAGTTTTAAACCTTGTTTACAAAAAATGAGGAAATTATTAAATTATAAAATTATATAAGAGATTATAAAATTAAAAAATTTCCGAGGAAACGTGGCGCTGTTTTGGTTCCGCCCCCTAATTTGAAATCCCAGATCCGCTGCTGCATTTTCGGCCCGTCAAAACGTTTTAAATTTACAATATGGCTCTCGGGTCAGAAAGGTTGGCCACCACTGCATTAGAGTGTGTAGTACGAAACTCTATACTTGTAGCTAATGATTTTCCGGGCTGAAAACTGTAAGAAATTTGTCGAGTCAACTATTATCTCAGAAATTGAGAGCGAGTAATCTAATTGTTTTAGTAGACACGAACTTGTATACCTTAGTTCTTCTGGATTACTTCAAAAAAACGAAGCATAACCATTGTTTCTGTGCGAAAATCAAGGTAAAACAAATCTTCCACTTCTCGTCACCTCCATGTTGTTTTGCTGCACGACCGTAAGGGTACTGGCACTCAATTTCCTACTCGCTGTCTATCGACGAATAGATATCGAGTAGAGCAGCCAATCAGATTGCAGCATTTGCAATAATACACTAGTAACTCTCTACAAATAAAACTCGGTTTAATAAGTCTTTAATAAAATAGGGGTTAGGGCATTACGGGCTCAGCAAAGTATTTAGGCTTTCATTGACTCTCACATGGTTTTACCGTACCAGTACCGTGCCAGTACAGTGCAGTGCATTACGCTACGCTACAGTACGCTTTCGTACCAGTACAGTACGGTACGGTATGGTAGCACAGCACAGGTACCAGTACAGTACGGTACGGTATGGTAGCACAGCACAGGTACTATATACTGCATGTACATTTGTCAGGGTTGTCAAACTTGAGGCCACATTTTTTTTATACTACTTCTTGTGTTTGCTGTTTATCAGCGCAGGCTTTTTGCACTTCTTAGTACTGTCGACGCTTTTAAATTTAAGCTGGCTCCATACAGTTTCTTGAAAAATGGAAAACACAAGTTTGAGAGTCCAAAACACGTGCATAAACAATTCGGGAAAAGAATAAAACTAAATGTTATGTAATAGATACAGCATGAGCAGCCGAGCTGTATCTGATTTACAAGTAGTAAATCAGATACAGCTCGAATGCGAATGCTGTATCTTTCTTAAAATACAAATCTAAGTAATCAAGTTCACCAACTATTTTGGGGATAAAGTTTATGTAAATCAGGACGATGCTGTATCCGATTTACAACCACTGCTACGGTATTGATTTCTTTTGCGTTTTCGTCATGAATTATTAATGAGTATTTTAAGTATAGTTAAACATTCTGACAATAAAAAACTGTTAACAAATAAATAGCAACAGTTGTTGCTATGGCAACAATGATAATCAATAGGTCGATTTAAAAAAAATTCTGTAGACGGAATAATTTTTTTTTCGAAAAAATCATGTTTGTTAATTTTTTTAAAATTTGGATCTACAAAATTTTTTAAAAATCGGCCTATTGATTACTCATACTTCAAGAAATGTTTTAATGAAAAAAAAATGGCGGGTCACCAAAGTTTTTTTCGAATTAAATTAGTTTGAAGCGTAATTGGCAGCCATTTTGAAACGTCATTGTTGCCATAGCAACAAGTGTTGCTATTTATTTGGTAACAGTTTTTGATTGTCAGAATGTTTAACTATGCTAATAATATACATGAAAAAATATCTCGACTGTGATTGGCTGATTCCAGTGCAGTTAATCCCAAACAACAGTGCAGAATTGTGTTATCACAGTGCAAAAATCTGTTATCACAGTGCAAAAATCTGTTATCACAGTGCAAAAATCTGTTATCACAGTGCAAAAATCTGTAATCACAGTGCAAAAATCTGTTATCACAGTGCAAAAATCTGTTATCACTAAGAACCAATCAAATTGATTGTACAGCGGATTTTTCTCGACACAAAACAAACAAAGATGGCGGCCAAGATTCGGCGGTTTTGGGGATAATTTGTTCAAATTTGAAGCTAGTTATGCTTTAATATTGCCAATTGAAGTACCTACAAGAAGACCAGAAGCTTCTTTATGCCTCGAGTAAACTTTTTCAAGTAGTAAAGGAAGCGAAGCGTTTTTTAACAGATAAATATGCGACGAGTGGACGGCTAAACACGTACGTTAAAATGTTAGTACAGTGTTTTGAACATTTTTTCATGTATATTATTAATAAGTAATAGCATGGTTTCTCGTGCAATTTGGAAAAACATGCACTCGTGAGTTTTTCAAATACTTCAAATAGCACTCGTCCTTCGGACTCGTGCTATTTTGACAGTATTTGAAAAACTCACTCGTGCATGTTTTTTTCCAAATTGCACTCGAAACCATGCTATTACCTATACATAACATTTAGTTTTTCTCTTTTTCCGAATTGTTTATGCACGTGTTTTGGACTCTCAAATTTGTATTTTCCATTTTTCTAGAAACTGTATGGAGCCACCTTAATGTTAAATTACTTGCTTACTATATCATCAGAGGTTCATATTTTTTTGTACTATTTCAGGCCATTACATGTGACAGTGCCATCGAAAGCTGGTTGTTGAATGTCGAGAAAACCGTCAAGTCCGTCTTGCATGGTCAGTTATCGACTGTGCTGAATAACTTTGAAGAAATGAACGGACAGACTTTAAATTGTTTAACCAAAAATGAGAAAACATGGATGCTTGAGAATGCTGCTGAAGTGGTATTGTTAGTAACCCATATTGATCTCACTACAAACATCGAAAACTGCTTGAAAGAAACTGGTGAGAATCGCAAGAACTCCTTGAAAGCATTGTTGGAGAAAATTACAATGGCTATTACATCAACTAGTCGCATGTTAAAAGCGATTGAGACCGAAGTGTCCTTGGTGTCTGCCAATGATTCCATAGACAAAGGATCAGCTAAGAGAAGTAGTTTAAGCACTCGTGGCGCAACCAGTCGCGCTTCTGTTAGAGATGAAACCCAATCGTTGTATTCTGAAGGGAGTCTCAAGCCAAGAGCATTTGCAGAGCGAGGAACGCCTTTAGTTGAGGAAGGCGGAAATGCTGGTACGAAATACTTTCCTTGCGACGTTCAAAAACTGATTAATCTCGTTATTCTACTTATCTATCAAAAGGACTTTATTCATAGTCTTTTGAAGAGGATAAGCAAGGGCGACTCATTGCTTACTAGATCATTTGAATGGTCTTCTCAAGTCAAATACGAGTACTCAAAGGAGGATTCTTCTCTGTCGGTTAAAATCTTGGATGCCAGCTTCCCATATGGAATGGAGTATCAGGGTGCGTGCTCTAGACTGGTGCTTACTCCAATGACAGACAAGTGCTTTGTGAGTCTTGCTCAGGCTGTTAAATGTCATATGGTTGGAATGTGCGTTGGGCCATCGGTAAGTGTATATTGATAAAATCTTTCTGTTACTGTATGAGGCGGAAATGATGCTCTTCCATCTTAAGAAGATAATAATTCCTTTATATCATAATTTTATACGTAAAATAAAATTGACGGTACCGAAAAAGATGGCGGCGGTACATTTAACCACAATGCTTTGCGACCTCAAATCAGCTCAAATAACAACTAAACCATAGAGATCATATAAATACTAGAGGGGGCATTGGCGGGAAAATTTGGTAACCACATGGCAGCAACACCGCTGCCAAACGTTTTGCGCATGTGCGACGTCCGAGCTCGTCCTCGGAAAAAGAGCGGGAAAACACTGAAATATTTGGACTGGTCCGAGAGTCCGACACAAAAGTTAAAATTATAAGCATACTACCAAAAAGATAAGGTAGGTAATTTGTGCATGGCTTCCTTGTCAATATTGTAACATATTCTGAATTTACCCCTTCGTAATTTTCTTTACCCTTTTTTTAAAACACAAATGAATAGTCGAGTCTTACTTAGTCTTCACTGTCTGGTTGTTGTCGCCACGGCTAGTTCCCACTTCTCTTGCAATGTTTACTCAGCGAATTCACGCATGCGCAAACGTTTGGCAGCGGTGTTCATGGCAGCCGCCATTACCTATGATATCTCAGTCAATTGGTTGGCAAATGTACTAGACCCAGTCCTTTGCCAACCATCGCGCCTAATGTTTGCCTCCAAAAAAATCCAAGATGGCGGCGTTCAATTGGTTACCCACATTGTTTATCATATTAACATGGATTAAGTAAGCAAGAACTTCATTCTTCCCAAAGTTCATCTTTTTAAAGACCTATCTTTCGATAATTGTACAAGAAACAATATTTACTTTGCGCAAAGGATTGTGGTTAAATCTACAAGTCGCCATCTTTTTCGGTACGGTAAATTATTGCGGCTTAACGTTACTCGTGCACACAAAGCTCTCGGCCAACTAGCTGAATATTTTGTTTTGTGTTTTTGTTTTAATGAATTAGCTTATAGTGTCCCTGATGTGAATTCTATTTTATTCCATGCTCTGTCATGTCATTTGTTTTGTTTTACATTAAAGGCACAGCGTCAGGTATTAAATTACCCCTTAATTAATAGTTTTGCGCGAGACAAAAATTATATTTGCGTGCAAAAATATTTCAGTGCATTTTCTTACCGGCTATTTAGTCTAAGTTTTGACGTGTGTGATATTCACCATAATTTTAATCACGTGAACTTGAATTTGTCCACGAAGTTTTTCAAGTTTGCGTCATGGTGACACTGTCAGTGCCTTTAACATTATCTTATATGCCACACATCAGATAAGCTATTCTAGAATTTTATATATTGCTGCCACTAATGATATTTTGTCTTATGATACAACTGCATTAAAAACTGTCCAAATAACGCTAAAAATGAGTACAAATATACAGCGATATTTGGATAGTTAGTTATTTGAATTGTAGAAAACCGGTTTGACAGATTTTGTTAGCCAATCAAATTTATCACACGGGAGACTACTTCATGTATGCTTATTATTTTGTTTGGTGCAAGTCACGCTACTTCTCTGGCCTTTTTAGAGTTTTCTTTTTCCATAAAAATTTGTTGATCAGAGCAGTTGTATAATAATTCTCTTATAAGATGTTTTGGTGTGTAGTATCGCTGTATATTTTTACTCATTGTTTGTATTTTGACTCACCCTGCGGGCTCGTCAAAATACGGCACAACTCGTAAAAATATACAGCGATACTACACACCAAAACATCTAATAAGATATAAATATTAATACTGTAATTAATGGGGTTTTTTATTCCTTTCTCGCTTTTTAAAAATAGTTAATGATATCCTTTGCTAATGACATAACGAGCTTGTACGGACAAGTTGTCCATTTTAACAACTTTCGAATTACAATTTCTAATTTTGCGTATAGGGTTCTGGAAAAAGTGAAACAGTTCACGATTTCGCGAGAGTGTGTGGAATGCCATTTTACCGGTTCACATGTGCAACTACCATGGATCAGCTGTTTTTGAGTGGGGTGTTTAAAGGTTTGGCAATGACAGGTACGGAAACATTTACTTTCTAGTTGTAGAAAAGTAGAGTGTTGTGTAGGCAGTGTTTTGGATAGAAATACTGACGTTTCGAGCGGAGCTCTTCGTCAGAGTAAAATGTCAAAACACCAAAGTTTTACTACTAAGATGGCGTCTATAAGAAAGGGCGGGGAAACGAGCCGGGTGCCCTGAAATTTGTGTGATGCGCGGGATCCCCCGAATATTCGAATGTTTGACACAGTTTGATAGTATAGCCTATAGCGGTCGCTGTGAAGTGTGGACAGCTGCAAACGAAGAGGTTTAGAGGAAGAACTTCAGTTGATTCTTAGTTCAGATGACACAGATGATCAAGCATCACCTTCCATTCGGCAGTCAACTAATTGTTGCACCGTCAACGAACTAATCTCAGTTCTTGAGAGGATTTCGTCGAGTATGATAAAACCCGAAGCGCGTCTTTACAAATCCAACAATTTACAGCCAACAATTGCCGTGTTTTAAGGGATTTAATCCTCCTCCTCTAAGATAATATCGATTTCTTCATTTTCTTTTTTTTGTTCGAAAATTTACAGTTGACCGCGCTAGTGCCAGGCCTAAAGTGCATCACACATATTTCAGTGCGCCAGATTGGCGTTTCCCGATTGGCGTTTTCCCGCCCTTTCTTATAGACGCCCTGAGTACGACTGGTGCGAAGGAATCTATACTTGACACAGAGACTACATGGTATATACAACATTGAACAGGGGGTCGGAGAGTTAGAAAACCGAAAAATGACGCAAATGTCTTAAGACTTTTGAAACTGATTGTAGGTCGAATGTTATAAACGTATTTAATACATTGTATCGCGATTATACCAACCTTATAGAGTACGTATAACATAGTCGTATGCTTAATGCTTGGTCTGTGTTCTAAACAGTGAACGCATAAACAGGGTGGCTTATACGATAGGACATCACGAATTACGCGAAAATTGGCAGCATTGTTGTTTATATGAAACTTTAATTTTATTTTGTGTGGCAGAAATATATATATATTAAAAATTATTATATAAAATAGAGTGGTTTATTGATTTTTCCGCCACTAATAAAATCGATAATCTCAAATGTGTGGTTATTATTCATGATAATCTCACATGTGTCGATTATCATATGAAACGCGTTAAAGTATACTGCTCTATTTTTGTGGGGCAATACAGAACAATAGATGGATGTTTGGAAATATGAAATTATTTCTTGTGCTGAACAGGAATTCGCTTTGCTCACTCGTGAGATATCGTTGTCAACACTTGAAATAAATTTCATATTTCCACACATCCACGCATGTATTATTAACTACTTAATAACTGAGAGTGAGGTCTTTACGGTAAAATATTAAACCGAGGTATTGCTGTATTGACAGCAAGGTTAATACGCTCAAGACCGAGGTTTAATATTTTACCGTAAAGACCGAACGGTCGAGGTTATTAAGTAGTTTATTATATGGCACTTTTTATTTCAAAATCAATCTTGTATTTCTTGGTCTTCGCTTCCTTTAATTTCGTCAAAACACCGAACTAGCGTTATTTTCTTCTGTTTCTTTCTCGTCTGGATACTAGAATTTACTTTTATAATGTTCATCATCGTCTCTTTCATCTATTTTCGCCGTTTTTCGGCAATAAAGGTTTCTTATTAGGATTTTTTGTTTGTTTCCAATCGTAGGGCATTAACAATTTTCATAATGCCCGTGGGCATTACGGAGAAATCTCGCCCCGTCAGCAACCAATCACAACGTGTGATTTTACCGGAAGTAATCTGTACCATATAATAATCTCTATTTAATCACCGTTAAAAATGATGTTTTGGTAATAATATTTTTTGTAATGTGCAGGTGCGTGGCTTTGCTTCAGTCAGCTGAATATAATAGAGAAAAGTATATTGTCCGTCGTTATTCAGCTCATTCAATCGGTAATGGACAGCTTAAAATCGAACAAATCTTCTGTAATTGTGGAAAACGAAGAAGTGACCCTAATCCCAACAGCAGCTTGTTTTGGCACCATGAACTCGACAGCTACAGTACGCAAGCCTCTTAAACAATCTTTTGACTATTTTTCGTCCGTACCTTCAACCTTGTCTGAGTTACCTAAAGACTTGGTGGAAAGATTACGCGCTGTATCGTTTGTACGGCCAGATAGTCGAATTATCGCAGAAGTGTGTCTTGTAGCCAACGGGTTTACAACGGCGCCGGACCTTGCTGAGGCAATTGTGAAACTCCAAAAGCTTTGTGAAACATTTATTCCGTCGTTCACTAGCCCGAGCAGGCGCGCTCAAGATTTGCCACCATGTATGGCCAAGGGTTCAGGATGGAGTACGTTGTGCATCAAAAAGATTATTAACGACGCTGCTAATAACCTGAACGAGAAAGATCTTCATGAAGGGAATGATGCATTGACTAGCGCCGGGGAACAATTGGTTGTTGCTGATTTTTCAACAGATGCCTCGGAAACTAATGATCAAGAAGGTTTGTAAGTGGTAGTTTAAAAACAGATCCACTGCCTCTTGTATGAGTACCATGTTTTCTTGGTGCCCGCTGCTTGTGTTTTTGCTTTATGTTTCTTCTCCTTTTTTTTCCCCTTTTCCTCCTTTTTCTTTTTCTTCCTCTTCTGCTTTTTTTCCATCTTTTTTTTGCTCCTCTTTCTTCCTCTCTTTCTTTTTTTCTCATTTTCTTTCTTTTTCTGTTCTATTTTCTCCCTCTCTTTCTGCTGCTCGTTCTCCTTTTTATTCTTTCTTTCCTTCTGCTCCTCTTTCTCTTTCTCCTACCCCCATTCTTCTTCTTCTTCTTCTTCTTCTTCTTCTTCTTCTTCTTCTTCTTCTTCTTCTTCTTCTTCTTCTTCTTCTTCTTCTTCTTCTTCTTCTTCTTCTTCTTCATCATCACCTTCATCTTCATCATTCATCATCACCTTCATCTTCATCTTCTTCTTCTTCTTCTTCTTCTTCTTCTTCTTCTTCTTCTTCTTCTTCTTCTTTTTCTTCTTCTTTTTCTTCTTCTTCTTCGTCTTCTTCTTCTTCTCCCTCTTCTTCTCCTACCCTTTCTCCTTTTTCTTTTGCTTCTTATTCTTCTCTTCTTTCTCCTTCTTCTCATTCTCTTTCTGCTGCTCCTTCTTCTGCTGCTGCTTCTTTTCTTTTTCTGCTTCTTCGTCGACTTTTTCTTTTTAAATTCTTTTTCAGATAAAAAAGTTTTGTGACGTGATTATTTTAGACTAATGTGAAGTGAAGTGAAGTGAAGTGAAGTGAAGTGAAGTGCTTTTAATTTAAATATATCATTGTAGCGACATTTAGTGGGGATTTTAATCTTCTTTCCCGCGACATTCCCTAAACAAGACAGCATGAATTTTATTTAGAACGCAATAAACTGTTATGTCTTGTAGCTTTAGAAAAGGAATCCGAAAGATCAGGGAAGCATACACCAACCGTCCCCGATGTCGATAAACTACAACCGCTGGAAGAAAACGCTTTAGTCGAAGCCATTCGCGACACGTTCTTACCAGGATTGTCCGAATCAGACGCTGTTATTTTTGCTACGTTGACCGTCGATGTATTTGAAGGCGCCAATGTTCCGCTGATATTTCAAAGTGGCATTAAGGATGGAAAGTTAATGTTGAACGAACCCGTTTCCAATATTCAACAGATATCTAGAAAGGCCAATTTATCCATGCCTGTCAGTAACGAGGAAGGTTAGTTTTTTCTTGAGTTGCTTGGATATGGGTTTCAAATAGTCGGGGGCGGTGCCACGTGTAGGTCTGCCTATCCTCCAAAATGTGTGCTTTCACAAAAGTACTGTATGTGTATCTTCGCAACAACAGATGTGTATTCACTGAGAATGATAGGATCAAGAGAAAGGACAAGCCATTAGTCAAAAGAGGGGGATAATGCGATATCCGTTTGTTTATTCAGGCTTTTGCATAGTGCGCTCTTTTAAATTCTATAGGTGACATTATTACCGAAGCTCAATAACGGCACTGGGTGCGCCTTATTTTAAAGTGCCTATCTCACCTGTGGGGATTTTACATTTTTCTAATCTCCGGATTGTCCTGAGTAAACTTACAATATACCTTGACGTTCCAAAATTTCATCTCCATGGACATTTTCACTGCCAAATTTGCTGACTAGTTACCAAACGTGACGTCGAAATAGGAATGAGCTATTGGAAGGAAACGGTGTTTACAACACTATGAGTCTATTAATGATATTAGGTGCTTACTGCGAGTAACGAACCATACGGGGTGAGCCGAGAAAAACTCTACTCGACTGCGGTTGGGATTCGAATTCCTGACCTTCGGTTTACCAGTCCGACGCTCTATCGACTGAGCTACATGGTCAAGTTGGGAGCAGGTCGGATGAATGATGGTACTTATGTTTGATATTTCGAAACTGAAATTCAGTTTCTTCAATATCGAAAGGTCACGGTTTTGAATCCCAGCCTCGGTCGAGTAGAATTTTTCTCTATTCACCTGGTATAGTTCGTCACTCGGAGTAGCACCTAAATTAGATGCATAGTGTTGTACACACAATACAGTCGTTGGCACCTAAGCGTGTACACCGTCCGTCAAAACATGTTTTATGTCAACGTCAAAGTTAAATGTTTAACGTATTAGGTTTTCATTCGATAGATTCGAACCAATGCATTATTGTCACATGAATGTGCCCTTAGCCAATCACGTCTCGCCAATCCCACGGTGTTGATTTCAAAACGGTTAACTTTGGCTTAAATTTAGAACTTGTTTTGACGGGCGGTGTACACGCTTAGGTGCCAACGACTGTAGTTATTCCTCTATGCATTTATTTTGCATTTGTTTTTCTTTGTTATTGCGTAAATACAAGGAGTCCTCACCTACGTATATACTAAGAAGGCTTCTGATTGGTTTAGATAACCTAACCCAACACCTCCCCCTAACCCTAATCAGTAAGGAGCATGGGAACGAATTGATAATCGACAATGTGATTGGTTACTTATAGCCAATCAGAAAACTCGTTCATATTAAGTAGGTCTTTCCCGAATACAAGAAATAACGAGAAAGACGTCTAATTTTATTGTAAAAGCTCTTCTTTCTAAAACCTTACTTTTAAAACTTTACTTCCGGTAAGTAGTTATCAATTTTGATAGCGAAAAAGTCTATGAAGATGACATTCTTTAAGAACAAGATATATTAAAATTTTGCACAAGGTCGAAGAACCTCAAGATTACGAATATGTATAATATCCACAGGTAAGATAGGCACTTTAAAAAATTGTACAATAATTAATGTTTTATATTCATGCATCCGGCAAAGTTGTCATTAAGTTTTTGAACCAATTTTTTGTTATATTTATTTCAGTAATCGAAGATCAACCTTCAGCAATTGCAGTTGCTACGGCGAGATTGGGTCTGCAACCCGGAGCAGCATTTCAAGCTAGAGTGGTTCAGCTTGCACAGCTTGTTTCTGCACACAAAAGTGTAAGTATATATAATTTGAACTGTCTTCAGGCGCTGTTGCATGAGGCAAGTTTTCTTGCAACTTGCAACGCAATCTCCTTTTCTTTTTCGAAAAGGATATGGCTATATAGTTTCGGTAGGATTTCTTATGCATGTAAGTCGTTGGGGTGACTGAAATGTAACTAACTATACGAGGCGATTTTTCTGTAACGTAGCGCCTTATTGCTGCTGTGTTTTTAAGTTATCTTATGTGTTATACATCGCCATTTGACATGGTGAAATACTGTAGAATACATATGTCTATTGAGTAGTCAAGTAATGTATTTTTTGTTTAGCTCAACCCATGCAGCTGATTTTAGTTCATTTCACTTTGGTTTACTTCACATTAACTATGGTTTCTGCTATAGGTTGGATGGAGAGATTTATCTCCACTCCCTCCCTCCCCCAATGTTAGTCACTGTTAGGGGTTAGGGTCCGAATATGGAAAAAGACTGACTAGTCAGAACTCAGCATATTACAAAGCCATATAATAATACGTCATTCTGCTCCAATTGTTGTTTTTTATAAAGGTTGCAGTCGTTGGTCCTAGTGGCTGTGGAAAGACAGAATGCATCAGAACTGTTGCCGCCGCTCACAGAGAGATGGGTCGAATATTACGAAGAGATGTTGTGTGCACTGGAGCTCTTGAGTCATGCGAACTGATGGGATATTTTGATTCCAGTACCAGGTAAGTTCATGATTCAGTAGTTTGCCGCTCAAATTATGAATTGTAGGAAGTACAGAAGTACTTTCAATTTTAGATCGAATAACGTTTTAAAATATGTCTGTCCTGTCTGTCTGTCTGTCTGTCTGTCTGTCTGTCTGTCTGTCTGTCTGTCTGTCTGTCTGTCTGTCTGTCTGTCCTTGAGCTCCAGATGGGACTCGAACCCACAACCTTCCGAATGGCAGCCGGACGCCCTCACTATTGAGCCACTGAAACTCAGATGGTAGACGGAGGTTGTTTTTCGATATTTATACCTGGGAACTAGTCAACCCGTACGGGTTTCAACTTACGACAGCTTGTACAGCAAAAACAAACGAAAAAACTTTACCAACTTGAAGCTGAAAACACTACTAACATATGCAGGAACTAATTAAGGGACACGCAAGCTAGCCTTGTTAGCGGGATGTCTCGTTTCCCTATAAACATCCCCTAGTAACCCACTGGTGGATGCATGTAGTCGTTGATAGCTCGCTAGGTAGGATATGAATTAGATATAATTGTCTGCGACTGATGACGCCACGGTACAACCTCGTACCCAGGCTTTTCGCTCCCGCCCTCGCGAACTCGTCGAGCGAAAACCCTGGTATGGGCTGGTCACGTGCCTCCCAGAATCTGGGAGGTTTCAAAATACCGTTATTAGGGAGGGGATGGTAAGTACGTATTGTCTTGTGGTTTTGTTTCGGTTCATTAAATTGCCGCGACACGAGATCACATATCATTTCGTATCATTTAACCTGGCTTGATATCGAAACAGTTTAATACACCGAAAAAGTTCAGTGAGGGAATTCCACGTTCGTGCTGCCGCTTGTGTCTCAAGATTTGCGATGTATTAACTCAGTGCAAAAATATCGCCAGTTACTGACTCTTCTCGATTAATAACCTTAAGAACGGCAGCTGTTACTTCATTACACTCATTTATTTTCCTGAGCTGATCATCAATGAGCGGGTTCCGCGGCAAAACGACGAGCGCAACAGCAGAAGGAATGATTGATGAGCTTCGACATGATTGCCTCTGCAGGTATAAATATCTCTCAGTGAGCAGGGAAGGAAGCAGTTGGTAAATCAGCGATTTCCCATATCCTGTAGGCAATACAGCGACCGTATCTCTTCAATTAAAAAGAGCCTCTAAGCAGGTGACTTGCTTTGGCTTTAAATTAACATTTGTATAAATACTCTTTTTGATAGCGGAATCCAGACATGATAAAAACAAAACACGAACGTGTAAACGCCCCCCCCCCCCCCCCCCCTAGTATATCCAGATTCTGACCAGTCCATGCCAGGGTTTTCCCTCGACGAGTTCGCGAAGGCGGGAGCGAAAAGCCTGGGTACGAGGTTGGCCACGGTAATGCAAGGGTAAAAATAGCGTTTTCTAATTGCTACCATTCTACTAAATGTACTAGCTTAAAGGAGCAGTGTCACCATTTGCGCATCTTTTTTGCGCATCTTTTTTGCGCACATAGAAATAACTTCGGAAATGTCGGAAATAGCTCTAAATCGGACAAGAAACCAGAGAAATGAATCAAATGATATTTACCTTCTTCGGTATTCCAATGAGAACAGATGGGCTGCGAAGTCACTATCGCTACCTGAGCCATATCCAGCTACGATTTTAGCATCTTTCCATTACTCAAATATAGTCAGTGATAAGTAAATACGTTTTTGCTGACTATTCCAGGCTTTCTGTGAACTATTTGATCCCTCGTATTTTTTCTTTCGGCCTGAATTATCGCGTCTTCCACCATGCGCTCCGCCAAGTGCGGCCGCCATCTTGGATCAACAAACTTGAAAACCTACAGGCTGTAGTTTTTCAAGTTGGCGCGTGATTATTGCGTGGGCTTTGCGAGTGACTCCTTTAATTAAAACTCAAACAACGAACGTTGGGAATTGTTTCGTTATTTTATTTCTATCTATTTCTTATTTATCTTTTTGTTGTTGTTAGAGAGTGGAAAGATGGTTTGTTGCCTCGTATTTTGCGAAAACATGCCCAGCAACTCAAAACAAGTGAGTTGTTTTCGGGGGTCCAGCCAACTCCATTTACGAAGTGGATACATCTTGATGGAATTGTAAGTGTTGGTTTTGTTGAGAAAAACCAGTTGTAAAACAAACGTTTAGGTTTAAAGCTTATCTGGCAGAAATGAGGCCTGGGTCAAACGTCGAACTTTTCATGAACCGAACTTAATATAAACAAACTTAAACAAAACAGTTCTCTGATTTACATTGTGTTTGACTCACGAGAAGTTTGTATTCAGTATTAAACGAAAATGCTGCGCAGTAACTTCCGTCAAATAATTTTAAATTACCAGGACTTTCAATATATTGTTATGGAAATATAAGTGCATTGTAGTTTTAAAACACATAAGATTCGAGCACTTGACTTATTAGGGGCTGTTTACATGAGCCGGGCTAGCCCGGTTAACTGGCCTCACGCGATGGATTAGGATAAAATCAGCCCGGTAACTAGGCTAGCCCGCTTCATAATGAATTAGAAAGAATTACCAAACTACAGAATTGACCACTTTACAATTTAATATTATATAGATGAAGAAAATTAATATACTATTTATAATAGCGAGATATTCCCTTCTCAAGCTCAATTAAATGAGCAAAATTCAAATTTAACAAACTTTTAGGTAGATTTTCTCTTTAAATATAGATTCGTTTGAGAAGTTATATCTAACATGCACTCACTCGTCAGTGTTCGTCTTCCGATGTTTAAATACACCCACGCTGGCTGTAAATACAAGGCGAAAAACAACCACTTGTGCTAGATATATTACTTCTTGTAAACTTTATTTCATGCTTTTTTTTTGTTGACTGTCAATGATATTTTTTTCTATTTTAGATTGATGCAGTACAAGCTGAAGCATTTGATACGATGATCCAGAATAATGGTACGGTGGTTTTCCCAAGCGGTGAAAGGATTAGAATTCCTGCAGCGCTGGAGATTATATGGGAGGTAATATATATTACACGAAGTATATTATTTTGGCAATGATTCTAGCAACTTAGCCTGCATGTACTGTAGACTTGATGAAGTGAACGGAAATGAAATTTTGGTTTATGGTAGTTTTAAAGTTCAGCTTGGAGGAGTGTATGGGGGTGGGGGTGCGTGCAAAAATGGGTGAAATTTAGCTCGAGGCTTGTATTCAATTCAAATTGTTTGGGATTTTAAATTTACATTCAATTTTTCACGTATACTAAAGGCTTATTAACCGAGTTCGAGGTATATACGGGAACGTATTTGCCTGAATTTTTCGTCAGTACAGACCGAGCGACGAAGGAGCGATGTTTGTGCGAGAGAAACCGAGGGCAAATACTTACTACTTATTGACCGAGCGAGGTATATCGGACCAGGTATATCGGACCGACGTTTTTAGTACGGACCGAGCGAGCGCAGCGAAACGAGGTCCGTGCAGAAAACGGACCGAACAAGCGAGGTCAATAAGTAGTTTATTATATGACTACAAGTGTTGTAAACGTTCTGTGAAAACTCGACAAAGTGTTAGGCTCGTATTTGCCACCATCTTTCTTGCGAACTAAACCAAAATAAATGGCAGATTTTTTCCTATTTTTAAAGTACTTTCCGTTTAGCTAGAATCTTGAACTTCATACCCAAATAGTATTTTTCAATTGCCTTTGTTTCACATATTGCTCAAGGTTGTACGTTAAGTAGTTGAATGTTATATTTTTACGAACAACGTTACGAACATTTTGAACATTTTAAAAAGTTTCACATAACATGGAAACTTGAATTATATACATCAAATGAAAGCTTAACACAATTTTTAACAACATACCAGCATGATATATTTCAACAATGAGTAGTTCTGAAATTATTATCCTTATTGTTGCATGTATACCGGCAGATTCCAGACCGCTCAGGAACCAATCAAATTGCTGGATTTCACGTTCCAGACCGCTCACGAAAATAGTCATATAATAAGTATAGGTAATCGTATGATAGCGAGTACAGTTAAGGATTTACACTACAAGTGATATTTGAAAATTTTGCCAAAATTGCACGAGCCGTTAGGCGAGTGCAATTTGGCATAATTTTCAAATATCACGAGTAGTGTAAATCCTTAATTGTATGAGCAAAATCATATGATTACTCATTTATTATATACATGACAAAATTACGACACGTACACTTCGTATACTCACTCACGCCTTTAAAAACGTCTTGTTTCATTACTTGACAAGAAACATTTTCACTATGGGTGTTTTCTGTACTCATTTCAAAATATTTAATTACATGGAATTTTTAGTTCATAGTGTACCACAAGTCGTTGGAAATGTGAAAACTTTCCATTGCAGAATTGGCCGCCATTTTGAATTTTATTGTCAACATCGCCCCCAGGGCCTTCTCTATTTTTATTAATTGTACTGCAGTACAATTAATAAAATAATTGTACTCCTCTCAACCAATCAGAATGCAGTAATTTTGCCATGCATATAATAATTCACTTTATTGGCTCATACTAGATATATTCTATACAAGACGTATATAGGACTGTCAAAAAAAGATTGAGTTTGCAATATTTAAAAATGTAGAATTTTGCTGAAGGTTATGCTGTTAGTAGTATCACGTATTTTTTTGACTACGTGTTATACTATTGATACTGTGATGGTTGTGATTTAAAAAAATATTGTGTGTAGTAAATAAAACACGAGAAAGAACGTTTCTGGCCGTTTCATCTGATCCACAATCACTGAGATGTCAGTAGAAAAACGCAGCGAAACCAATTCTTCTTTTAACGGACTTTGAGGTGATTGATTGATTAGGTTGAAAAACGCCTTTGTGTTTGATATAGCTTTATAAATTATTAACTAGCATTTTGATCCCATATCAAGAAATGGTTTTCATTTCTGCTTTCTTTGTGAATTACTAATCAGTTTGAGAAGTTTCATTTCAGAACTTCGTTTATTGATGTTGAATTTTGAAACTTATAAAATTCTTAGCCAAAAACGTGTCTTGAACTGAATGAATAATTTTATATTTTTGTGGACTATATAATATTAACCGGTTTATGTCTACTGTCAATTCATTTGTGTTTTATCTCCCTTAATAATATACAGGGCAAAATTACTTGAATATGATTGGCTAATGAAGAGCACATTTTTTTTGTAATTCAGGGCAAAATTACTTGCATTTGATTGGTCGCTTTGTTACTTAGCAACAGTGAATCTCAGAGGACTGACCTATTTTCAACAAATCTGCAAGGTTTTTCTGTCTGAAAATGCTTTTTTGTTTACTTTGAACTAATTTAAACTACTGAAAGAGTGTAAACTATTACTGAGTGAAAATGAATACACTACATAATTTACGAACTTTTGCCTGTGTTTACAAAAAGAAAGTAACAGACACAGCGATAGAGCGAGGAAAATTGGAATTTTGCCGAGCACCGACCATGATAAGTTACATGTACTTTTTCTGGACATATAACGTAGCTCTTGAATAATTTTGCCCGCTATACTATTAACACATAATCGCATGAGTTCTCGTAAAATTAAGGTTTAATTGTACTCATGTTTTCAAAATCTTACAAATTACCCTCGTTGCTTCGCGACTCGGGCGATTTTGTAAAATTTTGAAAACACTCGTGAAATTAAACCTTAATTTTCCTCGGCCCCATGCGATTACCTATACTAATTGCCTTCCTTTTCTTATACCGTACAGAAAACATTTTTACAGAACGAATGAGTGGGTTGTTTAATATATGTCTTTCGTTGTCTGAGCGATTAAGCTTTTGTGTCGATTCTTGTAGAAGATTTAGTTGGAACCCAATTAATATATTTCACTTAATATCTAGATGGAAAATATGGAGCACGTTAGTCCAGCGACTATTTGCCAAATTGGTCTATTGTGCATGAACACGGACGATGTTGGATGGAGTCTTGTGGTTAATAGATGGATCAGTAAGAAGCCTGAGAGAGAAGCTGAATTACTTCGTTCTTTGTGCGACCGTTACATTGGACCTACATTGGACTTTTTATCTGCTAAAACATCCGTACCACCGCAGCCTGGAGCTCCACCAACTAGGACGAGATCCAGAGCATTAGAGCATGCTGTGTTCACCTCTGAATTGAACATGGTGGAGACACTCATTGCTTTGGTCGAGGTTCGTATAAAGAATGCTGTACTATTAATGCATTATTTATACTTTATTATATGACACGGATTACTTCCGGTAAAATCACGTGCTGTGATTGGCTGCTGACGGGGCGAGATTTCTCCGTAATGCCCGCGGGCATTATGAAAATTGTTAATGCCCTACGATTGGAAACAGACAAAAAATCCTAATAAGAAACTTTTATTGCCGAAAATAGATGAAATAGACGACGATGAACATTATAAAAGTAAATTCTAGTATCCAGACGAGAAAGAAACAGAAGAAAATAACGCTTGTTTGGTGTTTTGACGAAGTTAAAGGAAGCGAAGACCAAGAAATACAAGATTGATTTTGAAATAAAAAGTGCCATATAATAAACTACTTAATAACCTCGACCGACCGTTCGGTCTTTGCGGTAAAATATTAAATCTCGATCTTGAACGTATTAACCTCGCTATCGCTCGGTCAATACAGCAAGACCTCGGTTTAATATTTTACCGTAAAGACCTCACTCTCGGTTATTAAGTAGTTAATATGCATTTTAAATACGACATTACAGTGTCCTTTCGGCCCATTTCTACTCCTCGTATATTTGGTTGTTTAAAAGCGCTTCCCTTCTTTGGCCACTTGACTCAAAACACTAAGCATTTTCTATCCTTTTTGCACGTGCTTTACTTGACAATATTAAAGAATATTTAGCTTCATATTTGAACGAATTGTCCTCCACAGCTCCGAATTTTGACCGTTGTAATTATTTATTTTGTGCATGAGTAGCCTGGGTACGAGGTTAGAATATATATCACTCGTAAAAATCCGCTGTATAATGTGATTGGCTCTTTTCAGTTTTTGTTTGAGTGCCATTTGGCACTTTTAGTATTTTACTCTGTCTAATGCCAGACGATTTTACTCGTCAAGGGAAGACCAGCAAGATGAGAGTGAATGGGTTAAAACGACATTGCTCTCAATTAAAGGCACAGCCTCAGTTATTAAATTACCGCTTAATTATTAATAGTTTTACGCGAGACAAAAATTATATTTGTGTGCAAAGGAAAGGAATAATATTCTTAAAACGTAAAAATAGTAAATTATTAGTGCATTTTCTTACGGACTATATTTAGTCCAAATTTTGACGTGTGTGATATTCACCATAATTTTAATTATGTGAACTTGAATTTGTCTACAAAGTTTTTCAAGTTTGCGTCATGGTAACACTGTGCCTTTAAAAATTAAAATTGAGAAATTTTTTATGTATATTTCTATGTGACTTAACCCCTTGACTACCAGGGGCTTCCCTTGACGAGTAAAATCGTCTGGCGTTAGCCAGAGTAAAATACTAAACGTGCGTGTACATGCGCGCTTAGGAGTCAAAGGGTGAAGTAATATTTAAAACACGAGCAGGAGTGTTTTATCAGATTTAAAACCACGAGGGCGCAGTCCGAGTGTTTTAGATCTGATAAAACACGTGATGCGAGTGTTTTGAATGGTTTCAAAAACGATTCGTTATTGGATGTTATGTTCATTATTATTCTTTATACAAAATTGTATGTTCATTAGTATTCTTTATATAAAATTGTATGTTCATTAGTATTCTTTCTGACGTCAAGAAGTTTTATCAGGTACTAAAACCACAGACATGGTACTGATTTCCTTTGTGTTTTCCTCGTGAATTATTAATGAGTTTTTGAATATAGGTGTTTATAATCACTTGACTACCAGGGGTCTTCCCTTGACGAGTTTAATCGTTTGGCGTTAGCCAGAGTAAAATACTAAAGGTGCGTCTACATGCGTGCTCAGGAGTCAAGGAGTTAAGCATTGAGCATCATAAGTTAAGCCACGTAAGGTGGCTCCCTACGGTGATTTCAATAGGGGACTGGTGACTAGAAATAGTATCGTTACGCATGCGTAAACAGCGATCTTGTCGTTTCGAAATTCTATGACCGCGTTGACATGGATGTTAAACTTGTAGACGTTTTCTTCGGTGAATTTTGGTAAAATTTTGTAAATAAGTAGTTTATAAAAAGTTCTGAAGTATATATAATTTTTAAAAAAATTCATAAGACAGAACTCTTTTAAATCGATAATTTTTATAGCGAAAAATCTGTCCATGCAACCTACCTTCATTTTTTGCATGGATAATCTCTACAACAACAACTATCATCTCGGCAATTTTTAAGAAAATTCACCGAAGCAAACTGAAGACATGCCGCTTCAATTATGCATTATTTGAAAATATACCAAAATTCCAACGTCATTATTACTATGGTAACAGCAAATAATTGAACTTTTTAATAAATATTTTGTATCTGCAATAGTTCTGCTATAGTAAGGTCTACTTAGTATTTATCTAACAAATGTTTTAAACTTATGAATAACATTAGATAACGAGCGTATGAAATAGCGCGCATTTATTTAAACTATAGGGAGCCACCTTAAGCATTGAGTTTTTAACCCCTTGACTACCAGGTCTTCCCTTGACGAGTAAAATCGTCTGGCATTATAGCCAGTTTAAAATACTAAAGGTGCGTCTACATGCGTGCTTAGAAGTGAGTCAAACTTCATGCGTGCTTAGAAGTGATAGTTCTTAGTATTAGGGTCAGTGAAAATGCATGTCTGTTTTGTTATTTGATTTCATTTTTTTTTTTTGCTTTATCATTGTTAGGCTTCGGTATCATCTCATCCAGATTTGATGCCAGCAGAATACGCAAACTACTTCAATTTTGCTGCAATCTGGGCCTTTGGTGGCACTTTGATAGAAAGTCATCGTACTCACTTTAGTCAGTGGTGGAAGAACCAGTGGAAAGACTTCATGATGCTTCCAGGCAATGGAGAGGTTTGTATTGTACATCGCATGCAGTGAGTTGCGAGTAGTTGCATCTAATTAAAAATAAGTCAGAGCGAAAAAACGGTCGACTAATAATTAACAATCACTCACCGAAGTAGAGGTGAATAGTGCTGGATATTAAATGAAATAACAAGTTTAACATTCTTGTATTTTTCGGTATTTTTATACAAGATACAGCCTCTAATCTGGCAGTCAAAAATATTTTTCTTTATAAAAAATTACTGATTTTATTTAGTTTTCTTTAATTTAGGTGTGGAATTACTTCGTCTCACCGGAAACACACGAGTTCTGTTCGTGGGGCGAAGCTTTGCAACCGTATACAATGCCTCGTGGTGAGGGAATACCACACAATGCCTATGTTCACACCGTTTATAACCAGGTTAGTTTTTTTCTTTTTTGCAGCATACTAAGAATCAATGAGGCATGACTGAACTATAGGTTGAAACAAAAGAGTATTTCTCAATCGAACTGTTTGTTCATAATACAGTAATTACATTCAAAATACTTTATTCATAACCTTAACAGAGTTTATAAAATAAGTGTCCTCTACGCACGCTCTGATTGACTGGGCCCCGTGCGTTTATAAGAGTACGAAGGTCACGAATGATGTAAGATGGCGTAGGATGGTGTCATGGCCTGGCGGGAAAAGCTAGCGAACTTTCAAAACTGTCCCTCTTTTAGTTTGGTTTTTTTTCTTCATATTTTATGTAATATTTAAAACACGAGTAGGACCGTTTTATCAGATTTAAAACACGAGCGCGTAGCGCGAGTGTTTTAGATCTGATAAAACGCGACTACGAGTGTTTTGAATAGCTTCAAAAACGCCGACAATAGATTTGCTAATTAGGATGACATTTTATATAAAATTTCACGTTCATTAGTATTCTTTATATAAAATTTCACGTTAGTTAATATTCATAGTAGTTTTATCAGGTATAAAAGACTTGCACATGATCAAATACGTGCATATTAGTGGACTATTTGGTTCATGAATATTAATGAGTTTTTGAAAAAACAAATAAAACATCCCGCTCCTCTGACGTCATTTGAACGTCATTTGAACACGAAATAAGTGTAAGGCAACTCCACTCAACTTCTTTCGTGTTCAAATGACTTCAAACGTACCTTTATAAGAGTACATATGCACGGAGCTTTATGTTTTATTTGTTAAATAGAAAATTGAGAAAAAGATAAGAAATGTTAGATATGATAGGTGTCGGTTGCCTAGAATAACAAGAAAGCTATGATCGACCAACATGAAATATAATAATATTACGGTGAAACTCAAAATAGCTTTCCACCACCACCACCTTGGCGCCCCAACAAAGCCAAAACTGTCTTTATAGGTTTGTGGCCTGTTTATATGATTCAATATCATGGAGAATTTTCGTTTTTAGGCTAAATTTCATTCTTGAGAAGAAATTATCGCTGGCAACCTTGACAGTTGACACTCCACTAGTATATATGGGTCCTATCCCATGACACACCCAAAATACATTGTTCCAAGAGACGTGTTAAGTCCTTTATCCAACTGTCTTCAACGACGTTAAGTGGGCAGGGCTTTGAAGAGCGGGAAATTATGGGATAAAAATGCTCATTAGTATGCGATAACTGGTAGGATAACCAGTTATCCCACTTGGGTAACTATACTTATCACGCCATGCATACAAATGAGATTAACACTTCTAATTTAAACAGCAAATGGCTTTTATTCACAATAAACATTAACTGAAACAAAGCATTTTATCGTTTATCAGAAATGTGTTTTAACCTTGCTTTTAATCAGCTATTGTCTTCTCACGTAATTTTGGGTGTGTCATGGGATAAGATATACTTATACTTATACTTATACTTATACTTATACTTATACTTATACTTATACTTATACTTATACTTATACTTATACTTATACTTATACTTATACTTATACTTATACTTATACTTATACTTATACTTATACTTATACTTATACTTATACTTATACTTATACTTATACTTATACTTATACGTATAGAGAAGCATTGATTAGAATTAAATAAAAAAACTCATTAACAATTTGAGGAAAGCACAAAGGAAATAATTACTGTGTATATTTTTGATAAAACTTATTTTACTCTTAATAAAACTTATTGGCGTCAGAAAGAACATAAATTTTATAAAAAAATTGTCATCTTTATTTTCAATTGTACGAATTAAAGCAAAAACAATCAATAATAAATGATAAAACACTGATGTTTGTGTTTTAAACATTACTTGTACTGTACTAGTACCTTTAATTTTTAGCGTTTATCTCACTTGGTTGGATTGCTGAGCGAGGCTGGTAGACCAGCGATGCTCGTGGGAGAACAAGGATGTGGCAAAACTTCAGTAATTCGTGACAAATTAACCAACCAACATGACGACGTTGCTGAGGTCCAATCACTGAGCGTTTATTGTGACCAGTTTACAACTTCGCGAACATTGTGGCATCAAATCAATGATTGTTTGGAATGGAAACATGGACGAACGTACGTTCCTAAAGGGAACAAGAAATTGATCTGCTTAGTGGACGATTTGAATCTCAGTAAGGTATGTTGATAAGATCTTATTAAGCTTAGTATTTATGTAGTGAACAATCTCACCCTGTTATCATATACCATTCTAATGAGCACGAATGGCGTGTGCAGTTAGAGCGCTGTCTCTCACCAAAAATTAAGCCTGGTTAGACGGGGTTATAGTACTTGGATGACCGCTTTGGTGACCGCTTGGGAATGACCCCGTTGTCGGGCTTGGAACTCATGTGAGTGGAGTTGTAGTTGACCTCACATGTGCCTCGAGGGTTTTTCGCCGGGTTCTCCGGTTTTCCTCCCTCCGTAAAATCAACACCTACATCTTAACTGTGATCCGTGCCATATATATATTGAACTGTGTCATATATTGAACTGTGTCATATATATGGCGGCTGCCTGAAGCGTCTTTGATATGCCTCGACACGACCAAGTTGATCTGCGTCCTTCGTAATTCAGCCGCTGGCTGCGAGTAAGGATGATTAGCCCCCAGTCCTTTATCTTTTTATTCTATTCATTTTTATTCAGTCTTATTCTATCCTATGCTATTCGTGAACAAACTTGGCACGAAACGACACAAAAGCTATCCGATACATGATATACCTCTTTCAAGATCGAAACGGCGTGCCGGCACAAAAATTGTGCTGGAACAGGCGTTTTGTCTGTGAACAGAAGGCCTGTTCGGTATGGTTTTCGTACCAGCGCAAAAGCTACATCGGCATCTTGTATAGTGTGAACGGGGTTTAAATCTCTCTTTATACAGTACGTACATGGCATTTTACTAAGTAGTTGTTAACACATGTACATACATGAACCTTAATTTTCAAACAGTAGTTTTCTTTGGTCTCTTCATAGGCAAACGACTATGATATTCAGTCAGCCAGCGAGTTTATTCGTGAGCTCATCGATCACGGCGGTGCGTTTGATCCTGAAACCTACCAATGGCGCGAAGTACAAGATGTCACTTACCTTACTACTTATAATCCTCACGCATCTGCAACTGTGTCGAGGATTGGAAAACGATTACTGAGGCACTTTTCATTATTTCATGTTTCATACCCGAGGTAAGGATGGACTGTTTGCGAATTAAATAAAAAAGTAGACGTTCTCTGAGTTATTTCGAGCTTTTGACTGTCAGACTACAGTCTTCAATGGAATAAATATGAAAGAAAAACAGTGACAGGTCCTATATATGTAAACAGTAATACGATACGATGACGACACTATAAAATTACGACACTAAAATTATTACAACTATTTACAAGAGATAAAACCAAGGAGTTCCGAAACAATAAGATAAGTAATTAGTAATAATATTGTTATTTATGTAAAAGAATAGAGTATTGTCTCGTCAGCGGTCTGGAGTTGTTGTCAGCTTCTTTGATGGTAGCGGTATGCCATGTTTCTATTGTTTTCTTACTCGGTAATGGCCCTTGTCAGTGACGTTGTCGAAATCAGTGTGGTGATCAAAATCATTTTTTGGAAAGAGAACGGGCCTGTTTATATGGAGCCGAGTTACCCGGCCTAGCCGAGTTACTCGGCAAACCGAGTTACCCGCCATGTATAGAAATTCAATGCTATCCCGGCAGAGTGTTTATATGAGACAGGCGGGTAACTCGGCTAGCCGAATCCTGGCAAAACAGCCGAGATCTCGGCATGCCGGGATGAAAATATTCCCATATAAACACTTTCTTGCCGGGTAACTCGGCTAGCCAAGTTGAATTCGTCACAACAGCGCACGCGCCAGTTATGAAGACAATCGGAAACTACTCATGGAATGTGAAACCATTATAATGCATGGGCGGCTTTGCCAAGTAACTCGTCTCATATGAACACTCATCTTTTTTCAACTCGGCTTGCCGGGTAACTCGCCTAGCCGGGTAACTCGGCTCCATATAAACAGGCCCTTAGTTATATATAAGCCTGACCGCGTATCTTCTAATTTTCGTTGTTTCGAATAGTTGTTTTGAAGTGTGGTTGTTGCACATTTAAGTGCATGCATGGTACGTACCGAATGGCCAGTTAACCGTTGTTCATTTTTTGAAGACAACGACTAGAATTGGTTTAACTAGATAACACTTGTAATGTACGGCTAAGTATTTTTCTTACCATTCACACTTTTCTATAAAAAAGAAAATGCCGCAAATATTCTCGTGTATATTAAGATATTATTAACCGAGAACGAGGTTTGTGCAGGAAAATATCAGACTAAGGTCTTGACGGTACGGACTAAGTCGCAGGCGAGGTTCGTACAAAAAAGTCCGAGATCTGACATTTTCCCGTACAGATCGAGTAAACGAGGTTAACATAGCCTACGTAGCAGCCCTCTCCCCATTTCCCTCATCCAGTATCCCAAACGGCCACATATAACGCCTTCTACGCAGGCTAAGATTAACAAATCGTTTAATATATGGCTATTTTAACAAATCGTTTAATATATGGCTATTTCAAGTTTTTCGAAATTTAAACTTTAGAAATTTACGCCAGCAAAATCAACATCCAGGACCGCGGTTCGGATACGGAAAAAGCTAAAAAAAACCAAATTCAATAGTAGTTTCCTTGCGGACCAGAGTATCGTTGTCTTAAATAAGGTCATGGGTTCTTTTTGTTTAAATTGGTTGGTTTTATTAAAACATTAAAAGAATTAGATTATTTGCTCTCAATTTGTGAGATGATAACTGAGTGTCAAGTAGGAACAAGGCTTTTAAGAGTGAATCACCACGCATATTTTCAGAATCTTATTTTATAATCTATTTTAGTGGTGACGCTCTCCATACGGTGTACTCCTGCTTGCTCACCACTCACTTTCTAGCCACGAAACAAGCAACAGTTGGTGGCAGCTTGACTCAGGTGGTAGTTGAAGGTTCTATTGGTGGCAGTCACTCTGTTGACTATATTCTTGATGACGAATCTAGCGCTGATGTAGCATTCCGGGAATTACTGTCGACAATTATTCGTACTACAGTGGAGTTACAAAATGAAATTCGCATTATGTATTTACCAACTGCTCAACGGTGTCACTATGTGTTTACCATGGCTGACTTGACAATGGTGTTCAGGTAGGGAATTCTGTTTTGTTATGTTTTTTCATGTCGTGTTATGTCTTGTCATCTCATTTCTTGTGATGTCATGTCGTGTTATGTCTTATCATCTCGTTTTTTGTGATGTCATGTTGTGTCATGTCATTTCATGTGATGTCATTTCATGTCATGTCTTGTCTTGTCATTTCATGTGATGTCATTTCATGTCTTTTCATGTGATGTCATGTCTGGTCTGCATGTCATGTGATGTCATGTCACGTCATTTCATGTGATGTGATGTTATGTCATGTCATGTCATTTCATGTGATGTCATGTGATGTCATGTCATGTCTTGTCTTTTCATGTGAAATCATGTCTTGTCTTTTCATGTGACGTAATTTCATGCGATGTGATGTGATGTTGTGTAATATATTGGGATGTGATGACAAGTGATTTGATGTGATGTGATGTGATGTCGTGTTACTGCATGTCATGTCATGAAACTGCGAATCGCTTTTTGATTAATACTTTTTTAATATTTTACTTTACGATGTATTACGTTGATTTATTCCAGTGGTTCCATTTTTGTTCACCCGCGCAGTTAAGAACTTATCCAATGCTAACGCACACCCATTGAAAACGCGACCTACCTAATATGAACGAGTTTTCTGATTGGCTATAAGTAACCAATCACATTGTCGATTATCAATTCGTTCCCATGGTCTTTACTGATTAGGGTTAGGGGAAGGTGTTGGGTTAGGTTATCTAAACCAATCAGAAGCCTTAGTATATAGGTAGGTGATGACCCAGCAATTTTCGTTAAACAGAATAAGTATTTGTTTTAACATTGTTTTAAAATATATGCTCATATTCAACACTTCATTTAATCAATAGTTGCAATAGATACCAGTCAGATAAACACAGTGGTTAGCGCACCTGCCTTTCACCTCAGCGACCTGGGTTCGATTCTTCCTCTCAGCAGTTATCTGATTGAAGATTTAACCTCGGTCGCATGTGAGAAGAGTGCTTCCAGTTTGACTCTACCAAACACCACAGGTTTCCCCCAGTACTCCGGTTTCCTCCTGTAGTAACACTGGACCAATGAGGGATGGGCCTTAACTGGACCTCTAGAGATAACAGTTTAGATATAACTGATAGAGTTATCCAGTATAAACATAGTTTAGTTAGATTAACAGTTTTCAAATCTGTACTATTTGCAAAAGCTAAAGCAGTTTAATTGGATAGCTTCAGTTGGGCAAATTGTTTGGTATATTATATTGGTATTTCCACGCACCCCATATATTGCGTTACGATCCAGGACGCAGTCGCATAAACGTTAACGTACGGCTTCATTTCCTACTTCTGACGTTAAGACATTAGTTGTAATATATTTAACGCCGGACTTAGGCCGGACGTTAGCGTTTATGCAACTTGGTCCTCTTCAGTTGAGTGTGTGAGCGTGCAACAGTGAACTCCAAAGGAAGACTGGAACGCTAACTCCGTAAACAGGCCCTATGATTGGATAAAGCCAAAAATCTTTAAATGTTAGTTTTTCTGAGTTTTGAGCTGAAATACTTAACGCTGAACGTTGGGCTGTATCTGAAACTGAAGCTATTGAAAAATGCTATTTGGTATAGAAACAAACTTCAAGAGTTTAGCTAAAAGGGAAATATTTAAAAAATAGAAAAACAACTGCCATTTTGTTTGCCGAACGTTACAAAATGGCAGTTGTTTTTATATTTTTTTAATTATTTCCCTTTTAGCTAAACTCTTGAAGTTTCTATACCAAATAGCATTTTTCAATAGCTTCAGTTTCATATACAGCCCAACGTTCGGCGTTAAGTATTTCAGCTCAAAACTCAGAAAAACTACAACAAGTTTCTTAGGCCTGGTTTATACAGCGTGCTATGAGCGGACCGAACTAATTATTTGCCTAATTGGTTCGGTCATAGCACGCTGTATAAATCAATTTGGTTCGCTCTTTGAATTAGGTCCGCTCTTAACCGTGCGGCTCGCTCCTTGAAGGCGTGCGGAACGCTCTTAGCACGGTGAAGAACGCTGGTGATTTATACGACCGTGCCAACACCGTGCCTAAATAAGCGATGATTGAATATAATTTATTATAATCCATAATTTCATTTTAGTGTTATAATAAATTTGGTTCGTTCAAAATTTTTCATGTATAAATCGGACAGCGTTCTATCAGCGTGCCAAAGTCGCACCAATTAATTAATTAGTTCGGTGCGCTCATAGCACGCTGTATAAACCAGGTCTTAGTGTTATTTCCCAACGAAATATGGCCTAACATTTACCACATTTGAAAAAGTTTAACATAACGAGGAAACTTATGCTATACATCAAATTGTAGCCAATGCTATTTCTAAAAACATACGTAAACAATGTATTTCAATGAATCCCTTGTGTTGGAGTAATTTGTAATCGTCCCAAACAAAATATATGGCAGGATGGAAATTAAGTAACTTGAAGCACGGGAGCTACCTGCAAAGGGACTGGCACTGGCTTCAAAATCCCCCCCTGAGTTATCGTTCCAGTCTTCTTATTAGAGTTCAATGGCGTGCACTCCAGGCTGAGAACCGTTGGTCTATCTACATAATTAGTAATGATGGTTACGTTGAATCTTAACATACATTTTACTACTTTGTACTATTACGGACGGACGTAGCTGAGCTCGAAAACGAACATTGTCAGTGTCACAAACGTAGACGAAAAACACTAAACACGAAGGAAGAAACACTTGAATCTGAAACTCTTTTTAAAGTATACTACTATAGTTCTAGCTGAAAATTTTGATCATTCGGGCTTTACAAACGAAGCACTGTCGTTAAAAAACAAGCTTTTTTTGTTATTATTTATTTCAGGAATTTGTGCCTTTCACTGCGTCAAGGTTGTTCTGTTAAAGATTTATTGTTACTATGGAGACATGAATGTGACTGGGTGTACAACAGACGTTTGGTTGATTTTGTGGATCGTGAACGATACCAACAGACATTTTTAAATGCAGTCAAAAAGGAATTCTCATCACCTGAGCAGGTATATACGTAATGTCTGCATGTATCGACACATGTCCGTTTGATCATAGTCAATCGAGATATGGTCTGGAAACTCAGCTAAAGTCTTTGTTCTATCTTTTTGTTCGCCTTTATGCATTTTTATGCACGGTACACGGTCACTGAACACATTGTATTTTAGTATAATGAACGAATTGTCCAATAGCAAGGTTTCAGTTCAATCATTCAACCGTGCTATTTGAATATTAATAAACCTAAAACAAAGGATGTGCACGGTGTAAGGGTTCAACATAAAATCACAGCTCATTATAGTTTGCCGAGTTTCCAGACCATATCTCGATTGACTATGGTTTGATGGTACATGTCCAATATGCATCAATTCGTGGGTCAGGGTTTAGGGTTGGTGTTGGGTTGAAGTACATGCACCTGGGTTAATTTGGACATGAACTTACACCTGTTTGATAAAGTCAAGCTGCGCATATAAAAGTCACCTATATAATTATACTTTCATTCATTCATTCATTCATTCATTCATTCATTCATTCATTCATTCATTCATTCATTCATTCATTCATTCATTCATCCATCCATCCATCCATCCATCCATCCATCCATCCATCCATCCATCCATCCATCCATCCATCCATCCATCCATCCATCCATCCATCCATCCATCCATCCATCCATCCATCCATCCATCCATCCATCCATTCATTCATTCATTCATTCATTCATTCATTCATTCATTCATTCATTCATTCATTCATTCATTCATTCATTCATTCATTCATTCATTCATTCATTCATTCATTCATTCATTCATTCAAGACCTATATATATATATGAAGGCCAACGGATTTTATTTTTGCCATATAATCAAAACGCACAAATTGTGTAACAAAGGCTACAACCACGCATTCTTCTTACAACTTGTCTTCCAGTTAGTGTGAGTATGAATATGAAGAGGATGAGCATGACGACGATCATGCGCATGTGGATGGGTATGGTATGGGTTATGCATGTATGCATTAGCGCATGAACATTACTTCGGTTTGTTGAGACTACTTTCGAACAAGTTGTTTGCAAGGAGGGGGGGGGGGGGGGGGGGTACTCCCTGGAAGTTAGGATAAACTTGAGTGTCCCACTGAACGTTGGAAACTCTGACCTTTTTCCAGACTAAGGAATGGATTTTTATCACAACGTGTTCACATGCAGACTTGTTACAAGCCAACACATTGTTGACAATCTGTGAGGTTTTTACGTGTATACACACTATACGATTGTTATTGAGACGGCCCTTTATATTTTTATTTTTTGCCATTACAATTTATTTTGCCAAAACAGCACTTTTAAAAATTATTCAAAATTATTAAACATCGGACAATTTTTTTTAAAAGTGGTGTTAACATAATTTATGAATACGTTACCGTAAATGCTCGATTTAGCGCCGCTCTCGATTAAGCGCCGCATCCAGAAGTAGGAAAATGTAATAAGCGCCGCTCTCGATTAAGCGCCGCACCTTCACATCCTCGGTGCGGGGCGTATTCGAAAAGGATGAATCAGCAAAAAAAAAAACACAAACCGATACGCTAAAACCTTAAAGGGAATCTTTAGTACATAACATTTATCTTGGAAAAACAATACTAAAAATATCTGCAAGAAAATCACATCATGCAGGATTAGGTGCTTTTAGACGTTTAAGGGAATTTGTTGCCAGATCAAGAAGGCGATGACCAGGACGTTGACGTTCTTTTTTGAATTTATTGGGCTATTGAGTATTGGGTTTTTCTATGAAAAAACGTTCTTTTTAAATTTATTGGGTTTTTCTATGAATAATTAAAGTTGTGTTATGAGCATTTTGTCAACTTATATTTAATAAGCGCCGATTAAGCGCCGCATCCAGAAGTAGGATAATTTATCTAGGATATTTATATCTATAGTATATTTAGATCTATAGTAGGATATTTACGGTATGTTAGTTCATGTATTTGTAATCGTTTCTAGATTCAAATCGTCTCAGGTGATGATATCCTGTTTACAAATTTGGTTGATGTAGAATATACTGGTATGATTAGACCAGGAGAGAGTACTACTGGTGGCAATGAAGAAAATGTTCAACTGGCGTATCGGCCATTACTTAAAATTGAAAAGGTATTTTTTGTCGCTTTTTTTTTGCATAGTTTTTCATCAGATTAAGATTGGTGGATGTGTGTTTCAAAAGTGTTCGGTATAAATTAAATTAAGTTTTGGTTTTTGAAATTATCCTAGAAGGTCCTTAAAAGTCCGGGGGGAAATTCCTTGAATTTTGTGTTCTTTGAAAAGAAGGGTGTGCAATATTAGCAGCTAAATCAACGTGAAATTTGTAATTCGATTTATGTGTTGTGTCATTGTATTAAGTATTTTTATGGGACTTTCCAAAGAAAGGAATTCCAGTCAAATAAAGGACCAGTCATTATTTATGGCCAGGGTTGGAGCCGAAGAGAAAATGGTGGGGTGAACTAAAAAATAAACACTTCTGAGGAGGGGTAAAAGAAGATTTTAATAATAGGACACGGGTTGGGTAAAAAAATTTAACATAATATTTTTATAGGCGTATAATCAATGTTCAAAGTTCCAATAAGAGCACAATAATAATCTATCATAAAGTTCCAGTTATAATAGCGTGCAGACCAATTAATTCCCTCTTATTCTGAACAAAGAATTGCAACCCCAAAATTGGGGTGAATTTACTGTCCTACTGCTGCTACAAATCTCAAAGGATAAAGGACTAATCGTCCTTACTTGCAGCCAGCGGCTAAATTGCGAAGGACGCAGATCAACGTGGCCGGCCCGTGTCAAGGCATATCAAAGGCGCTCCAGGCAGCCGCCGTACGACACAGTTCAGACCACGGATCACATCTAAGATGTGAGGTGTTGATTTTATGGAGGGAGGAAAACCGGAGAACCCGGCGAAAAACCCTCGAAGCACAGGAGAGATCAACTTACAACTCTACTCACATGAGTTCCAAACTCGATAACGGCCATCCAAGTACTAACCCAACCGGGCTTAACTTTTTGGTAGGAGGCAGCGCGCTAACAGCCCACGCCACCCGTGCATCTTTCTCTCACCTAATATTGCTTTCTTTTTTTTTATTCTTACACCTGACTGCTCAATTTTTCTCCTGGCTTTCTTTTCTTTTCTTTTCTTTTCTTCTCTTCTCTTCTCTTCTCTTCTCTTCTCTTCTCTTCTCTTCTCTTCTCTTCTCTTCTCTTCTCTTCTCTTCTCTTCTCTTCTCTTCTCTTCTCTTCTCTTCTCTTCTCTTCTCTTTTCTTTTCTTTTCTTTTCCTTTCCTTTCTTTTCTTTTCTTTTGGAATTCTTTTCTCTTTTCTTTTCTTTTCTTTTCTTTTCTTTTCTTTTATTCTCTTCTCTTCTCTTCTCTTCTCTTCTCTTCTCTTCTCTTTTCTTTTCTTTTCCTTTCCTTTCTTTTCTTTTCTTTTGGAATTCTTTTCTATTTTCTTTTCTTTTCTTTCCCTTTCTTTTATTTTCTTTTCGAATTCTTTTCTCTTTTCTTTTCTTTTCTTTTCTTTTCCTTTCTTTTCTTTTCTTTTCGAATTCTTTTCTCTTTTCTTTTCTTTTCTTTTCTTTTCGAATTCTTTTCTCTTTTCTTTTCTTTTCTTTTCCTTTCTTTTCTTTTCTTTTCGAATTCTTTTCTCTTTTCTTTTCTTTTCTTTTCTTTTCTCTTCTTTTCTTTTCACCACTGTCAACTAATTAACACTGTGACTGCCATAAAAGTTTTACCTTGATGAATTAAATCATGTGGTTTTAGCCAGGGTAAATTACTATGTAAAGGGTACCCATAGCAGTGGGGGTTAACACGTGACATGTAATAAAATAGGTGTAGGGGTGGATTTTCTGTCTAACAGTGAATTTTCTGTCTAACAGTGGTGAGGTTAAAGTATTTTTTGTTTTAAAAATGATAGGGTTCAAAATGTTTTGCGCTCCAAGGTATTTTCTCTTTGGCCCCCACCCAGGCTGTAAATAATGACTAGTCCCTTAAAAGGAAAGAACTTTGGCTATTTGTTTTTCAGGTTAAAGCTGTTTTGAGCCATGGGATTGCCGAATACAACAAAGATTTTCCAAAAATTAAATTAGTGTTGTATGAGGTAAGTAGTGATGTTTTTGTTATTATTATGCGCATCCGCTTGCGTCTGTTTTATCTTATGACAGTATTTAGATATGACTAACGAACAAATCACAACACAGACTACAATCCACCGAAACTTTTATTGACGCCTTGAAAACAGTACAAATACCTGACGACTATAGACTTGTGTCTTCTGATGTGAAATCACTGTTTACCAGTCCTTCACTTCAACTATAGCACTTGACTGTACAGAAACTGCACTTAAAGGGCATATGACTTGAAAATTAAGTTTGTCTTATTGAAAAGAACATTTAAAATGAAAAAATAACATCTTTTGCAGTTTTTGGTTTCCTTGCTTCGTTTTTGAGATATTCCAGCTTGTTTGATATGCAAATGACACAACTTTTTACGTCACATGTGCATAATGAGTTATCAGAAAAGGTTACATATCTTTGATATTATGAAAACATGGGCTTAACTCAAAGGAAGCATGTGCGTGTTTCTATCCACACCACCAAATTTGTAGAATTCCAAGTGATTTCGTTTCACAATAGCAAAGATATGTAACCTTTTCTCGGTAACTCATAATACTCATTATGCACATGTGACGTAGAAAGTTGTGTCATTTGCATATCAAACAAACTGGAATATCTCAAAAACGAAGCAAGGAAACCAAAAACTGCAAAAGATGTTATTTTAACATTTTAAATGTTCTTTTCAATAAGACAAACTTAATTTTCGAGTCATATGCCCTTTAAACGATCCACTGATGAGCCACCTATACCTATACCTACTAACCTCTAACCTCTACCTACTTTCAATATAACGACAAACACTACAAACAACTACACGGTACGGCAATGGCATGCATCACCAGTCTCTGTTGTGGTTGCTGAAATCGTGATGCAATCCAAGATCAGGCCCTTGCCACCTATCGACAGACATTACCTTTTTGGTTTCGCTACGTTGATGATACCATTAGTGCAATACACGAGAACGACATTGACGATTTTTACGATCACATGCATTAACAAACAAACCTGTGACATACAATTTACGAAAGAAATCGAAGAGAATGGAGCACTTCCTTTTCTAGATTGTTTGGTAACTCGTAACAATAACAGAGTACAAGCGACTGCATGTTTACAGAAAACCAACACATATATACTGACAAACTACTAGACCAATAATCTTACAATCCTACTTCACACAAATCAACTACCATGTCGAGCACAACTTATTTGCGACACACCTAACGCCTTACATAACGAAAATGAGTACCTACATCGTGTGTTTTACAAAAACAACTACAGCCCAGACTTCATCAAACGCAACGTTTTCAAAAACAACGAACCTAACGTAGCTGACGATAAAACAACTGTTACAGCAACGATACGTTACATCAAACGTACGTCCTAGGTTATCTCGCGTATCTTACGTTACGACCTTACAACATTCGCGTAGCACCCAGACCAATTACAACTCTACGTAATGTACTGGCTAACGTTAAAGACAAAGAACAACCTTACGACAGACAAAGTGCAGTTTACAAGGTTAAATGCGCCGACTGCCAGGCCATGTATATCGGTGAAACCAGCAGAAACCTAAAAACGAGACTAGCTGAACACAAACGGGCAACAAAGAACGGAGACGGAACTAACCACATTGCCGAACACCACCGACAAACTAAACACAATATTGATTGGGACTAGACAGAGTGCGTTACTTATTGCACTAACTACAGGCAACGACTTACGCTGGAAAGATGGTACACAAACTTAGAACAACCATTAAACCGATCACAACCATTACCAGCACCTTACAGACTAAAGACTTATCCAAAACACGTTACAAACAAAAAAACTGTAGATTTTTTTTCTTTTCCTGACAACAACGACAAACAAATACCGACAGCACCACCCACAAACAACACCCACCTCCCTCGACAACACACCACAGATTCCACGCATACCGCAATCGTGACATAATGAACCGGACACATAAATATAGGCGAACCTTTTCACTTGACTCTGAAGATGACAGCCGTCGAAACGTCAGTCACTACCACCACAAACAGTCTTTCTCAAGACTACTCTAACCTAGGGGGTCTTTACACAAACCCGGGTTGAGTGCCAGCCCGGGTCAGCTCGTCATCCCTGGTTATTCTTTTTTCGTGTTTACATGAACCCGAGTTGGCTGCTTTTTTTCCCAACCCGGGTCAGCTTTTCTCAACCCGGGTCAGCTTTTCTCAACACAAATTATCATATTGCCAACACTTTACACGAGCCCGGGTCAAGTCAACTGTTTACATCCCAACCCGGGTCGACCCTGGTCTTGAAAAGGGTCACCCGGCAAGACGGGTTGACCCGGCTATCGTGTAAACAGGGGTTTATTCGTAGACGGGTTGACCCGGGTTGGCTCTCAACCCTGGCTCGTGTAAAGGCCCCCCTAGAAGAGCAATTTTCTCAAACATGCATGTTATAATACTCCTGGGTTCAAACCATTTACTTTAGTATTTCTATATAATGATAACCCAATTGCCCTCATTCTTTTATGGGTATTAACCGCCATAAAATTTACTGGGAAAACTGTGGTGTTGGTTTTGCAGAGCTAGGAGGAAAACCTGAGTACCCGGTGAAAAACCATCAAGGCACATGAGACAACCGGAAAACTCTACTCACATGAAACTATAATGTTGTCACCCATCCGAGTACTAACCCCATTCGACCAAGCTTAACTTCAGCGGTGAGAGGCGGCGCGTTAACAGCTTATGCTCCCCATGCCTAGAATATCTCAAAAAGTATCGAAGCAATTTTGGTATAACTCTGTGGAACGGTTGCCACAGACCGAGGACCAAACTATTAAATTTTGAATTTTGTTGAGAATTGGAAAAGAATTTCATAAAAATCTGATCGCAACAGATAAAATAATGCTTGATTACGCTCATTATCCTTTAGCTGAATAAACAAATAACAAATCACAATGAACTGTTCCATTGTTAATAGAATAACATTTGGGTCGTGGCGATCTGGGCTGAGGCCATATGTTCAAACGTCGAATATTCCATGAACTGAACTCAATAGTAATTTGCATTTAGTTCGATTCGTGGAAAGTTCGACGTTTGAAATAGCCTAAGGGACACGCAAATTTTGGGTGTTTGTTGTTATTTTTTGTTGTGTCTTTTTGTTTAATGTACACTGTACGAGTGCAAGGAAGATTTTATTCATGCGTAGGTCTGGTTTCCTACAGGAAAGAGACCTCTGCAAACATCCGACGCTTTTCCTGTCGCGCATGCGTGAAGTTACCTTGACAACGAAGAAACACGAGATATGTGTGAACATCACGAGGCGATAGCCGAGTGTTTCACCAGCTCTGTGAGTCATCTTGTAACTTCCCAAGCACTGTAAACAACTTTATACTGACTCTGTGACATAGTATTGTTATTTCTTTACGGAAATAATGTTTTGAATAGTAAATAAAAACAGGGTTACAGAAGCTCAACTGGCTCTGTACAGCGCTACCAAAGACGGCGGCTACATCAAACAAAGTGTCGGATGTTTGCAGAGGTCTATTTCCCGTAGAGAGACCTCTGCCAGCAGGGAAAGGTCTGATGATCTAATACCCCCAATAACCTGCTGGCGGTGGTATATGCATTCTCCAAGTGCCTTCCAGTTTCCTTCTTCCATTTTTTTCTTTCTATTTTATATTTGGCAATTGCACAATTTTTTACCGTTTGCACAGGACACCATAGAAGCGATGTGTCGTTTGGTTCGTGTTCTACAATCTCCTCACGAGTGCAGCCATGCTATGATCGTATCTGAAGGTTCTCCCGGCGCCACGCCGAGTATCGTCAAACTTGCAGCGGATCTGTGTGGATTTTCTCTTTACCAAATCAATTCTTCAAGTATGTCGGGCACTGTTTATAGCCTTTCAAATTTCAGAACTGACCTGGTCAGTGCGTACCGAAGGGCGGGTGTCAAGGTAATGATCTAATAATATTCTTATATGAAGCTAGTCTTGTCATGTTATTTACTAACAATATATATAGATAACGAGATTAGTTACCAAATATCAAAGTAATTGCGCGGTGCTATCTTGGGACACTCTTCTCCGCAGTTTCGTGCATCTATTTATGGGCAAAACTCAGGCTGAGTTTTTGTGCTATTCGTGCGTAAAACTCAGGCTGAGAAGGCAAACTCGGGCGGCTTACATGGGGGTCTTCTTGCCCATAACTAGCACACTGAGCCGCCCGGTCAGCACATACAATTAAGTATCAGGCACTAAATCTGAAAAGATCGTTCTCATCTGACGTCACGGCCGTATACAGTAAAAACCCGCTAACAAGAACCTCCAACTATTAAGAACCTCAGGCTGAAATTAAGAATTTATATCTATAAGAATATGTAAGAACATAAGAACCATCCCAGGCTGATTTGGGAAAATGTAGGTTCTTAATTGTTAGCGGGTTTTTACTGTATTGGTATACTGCAACAATGAAATGGTCAAATTGGTATACCATCTTTATACTACGGGAATTTAGCTCTATTCTTATTCAAACATTTCGTATTGTTTCACCACCTTAATGGGGCCACTGATCACATGAGTAAACATATGTACGCACTCTACAGATTTAAAGGTGCTACAGTGTATGTGTTACACGGTGCAATTTTTTCGTGAAACTGCAATGGTCTGTAAACCAAAGGAAGCGAGACAAGTTTTACGAGGAGTATCACGGTGCAGATGTGTATGGTTTGTGAAATTTGTCACCGCAACGGCATTCAGTGTACGAGACTGACATAATCCTAAATATGCTTTTCGGTCGCCGCGCAAAACCGGTAAGACTGTGAGAAGAGTTTACTGGTCGCTTGTCATATCACGCGACTGGGCGACTGTGGCTTGACGAAACATAGTCAGGCACATAACATAAACAATTACTGCCTTCTTAGCTTAGCGCTACATGGTTGCGTAAACGCAGCCTGTAGACGCAAAAACGATCTATATACTTATTCCCAAATGTGAACCCTAACTCTAGACTCCTTTTCAGGTGGTTAGCCGACGAGCTGGTCCGTTGAACTGCACTCGAGCTCAAATTTCTTTTTAAACTACTCATTAATACTGTCTGTCTTTCTTTATTTAACGTGTTAAAATGTTTGTATTTGTATGGGCAATAGCATGGTTTCGAGTGCAATTTGGAAAAAAAAACATGCACGAGTGAGTTTTTCAAAAATTGCACGAGTCCGAACGACGAGTGTTATTTGAGGTCTTTGAAAAACTCACGAGTGCGTGTTTTTTTTCCAAAATTGCCCGAGAAATCATGCTATTACTTATTAATAATATCCATGTTAGACAAATGTTCTTTCAGCTACAAAGTTACATACCACTCATTGCTCCACTTTTCGAAGCTTTAGTAGTTTAAAACTGCTTCACTTCGTTCACTAAAACGTCAAATGTTTCACTCATAGCATCTAACCTCTTCTAGTCTTCTTGCAGGAACTTTAATGACAATATTAAAGCAAAATTCACTCTGTATTTCACCGAAAAATACACCGAAATGTTCTTCGACAACTCTATGTTTTGGTCGCCATATTGGATTTTCTCGTGAAGGAAAAACCATCCTTCAAAATCCGCATAGGCATTTCATTGGCTTTCCGGTAGTTTCCGGTTGTTTATTAGCCAATCAGAATGCTTCATACTAATTAAAATTTGCTCTGTATTTCATTTTTCTGCACTGCATTACACTTTTCTGCACTGTGTTACATTAAAATTGCACTCCTCTTGACCAATCAGGATGTAGTAACTTTGTCATGTATATTATTAAACGTGTTACATGTACATATTTATAGTTAAAATCTAGTAAAGGGGGTTTCAGTCTGGTTGACACTTCGTTCTCCAGCCAACACTGTTTTTAACTCGTGTAGGAAGCAAACCAAAATTATACATTACAATCCTCCATTTTTTATGTTTTTAAAAAATTTCGTAAAATCCTATAGCTGAACTGTGATTGACCAATTCTGAAAGCTAAGCAGATTTTTATTGGTCTAGAAAGAGTGCAATTTTATAATGCTCAATTCGCACCTTTTTGGATCATAGGATTGGATTGCAGAAAAAAATGTAAAGGCTTATTTACCGAGTGGGAGGTCTGTACGGGAAAGTATCTTCCTGAGGTTTTTGTGCAGACCGAGCGACGACGGAGCGAGGTTTGTGCAATAAAACCGAAGGCAAATACTTTCCCGTACAGATCGAGCATTTTATTTTTAAGTTTCGAGTGTTATTTTCGTCTTCGGAGTATGTTGTTTACCTTACCTGTTTCGTGTCGCTTCTTGGCCTTCTTGACCAGTTCGGCTTTTATTTGTCGTGTTTTTAGATAAACAGCTTTAAAGAAAACAAGCAGTAATGTTCCAACACATTTCATTGTTCAGAATATTTGAATAAATATACCCAGTTCTCTTTTATTTGTATTCAAATCAACTCAGAAATTTTCTCGCCAAAAAAGCGCATTGACCGGTCGGTCAATATCGTAAAATCCCGACCGCTCAGGAACCAATCAGCATGCGTCGTTTTGCGTACGGACCAGGAAACAAACCCAGCCATATAATAAAATTTGTTATGATGTATTCCCTCAATTCTCAACTGGTTTTTAACTTTTCACTAAACGTCCAGACATTCACCAGTATTTCTAAGATTTAATTTTGTTATAGTATCAGGTAATCGCGGTACTAATATTCATATTGTTTTCTAGAGAGAAAAGCTGTTGCTGTTACTCGGCGAAAACGACTTGGTTAATAAAGATATGATGGTGTATATCAGTGAATTTTTAGTGTCATCTTCCATAGCACATTTGTTCTCCGAAGAAGAGCGTACTTCGGCTATCAACTCTGTTAGGTCAGATGTTACCCAAGCAGGCCTAACCTATACCAAAGATGTGGCTTGGAGTTTCTTTCTAAAGTAGGTTTTCTAGTTATGAAGCGAAATATAAGTCTTATTTGAAAGAACAAGGTGGCTCCCTACGGTAATTTTAATAAGGGACTGGTAACGAGTATGGTGTCGGCACATGCGTAAATAGCAATCTTATCGAGTTGATATTCTGTCACGTCAGCAGCCGTCCGAGCGATACGAATGCTCAAATATCACACATTTGCTTCGGTAAAATTCTTTAAAATTTTGTGCATAAAAAAATAGGAAAACCTTAAACAGCATACTTAGTTTTTTAAAAAATTTCATAAGACAGAACTATTTTTAATCCATAAAGTTTATAGCGAAAATCTTTCTTTACAATCTTCCCTATATATAATGACTTATTGGAGAGAATTACGTATCAAATTAATTCGAAGGAAGCACCAGTTTTTATAATTTTTTACATTTGTTTAACTTTTAAAATAAGTGTCTTGTTATTCTTGTATATAGTTTTAGACATTTTAACAATTTTACAGTTTTAAATATTTTAACAATTTTACAGTTTTCTATTTTTGTGTGTAGCACGGCCTAATGAAAAGCAACCTTGTATATCGTTTTTATCTTCTTAATATTGTAGGTTGATTAGCTACCGTGTGTAAGTAACTTTAAATGAACATGTGGGTGTGTTTCTCCCACAACACCAAACATGTAGAAATTTCAAGTGACTACACTTGATACTATAACACAGATATATAACCGTCTCATTATGCTCGTGGACGTCAAGATGTATAACTTGCATATCAAACAAACTGAAATACTGTATCTTAACAATGAAGCAAAGAAACGAAAAACTGCAAAAGACGTGAATTTGTTACATTTTAAGTGTTCTTCCAAATAAGACACTTAATTTTCGCTTCATGGGTACTTTAAGATCTATCTATACATGAATACTATTTTTTTCGTACAATTGTCATTTTTGCGAATCCATTGACTCAGATGAATTAGGCTGGGTAACCTAATTTCCTTTGGGGGAGACTCGAATGAATTAATGGAATTTATTCGATACTTTCGGTATAGGACGTCGCAAATAGGATTTTGGCAGACGTTCCTTTTGTTTCCCACTTCATTTTCGCTCTTAAACTCCAACATATACGCTCCTGTCCCTTCCTCTTTCAAACTGAACGCCTGGCACGCAGGCTACAAAGGAATGAAAAGGACGAACTGACTAAAAACACAAATAATTTTAGAATATATAATTTATTATAAATAAACAACCGCGGTACATCAAAGAAAACCGAGGTGATCATGAACTAATAAATATGAAATACATCCCATTACATCAACTTTTGGATGACGTGTTTTACCATATTTTTTTCTTTAGGACTGTAAAGGAAAACTTAAGAATAGTTCTTTCTGTGTCGTCACCTGGATCACAGTTTCAGCGTAGATGTCGAGAGTTTCCTGGCTTAATCAACAGTATTCCTATTATGTTCTTTCCACACTGGTCAAGAGAAGACTTAGTTTCTCGTGCAACGTATCTTTTGCAAGGTGAGACAATGTATATGTGTTTTCCTTGCGTTTTCCCCATTTTGCAACTGTAACTATAATCGTAATCGCCATTGCCACTGCTACTGATGCTACTACTGCTGCTGCCACTGAAGTTGCTACTGTTGGTACTACTGCTGCTGCTCTTGAAGTTGCTACTGCTACTACTGAAGTTGCTACTGTTTGTACCACTACTACTGAAGTTGCAACTACTACTACTGAAGTTGCTACTGTTGGTACTACTGCTGCTGCTACTGAAGTTGCTACTACTGCTGCTGCTATGCTACAGCAGTAGTAGCAGTTGCAACTTCAGTAGTAGTAGTAGCAGCAGCAGCAGCAGCAGAAGCAGCAGCAGAAGCAGCAGCAGCAGCAGAAGCAGCGGCAGCAACTTCAGTAGTAGTAGTAGCAACTTCAGTAGCAGCAGCAGTAGTACCAACAGTAGCAACTGCAGTAGTAGTAGTAATGCTGCTGCTATTGAAGTTGCTGCTGCTATTGCTAATACTACTGCTGCTACTATAATACTACTGCTGCTACTGAAGTGGTTACTGCTGCTACTGCGATTGCTACTGCGATTTCTACTGCTGCTACTGAAGTTGTTACTGCTACTGCTGCTGCTGCTACTGAAGTTGTTACTGCTGCTACTGAAGTTGTTACTGCTGCTACTACTGCTGCTGAAGTTGTTACTGCTGCTACTGCGATTGCTACTACTGCTACTGAAGTTGTTACGGCTACTACTACTACTGCTGCTGCTGTTGCTACTGCTACTGCTGCTGCTACTGAAGTTGTTGCTACTGCTGCTGCTACCGTTGGTACTACTGCTGCTGCTGCTACTGAAGTTGTTACTGCTGCTACTACTGGTACTGCGATTATTGCTACTGCTGCTACTGAAGTGCTACTGCTACTGCTAATACCAGTAGCTACTGCTACTGAAGTTGTTACTGCTACTACTGCTACTGAGGTTGTTACTGCTACTGAAGTTGCTACTGCTACTGCTGCTGCTACTGAGGTTGTTACTGCTGCTGCTACTGCTTCTGCTACTACTGCTGCAACTGCTGCTGCTGCTACTGAAGTTGTTACTGCTGCTACTGCTACTGCTGCTACTATTGAAGTTGTTACTGTTGCTACTGCTTCTGCTACAACTGCTGCAACTGCTGCTGCTACTGAAGTTGTTACTGCTGCTACTGCTGCTGCTGCTACTATTGAAGTTGTTACTGTTGCTACTGCTTCTGCTACAACTGCTGCTGCTGCTGCTACTGAAGTTGTTACTGCTGCTACTGCTGCTGCTGCTGCTACTATTGAAGTTGTTACTGTTACTGTTGCTACTGCTTCTGCTACTACTGCTGCAACTGCTGCTGCTGCTGCTACTGAAGTTGTTACTGCTGCTACTGCTGCTGCTACTATTGAAGTTGTTACTGTTGCAACTGCTGCAACTGCTGCTGCTGCTGCTACTGAAGTTGTTACTGCTGCTACTGCTGCTGCTGTTGCTGCTACTATTGAAGTTGTTACTGTTGCTACTGCTTCTGCTTCTGCTACTACTGCTGCAACTGCTGCTGCTACTGAAGTTGTTACTACTGCTACTGCTGCTACTATTGAAGTTGTTACTGTTGCTACTTCTGCTACTGACGTTGCTACTGCTACTGAAGTTGCTACTGCTACTGATGCTACTTCTGCTACTGCTACTGCTACTGATGTTACTGTTGCTTGCTGCTATTGATGCTGCCACTGAAGTTGTAGACTTTCTCAAAGTCCTTTTCAAACATTTTTGACCTTTCGACATTTTTGACCTTTCGGTTCCTCGTTGAAAAGGACTTTTCCCACCTGCAGCGCGCCAAAATTCACCGGTGAATTTTTCGACCGGTGACGTAATTCGGATCCACAGTATCTAATATCTGTGATTTAGCATTCTTTGGAAGTTGGAGTTAAACAACTCTTGAAAACGTTTTAGTAGGGGTAGAACCATTTTCCATTGCATGTACGACAACCCGAAACACGTCAAAACAGGGCGATGTACATTTCAGCAATTTCCCGTCAGAATATTTATCTAGATTCAAAAACCTGCAAGCGAAACAAGTCCGCCTCTTTCCTCCCGCTTTTCCGCTCGCCCGCCTTTTCGCCCGCCCGCAAAAACTAGCGCTAAGAGGCGGACTTGGAGCAAGTCTACTGAAGTTGTTACTGCTGTTGCTACTGAAGTTGCTACTGCTGCTAGTGTTGGTGGTACTGTTGCTGCCACTGAAGTTACCACTATTGCTGCTGCTGTTACTGATGTTACTACTGCTACTATTACTGCCACTCCTGGTGCTTAATGCTTCTTTCAGTTAGTTTAGACGTCCAAACTAGAATAGATTATAGTAGATTTTCCAAGATCTCTTTTATCTCTTATGTTAAATTTTTTCGGCCATTCTATCAGTAAGAAATCTCTTTATATCTGTAGTGTTGTAATGATGATAATATTTAAAACTTTCGTGCATCGCTTTTCGAGACGTCTCCCTTTAACGAGTTAATTTAAAGTTGCCTCACAACAACGATGCGAGTGAAAGGGTTAATGATGTAAGTATAGGTAATCATATGATAGCGAGTACAATTAAGGATTTACACTACAAGTGATATTTGAAAATTTTGCCAAAATTGCATGAGCCGTTAGGTGAGTGCAATTTGGCATAATTTTCAAATATCACGAGTAGTGTAAATCCTAAATTGTACGAGCAAAATCATATGATTACTCATTTATTATATGCATGACAAAATTACGACACGCTTCGTACTCACTCACACCTTTAAAAACATCTTGTTTCATTACTTGACAAGAAACATTTTCACTCTGGGTGTTCTCCGTACTCATTTCAAAATATTTACATGGAATATTTAGTTCATAGTGTACCACAAGTCGTTGGAAATGTGAAAACTAAAAACTTTCCATTGCAGAATTGGCCGCCATTTTGAATTTTATTGTCAACATCGTTCCCCGGGCCTTGGGAGCAGTACAATTAATAAAATAATTTTACTCCTCTCAACCAATCAGAATGTAGTAATTTTGTCATGCATATAATAATAATATTAATATAGGTACCAGCACTAATGCGAGTAATAACGAGATGGACGGCGAGCCTACAAACAAGTAATATTATATTGGTATTAAAAAATTAAGCTGGTATCAGAAAATATACAATATTATACAATATCGAGACTTAACTATAACTATATGCATTTCTTAAATGTAGATATGGAACTATTCGATCTCGTTGGCAAAGAAAACATGGCGCACTTGTTTGCATCCATGCATTTATCCCTGAGACGAAATGACGAATCTGAGGATGCGAGTGGTACTTTTGGACATATTACCAATACAACCTTTGAAAAGTTCGTTGAACGGTGAGAGGCTTGTAGTAACATACCTTTTATAACAGACGCTACTATGCCAAAAAAGTATTCTCAGCCACAGGATATAGCTGTTAAATTACGTTACAATACTTGAAATGAGTGAGTTAACACTTTGAGGCCTGGACCTCTCCTTGTGCTGAATAAAATCGTCTTGCGTTAGCCAGAATAGACCTTACAGACTCGTCGTCAGGCTTCAAAGTGTTAATGGGCATATCTTCTCAAGTTTTTCAGCGGTATAGGTTTAATTTATTACGGAAGTAAGACTCATTTTCCTTTTAAGTTTTGAACGCAATTTTCGTCTGCGGAGCAGCCTAGTTCTGAAGCACGCGTGTTTATAATGAGACTGGTACCAGGCCTCGGGCACAGGACGCCCATGCTAGCAAATATTATAACAGCGAAGAGTCTGCGGAGTTTGCTGTTACCTTACCTCACCTGTTAAGTTTTTCGTATCGCTTCTTATTTACACCAGTTCGGCTTTTATTTGTCGTATTTGTAGATAAACAACTTACCAGCAGTAATGTTCCAAGCACATTTTACTGTCCGCAATACATTTCAATAAAGATATCTATTTCTTCGTCAAAACTTACCGAAAGAACCAATCAGCTTGCATCGTTTCGCGAGCGGACTGGAAAACGAGTAATAACCACCATTACTGCCAAGTGTTATATAATATTTTGTTTTAAAACTTCGTTTGCTTGGTCTGTGTGGGGAAGTAATTTAGTAATTGGTCTCGTTTTTTTCGCACAGACTTTCGCGCAGGCAAATACTTTCTCCGTACAGACCTTACACTCGGTTAATAAGTCTTTAGTATCGATAGGAAAAGTGGGTGGAACAGCGTCAGAAATTTAATGCTAGTGTTTGTTGTTGTACTCGTGCAGTGTATTATCACGGCGCTTAACAAGGGTGCTGAAAAGAGCTGAAATCCTGCTGATCCATGGTCTTAGGAACTCCTTCTAAAGAATTTCGTGTTTGCGCTATTTTAGATTTAACAACTTGTTCAAGAAACGATATACTGCCATCCGTGAAGAATATGGACGCATGGCAGCAGCTTTAGACAATATAAGCAAGACATCTCAGTTGGCTGGTCAACGAATGCAGCGGCTTGAACACGAGAAAGTTGTCTTGGAACAGAAAAAAGAGGTTTGATGATTTGATTTCAGACTTTTATATAAATATAAGTGAAGTTTATAACTTTACTGTAATTACCTGTGTTGTAGTATATGTACGCCTTTTAAGGGATCCCCGCATGTTTTAGAACAAATAGGCCTCGTCGGCGCCGCCATCTTGGAAAGGCTTTGTTAAGACATATGTTTTACTTCCAAAGGTATATAAATAATTTTACAATGAAGTTATTCACTGATTTCGTTATTTTTTTGCGAGTTTTAAAACTACGAAATAACACGTTTTATTATATGGCAGCAGCGCTGAGAGGTCCAAATACGGAAATCCTGTAATTTGATTGGTTCATCAGCGGTCGGATATTTCCCGTATCCGCCCACTCAGAGCGGAATCTGCCGTTCGGGACCATAAGTTTTATAAGCAAAATGGCAGTCATGTCAGTATATGCAATAAGATGGATTATAATTTCAGAACTACTCATTATTGAAATATATCGTGCAGGTAAGTTGTTAGAAATTTTATAAGCTTTCATTTGGTGTATAGTTCGAGTTTCCACGTTTTGTGAAAGTTTTTAAAATGTCCAAAACGTTCCGTAACATTGTTCGTAATAATTTAACATTTACTTCTCACAGGTATTAGAATTTCAGATGATTTTTTATGCAACTACTTAACCTACGATCTTGAGCAATATGTCAAACAAAAGCAATTGAAAAGTACTATTTGGGGTAGAAAGTTCAGGATTTTAGCTCAACGGAAAGTACTTCAAAAATGGGAAAATGTCTGCCATTTTCGTTTAGTTCGCAAGAAAGATGGGTCGAGTTTTCACAGAACGTTCACAACATTTATGGCCATATAATAAACTACTTATTGATCTCGGTCTGTACTAGTGAAATATCGGACCTCTGTTTTTTGCACAGACCTCAACTCGCTGCGCTCGTCTCGGTCCGTACTAAAAAAAACATCGGTCCGATATTTCACTAGTACAGACCTCACGCTCGGTCAATAAGTAGTTATTACTGCTTAATAATACCAACAAATTCTAAATGTTGTACAGTGTTCTTTGTTTGATACCAATATCATAAATTTTCCTAATGTGGCTCTTTGTCTCTTTTCGTGCTACGAAAACATACAACTGATTTTCCGTGGCGGCCATCTTGGTACTCCAAATTCATCATCTCTGGTGGCTTCATTTTTGGAGCCAGATGAGCAATCCAGTTATATAGAGATCAGTGTGACACACCCACACTTTATTGTTCTAACAAACGGGTTAAATCATTTATTCAACTGATTAGTATGCATACAGTGTGATAAGCAGTGTTTATCAAGTTTAAATATTCGTGCGCACAGAACAGCTTAAAAACGTTGCTTTATCACACTTTTTTGAAGGCAAAAGAGTGTGATAAGCCATTATCAATAATAATATTTTGATTTTTAACTCTTAATGCTTTTTCTCGGTAAATTAAATAAAATCAAGACGCCTGCTCAGGCGTTCACTCGGGCTACTGATTTTTGCAAATAGTGTAGCCTGTGCACATCTAGAAAGCCTGAAGAACAGCGTACGTAGTTATGTAGAACCGCTTTGAGACTGATTGCACAGTTCGAAATTACGACAGCACAGTACGCACTCTAGCATGACTACCATATTTTTTTACAAATTGAAGGGGTCTTCTATATATGGTCTTATATGAAGTACAACGTTCCATGAAGTGTTTGCTAGCTAGCCGAATAATTAAACGGATGGCCCATTGGCTCTTAATACTCCCAATAGACAACCTTATAGTGTTGGATTCGGCAGATTCCAGCGATCATTTCGATAAATAATTCATTAAAACAGTACTAACAGAAAATATTTAAACAGCTTTTGCAACACACATTTCCAAATGTAATACGACACCTACATGATATCTAGACGACTAGACATGCTAGTTCAACATTATTCGGTGCTTATTACTTGCGTTTGTTGGAGCAAGCATCAGAAACCTTTGTGTTTGAGGTCATAAATAATTTGAGTTTCCCATTTCGATATAGTTCATCATCTTCGTAGGTCTACTGCAATCGGCGTGTGTAATTGTTGATCAAAAGCATTTGCTAAGTCACTTGAATCTAGGCTATATATTCAGCAAAAAACCTTCGAGAACACACTTCGTCCAACGCCAAGCTGTTGAAAAGAAATAACTCGGCTATCGAGGTACGGATGACGCAGCATGGTCTTACGGTCGCAATGCATTACCGGAAGTAAAATGTGCAAAAATGCAAATTTTGTGACCCGAAAAAAAACCACACAGAAATGGCTATATACCACAGGTATATAGCCTGAGTAAAAAAAGATTTCATTGCAGAAGAGTCATGAGATAAAATGGTTCACTTGTGTGATTAAGGAGGTGTTTATATGGAGGCGAGCCCAGGCTAGCCCGCTTCGCCGAGACCTCGCTTAACTATTATTTCTTGTTAATTTTCATCTTGTGCATGTTTATATGAGAGCCGAGCCAGCCCGCCTAGCCGAGATCTTGCTTTCTTTGACCGGTTCTCTGTTACCTGTCCTGGACTTGTTTTTTCCATGTAGACACGATTGACCGGGGCTGACTCGCCTACCCGGGCTGGCACTAAATGCTTCGTACACGCGACAAAATTTGTTTTTATCAGCTTTTTCCGACATATTAACAATTCACAAGTTCCATTTGTTCATGTACAGTTCATATTTAAAAAAATGAGATTTTGTTTCTTTCCAGAACTGATAAATTACGCAATTAGCACAACAAGCAAGCAAACCCGGCTAGACGCGCTAGCCCTTCTCATGTAAGCACGAGTCATCTCGGCAAAGCGGGCTAACTCGGGTATCTGGGCTGGCTCTCCTATATATAAACACCCCCTAAGAATTTAACATCGCTCGTGAAGGTTAATGCTTTATCACCCTCGCGACGATTGATTAACTCTTACTTGTCCTGAAACAATGAAACCATTGTCTTGGAATAATAAGTGCGATCATTTGAATCATTTTACGTCATCAAATCCATGAGGCCTATCTGTTCAAACATGCGGGAATCCCTTCAACAAAAGTATCAATCTCGTTCCCAGAGCCCACGTTCCCCACCCGGGAAACGAGAGACTCTGGGATAATCCGTTTCAAATCACAGGATTCTTGTTATTCTGGTTGAGGTACGCATGCGTAAATATTCGAGCGGAATCTGGATAGTATGTTCTCCTTGTTTGACTTTGCCCCAAACAAGTCAATGGAGTTGCTGGCGAAGCTCGAATTACAGCATCTGCATACATACGGCGAAGATATCGATCGCGGCAACGTCTTCACTGGAGTCTTGTCGTCCGACATCTTTGTTATTTTGGTTTCATTAATTCTACTTCCGGTCACTTCAGACCAACTCATGCTCACTATTCAGCCAATAACGTAACGATTTGAAACGGATTATCCCAGAGTCTCTCGTTTCCCGGGTGGGCAACGTGGGCTCTGGGAACGAGATTGCAGAAGTATGTGATATGCTCCAGAAGGAACAACCGGTTAAGGGCGATAATTTTCTTTTAAGAGGAATGTTGCAGTCCTGCCCTCGCCTTTGCGCCTCCTAGTCTCTATCAAACCTTATACTCTCTATTTTGTATTTTTAGAGTAATCTACGGCTACTTTCACAGATAGGCCAGGTAAGATGAAAGTCAAAGCTAGTAATGGTCATTGATACATACAGGTTTAACACATATTTTTTTCTTTCTATTTTTAATGTTTAAAGGACAAAGCGATTGCTGAGGAACAGATTAAGTTGGTTATGCGGCAACGAGAAAAGATTTTACAATTACAAAAGGTAAGTTTGAAATAATAACTCTAATGTTTTGGTGTTAGTTCTTGAAAATTTTCTACCATGATTATGCGATTCTTGTTTTCATTACGTGTATCAAAACTTATCAATAATTCATAAATAAAGAAAATCAGTATAATATCTGTTTAAAAAATCCTCTTGATTTACATAAACTTTAGCTTTGATTTTCTCGGCTTAGACAACGTTGTGTTTCAAAATTACTACGCCAATGAACTTACCAAATGGGTCGTTTTTGAAGCTATTCAGCACACTAGCTGCAGTGCCTGGTACCTCGGTTATCGCTTCATGTTTTACATCTGATAAAACACCGCTGGTCATGTTTTAAATATTACTTAAAACTACTTAGACCTGTTTTACTTACAACTACTTTCTTACATTGCACTTTACTATTTTTGTATAGGCATTGCCCAAATTTAGGGAAGCTCATGAACGTTCTGTGTTTAAAGCAGCTGCTGTTGTCTCGGATACCAGACGCTTGCTTCGTACGTTAGATTCTAAAGCACTGGGAGAACTTCGTGCCATACAGAAGCCAGACCCAGAAATTGAGGATCTTTTAGCTGCAGTCATAATAATAGGTAAGGTTTTGTAATCTTCATTTCACTTCATTTCATTTCACTTCACTTCACTTCACTTCACTTCACTTCACTTCACTTCACTTCACTTCACTTCACTTCACTTCACTTCACTTCACTTCACTTCACTTCACTTCACTTCACTTCACTTCACTTCACTTCACTTTACTTTACTTTACTTTACTTTACTTTACTTTACTTTACTTTACTTTACTTTACTTTACTTTACTTTACCTTACTTTACTTTACTTTACTTACCAACACCGCTGCCAAACGTTTTGCGCATGCGCGACGTCCGAGCTCGTCCTCAAAAAAAGAGCGGGAAAACACTGTCAAAATATTTGGACTGGTCCGAGAGTCCGACACAAAAGTTAAAATTATAAGCATACTACCAAACAGATAAGGTAGGCAATTTGTGCATGGCTTCTTTGTCAATGTTGTAACATATTCTGAAATTACCCCTTCGTAATTTTCTTTACCCTTTTTTTAAAACACAAATGAATAGTCGAGTCTTACTTAGTCTTCACTGGTTGTTGTCGCCCCGGCTAGTTCCCACTTCTCTTGCTATGCTTACGCTGGCAAATTCACGCATGCGCAAACGTTTGGCAGCGGTGTTATCCTGCCCAGAATCGTTTTGGCCCTTCGAGTGTTCCTGGGATCCAGTACATCTACTGTAAACAACATTGAGCGACAGTATAAAAGCATAATTTTACCAAAGATCTTGGCATCGAACGAAGGAAATTATGGAATATATTCCAATTGGAGCTCGGAATGAAAATTTAACTGTTTAACTTTCAACTTTTGGCGGTTGCAGAAAGAAAGCTAGTGATAAGAAAGCTAGGCTAATGAAACTTCGTCAATTCGAGGTGAGCAGGCTTGTATTATTTTATGCAGATGGAAATAGTAAATGTCGGGAAACACTTAGGACATCATAATATCACAATTCTTCCTCAATAAACCAAGCTGTAAAGTGAAAGTGTTTACGAATTTTGCCAGGCCTTCCCCAGCGGGTCCGTTCGGATCACTTCCGAAACGCGTTAACCGAGGAAGGCCTAGAAACTAGGCCAGCACTGCACTTTATCTCACTCCACTTCACTGCACTGCACTTCACCTCACTCCACTCCACTTCTCATCTCATTTACACGGTAAAAATTATTTTCAATATTTTAACGCATTTTCAAGATAGACGACAATGCCAAAATATCAATGCTTATATATTTGTTGGAAAAGTCTGGATCCTTTTAAGCAAGTCAATATGTGTTTTTGTCAAAGCTAAATATTTGTGCTGTGACAGCGTCACTTATGTTCCTATTTTGTTTCTAGTTAAATCTCCTACTTCAGACCTAACCTGGAATAAGGGCGCCAAACGACTGATGGCCAACTTGGAAAGGTTTGTGATATATCACATATAAGATTGCATAAGAGACCACCACGAAACCTGAATTATTAAAATTCCCACTCTCCATTATTTTAGATTTTGTGAAGATCTTGGAACGTTTGACGAATTAGATATACCAGAGAGCACTTTGCAAATTTTGGAACCTTATTTACTGAAGCCGTGTCTTGATTCTGCTTACATGAACAACAAGACCGATAATTCTGCAGTCGTCATATTGGTTAAGTGGGTCTCTGGTGTAACCAGGTATAATAATTTGTGAACTAACAACGCAACAGTAAAGAAATAAGTAATATGTCGACGTTTAGTGTTAGTTTAACACTGCCTAGCAGGGTGTAAAAAGTTGGTGGGAAATCCCGAGTGCTGAAGGTGCGCCAAAATGTGGGGGCCTGCTTCCTCCCTAATTTGAAATTTAGGGTTTCTGAAGTGCCATTTTCTGCATTTTGGGGAAAGATTTTATAGACTTTTTATATTTCAATTTAAACCAAATGAACCAACTTACGTAGGTAAAACTACGGCACTGTTCAGTCTTTATAACTTTCTCTCATAGCCCGTCTCTAAACTACTACGTATACGCGAGTTGCACGATAATGTGCGCGCATCATTTTGGCGGGCCACTGGCATAATTTTGGCGGGCTACATGCATAATTTTGGCGGGCTACATGCATAATTTTGGCGGGTTACATGCATAATTTTGGCGGGCTACATGCATAACAAATGATTGAATTGGCATTCGACAATTTCTGAAGATATTAGCATCAGGAATTATTTCTATCTTTAAAAATAATTAAATTTCGTTTAGTATTGGCCACGTTTTAATGCATGTGGCCCGCCAAAATGATGAACGCGCAACATCGTGCAGCTGGTCTATACCCTGACTCCTTTGATCCGATCAAGCATGCCGAGCTGGATACATTGACCTGGTCATCTATACATATCTATACCGCGTCTTTTGTCTACTTACTGTCGTGGCAATAGAAGCGTTCCTAAAATATTGTTGCAATATCAAGTTGAACAATTCATTTCATTTCAATTGACAATTTCTTGTTTTGAATTCTCTTTTGAATTTGATTGGTGTTTGACAAATAATCCTGTTTCTTATTGGTTGTTTAAAAACCAGAAACCAATTCAAAACAGGAAGTTAGCAATAATTTTCATAAAATGAATTGATCAACTTGAGGAATATATTGCAGCGATATTTTAGGAACGCTTCTATTGCCACGACAGTAAATGAATAAAACGGATAATTATTCCTTTACCTTCAGCATAAATGTTAAATAGCAACTTGTGAAGAACTAATACAAGAATCTGATTAGGAAGATGATTGCAAGTTTCATCATCATCATCATCCCGTTTGTCTCTTCAGGGATGTCGGGTCTTTTCATTATCGTTCCCCTACTTATGCTCTCTCTTCTAACACAACCAACTCTACCGTTCTGCCTCACATAATCCATCCATCTCTTTCTCGGCCTCGTTTTCGTTCTTCTACCACTTTCTGCCACCAATTTGGTCATGTCATGCTGATCCCGTCTTTTTACATGCATGCCCATACTACTATATTTCAGTCTGCACTCTTGTAACTTCTTTACAAACCGTCTAATCTTCGTCTCCTGCCGTATATGTTCCGTATTTCGGGAATATCATTTCGGCGACCTCTAACCTCTTCACTTTAGTCCCTTGATGGCCCACGCCTCTGCTCCATACGTACCATCTGGCCTAATCATAGTCTTCCTCGCTCTCTAGTTTCACTGCCATTATCTTAGGGCGCTTTCCAATTGACAAGGTTAGACCGATCAGTCCGGCCAGAATGGACTTGCTTTTGATTAGGACCAAATTTTCCAGTCAGACCATACCAGATCTCAAACGAATCGTGTTCCATTTAACCGGACTGACCGGTCTAACCGTGTAAATGGAAAGCCCCCTTATTATAGGTGATTTCTCCACGCATTCCCAGTACCCTGCATTCTTGCTTGAATTCTCCGTACTAGATCTCAGGTTGTGGGTTATATTTTAAGATTATAGACGAGGAAAGTGTATCTCAAGACGCGCGTCCATGAAATTAGAAAACATTGTCTATTGTTCTATTTGTTTTAGATATCATCGCATGATGTTATCCAAAGTGAAACCGCTACACATTAAAGTGGAAGAAACATTCAAAACTGTGAGCGAAGCTTCTGGTAAACTTTCTGTTTTACAGAATAAATTGAATGACCTGGAAACCCGGCTTAATTCACTGGCTCGTGCTTACGAAGAAGCATCAATCGATAAATGTCGGCAGAGAAAACTTACAGAAAAGCTAAACTTGCAACTGGAACGTGCAGGCTATTTCGAAAAGGTAAAAGTATACTTGAAAACACAGTCCTATACAGGGATGTCGATAGGTACACGATTGGAACACAGGGTTTAACTTTTATGTCAGAATTTTTTTTAAATATAATTTTGTTTACGTTTCGATGAACTTTTGAATATAGATGAGTTAACGGGGTAGAGAGAAACCACTGAAACTATCAGATTTGAGTTCAGATAGATATGATAGTCTCAATATTCAACAATTAGACAACGAGCCCGAGTCGATATAAGCTATGAGCTGATAGTCAATGATAGAGGGCCGGCCAAGGCTTCAAAATATTACTGTACTTTTGATGGCATTTTTTGTTACAAGCAGGCAACCATGCTAAATCATATCGGATAGTATATACTTTGAAGGTGAGGGGTGTTGGCAGTCGTGATTATTGATTTATATATATACTAAAATTTCGAGCTTTTTGAAAGCACAATGTGATGGATGGGATATCTGTAAAGCGATGCCTATTTACGTTTGTGTATTATTTGAATTACAAATTCAGAATGCTATCCAATCAGCGTGCCTGAAGTTCTGATTATTCTAATTCGCATAGTATAGATAGATGGCGGTATCGGCAAATTACCAAAATAAAACGAAGTAATTTACGAATATGAGACTTTCCTGTAGCTACCAGATCTAATAAATTTCTGATTCTTGGCAAGCTTACCTTTTTGTGGCCTTTCTTCGAAATATTATATTTAGGTGTATTCACGCGATATTTCTTGTTTGTTTATGATTGTGAGTTATTAAAGTAAAAATTCTTTTGAATTTCCCACATGAAAACGAGTTCATATTTTACAATTTATATGTATATAAAATAATTTTAATTCGGTGGCCATTTTGGAATAAAGTCTATTGCACCGTGATAACACAGTACAGTTAAAGTCTGATGGCTCCTGAGGGTTTTGACTGCGCGAACTGCTCGCGAATTTGGCGCGAAATTTATTGATCGGTATGAAACGGTTTCAAACAGCTACGCAACGCCATATTTAATAAACAGATTACATTTTTTCGTGCGTGTGTACTGTAATACTCCTATAGATGATATTATAGCGTGTAAAGAACAAACAACACGAGACGTGACTGTTCTTTACACACTAGTCTCTTCTGTGATCTATTACAGTACACATGCACAGAAAATTGTAATATTTTTGTTTTATACAATAAAAATTCAAATGGTTTGTTGAAGATCTTGCGGAATTGTGAGGGCATAGAAAAAGACAAAACAAATCTGCTGACGTAATCTGAAGTGGATATTACGTCATCTGTGTGTGTCCTCTAATAGATCTTGGGCAACAACCAATGTAAATGCACATAGGAGCCACGTTATTGTATGAAAAAGTCTATCATAGTTGAATCGGATCATTTCAGTTGTCTGAAAACGTCTGACCTCACCTGAGGTGGTGCTGTACACATTTTTGCTTTAATAAAACAGCTCAAGTATAATATAACATTTGCACAAGTTCTGCTAAAACAGGGTTTTTTCACGTCAACCTTACGATATTATTTTGTACAACGGATAATATACTTAAGTATAGCACTGTATGTTGTTAAGGTATACTTGCTTTTTTAATAATGAAATGTAAATCTGCATCTATTCTAGATTTTATCACTGAACGATGGCATATTTTCATTTAGGTACTATCCAAGGGTCGGCAAAAGTGGAATGATTTCCTTCAGTCTATCAGCAATCGCGAGGCCGCTATAGCTGGAGCTGTTTCCATGGCTTCAGCTTTTGCTACGTATCTGGGACCATATAATCACTCGTTCCGACGTATGATGTTGACAGTCCATTGGCAAAAATGCTTAAAAGAACGAGGAGTTCCACTTCTTGTAGAGGATACAACTAATCCAATCATGGATTTAAACCCAGATGAAACAGAGTCACTAAAGGGAGATGACGTGAGTATGTTTCTGGAATAAACTACACACCAATATTACATTATTTTTTTAACAGACAAGTTAGCGAGAAAATGATCGTGGAACGTTCTTTTCTTTACGATGCAATCTTACAAATAATATAAAAATAAAAATACTGAATACTCCTGATGATTTAAAGGGGCAGTAAGACGCCAAAATTGTCTATGCCAATTTTGATTTGATTTTTAGAAGTGTTTTTGAAATAAAGAAATATACTTCTCAAAATCATTAATAATGCATGAGCTAATTATCCAATCAGAGAAAAATATTTGGTCATGTGTATGAGTTTTGAAACCCGGTAAAGGTCGCGCAAACTGAATTTATAATTAAAAAATCAGATAATAAACCGCACAAACAAAGAACCCTTTATTACCACATTTCTTAATTATAAATTCAACGTGAAACCATTGTTAATCTAATATGCACCAATATCACTAAGTCCCTCCAGGAATATTCCAGCTATAAGAAGGTTTGTCATTGGATAACGTACTAGTGGTCTATCACCAATAGACTAGTGGTCTATCACCAATAGACCACTAGTAGCTTAGCCAATCAGAATGCCGAGTTTGTAATAGACCACTAGTTGGTTGATACTAATCTTTATACTTTAGGAAGCCGACAAGGAAGAGGTGGTTGCGACATCAGAACCTGAAACCAATGACGAGACTGAAGTTCATTTTGATCAAGATGCTGAACAAATTGATGAAACAAACAAAGCGTTGGAAACCACTGAGTTAGAAGAGCCTGACAATATGGATCATGAAGTAGATGAATTATCATATACACGTGAAGATTCTTTTGCTGATACCAGTGAAAATTTTAAGACGCAGCTTCGCGACCTTGTGTCATTAAATACCTCGAAATACGATGCTTATATTCTTTCGCTAATCAAACAACTGGTAGGTCATCACCAGGTCCGTCAGTGGCTAAACATGGGTATGCGCTTACGACAGATGGAAAATGCAAGCATCAGCCTGTCGTCATGGCAACGACCCTCGTTTCTAATTGATCCGCACGGTAGAGGTTTGGATCTAATCAGGCGAATGAAAAAATCCGAGGACCTCGTTGAGGTTGACGTGGGCGATGGGTAAGTAGTTTATTGCGAGGGGCGAATTACCTCCAGAAAACCGTGCGAGATTTTTGGGATTTTTGAGATTTATTCGGATTTTTTCGGATTTTTTGAGATTTTTGGATTCTTAAACGTGTACGAGATTTTTGGGAGTCATTTACGGTTTATTGAATAGAAATTACGGAGTATCATTTTACAAGTTAAAATATGTTGGGTTTTTAATATTTAGGAGTTTAGTCAATACATTTATAGACCCGAATTCATGGGATTATTCCGAGGGCGAAGTCCGAGTTATATTATCCTGAGGGGTAATGTTTCATCGAATTTCTCGAGCGGAGGGTCTATAAATGATATATTTTACCGAAAAATAATCTTAACAGAAAAACTTAAAACATTTAAAAAAATTTAGCCTAACTAGCATGACATTGTCTGTCTTCACTCTGTTAATGTTAACTGCAGCCACAAGGGTTCTGAATGTGTTCGTCGTTGTCAATTCTTTGTATTTTTGTATAAATTCTTATTTTTTTGTAACCTATAAATTTTCTCGTGAACATTTCCATGTTTAGGCGAAACATCTTGTTCCTCCATTGTTGACATCCCTAAAAAATCTTATTAATCCATCTTATTAAAAATAAGAAAAGTAAAGCGACATTATTTATTGAGAGTATTTAGACACTGATAATCCATTGGCCCTCACCCTTGATGGAACTAGTTGGATTCAGTGATGGATCCAGCTTGATCTGGTAGGGGGGTGCTGAGCGAGCGAAGTGAGATCAGGCCTGCGGCGTGGGGCGCGACCTAAGCAGGGTGGAGCGCCGCTGAGGGAGCTACGGCAGGGGTCTGGGGACACAGCCCCCAGCAGGGTCCAGGGGCAAGCTCGTACCCAGAGCCTGCGATCCTTTTGGTCATTACCAAGGATCAGAGGCTCTGGGAAACTCCGATGAAACTTGTCATCTGATTGGTTAGTTTAAAAACAGTAAAATTTCAAATAATGTGCGCGTTGCTAACTTGTTTAATCGATTTCTCGACGTTTTGTAACACATAATTATACACGATAGACCCAAAATACAATTGAACACATGAAATAATTAAAAGCAGCAAAAAGTTAGAACTATTATATAGTTTATACAAGTTAGAACTATTATTATTCTCCTGCTTCGTCGCCAAACAAACGTCCATCGTCTGACTCGTCTCATAATTCTTCGCAGTTCCGTCTCAGAACTTTAAAATTATATTAGAGAATACAAGGTCGATGTAGTTTAGCCAAAATTACTGACAGAAAGAACAATTCCTTACCTGAGCGGCTGAGCCGATCACTGCCGAGTGCCGACGGCGACGCGGACATATAAAACACTCTCGTTAAACCGCCCAGTTGACGATTTAGAGAAAAGCTAAGAAAGACCATTTGTATTGTAGCGCTTTGTGAAGAGCTTTGTAAAACATACTGGGCCATTCTTTATCGGTAAACAAATATTTTCCTTGGTCCTCGAACAAGCTAAAGATCGTCGATGACAGTAACAAATTATAGGGAACTGGGAACCAGAGGACTGGGAACAAAAACCCAATTTTGGGGTCTTTTTCAGCGGAGTTTCCCAGAGCCTCCGTTCCTTGGTAATGACCAAAAGGATCGCAGGCTCTGGGTACGAGATTGGGTCCAGGGGCCGAGCTGGTGGTCTGCCTCCTCCACAGGCCCTATTGCATCATGGACAGGACACACACGCCGAATTTAGGGCCTGCAAGATCCTGTAAAAAATTTGGCAAAACTTGGCACGGAATAAATTTGCATAATTAACTACATTATTAATAGCCATGGCTATATCCGAAGATTTTGAAGGCCATTGAAGACTTATTACATACGAATCCTAGCTTTAAAATGCAGGAATTGTTGAAGAAAGCAATTACGGTTGAACTTTGTCAACTTTCGGCCGGAATAATCAACGAAAATAAGGGCTGTTTATATGGGAGGCGGGACGGGACGTTTGCCGGGACGGGACGTTTTTCATCCCGGGTTTACATGAGTTCTACCACCCGGGACGTTCAACAAGCATCTCTAGTTCGTGTTGGACATGCTCGGTATTTCGCTTTTTTTAGGGAAACTAAGCTATTTGGTCGGATAAACTGTACGTATCTTGTAGCCAGATGAATTATCTTTCTTCCAGTATATTTGATAGCTTCTACAGTGGTTTATTTCTCAAGAAAACATTCGAAGAAGACAGATTATAATACATACGAAAAAGAATTTCAAAATAGCGGCCGCTATTATTTGGACATGTTCGGTATTTCGCTTTTTTAAGAAAACTAAGCTATTTGGTCGGATAAACTGTACGTATTTTGTAGCCAGATGAATTATCTTTCTTCCAGTATATTTCATAGCTTCTACAGTGGACTATTTCTTGAGAAAACGTTCGGAGTGGCAAACGACTAGGCATTTTTGTTTTTGCATCACATGACAAATGTTGCAAAGTCAGCATAATATCGTCCCGGCAAAGCGGGACGGAGTGTTTACATGAGAAAAATTGTCTTGGATTTGCCAGGATCCCGGCTGAGCGAACCGGGATGAAAAACGTCCCGGCAAACATCTTTCCATATAAACGGAACGGGATAAATAAGAGAGATATACATGCATGGTGAGATCCCGGCAAACGTCCCGTCCCGCCTCCGACTACCCAGAGACTCTTTGGTTTATACTTTTTCGGTTTCCACAATTCCACAACAACTGAAACTTGAATTACGCTACACTATAGCCTACAATTTAACAAAATTAAATCTCATTAACTCTTGGTCAGTTGACAGTCTTCGATAGCTAAATAAACCAAAAAACAATACGAAAAACCTGCTACTCAGTTCCTGACCGTCGAATTTGCTTTTGTTCGGCAGATATTTCCCCCCCTTCAATTCCTTTTTGTCACTAAAAATATTATTGGCAGAAGGTCGGTAATTCTAAAACATATTGGTTTCTTCATTGTCATGATCTGTAAGAAAGTTTAGACCGAATTTCCTGGTGGGTCACAGTGTTTAAAGAACTTGGACGTACGTTTGTTGAACAGCGGCCGGAAAAAATTTGCAGGCCCTCTCAAAACTATCGCCTCTATATAGGGCTTAGTCTCGCTGTGCATAATGGGATCGGTCACCATTTTGTTTACAGGATCTGGCAGGCCCTCTAAACAGTGTGTCCTGTCCATGATGCAATAGGGCCTGTGGAGGAGGCAGGCTGGTGGTGGGGCTGGGGGGTTGGGGGGCGAAGCCCGCCAGAAATTATTTTTTTATACCTATGAATCATATGATAGCTAATATATGAATCATATATCTATGAATCATATGAAAGCTATGATACCTAATACCTAGTCCTTGGCCAAGGCCAGGGGGTGCGCACCCCCCTGTAAATCCATCACTGGTTAGATTAACTGGGGAAACTATGGTGTACTTGCGGAGGGAGGAGAACCGGTGAAAAACCCTCGAGGCACAGGAGAGAACCAATTCGAGTCGCATGAACTTAAGTTGTTTTCCCATTTAAAGTGCACAGGAAACGAAAATTAAGTTTGTCTTATTTGAAAGAACACTTAAAATGATAGAGTAACATCTTTTGCAGTTTTTCGTTTCCTTGCTTCGTTGTTGAGATATTTTAGTTTGTTTGAAATGTAAATTAAACAACTTGACGTCACATGTGCATAATGAGTTATCAGAGAAGGTTATATATCTTTGCTATTATCAAACCAAACTTAATTCGAAGGAAGTATGTGCGTGTGCTTCTTCTCTCACAACGCCAAACATGTAGAATTTTCAAGTGATTATGTTTGATAATAGCAAAGAGATATAACCTTCTCTGATAACTCATTATGCACATGTGACGTCAAGTTGTTTAATTTACATTTCAAACAAACTGAAATATCTGAACAACGAAGCAAGGAAACGAAAAACTGCAAAAGATATTACTCTATCATTTTAAGTGTTCTTTCAAATAAGACAAACTTAATTTTCGTTTGATGTGCACTTTAAGTATACTGACCCTATTTCTCTGGGCTTGTACCTTCAGTGGTGAGAGGCAGCGCGCTAACAGCTTGTGCCACTCGTGTCTCTCGCATTTTAACAGCTCTTTGTTCTTTACCTCAGGGATGTATCTTCACTTGTGAACATTGAGAAGGCCATTACATCTGGAAGTGTCCTAGTTCTGCATAATGTTAGCGAAAGTGTGGATTCTATATTCATTCCGCTCATCTATCGCGTTAATACTAACACAAAAGATGATGTTAGCGATGGTAAGTAAAAACATGTTTTGCTTGTGCATTTTATATTTTTTCAGTGATATATATAGTTTTTACCCTGTGCCTATATTTATGGCACTATTACTCTATGTCTAACCCTAGAATAATCCTTAGTCTTAAGTAACCACGATCAACTCTTCAAAAGTGCCTTAAATATAGCCTACATGTAACTCTGTTGATATGGCTATATTTCTTGCACTTTTGCCATCAATATAGCCACTTCGTAGTTTTCGTTAGTTCGTATCTGCATGCTGTGATTACACCGCAAACACAAAGAAAATGAAATCTGATGGAACCCATTTGATATCCTCATATTTAGCTTTATTTATTTTAGCTTATTTATTTAGCTTATTATTTCCTCTTATGTAGTCTTCCTTTCTTATACGTTTCCACACTTATACCCTCTTACCCATAGAGATCATATAAATACTAGAGGGGGCATCCTACCTTAATTTCAGTCAACCGCGAGTAACCAATTGAACGCCGCCATCTTGGATTTTTTTGGAGGCAAACATTAGGCGCGTTGGTTGGCAAAGGACTGGGTCTAGTACATTTGCCAACCAATGGACCTTTTACCTTTTAGGAAAAACCCGCAATGCATTCGGGTAGTTGGGTATCACTTCACTTCCAGGTGAAATGGCTGCCGCGAGGCGAGCACTTTTACTTGGAAGAATAATTGATTAGTTTTAACCGCTTTTAGCTTTCGAGAGTAAACTTTACTTATTGCAGCATAACTAGGGGGGTATTTACTACATTCTGTGGAAAAGGTAATGAAGTTACTGCAGTCGTTGTCGAGAAAGTCGATTCAGAGTGATCGACTGAGCGAACACGATTCGAACAAAAACATTTATGAAGAAAGGTCTGTGCGAGCGTTTGCAGGTGAGTAAGCTTATCAAGTGGCGATCAATAAAATATTTTGCTATGTGGATATTTGTTTGTAGTTTATCTGTACAGATCGTGTCGTTTTTGCAATTGTGCACGTCTCTTTAAGCCTTTTTTCGCTTATTGAGACTGACAAAGTTTGGCCATGCTTTCGATCAGACGTTCGATAAACAATGGGCCATTCCATTTAATATGCGCACCCCCCCTATTGAGGGTTTTGCTTCCAGATCCCCTTGGATATTCTGTAGGGTATAACCCCTGTGGATTTTTTTGTGGTCTTTAATTTAGCATCCCCCTTGGATATTAACCTCTGATCCTGATCCCCCCTTGGTTCAGGGGCGGATTTAGGGTACGTCAAGCACGTCATGCGACGTAGACAAAAATCCCAGACTAATTTATTCATGAATTAATTAGTTGGAAAACATTTAAAAAAATTATTTAAAATTTGAAAATTTCAAATTTTAAAAATATTCAAATTTAAAAAAAAATTATATTAATTTTTAAATTTTTTTTGAAAGTATTTAGCGCTATATCGAGGAAAATTGAATAATTCTCTGACTCAGCCCCCCTCCTCGGCTGGAGGACACTTAGTGTCTTTGTCTACTTCATGTAGCCTGAACGAAACTGTTCATACGGTAGGGATAGAGAGGGATTTTATTTACAAATGTGGATAATTAGACTACGTCAAAATGGCCGTCTACGTCGAAATAACGAGCACTGATTGGACAAAGACAATAGAGGTACGTCGGAAGTAGATAGTCTACGTCGGAAGTAAAATATTTTGACGTTCTTGGCTTTTGATTGGCTAGCAAAGGATATTTCGACGTACACGGACTACGGCAAGAGTGCAAGACTACGGCATACTAAGCTATCTGAGCCGGCAGTCAAACTTCTGCTTGAGACTGTCACGGAACTTGTAGAGAATGCTCTACACTACAGAGTGGAAACGATGAATATTTGTTGAAGACGATCTGTTGCGATTTGACAAAGAAGCTCTAATCGTATGGTTTCCTCGTGGGTCAAGAGTTTTCGGCGCAGATATTTGGCAAGACATTACATCGGGATATCGACGCGGAGGCATATATTCCTCAGTAATGCTAAAGCTGTTTGTTGAAAGAAAGTTAAGAAACGTTGTATTGCTTTAATAAGGTGAGTTTTAAGTTTAAGTCTTTAGTTCCTCAGACTTGTGCAACCGTGAAAAGCGTAAATTATTTAAATTAGATGGGATATGTAGAGCTCTCGAGTATATTATGAATAATTCATAATTATTGAGATAATGAGATGTGTTACAAATATAAGTAATCCATCACTGAATATTATAATTAAATCTTACTGTAGCCGAAAGTTTGTAGCAATTTTAGATCAATAGCAACAGAATGTAAATCATTTTTCCAATTTAAAAAAAATGTAAACAAAATTCATTTATTAAAAAAAGGCAGCAATTAGGTTTATATATTATTTCATCATATATTATATATATAGTATATGTGAAATAGTAAAATGTACTTTAAACAAAACAATTTTCTAGGCTATATCCGAGCTAGCATATTCATCTCTTCTCTATACCAACAATGTTATATTATGTTAATATGACAGTAAATACCTTCTTGGGCTTATTATGCAACATCGATAATTTAGATGTTGTGTAGTGTGCTCGAGGGGGTATATATTGTCCATAGTTTGTTAATTATTAATGTATACACCAAACAAGCAAATTTTGAATTTTGCTTTCTTAATTGTAGATTCCCCATCATTGTAAATTATTATTTTCTTCTTTCATATCTATTTGTACTATCTATATTATCTTGCAATGAAATAAAGTATTTATATATACAGTATATATATATATTTCTGGGGGGAAAAAGAGAAAAAAAAGTACTTGGTAGTTACTAATTAGTATGTATGAGTATGACTTGGAATGATGTAGAGAGGCATGAGCTCCTCTATGTCCACAAAATGTCCTATATGGTCTATTCATAATTCTTCTTCTAGTCAGACAGTATCTGGTGCCTCAAAACCAGACAGCTCAGGGTAGATAAGGGGTAAAGTATTAAGTAGTTAAGAATTAATATGACTAGGACGATGTAGAGAGATAAGCTCCTCTATGCCCATGAAATGTCCTATAATTATGGTCTATTCATAATGCTTCTTCTAATCAGACAGTGTCTGGCTAGTATGTGTTAAGGCTAGTATCTGGTGCCCCAAAACCAGACAGCTTGGCAGCTCCGGGATTGCAGCAAGTGGCTGCAATTGACCTTACAAAATATGTTGGAGCCTTGGCTGTCCATGTTGGATTCACTGTACAACAGTGATTCATAGGCATGCTGATGAGCTCTGACATGGAGCAAAACAGTCCTAAAAAGTTCTCTCCAATAATGATAAAACAATACAAAAGCACAAGTCCTTAAAAAATCATAAAATATTGTATAAAAAACACAAGTTAAAACTGTAAGATTTTGCTAAATAGTCTTGCCAGAATGCAAGAAATGCCATTTCAGGGAACCAAATTTTAAATTTTTTCCGGGGGGACATGCCCCCGCACCCCCCTAGAAATAATATTTCCGGATTTTGACGTACTCTGAAAAATTCCTGGATCCGCCCCTGCCTTGGTTATATCTCTAATATACCTCTGATCCCCCTTTGGAAATTTTGGAATTTTGGAAATATGCTCCTGATTTCTGCTATACCTTCTTCCATCTTTCATCCCCCTTGGAAATAACTTTATATATATTATTTGCCCCCCTTGGATGTTGCTCAGTGTCCCCCTTGGAAATTACTAGTCTACGACCCCCCCCTCCCCCCTGGATATCCAAGGCCCTCAATAGGGGGGGTGCACATATTAAATGGAATGGCCCAATACCCCTACTAACAATGTTTTGGTTCTGTTTTGGCCCGAAAACTAAGCTTGTCCACTGAGCAGAAATTCAGGTTTTTACAAGAGCTGCAACTCAAAAGTGCTTTCGCGAGTTTTGCAGCCGTTGTTTTGCTTATTTTCTTTGTGTCTTGATTCGTCTCCTCCCAAGTATTAAATTTAGTAAGTTCTGGGTAGGGGGGACGATCAAACCCAGAGGGATTTGACATTTTTTGAAAATTTACGTCAAATTCCTTACCCAGGGGGCAAACATTTGTGTCAAATAAAGAAACAAACTTTTCTGTGGTTCCAGTACCATTGTATCAATATAAATGCACCTATCAATGTTAAGCCCCAGGGTGGGGGCAACCCACAGGGATAGACTTTGTGGGGAAAAATTGTCAAATTCCCCTGCAGTAAAATAGCCTTGTTGGTCAAAATACCCCTCCCTGGGGAATATCAAGTGCTAAAATATAATATTAAGATCATTTTATGTGTCAAAAATCCCGTCCCTCGAGCTTGTCAAGAAAGTCAAATTTCCCTGTCTTGGGAAGTCCCACCCTGGGGCTTAACATTGATAGGTGCATAACAATTGATTCAAGGAGAAACAACATTAACAGCATAATAAAGCAGTCAGAACAAAATCTATGCACAGTATGTGGTAGTGTTCAGGGAGCTGGACGTTTTAAATATTACGAATAAATGATAAACTAGAAAAGCTAAACTAATTGCTCTTGTGGTTGATCAAGAGCATTTAAGCCCATTTCAAACCTTGCACTACTGAAGAGGGCAGTTTCCAGTCCATCTCTTCTGAAACCTTTAAAATTAAATACAGTAATGTATTGCCATTGGTCAACAAACTAACAGAATATTAAACTTATATTGTCAAAGAAACTGAGCACAATAAGCACAATTTCAACCTGAGCGATAATAGAACACTAAAATACAATAAAAACAGCTCATATTTACCTATCAGATTTATACACTACATTTCAATACTTGGTGGTCACCAGACTCCCACACAAAATTATCAAATATCCCCTCTCTCAGGATGGTTGTTTTTGTCAAATTCCTAACCCACAGGGGCGCGGAGGTTGTTTAGTCCCATTGGGTTGCCCATCCCCCCTCCCCTGGGGCTTAACATTGACAGGTGCATTAGTTTTAATATGTCATAAAAAATTTAAATTCAACATTGTTTATTTACTAAATATTAAAAAAAAAGTGTGGAGTTTTTCTCTGTATGTGTACTTGTGTACATTGAACTTTTCTCAAATAGTTTTAGTTACTTAGATATTAGTAAGTAAAAACTCAAGGTATAAATATAAACTTTATTTGTGTTTGTGCAGTGTTCTAGAACTATAAATACCGGTACAACCTAGTTAATACAGTAACTTAGAGGTGCTCCTAATTAATTATTATTTTTTCGTTTTTTACTGCAATCGATTATACTTAACAATAATCAGATCATCTATAAATCTATAACAACCCTGCACAGCATGATGCTGGAGTGAGTTTCTTTCCGGAATTAAAAAATTGTGACAAGATGGGCATTGTCATTGTGATCAAATGACAAAGGTGACTTGTTTTGATTGGAGTGGCAAGTGTAAACTGTGAGAGTGCGAGAAAGTGCACAATCTATAACCGTGATTAAACAGTGATTTAAAACATGAATAGTGACTGAATTGTTGGGCGACAACAAGGGAGGCAATCCCCACCAAATTATTTTAGTAAAAACTTTATAAAAGCACCCCCTTCCTTTGAATGGACAAACCACCATGGACATGTCGTATTTAAATTATTTAATCAATACGATTAATCGATATTAATCGATTGTTGACAATGATTAATCGATTATGAAAATGAACTGATGGGAGCAGCTCTACAGTAGCTTATTACAGTAATACAATATTTTAACCTAAAATAACATTTGTAGTGTTTGGCTTAACTTGTTAAATATGTTGATAGTTGAATAGTTTGTAAATGAAATTATAAATATTTGTACTGTATATACATATGTATTAGGAATATATTTATAATATTAAAATAGTTAAATTAGTTAGAATATAATTTATTAATATGAAGGATGAACCTTGCACTTTGAAGGAAGCAACAAACTGTGCCAAGGTGAGACAAAGCAATGGACAAGAGACTTGAAATTCTTCCACCTTTATTTACCTATGAGCTGTTGCAAAAGCATCTGGGATTCTGGGAACTGAATTAGCCAGTGACAACTCTACTGGTGCTGTCAAAACAGAATCAAATAACTGAAGAAATTGTCTGTGCTAACTATGTGTAAGGCTGGTATTAAAGGAGGATGCTGTAAACACGTTCTAGCATTGCTATTCCTAGCCTAGTTTATCATTTATTCATTTGTTAATATTAAAAACGTCCAGCTCCCTGAACACTACCACACATATATTTTGTACTGACTTCTTTATTATGCTGTCAATGTTGTTTCTCCTTGAATCAATTGTTATGCACCTATCAATGTTAAGGCCCAGGGTGGGTGGGGGCAGGCAAGCCATGGGATATTGACTGATCAACATATCCCGAGACAGGGAAATTTGACTTTCTCAAGGGATGGGATTTTTGACACATAAAATTATCTTAATATTATATTTTAACACTTGATATTTCCCAGGGAGGGGTATTTTGACCAACAAGGCTATTCTACGACAGGGGAATTTCACTGCATTTTCCCCCCCACAAAGTCAATATCCCTGTGGGTTGCCCCCCACCCCCACCCCCGGGCTTAACATTGATATGTGCATTTATATTGATACAATGGTGGAACCACAGAAACGTTTTTGCCCCCCTGGGTAAGGAATTTGACGTAAATTTTCAAAAAATGTCAAATCCCCCTGGGTTTGATCGTCCCCCCTACCCTGGGGCTAAACTTTGACAAGTGCATAATTCTAAAACTTACTAAATTACTGCATTAGGCGTCAATGGCAGACGGCTGGGAGGAGACGAATCAAGACACAAAGAAAATAAGCAAAACAACGGCTGCAAAACTCGCGAAAGCACTTTTGAGTTGCAGCTCTTGTAAAAACCTGAATTTCTGCTCACTGGACAAGCTTAGTTTTCGGGCCAAAACAGAACCAAAACATTGTTGGTAGGGGTATTGTTTATCGAACGTCTGATCGAAAACATGGCCAAACTTTGTCAGTCTCAATAAGCGAAAAAAGGCTTAAAGAGACGTGCACAATTACAAAAACGATACGATCTGTACAGATAAACTACAAACAAATATCCACATAGCAAAATATTTTATTGATCGCCACTTGATAAGCTTACTCACCTGCAAACGCTCGCACAGACCTTTCTTCATAAATGTTTTTGTTCGAATCGTGTTCGCTCAGTCGATCACTCTGAATTGACTTTCTCGACAACGACTGCAGTAACTTCATTACCTTTTCCACAGAATGTAGTAAATACCCCCCTAGTTATGCTGCAATAAGTAAAGTTTACTCTCGAAAGCTAAAAGCGGTTAAAACTAATCAATTATTCTTCCAAGTAAAAGTGCTCGCCTCGCGGCAGCCATTTCACCTGGAAGTGAAGTGATACCCAACTACCCGAATGCATTGCGGGTTTTTCCTAAAAGGTAAAAGGGCCATTGACTGAAATATCATAGGTAATGGCGGCTGCCATGTGGTTACCAAATTTTCCCGCCAATGCCCCCTCTAGTATTTATATGATCTCTATGCTCTTAGCCTCTTTTATACTCACTTAGCTTCCATTATAGACCCAGTCCTAAAGGGTGGTGCCGTGTTTATTGATTCCGCACGAACGAACGAGAGTGTTTAGAAAGTACCACGATTAATATTGTCATTTTACTAGGATATACACTACATGATCTAGGGAATTTCAACTGAAGGGAAATATTGAGTGAATATATACACCTTTTAAAGGCACAGTGTTGCGTACCACGTGATATAATTGACCACTGATTAGAGATTTGTATCTGCGGGGGGGCGCTAACGCAAAATGGCGGAAAGCGATGTAGGTTCGGTTTTTGATGATACCGATACAATTACGGAAAATATAGAAACTGAAGAAGAACATTCTACTATAAGCGATGAAGAAGTAAGTACATTCAATTGTTTTTTTAAAAACGATCTTTCTACTCCAATTCATAACACAAATCAAGTACAAGTAATACAACACCTATTACGACGCCATGTTGAATTGCTTTGAATTTGTTCATGAATTTTTTCAAAACGAAGGGTTTATGCGCATGCGCGTGGTACCCAACACTGTGCCCTTTAATGAGTGCAGAGTAAGTCATTTGACGACATTGACGTCATTTTCAGCGTTTTGAACTCTATTGAAAATATACAAAAGCTAAGACAATTAAACGAAATTGAAAAGAATTCAAAAGCAAAATGGAAAAGGAAGTGACGTCATAGGGTGGAAATTACGTATTCGATATTTATTAAAACGGTCTAGTATACGTTTTAAAACCACACCGAGTGAAATGTTAATATGTGATGTACTTCCTGGCACTGACACTATCAATGGTACCCCTTTTTTGCAACTCTAAGTTTTCCTTTACCTTTTAAGGCCAGTTTACACAGGCGATTTTTGTTGCGATTTTTCTCATCCTGACGCATGCGATTGAATGAATGACTGGCCAATGTATTGAACCTCGTATAGCTACGCATAAATGTTTAATACTTTCGTAAGTCAATTCATTCAATCGCATGTGTCAGAAGGAGAAAAATCGCAACAAAAATCGCCTGTGTAAACGAACCTTTATAATGCTTCTTACCTTTCATAATCTGCTTAATCTCAAAACGATTTTAACTAAATAATTTTGTCTATAGATCCACAGTCAGTGAATTGCGGTGGACGAAGGCTTACGTGTCATCCAAACTTTAAGCTTTACCTGCTTACCAGTTCTCACACTATGACATTCACACCAGAAATAGCATCCATAACCTCACTTGTTAACTTTACCTTGGAGGATGAGAGTCTGGCAGAGGAAATCCTCTCACTTTCATTATCCCGTGTACAACCTGAGTTGTGGAACGAGAGCCGAAAAAACATGAAGGCTTTACTGGAAAATCTTCTGATGCTGGAAGACCTGGACTACAAGTTAATAACGAGATTGTGTAACCGCCAAGGAACAGATATTTGGGACGACACAGAACTTATAGCTGATATTGTCAGTTGTAGATCTCAGGTAATGTCAGAACATTTTCTCTTTTCTCGACGTTATGAATTATAAAAGCACTATTTAACAAATTTATTTTTAGTTATAAGAGAGATTAAGGCTATGTGCACACGGTAACGTTTCCGAGCGTTTTCGTATTGTTTACTGTTCTTAAGGGAATCGAAAACAATCAGTTCATTACTTGAAACAATACGAAAACGCTCGGAAACGTTACCGTGTGCACATAGCCTAAGATTCACGTAGACGGGAAACGGCGAACGAAATCACGTCAGTTGGAGTAACTATGATCTATACAAATCAAGCGACGTCATTGGCTTGTGATATTGCAGTGAGATCCGTGATTGGTTTTTATACAATAATTTAAATAGCACGTGCGTTTTTATTGGTCGCCATGGTCTATAAAGGGACAGATGCACAGACTACGTCACTGACGCGTGGTCTGATTTCTCTAAACCAATCACGGATCTCACTGCAACATCACGAGCCAATGACGTTGCTTGATTTGTACAGATCATGGATCACATCAGATGAAGTGATTTATTTTTTTCAATGCCCCGTAAGTTCGCCGGGAAAATTTAGTATGTCTGTTAAAACATAATTTTTCTATTTTTTATTGTATAAAACAAATAGATTCATCTTTTTTTTTGTTGTCTGTTCAGTTATAGATGCACAGAGGACGTCACAACGTGGTAAGAACATCAGTGACCCACTAGCTCGACTGCGTCTCGTGTGCTACTTTTTGGTTCTTACCACGTTGTAACGTCATCTGTGCATCTATAACTGAACAGACAACGGCAAAATGGAATCGTTTTGTTGAAGTGCTTATATCACTTGTGGGGTTTTAACGTATTTAAATGTGCCGTTTTTGATTTAGTCAAGTAATTCCTGACATATTGGCTTCTGAACATGTCAATTCTCAAAAATTTCCGTCGTTCATTTTAACACCTTGGGGGGGGGGGGGCTGGGACTCAGGAACGAGTCAATCCAAAACAACTACATTTCGGCTTATTATTCACAAAAACACATATATTTAACTGAAAAATCGAAATGTCGAGCTCACACCCGTTTTCCAGTACGCACGAGAGTTCCAACTAAGAAGACAGTCGGCTTAGGTTCCTGAAATTGGCATGTTTAAAGGCTTATATCTCAGAAACTATTAAAGTAAATCAAAAACGGCAAAATAACTTTTTAACTAACTTTTTTTGCTCTATTCAAATACGTTAAAACCCAACAAGTGATATAAACGCTTTAAACATAAATCAGTACAGTAATTTGTGCATCTGTTCTCTAATGGGTCACGGTAAACAATGAAAATGCACAGAGAACTACAAACGAATTATGCCTCTGGGCATACTTGGACAATTTTTTTAGTGCGTTTTAAGCAGTCAGGTCGAGAGGAGATTTGCAGTGAATCGACGTTTAGATTTTCTTCCATCTAAACTAAACCAATTCTACTGCAAATTTAGTTTATGCGACTTTCAGAACTACAACGTGATCCTAATCAAACGAGTCAGGCCGGTTAACTATTTTCGGCTATTCGCCACCTTTTCACGTTGCTTAAACGTTGCTTATGTAAACAGCTCTTTAAAAGAAGAATTGTAAGACTTGAGGCATTTACACTATGTTTGAATGGACTTATAAACACTCATCAGTATTGTAATGTGTTGATTATCATAGGTGACGAAACGTCTTGAGAATGCTGTAAAAAATTTGGATAAACTTGGCCAGCTGAAGAAGAGGTACCAACCATTATCACAACTAGTGACAGTTTTATTCAAAGCCATCACGTCCCTATCAGGTATCCAACACGAGTACCGATTCTCCATTCACTATTTCTTGAAGTTGTTTGAGTTAGCTTTGTGTAAGGTGCTTCCATCGGAAACAACCACTGCGGATCGTGAAGAATCTAAACCCGAGGAAGAGAATGGAACATTAGCTAGAGAGCTTATGATACAAGTTTTAGATGAAGAAGGACGAGTTACACAGCAAAATTGGGGTGACGGTGAGCTTCTATTTTGCCTGCATTATTAAGTAGTCAGTTTGTCGGTCGATAGGTCAGTCAGTCTGCGAGTTATTACTCTATATATATAACTGGACTGCGTGCTCCTATTACCTTTGAGTTAGGAAAAGTGTCCCCAAAACCATTTTCAAAATGGCGGCATTTATGGGTCCTTTTGTTAATGGTAAAGGTCGCTGACCGATACCTATATAAGAACCGGACTGATTACCCAGGTTTTTAAAACTGTATTTTGCTCGGCAATAATTCAGTCGAATTATATTAGCAGACGAGAAACTCGTCAGTTGTCAGGTGTTTTAAAATCCGGTAAACGACTAGCCTGCTTACAGGCTAGTATAAACGACGAGTTTTCCATCTTCATTTTCCCGTCGTTAAGACAAGAAAGCCAGACGACAAACTATATCAGACTGGGACAGTGGAAGACCGTCAAAACTCGTCACGTCAGAAAGCTTTCGTTTTCTAATATGAAGACGTCATCGAGTTATAAATAACAACACTTGGAAAAAGTTGATAAAGACACTCTAAGGAGAACTCGGCTACGCCTCGCTTCTTTAAGATTTTTTCGTGATCTTTAGCGATTCTTTATAGAGCTGGCGACTTCATAAAACAAAATGTTTACAAAGATTTCCATTAAATGCCGCCATTTTGAAAATGAAAATGGGGACACATTTTTGGGCAGCACCCGCAGTCCAGTTATATACAGGTCAGTGGTTAAGCCCGACTTCCGATGCGAATACCAATACCTATATTCTACACTTCCGCTTCCGATTCGTTTTCGTATTCGAAATCTGATAAGCTTGCTAATTCGAATGCGAATACTGAAACTGTGAAACATGGCGGGTAATATAAACCTCGAAGACGTCTTACTTCTGCAAGCATATGATGATGACATTACAGACGAGGAAGAGCTTCTTCTCGCCCTAGAGCTAAGAAAATTAGAGCGATCAGATCCCATATTCGGTCTGCATCATCCCATCAAACTGACGTCCGAAATTCGGTCTACTTCAGAAGTGTTGACTACCGAAATCCCATACGCCGTCGTTAAATGATCTACTGCGCATGATCAGAACCGTATTCAGTATTGGTACTCGCATCGAAGTCGAACTTGACCTCGTTATTCTGTTCGAGAGGCGCGTCACTAGAAAAATTCTTTAAATTTAAAAAAAAATATTTCAGAAAGTCACAAATATCTCTTAAAATCTCAAGAACATCTTCTAAAATTTCTTTTGTAGTCCCTAGTCGCTCTTAGGTAAATCCCTAAATTTATTGGAAAAATCTTTTTGCGTCTTTCGATTCTGTCGGTCGGTCGGTTGGTCGGTCGGTCGGTTGGTTGGTTGGTTGGTCAGTCGGTCGGTCGGTTGGTTGGTTGGTTGGTTGATCAATTGATTGATTGATTGATTGATTGATTGACTGATTGATTGGTTGGTTGGTTGGTTGGTTGGTTAGCTTGCTGATTGGTTAATTGGCTTGCTGATTGGTTAATTGGTTGGTCGGTCAGTCATTTGGTTGCGGAAAGAGTAAATTAATTGATTGATCAATCAATTAATTATTCAATCAATCAATCAAACAAACAAACAAACAAACAAACAAACAAACAAACAAACAAACAAGCAAACAAACAAACAAACAAACAAACAATTATTTAAATTCGTAAATAACTTTTGTAGCTTTCTGAATTTGCCTACTGAGTAAAAAGGCCATTGTCGTTTCTTTTTCTGATTAAAAAACTTTCTTATTTGAAGGAGATGGTAAAACAAGCGCACTAACCACTCAGAAGATTTCGATTATTTTACCTCCTGAAGTGGAGCTGCCTACGCCAGGTGTTACTTACGAAGCAATTTCAAATGACATTGTTGGTCAACTTATTGATGAATTCACAAGAACAGTATTTCAGAGCTTATTCAGGTAATAATATTATTTTCTGTAATGTATTAAACATGTCGTTTGCTGGATTTGTTATTATACTTGATTGACCATGGTTATTATAGAATTATTACCCTGGTCCCAGAAGTTCAACGCAGCCCGCGCTCCCCGAAATGCTGAAAGCGGCAAGAGAACATCTGGTCGAAGACGCCGTTTCTTTGATCGCTACGAGCCAATGAGGTCGCTAGGGTCAGATCTTGACCCCATTTTCTGATTGGCTCCGAAATCTGTACGAGTGGTAAATCTGTTCGACAAGTGTTTTTATTGGTCGGGTTTAATTAGATTAGTGCAACATGAAAACGAGATTGGTGGCGTCTTCGACCAGAGGTTCTTTCGCCGCTTTCAGCATTTTGGTGAAATCAGGCGGCGTAGAAGCTCTGGAACCAGGATATAGAATTAATTATACGCAACATCCACAACTGAGGAATGATCTCATCTCCTTAATCTCATTTTATACCAATGCACAACTCTAGAACAATTACACAAATCTTGATTTGGCTGTGTATTTTAGAAAAGATATTTGTCATATATTTAAGCTTTGGCCTTATGCTTCTCCCTTCTTCATCCCCCTTCATATCGTCTTTGATGTTATCTTGCCATTTTTTGTTTGGTCTTCCTTATCTTCTTTTGCCTGGCACTGGAAGTTCTGCTGCCTTTCTTAGGTGTATTTCTCTTCCCTTCTCTGGGTATGGCCATACCGGCACAGTCTTGCTTTTACTCTTAACTATATCTATTTTATACTGTTTTTAAAGGAGCATTTACAGTTACCATCATCTTACATTTGGCACGTTGTTATCTTCTGTGATTCAACGAGAGACATCAGATGACGAGACTTTTGATAAACAGATGGAGTGTCTTGTATCTGGTGGTATGTCTTTCACATATAGTTTAGTTCTCTGTTGTTAGTAGTTCTCGTAGTTGTCTGTAACTTGGTTTACTTATTTGTACAGTTATGCAATATTAGAGTGTTTGAGTGCAATGGTAAGGATGTTTTGAGGTGAAAGATGGAATGTTCCATTCAATGAAGCGACAGCCGAGTTGAATGGAACATTTCATATTTTATCGAATAAAAATATTCTTACTATTGTACGAATGAAAACATTCATTATTTGTTTTATATATGACTAAAACATCCCCGTCATTAATTTAGTAATGTTTTGAACTATTTTTACTGCACTGTACTGTACTGCACTGCACTGCACTGCACTGTACTGCACTGCACTGCACTACTGCACTGTAGCACTGCGTTACTGCACTGTACTGTACTGTACTGTACTGTACTGTACTGTACTGTACTGTACTGTACTGTACTGTACTGTACTGTACTGTACTGTACTGCACTACACTGCACTACACTGCACTGCACTGTAGCACTGCGCTATGCTGTACTGTATTGTGCTGTACTATACTGTACTGTACTGTACTGTACTGTACTGTACTGTACTGTACTGTACCGTTTTTTGGGGGTTTTTTTGCCTTTTGATGCCTTTTGTATAAGAATAACACGTAAAAAGATGAAATTTCGAACCAGGAACGTTTTGTTTTATAGGCTTAAGTGGCACACATCACTTGAGTTTAGCAGACTTTGATCCAACCCTTCTTACTCCAACCTGGATTCCAGCTAATCGTTGGCAGAGCTTATTAAGTCTTTCCACTCTTCCTGGTCCATTAGAAGGACTTTGTACCAAGGTTGCGACTGATCCAAAATGGCAGGAATGGTATCTTCACGATTTCCCAGAAACTCTTGATTTTCCTGGAATTGATCATGATCCAACTCAGGACAGTGACCGTGAGGACGGCGAAGAAAAACAAGACGCAGAGGAAGAGGAGAGTGGTATCACTGAGTTCCATGGATTATTGGTTATCCGTTGTCTACGTCCGGACAGATTAACTACCGTTATGAAAGACTATGTCGGAGACATTCTCGAAAATTTAAATGCACAGATTCATCTTCCCTTGTCGGATATGCTGAAACAGATTGAACATTCTATTCCTATTTTGGTTCTTTTGCCTGATAATTCCTTTTTGGAGATGTCCACCGATTCACCGTCGCAAGCAATCCTTGAACTTGCAGAGGTTTGTAACTGCTCACGATTTACTAATACGCTAACTCCATAAGTCAGGCCCTATGAATGGATGAAGCCAAAAATCTTTAAATGTTAGTTTTTCTGAGTTTTGAGCTGAAATACTTAACGCTGAACGTTTGGCTGTATATGAAACTGAAGCTATTGAAGAATGCTATTTGGTATAGAAACTTCAAAAAAATAGAAAAATACCAAATAGCATTTTTCAATAGCTTCAGTTTCATATATAGCCCAACGTTCAGCGTTAAGTATTTCAGCTCAAAACTCAGAAAAACTACAACAAGTTTCTTAGTGTTATTTCCCAGCGAAATATGGTCGAACATTTACTACATTTTAAAAAGTTTGAAATAACGAGGAAACTTATACTATACATTAAATTGAAGCCAATGCTATTTCTAAAAGCACGTATAAAACAATGTATTTCAATTCGTTGTTTTGGAGTAATTTGTTATCGTCCCAAACAAAATATATGGCAGGATGAAAATTAAGTAACTTGAAGCACGGGAGCTACCTGCAAAGGGACTGGCACTGGCTTCAAAATCCCCCCCTGAGTTATCGTTCCAGTCTTCTTATAGTTCAATGCTAATCATGCAGTTACCTGTCATTTCAAAGCCCATTCATTCACTAAAATCACCGCTTGTGGTAGATATACAAGCGTTTTTAGTTTGACTTTGTTAGTTTATATGTTTTAATTGTATAGTTAAATTTTTTATAAAACGAAAATTAAGTCTATCTTATTTGAAAGAAAATTTAAAATGACAGAGTAACATCTTTTGCAGTTTTTTCTTTCCATTCTTCGTTGTTGAGATACTTTAGGCTGTTTGACAGGTAAATTAAACATTTTGACGTCACACGTGCATAATGAGTTATCATAGAAGGTTATTTTAATATTTTTGCCATTCAAACATAATCACTTGAAAAATCTACATGTTTGGTGTTGTGGGAGAAACACACCCACATGCTTCCTTCGAATTAATTTGGTTTGGTAATAGCAACGATATATAACTTTCTCTGATAAGTCATTATGCACATGTATGTGAAGTCAAAATGTTTAATTTACGTATCAAACAACCTGAAATATCTCAACAACGAAGCAAGGTAACGAAAAATTGCCGCAATAGTTGTTACGTCAGATTATCATGATGTAGATCGAAGACACTTACAAGCAGCAGTGGAGACTGTGTGTATGCAGTATTGCATTTTGGCGTTTTCACCGTCAACGCATTGACCAGCTTATTCCAAGTCTTACTGAGCTCCAAAATTAACAGGACGAAGTTTTATTTCATGCTGACATTGTTTAACATTTTTCTTCTCGAATTTCTCTCGTGTTTTATTTGTTGTGGTTTTTTACTCTTTCTATAGAAAGACGATATTCCTTGCCAACATCTTATTGTGGCAAGTGGCCACGAAACGGCCACGGATGTTGCCCTAGCAACAGCGGTACGCACAGATAGCTGGATTATCATTGAAAACATTCACTTTGCAAGTGTTGCTTGGCTAAAACAGCTCTATATTCGTTTAGAAAGACTTCGAAGTAAAGCGGGTAGGTGTTACGTATCTACATAAAACACGTGTTAAAATGAAGGCGTGCATGATGTGTTGATTTTTTAAAAGGTTCATAGTCCCTAGAATTAATTAAAGTATGATTTAAGCTTTGCGTTCGAGAGCTTCGGCAAACGGTAGATTTGATTTTGTTACTAGAGTTTTTTCTGCCACTCGTCACCTTGCATTTTGCTTTTTCTCGTCATGATGGTTTTACGTTATAGTTTAACGTGCGAAGTTTTCTTTTGTGATTGACTTTTTAAAAATAAACTTACCTTCCTTTGCCGTTCGACGTGAAAACGCAAAGGTTAAACTTAATTATTATATGGCACGGATTACTTCCGGTAAAATCACGCGCTGTGATTGGTTGCTGACGGGGCGAGATTTCTCCGTAATGCCCACGGACATTATGAAAATTGTTAATGCCCTACGATTGGAAACAAACAAAAAATCCTAATAAGAAACTTTTATTGCCGAAAAACGGCGAAAATAGATGAAATATAGATGACGATGAACATTATAAAAGTAAATTCTAGTATCCAGACGAGAACGAAAAAGAAGAAAATAACGCTAGTTCGGTGTTTTGACGAAGTTAAAAGAAGCGAAGACCAAGAAATACAAGATTGATTTTGAAATAAAAAGTGCCATATAATAAACTATTTAATAACCTCGACCGTTCGGTCTTTACGGTAAAATATTAAACCTCGGTCTTGAGCGTATTAACCTCGCTATTGCTCGGTCAATACACCAAGACCTCGGTTTAATATTTTACCGTAAAGACCTCACTCTCGGTTATTAAGTAGTTAATATTGTGAACTAAAAGACTTAAGTAAAAAAAATAAAAACAATTATTTTTGGGTTTTCTTTTTTCAATTTAAGGTGCGTGATAATTTATTTTTTTTTCAAAATTTTTCACAGTGTACATTTATGCCTCATTCTATACTTACTAGAATAAAGATTACTTCCTTTTTAAAACAGTTTAATGCGTTTCAATACTCAAGAATAACACTATAGGGCTGATCAAGGAACTAGAATGAAGCGCAATCGAATCTACACTGCAACGATTTTAGAGGGGGAAATGTGATATTTTTGGTTTAAGTTATTTTAATTGTTCTTTTTTTTCTTAGAAATGTCAACATCCTCAGCACAATGGCGTGTTTTTCTAACAAGTAAACCAAGTCGATTACTGCCAGAAACGTTACTCTACCTTGCTCATCCGCTAACTTGGGATTTCGTGCAAAAGGAAACGATCTCCAAGACAGATGTTAGTTCTTTTGATCAGTCGTTAAGTATTGATCTGATAGTTGCAATAACGACCTCACTAAACGTAAGTTGTTTTTTTGTTTTGGGGGGATAATTTAATTGTCGCGGGTTGTTTTTAAACGGGTCGAGGGTAATTTTTGAGTGTTTATTATTATGGCGTGTATTTGTCTCAGCTCTAATTTACCTTGGATTTTTTCTCCATCAACCTGGCGAGTGGAGCATCGAAAAGTGTAGAAACGTTGTAAAACGGTTGACTATAAGCATTTATCAAGCGTCTAAAAATGTTTATATTCTAACATTGGAAATTTTCTTTGCCTAAAATTTCCGGAGCATGCATGTATATAATACTTTGAAATACCAGATATACATGCAATTTATCAGTCTGTTGTCAAAATTTGAATTACCCTTTGGAATCAGTGCAGGGGAAAAACTTCGCTGCGAAACATTGACAAGTCTATAAAAGTTGCTGTAACCTTTATAAATCAATCGACTTTGAATCAATCGACTTAGAATTTGAGTAGCGCTTTGAAATAGACCATTTGCACGATGACGTACCATAGCGTTGGGTAACTACAAGTACCAGAAAGCTTTGTCAGTTTTCTAGTGGTGTAATAAATAGAGGATACTGGTATTATGGTGGTTGTAGTCACCCGCCACCACCGAACGTAGCAAATGGCTTATGTGTGGAGAGGCGTAACTTGAAAATCTATTAATTTATTTTATTTAACTTTTTTCAGAGAATATCGAAATCACTGTGGGAGGAAGTGAAACGTGTATCTTTATTCGTTCGTACTACGATTTTCCGTCTTTGCATCTTCCATGGTATTTTATGCACAAGACAGAAGTTTGGAGCTAGAGCGATGGTTAAAGAATATCCGTTTGATCTTTATGATCTGGAACATACAATAAAACTTGTTATCGAGCTGTGTGCCAATCAGGACGAGAACGATCCAGGAACGATGACGAGACTTTCTCATTCTGTTATTGAGGTAAGTATGGGTTACTTTATTGTCCGAGCGTATAAGGTCTGTACGAGTCAGGCGTATCGAGAATTTCCTAAAGGGGGAATTTGTGCAGTATTTTTAAGTGCCTATCTCAAGTTTGGAATATTTTTATATATTCATTAATATTTGGCACTTTTGATAGGGATTGCTTAATACACTACTTTCATAATAGCGATCAATTTGAATATTTTTTTATGTGTATCTTAATAAGCCTTTCTGGCCTCGTTTGTGAGTCTGCAGTTCAAAAGAATCTTTGCTTCATAGAGGCTAAAAAGGCTTATTTAGATGTAGCCTGCGAGCCGGCTCTTGGGTAGAAATATAGAGCCTGCACGCATAGCTACCAAATTTGAGTGCCGCCCCTTCTAACGGGTTGTCGAAAGCGACCAATCACAAACCAGACGCACAATGTAAACAAAGAAAACGATTTTACTTCCTCGCCAGACAAATACGCTAATGAAATATTATTTGGAACAGTGGTTCGCACATTTTGGACAGAATAACAAGTTTTATAAAACGCAGAATCTTGAACTCTACATCAAATGAAAGCTCATTCAACATATAACAACATACGCACACAATATATTTCAACGATGCGTAGTTCTGAAATTACTAATTACATGTTTGCATAAACATGTTTGCATAATTTTGGTACAAGTTCAATCAAGCATTCTATTGGTTCGTTCGTTCGTTCGTTCGTTCGTTCGTTCGTTCGTTCGTTCGTTCGTTCGTTCGTTCGTTCGTTCGTTCGTTCGTTCGTTCATTCATGTGTATATATACGTGCCAATTTTATGTGTTTTTGTTGTTAAAATAAATAATTGAATAGCAATAATTGAAAAGTCATATTCTTATATCAAAAGTGTCTTTTCCGAGAGTCAAAAATGGCGTATTTAAAAAAAATTTCCCGTAATTTTTACTCGGACATCGAAGATATATCCACGTGGTTTAAGAAAATAATTTGGTGAAAATCTGAATATAACAGTTTAACGTTAATCGAACACTTTGTATCTAGCTCGTCGTTGCAGTCGAAAATACGCGAATTGTGCACCCAAAATGCAGACCCCCCAGAATTCAAATATTCTACTGGACCCCCTAGTAATAAGTGAACAGATGAGGTTTTCTTGTTTGTCGATGGGTGAAATATATTCTGAACATGTTTGATTTGAGCCTGTAACATAACTATATAGCATTTTGGGTTGTTATTAAACCAAATCTATCGTTTAGGTTGTCTATGGAGGGAAAATGACTGAAGTACAAGATAATGAGTATAGAAGATGTTTGGCAAATCACGTTTTCAACCAGCAACAAGAATCGTCATTAACCATCGGAGAAATGACGTTCCCACTTCCACCAATCAATGTTGAACCTGCTGAATATGGTCAATGGTTTAAGGAAAAACTGCAAGATACGTCAGAAGAAGACAAGGCTCTGAGCGCTGTACAGCCTGATTCAAGTGTAAAAGCAGAACGCGATGAGGACAGGTAAATCATATCAAATATATACTTATAATTAGGGGGAACACGTTCTGTAACCTTAAAGGGTATTGGCAATAAAAATTAAGTTTGTCTCATTTGAAAGAACTCCCCAAATGGTATAAGAAGACCTTTTGTAATTTTTCTGTATCTTTCTTGTGTTTTGAAATATCTCGACCAAAGACAGCGTGCTGTCCGCCATCTTGTTGTAATATTGGGTCTAATTAACTAGGAAATTGGTGACGTCACAAACAGGGTAAACTTGATGAAACTACTCCGTGGGTGCCCAAATTTCCACAGAAGGCTTTTTAAATGTTGTGGGTCGGTTTAAAATGGAAATATGGCAAAAAAAATCGAGTTTCTTGCTCATGCTTTAAGGTTGGCAAGATAAAAATTTCACTTTACCCTGCTTATGTCGCAAGCTCGTACCCAGGGTCTTATCTCCGCTCCCCCGCCCACCGCTGCGAAAAGACCCTGGTCCAGGCTGGTCACGTGTCGTCTATCAAAATTTTCAACTGTGGGAGTGTCCCCTGCGTATCAATGCTTGACCTCGCTGGAATAGTGGAAGAAATGCATGTATACGTATCTTGTTTTGTTTTCTGGTATTCGATTTTGAAATGAATCGTTAAAGCGATAATACGATTTTAAAATTGAAACAAGTTGTTTTGACAGCTATTGTTTTTAGTTTATAATAAATCGCTGTGTTTATTTAAGTTTACAATGAAGAAAGTTTTTGATGTTCCCATTCGTTTAATAATCGTCAACCTGGGCGCTTAAATTATACAATACATAGTCGATTAATCGATATCTTATTATCATTTTTCTATTTATATAAACTCCAGTTACTCCGCAAATTTGATCTTTCGTCGCTTGATATAGATAAATATGAATACGCCACTACGAAAACTGTTGCCGCTCCTCCATTCGGCAAAGTATATTAAAATATCGAACAATAGTATTAATCAACGACAAATAAACAAAAATAAACAGTACTAAAATAGTAAAATATTTTAAACCAAGATCATTCTATAATGCTATAGCAAGACACTAGACACATTTAATAAGGCAAAGGTGAAATGTTGAACCTTTGTTGTCTGCATTTCTGAATGCGCTGTGTTGTTTACTTAAAGAAATAGTACTTTCAGTAGACTTCAAGAAAGCGGGCGAGTCTTATCGATTTTTCTGCTTCTTTGCTGGCACAAACTTCTTGTCCAATAAAGAAACCCCCGTTCAAGTTAACTTGTTACGTATCTTTTAGTTTTGATCGTTTTAAACGCAACAACCTAATACCCACCGCTTTTCGGACTATTAATAATAACACGTGGTTCATAATAATAACAGTTCATATGGATGACTGACCATAATTTTGTCCGCATGAGAAATGGTCAAAACAACGCAGCACAGTAAACCTCACAGTTGATAATGAAATGGAAGACTGTTTCAAACTCTCAATATAAACAATAAAATACGTATGTGTAATGTGTTTCACCTGTACGTTGTTGAATACCACACGTGAAAGCTGCCGTTATATTTAAGTGAATACGTCCAGTTAAAAGCCTCGCGATTCGAATGCTTAAAACGAATATTCTCCCATCAATAACACATGTCGCCAGCGCTACAAAGCCAGTAAAATATTGATCTTTGAGACTTTGGCATTCTTATTAAATTATATCTCGTTTCGGATTGTTTCTCCAAGCCGTTATGCACCTTTCGTGAGTCGTGACATTTCATCTGGCCAGATGTTTTGCGTTTTGTATAAACACTACTCCGGTCGGTAAATCGAGAAAGTTTTGTGTTTACCACCTGTACGTTGTAATTTATTTTGTACTGCCCATATTTTGGGCAGCACGTGACCAGCCTGGACCAGGGTCTTTTCGCAGCGGTGGGCGGGGGCGGGGGAGCGGAGATAAGACCCTGGGTACGAGGTTGATTATGTCGTCACATGCATATCGAAAATAATTCCAAGATGGCGGACAGCACGCTGAGTTTGGTCGAAATATTTCCAAAACCAAAACAGATACGGAAAAATTGTAAAAGGTCTTCTTATACCATTTGACGAGTTCTTTCAAATGAGATAAACTTAATTTTTATTGCCAATACCCTTTAACTCTCGATTCGAGCCTCAGTAGCTCAATAGTTAGAACGTCTAATCGGTCATTAGAAAGTTGCAAGTTTAATCCTTGTCTGGAGCTCAGAAACGCTTCCTGAGTATTTGAGTTTGACGAACGTTCGTCCGTCTGCTATAAATGTCGTTACACCAGACTTGCACGAGTACCATTGTACACCCTATGAACGTCAAAAAGTCTGGCAGTGGCGACCAGATTTGAAAATTGGTTGCCAACCCGGCGTCCACGAAGACGTTCTTGAGCACGAAAAATACATTTGTGTTTTGTACACTACATCCGAAGCTTTGATGAAGGGTGAAACTTGAAAAATAGTAGAATTTTACTTTTGATTTAATTTAATTTAATATATTTTAATCTAATCTAATTTAATTTATTTTAATTTAATTTAATTTATTATATAAAATAGAGTGTTTTATTTTTTTTTCCCGCCACTAATGAAAGTGCTAATCTCACATGTGCGATTATTTATTTTAATGCAATTTTTCACGCGAACGAGTGACATATCCTGTTCAACACGAGAAATAAATTTCATATTTCCAAGCATCCATGTATTGTTCTCTATTTATTTTAATTTAATTTAAATTTTTTTTTTAAATTTGGTTTAGTTGCTTTAGCAATTATTTTTTATATATTTGGCTATTTTATCTTTTAAAAAATGTTTTTGGTTAGTAAACCTAAATACTTCGTCAAATTGCTTCCAAATAAAAATAATAATTGCAGGGTTGAAACATGGAAACTTCGTAAAAGTTTCGACTAATAAAAAATAAAGTATAGAGTTCTGATGGCTCTTGTGTTGTTTTTCAGTGCTTTCTCTATCGTAAAAGATTTGGGTGTTCTGGAATCTGGTTCGTCTCAAAGTAGTACAGTCAGCCCTACAAAGAGTGTATTAAACGGACATGAGTGGATCGACATAGCAAGCCTACGTCGCAATCTAGAAGTGTGCCTTGAAAGACTCCCTACCCTTCTTAAATTTGACGCCTCAAGGTCATCTCCTTCTGCAGTTCTCCTTCCTAACGTGTTGTCACAGCTTCGAGCCTTGTCTCTTATTTCGGAGCCTAACAGCGTTGCTTCAGGTGGTGAAGAACACCTGTCGGAAACTATGGGTTATGTACTACAGCAGGCAAGTATACTGCGTACATCATTGAGCTGTTTTTACTATGTTCATGCTGGTCATTACAACATTGTTCATGCTGGTCATCACAACCTTGTTCATGCTGGTCAGCACAACCATGTTCATGCTGGTCAGCTCAACCATGTTCATGCTGGTCAGCACAACCATGTTCATGCTGGTCATCACAACCATGTTCATGCTGGTCATCACAATCTTGTTTATGCTGGTCATCACAACCATGTTCATGCTGGTCATAACAACCATGTTCGTGCTGGTCATCACAACCATGTTCATGCTGTGTCATCACAACCATGTTCATGCTGGTCATCACAATCTTGTTCATGCTGGCCAGCACAACCTTGTTCATGCTGGTCAGCAAAACCTTGTTTGTGCTGGTCATTACAACCTTGTTTATGCTGGTCATCACAATCTTGTTCATGCTTTTCAGTACAACCTTGTTCATGCTGGTCATCACAACCTTGTTCATGCTGGTCATCACAACCATGTTCATGCTGGTCATTACAACCATGTTCATGCTGTGTCATCACAACCATGTTCATGCTGGTCATCACAATCTTGTTTACGCTAGTCATCACAACCATGTTCATGCTGGTCATCACAGCCTTGTTCATGCTGGTCATTACAACCATGTTCATGCTGGTCATTACAACCATGTTCATGCTGGTCATTACAACCATGTTCATGCTGGTCATCACAACCGTGTTCATGCTGGTCATCACAACCATGTTCATGCTGGTCATCACAACCATGTTCATACTGGTCATCACAATCTTGTTCATGCTGTTCATCACAACCATGTTCATGCTGGTCATCACAATCTGGTTCATGCTGGTCAGCACAATCTTGTTCATCACAACCATGTTCATGCTGGTCATTACAACCATGTTCATGCTGTGTCATCACAACCATGTTCATGCTGGTCATCACAATCTTGTTTACGCTGGTCATCACAACCATCTTCATGCTGGTCATCACAACCTTGTTCATGCTGGTCATGCTGGTCATTACAACCATGTTCATGCTGGTCATTACAACCATGTTCATGCTGGTCATTACAACCATGTTCATGCTGGTCATCACAACCATGTTCATGCTGGTCATCACAACCATGTTCATGCTGGTCATCACAACCATGTTCATACTGGTCATCACAATCTTGTTCATGCTGTTCGTCACAACCATGTTCATGCTGGTCATCACAATCTGGTTCATGCTGGTCAGCACAATCTTGTTCATCACAACCATGTTCATGCTGTTCATCACAACCATGTTCATGCTGGTCAGCACAATCTTGTTCATGCTGGTCATCACAACCATGTTCATGCTGGTCAGCAAAACCTTGTTTGTGCTGGTCATTACAAACTTGTTTACGCTGGTCAGCACAATCTTGTTCATGCTGTTCATCACAACCATGTTCATGCTGGTCATCACAATCTGGTTCATGCTGGTCAGCACAATCTTGTTCATCACAACCATGTTCATGCTGTTCATCACAACCATGTTCATGCTGGTCAGCACAATCTTGTTCATGCTGGTCATCACAACCATGTTCATGCTGGTCAGCAAAACCTTGTTTGTGCTGGTCATTACAAACTTGTTTACGCTGGTCAGCACAATCTTGTTCATGCTGTTCATCACAACCATGTTCATGCTGGTCATCACAATCTTGTTCATGCTGGCCAGCAGAACCTTGTTCATGCTGGTCAGCAAAACCTTGTTTGTGCTGGTCATTACAAACTTGTTTATGCTGGTCATCACAATCTTGTTCATGCTTTTCATTACAACCTTGTTCATGCTGGTCATCACAACCTTGTTCATGCTGTTCATCACAACCATGTTCATGCTGGTCATCACAATCTTGTTCATGCTGGCCAGCAGAACCTTGTTTTTGCTGGTCATTACAAACTTGTTTATGCTGGTCATCACAATCTTGTTCATGCTTTTCATTACAACCTTGTTCATGCTGGTCATCACAACCTTGTTTATGCTGGTCATCACAACCATGTTCATGCTGGTTATCGCAAATGGTTGCGATGAGTTCATGGTAGTCATCGCAATTAAGTTTGCGTTGGCTTGAACACAGCCATGTTCATGCTTGTCAGCACAACATTGTTTTATATTCTGTTAAGAAACTGACCTCTGTCTCCATCCATTACAGTCTGGAGTAAATATGAATATGTTTCTTTTAAGGAATGTGAGTGGTTTAATGCCCTTCTATGTCATGTTCGTCAATCATTGTACACCTTGGAAGAACGTGTTTTGCGTGGAGCACATGCTATTCCATCGTCAATGAATGACGTCGTCATTCCACTGCAAAATGGATTGGTTCCTACCAGTTGGCTTCATGTTAACTGGCAACCTGCGGCTCATTCCTTGTACTCTTGGTTAGATGGTAAGTCGGACAAATGAACAATGTATATTGATAGTGTGAATGTACGTCTGGATGTTAGTGTGCGCGTGTTTGTGGATGTGTTGATGCAAGTTTCTGCGTAGGTCGCCTTTAGGTTATTTGTTACTAAAAATATGTAATATAATTTATACTATATTCACGACCAAAGTGTATGTCAGTATACGAGAACAGCCAGAAGGTGACCCGTTGTAAATCCCAATAAATACATTCCGGACGCGAATATTGTATATGACTTATCAAATTCACATATCTAATTGTTCACGTTTGTTAACAATCTTAGAGATAGCAGCTGTTTAAGATGACAAAATTGAACGAAAAGTTTATGTTAGTCAGGACAAATCTGTGTCCGGTTGGCATGTTTTCAACATGGTACCCTGGGTGCCAGAGGTTCTTCCATGCTCGTATGGATAACGGGGGCACGCGAAGGATCGAGGGAGTAAAAGGGGTGTGGCTAACTCGATCCTTCACGTGTCCCCGTTATCCCTACGAGCGTGGAAGAACCTCTGGCACCCAGGGTATCAACATGGTTGTGACTCGAATTTTGAACAACGTAAATGAATAACCTAATCTTATGCATGTTTTGCTTCTTTGTCGTTTGTTTGTGAATCTGTTAAACTGCCTCTCTCACCAGTGGAGATTTTAGTTACATATTCTTCGGAGTCTCCTTAGCAAAATTGCAATGCATCTTCTTGCTCCAAAATTTCAACTTCGTGGACTTTTTCGGTGTCAAAGTTGGTAACTACTTACCTAAAGTGACGTCGAAAAAGCAATGAGCTTTTAGAAAAACATAATTATTGCAATAGAATTACACATCTTTCTTTATATTTCTTGTATTTACGCAATAACAAAAAGGAATTAAGTGCGAAATAGATGCGTGTAGTAAACACTGTTTATTCCAAAAAACTCATTCCTTTTTTGATGTCATTCCTAATAAGTAGTTGCCTAGTTGGTACCAACTGTGACAGGGGAAAAGTCCATCGAGATGAAATTTTGGAAAGTCAAAACATTTATTGCAATTTTGCTCGGAAGAACCCAAAGATTACGAATATGTAAAATCCCTAAAAAAATAGGTGAACTAGGCATCTTAATATTTGGGATTGTAATAAAGTAGTGTAGAGTGTTGCGTAGGCGGTAAACTGCCGAGAATAGTTTTTATAAAAAAGTAGTTTCGAGCGGAACCGTTCCGCTAATTGCATCTAAATTCTATGAGTGTATAGCTGACGTCACACCTATCTAAGTGCTCTATCGTTTTCCCCATGTTTCGTGTATCTTTTCACCTCTGCAGAGTTCCGAAAGTGTCACAAACAACTGGAGAACTGGTTGGACAATAGTTTGGTGGGAAATGCACAACAGGAGTTAGTCCTTCGTCGTGGACGGCTTGACAAGGTTTGGCTTGGAGGTCTTGTCAATCCAGCTGCTATTTTAACTTCGTTGAAGCACGAAAAAGCCACCAGTTCTGACTGCTTTATGGAACACGTAAGTTTCATCATTTAAATATGGAACTGATATTGCTCTGTGGTACTATACTGCGATTTGAGAGGAAATGTGTTTCGTTCTCTACAAGGTGTAGCACCACCATTACCATATATTCTATACCTACCGTAATACCATGATCGCCTCGGATTCTTTTGTTCTCCGAGGGAATGTAAACCTCGTATTTCCCTCATCGCTCATGCAAGAGGGAAATTTATCCTTTGTCTTCTAATTTTCCCGTGCATGTTGATGAGGGAAAATTAGAAGACAAAGAAATCCTTTGTCTCCTTCTAAATTTCCCGCTTGCATATATTTTCCCTCATCAACATGCACGGGAAAATTAGATGCAACTTCTCTGATCAACCGTGTAAATTTCCTGTTGGTAAGATTCTCAAAGCTTTCCTCGGCGATCTGATAATATTACAAACTAATAACATGACTTTTCGGGAAATTAGCGATTAAATTTCCCCGCCGCCGAGGGAAGATTTGTGAAAAAGATTTTTTACAAATCTTCCCGAGGCAAAGGGGAAATTTAATCGCTAATTTCCCACAAGTCATGTTATTACTTATAATAATTGTCTCGTTAAAGTGCTACAATTTTCTTCTTACTGCGACAATAAAAGCAGCGACAGCAGCAGAAGCAGCAACAGCAGCAGCAGCAGCAGAAACAACAAAAGCAGCAGCAGCAACAACAACAACAACAACGCCACCACCAGCAGTAACAACAACAACAGTAACAACAACAACAACAACAACAACAACAACAACAACAACAACAACAACACGGAGCACGGGTGGCGTGTGCTGTTAGGGCGCTGCCTCTCACCAATAGTTAAGCCCGGTCGGACGGGGTTAGTACTTGGATGGGTGACCGTTTGGGAATAGCCCCGTTCTCCGCCAGCTTGGGACTTATGTGAGTAGAGTTTAGTTGGTCTCTCCTGTGCTTCGAGGGTTTTTCGCCGGGTTCTCCGGTTTTCCTCCCTCCGTAAAATCAACACCTAGGTCTTAGTTGTCTACACATAGGAGTTTGGTGTCAATTGGGACGAAAGTTCTGTTCCTCTCTCCTGCCACACGTTAAGTGGCAAATTTAATAAATTCAAATTAATAAATTCAAATTCAAATTTTGAATTAATAAATTCAAAATTCAACAACAACAACAACAACAACAACAACAACAACAACAACAACAACAACAACAACAACAACAACAATTAAACCACGACGAGAACATGGTCATCATTAGCATGTGAAGAATATAGCTCACACGAGGAATTGAAATATTATTGCCGTCATACAATTTAATATTCATTTTGACTTGTTTAGGTAACGTTCGAGTGTTACGTAGGCTCCAATGCATTTTCTGCTTTTGAAGAGGATCCCTGTGATGGGATCATTTTGACAGGGCTGTATATCGAAGGAGGATTGTGGGATGTTAACGAAGGTCTGACGTCGTCCAGGTAGAATTCTGGTTATTTTAGCTATTAGATCACGTTTATTTTAAAACATAGTAAGAAATATCACCATCGTGTAGTAGCCAATTTCTAAATTATATTTTTATTGATCAATTTTAGCACGCCATTATCGAGAATGCCCGACGTGTTTGTCAAAGCTGTAAATGTTGCAGACAACGAGAAAGTGACAAAAGACACATATTATTGTCCTGTTTATCGAAACCGGGTAAGTTTTGAAAGTTACAAGAGCAAGTTTTTGTCTTCTTTTTTTTCTTTTTCTTTTTTTCTTCTCCTTTTCTTTCTTTCTTCTTCTTTTTCTTCTTATCCTCTCTTTTGTCTTTTTTTACTCCCCATTTTCCTTCTCTTTTTTCTTCTCTTTCACTTTTCCTTCTCTTTCTTTTTCTCTTTCTTCTCTCACTTTTTCTTCTCTTTCTTCTACTCCTTCTCCGTCACCTTTTCCTTCTTCCTCTCTCTCCTTTTTCTCTTTCTCTTTTTTTCTCTTTCTCTTTCTCCCTCTCTTTCTTCTTTTTCTTTTCTTCTCATTTTCCTTCTAACATCTCTGTATCTTTCTTCGTCTTTTTCTCCTTTTCCTCCTCTTTCTTCTCCATCTCCTTTTCTTTCTTCTTCAAGTCAAGTGTTTGAATACTTGTTACATAGAGATCGATCTCTTCATCGTCAGCCATCAAAACGAGACAAGCGAAATCAAGTATTGCGGTAATAAATTAAGGAGCTAACTTTAAATTCCAAGCGGCTTATATAAGAAGTTCAAGAAGTAACAACGCCAGAACTGAAGTTCCCCCGCAGTTTCTTCTACTAAGACCACAGGAAGAGACAAACATGACTTAGCTTTTTGTTGACCGAAATTTAGAAGGAAAAAATCATTCTAGCGGCAAACAGTGTGCTTTCATTAGTTAAGTCATCCATCGCAGACGAGATGAAATCAGCCCGCAAACGTCTTTGCAAACGTTCCAATGGTCCAGTGTTGTATGGCAACATGATGGCAACAGCTACGAGAATCATAATAAGAATGATTTTTAATAATCTTTGATAATGCGTGGAATGAAATGAAAGTAGACGTACCTTTTCTCATAGACATTTTTAACGCAGTGTCTGGCCGCAAGAATACGCCAGTCAAAGCAACAAATCATGAATTAAGTGTAAAGTATAGCTTTCTTTATTCAGTCTTCATGAATGAACGGTGGTTAATTTGTTGATTTTTAGCCATTCTATCTAAAACTGTGTTATAGATCTGTCAGGTTTTTCCTAAATCGAAATCACATATCGATTGTTTACGATTAGCAATAGCTGTTTGGCAAAGTGAAATTGACAAGAACGTCAAAATGAACCTACCAAGCTTGCCGGGGAAATATAAAGTAAAGCGTTCTTTTCAATTGTTCTTCATGTCTATTTTATTAATTATATTTGGCATAGATATATTTATATTTTTATATCAAGAGAAACGACATGCTAAAAATATAGCGTTCATAATATTTTCCGTGCAGCTTATGTATTTTTTGTTGACATATCCGCATTGTTTTAATATATCTTAATATTAGATGACTAAAATATATGTAGTAAACTGAGAGGTTATACACTTAAATTTATTTAAAAACTTTATTAACCACTATAAATATTAGCCATTGAGCACTAAATTTTGGTTTATTTACCACTCTTTGGCCATTAAGCATTGAAACTGCAGTTTCGCTTTGAAACTGGAAAATAATACAACGTCAAATTTTATACAAATTGACGCAAAATTCGAAATGTGATACTCGCGTTGATGGTATTAAACCTCACAACTATTTTTATCGACTGAACATATAAAATGCCAAACTCTTACATATATATGTGCTCTCAAAATTATAAATGATTTTGTACTGCTCTTATTATAACACTTGGTCTGTAGCTACATAACGTTTATCATAATTTGCATATTTTGCACTTTTATCTAAATTCGCTCATCTTGAAAACAAATACCTCGCTCGCACTTTCTGCTTATCAACTTTGAACTCAAATCGTCCTTGGTGATCTTAATAATCCCACAAGTATTATATTCTGCACATTTGCACATAAATCCTTGTCAATTTAATATGCCGCTCGCTTTTACTGAATACCCGAGCCATATATGACACAAAGACGGCAGATTGAACTCCGAGCGCAAATTATTTTCTTCAAGAGTCGGTTCAATAGTTTTCCACGTCATCCACCACTATAAGAACAGATCAAGGTATTAAACGTGGACGGATTATGAGCTATTGTCGATTATGAGTGATGACCAAATCCACTGAAACTTTGCCTTAATTGTGTTTGCGAGTACTATTTAAGAAAAGCGATCAACCAATGAAAACACAGAATCCACCAGCCGATGCCAGGGCCTTTTCCCGCCACGCCAATTTCAAAAAGGCCCTGGGAACGAGGTGGTCCATTTCTTTCTCCTTCTCCTGCTTTTTCTTCATCATCTTCTTATCTTCTTTTTTATATTTTAGTCGCGGGAAAGCTGTACTTTCAATCTTCCTCTGAAATGTTCCGGTAGTGTTGAAAACCTTCTTTTAAAGAATGTCGCTCTTATTATTGACCCTGGTGAAATCCACGGTTCATGGAAGCTACGACCACATACGGTATTTGGATCAAACAAGTAAATGACACCCTTTTAAGGTTGTACAATGTTGTTTATTTATTGTTTGTACGAATTTTGACCGAAATAACATTTCTTTTTTTAATAACTGGCACTTCCTGTTTATATTCTATGAACTAAGAAACATAAATTTCAGTTATATTTTATGTTGCCAGACTTGTTTTGTAATTTATACATGTACAGATGTTATGCTAATATATATTTATTTTATAACTCCATGAATTGTATTGGTGTTAGTTTCGGCCTTATTTCTGCAATTAAGTTATCGTCGTTTTGTTTCTGTGAAACGTAGGGATACTCATTGGTATATTATGTATTGAACAATATTTTTAATTTGTGGCAGTGTTGCCATTTGGCAACTTATACACTCATGAAACCTTTATTTTGTTAATTTGGGGAGTTCGAACGACCGCCACAGAAATTCTGACTGCCAACTTGCAATGACTTGCGTTCTCGTTTGATTAGGGCTTTACTCTGTCGAACGCCAGGCGATGTTACTCCGTCAAGTGGGTTTAGGGGGTGATTATATGGACCGTGTTGGCCCGGTTAACCGGAATGAGTTTACGAAACTTAACGATTACATGGAGCGGGCTAGCCCGGTAAGCCGAGATGAGTTTTGAATTGACGTGGATGATTTCAGGCCGAAATTCGCAATTATCAAGTAAATAAGGGCAAAGTTACGTTAGTTTTACTTCAGTTTTACACTAATTAGTCTATTATTTATTTTGTAAGCTCATCGTTAATAAATTGTTAATAAAGTCTTCGCTATTATGGCGAAACACACGAACAAACGTTTTGATGAGGTCATCACCTACCCATACTAAGAAGGCTTCTGATTGGTTTCGATAACCTAACCCAACACCTTCCCCTAACCCTAATCAGTAAGGAGCATGGGAACGAATTGATAATCGACAATGTGATTGGTTACTTATAGCCAATCAGAAAACTCGTTCATATTAGGTAGGTCTTTACTTTTTGATGTTCTATTTCAGTTCCTTTCAGCACTATTTGTTCACACAGTCAAGTAAACCAACGCGTATCGAATTAGCGAGTTCAACAGTTTTTCAGCCCGGTTTGCCGGGATGAAAACGATTACATGGACATTTTCATCCCAGTTAACCGGGCAAACCCGGTCCATGTAATCGCCTTCTCAAAGTTCTTAAAGAAAAGATTCAATTACCTATCTATATCAATAAAAAAGACCGGTTTGCCGGGATAAACTTTACATTCTGTTTATATGAAAGCGAGTTACCTGGCAAGTTGTGATATTTGAGATGATTATCATCAACGAAAGTGACATGAAGTAACGAATATAGAAAACTCATCCCGCTATGCCGAGTTACCCGGGGGAAAGTGTTTATATGGGGAAATGTTTATTCCGCCTTGCCGAGATCCAGGTGTCACAGGAAATTCCCCCCCCCCGGGGATTTCTGAACTTTCTATTCAATTTCAAGTTGTAAATACTGAGATAAGAAGTAGCTTCTTGGTTTCTGAGCGTACAGCGTATATTATAAGATAAAGTAAAGCGTGTTCTTGTGGGGGACAAATTTCCGACGAGTGCAGTGCCGCCGTTTGCTCTACCGACCGGGAACTCGTCATGTACCGAGTAACTTATCTAGCCGGGTAACTCGCCTCCATATAAACAGGCGCTTAGAGTGACTCAATATGAAGTCATCAAGTGAAGTAAAATTGGGGATATGATCAACTGATATTTTAATAAGATTACACACAGATTACACTCACAATTTCTCTTCACAATAACTCGACATGTTACGTTGTCATTTTAAATTTATTGTCCCCCCCCACAACGTTCTCGATACTACATATTACATCAGTTTAGAAAATGAATTAGTATTCTGTTCAAACAACCTATTGTAGTAGTTTAAAAGCCCTAAGAGCCATGTACGCGTAAAAAACACGGTCTTGTACACCTGGGAAATTAAGATAACTTGAAGTGTATGCATGGTGAAAGTATTTAAAAGCTTTTTCTCTTCCTGTTTAACTTATGTGCTGATTAATTTATAACGCAGCGCTTTTAGGGCGTTCAAACTACTACAATAGGTTGTTTTAAAAGAATACTAATTCATTTTCTAAGGGTTCCTTTTTTTTTTATACACACTGTATTAGAAATATATACACTTAATCCCATGGTGACAATTGTCTGATATAATACGAATTTCATTACCGCAAATAACGTATTTGCATCCAATTATGTTGCTGTCCTGAGAGTGTGGGTGTTAGAAATATTCGTGCTGCAAGCTGTTTTTCTAACAGTAATATAACCACGGAGAGGATCTAGTATATCAGCAATCTGTGTCGTGGTTTAATGTCAGGTATGTGTTGTAAATGTGGCTGTATAGGAATGGTATACGGCCATCTTACTTCCTATACTACCATTTATTTAGTATTAATTCTATTAGGTCAAAGAAGGAGCATTTATGGAACTGTTATTTTATGAACCAATGTGTAGTTATACAGACTTACAGTTAGAATTTGCCAATGCACAGCACCTCAACTTATACCGCGTTGATAACTATTTAAATGGTCTAGCTTGTTCTTGATCGATGCTGTTCGCCATCTCAACTTTATTGGCTGTTCGCCATCATAGTTTATTGGCTTATAATTCGTATAAATGTAGAAAAGGTGGTAAAACTGCCGAGATTAGTTTTACCAACGAAATACTAACGTTTCAATCTGAGCCCTTCACATTTTACTTTGATGAAGGGCTCCGTTCGAAACGTCAGTATTATTTCGTTATCAAAGCTATATTCTTGGCCGTTTACCGCCTTTTCACTTTGCTCTATTTAAAAACTGCCTACGTGGCTACGTAGCACTCTACTTTTTTACACTCTCATGTGAGTAGAGTTGTTCTGGGTGTAGTGGGTTTTTGTAATAGGCTCAACGTCATATATACGAGGCTTTTGATCTCACTAATTGTATCACCAAAGGTGGTGGAACAAATATATAGTACTAGCGAGGTTCAGATCACACGTCCACTACCGCTACCGTAAATATAATTAAGCATGTCAAATATTGTTTTTACGTTCAGTAATGGTCGCAGGTCTCAAACCTAGTGCAAAAAGAAGCGTTTTACGGTACTAGGATTAAAACCAACTACGACTACAGGACGAAAAAGCGAACATTACACCAGCTTAATCACATTTACGGTAGCGGTAGCGGTAGTGGACGTGTGATCTGAACCTCGCTAATAGGCCAGTATATAAGGCCACGCTACATCCTTGTTTGAAATTTTAATACAATTTGAACGTCGGCTTATTAATGTATATATAGATTAATTATATTTTTTTGATACCACTAAACTCGTATTTAAAAAGGAATAGCTCTTGACCCTTGCCTATATAGTTTCCTTTAATGCAAATGCAAAGACATTTTTTCTTAGTTATCCTGCTGTTCTCTATCAGCAGGTGCATGTCGCAACCGCAGCACGCCATTCCTATATACTTGCATAACCTATTCTTCTCCACCAACGCGAAATACCGCTCCGAACAGATGACGTCAGTGTTGTCAATGTCAACATGTTTGTCCGCATTTTCAGTCTTTAATTCTGAGTTGCCAACAATAGAAAAACTTTCATTTTGAATCCCTTGAGAGTCGATTTCGGTTGTTTGTCCGCATTTTAGGTTTATAAATAGCAACTGTGCGCTTCCCTATTGAGTAATATGAAAATTAATAAAAATCATATAGCAAATTTACAAGCCGTGGTTTTGTGCCATTAATTTATCTGCGATTTTTATTGCACTGAATGACGAATTTATTTCATGGGTTAAATGTTCGAATTGTTACAATTGAGGTTCAACACAAGTAAAGGTTATATAAAAAAAGTTGTTCTGTGACAACAAAAAGAAAATAACTAATAAAAAACCACTTCTTTAAAACATTTTTCGCACAAACGTTTTCACTTTAATAAGCTCTTCAGGTGCTAATACAATAATGATTAAAGAGTGCTATGTTATTTATACAACTATATATATATATAATTTACATATACAAAAGTACTTTGCTGTTTGAAATAATTACAAAACTATATTACTAAATCTAGTCGTCTTTGACCTCTCAACGTTAAACTTCCGATATTATGTCTTAGACCAGGGCTTCTCCGTTCTCTATTAATTTTCTTCGAGGGCCAGAGCGCAAACGGCCAGAAAGCAGAATCACAAAATCTCATCATATTGGACAATTTGTGAGGTCGGGTAGTGTTCAAGCCAAACGCCAATAAGAGCGAGATTGTAGGCCGCCAGAACTAATAGCACCAACTCATTCTAACACGGAGTCGCATCAATATGTATATTGGCTGGATTTTTCATGTACTATTTAAAACATGAGCAGCAGTGTTTTATCAGATTTAAAACACGAGGCGATAGCCGAGTGTTTTAGATCTGATAAAACACGTACTGCGGATGTTTTAAATGGCTTCAAAAACTATCCATATAATAAGCTCATATAGAAATTAATTTTGAAAATTGATGTTGTCTGAGCCGAAGAAAAAGTTCATCGAAAATAGCGAGCGTGTCTCTATGGTATAACAAACAAACAAACAAACAAACAAACAAACAAACAAACAAACAAACAAACAAACAAACAAACAGCGTGAGTGATGCTACTTTTGATGCAAGAAAGTAGAGTGTTGCGTAGGCAGTGTTTTAGGCAGAGCAAAGTGAGAAGGTCGGCAAACTGCCGAGAATAATTTTAATAACGAAAAACTGACGTTTCGAGCGCATTCCTTCATCCTGCAGAGTAAAATGTGGATGAATTAGGGCTCCGCTCGAAACGTTAGTATTTCGTTATTAAATTTATTCTCGGCAGTTTGCCTTTTCACTTTACTTTTGATGCACACTGCCCTCGTGCATGTCATCGAAGTCGTGCATAAACAACTTTAATGCAAATCGTGTCCTTATAGATACTGCTCTGGATATCAGAGGTCAATTGTATAAAACTCTTAACTGTACCCGTCGCGTAGTTAAACCAGACAAAGTGCTAAAGAGTGGTGCCCAACCTCGTACCCAGGGCATTTTGCCTCCACGTTTGGAATGTCGGCGAAAAAGGCCTGGTCACGTGACACCGGGAGGTCAGCCCTGGCATCGGCTGATCGATGCTATAATTGATTGGCCGGTTTAAGAACCCGATTCATTCAGATAGAGTATAATTTATTCATAAAAATTTGAATTGCAATAGATCCAATCTACAAAGTTTACGCAAAGAATGGAAAACGACAGCTTTGGTTAAAAGTCAAGAACAACATTAGATATATGTTTGTTCATGACATTTACATGTATCCTGGATAAACGTGGGGAGTATCATGATAATTGCTAGCCAGTTTCTTTTATGATAAAGGGGGTTCACATGAGTGATTCGGCAGAACGTTAAATATTTCTCATTGATTATTCATGTATATACGCGTATTATACAAAAACAAAACACAAAAACCACATCAATTTTCTTGCCAAAACACCCCAAAATTCTGGGTACGAGGTTTAGTGGCACCCTGTTTGGCGTCAAAAATGTCGCTTGTATTCTCGTTTCCAGGCTTACGTGTGCCACAAAAAAGTAACACCCAGAATATAAAGCAACCTAACGAGTCAGCGGCTACAGTACTCGTCAGGGCACCGTAATAGTTAACTTCTCAAACGCTGGTCCTGATTGGTTAGAATTAAGCTCTAAATACTACTTAGGCCCCGTTCACACTAGAGCAAAAATATATCGGATTCACATTGTTTTTTATTCCCATGCATGAGGATGAAAAACAATGTGAATCCGGATACTTTTGCTCTAGTGTAAACGGGCCTTAGAGGCTCTATTTGTATTGGTGGTGTGAAAGCATGGCGAAAGTATCTTTGTTATTGGAATTGAATCACAAGGGATTAGTTGCACACCACCTATAAACATAGCGAAAAGGTTGAGATGACAGGCATTGGTTCTGGTCGAATCGGTTAAGAATAGTAACCTTCCGTGTTGAATAAAATTCAAACAATTAAATTCGTCTAAATTAAATTCGTCTATTGTACGACGTTTAACCAGGCAGGCCTTATGTGGATCGTTTTCACTGACGTGATCTGTGGCCCCGTTGGGATGGTAAAACAATACAAAATGTTTGAATAAGAATAGATTTAAACAGACCTGGAAAAAAGTGGGATATCGGGATCCTAGATCCTGAGGACCATTTGCTGTGAGTCTAAGATTGAGGAACATTTTGGGTTCTTGACACATGCTTTAAGATTACATTTTCAGGAATAATATTCAGCTCTCTATCATTTGATTTAAGATTGTGTAGTGTTCCTCAATCCTCATAATCTCATATCCTGTTAATAGAACTGGAAGATTGTTTTGTTTCTTCATAATAATTATAATAATAATAAATGATGTTTAATAGTACACAACTTCGCATAAAAATGAATTACATTGTGTTTAGAAAGTTAATATGAATCTTAAAAAGAAATTTACATTATGCGTTAATGAGGCTAGATTACATAAATATTAAAATTTGCCATTATAAATATCAAAGACCTATATACAATAATATATATTACATAATAAAAATCTACAAGGTTACTTTATCTATTTAACATGTTGATTGAGCACGGGAAGAAACTACGGCTGTATCTTTCCATTCTACATTTAAAAGTTGTGTAATTGTTCGAGTTCCTAGTGGGGTAGTAATGTGCGCATGCTCTAGTCTGGGGGAGATGCTTCAAGAGTTGCACGCCTCCTAAAATCTTCTTCATAGTTTTCGCGCATAGGTTACCACGCCTTTGGTCCAGTCTCAGGCAACCTAAGTTCTTTAGGGCATCTTTATATGATTGACCTGGTAACATAATTCTCAGCGCTCGTTTCTGTATTTTCTCCAACTCTTTGGAGAGATAGTCGGGTAGGGCATGGTGCCACACTACACAGCAATATTCCATAACATCGTATAAGCGCGAAGAAGATAGCAAGAAGGTCTTCAGTGGGGACTCCTCCTCGGCGTAACACTCGAAGAATATGAAGGCGTTTGGATGCCTTAGAGACAACTTCACTAATATGATCGTTCCATTTAAGGTTGTTCTGGATCACTAAACCGAGTATTTTGTGAGACGAGACAAGTTCCAATATTTGACCATCAATCTGTAGTGGTGTTAGCTGCGGTGTTTCCCGAAGGAAAGATCACTCGCAGTTCTTTACACTTTTTTGCATTAAGTTTCATCCAATTAAGGGATGCCCAAGAGCTAATGTTATCAAGGCTGGACTGAGTGGACGAATCGCTGTTCCTTGTTAGACACTCTGATAATGAAACATCGTCCACATATTTCCACATGCTAGTCTCAGGGATGCAAGTACTCAGGTTGTTCACCTTGACCAGGAATAGGATCGGGCCAAGCTTAGTCCCTTGCGGGACGCCGGCGTTCATTGGTAGCCACTCGGAGATCGCTTCGCCAAGCTTAACTCGTTGCCGACGGTTTGACAGAAAGCTGATAACCCAAGGTATCAACGATCTTCTAACTCCTATCAGCTTTCCTATCAGTACGTTGTATCCTATGCGGTCGAACGAGGTGCTATTGGTGCTGGAAACTAGTTTTGCCCGTAAATTGAGCCTCTTGTCGTTTGACGGACATAATCTAGGTATTTCCTCCAATCTGTTCTTTGGTCTTGGCTCTCGGGACGTGGTGGTTGGTTGGTGAGATCTCTTCGAAAATGGGGGTTTTCCTTTTGGCGTCGGGAATACTCAAAGGTTTGTTGTTGATCAGGCCCAGTGGGTAAATGTCTTTGCGAAGATTGGCAAGTGTTCTCAACCAACACTAACGTCCGCAGATTTTGGGGATGTTCCTCAGCTAAAATATTATTTTTGCGGATTGAGGAAACGTATTTGTGTAGTATTCAGGGGGAAACATTAGTCAGAAATCAGAAAATGCAGCACGGAATTGCAACTCAACTTGTGTTCTTACTTATGTGCAAATGCAATTGACCGTACCGAAAAAATTGGTGACTTGTATATTTAACCCAGTGAGCTCTATATATAACTGGAGTGATATCTGCTGTTCATTGACTGGGCAAAGATTGAAGTCAAACATGGCGGACATGTAGCCCTGAAGTACGTAGAGTTCCAGTCTCCTACGCGGTCTTTTGACAAGATCAGACTTGACCAGACCTACTTCAGGCCTACATGCCCGACACGTCCGCCACAAAGATATCACTCCAGTTATATATAAAGCTCACTGATTTAACCTAACCCTTTTCGTATTGTTTACTGTTCTCAAGGGAATCGAAAACAATCAGCTCATTACTTGAAACAATACGAAAACGCTCGGAAACGTTACCGTGTCCACATAGTCTCAAAATATGGTCTGGAAACTCAGCTTTTTTGTTCGCCTTTGTGCACTTTTGTGCACGGTCACTGAACCCATTGTATTTAACAAATAGATTCCATTTCAGTTATAGATGCACAGATGACGTCACAACGTGGTAAGAACAAAAAAGTGGCCCACGAGACGCAGTCGAGTGGATCACTGATGTTCTTACCACGTTGTGACGTCCTCTGTGCATCAATTGAACAGACAACAACAAAAAAGGAGTCTATTTGTTTTATACAATAAAAAATATTAAAATTATGTTTTAACTAACCTCCTCCGCAGGCAACTCTGTGGCTTCCCAGCAATGCAAACGGGTTCCCTGTAGCAAGTCGAGCGCATATGGGACGGATGCGCAAAACCCGCCCCGTCCATAGAGAGTTGCCTGCGGAGGAGGCTATGTTTTAACAGACTTACTAAATTTTCCCGGCGAATTTCCGGGGCGTTGAAAAAGATAAATCACTTCATCTGACGTGATCCATGATCTATACAAATCAAGCAACGTCATTGGTTCGTGATATTGCAGTGAGATCCGTGATTGGTTTAGAGAAATCAGACCACGTCAGTGACGTAATCTTTGCATCTGTCCTTTTATAGATCATGGCTATCGACCAATAAAAACGCACGTACTATTCAAATTATTGTATAATTTAGTTTATACAATAAGCTAAATGTTTTGCACATTTTCATTGGTCGAGAGCCATGATCTATTACTGGACAGATGCACGGATTTCGTCACAACTTGTTCTGATTGCTGTGAACCAATGAAAATCGCCACTCCAATGTCACGAACCAATCATATTGCTTGTTTTGTATAGATCATGGATCACGTCAGATGGCGTGCTTCATCTTTTTCAATGCCCCGGAAGTACGGCGGGAAATTCAATAAATCTTATCAAAAGTTGTTTTTTTAAACTTTTTTATTGTATAAAACAAATGGATTCCATTTTTTTGTTGTCTGTTCAGTTATAAATGACAGAAGACGTCACAACGTGGTAAGAACATCAGTGACCCACTCGACTGCGCCTCGTGGGCCTTTGACGTTGTGACGTTGTGACGTCATCTGTGCATCTATAACTGAACAGACAACGGCAAAATGGAATCTATTTGTTAAATAATGAACGAATTATCCAATAGCAACGTTTCAGTTCAATCACTCGACCGTGCTATTTAACCTTTTCATTCCATCGGTGCCATTTGCCACTTCTTTTTTTTACTCTGTCTAACGCCAGACGATTTTACTCCTCAAGGGAAGACCTCCTGACATGATGGGAGTTAAAAGGGTTAAATATTAATTAATTAACCTAAAACAAAGGATGTCCACGGTGTAAGATACGGTTCAACATAAAATCACAGCTCATTATAGGCGTTTTGAAGTTTGCCAGGTTTCCAGACCATATCTCGATTGACTATGGGATAACTCGGTGGCTAGGGTCAACGTATAGGGTAGTCAAAGTTGACCCTGTTTCACATGATAAAACAACTAAACCGAGTTGTCCCTGCCTCCGAGATAACCCTAACTTCATGTAAACGCTTCACCCCGAGTTATCCCGCGGACACCAGCATAGTTATGCATGCAGAATAATACTTTGGGCTCGCATTTTTTAAATTTGCATATGTAACCAGGCCTTATTCAAAATGGCTGCCTATTCAAAAACCGAGTTTCCCGCTTAGGCTATTGACCCACTAGTGAGTGTTTACCAAGCTTCATTGCCTTAACTTGTTAGACTAGCCACTAAATACAAGATTGCTTTGACTTCATATCAGACTATTAGTCAATATTTAAATAGCTCGATCTTTTCTGGGGTTTTCTAGCAAGGCAGTAGTACTTGCCAGTGGGTTGAGTTAGGGTATAAGCTAGGCAGTGAACTCGGTTTCTGACTACTGTAGAGTTCAGGTTTTTGTTTGAGTTACGTGACATTGTAACATAATCACAAAGGCAGCTAGCCATCTTGAATAAGGCTTGGTTACATAGGCTGATAGACAAATTTTCCCAAAAAATTTTGCACAAATTTTGCACTATACAAAAGTTGACCATATATACCCCCGAGATAACTTGGGTGAAAGCGTTCACATGGAGATAGAGTTAACCCTAGGTACCCTATCGCTCAGACCGAGTTATCCGCTACCCCCGAGTTATCTCGGTCTCATATGAACGCGGTTACTTTTTTAACATGGAAATGAACTAACATCGAGATATCTCGGGGAATAGGGATAACCCTAACCCTACCCCCCTACCCCACCCAAGATAACTTGCCTCATGTGAACAGACACCTTCACTGTCTAATTTTAAACACTGCATGTGTAATCCTTGTACCACTGTCTAACAAAGGAGGTGGTTACATGAGGCCGGCCTGAACTTGGACCGGCCTGAATTCTGCATTTCAGTTTTTGTTTACATGAGGCCGGCCTTGAAATTATATAGGCTTGGTTTCGCTGTTCTTCAAGATTGGTGTCAATTAATGCCTTACAGCTCGTGACGGCTGGAGAATCGTTATTTTATGTGGATTTGACACCAAGTGCTTCAGTTCCGTCTAGCAGGCGATCTGGGATTAGGCCGGTGTGAACTGAATCTCAGACCGGACTCATGGAAACGATCTGTAGTAAAAACACTACAACCGACCCGAAATCAGTCCGCCCTGAGTTCTGGCCGGCCTCATGTAAACACCCCCAAAATCACCGTTTTTTCAATTGACCTTCTATCTCTATAACATGAGTAAATTTTCTTTCCTGTTTTAGAATTTGAACATGATTAATCTAGTTGGGACTGTAGCGCTGGCAGTTTGGATAGTCACGTTTGTCAACGACCTAACAAATGTTGAGATAACAAGCAATTGGATAGACAACGACAACCTATGCTTTCGTGGTGTTATCAAGGTTCAATTTGCCCAAGATAGCTACGGAGGTTGGCAAATCCAAATGACGTCATCCCAAAAGTTGTCTTCTCTCAACTCTTCACATGCTGACATCCAGGAAAACAATGGAGATGGATATTTCCATGTGCTAACAAACAAGTCGTGGAACGCTCAATTCATTGCCGAACAGACCATGGTGGTGCCATTCTTGGCATGTACATCAGAAACGGATAAAGTACCTGATATAACAGTTGAGTTCTACAGACATAATGAAATATGTCCCGAGGTAACTCCTCCATTGGAGCGTCCCTCCATGCGAGTTCCCAGTGTCATCGAGAACCAGTGGAATACTGGTTTCCAGGCATACCTAAATATCACACCACCAGTATCCGTACTGCATGGCTGGAAAATATATTTCGCATCCTCAAGACCACTATCTTCTTTGGATGTATCTCAGGCGACATCGATCCCAAGTCAGGGTGATATTTTTACATTTGTGAGCATGAGCTGGAACAGACAGATTATGGCTGGTTCGTCACTTCTTATCCACTATGTAGGCCACAAAGCAAGTGCTACTGACCCAACACCATGTCTCACGGCGCTTTTTACCTGGATCACAGACCAACCTGCAACAACAGAAAATCCAATTACAACTATAGTCACTAAAACCACGAATGTACCCCCGTCGTGTGCTCCATACAATTACACGGAGGTTCTTCACAAATCCATACTGTTCTACGAAGCTCAACGATCAGGTCCACTTCCGTCGAACAACCGAATTCCTTGGCGCGGTGATTCAGCTTTGGGAGACAAGGGTGGTAATGGAGAAAACTTAACAGGAGGCTGGTATGATGCTGGTGATTTTGTCAAGTTTGGTTTTCCAATGGCTTTCTCCACTACTTTGTTAAGTTGGGGTTTAATTGAATTCCCACAGGGTTACTCCGCTTCTGGTGAGCTGCAGAACATGCTCGACTGTATTAGATGGCCGTTGGATTATTTTATCAAGGCTCACGTAAATCCTGAGGAATTTTATGGCCAGGTAAGTAACTGCATGTATAGAAAAGTTGATACTTTCTTTATAATCTCCTCCGCAGGCAACCTTTGGGATTGGGTTTGGCTTACCCGGGCCGTCACTTGGGGGGGGGGGGGGGGGGGAGGCTAGGTTTGGGGGTTGAGGAGAGTAGTGTTTGTGCCTCTCGCCCGCTCTGGCCACCCGAATGTTTTCTCACCCTTCCTAATAAGAGCCCACAGAGTTGCCTGCGTAAGAGCTAGGCTACTTTCTCTACTGCTAGCACTGTTGTTTATGAGGTATACAGCACGAAGCACTAATTATAACTTTTATTTTCTTAGTTTAACGTTACTCTGGCATAAAGGTTTTTTGAACGTAACTTAAAAAGTTACTGTTCATGATCCAACGTTTCGACGGCACTCCGATGCGATCTACACATGTAAAAACGCACAAGCTGTTACAGACCTGCAAGCAAGTTGTTACAAGGCTGTTCAACAGGCTGTCACCGTCATGTGTTCGCACTGGCTGTCCCAGTCTGTTAACATGTCTGTAACAGGTTGTTGACAACTTGTAACAAGGCTGATGACTCCAACAGACTGATGACAAGTTTTTCCAACAACCTGTTACCGCTCTGCATTCAACAAGTTGTTAACAGGTTGGTGCTAACAAGGTTGTAGCAGCTTCTTGAATGAACAGCATTGTTACAACCTGTTAACAGCCTTGCTACCGACCTGTTGCGAACACATCCTGTTGACAAGCTGTGAGATTTTATACGTGTGTAGTGTCTTCATGAGGGGTGATCCTTGTGAAGACAGGTCCCATATATTTATACTCTCATAGAACCATTGATGACGTTATCTATCGACAAGATGCAAATAGGCTTGCATCGATCACCCCTGAGGAAGACACTAGATCGGAGTGTCGACACGTTGAGTCATGAACAGTAACGTTTTAAGCTACGTTCAAGATACTTTTAAGTCACGGCTGCGTTGGGAATTTTTTTGTTTTATTTTCTTGTTTCTCTAAGAAGATCTTAATTTTTTAAAGGGGAACTTCAGTGAAAAAGTGAATCACTTTTAAATAAAAGTCTCTTCAAGGCAATGTTTCAAAATGTTATAATAGTTTTAGAACTTCTACGTTCGTACTTAAGAATGACGTTATCATCAGTTTTCTTATTTATGCCGCCATTTTGAATTTGTAAAATGGTTCAATTTTGATGTACAGCGGAATTTTCTTTTTTACTTTAATATTTGTCGTCAAAGTCATGTGAAAATTAACGATATGACGTCAAAATTGAAAAGAAAACTTCGCTGTACCCACATCAAGATTGAGCCGTCATTCAAACTCAAAATGCTGGCACAAAACACAAAAATGATAACGGCATTAATCAACATTTCCAACTGACTGAAGTTCATATTTAAGTTAACCCGTCTTTCAGCTATAAATTTGAAAGAACGCTTAAAATGACAAAGTAACATATTTTACAGTTTCTGGTTTCCTTGCTTCGTTTTTGAGATCAGATTTCAGCTTGTTTGATATGTAAATGTCACATGTTGTGACGTACACGTGCATAATGACTTATCGGAAAAGGTTATGTATCCTTGATATAATCAAACAAAACTACTTGAAATCCTGCATGTTTGGTGCTGTGGAAGAAACACACGCACACATTTTCTTCAAATTAAGTTTGGTTTTATAAGAGCAAAGATATATAGCTTTTTCCGATAAGTCATTATATGCACGTGTACGTCACAACCTGTGACATTTACATCTTAAACAAACTGAAATATCTCAAGAACGAAGCAACGAAACCAAAAACTACAAAATATGCTACTTTGTCATTTTAAGGTGGCTCCATACAGTTTCTTGAAAAATGGAAAATACAAGTTTGAGAGTCCAAAACACGCGATTAAACAATTCGGAAAAAGAATAAAACTAAATGTTATGCATAGTTAAACAGTCTGACAATCAAAAACTGCTACCAAATAAATAGCAACAGTTGTTGCTATGGCAACAATAACGTTTCAAAATTGCTATGAATTACCCTTCAAACTAATTTAATTCAGAAAAAACTTTGGTGACCCCCAATTCTTTTTTCATTAAAACTTTCCTTGACGTATGAGTAATCAATAGGCCGATTTAAAAAAAATTCTGTAGAACGAAATTTTTTAAAAATTAACAAACATGATTTTTCCGGGAAAGAAATTATTCGTTCTACAGAATTTTTTTTAAGAAAAGTTTTAATGAAAAAAATATTGGGGGTCACCAAAGTTTTTTTCGAATTAAATTAATTTGAACGGTAATTGGCATCCATTTAATTTTGAAACGTCATTGTTGCCATAGCAACAACTGTTGGTATTTATTTGGTAACAGTTTTTGATTGTCAGACTGTTTAATTATGCATAACATTTAGTTTTATTCTTTTTCCGAATTGTTTATGTGCGTGTTTTTGGACTCTCAAACTTGTATTTTCCATTTTTCAAGAAACTGTATGGAGCCACCTTAAGTGGTCTTTCAATAAGGCAAACTTAATTTTCGTGTCATATAGGCACTTCAATTTTCGTTCCATATGCACTTTAAATATCGTCTATATACATTACAACGATATCTTTACGAAATAATCAACGGCATAATTTTGATACCACTACTATGTAAAAATAAGGTGTTATCGATCTATAAAGATTTAGTCGTTCTATCTTTGTTAAAACTTAGGTGGGAAATGGCGATATCGATCATGCGTATTGGGGTCGACCAGAAGACATGACAATTTCCCGACCTGCGTACAAGATTGACCGTAACAAACCAGGATCAGATTTGGCGGCTGAAACTGCCGCAGCAATGGCTGCTGGGTCGATTGCGTTTCGAGAAAAAGAACCATCTTACGCCGAGCTGTTATTAAATCACTCCAAATCTCTTTACGATTTTGCCGACCAATACCGCGGCAAGTATTCAGACAGTATATCAGATGCCGCAAAATTCTATCCATCTTCTAATTATAACGACGAACTAGTGTGGGGAGCAGCTTGGTTATATAAAGCGACAAGAGATGAAAATTACTTGCAAAAAGCCGAGCGATATTTCACACAATATGGTATGGGAAATCCCGGGTGGGCTTTCTCCTGGGACGAAAAAACTTCTGGTTTACAAATGTTACTTTACGGACTGACTGGAAAGAGTATTTATCAAACTGCTATTGAAAAGTCGCTGGATGCTTGGCTTCCTGGGGGGAGTGTTTCTTATACTCCGAAAGGTCTGGCTTGGCGTATCAAATGGGGTTCTAATCGATATGCAGCAAACACAGCGTTCTTAGCTCTGTTAGCTTCCCAAAAAGGATTGAAAAGCAGTACTTATAAGGCGTTTGGCGAGAAACAAATCCACTACATGTTGGGTAAGTAACCTCTTAACGCACTGTTCCATTTACAGTAATTTGTGGACGAGATTTCCTATTGGTTGTTGACTATTTTGTTGGTCAATCAAAGTGATGAATTCACGCAATTCAGAAACTCTCCCTTCTTTCTTTATTTTTTATTTTTTCTTCCTACTCTTTTCCTTACATTATTTCTTCCGTCTAGCCTTCTCTTTCTTTCCTTCGGCCTTTTCTTTTATCTCTAACACTTTAACCACGACAAATTATGCTCTACTTCCTTCTTGATCGCCTAAGAGTTTTTTTATTGTTAGAAAATATTCGGATCCAAAAGCTCGATTTTCTAATTTTAAAATAGGTGACAATGGTCGAAGTTATGTTGTTGGATTTGGAACCAATCCTCCAACAAGACCTCATCATAGTTCAAGTTCTTGTCCAAATAAGCCAGCACCATGTAACTGGGATGACTTCAAAAATCCTGGTCCAAACCCACAAATTCTGTACGGTGCACTGGTTGGTGGACCAGACCAAAATGATTTCTACGAAGATAAGCGTAGTGATTACATAATGAACGAAGTAACCTGTGATTATAATGCTGGTTTCCAGTCAGCCGTTGCTGCGTTAAAGTCAATTGATGTCTCGTCGTGCTCTACAACCTCAACTGTTGCAACCTCTTTGTCATCTCCAACAAATTCATTATTAACAACTTTGCAAGTCACAACTGACAAAACTGCAACAACGGAAAGTTCTACAACCAGTACTGGAAGTGCAATTACAGATCAACCTGCGACAACAGAAATTCCGCCAACCGAAATTACAAGTACAACCACGGACCAACCTCGAACAACAAAAGATCCGATCGCCCAAACTACAACCAGAATAACTACGAATTTACCCCCGTCGTGTGCTCCATACAATTACACGGAGGTTCTTCACAAATCCATACTGTTCTACGAAGCTCAACGATCAGGTCCACTTCCGTCGAACAACCGAATTCCTTGGCGCGGTGATTCAGCTTTGGGAGACAAGGGTGGTAATGGAGAAAACTTAACAGGAGGCTGGTATGATGCTGGTGATTTTGTAAAGTTTGGTTTTCCAATGGCTTTCTCCACTACTTTGTTAAGTTGGGGCTTAATTGAATTCCCACAGGGTTACTCCACTTCTGCTGAGCTGCAGAACATGCTCGACTGTATTAGATGGCCGTTGGATTATTTTATCAAGGCTCACGTAAATCCTGAGGAGTTTTATGGCCAAGTAAGTGACTGCATAGTTGATACTTTCTCTGCTAGTTGTATATACGTCACGTACACACGACGAACTTCTCAGCTTTTTCCAATTTTTATTTCTTTCTTTCTCTGACAAGATCTCATTGATCAGTTATTTTACCAGTTGTTAAGTTAGCGTCTTTGTGTGAGGCTATGCAAACACGGTTAAGACATGAAATAATTATATTGTGGTACATCTAACTCAGGTGCATGAAGAATAATGATATATTAGGTGCTATGACGAACTATAGCGAGTAAGTAGAAATATCAATTGACGGTACCGAAGAAGATGGCGGCGGTACATTTAACCACAATGCTTTGCGACTTCAAAGCAACTCAAATAAGAGCTAAACATTATTTAGCATGTTAACATGGATTAAGTAAGCAAGAACTTCATTCATTCCTACCAAAGTTGGTCTTTTTAAAGACCAATCTTACGATAATTGTATAAGAAACAACATTTATCAAGCACAAAGAATTGTGGTTAAATGTACAAGTCGCCATCCTTTTCGGTACGGTCAATTATATCAGAAATATCTAAAATATCAGAAAGAACACTTATATCTCTATCAAATATAAGTACCATCATTCCACGACCTGCTCCCAACTTGACCATGTAGCTCATTCGGTAGAGCGTCGGACTAGTAAACCGAAGGTGGCGGGTTCGAATCTCAGCTGCGGTCGTGCAGAGTTCTTCTCTATACTTACCTGGTATGCTTCGTCACTGGCGCAGTAGCACCTAATTATGTCATTATTCTTCACCTACGTTAAGCTGTTCCACAATAATTATTCCAACATGCAACATAAGATGAAGAGTTAAGTCTCTCGATATTGAAGAAACTAGATTTCAGTTTTGAAGTATCAAATATAAGTACTAGTACCATCATACCATGTCCTGCTCCCAACTTGACCATGTAGCTCAGTTGGTATATAGAGCGTCCGTCTACACGCGTAAAAATCTCGCAAGTTGTTACAGCATTGTTGCTTGAACAATGCTGTAACAACTTGTTGACATATGTGAACAACATTGATAAATCAACAACATGGTTCATCATTGTTTCAACAAGTTGTTACAGCTTGATGAAACAACAACTGTTGTTCACGCATGTTGTAACAACCGAAGAACGTGTTGATACATCAACCATGTTCACCATTGTTGTAACATTGTTGTTCATCGTTGTTATTTCGTCATGCTGTAACAACATGTTGTATATATCATGTGCGAACAACGTTGCTGGCTATAAAAATGTGCTGTTGGAACAACTTGTTCATGACTGTTGATTTATCCGTGAACAAGTTGTTCGAACCATAAGTGAACAACTTGTTGACAACTTGTTCACGGCGAGCAGCACAACATTGTTCACGGCGAACAGCACAACATTGTTCACGCCTGTTGACAACCGTGAACAAGTTGTGCGTTTTTACGCGTGTAGTAAACCGAAGGTCACGAATTCGAATCCCACGCAGCCGCTATTAAGTAGAGTTTTTCTCTACTCGCCGTCCGATATGGTCTGTCACTCGGAGTAGCAACTAACATTATTACGCTTAAGATATATATATTTTACAGAAACCAAGGAGTATAAAAAATTGACGCCTTGTTTTTTAATCGTTCTATTTTTTGTTGACTGAACCTTAGGTGGGAAATGGCGACATCGATCATGCGTATTGGGGTCGACCAGAAGACATGACAATTTCCCGACCTGCGTACAAGATTGACCGTAACAAACCAGGATCAGATTTGGCGGCTGAAACTGCTGCAGCAATGGCTGCTGGGTCGATTGCGTTTCGAGAAAAAGAACCATCTTACGCCGAGCTGTTATTAAATCACTCCAAATCTCTTTACGATTTTGCCGACCAATACCGCGGCAAGTATTCAGACAGTATATCAGATGCCGCAAAATTCTATCGATCTTCTAATTATAACGACGAATTAGTGTGGGGAGCAGCTTGGTTATATAAAGCGACAAGAGATGAAAATTACTTGCAAAAAGCCGAGCGATATTTCACGCAATATGGTATGGGAAATCCCGGGTGGGCTTTCTCCTGGGACGAAAAAACGTCTGGTTTACAAATGTTACTTTACGGACTGACTGGAAAGAGTGTTTATCAAACTGCTATTGAAAAGTCGCTGGATGCTTGGCTTCCTGGGGGGAGTGTTTCTTATACTCCGAAAGGTCTGGCTTGGCGTATCAAATGGGGTTCTAATCGATATGCAGCAAACACAGCGTTCTTAGCTCTGTTAGCTTCCCAAAAAGGATTGAAAAGCAGTACTTATAAGGCGTTTGGTGAGAAACAAATCCACTACATGTTGGGTAAGTAACATCTTAACGTACTGTTCCATTTACAGTAATTTGTGGACGAGATTTCCTATTGGTTGTTGACTATTTTGTTGGTAAATTAAAGTGATGAATTCACGCAATTCAGAAACTCTTCCCTTCTTTCTTTATTTTTTTCTATTTTTTATTTTTTCTTCCTATTCTTTTCCTTACATTATTTCTTCCATCTAGCCTTCTCTTTCTTTCCTTCTGCCTTTTCTCTTATCTTTAACACTTTAACCACCACCAAATTATGCTATACTTCCTTCTTGATCGCCTAAGAGTTTTTTTGTCGTTATAAAATCTTCCGATCCAAAAGCTCCATTTTCAAATTTTAAAATAGGTGACAATGGTCGAAGTTACGTTGTTGGATTTGGAACCAATCCTCCAACAAGACCTCATCATAGTTCAAGTTCTTGTCCAAATAAGCCAGCACCATGTAACTGGGATGACTTCAACAATCCTGGTCCAAACCCACAAATTCTGTACGGTGCACTGGTTGGTGGACCAGACCAAAATGATTTCTACGAAGATAAGCGTAGTGATTACATAATGAACGAAGTAACCTGTGATTATAATGCTGGTTTCCAGTCAGCCGTTGCTGCGTTAAAGTCAATTGATGTCTCGTCGTGCTCTACAACCTCAACTGTTGCAACCTCTTTGTCATCTCCAACAAATTCATTATTAACAACTTTGCAAGTCACAACTGACAAAACTGCAACAACAGAAAGTTCTACAACCAGTACTGGAAGTGCAATTACAGATCAACCTGCGACAACAGAAATTCCGCCAACCGAAATTACAAGTACAACCACGGACCAACCCCTGCAAACAACAAAAAATCCTACAACTGAATTCACAAGTACAATTACAAACCAACCATCAACAACAGAAAATCCTAATACTGAAATCACAAGTACAATCACGGACCAACCCCAAACAACAAAAAATCCTACAACTGAATTCACAAGTACAATTACAAACCAACCATCAACAACAGAAAATCCTAATACTGAAATCACAAGTACAATCACGGACCAACCCCAAACAACAAAAAATCCTACAACTGAATTCACAAGTACAATTACAAACCAACCATCAACAACAGAAAATCCTAATACTGAAATCACAAGTACAATCACGGACCAACCCCAAACAACAAAAAATCCTACAACTGAATTCACAAGTACAATTACAAACCAACCATCAACAACAGAAAATCCTAATACTGAAATCACAAGTACAATCACGGACCAACCCCAAACAACAAAAAATCCTACAACTGAATTCACAAGTACAATTACAAACCAACCATCAACAACAGAAAATCCTAATACTGAAATCACAAGTACAATCACGGACCAACCCCAAACAACAAAAAATCATACAACTGAATTCACAAGTACAGTTACAATTACAGATCAACCTACCGCCGAAACTACAAAATCTCCTACTGAACCGCATGCCTGCGGTGATGTCAGCGTCCCGTCAGAGTTTAATTCCTTGGAATTATCCGTGGTCGTCCTTCAGGATTGGTCGCTGGGATTTACCGGACGAATAAATCTTACTGCACCTGCTGGTGTTCGAGATGGTTGGGAAATCGTGCTTTTACTAAAGAAAGCGATATCTTTACTGGAGGTCTATGTGGTAACAACAAGTCCTACTAGCGGCACAAAGTTCACGTTGAAAAATATGGACTACAACAAAGAGCTTGCTGAAGGGTCTGTTACGCTCGTTGATTTTAAAGCGACCAAACAAAACGAGAATGATGACGTCCCGTGTACCAGAGCCGTTTTCATGTGGGCTAAGGAAGTACCTTGCCCAACTATTGCTCCTGTAAGTGGTTCTCAATCACTTGATGCGACGGTTAATGTTCAAAACCAGTGGAATGAAGGAATATCTGGGAAAATATTGGTATTGGTTCCAGCAGGAGTAGACAATGGTTGGCGAGTTCGTTTTATGGTAGATAAACCTATCGCACTGACTGTCTACATAGCCACGAGAACACCTTCATCTGGCACTACGTTTGATCTAACAAATATGGATTACAATAAAGTTCTGACTGCTGGAACAACTTTCGAAATTGCTTTCGATGGGACAAAGCAAGAAATCGGTTCAACTGTACTTTGTACCAGCGCCATATTTTTATGGTAATTTCATAATCACAGTCACGCTGGGTGCACCTGTTATTTTGTATCATTCTATATTAGGGCTATTGTCACGTCGCAATGTAGGAAGCGGCTAAAGCCGAGGATAAGCGGTACTTTTCCCCCTCTCTAGTCTATTTAATTCAGTTTATAGATAACATAGTCTTGGACCGGCGATTATTTATGGCTGGGGTGGTGACCGAAGAGAAAATATCTTGGATAACAAAATTTTTTAACCCCACCATTTTTAAAATAAAAAATGCTTTAACCCCACCACTGTAAGACCAAAAAAAAATTTTACCCCACCCCTTCACCTATTTTGTCACACAAAGTCACATGTTAACCCTTTCACTGTCATTGGTACCCTTTACATTAGTAATTAACTCTCTCTAAAGAAAGCAATATTAAGTCAGAGAAAGACTACTAAGGAGTCTGAGATTTGTAGCAGCAGTGACGGTGATGTTGCAATTGACAGTTGAATATAAATTTCAAACCAATTTTGGGTTACTTACCTATAAAAATATTCTATTAATTTTTTTTTACTCCTGCCATCTTTTCCTCTATTAATTTTTTTTTACCCCACCTCAGATGTGCTCATTTTTTTCAGTTACCCCACCATTTCTTCTTCGGTCCCCACCCCGGCCATAAATAATGACCGGTCCCTAATTGCACACCGAGAGAAAGGCATTTAAGTAATTCATTCCGTAGAATCAGACCATGTAGAGACTTATGGTTAATTAGTGTCACTAACCCAAGATTTGACTTATTTTTATTGAACTGACGCTTCAAAAATTGTGGAGAATACCATTGAGAGTTTAGTGATATTGATATTTGGTCGGGAGTTTTTGAGGTTTTTGTAATATGCAAATAAGACATCTGATGACTTACGTTTTAACCTTATTTAAAAATAGGGCAAATTTAGTAATAGAAATCTCGGCTCAATATACTTTGCACTTATTCACAGATCACCAACCTGAAAAATGATAGTTTAACTCATTCCTGTCCGAGGGCTTCCCCAGAGGTGAATAAAATCGTCAGGCGTTATAAGCCAGAATAAAATACCAAAGACCTATTCATGTCGGACAGGAAAGAGTTAGAGAGATAGTTTATAACTCATTCCTGTCCGAGGATTCCCCAGAGGTGAATAAAATCGTCTGGCGTTAGCCAGAATAAAATACCAAAGACCTAAAATTTGGACAGGAAGAGTTAGGTTATCTATAGGCTACTGATAGTAGTTTTCAGATATCTTGACTTCCCACTCAATATCTTTGTTTTCTGCTTTATTTAACGTCATCACATGCACGCCTTATTTGGCCTTATTTGCATATTACAAAAACCTCGATAATTCAAGAACAAAAATCGATATCACGGTTAACATGTCAAAAAAGAATTTCAGTGTTAATATAGCACTTCAATAGAATTTTCAGTACATATTTTAATCTGTAAAAGGACCCTATTAGCCTAAATACAATATTACTTTTACTGTCGTGGCAATAGAAGCGTTCCTAAAATATTGACCAATTCATTTGAATTTGATTGGTTTCTAGTTTTTAAACAACCAATAAGAAAAAGGATTATTTGCCAAACACCAATCAAATTCAAAACAGGAAGTTGTCAACGAATCTTATCAAATTAATTGCTCAACTTGAGGAATATATTGCAACAATATTTTAGGAACGCTTCTATTGCCACGCATAGTCAACCGAGATATGGTCTGGAAACTCAAGTCTTTGGTCTATCTTTTTGTTCGCCTTCATGCATTTTTGTGCACGGTGCACGGTCACTGCACACATTGTAGTATTTTAGTATAATGAACGAATTGTCCAATTACAACGTTTCAGTTCAATCACTCAACCGTGCTATTTAAATATTAATAAACCTAAAACAAAGGATGTGCACGGTGTAAGGTACGGTTCAACAAAATCCCAGCTCATTATAGGCGCTTTGAAGTTTGCCGAGTTTCCAGACCATATCTCGATTAACTATGTTAAAACTGAATGTTGTTGTTGCACAGCTTGTCAAATTCAAAAATACAGTATTATATACTGAAAAGCCTTCTTCAACTAATGGCACGAACTATTTTAGTCAAAATGTTCTTGTTTTAATAATTTTTAAACCAATTATTTCTTGCTTCTTTCTTAGTTTTACATTTTTTTTAAATCCTCTCAAAATTCATAGACCTTATTCCAAAATGGCGGACACTGCTTTAAAATTCCTTTATGTGCATATAAATTAGCCCTTACGACCTCGTTTTAAATTAAAAATTATTTTGAATTTCCCACATGAAAACGAGTTCATGATAGTAATTTATATGTTTATAAAAAAATTATATTTTAGTGGCCATTCTGGAATAAGCTTTGGTCTACGTCTGTTGCAAAATGAACGAGGTCTTTTTACGGTTCTAGTCCGTGTAACAGCAAGGCTTTTTTAGGTAGTTTAATTAACATGTTCAAAACATATCAGACGGTATATTTTCCACCTATTATCATACAAACCATGCATATTTTAATTAACGTAATTATTGCTGTCTAACACATACACACACAAAGTCCAAATTCGGTGGGTTTGTTTTTTTAAAGGCGTTAAAAGGTGAAGGATAATTATTCTTCGTTTAGTATTGTTTTATGTGATGGCATAGCCTATATATAAGATGAGTTGTTAGCTAGGCTTCGAACAGCTGTCCATTGTTGGTTCTTCGTCGGATGCCGCCGAGACTGATGTTTTCCCATGCATGGCACAGAGATAGTGCGACATGAATTATCGCACTTGTGCTCATGCGCAGCATACGGACACTAAGTGTTTCATATTCGATGAAACATCTCGTTTATTATTTATGTCAACATTAACATCACCAGTCACTATTTAAATCATAAATCTTTGCTGCCGCAGCGAGCGAGCCTGAAGCGAGCGAGCAAGGCAGCAAACCTAAATAATGTAGTGGGGCTTTTTTTCAAATCTTTCATTGGCGCATTGCATTGTGGTCTAATTGCTATAGACCCAAAATGCAGTGCGGAAACAACTAACCAGAATACAACGCGCGAAGTACATGTGCTTTCTTTTCGTTTGGACTGTCGAGCGGACAGGTTTTCAAGTATGTATCATGCAGTATGCTAATTGTGAATTTCATGTAAAATTAGGGAAATGTCTTTAGTCATCTGCAAGATTAAACAAATGTCTTTAGTCAATTGCAATTTTGTTTCATTACAACAGACATTTGAACTGTCAAATGGCCAATACTGAGGAGCGGGTGCGTATGCATCTTTTCAATTAATATATAGCCTCTCCCAAAGACCTTTAGCCCAAACGCTACCAAGATATCCTAAAGACAAGCCGTGAAGTTTAGTCTACATAGTTATCAATTAATGAGTCAGCTGAATCTGATGTGCGAAGACGTGTATGTTTATTTTAAGAAGAAATTTTAGCTTTACATTTATATTCAACATTTTACAGTTGCATTCTATTGCTTCCAAAAATACACAATAAAAAATATTGTTTTTACTTCTTGAATTTATCTTTCTTGTGTTTAAAATGCATACAGAAAGTCAGAAACACGCAACCACCAAGCCTTCTCCTCCCACATGTCAGAAAACCCACAACTCTGCCACATTACCAAAGGCAGCATTCACATACCATTTAGGTAACCTAGTATAGTCTTTAATTAAAGTTCACGCAATTGAAATGTAATAAACTTTTGGCACTAGAGCTCGAATGTTTAAATACATGTTGGGCATGTGCATTAAGGAGATAAAATGACATAACAATGAAATTGGTGCCGCCATTACGCCATATGCAGGCTAGTGGCACCAGGGCCTGTCTAGCGCTTACTAGGGGTGCCGGGGGCATGCCTCCCCGCAAAATTTCCGAATTCTTAGCAGTGGCGTACCGAGGACATTTTGATTGGGAGTGTTTCAAAATTTACCGACAAAACCCATGATTCACCGACGAAACCCAGGCGGGTTTATATATTTTAAGGTTTTAACTAAAGTTACCGACCGAGTGCATGACCTATATCAATTTTTACCGACCATTTCGTTCGGTACGCCACTGATTCTCGGGTCTTTGAAAGGGCATTCCCTGCATATTGAGCCGCGGGTGCTATTAGCGTATTTTCGGCTGCGGCACCAAGATGGATTCGATGTCTTCAGTTGGCGCTAAATTCGTACAATCGTATAGATTTTTCAAATTATTTTCGGCTAAAATATATCGCGCATATATCTTTTCGAATGAACATTCCCTGTGTGGACCGAAACTTTTCAGGTAGCATAAAGAAAAATAATGGGAACCATTGTATGTAACTTACGTTAAGACTAACATCTGCAAAAAGGTTAATCGTCAGATCGACGTTTTGTGATACGTTCTGGGAAATACCTAAATTCGTAAATAGTTGACGCACGGGCCTGGCTGCGCTGACGCCTGGATACTGCCGAAACTGCGAGTCCGTTACACCGAGTCCAGGAATGAATTTGAATGGAGGGGGAACTAAAATCGACCGCCGAGGGTGTGAAAACCCGCCAGGGGATCTGGGGCTCTGGGGGCATGCTCCCCGAAAAATTTCCCTGAAATGGCATTTCCTGCATTTTGAGAAGAGTGTTTGGAATGAATTTTTTTTTAGTTTAGGTGTGGGGGGGGGGGGGGGGGGAGGGCTCAGTCCCCCATTTTAAAACTTGGGAGGGCTCAAGTCCCTGTATGACCTGTACGATAGGCTTAGGAAGCGGGGGAAGGGATACAGTGATCTTAAGACCCCGTTTACACAAGAGCAAAAGTTTCCGGATTCACATTGTTTTTTATTCCCATGAGGATGAAAAACAATGTGAATCCGGATACTTTTGCTCTAGTGTAAACGGGGTCACAGGCTTGTGGTCTGGCTATTCCCCGAAACTGAGGAAAACAAATGAAATATTAAAAGAGACAGCTATAAAAATTGGATCAGATAGGACATTACTGGCAAATTTCCTGGTAGTCTGAGTATCAGGCCCTTTTTGGTGGCCGCCATTTCGTTTTGCTCGGACGAGGTATTGGGAGTCTGGGACGAGATCAGTGACTGCAATAAAATGGCGACCGCCATTGGAAGATTATCTCGATCTTTTGGTCGTTTTTGGCCTCATCGTCATCTTATCCAACAAACTCCTGCTTTAATATGCGCCAGGTAAGTTACTTTAAAGCTTATTCAGCACAATGTAATATTTCATCGGTGCACACTTCTTTGTGAACAAATTCTGTCCATACAAGATGTCAACACCACTAGCTTTTCGTACAAACATGACCTACATACAATCTAGCATAAATTAGGATACTTACTGTTAAAATAACATAATACACAATCACAAGTGCTTTCAGACCTTTTGGGGTGCATATCAGAAGGCATACAAACAGGCAAACAGCTAATGAATCGAACTAAATATATTTGCATACCTTCTATTTAATACTTGGGCATTCAGTGATTTGTTATCATCCATATTAATGGCAGGTTTATTTCTCTGTTGTTTACAGCTTTGTAACTTGGCTTTCTATATATTTTGGCATTTTATCAATAATATATTTTGGCTGTTTTTATACGGCCTATAAACATGCTCCTTTAGGCTACTATTTGTTGCATATTAGTTTCCCATCCTGGACTTTAACAAATGTTCATGCTGGTGGGCAGCCATTAGCCTTACTGTATTCCATTTTAAGGGCATGTATTGTAAACTGAAATGCCTAAATCAACAAAATAAAAGACTACATATGTATCTATCCTTTTCTATCTAGTTTTAGAGCAAAAAGAAAATTTTTAGTCTAGTCTTTTTAGATGCAGAGTATTTTTTTTCTAATAAGTTTGACTTTGGGTGGAAACAAGTGCATATAAAATAGAGTGAAAAATTCAGGTGCCATTTTAGGTGTGTGTGTGTGGGTGATGAGAAATTAACATGCAACAAATAGTGGCCTTATGCAGTATAGAACTTATAGTATATATTTGGTAGTTTTGTATAAATATTTGAGAAATAAAATAAATATCTAAGAACAGGACAGTCTATATAAATGGACAAGTGCATGTACATGAAATTGTACTGTATTTTTAGATTTTCACGTATACTTTTTACAATCAAACTGGATGTGTTCTTGCATGTGACTTTGCAATATACACAAACAACATTGCAATTTTCATTCAATTTGGCTGTTTGCCCAGGTCAATTAGCAATCATTCACAAATTATTTTGTGTTCACGACTGAATTATTCTCAAACAATCTTCAGAATGTTCCAAGTTTTTTAATACAATATCTGCAAGATAGGTATGTCACCTTTTTAGTTGATTACCAGCTAACAAAGGTATTATAAGTTCTTATATTTGGTAAGTTGTTATAAAGTTTGCTCTATATAATGGTTATAATGATTTTGTCCATCTTGGCACAGTCCATACATTTTTACCCTTTTGTGAACATTTAACAAGCAGATTCCATTTTGCCATTGTCTGTTCAGTTATAGATGCACTGTCAAATGACGTCACAATGTGGTAAGAACAAAAAAGTGGCCCACGAGGTGCAGTTGAGTGGGTTGCTGATGTTCTTACCATGTTGTGACATCCTCTTTTATACAATAAAAAATAGAAAAATTATGTTTTAACAGATGACTTACTAAATTTTCCCAGTGAATTTCCAGGGCATTGAAAAAGATAAATCGCTTCATCTGAAATGATCGATGATCTATACAAATCAATTACCGGTACTGTAACATCATTGGCTCATGATGTTGCAGTGAGATCTGTGATTGGTTTAGAGAAATCAGTCTGAGACTACGTCAGTGGCATAATCTGTGCATCTGTTCTTTTATATAGATCATGGTTATTGACCAATAAAAATGCACATACTATTCAAATTATTGTATAAAAGTACAATAGTTCTCAAGGTTTACCCTTCCTCTAGTTTATTTTTCATTTCTATATTGTAGGTCTATAAAGCGTGTTGTTAGTGAGGAAGCTCAAGAGGAGCTTCGTCCCCACAAGTTACCTGGGGAACTCAATGATTGGACTGGCAATGTCCTATATCCAGATGAAGAATCACAAAAATGGGATGTTAATGGTTAGATTACTTTTTTTATTTTATTTTATTTTCAAGTTAATGATGAGTTATTAATTTGGACTTTTCTTCTGGCCAAGTTTTCAAAAATTCCTGTTTGGTGTGAAAGATGGAAGTTTTTAGTTTCCCTACTGTGGTGGCTTTTTTGTATTTTACTCTGGCTAATGCCAGATGATTTTACTCATCAAGGGAAGAACTCTAGTAGGAAAAGGGTTAAAAACTATCTTGTTAACCTTTACCCTACTGTGATGGCCTTTTAGTATTTTAGTGATCTTGTATTGGGGGGTGGGGGGTGAGAAAATATTTTTAACCTGAACTGTGTTTACCTGTGTGAAGGCCGAGAGGCCTTCGATTCAGTATTCGATTTTGTGATTGCTCAGTAATAACACTACAATCACTATCTTTTAGACAAGCACCTCTGCACTTTGCCAGTAGCCTGATTATTTTTTAGCACTGTGTAATTGTAGATATTGGGATTACAATACACATTGTATTGTGTATTTAAATCTGAGTCTGAGTGTCCTTACGTTTGTGGGCAATGGGGTGCTTACCTGTAGGCAAGCAGTTCCAGAACCAGATTTTCTTTCTAACAAGGCACACATACTGAAGCCATATAAGTTTTTAATGCTTGTATGGTTCACAATGTTGTGCAATATTAAACTGATTAATGCTAATACAGTACACATCATGACAATCCCTATAATTTGCCTTGTGTAGTATTAGCATTAAAACATGTACTAGGTACTGTACTATGTTGTGTTGCATTGTCTTGCCCTGCACCACACCGCACTGTGCTGTACTGTGTCAGAGTGATGTAGTGTACTGTATTGTATTGTACTGCACTGCATGTACTGTACTGTACTGTTACTGTACTGTATTATATTGTGAAGCAATATCTTTCTCGTTTTGGATGCTTGGAACAATAATGGAGTCCGTTAATTATTTTATAGCTTTGCTTGAAAGGCTGACTCATGCTTATCCTGTTAGTTGGATTTTAACTTGAAACATCAGTACTATCTATTTCTTTTTAATTTTTGTAAAATCTTGACAGTCTGATGTTTTTAGCTTTAATACTAATGTTTTGCTTAGTAGCTTACATGTACTTAAAATTCTTAATAAGCAGTGAGTCTGTGAGTGAACCAATATTTACCATGCTGCATTATTTGTTCACTTCATTATTGTACAGTTGTGTAGTGTAGCAATGTACTTATACAAATTTATTCTATAGTTTAAAGGGTATTGGCAATAAAAATTAAGTTTGTCCCATTTGAAAGAACTCGTCAAATGGTATAAGAAGACCTTTTGTAATTTTTCTGTATCTTTCTTGTGTTTTGAAATATTTCAACCAAAGACAGTGTGCTGTCCACCATCTTGTTGTAATATTGGGTCTAATTAACTAGGAAATTGGTGACGTCACAAGCAGGGTAAACCTGATGAAACTACTCCATGGGTGACCAAATTTCCACGGAAAGCTTTTTAAATGTTGTGGGTCAATTTAAAATGGAAATAGCACAACAAAATCGAGTTTCTAGCTCATATTGTCATAAGGTTGGCAAGATAAAAATCTCACTTTACCCTGCTTATGATGTCACATGCATATCGAAAATAATTCCAAGATGGCGGACAGCACGCTGTCTTTGGCCGAAATATTTCCAAAACCAAAACAGATACGGAAAAATTGTAAAAGGTCTTCTTATACCATTTGACGAGTTCTTTCAAATGAGACAAACTTAATTTTTATTGCCAATACCCTTTAATAAAGAGCTCTATAACTAAATATTAAAGACTAATTTAGAAGGAATGTCTTTGCTAGACAGGCCTCATGTATATGTTTTTAAGTATTTGGTTTATATGTGCATGTACACGTATTTACAGTTAATGTACATATGTTTTAAAATAAAAAAAGAAATATGTACTACCGAATTACTGTACAGTACATGAACTTTTATTATATGGCAGCAGCGCTGAGAGGTCCGAATACGGAAATCCTGTAATTTGATTGGTTCATAAGCGGTCGGATATTTCCCGTATCCGCCCGCTCAGAGCGGAATCTTCGGGACCGTAAATTTTATAAACAAAATGGCAGTCATGGCAGTTTTTGCAACAAGATGGATTATAATTTCAGAACTACCTATTGTTGAAATGTATCGGGCAGGTATCTTGTTAGAAATTTTATGAGCTTTCATCTGATGTATTGTTCGAGTTTCCACGTTTTGTGAAAGTTTTTAAAATGTCCAAAACGTTCGTAACATTGTTCGTAATAATATAACATTTGCTTCTCACAAGTATTAGAATTTCAGATGATTTTTTATTCAACTACTTCACGTACGGTCTTGAGCAATATGTCAAACAAAACTAATGAAAAATGCTATTTGGGGTAGAAAGTTCAGGATTCTACCTCAACGAAAGTACTTTGAAAATGGGAAAATGTCTGGCATTTTCGTTTAGTTCGCAAGAAAGATGAGTCGAGTTTTCACAGAACGTTCACAACATTTATGGCCATATAATAAACTATTTATTGATCTCGGTCTGTACTAGTGAAATATCGGACCTCTGTGTTTTGCACAGAGCTCAACTCGCTGCGCTAGTCTCGGTCCGTACTAAAAAAATATCGGTCCGATATTTCACTAGTACCGACCTCACGCTCGGTCAATAAGTAGTTAGTAAGCCCCGCCCAGCAACGTCTGATATTTTGCCTAGAAACATCATATAATTAATCAGTTGCAACTAACGCGACAATTATTGTCGTTAAACGCTTAACATGAATCCGCTGTGGCGCTGTAAGTTGTCTGGAGAACTTTAGCCAGAGCATGATTTCAGCTTATGGGTACTAATTAGTTACAATGATTAATAAACGAGAAGGGCGTTTTATCAAGACACGACGTTAATCGCCAAGTGTTTTATACCCATCCCATGAAAACGAGGCTGGTATTCGGCAATGCTGATTAAAAGTCGTTTTTCACTTCAGCCGTTGTAGCTTGAGTAGAGCTAATGACCGTAAAACTAACCTGAATGTCAGGCCTTTATTTGTTCCCGCCTTCCGCTAAACCCGGCAGCGCGGGCAGAGGTGCGGGCGAGCGAGAAGGCGAGAAAAATAAAGGCCTGAGGAAACTCTTAACAAAACTATGGGGACTCCGTCCATCTCATGGACGGGAGCTCTGATTGGCTGACTAATTGAAGTAAGGATTTTGATTGGTTCATTCAGATAAACAACTGCCCAAAGGTGCACCGCCAAGGTGCACACCGTGACAAGGTCATCGCCATTTCTCGAATGTGTTTATCGTGTACGTTTCTGTGACCAATTCATTCATTTAATAATTTATTATGTCGGAAAATTTCGGCTATGAGTCTTTGAAACCAGAACAAACGACGTGCATTCGAAAGCTCGCTGTTGACAGCCAAGATGTCTTTGCTGTTTTGCCCACTTGTTTTGGTAAAAGTCTGATATATCAGATATTGCCATTTGTGTTCTCTGAACTTCATCGACTTCAACATGGCACGGTGAGGAATTTCGTTGTAGCAGGTGGAGACCTTGCGAAAAGCAGTCTACTTGGGTCCTTCGTTCGATGATCAGGGACGATGGCTACTGAAGGCGAAGCCGATGCGAAAGTCTAAGTTGTTTATGGCAGTGCTGAACAATGGTTGTCAGAAATTAAAGTGGACCCGTAAGTTACAAAACGGGAATCTCGGAACAGTTAGTCACTATGTGGATGACTGAGTTTATACGGTTGAGACGTGTTTATAATTATGTATCAATATATTAAATGGCCTACCTGAATTCTAAAATTTAAATTCTAAAAACTGTATAAAATAATTCCCAAACTATTGCGTTTGTTTTTAATATAAAACATGAATATCCAGTCGATCCTTTTCTCCAACGTTCTAGCCTGTGCTACAAAATTGTATATGTTATTAATTTAGTCGAAATATATCAAGGCGGCTATCAAATCGTGTTTATCTTTTATTATGGTGGAATTTTGAATCAATATACTACTCAAATCAGTAGAGCGAGACATGGATGATTTTTTTTATCGCTTCCGAAGTGTCAGTTTTATTAACCGCGGATCAATATTAAAGCAATCACGAGGTGTATTCTCATGTACCACGTGATAAACATCCAATTGTTAACTCGTAAACAAGCTATCACGTGGTACATAAGAATACACCTCGTGATTGCTTTGAAATTGATCTGCGGTTAACGAAACTGTCGCTTCAGAAGCGATGAAAACATCGTCTATGTCTCGCTCTACTGATTTGAGTAGTATATGTGTACTCTCAAATTGTCAAATTTCTTGGTTTCTTATCGTATTTTCCAATTCTTCGACTTCTTCTCTAGATCGGGTTTAGATACCATGGACAAACGCCTTCAATTCGAGCTCGTGTATTTATTGCAAGTCTACCTAGACTAGTCTGGACTAAAACCAGACGCGGAGAAAGACAACATATTTCCGTGGGATGAAATCAAAACATACGCTTTGTTGTTTTGACAACTCATATCAATCATACTCGTTCATGTTTAAAAATAGCAAAGTGGGCGGAAGACAGTTTTGTTAAGAGTTTCCTCAGGCCTTTATTTTTCTCGCCTTCTCGCTCGCCCGCACCTCTGCCCGCGCTGCCTGGTTTAGCGGAAGGCGGGAACAAATAAAGGGCTGACATTCAGGTTACCGTAAAACAAAAGAAAATGCTACGTTTCATCACGGTAAAGTTGAAGTGGCGAACAGGTCTAAGGCCCTGTTCACACTAAACCGGATAGCTTTTGTTTTGGCACGAAAACCATACCGGATATAGGCTTTCCGTTCACACACACAAAACGTTTGTTCCTACGACTTTTGTACTGGTACATCACTGTGCCGCTTGAAAGAGGTACATCTTGTATATATTGGATAGCTTTTTGTGTCGTTTCGTACCGAGTCTGTTCACACTACAGTATAAATCGAAATATAGTAAGGTTTGAGTACTGCCGAAATTATTGAACGTGGTTTTCTAACGTTTCGAACGAAGGCCCTTCATCAGAGACCCACGTTTCTCTCTGACGAAGGGCCTTCGCTCGAAACGTTAGAAAACTATGTTCAATAATTTCGAAAGTTCCTGTTAGAACTTCCTAACTTCCTGTTTTGTGTAGTACTGTCTATGCTTTCAAAAGGTTCCTTAAAAATAAAAATTACATGTGAAGGCTATACTTATAATTTCTCGTTCGAAGAAACAAATCCAAAAACTCAAACATGCACATTCTACTTGGTTTGATAATCAGTTACGTCAGAATTGCTGCCACACCCCAACTAACAAGACGACAGTAAACAAAGACGCCTGATTGTAAAATTAGAGTTCATTGTACTTTCAAATTTTCAAAATCTTGCTAGTCGCTCGCTACATTTAATAATATTTGTAAGATGTTGCGCACTAAAAGAAATCATGCAAATGTGTATATTTTCCTCGACATGTATATCAGCAAGGTGAGGGCGGTTGATTCACTTGAGTGCTTGCTCATACATGTCAAGTACGTTTGCTTGGGTTTGCAAGTCAGTTGGTCGACCAGGAAAATATACACCATTTGCACGATTTATTTTAGTACGCAAATCTTACAAATATAATATATAAAAGTGTAGCGAGCGACCAGCAAAGTTTTGAAAATTTGAAAGTACAATGAATACCAATGCAACGGACTCTAATTTTATAATCAGGCGTCTTTGTTTGACGTCTCGTTAGTTGGGAGTGTGGCGGCGATTCGAACGTAACGGCTTATCAAACCAAGTAGAATGTGTTTGAGTTTTGGATTTGTTTCTTCGAACAAGAAATTATAAGTATAGCCTTCGCGTGTAATTTTTATTTTTGAGCAACTTTTTGAAAGCATAAACATAATAAAAGACAGACTAGACACTGTAGAAAGTGTCTTCGAAGGGCCTTCGCTCGAAACGTTAGATTCCTACGTTCTCTGTTTCGGCAGTATATCTAACCTAAGTTACTATATTTCGATTGTTGTTTCTACACTGCCTACGCAGCACGCTACTTTTATAGACACTGTAGAGGTGTGCGAATCCGATCTAAACTTTTATATCAAAGAACCTTAATACAAAATAGTTCGTTTTTGAAGTTGTTCAATAAACTCGCAGTTCGTGTTTTATCAGGTATATACAGCCCTGGAAAAACGTCAAAATTAACGTCAGCAGAAAAATGCCGACATAAATTCAATCCAGTTCAGCATCTCTCGGCAATTTCTTCCTACCAAGACGGTAGTCAATGATATATATATATATATCTTCCTACCATGTCTTCTATGTCTTCCTATCAAGTCTTCTATGTCTTCCTACCATGTCTTCTATGTCTTCCTATATCTATGTCTTCCTACCAAGACGGTAGTCAATATATATATATACTTTTCGACATTTCGCGAACAACACTTTGTTTGTTTGTTTGTTTGTTTGTTTGAATATATATATATATATATATATATATATATATATATATATATATATATATTCAAACAAACAAACAAAATGTTGTTCGCGAAATGTCGAAAAGTGCTCAATACCGTAAAGATAGAGCGAATATACTATAAGTGGGCTTACCTCAAATGTTGATGGTCGCTACTGTCAGTTTCACGCTGGGCGATCTTCAGGCGGCTCCTCTTCGCCCAGCGTGAAACTGACAGTAGCGACCATCAACATTTGACGTAAGTCGTAAGCCCACTTATAGTATATATATATATATAAAATAACATTTTGAAAACAAGCCCTGCGATTGGTTGAAAGCCGTGTTTCTATAACTTTATGGAAACACGGCAAGGTCCACGCCATGTAGGATACGCCATTATACGCCATCATACGCCATTATGAAGAGTAAGGAGAATTTACGCTTTGATGCAGTGATTATTTTTACGTTCTATACCTATTTTCGACAGGTTATGTTATAAAGGAAATAGAAAACATTTTTTCCGTGTTCCCACAGAGTTATAGAAACACTTGTGGAAGTTTGGGAGAACTCGAAATAGCGTGGAAATTTCCACGAAATAGCCACTACAATTTCTCGTTCTCCCAAACTTCCACTCGTGTTTCTATAACTCTATGGAAACACGGAAAATGTTTTCTATTTCTTAAATAATATTTAAAACACGTAAAGCGAATTAATTTTGAAAAATAATGTTGTCTAAGTCGAGAAAATCGATGCTAAAGTTTATGTAAATCAAAAGGAATCTATATCACATATATAGACCCTCATTAAACATAAAGTTTCTCTGTGTTTTCCTCATGAATTATTAATGAGGTTTAGAAATAATTGTTCTCAAATTCATTAATAATTCATGAGAATTTTACTCAATTAGACAGCTCCATTCCGTCACGTGAATGGGCTGTGAAACACGGTAAAGCACTGCATCAAACACTAGTGTTTGATCTGTTTCTTCATCAAACACTAGAGTTTCATTTATGTTAATTAAACAGGAAACACGATACGATTGAGTAAAATTGTATCACAAAACATCCACAAGTGCCACAACGGTGGCTCATTGGTTCATTGTCTTTCATTTGAGAAGCCATTTCAAAAACTCGTTCTGCGTGTTTGATCACGGTATCAAAACACGAGAAAGCTAATGAATCTCGAGGGGCGAACGTGATCAAACACTTGAACTCGTAGTAGTACGTATATCATTGATAAGTATAATAGTACGTATATCATTGCATCACATTTTTTTAATATTACTTATAAAAAGACAGTTGTCCCATGCATGTCCCGTACATGTATGTTCCATGTCTGATACTGTAGAGTGACTTTCGAAATCCTCATGGTCTTGATAGACCTTATGCAACCTCATTCTCATGAATGTCTTTTCTTCACATCTTTGCTAGTATGGGTACAAGACTTAAAATGTACATGTACAAAACTCAAAAGTTAAAACTTTTGAGTTTTCCAAATGTTATATGAAGACTGTATTTCTTTCTACAGAGGCTGTGGAAGAAGCCACGGTTACTAACTTAACAGTGAATTTTGGTCCTCAACATCCTGCTGCCCACGGTGTACTGCGACTTGTACTAGAACTGGATGGAGAGGTATTGTATTTGGTCCTTTATGAAACATTTTCTAGAAATTACTTGATGTACAGTATAACATTATACTTTGAACAAGTCTAATAATATGTACGTTTCGTGATCACGTTTTCATGATTATATATATATATACTGTAGTTTTGGTATACTATAAGGTTTGATATACTGCCGAAACAGAGAACTTAGGAGTCTAACGTTTCGAGCGAAGGCCCTTCGTCAGAGAGAAACGTATACTTATATTTTGTATATGTATATCTAAATATAGATATTAATTATTTGAATGTTTTCATGGCGATAATGTAATATAAATAAGTTTTGTGTTAACACCACGTAAAATATTTATTTGCTGAGCTTTCGGCTTGTTGACTCAGGCCTTCATCAGAGCAATGACAACAAGCTGTTGGCTCATAAATGACGTGAGCCAACAGCTTGTTGTTATTGCTCTGATGAAGGCCTGAGTCAACAGGCCGAAAGCTTAGCAAAGAAATATTTTACATGGTGTTTCCAGAAAACTTTTTTATATTGTATAAATATAGATATTGTTCAGAATAATCTTACAGCAAATCACAACCTTGGTGGAACTCTTAAAGACAGTTTCAACAAGTGTCAAACTATATGATAACATTTGGTCATTAGAGTGATAAAGCTGAAAGAATATTCACTGAAAAAAAAAGAATATTTCGAATAATTATTATGGGACAGTTAACTCGGATGGAGAATAATAATAAGGTGTTACTCCGAGTGATGAACCATACTGGGATTCGAACCCGCGACTGAGCTACAGGTCAACTTGGGAGCTGAAGGTCGAGTGATGGTAATCGACCACCAGCTCCCAACTCAGTTGGTAGAGCATTGGACTAGTAAACCGAAGGTCGCGGGTTCGAATCCCAGCCGGGCCAAATAGAGTTTTCTGTACTTGTCCGGTATGGTTCGTCACTCGGAAGACAAAGACACAACTTGCTTGAAGTAATTTCGCACGTGCATACCTCACGGTCACATGTACTGTTTTGTATATCCGTACATGTATATGGGCCCCAGGAAATTTCACGGGTCTTGCAGCAGTAATCTTTATCACAGTCTCGAAGGGGAGACTTGTTTGAAGAAAGCTGTTTGTCCAACCTCATTTTCAGGGCTTTGGAGGTTTGATGTACTGACCTCTATATAATTGGACTGCGGGTGCTGCCTAAAAATGTGGACCATTTTCAGATTCAAAATGGCGGCATTTATAAGAGCAGGGAAATTTGTTACCGCTATTGAGAAATACAGCAGGCTCATTGAGTTATGTGGCTGTTTACATCGTATATTTGAAAATGTGAAGAAGACATAACCACCAAGATGTTTGCAATATTTACTAACTATCTGTCGGTTAACCAGAGCTTTAACATATGTCGATAATTTCCTGGCAACACGGACTTTGTTCTGAGATTTGAAAGGAGATATTTCAAGTGGCAGGTTATATAAATATTGGAAGATGAAATGGCGGTATGAGAAACCACATTAGAGCCAAATCGGTGGGGGATGACTGATCGACTATATCGTAAAATTTACCTTTTGCTCCAAAATTTAATTACCGGTTCATGTTTATCCAAGTTCTGCTCTTGATTGAATTGAAAACTTTATTTTAAGAGGGTAACACGTGACAGTAAAAAAGAATACTGATGAACTAGTGGCCCTCTAGCAATGTTTACAGTTTATAAATTTCAAATGTATTCAAATGAGTTCGTGATTTATTACATCAAACGCCTTTCGAAAATCGATAAATACTAAGGCAGTTGCTTCATCATTGTCCATATTGAGCAAGATCTGGTCTGTTAACCTTAAATATATTATCTGGTCTCTTGATATCTGAGGGGTATTTAGTAATGGGAAAATTGCCGTTGATAGGTAAATTATGTATTCATACCTTTCATCCGACGGCTTGTTTACTAGTTAATGCTCTCTGTGAAACGAACTTAGATTCTGTCTTATGTCGAGCAAGACCTCTTAACTGCCACAATGTTGTGCTAAATTTATGTATAATTCCGTTTGTACATAGAAATATATAATCAGTTTTTTTGTCTTGCTCAGATCTTACAATGAAGTTTGACTTGTCTATGCTACTAATTTCAGTGTGACGACGACAGGCAAATATTGTTAATTTCTGCAAAGTTTGCTTTTTGCTCCAAAACGAAAATCATGTGATTTCATTCTCTGGTTGTATGGGAACGTTGGTAGATGTTTACCGTTAAAAATTGCCGTTGACCCCTCATTTCGTCTTCGAAACCATGCGTTTGTCGCTGTTATTATACGGCTGTCATTCTGGACATGCCACACATTTGTAAATATATTGTTTGGCTTTCGACATTCCGCGTATTTTCTTTATTTTATTTACAATTTCTATTACAGGCTATGCATGTAGCTTTTGTCGAGACCCTTGTACATTTCAAAATGCAGAAAAGCAACGATATTAAATAGCAAACCTTTCCTGGCCATCCGACCGCCATATTTGTTTACACTGAATTATCTTTGGAAACCCCAGTGGAAAACCCGCACTAGACTTGCGGCTGAAGCATGCGCAGACAGATTTCCCTGCTCCTGGCATTTATAGGTCCTTCTGCTAATGGTAGCGACCACTGACATGTATTTATCGCAACTTCGTAAATAATGTTTTTGATATTTATGTAAATGCAAGGCGATTTTTGACACTTTACATGCATGGTTGGTCATTGTTAATTGTGGAACCAAGACTGAAAAGGCGTACTGAATTATTTGTCTGACCAAATAGGAATATCAGCAGAACATGATTTCGAGTTTGTATAAACAAAAATACAAAATATCAGTTTACGTATGTTGCTGAGCGGCCCGGAACATTTTCATGATAAGAGTCTTATTGTAGCTCTGAACTACAACATAATTACTAGACAATTATTGCTGCATGTAGGCTTGTAGCTCCGAATTAAGACGACCCGGGTATACGGCACGAATAATCAGCAATAAAGTAAACAAATTAATATATGGAAGTTCTACAAACATTTTGTTTTATAAAGTTGCCAGCTCTATAAAGAAGGGCAAGCGATGAAGAACACGAGAAAATCGTAAAGAAGCGAGGCGTAGCCGAGTTCTCCTTAGGACCTGTTCACATGAGGCGAGTTATCTCGGGGGGTAGGGTTATCCCTATCCACCGAGATAACTCGGTGTTAGTTTATTTCCATGTTAAAAAAGTAAACCGTTCACATGAGACCGAGATAACTCGGGGGATTTTATCATGTGAAATAGGGTCAACTTTGACCCTAGCCCCCAAGTTATCCCAACCCCCCGAGATAACCCGGTCTCATGTGAACAGCCCCTTAGAGTGTCTGTCAATTAACCTTTTCCAAGTGTCGTTATAACTCGATAAAGTCATCATTTTAGAAGACGAAAGGCTTCTGACTGACGGATTTTGACGGTCTTCCACTGTCCCAGTCTGTACCGTCTGGTAGTTTGTGGTCTGGCTTTCTTGTTTTAACGACGGGAAAGCAGACGGACGATGGAAATCTCTTCGTTTACCGGACTATAAAACACCTAACGAGTAACGATGAGTTATGCAATTTTAAATACCTGTGTCAACAGTCAGGTCCGGCTTAGGTATCGGTCAGCGACCATTACCATTAGCAGAAGAACCTATAAATGCCGCCATTTTGAAATTGAAAATGGTCACACTTTTTTCAAATCAAAAGTAATAGGAGCACGCAGTCCAGTTATATACAGGTCAGTGGGTTTGATGGCGTTGGAGACATCTCTTATGCCTATGCTCTCCATGCAATCTCGTTCCCAGAGCCCACGTTCTCCACCCAGGAAACGAGAGACCTGGGATAATCCGTTTCAAATCGTTACGTTATTGGCTGAATAGTGAGCATGAGTTGGTCTGAAGTGACCGGAAGTAGAATTAATAAAACCAAAATAACAAAGATGTCGGACGACAAGACTCCAGTGAAGACGTTGCCGCGATCGATATCTTCGCCGTATGTGTGTTGATGCTGTAATTCGAGCTTCGCCAGCAACCCCATTGACTTGTTTGGGGAAAAGTCAAACAAGGAGAACATACTATCCAGATTCCGCTCGGATATTTACGCATGCGTACCTCAACGGGAATAACAAGAATCCTGTGATTTGAAACGGATTATCCCAGAGTCTCTCGTTTCCCAGGTGGGGAACGTGGGCTCTGGGAACGAGATTGCTCTCCATGCTGAAAGCGCTAGGGACGAAGTTGCTCTTTTCCGTCAAAGGTATACCAATGGCTACAAATGCCATATTTTGGATGCTGCAGGAAAAAAATTCAAATCCATCAGAAACATTTATCATGGAAGTTAAAAGATGTCCGGGTACTTTTTCAGATGTGCAATGGCGTGCAACGAATTAAAATCAACATATTTAAAATAAACATTTAGACAGACCGCCACCCGTTTTCAGGTGCTTCCTCCGTTTTCAGGTGCTCTGACGAGGGGCCTTCGCTTGAAACGTTAGAAACTTCGTTCTATATTTTCGGCAGTACTCCAACCTTACTATATTTCGATTTGTATTTCAACACTGCCTACGCAGCACACTACTTTTATTTCACTATTCAGGTGCGTTGTGTTGGATTAATGTCTACTCGCAAAAAATACACAATCTATATTTCTGAATCCTGATGTGATTAGGTTTTGTTTGAAAAAAATATAGCAGTAAAGACTTATTAACCGAGTGTGAGTGAATGTATACGGAGAAGTATTTGTCTGATGTTTTCGTAACAGACCGAGCGACGAAGGGGCGAGGTTTGTGCGGTAAAACCAAAGGCAAATACTTTCCCGTATAGACCGAGCAAACGAGGTTAATAAGAAATCTATTACATGGTTTATTTTATTTTTAAGTTTTGAACACTGTTTTCGGAGTTTGCGGTTACTTTACTTGTTAAATGTTAGCTATTTCGTGTCGCTTCTTGTTTACACCAGTTCGGCTTTCATTTGTCGTTTTTTTAGGCAAAGCAGCTCTAAGCTTTTTTTGTGTTCCATGCAGCACATTTAATACCTAATTGGAATATATTTGAATAAAATTACCTAGTTCTTTTTATATGTATTCAAATCAACCCTCCGCCAAAACTTACTGGTTTGAGAAAAAGCGTAACTATATATAGATGGGTCGGTCGACATCGTAGGGTTCCGACCTCTCGGTAACGAATTGGTTGATTGGATCAGCATGCGTTTTGCGTACGGATCGGAATACGAACCCAGACATATAACAATTCTTGATACAGCGGAGCCTTGGTATCACAGCATTAAGTCTTATACAGCTACAGTATGAGATTTAGATTAGATTAGAAGACTTATTTAATGGAGGGTTAACATTATTACCGGTGACCCAGTAGTTTACATGTGGCCCTCTTCAATCATATGAAAATGGGTACAAAAAAACAATGAAATAAATTAACTAATTATATATACAAGTATTTTACTACTAAATAACAAAACAAAGAAAACAGAAATATAAACCTAATAAGTTCGTGAAATCTCAAAATGTTCCAAAGTAATATTTTTTTCTCCAAAAGTTATCGTGTATCTTATCAAAGAATTGTTTATGAGATACTATATATTTCTAATACTTGGGTCGGTGTCATTCCAAAGGCGGATGGAGCTCGCCTGAAAGGTTTTACATCCTGACATTCTCTTATACGAGGGCATAACAATATTGTTTTATAAGCAGCTCTAGTGTTATGCTTGTGAGTATCCTTACGATATATTAATATGATAAAACATATTCAATATATGTTTTAAAATAATCTGGGCAATGACCATGGCTGATTTTGTGTAGCATATAAAGCTTCTTTGTGCGTATGATATCATCAATAGGAAGCCATCCTAATTTTGTATAACAGAATTGTCAAAAAAATTAGCATTAAGTATTATTCTAGCACATCGTTTTTGAATTTTCAATAATCTTTCTAAGAGCTGCACATGACAACCTGTGTTGTACCAACTTGAAGCAATGACTACAGACATGAGTCGCCATTGTCAGCAACGCAACTCGACTAATCTTTGGTTACTAATCTCAAGTTATTCGACCTAGCATGACACTCTGACAAAATGACTTTATCCACTCACACTGGGTAAATTACATACCATGCCTCGTCAGCCACAAAGTCACGAAATGTCCAGAATTCGAAAAGATAATTTGTTGAATGTTGACCAAATATATAATCTTTCTAATTTGGCCCGTTGGTGTCTGTTCTTCAACAGATACTTTGCGGTCTGACAAAGCTAATTGTTACTCGAGTTTTCTTGAAAAAAATGTCTGACTCGACTCGACTCGAACATCATCTGCTTGACTCGATCAGACACTTAAAATGGCTCGACTAGACTTGTGACTTAACATGCCAGTGATTTGACTTGACTCGACTCTTTAGTCGACGCCAACGCTGATGGCAAGGACAGACGGTTTAGAACGGACTACATCAGACTGTAACGGGTATATTTATATTTACATGTAGTGTCTTACAGACTGCAGCAATTCTGTGTATAACATACGTTCATCAGTATGTCATATCAATCTTATACAGCGCTGACGAACCAACATTCTACCGTCGTGTGACTCTCGAACAACTGATCTATTGTTGCTACAGTTATACCATGACAGTTGTAACCGTAGTAGTTTATTTTACTTAAAAAGCTTTAAATAGAATATTCCTCTTGTCTTGTTAAGAATGTAGAAAGAGCCGACCCTCATGTTGGATTGCTTCATCGAGGAACAGAGAAACTGATAGAATATAAGACATATTTACAGGTTAGCAGCCGTCGTCGTTGTTGTTGTTGTTGTAGTTGTTGTTGTTGTTGTCGTCGTCGTCGTCGTCGTCGTTGTTGTTGTTGTTGTTGTTGTTGTTGTTGTTGTTGTTGTTGTTGTTGTTGTTGTTGTTGTTGTTGTTGTTGTTGTTGTTGTAGGAATCGAACCCGCAACCCTGCGATTCTAGGGCAGTGGTCTGAGCACTGAACTACGGAGGCCATTGCCAAGAACGTACTCACGAGTTCTGTATATATAATGGTGCTATAACTTAAATACAGTGGGTTTTAAAGAATTGTCTGTTTTTTGTAGGCTTTACCATATTTTGATCGTTTGGACTACATGTCTATGATGTGCAATGAGCAGTGCTTTTCTCTTGCCGTTGAACATCTTCTTAATATTGAGGTTCCCGAGAGGGCGAAGTGGATCAGAGGTACGATAGAACATCTAATAAAATACCGTTTAAATCGAGTCGTTTGTTGTGCGTAAATTTTTTCCTTTTGCATGAGTATTGGTATTTCTGTACCTTTATTTAATGGTATTTTTGTTTCTTACTCTATTTCTGTTATATAATATAATATAATATAATATACTCTCTTTCTGTTATATACTATTTATTTTTGTTCTTTACCTTATTTCTGTTATATAGTATTTATTATATGGCTGGGCTTGTTTTCGGGTCATTACGCCAAACGGCACACGCTGATTGGTTGCTGAGAGGTCCGGAAAAAGCCGTAATGCCCTCTCGGCTCTGTGAGAGGGCATTACGTCCTTTTTAATGACCTGCAAGTTTGACGGGAAAATTACTGAGTTGATTTGAATGAAAATAAAAGCGAATTAGATATATTCGTTGGAAAATTTTGAACAATAATACGTCCTGAAACATCAGTGTTTCTTTTTATAAAAACTTCTTATTTAAAAGCGCGAAAAATAAAAGCCTAACTGGTGTAAACATGAAGCAAAACGAACAAGCTCAAAAGTAAGAACTAAAGTGAACAGCGACACCTGATCAAGACAAACCTAGAACTAAAAACAGATAAGAAAACAAACCAAAAGCCATATAATAAAAGGCTTATTAACCTCGTTTTCTCGGTCTGTACGGGAAAGTATTTGCCCTCGGTTTCTCTCGCACAAACCTCGCTCCTTCGTCGCTCGGTCTGTACGAAAACCTCGGGCAAATACTTTCCCGTACAGACCTCGAACTCGGTTAATAAGCCTTTATTAATGTGCTATTTCGTTTTTAGTGTTGTTTGGTGAAATAACGCGGGTGTTGAATCATTTGCTGGGTGTGGGTAGTCACGCCCTCGATGTTGGCGCGATGACACCGATTTTCTGGTTCTTTGAAGAAAGAGAGAAGGTGATTGTCTACTCATATACCGTAATTAATTGCTTGGTATTTAGTCCGCTTAAAGATGCACGAAAGTAACTTTCCTGAATGTAAAAATGTTTTGGGGAAACATGCTCCCATACCCAGCATAGCTTGCAAAAGCAGTCGCGTACTTCGGGCTTGTCGCTTCCCCTATCTCTAAGACTCTAATGTATTCTTTGTTGGGCCTGGCCTGTAGTTCCCTAAAGCAACAAGCTGCTAGCATGTAGTTTTGCCTCTTAGATAAGTCTTGAGAAAGGCTATTGTTGATCTTAGTGACTGACGTTTCGACCATAGAGATCATAAATAAAACTAGAGGGGGCATTGAGGAAAAACTCCAGTCAAATGCGGGTAACCATTTGAACTCTAAGTAAACTGGAACGCTAACTCCATAAGAAAGGCCCTATGATTGGATGAAGCCAAACTTCCGGCCACTGGGGGTAGCCATGCACGTCAACAGAACCTATGAAGTGCACAATGGAAAACTTTTTTTAGAGATGATAACGAAGAAGTTAGTACGTATTGGGCTTATCGGCCTTGTACCGGAACTATTTCTACCCACGAAAATGGAATATGCGGTATGTGTGGAATCTGTGGTGGGTATTGTCGGGGAGGTGGGTGTTGTTCGTTGGTGGTGATGGTGGTGCTGTCGGTATTTGTTTGTCGGTGTTGTCGGGAAAAACAAATAATAAAAAATGTCTACTGTTTGTTTGTTTGTTTGTTTGTTTGTTTGTTTGTTTGTTTGTTTGTTTGTTTGTAAAGCGTTATGGATAAGTCTTCTGTAAGGTGCTGGTAATGGTTGATTCTCGCCGCGTCTTTTATCAAAATATTCTGGGTGTGACCAGGATTTGTGAGCTTCACAAAAGCTAGCTGGGATCCTGTTCAGATTTGAATTTGATTTTACATATATATATATATATTTTTTTATCATATTATCATTATCATATTATCATTTTTATAATATTTTTATATATTTTTTCATCGTCATCCTTCACTCTCGTCTTGCAATCTAAAGGTCACTCAAACTTGAACAACTTACTCTTACGAGAAAATGCTTTATTTTAGATGATGGAACTGTACGAACGTGTATCGGGCGCAAGAATGCATGCAGCTTATATTCGCCCAGGAGGGGTGGCTCAGGTGAGAGATGGTACAAGACTGAATAACCAGAATGTGATGCTTGTAATTGTTTTGTCTTATAATTAAAGGTGATCTAAAGTCCGTTATGCGCATGTACGAAACTAATGTTTACCGCATGTAATTATCTTATATACATGTATATTACTTCATGTAATTATCTACGAATGTCTTGTTTGAGACTCACAAAACAAAGATGGCGGACCATGCGCAGATCGCACTGTAGATCACCTTTATAACTGGCGGTATTAGGGGTTGAGGTTCTACATTTAATACAATAATATGAAAAATCTGCTTTCCCAACCGGCAGTTGAACCCAAGGTCTCCAAATCAAGCACCGGTGTTTTAACCTCTGAGCTAGTGATTGAGCTATTGTTTTTAAGCCTTCTGTATACAAGAGCTGTGAGTATAGCTCCGCTACTTGAGAAAATCGTCTAAAGGGCTCCACTCTACCTTGTGAAGGTGACATGTCTTTTTGTAGAGGCTTGAGAAACGCGGGCATATTTCCAATAGTTATTATGGGACAGTGAACTCGAGTGGAGAATAATAATGTGTTACTCCGATCTGAAATTGCGGCTGTCGACTGGGACCTAATCCAGGCTGACCTGGATTATCTACGCATGCGTAGAATGAATATCTCGCGTGTAAACGTCATCAATACACGCGAGACCAAGCGAGGCTGGCGCGAGATGAATCAGGAGCGAAGGAGCGTTGTGGACCGTGGTACATGTGGGTTCATACGATAAAATTAGGAATATAAAGGACAATAATGGAACGATTGAAGAGGATACTAGGGATATGATATTGTACGATATCAAGCATTTGTTGACTTGAAATCAAATATGGCGGAAAAATTAGACGAAGAACAAGGTGCGATCTAGTATCGTAAACTTCCATGTTAAATTACTAAAATCTGTTGTTTGTTGGGCATTTACTACCCCCAAAAGAAGTCGGGTTGTTGTTTTTTTGGCAGATGTGTGTACCCAATTGGCCTTTAAAATGGATTCTAAAGTTCGAATCAGTCGTGGAAAGTATACTTGACGACTGACGAAGTGACGAATTGACATAAAACGAACCCAATCCACTATCGAGGGTGAATAAAGATCTCAACTATCAGATAACTTTCATTGATTTTTTCTTTGTCTTGGTTTTGTTTTTGGCTATACATGGACAGTTCACTTCTTATTGTTTTGCGGTGTGTGTCTAGAATTTAGTAAATTTCATCAAGATCGGCCGACAACTCACTTGAGCCAGCACGCACGTGGCCTGCGAACTGCCCCATGAAAGTGTCCGATTTTCTATGCGATTTCCGATCGTGCTTACCGGGTAAGTAGAGAAAACTCTACTTGGCGCGGATGGGATTCGAATCCACGACCTTCGGTTTACTAGTCCGACGCTCTACCAACTGAGGTCAAGTTGAGAGCTGGTGGTAGAATGATGGTACTTAGGCTATTTGATATTTCGAATTAACAGACTGCTTCAATATCTAGATAATAGTCTTCATACATGAAGATTTCGAATGATTATTATGGGACAGTGAACTCGTGTGGAGAATATTAAGGTGTTACTCCTAGTGACGAACCCGGCTGGGATTCGAACCCGCGATCTTCGGTTTACTAGTCCGATGCTCTACCAACTGAGCTACGGGTCAAGTTTATTTATTTATTTATTTATTTATTTATTTATTTATTTATTTATTTATTTATTTATTTATTTATTTATTTATTTATTTATTTATTTATTTATTTTGCCACAAGAGAGTATCAAAAAGTAGATAAGGTAATAATAGTACAAGCAATTAATAACACAACAAACAAAAGTTAACAACTTTAGCAAAAGGATGAGAAGTGGCAGGGTTCTCGCAACAGCTTACGCCAATTACTGCGGTCCCAGATTAGAAGAAAAATATAATAATAATAATAATAATAATAATAATAATAATAATAATAATAATAATAATAATAATAGTAGTAGTAGAAATTTGTTCTAGCTAAATACAACAGTGAAGTACCCCAGATAAGCCCCGAGCTGAGTTGCATTTTGTGCATATTGATCTCCACGTCCTTGGATCATCTGGGTCGTAGAGCTCGCCCCCCGCTGTCTGGTAGTATGACAGCAGCCCGCTTTTGAATTCGGAGAACGTGGCTCCTTGTAGCCGCATCTCAACTGGTAGAACGTTCCAACACGCTCTCATAAAAAAGGAACGCTGAAAAGTCAGTGTTCTACATTTTCGCGGGCGAAAATAAATGAGATTGGCAGTCGAGCTGGATCTTGTTGATCTTACTGGTATGTATGGTGTTGGTATGGTTTCAAGATCAATATTTGTGGGGGTTGGTGGGGATGTTTAAAAATGAAAATTTCTGACTGACACTTTATAACCGCGTGTCTCAATATCTCAGTGGTCAGAGCGCCAATGCGTTGATTTTGGGGGCTTGGGTTCGATTCCCTGTTGGGCAGTCCAATTTTTCATATTTTAATAATTGTCTTTATAATAAATCTGTTGGTTATTAGGATCTCCCATTAGGACTAATGGATGACATTTACGAAGTGTTTCGAAAATTACCGCAGAGATTGGATGAATTGGAGGAGGTAAATATATTCGTGCGAAAAGTTTTTGAAATGGGTTCTCGGTTCTTGTCTACTTTTTTTATATAGTGACTTTATGTTTAGCTTATTGAGATCTGTTTTAAGTGAATTAATTTCTGAATGAATGCTTGCGTAGTGACAAATTGTAATAATAAGCGAAAATTTGTGGGAACACCTGACTCGTACCCAGTCTTCAATTTAATAGGGGGACGTTGGCAGGCCCAACGGGAAATATGAGGTTAGGAAATTTTGACGGTGCATTGTGGGAATGATGAAACGTCGAGCTCCCGCGTGTGAACATTCCCATCAGGCACAGCAAACCTCAAATATTTCCAGTGACGACTGGGTACGAGTCAGTGGAAACACCACGTTTACTATTTTTTTGCGTAGCTTTCAACCTGTTGATTCAGGTTATCATTTTACTTAGTGCCTTGCTGCAGTGGGATGCGATGTGGATTTCATTGAAAATGTCAATCTCATTTCTAATGTCTAGCTTCCTTGTGATATCCCTAATAAAATCCATAATATAACGTCCACTTTATCCCTAAATCTATTTGACACCTTCCAGGTTTGATAAAATGCGCTATTGAAAACACGATTTAAAACTTTTAAATCTTTCTTCAAAGTACCATCAGAATGCAGGAAATGCCATTTCAGAGGTCCAAATTTCAAAAATTTTCCGGGCGGGCATGCCCCCGGACCCCCCTAGGAATGGTTTGACTAAGGTTACAAAAATTCTAGATCCGCACCTGTAGCACCTCTCCTACCAGATCAAGCTGGATCCATCACTGGGACTTGGCAGTTCTGTTGTTTATAGAATAGAGCAGTAATAAGCCAAGGGACATGCAACCATTTATTTTTGCATTATGACTGTGTAATCAAGCATTTCATTGATACATATGTAAGTCTGGGTCTTAATTACCCATTGGCAGTTGTCCCGGTATCATTGTCAATCGAGATATGGTCTGGAAACTCGACAAACTTCAAAGCGCCTTTAATGAGATGTGATTTTATGTTGAACCGTACCTTACAACGTGCACATCCTTTGTTTTAGTTGTATGTACTATTTAAAACATGAGCAGCAGTGTTTTATCAGATTTAAAACACGAGGCGATAGCCGAGTGAAAACACGAGGCGATAGCCGAGTGTGATCATAGTCCCTAGAATTATATTCTCTGGAGACGCGGCGAACGTCAAAGCGGTTAAAAAAATGAGCTACAATTTAGGTTGAGGGTGGCAAATAAGGTGAACAATCTTTTGTTTTACGTTCATTAATATTTATAAAGCAACGCTGCTATTGGTTGATTGCTTCATTATACCAAAAATACAATGTGTTCAGCAAGCGTTAAGGTGAAATAAGGTGCACAAACGTGAACAAAGACCTAGAACAAAGACTTTGGCCGCGTTTCCAGACAATTTATTTCTAGGGACTATGATCTGATAAAACACGTACTACGAATGTTTTAAATAGCTTCAAAAACGACCCATTTGGTAAGTTCATTGGCGTAGTAAAAAATAACGTTGTCTAAGCCGAGAAAATCAAAGCTAAAGTTTATGTAAATCAGGTTTCTTTATCAGATATAAATGGTACTGATTTCCTTTGTGTTTTCCTCATGAATTATTAATGAGTTTTTGAAGTAATATTTAAATAACACGATTGAGTGATTGAACTGAAACGTTGCTATTGGTTAATTAGTTCATTATACTAAAATACAATGTGTTCAGTGACCGTGCACCGTGCATAAATCTGCATAAAGGCGAACAAAAAGATAGAACAAAGACTTTAGCTGACTTTCCAGACCATACTTTGAATGACTATGGCGGTATGTAATCTCTGAGTGCCTTCCAGTTTTATTTTATTTTACGACGTTTATTACTTCTAGATGTTGACTAACAATCGTATATGGAAACAAAGAACAGTTGATATTGGAGTGGTCAGTGCTAAAGACGCACTTAACCTTGGTTTCAGGTAAAGATAAGTCTCCCACCATTCCCATCACACCCTGGTGAACGTATAGGCAAATGAGAGATCGTCCTTCTTTCTTTGGTTTAGCGTTAGGTTTTATCTTGGTGTGGGCCTGGAGATTTAGTTTTTTCATGGTTTGTTACGTTCAGTCATAGTCATATAGTCTATGGTCATTGCTGTCTATAAAATAACTATTCCATTATTATTCTGTATACTGAACTGCAGAAGGAGAACCACACTTATGAAGTATTTGTTGAATAGTGCTAATATTTGAAATTTGTCAAATTTTCACGGTTTTCGTCTATTTAGACGCATATCTCCAATTTTCTTCAATCAAAATTTCTAAAAGTTGTTATCTGGTCATTTTTTTCCACATAGAACACTACCGCAAAATATTAGGGAAAGTTACCAATCAAATTTTTCGCTATAAACTTAAAGCCCTAATCAAACGAGAACGCAAGTCGTCGCAAGTTAGCTTACGATGACTTGCGATGCCACCAGTCAAACGTCGGCGCAAGTCGTCGCAAGTTCTGCACTTCCGCTAGTTCCCACGCCTTTTCGCTAGTCCTCATGGTAGTTTCTATGGCGACGGAACACGAAAGACTTGCATTGACTTGTGTTTTGTGTTCAAACGTTTCGCAAGCTCTCGCAAGTTGAAGAAAACTTGCGATGAAATTTGAACAAGATCAAATTAGTCGCAAGCTAACGCAAGTCATCGCAAGTCAAGGCAAGCTGGCGGTTAAACGAGACACAAGCAAGCACAAGCTAAAACTTGCGATGACTTGCGTTCTCGTTTGATTAGCGCTTAATGGATTAAAAAAAGTTCTGTCACAAAATTTTAAAGAATTTTACCGAAGCAAATGTGTGATATTTGAGAATTTTTTATCGCTCGGACGGCTGTGATTGCTATTTACGCATGTGCCGACGCCATATTCGTTACCAGTCTACTTAAAATTTCCGTAGGGAGCCACCTTAACTGCACTCGTCCTTTCTGTTTTTCTGTACAGTGGAGTAATGGTAAGAGGATCTGGAATTAAATGGGATATTCGCAAATCTCAACCCTACGACGCCTACGATAAAGTTGATTTCGACGTGCCCATTGGTGTTAATGGAGACTGTTACGACAGGTAGAAAGTGTATTAAAAGTTGGGGTTTTAGTTGTATCGCGGTTATTCCGTTGATAGAAAAAAGCTTTTTTCATTTCCTTGGTTTGAGCCCGTCATCATCTTGTGGTTGGTCAGTTACAGTACAGTGCATATCAGTGAACCCTACTCAGCGCGATGCATCGACTAGTCGATCATTTTTTAAATTTATTTTTTATTATTATTAACCCTTTAACAGGCAAGTTTCTGCAAGAGGTCCCTAGTTGACGAGTAAAATTGTCCGGCGTTAGTCAGTAAAATATGTAGGGACAAAATGTACGATTGCCTGTTAAAAGGTCAACCCTTAGAGTACACCAGGGGTTTCCCTATTGACGAGTGAAATCATCTGGCGTTAGCCAGAGTAAAATACTAAAGTACATGCTTGGTACTGAAAGGGTTAAGAGAGATAGGTTAAGAAAGATAGGTTAACCCTTAGACTACCAGGGGTTTCATTTTGAAGAGTGAAATCATCTGGCGTTAGCCAGAGTAAAATACTAAAGTACGTGCTTGGTACTGAAATGGTTAAGAGAATAGAATGAACTTTATTTAAAGAAGGTACAGTATAAAAAAACATCTTTACATAAGTATTCTGCCAGATGGCCTTCATTAATTGTGAAATTGATTAATGATCAAATTAACACGCTCTTGTATAATTATTGAGTACAAGTGCATGTTAATTTGTATCTACAGTTTATACATGCAAAATCCTCTAAATGGGCTACATTATAATTTTGTTCCAAATAGAAATTTTTTAATGTTTTTTTAAAGTTAAGAATAGAAGTATTTTCAATATTTTTAAGGAAGTTGGACAGAGAATTGAACAACATAGCCCCACTATACGAAATCTTTGTTTTCCCGATCTCACTGTGCACTTTTGGAAGTTTTAAGTCGGTTAATGACGATCTTGTATTTATACTGTGTGCATCATTAACAAACTGAAATAAATTGTAAAGATATGTTGGAGCCTTATTCTTTAAAACGCTAAATACCAGAAGAAGTTTTCTCATCTTAATTAAATTGTGAATTGGAATCCAATCAAGTTTCTGGAATAAATCAACTGACGGACTCTCAGTGGTCGCTTCAAGTATAATACGTGCTGATCTCTTTTGTAGTTTCAAGAGATCATTAAGTCTTTCGTTGGTTAACCTAAAGTAAAATCGTCTGGCGTTAGCCAGAGTAAAATATATAAGTAGGGACAAGTGTACGATTGCCGGTCAAAGGGTTAATCGATTGTTGATCACGATGGGCGCGCTGCCGGCCCTTTTTTGACGTCCATTTCACTTTCAGGTCTCTACGCGGTCATCTTGGACGTCTGTCCGCCTTTTATCGACTACAATTTCCTGCCTTGCTAATTCTTCTGCTCACGCTCAACTCAAATTAAATTAAATTAATGAAATATAATGTAATATAGAAACTATATTAAATTATCATTAATTTTAATTTTACATTATCTATCGCTAAAATGTCACCGGTTTTTTTAGATATCTCTGTCGAGTAGAGGAGATGCGGCAAAGCTGTGACATTATTTTACAGGTAACAAATGATAAAGTAACACCTTATACAGATTTTCCATATCTCACTTCGTTCTTGAGAAAATAAGATTTGTTTGATATGCAAATAACCCACTGCATACGTCACACTGGTTATTTTACAATAAACTCATACAATGTGACGTATGCGGTGGGTTATTTCCATATCAAACAAATCTTGTTTTCTCTATATAGAACGAAGTGAGATATGAAAAAACTGTATTAAGGTGTGGTAATACGGGCAACATTTTTTTTCAACTTTCAACGCAACATTGTTGCGTTGCAAGTTGAAAAGCGTTGTTGCACGTATTACCACCCACCTTAAACATTGTTACGCAACAATGATTTTGTTGCAAGTTGAAAAAAGTAGACTCCAGTTCTACTTGCTGCAACATGCTGTTTCAACTTGCAGCAAAATCATTGTTGCTCGACAATGTTTGAGGTGGGTGGTAATACGTACAACAACGCTTTTCAACTTGCAACGCAACAATGTTGCAGCAATTTGTTGCTCGTATTACTTCACCTTTAAGGTGTTACTTTATAAAATACAAAACAATGACCACTCCGAAAAGGGTTAACATTTATTCGACGTTTCGACTAACTTGCAGTCATATCCTATATTGGAGAAACTGACCGTTGCCCGATCACCCGTATCAAAGAACACGCCTACAAAAACGACTCTGAAATTCATAACCACATTAACTCTTGTGAACGGTTTTAATGTTTGCATCCATCGGCAGAAACCGTTGCTTAACCACGGGACAAAAGCTTCTAGGGAACTTGTCATCTTTAAATAATTATCATGTACAGTATAATTATGTATGACATCATCAATTATCTTGTATATATAGTAGATCGCGTTACACCAGCATCATTCCTGATGATGACTGCAAGTTAGTCGAAACGTTAACCCTTAAAATGTTAACCCTTTTCGGAGTGTCCATTGTTTTGTATTTTATTAATTTACTCAGTGGTAACCGTAATTTTTATGTTACTTTATCATTTAAGGTGACTCCATACAGTTTCTTGAAAAATGGAAAATACGAGTTTGAGAGTCCAAAACACGTGATTAAACAATTCGGGAAAAGAATAAAACTAAATGTTATGCATAGTTAAACAGTCTGACAATCAAAAGCTGTTACCTAATAAATAGCAACGGTTGTTGCTATGGCAACAATGACGTTTCAAAATGGCTGCCAATTACCCTTCAAACTAATTTAATTCGGAAAAAACTTTGGTGACCCCCAATTTTTTTTTCATTAAAACTTTTCTTGAAGTATGAGTGATCAATTGGCTGATTTAAAAAAAATTCTGTAGAACGAATAATTTCTTTCCCGGAAAAATCATGTTTGTTAATTTTTAAAAAATTTCGTTCTACAGAATTTTTTTTAAATCGGCCTATTGATTACTCATAATTCAAGAAAAGTTTTAATGAAAAAAATATTGTGGGTCACCAAAGTTTTTTTCGAATTAAATTAGTTTGTAATTGGCAGCCATTTTGAAAAGTCATTGTTGCCATAGCAACAACTGTTGCTATTTATTTGGTAACAGTTTTTGATTGTCAGACTGTTTAACTATGCATAACATCTAGTTTTATTCTTTTTCCGAATTGTTTAATCACGTATTTTGGACTCTCAAACTTGTATTTTTCATTTTTCAAGAAACTGTGTGGAGTCACCTTAAGGAGTTCCTCCAAATAAGACAAACTTAATTTTCATTTCACAGTCACTCTTCTAGGTCCTCTCAAAGTTTCGCGCGTGTATTGCTAGTTCTAGTTGAACTTAAAGATTGACTTTTGATGTTTAGTGTTTAAATCGTATGCCTGAAGGTGAAATAAAAGTGGATGACGCCAAGATCTCTCCTCCTAAGAGATCTGAAATGAAGGTAAGCAGATAACGTCGTCTGAATCAGTTTGGGAGAAATTAAAGGAAAACCTTTTTGGACAGTCATGGAATTTGTTGTTTAGGTATACGTTTGGATGATTAAAGTCCTTATATAGTCGTATCAATGTTGCAGCTTTTTGTTCCCCTGAGGGAAGCGCGTTAATTCCTCTTTATACCCACATGACGATTTTGTTGGCGTAGATTTAGAATATTTTCACACTAATTTTGACAAAATAAATATAAAAAAACTTGAAATAACCATACAATAAACGATTTATTAATCTCGTTTACCCGGTCTGTACAGGTAAATATTAGACCAAGGTCTTGACAGCACCTGGTCTAATATTTTCCAGTACAAACCGGATAAACGTGGTTAATAAATAGTTTATTATACGGTTATTTCAAATGTTTCTAGGTTTCGGCTCGGTTTCTTTACCTTTTTTTAGGTGTCACGTACGATTTTGCATTTTTGCACTTTTTATTTCCGCTACTATTCATGTTTTCGCAGACTTGCTCCAAGTCCGCCTCTTAAGCGCTAGTTTTTGCGGGCGGGTGGAAAGGCGGGAGGAAAGAGGCGGACTTGTTTCGCTTGCAGGTTTTTGAATCTAATTAAATATTCTGGCGGGAAATCGCTGAAATGTACATCGCCCTGTTTTGACGTGTTTCGGGTTGTCGTACATGCAATGGAAAGTGGTTCTACCCCTACTAAAACGTTTTCAAGAGTCTGTTTAACTCCAACTTCCAAAGATAGCACTTGCATAGCAATTTAGCCTGAATATAATTACTTCCCGAATTACGTGACCGGTCGAAAAATTCACCGGTGAATTTTGGCGCGCTGCAGGTGGGAAAAGTCCTTGTCAACGAGGAACCGAAAGGTCAAAAATGTTTGAAAAGGACTTTTTAAAAATGTCCATTTTATGACTATATTGACTAACATGCATGTGTACTCTTTCTTGCCTAATTTTTCAAGGAATCTATGGAAGCGTTGATACACCATTTTAAACTGTACACAGAAGGTTACCAAGTACCTCCCGGTGCCACATATACTGCTATAGAAGCGCCAAAGGTAAGAACTAGTGGCAAGAAAAGAATAAAAAATGTATAGAAATATTTTATTGCAAAAATATACCTATTTGTATTCAGACAAAGGCAGTTTTGACTAAATATCTTTCCCGTTTACTGGTATTTATATGCAACTAATAATTAACATTTATTTACCGAAGTGGAGGTGAATAGTGCTGGGTATTCGCCTAGTCGCGAAGCGGCGAGGTGAATATCTACACTATTCACCGACACGGAGGTAAATAATTGTTTTAGCATATACCTCATAAATGAAATAACAAGTTTAACATTCTTATATTTTTTCGGTATTTTCATACAAGACACGGCCTCTAGCAACGTGACGTACTCGATATTTGTCGACAAAACAGTTTTTACAACTTATGAATATATTAATGGTAGAAAATTGTAAAGAAACATACCTGTGGACACTCTTCTACTTAATTTTGTTGACTTTTCTCGTTATTCTACTATACATGAGCCTTGCTTCGGTAAACAAAGCAAAACTGGCCGCCATTTTGTTTTGTCCACAGGTTAATAGTGCAGGATATCCCGAGCTAGAGGAACCAATCAGATTGCATGAAAAGCACTATTCACCTGCGAGGTATATGCTAATAAAAATTATAGCTGTGTGCTATGTTGTCGCTTTCACTCCCCGGGTTGATCATGTTGTCCGTAGTCCATGCATGGAACACGTGTAGCAACCTCGTACCCATGGCCATTTAGTGTAGGGAACTGGGCCAAGATGGTGAATAAAACAAAATGGTGGGAACAAATGGCCCTGGTGGAGGCTAGCTCAAAATGCGCAGTATATTGCGCATTTTATGAACTAGAACTCAGTTCTTTACACAGTAATTATACCTAATTACACCTAATTATTGCATGGTTTAAAATATAATTTCCCGTGTCGTGTGCAGGATCAACCGACAAGGTCAAAATACAATTTAAAAAAACAAAACAAAAATCAAACCGTCTGATTTACGCCATAAGCTCTTGACCAATCAGAGGCTGAGATAGCCCAGCCTCCACCAGGGCCATTTGCTCCCGCCATCTTGGCCCAGTTCCCTACAAATGGCCCTGGGTACGAGGTTGCACGTGTAATACACTCTATAGCGACTCATATGATAAGACATGCGTACTGTTCAACAGAGAAGTTTTTGAGATCTTGAGTGTCTAAAATGGCTTTTCCAGCATTTTGAGCGCAACATTTGAGCACTCAGCAGTGGAAAACGTTACATATTTGGATTACTTGTACTTTATATCACAATTCACAATTTTTTAAAGCTCAAATAGAGGGGGTGGTTAGCCACCCAATCCACCGGCTCCCCTAAAGCCCGGCATACACTGAAACAAAGTTTCCGAAACACATTTTCGGAAAAGATTCCGAAACTTGTTCAAAAAATAGAACAGTGTTCTAATTCTCAACATACACTGGAAACTTTTGTTTCTGAAACCGTGTTTTGGTAACTTGTTTCGGAAATTTTCTCTAGTGTATGCCCGGCTTAAATCCGTCCCTGCAGTCCACGTCAATTAGGTGGACTCAGATTCAGTTTAAATGCAGTGCAAATCTAGTCCGCTCGCGTTCTCACTAGTGAACTCGCTATGTTCAAATGCGGTCCGAACCTGCTAGTGCATGTGAACGCACCCTAAGAGTTAAGAATGACGACCGTTCTCGGTCGTTACGGTGATTATACTTACTTGAACCCTGTCTTGGGCTCGGAAATCTTTTCGTGAGTAATTGAGCTTGACGAACGTCCAACAAACGTCTGTTACATTACACCAAGCTCAGTCCTTCAGATTAAGGCCGACGAACGGGGAATTTCGCCGGTGGTTGAGCGGATTTTGTAGCAAATTCGCCGTGTCTCCATCGTATTTCGCCGTCGCTGGATAAATAAATAATCCATGAATGATTTTAAATTCCCCAACGCGTGTTTTGAAACCCGTTTTGTGCGCCATATTGAATTCTACCGCGCTGGAGTCTGGGATCTACCATTACTTTACCTATATTATATCATATCCGACTCAGTTGTATGGCATTTTTACCTCTGAAGTGGCTGGAAATGGCATTTGAGAGCTTCAAAATTTCAAGATTTCCCGGGGGGGCATGCCCCAGGAACCGCTAGCAGGTGGTCCTCCGGACCATGCAGGGCCTTCGGCCCTGATTCTCCGGGTCATCAATTTCATTCTCCAGACCCTTTCATAAAAACCTGAAACGCTGCAAGCTTGCATGCAAACGTACCACATGCACTACATGTATACGTACAACTTATCATATCACTTTAACTACATCTCATATGCAAACGCCACCACTTAGGAGCACATATTGATCCCTTTTACCTTTCGAGTACAGAAGAGAATCAAAAGATCTCGTACTTCTCTTTAAATCTAGACTAGGTTTGGTTGATCTAGTTCATCCTTCATTACAACAGTACTCTAATGTTCAAAAGTACTCTACTGCATACTAGTACAAATTACATAAAATATTCTTATTATTATCGGGTTGCCGCTACTTGGAACTCCTTACCTGAAAATGTCAAAAGTTCTCCTAGCCTAAAAACTTTTAAGAAAATTCTTTCTTTCAAGTTATTTGCAGAAACTTCAATCTTATAGCCTCGCAAAAGATTTAATTTGCCAATTTGATAATTTATCATTAACTCTTATATTATTTATTGTAATGATGTAATAACAATTTTATTGTAGTTATTTTATTTATTAACTAATTATATTCCATTTTGTTCTTAAAGGGCAATAGCACTAAAAATTAAGTTTGTCTAATTTGAAAGAACTCATAAAATTGTAATGTAATAGAACATCCTTTACAAATTTTTCGTATCTCTCTTCGTTTTCAAGATATTTCAATTTGTTTGATATGTAAATGAGATGGTCTCTGACGTCAGGTGTGGGGTAAAATATTTTCACATGTTGCCAAACCAGTTATATCTCTAAGTTTGTTCAGCGAAATAATTTAAAACTGTGCACATAAAAACTCCTTGCGACGCTGAACATTTCATGTTAGATATGTAAGTGATTTTGCTCTGTATGAAAATATTTTACCCCACTCCTGACGTCAGAGACCATCTCATTTACATATCAAACAAATTGAAATATCTTGAAAACGCAGAAAGATACGAAAAAGTTGTAAAAGATCTTTTATGACAATTTTATGAGTTCTTTCAAATTAGACAAACTTAATATTTAATGCCAATACCCTTTAAGTATGTAAACTTAAATTAATATGACTCGGGGGTTTGATATCAATTGGGGCTATTGTCCAGTTTCATACTCCCGTTGTCACTATTATACATTTTGTAAATAATGGTAGACAACGAATTTAATAAACTCAAAATTCAAATAAATCTGACTATGAATTTGCAGCCTTGGTTCTCCATCTGAACCTCAGTGGCTCAATGGTTAGAGCGTCTAACCGGGCATTAGAAGGTTGCAGGTTCGAATCCTGTCTGGGGTCTCAGAAATCGTTTCTGAGTAATTGAGCTTGACGAACGCCCAACAAACGTCTGCGATTATATTTACTTACAAAACCTTTCTTGAAATAATCCAAACAGTGAAATAAAAGTAGCGTGCTTCGTAGGCAGTGTTGAAACAACAATCGAAATATAGTAAGGTTTTAGATATACTGCCGAAACAGAGAACGTAGGAGTCTAATGTTTCGAGCGAAGGCCCTTCGTCAGAGAGAAACGTTTCTCTCTGACGAAGCTCCTTTCTTGAAATACATGGCATGTATGTTAAATTCTTCTTAGGGTGAATTTGGAGTTTACCTCGTTTCGGATGGTAGCAGCAGGCCTTATAGATGTAAAATAAAAGCTCCTGGATTCTCGCATTTGGTGAGTACATTAGCACTTTTAGCTTTTTAACTCAAATTTGAAAATCAGGATTTGAATGACAAAACCTACTGTACAGTAGGAAGGTTTTTGTTTAAACTTTATATTAAGGTTACATTAGATGATGAAAGCATGTTTTTCATTGTTTTGAGAACTTGGCCATTGCGCGCTATGTATCTCAAATTTTCAGTCAAGAAAGCCAAATGGTTGCTGATTATGAAAATCTAAATTTAGTGAGAATCTATTTTAAACTTCCCTCGTTTATGACGACAACATGGATTTTTCCACAAAATTTTCAAATTTTGTTACAGTATTAGTATAGGATAAATACCGAGGCCCGAAGGCTCGAGGGATTTATCTGGCTTAAAGCCGACGTTCGAGGTATTTATCCGACTTAAAACACGATTGAAGAAAGTTTTCTAAAAGATAGCATTTACCGAGTGTCGAAGGACATTGTTATGTCAAATGTTAACGGGATTTTATGAAATATTAAGACTCCAAAGCAACCTTTGAATAATAGTTTATTAAACAACTTGAGAAGTACGTAAAGGTTCATTGAACACATACAGAAGACTTCTACAAGCTTGTTTGAATAATTAGTATGAATAATTAGTACCAGATCTATCATTACAGCATTGGGCATGCGTATTGATGCAGTATCAATCCCACATTTTATGCTCAACGTTCAGCGTAATAAATTGCTGACTCAATCAACAGATTTTTATGATTTTCATTGGTTTGCCTTCCTCTCGTAAACTACGTGGAGCGAAAAGCAAACCCTTGCTCTCCTTCCCGTAGTGTGGGCGCTACCGGCGTTACCATACGAGATAGTTGTAGCAGGCACCCTATATGAATTGGGCAATTATAAATTCATATGAATTTATAAAGCGGGATTTATGGGATATAAATCCCGCAAAAAAAACCCAATAAAATCGACTTGATCGTGTTTTAAGTTTTGTTATGAACTATTCTGTGTTAGTCGGTCGTCATATGATTTTTCAATACTTTCTCGTTAAAAGTTAATTTTGGTCTCTTTGTCGTTTTAGCCAACGCAGATCTGAAAAGAATGTTGTGTATCTAAATAACCACTAAAAAGTATAAAACACGCGCACACGGTTTTGTGCGATTACTATTCAAGATTGAAAATATGGTATGCAGGGAAAAGTTTTAGTTAAACCGTAAATTTATTTTTTGAATTTTTCTGGAGTGTGTGTATTTTCGTGAACTCGTTAAAAACGATTAAAGTTTGAAATGAATACTCATCAAATTTATATTTTCACAATCAGCAATTATTTGTCTTTCTTGACTGGAAATTTGAGATACATACCGCTAAAATTCGCTGAGCACTAGTCAATCTCCCAAAACATACCCTCATCATCTAATCATCTAATGTATGTAACGTTAAAGGGTATTGGCAACAAAAATTAAGTTTGTTTAATTTGAAAGAAATTGTGATAGAAGATCTTTTACAACTTTTTCGTGTTTTTCTTCGTTTTCAAAATATTTCAATTTGCTTAATATGTAAATAAGATGGTCTCTGACGTCATGAGCAGGGTACAGTATTTTTACACAAAGCAACATCAGTTATGAAATGTTCAGTGTAACAAGGCGTTTGTATGTGCACAGTTTCAACTGATTTCGTTGAACAAATTTAGAGATATAACTGATTTTTCTACGTGTGAAAATACTGTACCCTGCTCATGACGTCAGAGACCATTCATTTACATATTCAACAAATTGAAATATCTTGAAAACGAAGAAAAATACGAAAAAATTGTAAAGGATATTACAATTTTATGAGTTCTTTCAAATTAGACAAACTTAATTTTTGTTGCCAATGTCCTTTAAGCTAATTAATTTACAGGTGAAAGAAGTTATCCAAAGGATGAGTTTTGAAATGTCTATGAGGTGAAAAACTCGTTGGTACTTTTTTGTTTTTATGAATAGAAGGGCATGACAGGGGCATTCATGCACTGAAAATTTCAAGAGAATCTGGTGTCTAGTGCTAAATTCTTTAAGTTTGGCATGGTTACTTCGTTTTTGGAGAAATTTAATTTAGGCTTCTCGGTAACAAACCTTTATGACGTGCGCAAATGGTCATTGATGCTAAAATCCATTGTTCTTATACATATTTGTCATTTGCGTACATCATAATACATTATTACCGAGAGCCCAAATTTCTTCAGAATGAAACTTTGAGGCTTCATACCTCGAAGACTATACGTCGGATTCCCTTGAAATTTTTGGTGAATGCTTTCTCCATCCTCCGCTGCTCATTAACCCCTTGACTCATAAGCGCGCATGTAGCGCAATATCTTGTGAATATGTATGTATTGTATTATGTATGTGTTTGTAACCTCCGACCAAATAATGTAACTTCAAACCTTTTCTAAATGGCTTCTTGGCATTTTTAGCTTTTCTGGTTATTCCAAGAGGCCATTACCCTTTAAAATTTTGATCTGTGCCTTTGTAATGATATATGTATGTTTATGGGGTATAATAAAGCTGTTGTTGTTGCTGTTGTTAGACGCACCTTTAGTATTTTACTCTGGCTAACGCCAGACGATTTTACTCGTCAAGGGAAGACCCTTGGTAGTCAAGGGGTTAAAACAAAAAAAGTGCCTACATATTTCTCACTTCATAGACACTTTAAAATTTAACACAATTTTGCACATCAGCTATTAGTAATGATAACAATAATAATGATGATACAGCGCATTCAGGTTGAGCGTTTAACGACAACAATTGTCGCGTTAGTTGCAACAATTAATTAAGACGTATCCAGGAAAAATGTCAGACGTTGCTGGGCGGCACTTACAACGTTCTGTTTAAAAATATCGGCGTTGCGTGTGAATTTAATAAGAACTTGTAAGCCCCGCCCAGCAACGTCTGATATTTTGCCTAGGAACGTCGTACAATTAATCAGTTGCAACTAACGCGACAATTATTGTCGTTAAACGCTCAACCTGAATCCGTATTATTATTATTATTATTATTATTATTATTATTATTATTATTATTATTATTATTATTATTATTATTATTATTATTTAAACTTATTTTCACACGGTGGCCTTTCAGTTTCCTGGTTTTCAAAGGGCCGTGTATTTACTAAATACAAGTATATATAAAAATTGACTATTTACAATGATTGGATAAAAATATATAAATCTATGTATTTTTTAACAAACTAAACTGTTGACAAATTCTCCTCTTAGTTATAATATTTGTTAGTTAAGTTTTTGAAACATTCGATTACTCGTATTTATCAACAATTTCGTTTGGTAAAGTGTTGGATGTAATGGTGATAGGGAAGTTATGATGAAGATTGTTAAAGTGGTGGTGGTGGTTGTGGCGATGGTGATTTAGTGGTAGTGCTGACAGGGCCTACGACGACATGATGATGGTGGTGGTGGACATGATGATTGTGATGATCATGATAAATCATCTTCATCGTCAATTATTTTTGATGGCATTGAAAGTGAATCTTGAGTGGGATAATTTTCTTGTTTTAAGAGCCAAAAACAAGTTGCGAAAAATACAACATCAGCACCTTCTATTTTATACTTTCAGAAGAATATCACTTTTATTTTGTATTTTCTTCCGTAGGCTGCACTTGATGTTGTTAGCAGAGGTCACATGTTGGCTGATGTGGTGGCGATAATCGGTAAGTATAGCAACGTCTCTTATTCTCGGGTACTTTGCCGTCACCTATAGCGACAACGGAGACTACATTTCCTTGCATTTAATTTGATTATTATTGACCATTGTGGAAAAAAAAAAAACTGGCGAAGCGAAGTTACCTAACGCGTAAATACTGGCTCGAGTTTGGTTTATGTTCGTATTCAGAATCATTCTTCAAGGAAATTGACTAGAAAATATCATGATTTTTTAAGACTGCCTCATTCAATGAGCATTTTTGAAAATGTTGCTACAGCTCTCGTGCCCTACCCCAGTGCTCTACCACGTGTTAACTTGAGTTGCAAGTCAGTTGACTTGAGTTGTTAGTCAGTTGACTTGATTTTGCAAGTCAGTTGACTTGAGTTGCAAGTCGGTTGGCTTGTGTTGCTAGTCAGTTGACTTGAGTTGCAAGTCAGTTGACTTGAGTTGCAAGTCAGTTGACTTGAGTTGCAAGTCAGTTGACTTGCGTTGCAAGTCGGTTGACTTGAGTTGCAAGTCAGTTGACTTGAGTTGCGAGTCAGTTGACTTGAGAGTTTCAAGTCAGTGACTTGAGTTTGCAAGTCAGTCGATTTGAGAGTTTCAAGTCAATCGACTTGAGTTTGCAAAATTTTTCATGATATCTTACACTGCTAAAGTCAACCGAAAAATTTCGGCCGACTCGAGCGGGATTTGAACTAAAAAGTTAAAAAAAAATCCCGCTCGAGTCAGCCGAAATTTTTCGGTTGACCTTAGCAGTGTAAGATATCTTGAAAAATTTTCCCATGTCTCTGAGGATGATTCTGTAATAGAATTGAGTTTGCAAGTCAGTTGACTTGAGTTGCAAGTCGTGTCATGTGGCAGTGTAGTGCTCTGTGAAAGTGCACAAACCTTTTTGGTTTTACTTATTAATATTTAAAGGAAATGCTTGTATTATATGAAAAATACAGTGTGTTCAATAATAACTACACTTGTGCATAAACGTAAACCTAAATATAGAAGAAAGACTTTTGTTGAGAACAAACGTAAATCATACATAATTTTATTACTTAATTGGCATTGTATGTGAGCTCTTTTCTTCTTTACAGGAACGATGGATATCGTCTTCGGAGAAGTTGACCGTTAAGTGTAAATGACACTGCATGACAGGAAATGGAATTGTTAATAAGTAAGCACGGGCGCTATGGAGGGACGTATGAAAAGACTGGTGGCCGGGGACGTGTGAAAAGGCGGAAAATTTATATTGTTTGTACATTTCTTAAACAGTGAATGTTTTAGTTCAGTAAAGATTGTTTTAACAATTTTGTGACTTCTTGCTTTATGAGTCATATTTATGTTTTCTGGGTAGAAAAAGGGGAGTGCCTTTCACCGAAACAGTTATTTATTCAACCGATTTGCCACAATGCTAGAATGGTTACCGTAAATGTTGAAATATTGGAGTGAGCGGCGAGGAAAGGTACGATAATATTCTGACATTTTGATAATTAATAGGTCTCAACACGGGAAATCCAGGCAAACGTACGACTTCTCTGCATAATCTGCATATTTTGTGGTAGTTTATATATATCGTGATTAGAACCAACTCTACTGAATAAAATAAAAGTAGCGTACTGCGTAGGCAGTGTTGAAACAACAACCGAAATATAGTAAGGTTTTATTATTATTATTATTATTATTATTATTATTATTATTATTATTATTATTATTATTATTATTATTATTATTATTATTATTATTATTATTATTATTATTATTATTATTATTATTATTATTATTATTATTATTATTATTATTATTATTATTATTATTATTATTATTATTATTATTATTATTATGTGACTTCTTAAGATCTCGTGAATGGAATGTTAGTCTAGTGGTGTTATGTTTTGGTGCGTTAGGCTGCATCCGTCACAGCGTGTACAAGGACTTGAGAAGATTGAACATTGAGAAAGATACCTTAAAATTATTGCTTAGTTGGTGCTCGATTTCAAATGTAATAATGGCTAACTATATTTGGAGACATAGGGTTAAAAAGTTGTTATTGGTCTGATCTACTGCTTTAAATCATGAAGTTGTAAATGATGATGAGATAGTTTTTAGTATAGGCTAACAAACTACTATGTATTTTAAACTTGGCAGTAGCTATTGCGATATGCTGAGGTTCATAGGAAGTGATTAAATTATTATTGTTGTTGTTGTTATTATTATTATTATTGTTATTGTTTTTGTTATTATTATTGTTGTTGTTGTTATTATTAATATTATTGTTGTCATTAATATAATTCACTGTATGTATATATATATGTATATATATATATATATATTTAAGAAATAGAAAATGGCCGCCCGTGTTTATATAGCCTGATGCAAACACGAGAGTGAGTTGGGAGAATTCGAAAGTTTATGTGAACCCGAGCCGTAGGCGAGGGTTTACATAAGTACTTTCGAATTTTCCCAACTCACTCGAGTGTTTGCATCAGGTTATATAAACACAGGGCATCCATTTTCCATTTCTTTTATGAAATAAGGCTAAAAAATGTGCCATGACACATCACAACCGTGTTTACATAGCCTGATATAAACACGGTAATTGACCAATCACAGCGTGCGTAAGACGCAACCTATTTTATAAATATATATATAGTATGGGACCCTGTTATTGGAGACTAGTCTCTGTGGTCAGTTCCTGCCTTTGTCTTTGTAATATCATTTGTGTATTGTCATTGGCGAAACTTGTAAAATAGTTCACTAGTGAGGATATGGAAAATATGTCACTTGCTATTTTCTAGTAAAACACTCACATCTATATAATAAAATAAGTAATGTCGAATAAAGAAATAATCATGAATTTCTGAAATGAGGGGCTCCGCTTCGCTCGAAACGTCAGTATTTCGTTACTAAAAACCGAATCAGTTTACCAAAGAAAAACATGGGTTTATGTCGGTTTATATTGGTCGATGAAAATGCTAAGTTCTAACCAGTGAACTGTACAAATACTTTACTCAGTAGAAATATAGTAAGGTTTGATATACCATTTAGATAATAACATGTACAACTTTAATAAACAATTCTAAAGAAGGAAAAAGCCTGACGACGTCTATTTAATAACGTCGATAACATATTATTTATCGACGTCGATATTCTAACGTTGATTCGATTTGCGTTTTCAACCTTTTTCGACGTCGTTTCAACGTTGGTGGATGACGTCGTTTCAACGTCGAGGCGTGACGTTGTTCCAACATCGAAACGACGTCGGTACTCCAACGTCGATTCGATTTGCGTTTTCAACTTTCTTTCAACGTTGTTTCGACGTCAGATGATGACGTCGTTTCGACGTTGAATCGACGTCGTTTTGCCCGCTGGGAGGAGTTTAGATGACGTAATTTACCGCTTTTTGCATTGAATGTATATATAATACTAGAGGGCAGTCAGAGACTGCATATACCTCCGCCAGCGGGTTATAGACGAAATCGGAGTTTCGACTGCGCATACAATCTGAGTCGGGATAAAACGTTGTTCATTTATAACATGAGGTCAGAGCAGCCGTAGTAAACATGACATTTCTGATTTGAGAAACTTTTTAATGTTTAGGTATTCTATAAGGATAAACGTTGCTTATCGATTATCCGTGACAATAATCCTAAACGTAGTGTCTAAAAGTAATGAACTCAAAACATGAAAAAACAGTCCCAGCCACGATGTAATTTGCATAGGGGCCCAAATTGAATAGGAAACTAATTAGCATGTGGGCCTAAATGAAACTACGATTTGGTGTATTAGAGATCAAGATTAGACATTAGTGAGCTCTATTAGAGTCCACTGCAAAGATCTTTTGTCGTAATATAGCACAGTGAACTCGATATAGAGTCACTAATGAATTCATTAGAGTCACTGGCCTATCTAATTCTCGGGACTCTATATCCCATAGAGCACACGTGACCATTCTCTAAACGAGCTATTCCGCTAACCAGGCTAGCTCTGCTATGTATGACATTTTATTCATAGCATTTGCATTCATACCAAAATTATGCAAAAATATTTGCATAAAATGAGGATAATGAGCGCAATCAAGCATTTCTTCTACACGGATAATCTTGGATGATAATCACGGATGTTTATTAATTTCTCATTCAAATTTGGACTAAATTCAACCAAAATTTAATGGATTACGTCGTTGGTCTGTCAACCCTTCTGCAAACTTTCATGAAAATCGGTGCAATACTTTTTGAGATATCCTGGCGACAGATAGGCAAACAAACAAACAGACAGACAGACAGACAGACAGACAGACAGACAGACAGACAGACAGACAGACAGACAGACAGACAGACAGACAGACAGACAGACAGACAGACAGACAGACAGACAGACAGACAGACAGACAGACAGACAGACAGAGAAACAGACAGAAAGGGGTAAAAACAACCTGGCGGGGGTAAAAAGAAAATTGCACTTTCACTACTAGAAGATAAAATCCATTTCTTCGCACTACCGTGTATTCCTCTCTATATAGCACCTTGGTGTAATTAATCACGTGGTGTTGAATAAAATTTTCATTGCCCTGCCTACGTCATTCACCGTAAATTTTTGTTCCAATAACGTATACATGGTTTGGAAGCTCCATTGTCTTTCAACATGAAGTGATAGTCATGTTGAAAGACAATAGAGTTTCATATATGGAAGTAAATTCTATGGACACGTGACGATAAAGCACCACAACACATGACGATGAAGGACTACAAATTAAACCCGATTGCTGCTAAGGTGGTTTTCTCTGTGACGTCATAAATTCTAAAATGTTTATTATTAAACCTACAAAGCTGGTTGTTTTATATATTTTGTAGATCGTTATTACGAGTTTTCCTGGTAAATTTTAAGTTGATACAACCATTCCTTCTTGTGTTACAGAGTTTTGAATTATATTATTGCTGACGTCAGCATAATTTTCAAATGTCGTTAAAAGCCACTTTGTACATGTACACACAGTTGGGCATACAATGCTTGTTTAAAGGTTATTACAGTCCGTTCTGCGCAACCTCGTTCCCGGGGCCTTCAATGAAATGAGGCCAGGACAATGAAATGAGGCCAGGACAATGAAATGAGGCGAAGGCCTTTTCCCGCCCCGCCAATTTCAAAAAGGCCCTGGGAACGAGGTTGGTTTCGCGCATGACCGCCATGGAGTCCCCACAACATGACATGGACATTGGTAGATAATTACATGAAGTACTCAGCACAATGTAAACGGTTAGGAGCAACATATCTCTTCGGATTTCTTCTATTTCTTCTAAAAATGTTTTGTTTCAAGTACAAGTAATGAAGAGGAAGCAAGAAAAGCTTACAATCTTGAATAAGGTATCAGTATATTTTTTGTAAATAAAGATGTAAACATTATATTAGTTTCGTACATGCGCAGAACGGACTGTACGTCACCTTTAAGCTTTACAAGAGATGTCTAATTATATCTGATGTACAATCTAAAGATTCTGGTTGAAACTACACTTTATATGAGCATTAATTCGTTTATTGGCCGCCATATTTGTGTACCCCACAGACGCCAATTAGGTACACAAACATGGCGGCCGAAAAACGAATGCTCGTATAAAGTGTATTTTAGATTAACAAAGCTTATACTTTGAATTGTGTACACAATGAGGGGTGCAACTAGAAAATTTCGAGGGCAGGGGTTGAACGCAAAAAAAGGGCAAAGTCGTTCAGTATTCTAAAGAATTTGGGACTAGAAGCCAGTGGCGTGGGAAGCAGAGATTCTAGGGGGGTCCGGGGGCGTGCTCCCCCGGAAATTGTTTGAATTTTGGGTCTCTGAAACGGCATTTCCTGCATTTTTAGAACGCTTTCCTCGTATTTTCGGTTGCGGAAATTTTTATTTTGGTCGCGCATTATTTAAAATTTATCATAATTATATTCAGCCTAGTTGACGCCCGGGCCCACTGCTAGAAGCCTCTGAGTCTCGCCAGATTTGCGGAGAATTGTATTGCGTGCTACAACAAACCTAGTATTAGAGGTCTCACAAAAAGGGCAGGGGTTAAAAAGGGCAGGGGTCGCGACCCCCCTACCCCTGACCCCCCCTGGTTGCGCGCCTGACAATGCGGCTTTTAACGACATTTGAAAATTATGCTGACGTCAGCAATAATATAATTCAAAACTCTAACTCATTAACTCAAGAAGGAAAACTTGTATCGACTTAAAATTTCCAGGAAGACTCGTAATAATGATGTACAAAATATATAAAACAACCAACCTTTTAGGTTTAATGATAAACATTTTAGAATTTTGCGACGTCACAGTGCAAACCACCTATTGGATTACTGCTTCATTATATGGAAAATACAATACCGTGAAGTTGCACAAATTTCCATACACTTGAACAAAAACATAGAACAATGATTTGGATGGGTTTCCAAACCATGTATAATAATGTATGAGTCAATTCCAACTGCGATCATCCCCCCCCCGGGCAAACCCCCGGGAATTTGACTTTTCCGAAAAATTTTGGTCAAATTCCCCACTATGCGGACCGAAAACACAGTCAAATGCCCCACCGTCTGGGACTGTCAAGGCTCTATTAAAAGATTTTGTTTGAAATATTTCATACATAGACAACAAAAAATTCACTACCATGAAGTTTCAACGTCCTTCTTTGCATCCCAGACTTTAAACAACGGCATTTTCAAATGTTCACGTGGAATATCGACAGAAAAAGATCATGCAGAATGAAGAGATGGCTAGAACGAGGAGATTTTTTAACGTGCAACCGCTGACCAACTTTTTTCAATAGTCAAATGCCCGACCGGGTGGGATTGCTTTACGTCAAATTCCCGCCTATACGGAGCTCACCTTGGGTCAAATGCCCGGGGTTTGCCCGGGGGGGGGGGGGGATGATCGCAGTTGGATTTGACTCGTACATAAGTTCTATTAACTATATGGTTTGCGTTAACTCCAATCGTTCTGAAACCTTACTAAATAAATCAATAACTAGAATGTTTTGGTATTACAGTATATATAAAACAAATAATGAATCAATGCTTTCATTCCTGCATTGGTAAGGACATTTTCATCGGTGGTAAAATATGAAACTGTGTTCCATCAACTCAGCTGTTGTCTCGTTGAATGTGACATTCCGTGTGCTTTCACTTCATTAAGATACTCTTACCATTGCACTCGTAAACATTATTCATCAGTCCCATTCTAACCATCGTCGTTAAATGATGTTGCAACGAAACGTTGGTCTCTTTGTGTTTATGTTTTATTTACAGCAACAAATACAGTCGTTGGCACCTGTACACTGCCCGTCAAAACATGTTCTAAAGCCAAAGTTATTATAACCACTGATTATAACCCTTTTGAAATCAACACCGTGGGATTGGCGAGAGGTGATTGGCTAAGGGCACATTCATGTGACAATATAATGCATTGGTTCAATGAAAACCTAATACGTTTCCAAGGTAAACAGTTAACTTTGACGTTGACTAAAACATGTTTTGACGGGCGGTGTACACGCTTAGGTGCCAAACTGTACAACATAAAGCTCCATGCATATGTCGTCTTATAATTAAGGCACGTTTGACGTCATTCGGAACACGAAGTTGAGTAGATGTGTGATTCTTCCGGGTGAAGTACGGCATCACGCGAGGAATAGGTACGCAATGCGTACATGTGTCGACTGACAAGAAAAGATATATAGTATGTTGGTGTTGAATATAATTGAAACTGCAATACCATGATCTGACTTCGTTCAATACTGAATACGAAACTCGTGAAGCGTACTCGAAATCGCGCGACAAAATTGGAAGGCCTTCGGAGAAATATTGTTATTTTTCCTGGTCCCTTTTCCGCTACCAGTCTCCCTTACGCTCAAATCCGTGATCACAATTCTGCCACAAAGTTGAATTTGAAACCGTTGTCGATATTATTCCCTACCTGCAAGACATGCGGCTTTATATAAATTACAAGTGCGTTTTTTTCTTGATACAAGGATGTCAAAAAAGTGAAAAAACACACTTAATTTATATAAAGCCGCATGTGTTGCAGGTGTATATGGAATAATATCGACAACGATTTCAAATTTTGCTTTGCAACTCATACGAAAAAAACTCAACGGGCAAAATATTCGTATTATTCACGTAGGTGTCGAGACGAAGAAATAGAAAGAAATTTTAAGACAAAGAAATAATTTTTTGTGACTGTTTCAGACAAAATATAAAAAATTAGTACCTGTGCTTGATCAAATAACTGGCGTTGCAAAAAATATCTTGTTCCAGACTGTAAAAGAGCAATTTATATATCCTGTTCCAATTTTAATCTTGAGGTGTAGCCGGCTAGGAGTTACCCTGCCAGCTACCTCTCACGTCTCAGCAAAGAAAAAAGGGAAAGAAGGCTCTGCTCGTAGGGTAGCCAGGAGTGAAACAAATAGTGTTAACGGAGAGTTTATTGTAAAAATTACGAGAAGTCTGACTAAAAACTAATGGTAAAAAAAAAGAATTTAACAAAATACAAGAGATGTAAAGGCCTGGCCAAACGCTTTCAATATTTCATTCAACATCGTTCAACATTGCCGAATTCAACAAGTTGAAAGCGTTTGGCCACCCCCTGTTGAATGATGTTGAACGTTGTTGAATGGTGTTGAATGATGTTGAACGAAATTTGAACATGTTCAAATTTTCGTTCAACACGCGTTCAACATTTCTATTGTTCTCAAAATGTTGAAAGGTGTTGAACGCATTTGGCCACATTTCATTCAACTTTGTTGAACAGAGACATGCGCCATGCGGGATATTGTCGATTCCAGCTTTTGTGGTAGCCCGCGTTAGTAGTGTTAAAAGGCCGATCCTGGGACATAGATTAAAATAGATTAAAATATATTTAAAAACCGTTTACGACCCCCCTCCTGAATTTTTTTGACAATCCGATCCTGGGACATGTTTTAAAATGGCCGCCAAAATTTTTCAAAATGGCGTCTTAAATTTTTTCAAAATGGCCGCCAATATTTTTCGGGGGGGGGTTTCGAAATTTTTTTGGGGATGGTTTTGGGTTTTTTTTTGGAAGTTTTTGGGGTTGGGGTTTTTTTTTAAATTAAATAAATGAATACCAAGCGGAGTAACTTATGTCCAGACAGAGAAAAATGTATGTGGGTTGGTTTTACAACATATCCAGGCGAACCACCAAACATTATATATTTTAACAAAAGTACACACCCAAAAACAGTTTGTAATTATATACACCCAGGCGAAACAAAAGTCCAAATGTTGGTAAGAACTGGTGTATATGACACAGTTTTTTAAATTGAATTTTAATTTCCATAAAAAAATAAAAGAACAAGAATGACCTCAATGAACACAATTAAAAATTTTGAAGAAGAAATTGCCAAACTTAAAGAAAAAATCTCCATAAAAACAAATGTCATCGAATGTCTTTTAGAAAGAGCAATTAAACAAAATGGCGTCATTAAACACCTTAAAAATGAAAACACCAAACAAAATGATGTCATTACACACCTTAAAAACGAAAACACCGAACAAAATGGTGTTATTGAATACCTTGAAGGCGAACTTGATTTACTTGTTGGAATCGATGACAATGATGATGATAACAATTATGATGATAACAATGATAATGATGAAGGCTATAATGATGAAGGTTTCGAAGAAACACTTAATGAACCTGAACTTGATGAAATGATTGAAAGTATAGACAACATGATGATTAAAGAATAAAAAAAAACATAAACAAAAAAAATTTAAAATATATAACAAAATAATGTTATAAATTTTCATTAAAATAAATAATGAGTTATTATTATGGTTATGGAAGACAGAGAAGATCATTTGAAGAAGAAGGTACTGATTATGGAAAAAAAATTAAAGACATTGAAAAAAAGTTAAAAAATCTTTCCTTACATAACGAAAATTACAAAACTGTTTTTGACCTTAACATAACAAAAGCAGTTAAAACATTTGAAACTGTTAATGGTGTAAAAAGAATAACACAAGCGCGAAATGGAAAATATTGTTTATGGCAAAATGATAAAACCATTTCCCCTACATTTGGTTCTGATCCCACTGGTCCTGGTAAAGATTACATTGAGAACAAGGGGGGTAACTATATGTGTTTCGTTTGTCCTGAAATGCAGTTTGGCGATATTTCTGTTTTTGTTGTTTGCACTGTGGTTGATACATCTGTTTCTAATGATTGGTGTTATCTTATTGGGAATGATAATGGTGATTATGATAAGTATTTGTCCTTTAAATCCTACTCTTATTCCAAATTAATTATTGGTGGTATTGAAGATGATAACAAAAAAACTATAGATATTAACGTTGGACATAGCATTCTTAGTAAACACATAGTTTCTTGTCATTGGTTGGGAACTGGAGGTCTTATATATTTAAATGGAAAATTTTGTACAGGATCAAAATTTCAACCAGATTTGACAGACATAGGTAGTCCATTTGGGTCTGTATTTTTAAATGAAAGATTTAATGGAACCCCTTCGCCCAATAATGAACTAAAAGGAAAAATATATGGTTTTAAAGTTGTGTATGGACCATTAACCCCAGCTGAGATTGTAAAAATTAATAAGGATATGATGAAGGAATATGGAAACTTCATATAAATAATGAAGGAATTTTCATGTTTGATATTTCATACTGTTACGATGTTAACAAAAAAGATGCAATATTTACGTTACCAAATGGGTTACCAACCACGGAACCCCAACCCCAAAAATGTTGAAAAAAGTTTCAAGAACCTTTCCCCAACATTTAAATAAATAATGAGTTTTGAAAAAAAGTTAACAGAAATTGAAGAGAAGTTAAAAAACCTTTCTTTGGGGAAAAACTACAAAACTGTTTTTGATATTAACTTGACAAATTCAGTTAAAACATTTGAGACTGTTAATGGTGTAAAAAGAATAACACAAGCAAGGAATGGAAAATATTGTTTATGGCAAAATGATAAAAACCATGCCCCTACATTTGGTTCTGATCCCACTGGTTTAAGTCCAGATTATATTGAGAACAAGGGAGACAATTACATGGTTTTTGTTTGCCCCAAAATGCAGTATGGCAATATTTCTATTTTTGTTGTTTGCACTGTGGTTGACACATCTGTTTCTGGTAATTGGTCCTATCTTATTGGGAATGATACTGGGGGAGACAAATTTATGTCTTTTAAATCTTACTCTTACTCTAAATTAACTATTGGTGGTATTGAGGGTAAAAATTATGAAACTATAGATATGGTTTCAACACACAGCATTCTTAGCAAACACATAGTCTCCTGTCATTGGTTAGGAACGGGAGGAATGATATATTTGAATGGTGTTTTGTGTCCAGGGTCAGAATTTAAACCATATATAACAGATCGTGGCCTTCCATTTGGATCTGTGTTTTTATGCGAAAGATTTAATGGAAGTATTCCAACCGCAATAAATTACCAACTGAAAGGAAAAATATATGGGTTTAAAGTTGTGTATGGATCATTAACTCCAGCTGAGATTGTAAAAATTAATAAGGATATGATGAAGGAATATGGTAACATTATATAAATAAATAATGAGTTATTACTATGGTTATGATGATCCAGATTATTCTTATGGTGGTGGTGGAACAGATGGAGAAGATGGAGAACAAGGGCCACAAGGAGATACAGGTGCAAAAGGAGATGTTGGTAACACAGGACCCAAAGGAACCAAAGGTTTAACAGGACCACAAGGCTCTTCTGGTCCAAAAGGTAACCAAGGTTTGCAAGGGGCTAAAGGAGACCAAGGTAACACAGGACTCAAAGGAGACCAAGGTTTGCAAGGACTTAAAGGCGACAAAGGCAACAAAGGAGACAGAGGTTTAACAGGCATGGATGGAGTATCAGCCCATAAAAAAGGTGACAAAGGAGACCAAGGTAACACAGGACCACAAGGTTTAAAAGGTGACAGGGGTTTGCAAGGGACCAAAGGCGACAAAGGCGATACTGGTATTAGAGGACCACAAGGTTTAAAAGGCGACAGAGGTAACACTGGGTTGGCTGGTGTAACAGGATCCCAAGGAACAAAAGGTGACAAAGGCGACCATGGAACCACAGGTGCAAAAGGATCCAAAGGCGACAAAGGTGACAAGGGAGACAAAGGTATGGCGGGAGCGGCTGCACAAAAGGGGGACAAAGGAGATCCTGGCGATGATGGTGCAAAGGGTAACAAAGGAAATCAAGGTGACCAAGGACCCCAAGGGCTTCCAGGATCAAAAGGGTCAACTGGACAAAGAGGTCTTAGAGGTTTAAGAGGTGTTACAGGGGCCACAGGACAAGCTGGAAATTTTACACAGGTTATAAAGTATAGAAAAGGCAGTGGAAAAACAAGCTATAAAGCGGGTAGTTGGGATAATGGAAATAACAACAGTACTTTGTTATCATTTACCGCAACAGAATCTGGAAAATTTTTAATAAAATATTGGTTTACACTAGAACCAGATGGACATAAAATTGATCAACAAAGTAAGACATCTTCATGGTATGCTTCTTCATATAGATCATATTTTGACCTTAAAACAGAACTTTACCATGGAGATGTTAACATAAGATCAAACAAACTTGCGGATTTGGAAACCCTAACCATGGGGAAAACATATAGCGAAACACACCCCCACCATATATTTTGCGAAGCCATTGCAACCATAATTAAGGGAACCAAAGTATCTTTACATTGTTATTCTGGTTCTGTTGGAGATGACTATACCTTTTTGTTTTTTGATGTTCGGGATGTTGAAATCAACATGCTTAAAATTAATTGAAAAAGAGAGGGAAAAAAGATATAATAAAAGAAAGAATGTCTAAGTTTAAAACAAACACATTATCGTCTTTGTTGTACAAAAGTTTCAGCAAAGAAAACATTACACATATGGATATTTTTAACAAAAGATCATATTCTGTAAAAGATGAAGAGAATCTTCTAAATAAATACACAAGGGCCTACACATTTTTGTCAAGATCCGGAAATTTTAATAAATACCTTTTGGAAAGAACAACAGAAATTGGACCTGTTATTGTTGACATTGATCCTAGTAAAAAACTTAAGGAGCCAAAACCATTATATTCTGAAAAGATGGTCTTAAAATTGGCAAGACTATTTCAAAAAATATTGAAAAAACTTATTGTTGACCAAACAAACTTGGACTGTTTTGTTCTGGAAAAACCTGGTTATTTTAAAGATGACAAGAAAACATACAAAAATGGCTTTCATTTACATTTTCCATATGTTTGGTTAACACAAAGGGAAAGACAGTATATAAACGAACTTGTACAAAAGGAAACAACCATCCAACTTGATAATGCTGTCATTGCTGGAAACTGGTTTTTGTATGGTTCCAAAAAGAGTCCCGAGTCAGATCCTTACCTTTTAAGTTACATTATTGAGGAAAAAAGAGATCATGTGGCGAGCCAATATTCTGACAATGAGTTAATATTTTTACTTTCCGTTAGAAAAAAGGAGTACACAACTGTTAGCAAAATATTCCCCATTCCAGAGACCGAACAGAAAGAAAAAAGTGTTACCATTATTGACTTTGATAACCACAAACAAAAAGATGAAAAAGAGTTAAAAGATTATATTGAACAAATTCCAGATTATGTTGCCGAAGATTACACATCTTGGAAGTCTGTTGGGTTCGCACTGTACAATGAAACCCATGGAGAAGAATATGGTAAAAATCTTTGGCATCTATTCTCCCAAAAATGTCCTGAAAAATATGACGAAGGGGAGTGCGACAAATTTTGGGAAAATCCTGTTGAAACAACTTTCTCAATGGGAACATTAATTCATTATGCGAGTTTAATTCCTGTTGAGAAAAGGAAAAAACATAAAAGAGTTATTAAACTTTATTTGTAAAATTGGTTAAAAGCAACTTCTAAACAAATTCCAGTTAGTTGTGTAAACAAATTTTAACTAGTTACCAAACAAATTTTAACTAGTTGTTAAATAAATGGAACCAGAACAAAAACCGGAACAAAAACCGGAACAAACCATTACAAAAACTCCTCCACCGGTCCATGTTAAAAACCCAAAAAGAGTTGCCCAAGGTAAAAAACTTGCTGCGATAAGTAAGGAAGCAAAATTAAGAAAAAAAGCTAGAATTGAAAAAGAGAAAGCAGAAGAGCCAGAAGAAAATGGTGTAAGCATATCTACATCTTGTGCAATAATTGGGACAATAGCGGCCTTAATTACCACATACATTACTTACTCCAAATGGAAGAAAGAGCCAGAAGAAAGTAAAGAAAAAGTTGCCAAGTCAAAAACAGTTTTCAAGGATCTTTCGAAATATGATCTTTAAATTTTTTGAAACGAAATTCTTTCCACAATTGGAAAGAAATTCAATAAATATGATTGTTCCCACCCATGCAATAGAATGTGTTTTTGGAAGTAAAAACTGGCTTAATATTGGAAAACTTATTTATCTAATTTCAAAAGGAAGTAATGAAGGGTACAAACTTTGGTTACTATACAGTAAATACGATATTAAAAATTACAACGAAAACCATTGTTATCATTTATGGTCAGATTTTGACCTTTCGATGCCAGATGATTTTGAAGATGAAGATGAATTTTTTAATAACTATTAAAACTTTTTAAATTTTATAACAAAAACTTTACAAAATATATAACAAAATAATGTTATAAATTTTTTACCAAATATATTATAATAAATGAATACAGAGAGAGAAGTTGAATTAGTACCTGGTTATAACAGGTTACATAGAAGTTCAATAACTGGGGAACGGGCCCGGAATGTAATTACTTTCAACCCCAATTCTGCCAATGAGGGAGAAGTAATTTACATCCACATTCCAAAACTCAAACCAGGAACAACATTAGTCCCTGACAAAATGTTCCTCCTGTTCGACTTTAAGAACAAAAACACAAAGTCGTGGTTTAATAACAATCTTGCGAAACAACTCCAAGAACGTTTGGAAGTCAGATTTGCAGGAGAGAAGGTTTACGACAACACGGGAGAGAGTCTTTTGGGGACATATAAGGATTTGTGGATGGACAAACATGAGAGGGCCAACATGATTGAGGATGGTATCGCAACAGAAAACCAGCGAAAACTCATCTCTAAATCTGATGATGCCTCTTCTGACACATATGCGGCTGTGTACGGAACAAAACAGAGGATTAAGTTGGACAAGATTTTAAAGGATCATGGATTATATGCGCCCCACAGTATGGCGAATGACTTGCAATACATCATTACACTACCAAAAGCTACCGCCATCATGAAGGCTCAAAGTAGTCAATCCGTGGCTGGTTATTCTTTGGAAAATATTGAGTTGGAGTACGAAACCATTACCAACTTTTCCTTGGTCCAGGAGATTGAAACCTCTTACCAAGCAGGTCGGGCACTTTCATTTGAACATGTAACTTTAATGAAAACCACACCATGGGCCGCTGCGACAACACTAATTAATGAGACCATCAATCTGCCAAGAAAGAGCATGAAGGCGGTTGTAATGTTGTTTACAAAAGCAACAAGAGGGGGATCCGAGGAATTTGTATACCCTAATATTGAAAGGGTAAAAATTACTATTGAAGGAGTTCCAAATAGCATTTACTCCCAAGGCATCCCAAAACGAAGATTGTTTGAAGAGGCTGAGCGACTTTTCAGACATACTAATTATCCAACAATCCAAGCTGACGAGTTCTTTACAGAAAACCAGTTTGCCCTTGTTGTGGATCTTCGATCAATTAATGACAATGCTGTATATGGAGATGGCACCAAACTTTTGACAACACAATCTGGAATCATGTTAGAAATTAAGAAAAAAGCGACAGCAACTGATCTCAGGTGCCATGTTTTCATTCTTTCAGATGGTTTGTTGAAAGTACAGGGAGGAGCGTTCCAGAGTGTTAACTACTAAAAACTTGATAAAAATTTGGTAAAAATTTGGTAAAACTTTTTGAAAAAAATTTTTAAAATAAATGGAAAACAAAAACCCAACCCAAAACAAAAACGAAAACCCAAAACCATTTAATATGATTATTGTTGGAATGACGAGTTGTGGAAAGACTCATTATTTGTTGAAAAATTTAGTTGAAAATTATAAAAAAAAATTTGAAAACATAGTTTTAATATGTCCTACTTTTGTATGGAACAAAACATATTTAGAATGGGAACATCTAAATGACCCAAGATTTTTTGTTATTCCTTGCGATCAAGATGAGTCCGAAGATTTTTTAAAATATATTGTTGACTATTGCAAAGGAACCCCAAGTCTAATTATTTTGGATGACTGTGCATCTGGACAAAGCGTTAAAAACAGAACCAGCGAATTGGTAAAACTTGGTTTTGGTGCCAGACATATGAATATTAGCACAATAGTTGTTACCCAACAACTGACAAGTATTGCAAAACCATATAGAGAAAATATTTCAAAACTGGTTACCTTTTACAACCCAAACAGAAAGGACATGCAGGTTATTTTAGATGATTATTTAGACATACCAAAAGAAGAAGAGAAAAAAATAAAAGAAACACTGAAATCTAAAAAATATTCAAAATTAGAGATTAATTTAATCCATCCATATGATCATAAAATCCTTGAAACATCTGGGGAAAATCCAATAAATTTTTAAAAACTTTTGAAAATCTTCTAAAACTTTTGAAAATTTTCTAAAACTTTTTTGTCAATATAAATGAGGAACCTAAGAATTCTACTTAAAAATGGAGAAACAACTGTTAAATTTGAAGACCCTTTGATCATTGAAGACACAAAATTAATGGTTAAAGATGCAACAGTTTTTTGGGATTACAACAACTTAACAAGTCCAACTTATGTCATGCATGGAACAAAAAAAATTAGTTTCCACAATGGCTATTGGACTGTTGGTATGATTATGAGATTATTAAAGGAAAACGAAATAAAGTCAGAATTACTTCCATATAGTTGCAAAATTAGACTATACCCAACAAGAAACCTCTCCTTGCTTAAACTTGGTCCTTTGCTAGGATATCCAGAAACAACAGTAATTAGGGGAGGAGCAAATCTTGTCAGTCCAAAAACAGTTAACATAAATCTTGGAATGAGATTTGTTTGTATATCTTGCGAGATGATTGATGGAACTAGAACATCATTTTCAGGAAAACGGGATAGAACAGCAGCAGTTCTTCCAATTACAACAAGACAATTATTGAAGGGATCAGTAGAAAAATTTGCAAACATCAACTCCGAGGCTATGTTAGACAATGGTGTCTACAACGAGCTTAAATTTAAAGTTGACCACAATGTTGGCGATATTCTTCTTGAAATTTTTTTATGTCCACAGAATTATGAGACTCAATAAAACATGATTATAGATATTGACAAAATGGAAACCATTAAAGGGTTGTTAAATTATATGGAAAGATTGGAAGTAATTTTAAACAACGAAAAAAACCAAAATTTGGCAAACTTAAAGGTGGCTGTAAACGATTTAATAGCTGCTTTAAGAAATTATGTAAAGGTAATTGAAATTTTGAAAATCTTCTAAAACTTTTTAAAACTTTACAAAATATATAACAAAAATGTTATAAATTTTTATTAAAATATATTATAATAAATGAATAAGAACGAGGTTTTAAATGATCTGTATGAAGCAGCTTTGATAACAGTTGCAGCTGTTGGAGTAAGTATGGTTGTTAAAAAGTTAACAGGCCAATCTTTAGCAGCGCCAGCAAGTATTAAAGAAACAGCCAAGCTTGGGGTTGCGGTTGCAGGTGGGTTATTCACAGTAAAAATGGCACAGGACAAAGGATACATTCCGAAAAATGTGGATCCAAAGAAATTATAGAGAGAAAAGGATCATTGAATTGATTAAAATTTGGAAAAACCATTTTGTAAGCTCTCCAAAAATTTGAACTGCAAAAGTCAACAAAAACTTTTTAAATAAATGGCATCAATGATAGCAGGAGGGTTGTTCAATGCGGTTGCCTTTGCTGGTGCCGGATATCTGTTTCAATCATTTAACAAACACGGTTATGCTGACGAGGCGAAAAGACATAATTTAGCAACAGAAAAACTTCAAAAAGACAAAGAAAAGTTTTTTGAAAATGAAATTAAAAGAAAGGACAAGGTTAGAGAATTACAAGACGAAATTCGGGACTCAAACTATGACATGGAAGTAACATCGAAGGCTTTTCAACAACTCCACGAAATTTTACAAGAAAAAACAGTAGAACCAAAACTTGAAGATTATTACCAACCAAGCGAAGAAATGCAAAAATATATGACCATTACTGTAACACTTTTAGGGGCTGGTGCTGGTTGGTTGTTGGCGGTTGTTGTTTAGGTGTTGAAAATTAGGTAAAAATTTATATTTTAATAAAAATTTATAACATTTTTTTGTTATATATTTTCAGAAGTTTTTGTTATAAGTTTTCAAAAGTTTTTAATGTTTTTTAAAAGTTCTTTCCCTCTTTAATAATTTTTGTGTACTCCTTGCATTTTCTGATACCACTCATCTCCTCAATTTTTAAAATATTTTCAACACTTAGAGCATTGCCAAAAACTTTGAATCCTGTTTGGTATGGTCTGTAAGCATTATCTCTTGGAGAACAATTTAAAATATATCTTATTTCATCAAATGTTTTTAGTTCTGATGAAGTTGGTTTTCTCATTTTTTCCAAAAGATCATTTCTTTGACAGATTCCAAAAATAATGAACATGATGTAATTCAAACTATATTTTCTGTCCAAAACCAAACCAGATCCCACAAGAGTTTTGTTGGTCTTGTTGAAAAATTTCATGATCTCGTAACCAACAATTTTTTCCTCCTTTGGAAATAATTTCCAGAATGTTTTTACATATCTTTTCAAAATGGGTGGTAAAGTTGGTTCTCTGTGGTTATAACTGTGTAACTTAAATAACAACAAACCACATTTTCCACAAATTATGGATCCTTCAGTCTCAATGGTTGACACCTTACAACAACTACTTTTGTCCTTAAAAGTTTCAAGTTCTAAAAGACTTTCGTTGAATTCCTTTGGTTTCTGCGAAGCTTCATTTTCTTCGTTGTTTCCCCCGCTAGTTTTGATAATGGGGTTATACAAAACATCTAAATTTTGATATGACATCTCTTCCTTTTATTAAATTAATCTCGCTATTCCTTTAAATACCAAGAAAACCGTTCCAATTGAAGCCCCAAAAACTTCTGGTAATCTGTTGTCGCTTTTTTCAACAATTTCAGGATCGGGTGTAAAAATTCCTGGTTTGTATTTTCCAACAGGTTTTACAAAGGGTTTGCCAATATCTTTACCAATATTTTTCCCAATAGGTTTGCCAATATTTAAATGTCTGTTAAGTCCAAGGACCATCCTATTTGTGGCCAGTGTAAGAACATTATTGAATCCACTAATTGGGTTAATAAGAATTTTCATGTCTGACGGAATTAAAATTAAACCCGGACTTATGGCAAAATTCAAAACAACATTTGTGGACTTAATGGCCTGTCTCATATTTGAAATAGAAACAGTGGTGTCATCCTGAGCTATTGTATCCTCCATTAACTTTTTAAACACCTCTTGTGTTTGTAAACTTTTAGCTCCTTCGCCAACAATGACCCACCTTGTTTTTGCCTGTGCTCCCAAAACGCAGTAAACAAAAGATTCTAAGGATTGTTGGAACAGCTTTTGACCTAATAATGTTAACCCATTGGAATCTTTGGGTACAAAATGTTTGAAATCATCGGAATGTCTTTTGGTAGTAGACACCAATTCCTCATATTCGTTAACCCTCCCATAACTCTTTTTTGTTAAATTTACATATCTGACTTCATATCCGAGGTCTTTCATATCTTGTGTAAATTCTTTTGCACTTTGTGTTGAGTTACTTATTTTTTTAACCCAAACATCATTAGGGTTGTGTTGTAAAATTTTTATGACATCTTCTGTTAAAAACCTTCTAAGTTTGTTTGGATGTTTTAAAAACCTTCTTACCTGAAAAACATAATGATAATGGACAATGCTTGTTAAAAAAGAAGACCGAAATCTTGTAAACCCATTCTTAAAATGCTTGTTAGAAATACCGCACAAGTAGCTTGCAACATAACTGGCAGCAATAGCTGTAAAATATGGAATAGTGAGGAAATCATTTATGTTTGGATTTCTTATTTTCATTGGCTGTTGAAATGTTAAATCTATGGGGTTTAAATTTACAATGAAATTTTCTCTTTCATTCGCAAATATGGTAATTGTGTTTAAATTTACAGAAGCCTTTGGTTGTTTGGAAAATTTTTGGACTGTTCCAAAGACATCCCACTCTTCTGACCATTTTTTAAATTCTGTCATTGTTTATTTAAAAACTTTTGAAATTTTTGGGATTGCAAAGAATCCTTTTGGTTTTCAAAGTTTTAAACACCCCTGAAAATAAAATGGAAGATGAACTTTTACTTATTGACCTTGAGTTACGAGATATTTATTACAATCCTGTAACAGGTTACCAATCCATGGAAAAACTTTACCAAGCTGCTGTAAAAGAAAATCCTTCAATAACCCGAAAACTGGTTAAGGAGTGGTTGCACAGCCAAAAAGTTTTTACTTTACACAAAACCATTAGAAAACCAAAAAAATATCAAAAAACATTTGTTAAAAATCTTGCCGACCAGATGCAAATGGACTTGGTGGATATGGCAAAATTTGGTTCTGAAAATAATGACCAAAAATGGATCTTGACAGGTATTGAAATTTTGTCAAGATTTGGTTTCGCAGTTCCTGTCCATAGAAAAAGTACTGTTGCTATGGTGCCAGGTGTTACAAAAATGTTGGAAGAATTTAAGAAAAGATTTGGTAAATATCCAGAAACAGTCCAATTTGACGAAGGGAAGGAATTTTATAATGTTGGGGTAAAAACTCTTCTGAAATCTTTAAACATAGAATATTTTTCATCCAGATCTCATAGAAAGGCTGCACTTGTAGAAAGGTTTAACAGAACTTTGAAAACCAGGATGTGGAAATTTTTTACTTTTAAGGGGAACAAAGAGTGGTTAAATAGTTTAGACAAATTTACAAATAGTTACAACAACACAACCCACAGCACCATTAAAATGAAACCCAAAGATGTCAATAATGACAACCAATCCAAAGTTTTCTTTACACTGTATGGAATCCCACCTCTTGAATCCCAAGTAAACCCAAAATTTAAAATTGGGGACCATGTCAGGATCCAAAAATACAGAAAAAACTTTTCAAAAGGTTATGATCCAAATTTTACAGATGAAATTTTTACTGTGTCAGCGGTTTTCAGAGGTGTCCCTGTTATGTATAGAATTCGGGATAAGGAGGAGGACATTATGGGAAAATTCTATGGTGAGGAGTTGGTAAAAGTTATTGGGGGACAAACATGAAACCAAACATGAGACCAAACATGAGAACAGACATAAATAAATAATGGATGGATACAAAAGACCTGGAGGAGAATACGAACCCGATGAAATGGAAATGAAAGAAAGGGGTGGTGACAACCCCCCGAGTGAGAACCTTAATGAGTCTGGAATAGCAGACACATCTCTCATAGAGGATGATGATGTGGATGATAATGATGATATTGAAGATTTAATTCCAGAAGGAATGGATTCTAGGCCGGGGTTTGATGATGATGAATTCATCAGAAATTATAAAGAAAATATTGCCGAAGAAGAACAGGATTCCCTAGAAGCTGAAAATGCCCAACGAGAAGCAAAAAGAGTAGAAGAAATAAAACACTATAAAAAACAACGAAGAATTCTTTTAAATGGGATCAAAAAGTTTTACAGAAAATACCTAGATCAGGAAGTTTATGCGAGAGATGGTGTCATTGAGGGAAAATCAAAAGGAGACTATGATAATGCAAGTAAAGAACTTTTAAAACATTCTGCACTTAGTTTCAACGATAAAGGCAAACTAACTGGTTTGCTTTTTAAAGATAAAAAAGTTATGGTTACGGATGGTAAAGGAGGATTCAGAAAATCAGAAAAGGCCAGTAGGGCCGCTGTGTCTGAATTTATTCGACTTAGAGCATTGGCAGCCATAGAACACAGAAAAACAGCCAATTCAACCATTGAAGATGTATTAGGAACTTTGCCTGGCACCGCTGCAGCAAACGAAATTAGAAAAAATGTTGCTGAAAATTTGCAAGATGAAGTGGTAATAGAAATGGATACCATTGAAACCGAAAATGGAGAAAATGTTGGCGATGTTCCAATTCGTAACATTAAAGGAGTTTTAGATTCCAATGACTTGGAAGCTGTTGAAATTAACCAAAAGTTTTGGGAAGACAAGGCAGATGAAACAGATGATCCAGTTCAAAAAGCAAAATTTAGAAATGTTGAGTATGTGTGTAGACAAAGGGGGGAAGCGCTTAGATTGGAAGCAAACATGGAACCACAAAACGAAGAAACAAAAGAGAAAATTAAAAACCATGTCTTAACGAGGTTTGAAAAATTTAAAGAATGGGCTAAAGAAAACATGGGAGTAACAGCCGCAATTGCCATTTCCATTGCAGGGGTCATAACAACTGTGGCACTGGCTGGAAAAGCTGCTGTTGTAACGACTGCAAAGGCGACAGGAGCACTTGGTAAAGCATTGGCAAAACTTGGCAAAGCTGCATGGCCTGTATTGGCACCAATTTTGAGCATATTGGCAACTGCGCTATCGTGGGGTGCAAAGGGATTGGCTTGGTTGGCGAAAAATCTGTGGGCCCTTGCAATAGGTTTGACATATCTCGTTTACACAGAGTACAAAAAGAAAAAATAAAAAGTAAACACTTGACAAAAACTCGACAAAAACTTTTACACCAATATAAATGAACACAGAATACGCAACAATGAATGATGAAAAAAATGACGTCGCTGAAGATTCGCAAAATTTGACCCTTAGAGAAGACTTGATCCGGCTATCCTTTGCAAAGGAGATCAAACATTCGGAAGCATATTTGAAAAAAGCATCAATGACTCAACTGGAAAAAATAAAATTAAATTATGAGAGAACACAACTCGACAAAACAACTTCTTTGCTAACTGAAACCCTTGTTACAAAATTTTCAGAGTTATTGGAGCAGTTGGACTTGGTGCAAGATGACGAAAAACTGGATGCAGAACTGTCGTCAAACAAACTTTTCTGCGATGATGTCAAATCCATGGTTAAAAAAATTTCGCCATATATCCCAATGATTGGTTTGTTAACGGGAGGCATCATTATTGCAAAGCATATTTGGGATCGGAAACCTTCTAATAAAAATGTTACAGTACAAAATAATGAAAATTCTAATGAAAATTTCGATGGTGTCAGTTCTGTTGATCCCAATAACATTAGAGATGATATTGCTTAAATTTTTACTGTTTTCATAATCTTGTTGGGTTATGAAAAATAAACACAAATGGGAAATTCAAAGTCAAAACCAAAAGAAAAATATAACAAAAACCATATTACGAAAAAAGGGTTCCAATTCGGTTTAAGTTTTGGGAGAGAAGATTTAACAATGGAAGGAAATGTTCAAATAGGCTGGACAAATAAAACAGTCAAAAATTACACAAGGGTTCCAAGTTGCGGAAAATCGTCATCTGTGGAATCTTTAACTCAAAATAAAATAAATGATGTTGTTAGTAAAAGTCCAAAATTGGTACCGACAACTCCGAAAAAGGAGGTCGGACAGGAGAAACTTAGTTCTTAGAAAAAAATGGGTTTTAAAAGAAAAAGAACAATGGGTACATAGTAATGTAAGAAATGACCATTATTACTAAAACTTTTTTACTTAAAATTGAATTTTTAAAAATACAGTATAATAAATTAAAAGAAATGAATCCAACTATTGAGATCAACATCAAATTTAAAGAACAAAATGGAAAACCCCAAACCAAAGAAGAGTTAGAGGAGGAAATAAAAACCATACAAAATAAACTATTCGAAAAGCTAAAAGAACAAAACCAACTGTTTGGAACCAAAACAGCAAACCCACTACTCTACAAAGACCTAATAGGCATGGCTCTTCTAAAAGGGGTTAAAAACCCACACGCCCTAACAAAATCAACACTTTGCGAACACATCGGTATTCCAGTCATCCCAAACATACCAACCGGCGGCCACTCCAATTGGCCAAACCTAAAACCAGTTAAGATTCTATTTACAGCTCTAGAGGATGGAGAAAAAATAGAGTTCGAAAGTATGACCAAAGCCGCACTTGCAATAAACAAAAAAAGTTCTTCCAACATTTACCACATTGTTAGAAGAAAAACAATTATTCCATACAATGGGAAACTCTGGACCGTAAGTCGAAAGTAGAAAAACACCAAACACAAAAATCAAAATCTCTTATTAAAAAATAAGAAATTTTAAAAGAAACCATACAATAAACAATGACAAACATATTAACTCAAAAAGAACTCAACAAAAAACTTTTCCAAATACGAATGCAACTAAGAACAAGTGCGAACAACAGACTTCAAACAATACGAGAAGAAGGGTTCCCACCATCATCCCTTAAAGAACTCAGAATATTAGGAGGACGGCTTGGTGTCAAAGGTACTCATAGTCTTAACACAGAAACACTCTGTCAAAAACTTGGCATCCCATTGGTAAAAAATGAAGTTTATGACAAACACCACAGAAACGTAATCAGAACACCAGTAAAAATAACATTTACTTCTGTGGATGGTGAGAAAATAGAGTTCCCAAGTATTTACAGAGCTGGTATTAGTTTAAACAGAAACCCTAGTTGTATTCCATTTTACATAAAAAACCAAAAAGAAGTTATGTACGAAGGCAAATTATGGACAGTAAGTCGTTAAATTTTTAAAAACCATACTAATAAATAAGGTTCTGTTTTCTAAGGTTTCATTTGGCATTTCTCCTTTTGAATTTGTGTAAAATTGGTCATTCTTTTTTAAAGTTTCTATCCTTAGTTGGATAGAAATTTTTTTTATGAAGTTTTTTATAAAAATATTACAACACCCAACCAAATAAGATTCCCAATAACAAATCCAACAACAAGTGCAGTCCATGGCGAAAAATTATTAATTCTGTTAACAACCTCATAAAAATTCATTTTTTATTTAAAGAAAAATTTCATACCATAATAAATGACCAAACACACTACAGACCCCAAATTATTAAAAATTCGGGAAGCTGCCCGCCTTAGAAAACAAAGGCAGGTGCAGAGGGATAGAGAGATGAAGCCTTTCAAACCCGAAAGACTCGCAAAACTTCAAGAAAAGGCAAAGGAAAAGGAGCTCAAAAAGGAACAGGACCTTGTTAACCAACAAGACAGGTTAAAAGATGACCTAATTAAGTTCCAAAACAAAACTTATAAAAAACTTGAGAAAAAAGAAGAAAAAAAATGGGGTCGAGAGATCAACCAAGAGGTGGTGCGACAGGACAAAATTAAGTGGGATAATAGGTGGTTGGGTGCTGACAAAAAACTTACCAGAAACAGAAGAGTTGTTGGCAACAAACTCTCAAAAATTTTCAAAAGAAAAACAAAAACACACAAAAAACTTAGACAAGTGGTGCCAATTATGATCAAAAGTTTCGCAAATGGAAAGGCGGCTCTGTACGAAATCTCAGGTCAAAATTACAGAGACCCAATAGTGTTTTTAGAAGAAACAACAGCTGGTGTTGAAAACCTTATTAATGGGATTGAAAATTCCAAAAAAGTCAAAACAACACTAATTTGCAAACTTGTCCACTATGATTATGTGGAAGGACTCGAAGAAGTGGATCTTTTCTACTTTGGGTCCCATATGAAAGCAATGACGACAGAGGAGGATGTCAGAGAACTGTACAAACTGTCAAAAAGGGAGATGTTGGAAAATTTGGCAGCTCATCAGAAAAAGGGTTCTGGATGGGCTATAAGATCAGTCGAATCTTTACATATCTCAATAACCAAGTACAAACCCTTAAATGGCAAAAGGTACCAACAACTTCCAAAATTCATCAAGGACAAGAAAGCCATTATCAATCCACAAAATGTCAAGGATGACTATTGTTTTCTATATGCTGTCGCCATCGCACAAACTTTAAAAGAAGAACCAGATGCCAAAAAACTTGAAAGAATTCCAATATCCATCCAATTAATGGTAGAAGAGTATGACGTCAGGGATTTAACATTTCCTGTTAAAATTAAAGAAATCTCAAAATTTGAGAAACACAACAAAATAGGCGTAAATGTTTTAACATATGACGACGAAATTAAAAAGGTTTGTCAAATGCAAATTAGTAGGTCCGATTATGACAATAGAGTTAACCTGTTTTGGTGGAATGACCATTTCAGTTGCATTAAGGACAAAGGCAAACTTTTAACAGATCAAAATGACAACCACCAACACAAAAAATTCTTTTGCGACTTTTGTTTGAATCCTTTCAAAACAGAGGAGATATTAAACCAACATGAAGAAATTTGTAGAACTCATGACGCCCAAATTCAAGAATATCCAGAAGAAGGTGTTGACAATATCATGGGATGGGGTGGCAAGGATTTCAAAAAAAACCAAGATGTTCCATTCATTATAGTGGCAGATTTTGAGTGCATGCTGAAAACTTTAAGAACCAGGAACAATGACGAAGAAAAAAGTTACACACAAAAATATCAGGAACACATTCCGATCAGTTATGGTTTCAATATTATTTGTTCTGACCCAACCATATTTCCTGGCAAGTATGTTAGCTTCACAAAACAGTATGATTTCCAAGACATTGGTAAAATGTTTGTTGAGGACTTGGAAAAAGAAGCAAAAAAGATTTGGCACACATATTTAAAAGAGCCAAAGAAAATAATAATGACAGCAGATGACGAGAAAAACTTTCAAAATGCGACGACTTGTTATGTCTGTGGTGGAAAGTTTGTACATAAAAAAATTAAATATTTGGATCCTAGGAGTTTGTGGAAAGCCAGCAAAAACACTCCAAAATCTAAAGTTAGAGATCATGACCATTTAAATGGTAAATATCGTGGTGCGGCTCATAACGACTGTAACTACTCAATGGCAAGTGCAAGACATATCCCAGTTTTGTTCCATAATTTTAGTGGGTATGATAGTCATTTAATTGCGAAATATCTGGGACTGTCAAATGGTAAACTTGGTTGTATTGCAAAAACCGAAGAGGAGTATATCAGTGTCAACAAAAAACTCTGGATGGATGGTGGGTGGAAAAAGGAGTTGACAGTTGACGGAAGACCAAAGAAAAAGTGGGTGCCTTTGGAATTAAGATTCTTGGACTCGTTGAAATTCATGTCAAGTTCCTTGGCAACATTAATGTCAAACATACCAAAAGATGAGTTCCATTACACAGAAAAAGGTTTCAAAGATCATCCAAAGGAAAATGTGGATCTGTTGAAACAAAAGGGTGTGTTTCCTTATGAGTTTTTAACCAGTTTGAAAAAGCTGGACTGCAAGGAATATCCACCACACAAAGAGTTTCATTCCAGACTTACAGGTAAAAATGTTGACATTGAAAATTACGAATATGGTAAAAATGTTTGGAACAAATTTGGATGTAAAAGTTTAAAAGATTATATGGAATTATACCAGAAAACCGATGTGTTGGGACTCTCAGATGTCATACAAAGTTTCAGAAAAATGTGTAAAGAAACATACAAACTTGACCCTATGTGGTATTATACAACTCCTGGACTGGCTTGGGATGCCTTACTGAAAATGACGGGTCAAAAGTTGGAATTACTAACAGACCCCGATATGTATCTCATGATTGAAAAGGGCATTCGTGGTGGGATCTCTACAATTACTCATCGATATGCAGAAGCCAACAACAAGTACATGAAAGAGTATGATCCAAAAAAAGAAAGTGTTTTCATTCCATATTTGGATATGAACAACTTATATGGTCATTCAATGATCCAACCACTACCAGTTGGTGGCTTTAAATGGGTTCCAGAAAAAGAGTTGCCAAACTGGGAAAAATATTTGACAACAGAAGGTCATGGTTGTTTTCTGGAAGTGGATCTTGACTATCCAAAGGAACTCCATGACCACCACAACAGCATGCCATTTGCAGCCGAAAAAATGGTCATTGACAAAGTGGAAAAGTTAGTGGCAAATTTAAATGACAAAAGGAATTTTGTACTCCATTATGAAGCCCTGGCACAAATTTTGGCAAATGGTTTAAAGTTAACAAAAATTCATCGCGGGATCTCATTCAATGAGAAAGCTTGGATGGAACCATACATTATGTTAAACACAAAGTTAAGAACAGCTGCCAAGAACGACTTCGAAAAAGATTTTTACAAACTCATGAACAACTCTCCGTTTGGAAAGACCATGGAAAACGTTAGGAACAGAATTGATGTCCGGTTGGTTGCTTTTGATGACCAGCTTGAAAAATTAGCAAAAAAACAGAATTACAAAGGCAAAACCATATTCTCAAATGAACTAGCAGCTGTGCACATGAGAAAAACCAGGGTCAAACTAAACAAGCCAATATTTTGTGGGGCGGCTATACTAGACAAAAGTAAAATATCCATGTATAATTTTAACTACAATTACATTAAACCAAAATATGGAAACAAGGCAGAGTTGTTGTTTACAGACACGGATAGCTTGTGTTACAAAATTAAAACCGATGACTTCTTTAAAGACATTGCAGATGATGTTACAGACATGTTTGACACCAGTAACTTCCCAGAAAACCATCCAAGTGGAATTAAAAAAGAGAACAAGAAAGTCCTTGGGATGATGAAGTCCGAAACTGGTGCCGACCAGATTGGTGCGTTTGTTGGACTAAGATCAAAAGCATATGCGATCAAAATGGCAAAAAAGAGAGACCCTGTAACCGGACTAATGGAGTGTAAGGAAGAAAAAAAGTGTAAAGGTATTGCAAAGGCTGTCATTAACAACAAAATCAAGTTTGACGATTATGTGGAATGTTTGTCCACAGGAAAAAACATATTAAGAGGGATGAACACCTTTAGAAGCACCAAACATACCATCCATACCATTCATCTCAATAAAATAGCGTTGAATTCAGAGGACGACAAAAGGGTCATACTAGATGACAAAATTTCAACTTTGGCTATTGGTCATTACAAAACCAAGGAGTAGAAAAATATCTAAAAAGTTTTAAACAGTTTTTTCTGTTTAAAAATTTAAAATGTGTTTTCATTTAACAGGACATATTTAAACCCCAAACCCCAAACCCCCAAAAAACCCAAACCCAAAAACCCCCCAACCCCAAAAACTTCCAAAAAAAACCCCAAAACCACCCCCAAAAAAAATTTCGAAACCCCCCCCCGAAAAATATTGGCGGCCATTTTGAAAAAATTTAAGACGCCATTTTGAAAAATTTTGGCGGCCATTTTAAAACATGTCCCAGGATCGGATTGTCAAAAAAATTCAGGAGGGGGGTCGTAAACGGTTTTTAAATATATTTTAATCTATTTTAATCTATGTCCCAGGATCGGCCTTTTAACACTACTCGCGTTCAATTAATTGTCATTCATGAATGTTGAACGATGTTGAATTCATTTGGCCACTCGTGCTTTCAACATTATTCAACAATGTTGAATGATGTTGAATGCGATGTTGAAAGCGTTTGGCCAGGCCTTAAGACTATGTGCACACGGTAACGTTTCCGAGCGTTTTCGTATTGTTTACTGTTCTCAAGAACAATCAGCTCATTACTTGAAACAATACGAAAACGCTCGGAAATGTTACCGTGCTCTCGCAAGGGTACGCAACAGGGGCGGATCTAGGAATTTTGCCCACTTAGTCAAACTATCTAGGGGGGTCCGGGGGCATGCCCCCCCGGAAATTTTTTGAAAATTGGGTCTCTGAAATGGCATTTCCCGCGTTCTGACAACACTTTTAATCAAAATTTCTGAAGTTTAAAAACATACTTTTTTAGCAGATTTTATACTGAATTCTTTCTTATATTGAATTCTTGTAATAGTTTGTAAGTGCGTAATTATTTTTTTCTAAAAAGAAGGCAATACAACAAACAGTAGAGATATGTGATTATATTTAATTACTAAGTTAAAAAATATATGGTTGTTTTGCTCTATGTCAGAGCTCATCAGCATGCCTTGGAGACACCAAAAACATATTCTTGCAGTCAGTGAATTCAACATGGACAGCCTGATCAACATACAAGTAAAGGTCTAGCTGAATTTAATGTTCTGCATAACCCAGAGCAAGGGCAAATGGGTCTACATCATCCCAGTCATCCTAATTAAGTCGCAACTAATTCAAGCCACTACCCACCATTACCAATCTATGTTACTATGAGCTGTCTGGTTTTCAGGTGCCAGATACTCATCTTTTACACATCTACCCAAGCAGACAATGTCTTGTTAAGGAATGCTTTTATTCATGACCATAATGTGACATGGACATAAAGGAGCTCAACTCTCAACATTATCCCAGTCATCCTAACCCTTGAGCCCCCAACTAATCTAAGTCATTACCTGTTTATATGATTTCAATTTTGTAGACTATGAAAGTATATAAACATTGAATACTAGAATTAAGCAGATATTGTATTTAAACCAGATAATAAAATGTAAATAATAATTGTAATACAGCACATGTAGTTATTGGTTCATGTGGATATCAGCACTTAGTACTGTAGCTACTGTACACATGTAAATTTATATTAAAAGAAGAAACCAATCATCATTTACTAATCAAGTTTATTATGACACCACATACAGTAATCATACAGGTCACATACAGTACATGACATGTTGTGTATATATATTATATACTGTAATAATTAATATTAAAGGAACAGAAATTAGCAATGTATGAGAAGAGTGCTTTAACTGCCAGGTTGGCTGGCTACAGTCTCACAAAGATAAAATTAATCATACTACTGATATTAATAAACCATGAAATCTCCAAGCAAGATCAAATTTCCAGCATACAGTCCATACACTATTCCATCCGATACACGTTTCATTGCAAAGCATCAATTCAACATGTTATAGATCAAATATAAGCAAACGCGAAGTCTAGCCCAAGAGTAAATCTATAAATTATCATAAAGACTATAATGATATTCAAATCATACAGTACAGTAGGGTTTCTTACCTCAGACGACCTCAGAGCGCATCACTGATTCACTGTATAAACTTCTCGCAATTGATATTTCGATATATATCTTTTTCAATCCTCTATACAAGGTCATCTTCAGTGCATAAAGCACTTGATGAAAGTTTCACGAATATTTCATGATAAAGGTCTTGTAGATATCCTTGCTATTGAGTGTTGGGAATATAAAAAGACGCAGAATATGCGCATGGCCTCGTAGAACCACAGAAGCGATCGCTAACCATACTGATTACTCAGAAAGGCTCTTATCCTGCAAAATGACGTTTCAGCCTCTACACCAATCGTAAGTCGTAATTAGAAAAAAATTAACCAATCAGGAACGTTAAAAGATCTTAAAAAACCAACCAACTTCGTCAAAAAGTGACTAACTGCTTTCCTTCGTCAAATTCATCAAGCCGAGAGCCTGCATCGCATTTGTGGCCTGGAAATGGCTGTGAACCCGATCCTTGATTCTCGCATTATGTCCCGTGCATCCCACTGCTTCCCCTCGACATCAGTCGTAGCACAGAATTAGGTCTCGCGCATAAAGAAAACGGAAAAACGCCAACGGGGAAATTTTTCTGGCCTGAACTGAAGCCTCTGTAGATAGGCATTTTAAGAATAGAACATACTCCTTCCTACTAGATAATTATTTCTCATTTGCAGGATTTTATTTGTAAATGTTTGACAACGTGCAACAAACGAAAATTATATATTCACGTCAAATTTTCACTTCGTCGCGCGACTTAGTTGACGTAGTCTAAATCCGCCCCTGCGCAAGCTAAAATGGATCACTCAAATCGACGACCTTTCACAATGTTACGGTTATTACAAAATATTTCTAGCTTCTTATTCCAACTAAAACTTATATACAGTATATATGGGACTGAAATCACTGAATATACTCTAGAAAGACCGTTGCGGTAATTGAGGTAATGCTTTAAATAGCTTCACAGTTCACGCAGTGGCCCACAGATCTTTAGCAGCCGACGTGACAATATTACGTCATAAACAATTAAGAAAACAAAGCCAAAAGCCAACAAACGTCAACGATGCGAAGTGGCGTGACTGAACTTGGACTGCTATTGGCTTTTGATTTAAAATATGCAAACATAAAAGAGTGGGATAACAGACTTATTGATGGCAGGAAAGCTTAAAATACTCGATAACAACAGCAGTGGGTTGTTGAACTTGACCTCGATTTGTTTTCGCTGGAAACTACGCCGGCTCGATTTCTGACTGAGTTTTGGATCAGTGTTGGCCTTTTTATTTAGGTTCGTTCTTTTGTAGATATTCTAGGAAAATGGACAAGTTGGATCTCCAAGTGATCTAAATGGCAAAGATATCAGTGGATTCGTATTTTTCCGAGTCAGATTATGAGTATCTTCCCGGACTATTTAGTTCTCTAAACGACGTTCTGGCAGAGAACAAGAATTATTATATAAATATTTGTAGCGGGAAAAAAGCCGAAGAGTTTTCACAGTGTTTCGAGGAATTGCTGGCCGTTACTGCAAAGACGTTGAAATTACTGTTGGAGGTCGCTGCTGTGTCCCCACTCTTTGATTACGATCCAAATATTAAGGGAAATGGCTATCGATCCATAGTCAAAGTAGTGGAGATGTGTTTCAGACGTTTGTATGCCCTGAGTAAATATTTCCAGGAGAATAGAGACCGATTATTGTTCCGTTCGGACCATTATTACAAGGAAATTGTGAGCTACTTAGAACTATCGAAAGGTTTGTATACGTTTCTTGAGTTTGCTCAACTTCTGTTGAGATGGAGCACTGGCAATGATTTGTTCGCCCCTGAAGACAGCTGTGATGCTGAAACTATGACTGTTCACTTAGAAGAGATGGAAAAGGAATGTTTTTATGGGAGACGTCTAGGTTTTCATGTGAGTAATATTTAATGATAAACAATTCTCAGCCTATGAAAGCAATAGAAATCAATATCAATTAATAACAATCGATATCAAATAATTGATTGATATTTAACAAATAAAAAATAAAGCTCTGTGCATATGTACAGGCATGTTTGCTGTCTTTGAACACGAAAGAAGTTGAGTTGCCTTTACACTTCTTTCGTGTTCAAATGATGTCAATTTACAGTACATGCCTTTATAAAGGCCTGGCCAAACGCTTTCAACATTTCATGGAACATCGTTCAACATTGTTGAATGCATGTTGAATGAAAATTTGAACATGTTCAAATTTCGTTCAACATCATTCAACACCATTTCAACATCATTCAACACCATTTCAACATCATTCAACACCATTCAACAACATTCAACATCATTCAACAGGGTGGCCAAACGCTTTCAACATGTTGAATCACGGTTGAATTCAACAATGTTGAACAATGTTGAATGAAATGTTGAAAGCGTTTGGCCAGGCTTTAAGAGTACATATGCACTGTCAGGAGTGGTATATTTATTTGTTTTTTAAAATATGAAGAAGAAAGTGGGATAATTTGAAAGTTCACTAGCTTTTCCACCAGCTGACGCCATCCTACACCACTCCACACCATTTTATGTCATTCAAGATCTAATTCATACTCTTATAAATGCACAGGGCCCAGCCAATCAGAGCTTGCGTAGAGAACACCTTATTTTATAATGTTAATCAATGAACAATTGATGGAGTTTCTTGTAAACGATTGGTGTTGAGTATCAATAGGAATTGATGAACAAATCATGTTTGATTGGTATTGATTAGTTTCCAGGGGCAGCACCATGGGGTAAGCCTGGGTAGGCCAGTGCCTACCCTGGAATTTGCTGTGCCTACCAAAAAAAATGTGTGTCTTCCTAAAAATAGGTATTTACCCAATACTGCATGTACATATTGCACCACCTGTGGTTATCGGAATGAAATACGAGAGTTGAGATGCTTTACTCGACTTGTAAAATACGATCGTGGGAGATAGTAGCTTAAAATGCTCTCAACAATTGAAACTTCAGATAAAATAGTTTGCACTGCTAGTACCGTAATTTGAATAATGTAGTGAACTTGCTACTAGTTACTTGTATCTAGAGGAGTATCTTTTCCAAGTTGTCTTAATTTTTTTGTTGTTAATTACCTAGTTAATAGTAATTAATAATAGTGTCTAAAATGTAAAAGTGAGCACGTTAAATTATAAAACCTTGCCAAATCTCATGTGGTTCCACTTTTGCTTATATCCAACTCATATATCTGTGCCTCCCTTCTCAGATATAGGACTTGTACTCAAAAAGTGAAAAATCATAAGCCTGCTGCTGCTCCTGTTGGTATTGATAATTGGTGTTCATAAATCAAACTAAATGTTCTGTACATATGTTACTATATATTTTTCTTTTTATCCCAAAATGTTTTATCATGATTGAAAAAGCAAATAATTATATATACCGTAACCTAAATCTATGCATGTGTATGCTTTAATTTGAAAGTTTTTTCAGTAACTTAAGGTATACTGTAGAAATGACCTCTAGACTTCACAGTATACATAAACATTTTCTCCATTAAAATAAGGTGCAAGATTTACATGCGGAAACTGTAAACTCACTAACAATTTCGCCAAATTTATAGTTGAGCTACTTTAAACTAAATATATTGATATCCACCACAGTTGCTACAGTTGTAATACCTTCATTATATAATTAAAGTATATTTTGTTTTGTAAAATGTATATACTAATTAGCACCAAAAGAAATTAACAAACTAGCTGATATGTGGCTTAACATTGAAATACAGTTGGCATTGTTTGCATGGGTGAGATCAACAATTCCAGATTTGTAGCTTTTTGGCTTGACCAATGTGGATTTGGTACAAAGTAACCTGGTACTGTATATAGTCTCAAAAATTGATGACAATCAATACCAATCAATATTAATTAGATAATTGGTTTCTGATCATAATTTTATTTTCAATGATTGCATAGGCTGGGAAAAATTTCATTGTATATAGTAAAAAGAAATTAATTAAAGTATATGCCCCCCTTCCAATAGGGTTCATAGAATTGCCCTGTTCTTTAAGACACACCATGTAGGTCAGTTTACATTGGTTAACAATTCATTGCTCAATTCAGCAGCGTATTTTAACAAGTTTGATGACACTTGACAAGTAAAATCGTCTGGAGTTAGACAGGGTAAAATAATAAATAGGCCAGTTTTGACTGGTCTGGGACTCAAAGGGTTATATATGGATAGAGAGATGGGCAGATCTCATGTTGATGTATGATGGCATTCAAAGAATGTGCAAAGCCTCAGAATGTGCAAGGCCTCAGAATGTGCAAAGCCTCAGAATGTGCAAGGCCTAAGAATGTGCAAGGCCTAAGAATGTACAAGGCCTAAGAATGTGCAAAGCCTCAGAATGTGCAAGGTCTCAGAATGTGCAAGGCCTCAGAATGTGCAAGGCCTCAGAATGTGCAAGGCCTCAGAATGTACAAGGCCTAAGAATGTACAAGGCCTAAGAATGTGCAAAGCCTCAGAATGTGCAAGGTCTCAGAATGTGCAAGGCCTAAGAATGTACAAGGCCTAAGAATGTACAAGGCCTAAGAATGTGCAAAGCCTCAGAATGTGCAAGGTCTCAGAATGTGCAAGGCCTCAGAATGTGCAAGGTCTCAGAATGTGCAAGGCCTAAGAATGTACAAGGCCTAAGAATGTACAAGGCCTAAGAATGTGCAAAGCCTCAGAATGTGCAAGGTCTCAGAATGTGCAAGGCCTCAGAATGTGCAAGGTCTCAGAATGTCCAAGGTCTCAGAATGTGCAAGGCCTCAGAATGTACAAGGTCTCAGAATGTGCAAGATTCAGAATGTACAAGGTCTCAGAATGTACAAGGTCTCAGAATGTACAAGGTCTCAGAATGTACAAGGCCTCAGAATGTGCAAGGCTTCAGAATGTTCAAGGCCTCAGAATGCGCAAGGCCTCAGAATGTGCAAGGCCTCAGAATATGCAAGGCCTCAGAATGTACAAGGTCTCAGAATGTGCAAGATTCAGAATGTACAAGGTCTCAGAATGTACAAGGTCTCAGAATGTGCAAGGCCTCAGAATGTGCAAGGTCTCAGAATGTGCAAGGCCTAAGAATGTACAAGGCCTAAGAATGTACAAGGCCTCAGAATGTGCAAGGCTTCAGAATGCGCAAGGCCTCAGAATATGCAAGGCCTCAGAATGTACAAGGTCTCAGAATGTGCAAGACTCAGAATGTACAAGGCCTCAGAATGTGCAAGGCCTCAGAATGTGCAAGGCCTCAGAATGCCCAAGGCCTCAGAATGCCCAAGGCCTCAGAATGTTCAAGGCCTCAGAATGCCCAAGGTCTCAGAATGTGCAAGACTCAGAATGTACAAGGTCTCAGAATGTACAAGGTCTCAGAATGTGCAAGGCCTCAGAATGTACAAGGTCTCAGAATGTACAAGGCCTCAGAATGTGCAAGGCCTCAGAATGTGCAAGGCCTCAGAATGTACAAGGTCTCAGAATGTACAAGGTCTCAGAATGTGCAAGGCCTCAGAATGTGCAAGGCCTCAGAATGTACAAGGTCTCAGAATGTACAAGGCCTCAGAATGTGCAAGGCCTTAGAATGTGCAAGGCCTCAGAATATGTAAGGCCTCAGAATGTACAAGGTCTCACAATGTGCAAGACTCAGAATGTACAAGGTCTCAGAATGTACAAGGTCTCAGAATGTGCAAGACTCAGAATGTGCAAGGCCTAAGAATATGCAAGGCCTTAGAATGTGCAAGGCTTCAGGATGTACAAGTTCTCAGAATGTGCAAGATTCAGAATGTACAAGGTCTCAGAATGTACAAGGTCTCAGAATGTACAAGGTCTCAGAATGTACAAGGCCTCAGAATGTGCAAGGCTTCAGAATGCGCAAGGCCTCAGAATATGCAAGGCCTCAGAATGTACAAGGCCTCAGAATGTGCAAGACTCAGAATGTACAAGGCCTCAGAATGTGCAAGGCCTCTGAATGTGCAAGGCCTCAGAATGCCCAAGGTCTCAGAATGTGCAAGGCTTCAGAATGTTCAAGGCCTCAGAATGTGCAAGGTCTCAGAATGTGCAAGACTCAGAATGTACAAGGCCTAAGAATGTGCAAGGTCTCAGAATGTACAAGGCCTAAGAATGTACAAGGCCTAAGAATGTACAAGGCCTAAGAATATGCAAGGCCTCAGAATGTGCAAGGCCTCAGAATGTACAAGGTCTCAGAATGTACAAGGTCTCAGAATGTGCAAGGCCTCAGAATGTGCAAGGCCTCAGAATGTACAAGGTCTCAGAATGTACAAGGCCTCAGAATGTGCAAGGCCTTAGAATGTGCAAGGCCTCAGAATATGCAAGGCCTCAGAATGTACAAGGTCTCACAATGTGCAAGACTCAGAATGTACAAGGTCTCAGAATGTACAAGGTCTCAGAATGTGCAAGACTCAGAATGTGCAAGGCCTAAGAATATGCAAGGCCTTAGAATGTGCAAGGCTTCAGGATGTACAAGTTCTCAGAATGTGCAAGGTCTCAGAATGTGCAAGGCTTCAGAATGTTCAAGGCCTCAGAATGCCCAAGACCTCAGAATGTGCAAGACCTCAGAATGTGCAAGGCTTCAGAATGTTCAAGGCCTCAGAATGCCCAAGACCTCAGAATGTGCAAGACCTCAGAATTCCCAAGGCCTAAGAATGCACAAGGCTTCAGAATGTTCAAGGCCTCAGAATGTGCAAGGCCTCAGAGTGTGCAAGACTCAGAATGTACAAGGACTAAGAATGTGCAAGGCCTCAGAATGTGCAAGGCCTCAGAATGTACAAGGTCTCAGAATGTACAAGGTCTCAGAATGTGCAAGGCCTCAGAATGTGCAAGGCCTCAGAATGTACAAGGTCTCAGAATGTACAAGGCCTCAGAATGTGCAAGGCCTTAGAATGTGCAAGGCCTCAGAATATGTAAGGCCTCAGAATGTACAAGGTCTCACAATGTGCAAGACTCAGAATGTACAAGGTCTCAGAATGTACAAGGTCTCAGAATGTGCAAGACTCAGAATGTGCAAGGCCTAAGAATATGCAAGGCCTTAGAATGTGCAAGGCTTCAGGATGTACAAGTTCTCAGAATGTGCAAGATTCAGAATGTACAAGGTCTCAGAATGTACAAGGTCTCAGAATGTACAAGGTCTCAGAATGTACAAGGCCTCAGAATGTGCAAGGCTTCAGAATGCGCAAGGCCTCAGAATATGCAAGGCCTCAGAATGTACAAGGTCTCAGAATGTGCAAGACTCAGAATGTACAAGGCCTCAGAATGTGCAAGGCCTCAGAATGTGCAAGGCCTCAGAATGCCCAAGGCCTCAGAATGCCCAAGGCCTCAGAATGTTCAAGGCCTCAGAATGCCCAAGGTCTCAGAATGTGCAAGACTCAGAATGTACAAGGTCTCAGAATGTACAAGGTCTCAGAATGTGCAAGGCCTCAGAATGTACAAGGTCTCAGAATGTACAAGGCCTCAGAATGTGCAAGGCCTCAGAATGTGCAAGGCCTCAGAATGTACAAGGTCTCAGAATGTACAAGGTCTCAGAATGTGCAAGGCCTCAGAATGTGCAAGGCCTCAGAATGTACAAGGTCTCAGAATGTACAAGGCCTCAGAATGTGCAAGGCCTCAGAATGTGCAAGGCCTCAGAATGTACAAGGTCTCAGAATGTACAAGGTCTCAGAATGTGCAAGGCCTCAGAATGTGCAAGGCCTCAGAATGTACAAGGTCTCAGAATGTACAAGGCCTCAGAATGTGCAAGGCCTTAGAATGTGCAAGGCCTCAGAATATGTAAGGCCTCAGAATGTACAAGGTCTCACAATGTGCAAGACTCAGAATGTACAAGGTCTCAGAATGTACAAGGTCTCAGAATGTGCAAGACTCAGAATGTGCAAGGCCTAAGAATATGCAAGGCCTTAGAATGTGCAAGGCTTCAGGATGTACAAGTTCTCAGAATGTGCAAGGTCTCAGAATGTGCAAGGCTTCAGAATGTTCAAGGCCTCAGAATGCCCAAGACCTCAGAATGTGCAAGACCTCAGAATGTGCAAGGCTTCAGAATGTTCAAGGCCTCAGAATGCCCAAGACCTCAGAATGTGCAAGACCTCAGAATTCCCAAGGCCTAAGAATGCACAAGGCTTCAGAATGTTCAAGGCCTCAGAATGTGCAAGGCCTCAGAGTGTGCAAGACTCAGAATGTACAAGGACTAAGAATGCACAAGGCTTCAGAATGTGCAAGGCATCAGAATGTACAAGGTCTCAGAATGTACAAGGTCTCAGAATGTGCAAGGCCTCAGAATGTGCCAGGCCTCAGAATGTACAAGGTCTAAGAATGTGCAAGGTCTCAGAATGTGCAAGGCCTCGGAATGTGCAAGGCCCCAGAATGTGCAAGGCCTCAGAATATGTAAGGCCTCAGAATGTACAAGGTCTCAGAATGTGCAAGACTCATAATGTACAAGGTCTCAGAATGTACAAGGTCTCAGAATGTGCAAGACTCAGAATGTGCAAGGCCTAAGAATATGCAAGGCCTTAGAATGTGCAAGGCTTCAGGATGTACAAGTTCTCAGAATGTGCAAGGTCTCAGAATGTGCAAGGCTTCAGAATGTTCAAGGCCTCAGAATGCCCAAGACCTCAGAATGTGCAAGACCTCAGAATGTGCAAGGCTTCAGAATGTTCAAGGCCTCAGAATGCCCAAGACCTCAGAATGTGCAAGGCCTAAGGATGTGCCAGGCCTCAGAATGCCAAAGACCTAATAATGTACAAGGTCTCAGAATGTGCAAGGCTTCAGAATGCGCAAGTTCTAAGAATATGCAAGGTTTCAGGATGCGCAAGGCCTCAGAATGTGCAAGGCCTCAGAATGCCCAAGACCTCAGAATGTGCAAGACCTCAGAATGCCCAAGGCCTAAGAATGCACAAGGCTTCAGAATGTTCAAGGCCTCAGAATGTGCAAGGCCTCAGAGTGTGCAAGACCTCAGAATGTGCAAGGCCTAAGCATGTGCCAGGCCTCAGAATGCCAAAGACCTAAGAATGTGCAAGGTCTGAGAATGTGCAAGGCTTCAGAATGCGCAAGGCTTCAGAATGTGCAAGGCTTCAGAATGTGCAAGGCTTCAGAATGTTCAAGGCCTCAGAATGTGCAAGGCCTAAGAATATTTAAGGTCTCGGAATGCACAAGGTTTCAGTATGTGCAAGGCCTCATAATATGCAAGGCATCAGAATCTACAATGCTTCAGAATCTTCTGGCAATAGACCGCCGTCATTTCGATTTAATGGCGCGTGGGCGCTATTAATATACCAAGCCTCCAGACAATGTCTTAGATGATACCGTGTATTGGTGGTGATCATTTTTTAATCATCCCACGCGTCCTCATGGCTACATATTTCGGCACACGTCTTTAACCGCGTACCAAACCGACGTTTAGTCTGGCCGATGTACTCCTGATTACAGGCATTGCACAGAATGGAATAAATAGCATCTTTTGATCTTTTCTCTGTTCTTTCACCGTACGATCCTTAGGTTTTGCAAAAATATAGAAAGGATTTTGTACAACTTTTACATTGAGTCTACCTAAGATTATTTTAGATTAATATTGGCATTTACACTCATGAAATGTAGAGGAAAATTGCGATGGTGATATTACGAGTGTCGATTATTTCTAAGACCCGACCGAGACTAGTTGCGAAAAATGCAACTACCCGGCCTTCGGCGGGAATCGAACCCACGACCCTGGGAAACTAGTCCAGCGCCCTAACCGACTGGGCCACGAAGGCCGTTGCCAAGAGCTTAATACGTAACCTGTTCTCTTGACAATAAAAAAAAAGAAGACAAACTTCTATTTCTATCGCGTTCTACCGTGAATTGAATTGAATCGGCTCGATTGAATTTAAGTGGTTCAAAATAATTTCCACTTTATTCTTGGATGCCGCATACACGACATCATCGACATATCGTTTCCACAACAGGACAACTGGTCCCGGTTTGGTCTTAAAATGTATATATTCTACACTCGAATTTTCCTTCACCCAAAATTCTTAGTACATGCTATGTAATCGAGTGAAATGCCCTATATTACTTCTAATAAACCCAATTCTCTCCTGGCATTACCACCTAAATATATACAGAACTCGCGATCAAGCTCTCGGCAACGGCCTCCGTGGCTCAGTGGTCAGAGCATTGCACTAGAATCGCAAGGTCGTGGGTTCAATTCCTGCCGGAAGGCCTGTGTAGTTGCATTTTTCGCAACTGGTCCCGGTTTGGTCTTAAAATGTATATATTCTACACTCGAATTTTCCTTCACCCAAAATCCTTACAACATGTCTCCCAAATAGTTCTGTGAGCTAAGTACATTTGACACTTAAGTAAAATTTACATACATGTACATACACACAATTGCACAAACATGATGTCATATCTTCGGTGTTTAAGAATAAAGTGAAAATTATTTTGAACCAATTAAGTTCAACCGAGTCTTCGATTTAATTTAATTCACGGTAGAACGCGGAACGAATAGAAGTTTACCTTCTTTGGACTTGATTGTCAAAAGAACAGATGGGTTAAGGTGAAATAATTTTGGTCAGAGGAACTGAAATCTTGTAAATACTGTCTGTACATGTAATGATTATATCTACAATAATTTTTTTATTTCAGTTCAATACAGCCATAAGAAGTTTTCTTACTACTGTGAGTATTACAATGGCATCATTTGGCGATGGCTACGGTAAACATGATGGTTATTACACTGTGGCGGCTGCATCCTTATTGAATGGTCCTAAGTATTTGATTAATCCTGACTTAAGAGCAAGTAAGCTCATTTCTCTTACTACTCTTGTCGATATGGAATTTTGTAAAGCTTTTTGGTCTTTAACAGAACGTTATGGTTTACAGGTAAGGCATCGTCACAATTATCAAGATATTTTGGGTTTTAATCGTTCGTTCGTTCGTTCGTTCGTTCGTTCGTTCGTTCGTTCGTTCGTTCGTTCAATTCAATTACTGTACAGTAAGGCGGCAGGGGTTACTGAGGGGCTACAAAAGTCGCGAACTGTGTAATAAACTAATAAATTCAAGTTAGGAGTGAGGGAATAGAATCTGAACAATTATTTAAATTTACTATAGCGAGTGGCGAAGCCAGAGAAATTGTGACGCGCGGGGCCCGGGTCTGGCTACGCCACCGCATGACTATAGCTGCAGCTATTGTAGCTTAAACTTAAATTCTAGATGTGCTTTCACCAAACAATTTAAAGTGTTGAGTTTAAGTGTCGTGTCTTTTTGTCTCTTAGACTCTTACAAAAGTAATGTATTGTATCTCTTTTATATCACTGTATCTTTTTTAATATTACTCTTAATATTAATCATTTGTCTTTAGCATTTTCCACTGGTCGTTTCATCAGCACTGAAGACAAGCATTATTTTTGAAATACCCCCAGAACCTTTGACGATTTTCACAAAAACTGGAGAAACTATTACTCTTCAACCCCCGAGCGCATGGATTGGATTTGCACCTGTAGAAGTTCATCTTTTATCATATCTGCTTCGGGAAGGACAGGTAACTTTTCAATACATTTTTACATCATCATCGTCGTGCTCCTCCTCTTCTTCTTCCTTATCTTTCTTTTCCTCTTCTTTTTCCTCCTCCTCTTCCTCCTTTTCTTCCCCCTCCTCCTCTTCTTCCTCATCTTTCTCCTCCTCTTGTTCTTCCTCTTGTTCTTCCTCATCTTTCTCTTCTTCCCCCTTTTTCTCTTCTTCCTCCTCCTCTTCCTCTTCTTCCTCCTCCTCTTCCTCTTTTTCTTCCTCATCTTCCTCTTCTTCCTCCTCCTTTTCTTCTTCTTCTTCCTCTTCCTCCTCATCTTCCTCCTCCTCCTTTTCCTCCTCTTCCTCCTCATCTTTCTCTTCCTCTTCTTCTTCCTCATCTTTCTCTTCTTCCTCCTCCTCTTCTTCCTCTTCTTCTTCCTCATCTTCCTCTTCCTCTTCTTCCTCTTCTTCTTCCTCTTCTTTATCCCCTTTTCCTTCTCATCTTTCTCTTCCTCTTCTTCCTCCTCTTCTTCCTCCTCCTCTTCCTCTCATTCCTCCTCCTCTTCTTCTTCCTCATCTTCCTCCTCTTCTTCTTCCTCATCTTCCTCCTCCTCTTCTTCTTTTTCTTCCTCATCTTCCTCTTCCTCCTCCTCTTCCTCCTCCTCCTTTTCTCCTCCTCTTCCTCCTCTTCTTCTTCTTCTTCTTTCTCCTCCTCTTCCTCCTCTTCTCCTTCTCATCTTTCTCTTCCTCTTCTTCCTCCTCCTATTCCTCTCCTTCCTCCTCCTCTTCTTCTTCCTCATCCTCCACTACTTCCCCCTCCTCCTCTTCATACTCCTCCTCTTCCTCCTCTTCTTTATTCTCCTTTTCCTCTTCTTCTTCTTCCTCCTCTTCTTCTTCCTCCTCTTCTTCTTCCTCCTCTTCTTCTTCCTCCTCTTCTTCCTCCTCCTTATCATTCTCTTCCTCTTCTTCCTCCTCCTCTTCTTCTTCCTCTTCCTCCTCCTCCTCCTCCTCATCACCAATCATCATCATATAATCATTATCTTCATCATCATCATCATCATATAATCATTATCTTCATCATCATCATTATATCATAATCATTATCATCATCATCGTCGTCATTATTATTGTGTCATCCCCATAGTTACCATCATTATTTTTATTGTTATCAATCTAGATTGATAGTGATGGTAAAATGCGAGGTAGCTCTGATGCCAAGCCTAAAGCTGATGGTCTTATCATACACATACATGGTGGAGGTTTTGTTGCACAATCATCTAGATCACATGAGGTATATTCTATACTAATATTCAATTAATCAATGGTCGACCCGGACGAGGGATGCGATGAACCTGCTTTGAAATATGTGTAATATATAATTCTTAAAAGACCTTTAGTTGTGCTGTTATCGTATAGACTGTATTTGTGATTTTGACAAATAGAAAATGTGTTTCAACGTATAGGTTTTTCATCGTCTGTTCTTGCGTAACAACAGTATGGCTACCTTGGCGCCTGGAAATATCTGACTTTAGTATACATTATATACATTTCGGAGGTGAATAGTGCTATACCTTTCACGCAATAAGCGGATTTGGATTAGAGTCCTGCATGGTTGAGTTAGGGTTTGGGGTGTAGGTCCACTACATGTATGTCCCATAAGATGAAGCAAATGTACTTTAATACCAATTGTTGATATGATATGATATACATATTAAAATCAAACTTCGACCAGTTGCAAAAATGCAAATTCAAAGCTTTCCAGCTCTTAGGAATCGAACCCGCGACTCCAACTCGCGACACTGAATTGAAACTTCTTACCCCAACTCTGTGCATCAATAAGCAAGCTTCAGGACTTCCTGCAGTCTCCTAACTTCACGTACATTATACATCATCAACTTACCTGACTGTTTTTAACAGGCCTCGTACAAATGTATTCCTCGCAACAGATTCCTATTTCAAATAGCCCCTGTCGCGCGCTCTGTTATGTGACGGGCGTGTTTTCTTAGAAAATCTGCACCTACAGGAAAATTTTCAAATGAAACTAGATTTATCAAGAAAAAACAACGCTTAGATTCCATGAGCGTTTCCCAAAAACGTTTCATGATCTGAACTTTTCAATTTTGAAAGGTTAGAGAACTTGCATGGGGCATGGTGTAGCCTGCAGGCAGGCCCTCCTGTTGCTGTGAAATGTGGGCCTGCAACAAAGCATGGGGATTTTTCATCACTCGCGGCCGTCAGAGGCCGCGTATTTCTATTGGTCGAATTTGGTGGCCGCGAGTTTCTATTGGTCGAACAAAATTAATGCAGAAAAAATTATTTTTAAATTTATTGTTTACGGACTTCAACAATGCATATTAAAGACGCCGTAGCTCTTAATATCTTTAAAACACATCGCTGTGGAACAAAAGAAAAGAAATGGCAAAGTAGATCCGGATTGAAACTCCATGAATCTCTCTATCTGTCAGTGGCTGGCTTTATAATACAGAAGCAAGTGTCGTCACTTTCATCACAAATCGAGCCCCGTCCGTCGCCTTGACTCAACAATAATGTGCCGTTCAAAACGTCAAAACATATTAATAAGAGGAGATTACACATTCACTTAATTCGTGTAATAAAGATTATTGCTAAATGAGGTAAGCTCTTTTTCAAACGAAGTTTCTTTCTGCCATTAAATGTCTGTGCTATTGTCTGGAACTTAATTGATATTATCCAATTTGTGTGCCAATGCGTCTGTATTTAATATTTATATTATCGAAGCCGACTGCCTCGAGGCTACTAGTTATTCAGTTCAGAATGACCCAGTTTTTTAACTCAACAGCCAGAAGGAAAGTCTTGCTAAATTTGATAAAACACCTGAATTTCTGAACTATTATATGTCGCCGTTTAGACTATAATGATATGCACCTGGTTCTACTATGTCGGCTATCTTTGAAAGCGTCTGAAAGTGTCTATATGTTCATTTAAGTTAGGTTTTCGCACCTTCTCTAGCTACGAAGGAGCGTAACTCATTTCATGTTCGTTCGTATACAGCAGTTCGTGAAAGTCTTCGTTTTGACCTCTTGCAACTTGCACATTTACACGAGAAGCGCTATCTTGACGATATTTTGTAGTCATCACCTGGATCAGTGAATGCCGTGCAGTGAATCACAAACACCTAATCTCGAATAACGATTTATCAATGTTTCTTGCAAAATCAAAGTTATGTTCGTCTTCCACAAATTAGAGATAGCAAACTTATAAAACTAAGATCTGAGGTTGTCATGATCCAATCTTAGTACACTCAATTTGATTCAAACTGAGACGTTTATAGCACGCATCGCTAAACTGTTTCGCTACATGTTTTTAGTCTAAAGTTGAATATTTTAAACTCCAAACTACATACCCGATAATCGTTAGATGCGTTACAATGCTTCTGGCTTTCTTATAAACAGATTTTTTGAGTTTTCAGTAACGAGTATAGTTGATAGTATTGTGTGAAATTTACATCTTCGGATTGTGCTTTGAATGAGGATTTTTTACACAGACTTCCGGAAGAATGTGATTGGTTTGATTCGCGACATTTGCATATTAATTAAGTGGGCGTTATCGATTTACCCCTAGGATTGTTGCAGGCTCTCATTTCACAGCGCCGCGTTGAGAGAGCCTGCTCGCAGGCTAGGCATGGTGTGGAGTTTTATCTCATGCATTTCTGCTTAATCGCAATGTCAGGTTTTCCAGGAATGTATACTATAGGAAGTAATTACAAAATGAAACCTAGGGCGCTTTCCAATTGACAAGGTTAGACCGATCAGGCCGGCCAGAATGGACTTGCTTTCGATTAGGACCAAATTTTCCAGTCAGACCATCCCAGGTCTCAAACGAATCGTGTCCATTTAACCGGACTGACCGGTCTATAACCATGTAAATGGAAAGACCCCCCCTAGATTCATTTTAGGAACGTGGCTTTTAGGATGTTTATAGAACGAAGTTCATATTTCTTTCTTATATACAACGAAACAAGAACCATCTTCAAGGACTATTTTCGTTAGAATCTTGCTCAAATTTACTATTGTTCATTGACAACACATCGCGGTTAAGAGTTTTGACTGACATAAATATCACATGACTCGTTCAGACTTCAGTTTAGCTTTAAATATCACCCACCTTATGCCAGAAAATTACTTTGTGTCTCTAAGCAAACATGACCGCTCAGGAAGGGGACGAATTCACTGAGGAGTTCTCTCGTATAAATAACGCAGTTGCGTTGGAAGAATGAGAAGAAAGAGGTTCTGAGGAACGTAGATTGTTTTGTATTAGACAATTCAATCAGAGAAAGCACTGTCGCCCAACTTCGCGGACATACTATCGAGAACAAATGGATCATCTACAACACTGTTAAAAGCTGTGGCTTCAAGCACATCATCGTCGCTTCCTTGTCGCACATGACTCGTGTCGAAGATCAATTTGTCCAAGAATTGCACGAGAAAGGAGAGGACATGTCCACTGTCTATTCCTTTAAAGAGATAACCGATGGAGTGACGGATGGAGTTCTTGATACCGAAACCATTCCAGTCTCCTTGAGGAAAATGAAGAAATTCGGTCTACCAAATGCAATTATTGAGATTGATCTTGCAGACGGCAACGTGGCTTGGAAAAACAAGTTCCCTATCGAGAAACTGCGAGCTTCTCCTCAAACGGATCACTTGGATACAGGAGAACTTAGCCAAGAATGGATTCGTGCTGGTTAACCTTCGTGACTTGCCCATGGCCATAGTGAAGAAACCCACGCGTGTTCTCAAAGTGTTGAAGTACCTTGCCAGAAGACAAGCGACCGTTTAGCGTCATTTACGAAGATCCTTCTGGAAAAACGCTTCCAGAAGTGTTGGGGATCTGGACGGCCACGTTTCGAAAGGTTATGGACGAAAACGGCTGGAAATCGGGCAAGCTTTTGGTCCACGTCCTTGAAAAGTGGCCGGGGTCTCGCGAATGCAACGCAGTTGCGCTGTCTCAGTTAAGCCAGTTTTACAAATTTCTGAGCGCGCCATGCAACCGCAACTGTGTAATGTTTTGCATTCAACTTTTCAGATAATGTCTTTTATCAAAATGGGTGCTTGCACTGATGTGGTTATTCCTAGCGAAAAGTAAATCGTCTGACAGAGTTTATAATATCAAAAAAAAATCGATTTTAGGCCGTCTCAGCTGAGTTGACAGTACATTATTGAATAACAAGACGCCTTGAATCGAAGGCTGAATGTGTTGCATACTTCACACTGGTAAACATATTTACGATCAAGACAGTTGTCAGCCACATCTGATCACTGTTAAACTACAAAATCAGCCAGTCTATTTCGACATCTACCAACAACGTGCAAGAACACTTTGATCAAAAGGCAATGCTGTTCAAATTTTGTCCAACTCCAAAAGCAAAAAGAGCAAGGAACCTTACAACATGCCTCACGGTCTCACTCCGCCACATAGCTAACAACTCACCGGAAGCATGAATAATAGCGAAAGTAAAAAGTGCAAAAATGCCCCCAAAAAGGGGGAAAACCCCGAGCCAAAACGTAGACTCGGCTTACTATACGTAGCCCAAGTACAAAGCTAGATTGCAAAAAAGCTCGTGTACTTTCATGATTTCCGCTTGTTATTCAGCCATCAGTATATAGTGTCAAATTGCCTAAAATTCACTAAATAGGATTGCTTCGTTTTGTCTAGTTCAATAAAAGAACATAATTATTTTGATATTCGTATGATTTCATGTTTATACTTTATGCTTAAACTGAAGATTCTGTTTTAATGTGTGTACGTTGAAAAGTGGATCAGTATTACAACTCAGTCTGCGCAGAGTGCAGTCTGCAGTGGCGTAGCTAGGGGATTTTTTTGGGGGGAGAGGGGGGGAAGCACTCAAATTTCCCGGCTAATGGGTGTAGTTATTGTGACTTGTGTTACAACTAAACCGACTTTGAAAGATCACATGAGAATTGTGATACGTTTTCTTTAAAGACTCTCGTCGAGAGTTGTGAATCTTCTGTCACTACTATCAAACTTCATCAGGAAGACTTGTAGCATGGCAGCTAATGTCACTGTACAAAGCGATTACATAGCTATATATATATGCAGTATTGTTAAACGGAAACTGTATTTTCGCACCCGTGTAACACTAATTATTGTTATTATCAACTCTAATATTTCTTCATAGCAAAGTAGATAGTTATTACCTACAATTTAAAAGAGGTTAATTATGTTCCAATCAAAAGCTTTTCGAACACCCAAATTTTCCGACAACGACAAGGAATTTCCGACAAACATCCCTGTGAAGGCGTTTGGGTGGGCGAGCGCACCCCCCTGCCCCCTCTAGTTATTCCACTGGTATAGATATTATATCATTATTAATTCGACGTCTAATTTAAATCAAATTTCATTGCTTTTATGATTAATAACTTATTAATGACGTACTTATTAACGACGTCTGTCATGTCTATACATACAGACAGACAGACAGACAGACAGACAGACAGACAGACAGACAGACAGACAGACAGACAGACAGACAGACAGACAGACAGACAGACAGACAGACAGACAGAGGTGAAAACATGTCCTCCTGGCGGCGGTAATAAACGTAATGAAAGCATTATTAAAGACGGCATTGGGATAGAAAGCCGCTGTAATTTAATTTTTGTTTTAACTGTCTTTAGATCTACCTGAGAGGTTGGGCTAAATCTGTCAACGTGCCCATACTATCTATCAATTATGCCTTAGCTCCCGAGCTCCCTTTTCCTCGGGCACTGGAGGAATGCTTTTTTGCCTACGTTTGGGCGCTGGAGAACTTTGACAAACTTGGTACAACTGGAAAATATATAGCTTTAGTTGGAGATTCAGCTGGTAGGTACAAACTAGATGTTGTAACATCTTGCTAAGTTTTCTTGCTTTTTTTCATATTTCCATTAGGTTATGCAAACTTTGAAAATTTTTGTTTCATGGTCTTGTATTAATAACCTTCTTTTACTAATCCGCACCAGTGAACTCTATATACCACATTGAGTTCACTGGTCAGCACTTGTTCTTCAGAAATTTCCCTTTAAATTTGCATTGCGTTGTGTTCAATCTCGTACCCAGAGCCAGAGGTCCTTTTGTCCAGCGACAAGGAACCATCGGACATTGAAATCTAAGTAGACAAAATTTTCAAGTAGTAAGCCTTTTTAAAGTTCACTGGCATCCCGTGCTGGCATGGGATGGATTGTTGCTGGACAAAAGGACCGCATGTTCTGAGTACGAGATCGCGTTGTGTTTTGTCATGAATGACGTTACATGTTGTCAAAACAGCCATCTTGCATGGCAATTTCAATACTCCACCGATCGACAAAGCCAAAAATTAACTAGAATTGTATAGTTTAAACATAAAACTAGAAATACATGAACGCAACCCCTCGCCCGCTTTTACATGCTTGTTTGAAACACCCCACACCCACCCACCCCCTGATTAAAATAAGCACTCCTGATATACAGCCAATATAAAAACAAACAGATATAAGAAAACAAATGATCATATTAAATCCTTGGGATAATTATTGAATTTATGGATAGGATGACAAAACTGATTTAAATCATTTAATGAAAGTTGCACATATCAAAGCAAAACTTAGATCTCATTATTAAATTCTGGTTGTAAAAATTATATTGTTTTTAGGTTTCAAAATAGGTTATTTTTAGCAAGCCTTTAAATGGCTTCCCTACGCATACATGTTTTGCAAAGGCAGAATTAAAAGTTAACAGCTCAAAAATTACATTTATAATAGAGTCTGAGATAAAAACAATTCAGTGATAACTGACAACGTTTCAGTCGAAAAATTGGAAATACAGCCAAGAAAACCGACAAAGCCCATGATATTTTTAATAATAAAAAGTGCATGCAAAGTCAATGAAAAACATCACGTCCACACAAGCCTAAGGTAGTGTTTTAAGTTAGCTTTAGTTAAGCTGACTTATGGTTTCAACGAGCAAAGGGAAAGCACGAAAACGTGAAGCTGTATATTGTTTTAGAACAAGGACAAAATACAAATCCCCTACCGTTTAATAACTTTAAAATGATTTTGAGACCACTAAGTGACACAAACACTGCAATTCAGATCGAGTTTTTGTTTACCATACGGCCATTTGGTTTCTTCAGGTTTTCTGGTTTCGCATCAAGATATATATATTAAACCGGCTGTTGGTATCCTTTTCTTCGTTCTTCTCTTTTAAGCCCTAATCAAACGAGAACGCAAGTCATCGCAAGTTGGCAGTCACGCTATCTCAGCCAGCCCCCCTGAACAATTTCCCGAAAATGTTATGTACCGTGACAAAGTTAAAACTTGTTTAAAACACTCATGAAACCTTTATTTTGTTAATTTGGGTGTTCGAACGACCGCCACAGAAATTTGTGACTGCCAACTTGCGATGACTTGCGTTCTCGTTTGATTAGGGCTTAAAGTTAAGTAGAGCAGGCTTCATTTCATTAAACGAAAGCAAAATATTGACAGATTTCTGCATCGCTAGTCACCAGTGTCCAACTATTCTTACCGCGTGACGTCGTGCCAAACATATATATTTATAAAATAACATTTTGAAAAAGCAAGCGATGATTGGTTAAAAGCCGTGTTTCTATAACTCTATGGAAAACATGGATGGATTACGCCATCCAATACGCCATCATTCTAATTAAAATTTGTACAGAAACACATTATACGCCATCAAACGCAATCCAATACGCCATCCATGGAGTAGGTAATGAGAATTCACGCTTTTTATTTGGATTAATTTTAACGATTCATCTATTTTGACGAGTTATTTTATAAAGGAAATAGAAAACAATTTCCCGTGTTCCTATAGAGTTATAAGAACACTTGTGGAAGTTTGAAAGAACTCGAAATAGTGTGGAAACACTCACCCTGCGGGCTCGTGTTCCCACTGTAATTTCTCATTCTCCCAAACTTCCACTCGTGTTTCTATAACTCTATGGAAACACGGAAAATGTTTTCTATTTCTTGAATATATGTATATATATATTTCACAGATTTCGTCTCCCTCGCTTTTTCTACACGCATGTAAAATGGACTCCACGCGTGTCGAGATTAGCACCCTCACCGGGCTCCGGGCCTTCAGCCCTACGAGAGAAAAATTACGCTTATAAACTATATAATTTTATCAATTAATTATCTCTTGGTGACTGCGGGAGCTCTTTCTTTGACAAATAAAATCGTCTGCATGGCGTTAGCCAAAGCAAAATACTAAAGTCTGGCGCATCAGTCCCACTCCCAGAAGACTGATTCAGTCAGTAAAGAGTTAGGCTTGGTTACATGAGCCGGGCTAGCCCGATTAACCGGGCTCACGCGATTGATTAGGATCTCAATGTGGTTTTGAAACTCACATAAACTAAATTTACAAAGAAGAATTGGTTTAGTTTAGATGTAAACGAATCTTAACATTAATTCAAATCTCCTTTTGCGGCTGAGGAAAGAATTTCGTGACACGAGTCAGCCCGGTTAACCGGGCTAGCCTAGCCCAGCTCATGCAAAGAGCCCCTTAAACTCACCCTGTTGAACATCGGAATTTTTAAGTTGTACACCAAGATGGCCGTTTTGACGCCTTGTTTGCAAGGAGTTTAAACTCGAGCAGGTTTGACAAAAAAACATGGTTGTGATGGCATCATTAAAATACATTCTAATAAGAAGAGATTTGTTGTTTTGGCTTGTTTTGTCTATGGGTTATTTTTTATAAGAATAGTAAAAAAACTCTTTTCCTAGCTCCCATTGAGTTATCGAAACATTTATGAAAGTTTGAGACCCCGTAATGGCTGTGCATGGAAGCACTCGGCCTTTGGAATCGTGTTCCCGCTATCGTTTCTCATTCGCTCCATCGTTTACTGATCGTGTTCCTGCTCATCTTTCGTTTTCTGTTGTTTCTATAATTCAGTAAAAGTACGACATTTTTTTCTATTTCTTAATCAATTTTTCTTGTTTCTTCTCAGGAGGAAATCTATCTACGACTCTGTGCTTAAAAGCGGCATCGTATGGCATTCGTCTTCCCGATGGAATTGTGGCATCGTATGCACCGTTCAAAGTGCAATTCCGCCCGTCTCCCTCACGTCTTTTGTGTTTGCTGGACCCCCTGTTGCCTGTTGGTATTTTGACACAGTGTTTGGCTGCCTACACTGGAGCTGACAAGGAACGCTCTGCGGCCAATCAAGAGGAACATACGGAAAAGTCCGCCTCAACCACATTCTCTGCAGATGTTCCCGAGTCGTACTCAAAGCATGAAAACACTGATGGGAAATCTTGCGGCGTTATGCCACATAAAAGCAGCAGTCCAGATGCTCGGGACCACCGTATAAATTCGTCTAGTTGTCATGACGACAGTGGCGTGTTACCTGATCTTATCGAAAGTAGTCGTGTCGGACTACCGATGCATCATTCGTCTAGCGAGTTCGACTTAGCGCATGTTAAGGATGTCGATAGCGTGGATATGGCTCGATCCCATTCTGACACGGATCTAGTGAAAAGTAGCCACGAAGCAGCCGCCGTAAACGGACCAGTAAATCTAAATTCTCGTGGTTATTTAACAGATGACCATCTTATGTCAGTGGCAAAGAATCCTTATATTTCTCCTCTGGCTGCGTCAGATGAGCAACTAGCTATGCTACCTCCAGTTGATTTAGTGGTGAGAAATTAATGTAATTGATTTATTGACGCCTGGTTTCCACATGCTATCTCGCTGTTTCAAAGTGTTGCGATGAGAGTACCGAAAAACATGGCGGCGGTACATTTACCCATAATGCTTTGCGACCTCAAATAACAACTAACTGTTGTTTTTTCGTTTGTTTTTGCTATACAAGCTGTCGTAAGTTAAACTCAGCGAAAGACTCTGAGCTCGAGACGGGACTGGAACGCACAACCTTCCGAATGCCAGCCAAAACTTTGCCAACTTCAAGCTGAAAACACTACTAACATAAAAAAAACATTAAAGGGTATTGGCAATAAAAATTAAGTTTGTCTCATTTGAAAGAACTCGTCAAATGGTATAAGAAGACCTTTTACAATTTTTCCGTATCTGTTTTGGTTTTGGAAATATTTCGACCAAAGACAGCGTGCTGTCCGCCATCTTGTTGTAATATTGGGTCTAATTAACTAGGAAATTGGTGACGTCACAAGCAGGGTAAACCTGATGAAACTACTCCGTGGGTGACCAAATTTCCACGGAAGGCTTTTTAAATGTTGTGGGTCAATTTAAAATGGAAATAGCGCAACAAAATCGAGTTTCTAGCTCATAATGTCATAAGGTTGGCAAGATAAAAATTTCACTTTACCCTGGTTATGATGTCACATGCATATCGAAAATAATTCCAAGATGGCGGACAGCAGGCTGTCTTTGGTCCAAATATTTCCAAAACCAAAACAGAAACGGAAAAATTGTAAAAGGTCTTCTTATACCATTTGACGAGTACTTTCAAATGAGACAAACTTAATTTTTATTGCCAATACCCTTTAAGAGACCATTAATCATTCTGCAAGAAACAATATTTACTGTGCGCAAAGGATTGTGGTTAAATGTACAAGTCGCCATATTTATTTTCGGTATGGTCTCTTGTCGTTAGCTGTCGTAGAGGTATATCTCGACTCTATATCTCCGTGACGGCTTGCAAGTTAAGTAAGTGGAAACAAGGCTTATGTATTGTTATCATACTGGTTAAATTTATGGTAAGGTTCTCCTTACGATTGCAAATGCACATCTTTTGAAAAATCAGCAGTATACCAATAGCCATAGGGGGCGGGAGTCGGGGTGGAACTACCTTCCAAAAATTATTGAAAAATCGGTAGAAATTTGGGCACTTTTTGCTGAAAATTTCGGACTTAATTTCGATATGTATCACTGTGAAATTTGAAGCAAAATAATCCATACGTTGAAGTATGACTGAAAAATATGACTTATGACTCGCTATATTAACATAAACTAAAGTATCACCACCTTCAAATGGGCGTAAAAAGAAAAATTACCTGTTTGAAAGCATATGGTTATAAATTTACAAGCTTGGCTCTCCATCCGAGCCTCAGTTGCTCAATGGTTAGAGCGAAAATTTTGAACGAAATGTGAACATGTTCAAATTTTCGTTCAACATGCGTTCAACAATGTTGAACGATGTTGCATGAAATGTTGAAAGCGTTTGGCCAGGCCTTTAGAGGGGAATATTAGAGGGGAATAGTAATCTATTGTTTTGCCGGGGCTATTGAATATATTCCACGAAAAGAAAAAAGGAAACCGAGGCATGTGAAAATTAAGACTATGAATTTGCAGCCTTGGTTCTCCACCCGAGCCTCAGTGGCTCAATGAGTAAAGCGTGTTACCGGAAGGTTGCAGGTTCGAAGGTTGCACCTTTTCTGATGCTCAGAAACATTTTCTAAGTATTTTAGCTTGACGCGCGTGAGCATCCACCAAAACGCCTGTTATATGTTACATCAAGCTCGCACATGTACACGTATTTAAACATTTCTTTGATAAGATACACGATAACTTTTTGAAGAAAAAAAACATTACTTTGGAAAATTTTGAGATTTCACGAACTTATTAGGTTTATATTTCTGTTTTCTTTGTTTTGTTGTTAGTAGTCAAATAGTTGTATATATAATTAGTTAATTTATTTCATTGTTTTTTGTACCATTTTCATACGATTGAAGAGGGCCATTATGTAAACTACTGGGTCACCGGTAATACACCAAATCGTTGTTTCATTTAGGCCTACATGCAAATTAGTTTCCTATTCAATTTTGGCCCCTATGCAAATAACATCGTGTCTATTAAAGCATAACGGAAAGATAACATAGGCTGGGACTGTTTTTTCATGTTTTGAGTTCATTATTTTTAGACACGACGTTTAGGATTATTGTCAAGGATAATCGATAAGCAAAGTTTATCCTTATAGAATACCTAAACATTAAAAGGTTTCTGAAATCAGAAATGTTATGTTTACTACGGCTGCTTCAGCCTCATGTTATAAAATAATGAACTAACGTTTTATTATTAGTATCCCAACTCAGATTGTATGCGCAGTCGAAACTCCGGTTTCATCTATTTTAAAGTGCCTATATCATGGTTGGGGATTTTACATATTTAGGATATTTGGAACCTTCTGAGAAGATTTGTAATATATCTTCTTTTCCTAAAATTGCATAAAGAGGAATCTGTAAAGTGGTTTTCATATAGACAAATTCCTCTTTCGACGTCACTTCCGTCAAATTTAACGGCAAAAAAAATCCATGAAGATGAAATTTTCGCCTGAGAAGATATATTACAAATCTTCTCAGAATGTTCCAATTAGTATAAATATGTAAAGTCCCTGAGGATGACATAGGCACTTTTAATTAAATAACGTCATCTAATCTAATCTAATCTAATCTAATCTAATCTAATCTAATCTAATCTGATCTAATCTTTACCACTTAATGTTGATGGTCGTATCGGTTTCGTTTTCTTTAGGCATGCAGTATGGATCCCTTGTTTGACGATTCTATTGAGTTTGCCAAGCGACTTCGCGCGGTCAATAACAAGGTTGAACTATACGTAATAGACGATTTACCACATGGCTTTCTTAATTTTTACATGGTGTGTCAAGAGGGAAGAGAAGCAAATGAATTATGCATAGCTTGCATCAAGAAAATCTTGCAGGGAAAAAGAAGCGTGGTCGAGTCTGAATCGTCTCCAGTTTATTAATAGGAACTGCATGTGTTATATTTTATATCTATTTATACGCATTATATTGTACATGGAATGGGATATTTTAAGAAAGACTATATTGTGCACAAAGTGCGCGCAAGCATATATACGTCAAAAATAAATTCTATTTATTAGGTGATTTTAACTAATAAAATAAACTGTTATTTGTATTCATATTCTCCGACGCACTCGTTCTTTACATAGAGAATAATACATGGATGTGCGGAAATATGAAATTTATTTTGAGTGTTGACCAGAGTGACATATCCTGTTCAACACGAGAAATAAATTTCAAATTTCCAAGCATCCATGTATTGTTCTGTTTATTATATAAAAAAATTGTCCTATTGCCCTGCAAAAATTGCATTAAACTATAATGCTGATTCAGCAATAATCGTCACATGTGCGATTATCATAAATAATCGCACATGTGAGATTATCACTTTTATTAGTGGCGGGAAAATCAATAAAACACACTATTTTATATAATAAAGTTGAATAATAACCTCTTCCTAGGCTTTTAACCTACAATATATATAAAACAGTATCAGATTGGGTACGAGGTTGGCATTGATGTTTTATTAATCAGTTCTGTATCACAGACACTGATTAAAATTAATTTCATTTCAATTTTCCTTTTGAATTATTAAAGTGCATATGAAACGAAAATTAAGTTCGTCTTATTTGAAAGAACACTTAAAATGTAACACTTAAAAGTAACGTCTTTTGCAGTTTTTCGTTTCCTTGCTTTGTTCTTGAGAAATTTCAGTTTGTTTGGTATGCAAATTAAACATTTTGACGTCATGAGTTATCGAAAAAAGTTATATATCTTTGCTATTATCAAATATAATCACATGCTTCCTTCGAATTAATTTGGTTTGATAATAGAAAATATATATAACAACCTCCAATAACTCATTATAATAATAATAATAATAATAATAATAATAAATAATAAAAACTTTATTTCAGTGTCAATGTATTTATCTGTACTAGCTAATTGGGGAGACTATTTAACTATTACAATTTAAAATTACATAAGAATTTATATATCACAACATATATTACAATAAAACTACATTATTTAACATTTAAAAAAAATGTAATAATAAAATAATAAAATGTGTTCTGTTTTTTTATTTTGAGCGCAGTCCACAGTTCTTACATGCACTATCTAAAATACTCTCTATAAATCTTTTTTCCTCATATTGTTTCTAAAGGATTCTAAGCTTACGTTATCTCTGTCTTCCTTTTCCAACTTGGACCACAAATAAGGTCCAAAGTATCTCAGCGAATGTTTCCCATACCTTACATTGTTAAATCTGGGTAATTCAAAGTCTGCATTGCGCAAGTCATAACGCTTCTCTTTAGTTTTAGTTTAAACAATTCCGTTAAATGTGGCGGAGATAAATTATTCTTTACCTTGTACATTAGCACTGCGATGTCCTGAAGACGTCTGTTATATAAGGTAGGAAGTTTAGCTCGATCAAGTAGCTCATTGCATATGTGAGCACGTACAGTTATCGAAAAAAGTTATATATCTTTGCTATTATCAATTATAAAATATTTTTCCGGAGGGTTGTGGTTAGGTTTAGGTCTACCGGGGGGTTAGGGTTAGGTTTAGGGTTTCCGGGGGGTTAGGGTTAGGGTTGGGGTGGTGGGTTGGGAATTAGTTTTTTAAAATTAACGATTATTGGTAATTCTAGGCATTTCACACTTACTGATTATTGGTAATTCTAGGTAGGAGGATATGCTGCCCAACAAGTACTTGTGACACACGTACGGATTGACTATAGTGCCCAGGCGTATAAATATCGAAAACAACCTCGGTCTACCATCTGGGTTGCAGTGGTTCAATGGTGAGAGCGTCTGGGTTCGAGTCCCGTCTGAAGCTCAGAGTTTTTCTCTAAGTTTAACTTACGACAGCTTGTACAGCAAAAAAAAAAAAACATACGAAAAAAACTTTACCAACTCAAGCAATCTCGTTCCCAGAGCCCACGTTCCCCACCCGGGAAACGAGAGACTCTGGGATAATCCGTTTCAAATCGTTACGTTATTGGCTGAATAGTGAGCATGAGTTGGTCTGAAGTGACCGGAAGTAGAATTAATAAAACCAAAATAACAGATGTCGGACAAGACTCCAGTGAAGACGTTGCCGCGATCGATATCTTCGCCGTATGTGTGTAGATGCTGTAATTCGAGCTTCGTCAGCAACCCCATTGACTTGTTTAGGGAAAAGTCAAACAAGGAGAACATACTATCCAGATTTCGCTCGGATATTTACACATGCGTACCTCAACAGGAATAACAAGAATCCTGTGATTTGAAACGGATTATCCCAGAGTCTCTCATTTCCCGGGTGGGGAACGTGGGCTCTGGGAACGAGATTGCAACTCAAGTTGAAAACACTAAAAACGTGCATGAATAATTCATGAGATAATCAACCAATTACAATAGTTCATTCAATCACCTGATTGAAGTTGGGTACTCTCGTAAAACCCAAGATATTAGATGAAAACCGGTGTTCACCTAATTCTAATCTTAAGATCACAATTATCTATGCAAAATAAACAAGTTGATGTACGAATAAATTTTACACACACTCATGAATAAAATCTCATAAGGGTTTATTGTAATTGCGTTTTTCAATTGAAATCGATCGATTGAGATGCCATATCAACAACTCGTTTATTGTGTTTCATCAGGAGAATCCAAACACCCTAAAACAATAAAACCACTCGTCCTTCGGCCTCGTACTTTCATCATGTTTTCTCGTGTTTGGATCCCCTGACGAAACACTCAAACTCGTTGATATATTGCTTCACAAACTCAATAATTCATGAGGAAAACATAATGGGATCCGTTACCGAGACGTTGTTGTGAAATGTGGTAATAAACGCCCATAAATTAAGACAAGTTTTACCTCAAATTTCTCTTTAAATACTGATTTGTTTGAGAAGCTATACCAAGAGAGTTAAAAAACTCGGCTATCGCCTCGTTTTTCAACACACTTCTCGGTGTTTTCAAATCAGATAATAAACGGCTTCTCGTGTATGATATATTACATCGTAAAATAAAAAAATATATATAATTATGAATGTAGATATAATCCTGAATCAGTAGAAAGCATGCTTTTTACGCGACATAGAAAAAACTCCCCTCTGAAACGTTTTACAAGTCATTTACAAAATTTACAAGAAAGACATTCGGCTTTGCATCGTGTCTATATATATATATATATATCCGACCATAGTTAATAGAAACTAAACATGGTTTGGAAGCTCAATAAAAGTCATTGTTTTATGTTTTTGTTCAGTTTTATGGAAATTTGTGCACTTTCACGGTTACTGAACATATTGTGTTTTCTGTATAATGAAGCAATCATCCAATAGCAACGTTTGGGTTCAATCACTCAACCGTACTGTTTAAATATTAATAAACCTAAAACAAAAGATTTGTGCACCTTCATGTACCTTTCAACATGAATCGTAGCTTGATTGTTAACCGCTTTGAAGTTTCCGGGGTTTCCAAACCATGTTGATTTTCTATTAACTATGATCCGATACAGAACGCCACTGATCATTTTCTAAATAGTTACACAAAGAATTTCCCAAGTTTGCATTGAGTTGGGCTCATGTAAAGTTCGGTGTTTCACCTAGAGACCTAGTGGGCTGTTTATCAATAAAAGGAGTATCCCAAAAACAATCTTCTTGTTGATCAACAAAGAACTGAAACTCTCTGCATTTTCCACAAGTTTTAATGCCACAACGGAAGGAGACATTTTCACCACCTTCGCCATGGTTGTCACAATACTTTAACGCACAAGGATACCAGCTTAAACACAGTTCGTAATGACAAATGCATTTGTTTAACTTGTCCATCACAGTACTGCACTGTACTACATTAGAGTCATTGCTATTGATATCGTTTACTGAAGATATAAGAACCTGAAAAAGCTTTTCATTACCTGTAAAGAAAATACTACTTTAGCAGTTGTGTTGTATCAAACTTACTTTTATTAGAGTAACATCTTTTCCAGTTTTTCGTTTTCTTGCTTCGTTCTTGAGATATTTCAGTTTGTTTGATATGCAAATTAAACATTTTGACGTCACACGTGTATTTAACAGTTACACCATGAGCTCGAGTTGTATATGAGCTTATAGCTATTAGTTCGTATACGACGAGAGCGAATGGTGTAACTGTTTTATTATATAGCCAAGCACTGTACAAGAAACAAAATTACAGCGAAATGTTTGAAACGACAAACTTCCGGCATAGGCAACAGGCAACTAATACTTCCGCCATGCGTAATGATACATTCACACAGAGTTTCTCGCTGAGCTGTGTTCGGCAAACAGCTTCAGTGAAATGTTGCATAAATGTTGCTCGAGAGGCAAAAAATGTGTTGAGCAGATCAACAAAAAAAGATTAAAAGGTACCTTTATGAAGTCAAAAGGTGGGTCAGTTGTTTATATTAGCGTTGCTGTCGTGAAAAAGGTTTTGATTTCATGCAAAAATGAAACTGAAACACCTTCGGCAGTGAAACTAAATTACTTAGTTGGCTGTTTTTGAAAAAGAACATGCTTTTTACTACTCCAAATAAAAAAAGTCTCTTTACTGGTGATCTCCTACGAAATGTGTGTTGTAAGCTTGATTTTAACCGTGAGTTTCTTTGTTTGGCAACAAATTAATATCAACTCGCTAATTTAGTCGTGTTTCAGAAGTAAAAAGACGTAATTTTTAGGTGAATTTTACCATTTGACATGCTAAATTGTGTATTTGTTAATGTATTTTTACACAATGTTGTTTTTTTATACATTGGTTTGAGGGTGCTGATGTTTTTCTGTATAAAAATCCGTCAATTTCAACTCTTTTCGGCAGTTTAAAAAAACATGCCGCCATCTTGTTTTTCCTCTACTAGCAGGATATGAGCTGATAGCCTAGTAGTAGGGAACCAATCAGATTACGCAAAAGCTCATAGCCGATAGCATGCTATATAATAAAATGAGTTATCCAAAAAGTTATGTATCTTTGCTATTATCAAATATAATAATCACTTGAAGATCTAAGTGTTGTGGGCGAAACACATCCACATGCTTCATTCAAATTAATTTGGTTTGATAATGGAAAAGATATCTAACCTTCTCCGATAGCTCATTATGCACATGTGACGTCAAAATGTTTATTTTGCATATCAAACAAATTGAAATAACTCAAGAAAGAAGCAAAGAAAAGAAAAACTGGAAAAGATGTTACTCTATAATTTTAAGTGTTCTTTCAAATAAGACAAACTTAATTTTCGTTAATAGGCACTTTAACTCTTTCATGCGCATCGTTGTTGTCGAACAACTTTATCTTTTTATTCTGCCTAACGCCAGACGTTTTTACTCGTCAAGGGGAGAAGTCTCGGAAAGCCATGCGTGAAAGGGTTAAAAATAATTGTATTTAAAGGCCTGGCCAAACGCTTTCAACATCGCATTCAACATCATTCAACATTGTTGAACGATGTTGAATAATGTTGAAAGCACGAGTGGCCAAATTAATTCAACATCGTTCAACATTCATGAATGACAATTAATTGAACGCGGGCTACCACAAAAGCTGGAATCGACAATATCCCGCATGGCGCATGTCTCTGTTCAACAAAGTTGAATGAAATGTGGCCAAATGCGTTCAACACCTTTCAACATTTTGAGAACCGACAATGTGAACGCGTGTTGAACGAAAATTTGAACATGTTCAAATTTCGTTCAACATCATTCAACACTATTCAACAACGTTCAACATCATTCAACATCATTCAACAGGGGTGGCCAAATGCTTTCAACATGTTGAATTCAACAATGTTGAACGATGTTGAATGAAATGTTGAAAGCATTTGGCCAGGCCTTAACTCGAAACCCGTTGAGAGGCGACCGGATCGGGTAGAGAACCTTCTAGTTATTCGGTGGTCTATCTGGGGGCATGTCACGCCCCCCCAAAAAAAAAATTTAAAAAAAAATAAATTTTGAATTATTAGTATATTATTCTGTATAAATCCTGAAAAGGACCAGCATTTTAAAAGCGCTATTCCCGTTTTTCGCTTGCAGCGCCGAGCTGGATTTAAAATATTTTGATCTCTGAGGCCCCATATTGTAAGAGGTCTGGGGGGGAAATTTCCACTCCATACCGGTTGGCTGCGCAATTTTGTAACGCAGACAGCAGTCCTAGATAAAACATTTTTCTTCCTGGCAGCAAAATCCAAAATTAAACATTTCCTGCTAAATTAAATTAATGATTTCCTGCCTGATAGAATTTTTCAATTTTATAAGTTGTGATACCACCAGACTTGCAAGTTTGCTCTCAAGACCATTATTTATCTGAATGTGGTATCTATATACATACTTTGAAATAGCGAACTTTTTCAATTGAATACTACGTAACACAAGTACTAGCGTCAAAAATCGAAATGCTGAAAGAGTTGATTGAGTTGATTAAGATAAAAGCAGCATGCATTCTTGCAAATGCACAATGACAGCTGCAGCCTGCAACAGCAACACTATACTGAAATGATAAATATTTCATTGTTTTCTAGAACAAATCGTTGCGTCATTTGCGCAAGGATATACGAAACTTAGACAGGTTAAGGTCATGTAATAAACCTTCAAAACACTTTCGAATTGTTTACAAATCGCCGCTGGGTTTGGCAAGAATATAGAAAGATGAGTCATCGAATTTGAAACTTGATATTCGATCAAAAGTGATGCCATCAAAATTGTGTGATTGTGTGACCGTGACGCTTTTCGATTTTTTGAAGAATAGGAAATTTATCTTTAAACTTTCGTTTAGTTTCGCATGACAACACCACGACGTCATCTACTGCTATTAGGACCAGTCGCCCTCGTTCACAAGCAGATGCTCCCTTAGTAAAACAACGTAAAGCAAGTTCCGAACGTAGTCAATCATAGTGAAACCAGTTTCGAAACGAATAATGGAACTTTTAAATTTTTTTTCGAAAGCTTTGGAAGACATTACTGCAGTAAGTGAAGTCAGCAAAAACGCCATTTGAAGCGGATCCGAAAACATTAAGCCCTAATCAAACGAGAACGCAAGTCATCGCAAGTTGGCAGTCACGCTATCTCAGCCAGCCGCTCTGAATAGTTTCCCGAAAATATCATCTACCGTGACAAAGTTAAAACTTGTTTAAAACACTCATGAAACCTTTATTTTGTTAATTTGGGTGTTCGAACGACCGCCACAAAAATTCTGACTGCCAACTTGCGATGACTTGCGTTCTCGTTTGATTGGGGCTTTAAGGTAGCAATAAAATCTAAAATTATGGGGAAAAAAAATAAGGTTGTTGGCTTCAAGAGTTTAAAGTTCTTTGGGATTTGAAATTTATATCATTGTAATCAGTGATAAATTATCTACAAAAACGTGTCGGCGATGTTTGAAATTCTGTTTCGTTCAGTTTTTATTAACGGTTTACGTTGTAGTCACAATATATTTCACAACTTGTTAATTCAAAACGCGAAACTAATAAACTAATAAAAAATCGCCGACACGTTTTTGTAGAAGAGTATGTACTTTTTTGCATCGACTTGTGTTTTGTGTTCAAACGTTTCGCAAGCTCTCTCTCGCAAGTTGAAGAAAACTTGCGATGAAATTTGAACAAGATAAAATTAGTCGCAAGCTAACGCAAGTCACGGCAAGTCATCGCAAGCTGGCGGTTAAACGAGACACAAGCAAGCACAAGCTAAAACTTGCGATGACTTGCGTTCTCGTTTGATTAGGGCTTAATGGATTAAAAAAAGTTCTGTCTGAAATTTTTTAAAAACTATTTCTTAATATGCACAAAATTTTAAAGAATTTTACCGAAGCAAATGTGTGATATTTGAGAATTTTTTATCGCTCGGACGGCTGTGATTGCTATTTACGCATGTGCCGACGCCATACTCGTTACCAGTCTACTTAAAACTTCCGTAGGGAGCCACCTTAACTGCACTCGTTCTTTCTGTTTTTCTGTACAGTGGAGACACAAGCAAGCACAAGCTAAAACTTGCGATGACTTGCGTTCTCGTTTGATTAGGGCTTAACTAAATGTTCCGTTAATAAAACATCAACTCGACGATGTTATATACTTAACAAACATAAAAAATCATGATAGAAGTTCGGAAATTCTAAATCGAAATGCTTTTGAATTACAATTTTTAATGAATTTGACGTTCCAAAAGTACCTTTATTTTATCATTTATTTTATTATATCATTTATTTTATGATTTATTCAGTTAAGCCGATTTTCCACTTGCGAATGTTTTCGCGCGAATCGACATTTCTATTGTAAATATTGAATAGATTTCTAATTAGTTCCAGCTTAGAACTCATAAGACAAAAGAAAAATTCGATTCGCGCGAAAAAAATCACAAGTGGAAAACCGGCTTTACACACAAACGAACACAATCTAGCATGTACTTATGTGGGTTGAACAGGGCCACTTTTATGCGGGAGAAAATAGGTTTCGACTTAATTAAGACGCGTCCTATTTAAGTCGACTCGTATAAATGGTAAAATAAGTCGCGACTTATTAGAAATTGACCGTTTATACGAGTGTGTTCGCGATTTAAATAGGACACGTCTTAATTTTCTCCCGTATAAATGGCCCTATTGTCATTATCTCAAATTGAGGCAGATGTTCAATATTGCATGCCGCCGTGCAGGTTATTTTTTCCTTCTTTCGATCTCGAAAAAAGCCTACACGTAGTGAGTACAAAACTATAGCAAACTATACCAATAGCTGTCTTTAAATATCGTGTTTTCTGTAACAGTAGCAGATTCCCGCCTTCAAAATACTCCATCAGTCAAAAAGCCCCTCAGGGCACCTGCTACTAGGACTAAATGTCTCCCTTCTGGATCAGATGCTCCGTAAGGTTAAAGTGCCTATGCAATGGTTGGGGATTTTACATATTTAGGATATTTGGAATCTTTCTAAAATTTCATCTTCATGGACTTTTTGGCTGTTAAAGTTGACGGAAGTGACGTCAAAGGAGGAATCTGCAAAGTGGTTTCATATAGACAAATTCCTCTTTTGACGTCACTTCCGTCAACTTTAACAGCAAAAAAGTCCACGAAGATGAAATTTTAGAAAAGGAAGATATATCACAAATCTTCTCAGAAGGTTCCAAATATCCTAAATATGTAAAATCCCCAACCATTGCATAGGCACTTTAACAATTTACGTGTATAATGTAGTGAAACGTCTTACAGCGTAGCGCAACGTCTACAATAATAGACATTTCCGCATGAAGTGCGTGGATAACGCCAAAACTTCGGACAAACATTGGACATTAGCCAATCAGATTTGTCAAAAAAAAAGACACGTGATCCATTCACTTCATGCGGAAAGGTCTATTGTAAGATTTTTTTAAAATATAAAATAAAGAAATCTAAAAAGTGTTTAATTCATTCACAGAACCGCATCCGTTCGGTGTATAAACCGCATTAACGTTAGGAAAAAATTGCGGTTTATAGTGCGGAAAATACGTAAAGTAGTTTTACCTTTAGCAATGGACTTAATAATGTCTTCACTGGTATAAATCCTATCAGCATCTGCACAAACTTTATGTACATGACCACTAAACAATCTAGCACTTTCCAATGGAATCTCTTTTTCCATAACAATATACTCATTTTTCAACTCTTCTTCTGGAATGCGAATTGCATCTGGGTTTTTCTACAATTTTTTATTAAATATCATACATTATAAATGAACTACCTAACATAGTGTACTGTCAGGGGTCCACTTAGGCCACATTGACGGGAAGGTGTCTATAAAATTTACTGGATTCTAATTTCTCTGACTATTTTTGGTACTGAAAAAACAATGGACACAGAATACATCACAGTTACACTTAAGTTGTAGCCTGCTAAACCTAACCAAAACAATAACCCTAATCCTAATCACAACGCACTGCACTCTACTGCACTGCACTGTACTGTACCGTACTGTACTGCAACTGTACTGTGCTGTACTGCACAGCACAGCACTGCAACAGCTGTACTGTACTGTACTGTACTGTACTGTACTGTACTGCAACTGTACTGTGCTGTACTGCACTGCACCGCACAGCACTGCAACAGCTGTACTGTACTGCACAGCACTGCAACAGCTGTATTGTACTGTACTGTACTGTACTGTACTGTACTCTACTCTACTGCACATTGTTAAAGGTGATGTACAGTCCATTCTGCACTGCACTGTACTGTACTGCAACTGTACTGTGCTGTACTGCACCGCACATCACTGCAACAGCTGTACTGTACTGCACAGCACTGCAACAGCATAATATTCTTATATTTGTTAAAGGTGATGTACAGTCCATTCTGCGCATGCACTGTACTGTACCGTACTGTACTGCAACTGTACTGTACTGTGCTGTACTGCACTACACAGCACTACAACAGCTGTACTGTACTGCACAGCACTGCAACAGCTGTATTGTACTGTACTGTACTCTACTGCACTGCACTGCACTGTACTGTACTGTACTGTACTGTACTGTATGTAGATCAATTTTTACTATTATATTCTTATATTTGTTAAAGGTGACGTTCAGTCCATTCTGCGTATGACCGCAATGTGGTCCTCAGAACATGACATTCGTAGATAATTACGTGAAGTACTCAGCAAAATGTAACCCGTTAGGAACAACATGGCAGAAAACCAAGCGATTCAGCGAGGATATCTCCTCGGATTTCTTCCATTTCTCCTGAAAATGTTTTGTTTTGGGTACAAGTAATGAATGGGAACCAAGAAAAGCTTACAATCTCAAATAAAGTATTAGTATTATTTTTGTAAATAAAGATGTAAACATTAGTTTCATACATGCGCAGAATGGACTGTACATCACCTTTAATATTGTTACTCATATTACAATCCTAAGATTCATTACTTTGGTTTTCAAACGACTGACAAATGTATAATCTCTTACTAACCTGCCTTAATTTAGACATTGCATCTGAAGAAATGAATTCATTTGGGGAAAATTTTACAATAAAGCATATGGCATGTACTGGCTTTTCACCTCTTTCCATTTCTCCATGAATTGTGGTTTTTAGAACTTGTAGATTCTATATTAAGTATATACATACATATAAGTATATACGACAAAATATTTATTAAGTACAATTGTACTGAAATATAAAAACTTGCAGTAAACAATATGAGAAGCAATTCAATACATGTTCATTCATCCCTTCTTTGAAGATAGGCAACTTTGTGACCACTGTGCAACAGGACAAAATCTCCCCCCTTTCAAAATGCCCCTGGGTATATGTCAATACCGGTACTTAGAACCACCTCCCTTCAGGAACAAATGCCTCTTTCCAAAATCATTTGTACAGGGTTTTGCCCATGGTGGGCAGTGCCGGGTGGTGGCACCCAGCACTCAGCAGCGCCACCCGGCACTGAACGCCAAAATGGACCCTTCCACCCGGCACTCGAAATACGCAATAACAAAACCCCATGTGTTGTATTTTTTATATATCTTTTAATTAATATACATCATTTTGTATTTTTTTTGTCCTTGGTGAATTTTGTTTTTGAAACAATATTATTTGGTGAAATTCAGCACCACAACGCACACAATATTAGCTACCAGACTTGTGATTCGGTGAAATACGATATTCCTTCAAAGCCAGATTGGATTGTCTGATACTGCGATTCCCAGTTGAGTTTGGAACGCCTATAGTTTTGTCGTAATGTTTCGACGTTTGAACAAACAGTTTTGACGTAATGCGAGGCATGTTGTCAAGGCGTGGCCAAGTTGTTGTCAAGCAGTTCTATATTGATTCATCACTAGTTGTCAACTTGACTGGCTTTCTCATCGCTTTGTCTTGCTGTTTAATAGCGCCAAAACTACACAAACTACATGGATAGAGTAAGCACAAGAGGAAGAACGTACGTGAAAGGTCGCGCTTTAGGAAATGACTTGCGAAGTCTAATTATTGACGAAATAATTATTGGTGGCGGCGACTCAGAGACCGGTTTAAATATAAAGGTAATTTATAAACAACTGTGTATATCATATAACTTCAGTAAATCGTTCATTAGCAACGGTAGTAATCTTTTTGTGCGTGTACTCTTTTCCTGTTAACATTCGGCAATGAAGCGTTCTTGATAATGCCGAACGAGATGTCCCGCCAAATATATCACCATATTTATCAAGTTCTCTAAGCAGTTCCCGATTTGATATGCTTGGGTTTGCACTAACTAGAGTCTCTATAAATTCGAGATCTCCTTGGCTGAGGTGACTTGGATTTCCTCCTTTGTGTGGACGTGGATTTATCGTTTTATTATTGCAAAAAGCAACCCAAAGGTTTTTAACCATCGTGTTACTGACTTTAAATTTTTCTGCTACAGTTTTGAAGTTCCCGTTGAAATAACCGGTCTCTGAGTCGCTGCCACCAATAATTATTTCGTCAATAATTAGACTTCGCAAGTCATTTCCTAAAGCGCGACCTTTCACGTATTCATACCAAAACCGATGATGCGCGGCGTGCCCAAAATAAACATGTCATGTTTTTCGCTGAAACATTAAACGAATCCGTCTGCATTCCTTAGCCTTTGAATTTGACACCGTGAGATCACTGCAATATGATTGGTCATTTGCAACTTTTGAATTTAGAACTGCCTGACAACAACTTGGCCACGCCTTGACAACATGCCTCGCATTACGTCAAAACTGTTTGTTCAAACATCGTAACATTACGACAAAACTAATAATAGGCGTTCCAAACTCAACTGGGAATCGCAGTACTTGGGTAACTGGGTAAGGCTCTAATCACTTCGCACTTTGTTTATAATTAATGCCTGTAAGATGATACACCGATGTTGATAGTTGTAGAATATATGCAGGAAACCTTGCCCTAGCTTTACATAGATAATTCGTCATGCTGTATATTCTAGCATGCCCTAGCATGTATATAAATATATAATAAATAAGTACTTAAACTTAATAGTAATATTTAGTCTGACAAAATTGTGAGACACATGATGTAAAGGATTGTGAATTTGCTCACATTTGGTAAATATCATTTTCAAATTACTAATTTTCACATATTCTCAGGGGGGGGGGGGGCTGTAGGTACCCGGCACTCCCATGCTCCTGGGCAGAACCCTGTTTGTAGACTTTAGTAAATCAACATACATGTCATGAAGCATGAGTTCTGAATGTATGTAGTGAAACCAATTTCAAAACAAATAACAGAAATTTTGAAACTATAATTTAAGCTTCGGAGAGACATTGTCAATTTAGCAAGTTAATAAGTCAGCAAAAGTGCCAATGAAAACATATCCTAAAACATTAACCCTTTCCAATAAAATAGCCAATATTATAATAATAAATTATTTACAGTATGAACCTTGTAGCTATGGTGTACAATCAACAGGTGTGTATGCCTAAGTGTGTAATGCAGGTTTACATGTTTGGCTTTAATTTTTGCCCAGTTGATGACTTGGTAGCAGATACAGTAATTATACCGTCTGTTGAAAAACACAACAAACCCATGCAATACTGAAAATGTCCATCTCAAGTATGCTATTTACAGGTTTGAGCTGAGTTTGTTATGGAAAGATATTTACATGAGGTTTTAGAAATGCCTGAGGCTGTTAGCCAAGGATTGCTTGTAAAACTGAAGGCAAATATTGTAAGAGGTTGTTACATGTACATGTACACTGTAACCAGGGGCAGGACAAAAATGTCAGATCAAGGTCTTAACAGAAAAGATGGAGGTTGGATATTTTCCTGCATGGTAGATATGTTTGCAGGCTTTAATCAATTCCACAATATCACTCCAGTTACCGTATATTGTATATGCAGCTCACTGTTCAAGGTACGTTATCACAGAATAAAGACCAACCAGAAGTCCAACTTGTGTGAAAACTTGTCCCTTTTATCTCAGTGATGATGATTGAGATGCGCGAGGCAACATGCATCATGAGGAGACAGCCTACATCAATGGTGCTGACATGGAGTCAGACTTCTGGTTCTTCTTTATTCTGTGATGTTAGGTACCCTCAGGGTGCGAATATAGACAACCCTTAGTGGCACTGATCCAGCCTGCATTCTAAGGGCCTTCCGCCACAGATCTGTGGTGGGGAGAGAGGCCAGGAAACTCCCGCCAAGGTGCTTTTGGTGCACACGGACGCATGAAAGCTTTCTTGGTGGGTGATTTGGTGTAAAATGAGAAATTTGTTTTAGGAAAATAGCCCTCTGGCAATACAGGGGTAGGAAATGGCCAAATGAGTTTGTTGCGAACTTGGCCAGAAACCACCTGCCATGTTGAAAACCGCGTGTTTAAAGGTCTGGGCTATTTGCCATGGCGGAAGGCATGTGAATCATTTGGCAGATAGAGTTTCTCACCAAAAATATTGGTGGGAATATGTGGCGGGCAAAATTATGGAATGCAGTATGGGCACTGATCGGTAAAACAAAAAAAATATTGAAATCAGTGTATGCACCCCGTCCCCCCAAATCCCCAAGGTCCCCCCGACCTCCGTCCAACATGGTAGAAGTTAGATGGGATGACTCTCTGGGACCTTTTCAGAAGGCAGCGCCAAATGACGTATTGAACCTTACTGCGCATCCCACAAGCTTTGGAAATGGCTGTGCACCATATATTGAGGATTTTATTAGGGGTGGTCGGAGGGGACGGGGAGGACAGAAAACCCATCACTTTTCAGGTTAGGGTTAGGGGTTCATTTAGGGGGACTACTGGTTAGGGTTAGGGGGGTGTTGGGTTTTGTTTTCATTAAAAACCATATTTTACAAGGCTACATCTTCGGAAAAGGTCCCACAGAGTCATCCCATCTAACCTCTTCCGTCCAACATGGCCGGCAAGGATGCAAAAATTATGCACACCAAGAAAGTGATACGTATAAAATCACTACCAACACGACATTTACAAACACTTCTGACTTTAAAACTTGTCGTACATGATTTGGGCGTTCAGGCACTAAATATGGTCACTGTAAAAATGTTTTTTAATACCTTTGGAAAATCAATTAAAGCTGTAGTTTGTGTGCCATCTGCATAAGAAAAGTCGATCGTCACAATGTCTTTCTCTGGATCGGCCGAAATGTCCTGTTGTGTCATCTGTCCACTTCTTGTTTTAACATTAACGACAAGTTGAGGACAAGAAAGGTGTATTTTCAAGGCCAATAACAAAGACAACACAAAAACACGAAAATTCCCCATTGTACAGTACATACCTACATACTCATGCGGCGGCGTAGTAAACAAAAAGCGCCTGGGTACGAGGCTTGCGCAATGTGCATGTAATTTTCCTTTTATAAACCTTTTATATATAAACATGTAACTCAGACCCTAGAGGCGAAAAAAAAAGGTAGAAGCTCAGCTAGCATTTTGCTGTAATCTTTTGGAAAAGCCTACTAGTATCTCTCGATTTGCATTGCGTGTGTAAGTTTGCTTTGCTTTGTTCTCTTGCTGGTCGTTACTTGTCTATTTTCTGATACTGTATAATAAATGACCCGACTGAAGCACAAAGGCACAGCTGAAGCTAGCGTGTCTTCATACGATAATCTCGCGGTCTCTTTACGTTTAATATTGTGAAATCTATTATTTTTATTGTTCTTTTAGTTACGGAGAGAAGTCGAACTATTTTAGTCTGAGGTAAGGTTATTAACCAAATACTTCTTTTTTTGCGTGAAGAGTATTATTTTGTCGGAAAGATTGCATTTTCGAATTACCACAATACCACGGTATGTAGATATTATTGCTTTTGAGTGTATGCGGTTTTTCTCGTTCGTGCAAAAAAACCATGCCTTCTTTCTCCAACCTACTCTGTCTTCTACATTTACAAGTAATGTCTGTTTTCTCTAATTCAATTTCATATCCTCTTCAGCTATCTTCAACTACTCGAATTCGAAAACTTGTTCTCCCTTCGTCCGCATCGTCTTTCATATTTATCAATCAACTGTTGTTTACGTTTGTATGTAAAGTAGCTTCGCATAAATATAACTAGAACATCGTTTGAATACTACGTTTTTACGTTTGCTATTATATATAATAATTTAGAAAAACAAAACCGTTTGCCACACGGTAGAGCTAGAGCAAACCTGGCACAACTGTTGTGGTTTTATAAAATGAGCGATTGAGGCCATTGTCTTTTTATATTAAGCAGGTTGCACATTACATGTACAGTATAATGCGATTTACGGGTAGATAAACATTGTGGATTTTGGCAATTAATAATAGGCATAAGGAAAGTGCTAAAATTTTGTTTACTTTTATAATACTCAGGGGTGTACCGAGCGCAGGGGTGGGGGGGGGGGGTATGAGGGTGCGACCCCCCCCCCCACTTTTTACGAAAATGGTCGGTTTTTAAAACCAAAGCGGTCAGTAAATTTAGAATTTATGGCGGTAACATCTTACCTGATAATTTGTTGTCAAGTTATTTTCACTTGTATAAAGTTGTATTTGTATGTTAGGATTATTGCTCTTTACTAGAAATACATAAACGCAACAACCCCTCACCCACTTTATATGCATTTTTAACACAACAACCCCCCCGCCCCCCGAAAACATCCTAGAACATTAATAAGCAAAGGTCATCTGTTGTCATGTATTGACAGACCGAAAGGTGAAAGAACATGCATAGTCCAACAATATTAAGAAAAAACCGAGATGAACTAAATGACAAATTCTCATTCAAAAACAGATATAAATAGTGGCCAAGAAAAGACACAATGCCAACTGCCTAGCGTCCAAAGACAATGCTAGACAAGATATTATTTATATTGATTTTCATTTTCAAGATTTCTTTCATTTTAACTCAGCTAAACTGGTAAATACGAATGTCCTACAGGTACCGTTATTAAACTTTCTTCTGCTCATATCACCACAAACACTGCCAATTCAGTCTACTCTTTTTGGATTGTTTTTCTCGTTCGTGGTTTCTTATACTTTCTTCGTTGTTGACAAATAAATATGACAAGGCATCATTCAGTTCTCCTCATGATCTAAAAATTTGTTTCAAAATTTCTTCATCGTTTTCTCTCGAGTTAAGTAGAATACACCAGAGCAGAATTCTTTACCAGCTTTGAACAGTTTCAGGACACATCCTTGTTCTTTCAGATACATTTCAGTCAGCATCGTTTTCGGTCTTTATTGTATAAATTTTTAGGCTTTTTTCAGTGGTTTTAAGTCATGTTTATTGTTGCCTCTTCTCTGCTGTCTCTATTGCTGTCACATCTCTTCTTAGCCTTCTTTCTTTGGTCTTTTTCCATAATAATGTTAATGTACATTTTAGCTGAAACCATTTTTTCTGGCAAAGATTGCTTTCATCATGATCGTGATCACTGAAAAACTGTATTTTGCAATCCAACCGAACTTATAATGATTATGATTTGCTGACGTAAATGTAAATAATTTGAATAATTTAACAGGTTAGTTACCAGTACCCTGCTATCCAAACTGCGAAAGTTGTGGATTTGATAACATATATATATATATATATATATAAAAACATTTTTCAGAATTACTTTCAGGTTTTCATCTCGCGTGTAATTTTGCATCTAAGTGGACTCCACACGTGTCGAGATTAGCACCCTCACCCGGGCTCCAGGCCTTTGGCCCTCCACCTGGGCTTGGGGATTAGCACCTTGGGGATAAGCCAGCTGTACTGATCATTTGTGCTTAAATGCATGATTGCCATGTACTGATACTGTGAGTCTGAATCGGGAAAAAATTGACAGGCCAAATTTACAGCATCTAATATGTAAGCATTGAATTTTACAATTAACTTTAGTAAGGTAAAGAAGACAAGTAATTATTAATTCAGGCCCGTCGGAAGCAGGAGGACTTGGCAGGCTGCAGCCCCCCCCCCCCCCCCCCCCCACCACCAAATAATTTGCTACAAAATTTCGCAACATTCTTTTGAAGATGAAAAAATCTGTTAGTTATCTTACTAATGAATCTTAGGCAAGTCGAGTCACTCAAATGATCTCTTGTTCATTTTTATGTAAAATTTGAACTATGCCTAGCCTGCCCTCAAAATGAGCTGAAAACATTTGCTCAAATTGCAGGAAATGGTGTTTCCAAGGCTCTATATTTCAAAAATTTCAGGGGGGCATACCCCCATACCCCCTTACAAATGTGGTCACTAATTCACATGGCCCCGCCCTTTTCAGCTCCCCCAATATTAATTTGCTTCCGACGGCCCTGAAATGAAATGCCTGTTTTGGCAGTTTTGCAATCAGACGTTTACCTCTAAGTACATGCTAGTTGTAACCACTGTAGACTACTAGACTGTAAATAAGTTGTAACCACTGTACATGCACTGTAGTTGTATAACCTAAATTACCTAATCTTTAATTAATAATATACTAGATTATACTGTAGAAATTAAAGTAACTTTATTAACTTCTCTGTCTTAGATTGTATATTGTGTTCTAGTATTAATCTAGTTATCTATAGCAGAATAAAAAGGTGCGCGAATATTTGTCCAGGATTCTCAAGAGTTAAGACATGTAATAACAAGAACTTTTTAATTTCATCCTCCTGGTGCTTCTAATTTAATAGAGTTTAATAGTAAATACACGTATCGTGATTTCTTCAAAACGCCAGGTTTTACCGCACTTTCATGCGGGAAAGTATGTGATATTTGATTGAGTTTTGTCAGTAAATTTTGGAACAAACACACCCCCCCCCCCCCCCCCCCCCCCCAGTCGAAATGCCCTTGGTACGCCACTGATAATACTCAAATTTCCATGAACAGATTAGGCTTTCTCTTTTTTCATTAGTTGTTCATTATTTTTGCAACCTCATTTCCAGGGCCTTTTTTGAAATTGGTAGGACTGCCTCCTCCGCAGAAATGGGGACTGATCCCATTATACACAGCGAGAGTAGGCCCTAGAGTGGTAAAAGAGGAGATAGTTTTGAGAGGGCCTGCAAATTTTTTCCGGCCGCTGTTCAACAAACGTACGTCCAAGTTCTTTTAACACTGTGACCCACCAGGAAATTCGGTCTAAACTTTCTTACAGATCATGACAATGAAGAAACCAATTTATGTTTTAGAATTACCAACCTTCTGCCAATAATATTTTTAGCGACAAAAAGGAATTGAAGGAAAAAAATACCTGCCGAACAAAAGCAAATTCAACGGTGAGGAAAGTACAGGTTTTTCTTATTGTTTTTTTTGTTTATTTGGCTATCAAAGACTGTCAACTGACCAAGAGTTAATGAGATTTAATTTTGTTAAATTGTAGGCTACAGTGTAGCGTAGCTAATTCAAGTTTCAGTTGTTGTGGAAACCGAAAAAGTATAAACCCAAGAGTCTCTGGGTAGACTAAAGTGAATTTTCGTTGATTATTCCGCCCGAAAGTTGACAAAGTTCAACCGTAATTGCTTTTTTCAACAATTCCTTCATTTTAAAGCTAGGATTCATATGTCGTAATCTTCAATGGCCTTCAAAATCTTCGGATATAGCCATGGCTATTAACAATGGTAGTTAATTATGCAAATTTATTCCATGCCAAGTTTTGCCAAATTTTTTACAGGATCTTGCAGGCCCTAAATTCGGCGTGTGTGACCTGTCCATGATGCAACGAGGGCCTGGAGAGGAGGCAGTTGGTAGGGTGGGAAAAGGTCCTGGCATCGATATATTGGCTGGTGGACTCTGCATTTTCATTGGTTGATTGCTTTTCTTAAACATTCCTCATGAAACATAATTATGCCATTACAATGAACTTCTCCTATACTAAACTAAATTGCTAATTTATTTACACCCAGTATTTCTGGGTGCTGTGACCATCCAATGCCAGGGAACGACCTCGAAAAACTTGAATAGAACAACAGCATTGTATGAAATATTTCTCGTCTGTTGAAAAACAGCAACGATTTTTAATTCTCGACTACTTTTGGCCGATTCTCGACGTAAAAATAATTCTCGACTAGTTTTGGCCGATTCTCGACCCGAAAAATTTTTTCGAATGCTTTTGGCCGAAATGGCGCGCCATAAGTTAATATTAAAAAGAAACCAACTCACTAACTTGACGTTTTACTGTAGGTCACCTAATCCAAATACAAACCCTAATCCAGGCCAACTACAGGTATAGTGTGTTTTCCTGGCTAAAAATCATTAAAATGGCTCATTTATCACATTAGCAAATATGGAGGGTCAGGAAGCTGGTATTTTACAGACACCATGTGCAAAACTAATCAACCTAGTCGATAAATTTTTCAATCAAGCTTGTTTATTCAATCAAGATTTTGGAGATGGTCGAGATATTTCAATCAAGTTTTGTGAGTAAGTCGAGAACATTTTTGTTATGGGTCGACGGTTGGGATGAGGAGATACGGGGAGGACCAACAATATTTTCTGAAGGGGGGACGTTACAACTAGATTCATACCCTGTCTGACTATGGGTCCGTCGGCTTTTTGGTTTCTTTCCCATGCCGCCGTATTATATATTACCTTGCGCAATTCTTAAAAGTGTCGACAATAATAATTTAGATAATGAAGGAACCGGGTAAGAGGACTCATTTTGTCGGACCAGCAAGCTACTTCAGGCAAGTCAGTACTGATATTTAACTGAACCAGACCGTAATGAGCTATTAGGAAGCTTTCAATCGGCTTCCACGCTATCGCGCTGCGACAGTCATGATTCGAGTGAACATGGACTGATACGCAGGTAGCAGTTACCAATGTAGTGATCTTCCTGACCAGGCATACTTGTCGCTACAGCGAAGTGTTTGTTGTGCAATGTAAAGCCGGGGGTATAAATATCACGATAGCAGCTGAGCACATGCATGAGCGATCTTTCCACTGACTCTTTAGACACGCCAACTACACTTGCCCTACACTCAACTTTCAAGCACGTTTATGTAGCCTATGGGGAGTGATCAGCAATGTGCGCATGCATTGATGCCGCACGATGTGTTTTATTTCAAAAAGATTGTTTAAACCTGATAGGGGGGATGACGTTGATCGGACTGCTATATCGGAAGTACCGTGGCATTCAAAATAGGTGTTTGAAACAGTTGGTTCCTTCATTGGGACCACAGTAATTGGCCAAAAGCTGTTGTAGTTACCCTGCCACCACCTTATATTATGTTTTATTGTATAACTTTGTTCAGTTCATCATGTTTGTATAATAGGTAAATTGTGGTAAAGCTTATAAAATAAAATAAATAAATAAATAAATAAAATTATCTAAATTATTATTGTCAACACTTTTAAGAATTGCACAAGGTAATATATAATACGACGGCATGGGAAAGAAACCAAAATGCCGACGGACCCATAGTCAGACAGGATATGAATCTAGTTGTAACGTCCCCCCTTCAGAAAATATTGTTGGTCCTCCCCGTATCTCCTCATCCCAACCGTCGACCCATAACAAAAATGTTCTGGACTTACTCACAAAACTTGATTGAAATATCTCGACCATCTCCAAAATCTTGATTGAATAAACAACCTTGATTGAAAAATTTCTCGACTACCTCGAAAAACGTGAATAGAAAAACAGCATTGTATGAAATATTTCTCGCCTGTTGAAAAACAGCAACGATTTTTAATTCTCGACTACTTTTGGCCGATTCTCGATGTAAAAATATTTCTCGAGTAGTTTTGGCCGATTCTCGACCCGAAAAATTTTTTCGAATGCTTTTGGCCGAAACGCGCGCCATAATAACTCACTGACTTAAGTGTGTTTGACAGACATATTTAATTCAATGGATCATACAAGGACAAAATTAACATAAATTTTAATTGCATGATCACAAATATATACAGTAAGTAATATATACAAAGCTGCCCATCACAACTGTATAGCCTCCACTCCAGCACGTCTTCATAGGTTGTCTGCCAAGTCCATAACTGCTTTAGCGTGTTTACTGTCAATAAATTATCAAATTAGCTTTTCTTACTGTAATAGAGGGTCGTTACCTAACATCCTTAAAGCCTGTTTTCCACGAGGCGGAATTTTGTGCGCGGAGCGGAAATTTTCTTTGTCTTGTGATTTCTCGGCTGGAACTAATTAGAAAAGACAAAGAAAAATTCCGCTCCGCGCGCAAAATCTCGCCTAGTAGTTGCGCGCTCGACTTTTCTATTGTAGAAATTGAATAGTTTTCCACTTCGTTCCACATGGAAAGTTTGCATGACAAAAGAAAAAGTTGAGTGCACGACATTTCACACCTAACGGAAATCCAGCTTAATAGAGGTGGTCGGTCATGGAGGTTAATAAAGTCTGTATTTGACAAATAAAACAAAAACGTAGCTTTAAGACTTAAGAGTACACGTAGTTAAGCACAGGAGTAATATGTTTTATTTGCTTTATAAATTAAAAAAAAAAAATACAGGTTAAGTTTGGCTTTTCGAAAGTTTACTTATTTATTCTTATACTCCGTTTACACGGTCAGCTTCTTATGTTCGTAACTATTTGAAGTCGCCACAAAGGAAATTACATTCAATGTCTGTAAAATCACGTTTGACTGCGATAGGAAATCTTTGAGAAAAGAATAGAATCTTTAAGAAAAGAATGTTAGTCTCGTATATTTGTATGTTAACAGAATAACTAATCAAAAGCTGTACATACAACGATCTCGGTACGTAGACAGACAGACAGACAGACAGACAGACAGACAGACAGACAGACAGACAGACAGACAGACAGACAGACAGACAGACAGACAGACAGACAGACAGACAGACAGACAGACAGACAGATAGACAGATAGACAGATAGACAGATAGACAGATAGACAGATAGACAGATAGACAGATAGACAGATAGACAGATAGACAGATAGACAGATAGACAGATAGACAGATAGACAGATAGACAGATAGACAGATAGACAGATAGACAGATAGACAGATAGACAGATAGACAGATAGACAGATAGACAGATAGACAGATAGACAGATAGACAGATAGACAGATAGACAGATAGACAGATAGACAGATAGACAGATAGACAGATAGACAGATAGACAGATAGACAGATAGACAGATAGACAGATAGACAGATAGACAGATAGACAGATAGACAGATAGACAGATAGACAGATAGACAGATAGACAGATAGACAGATAGACAGATAGACAGATAGACAGATAGACAGATAGACAGATAGACAGATAGACAGATAGACAGATAGACAGATAGACAGATAGACAGATAGACAGATAGATAGATTGATTGATTGATTGATTGATTGATTGATTGATTGATTGATTTATCGGGCGGGCGGGCGGGCGGGCGGGCGGGCGGGCGGGCGGGCGGGCGGGTAGGTAGGTAGGTAGGTAGGTAGGTAGGTAGGTAGGTAGGTAGGTAGGTAGGTAGGTAGGTAGGTAGGTAGGTAGGTAGGTAGGTAGGTAGGTAGGTAGGTAGGTAGGTAGGTAGGTAGGTAGGTAGGTAGGTAGTTGATGGTATAAAAGCTTGCAGCCAAAAGGCTGAATTATGTTAAATATTACAAAAGTATAAATAAGTATTAGATGTTGCAGATGTTAAAATTACTGATAGATCAATATCATCAAAAATATGCTATATATTAAAATACACACTAAGAATTATGCTCACATTAACTACATCTTTAGTGAATTATGTATAGTAAAACTGTTCCTGAACCTTTGGGTACAGAAAGTGACGTTAAACTTGCGCTCCTTCCTCAAGTTAAAAACGTTACTGTTGTAAGGAGGAAGGAGGCCGTGTAGTCTATGGCTGTCATTGGTCACGGTATCTTGTAAAAGTTTGTCTGCATGTTAATTCTTGTCTTCGCGGCGATGTGTAGAGGTTGAAGACCTGCAAGAGATAGAGCCTCATTATATGGTACAGTACCCATGCAAGGAAAAATAATTCGCATTGCTCTTTTTTGTATCATTTCTAAATCGTTTGATAAGTAAATTGTTAAACTATTGTGAAAAGTCGGACACGCGTACTCCGTGATAGGCCTAATACAAGTGCTGTAAGATACTTCAGCTTTTCAGCTGAGTTAGGAAATACAGTCTCTTTTGTGCTTTCTTTATACTTTCGGAAACTTGCATGGTCATTCCACTTGAGATCACTGGAGACGTCTAAACCCAACATCTTGGCGCAACTATTTCTAGGGGATTGAACTTTTACCTCATCAGCATGAAATTTTATGGCTCGTTCTTCAGACGCCGACGAGGAGTGAAAGGACGTCTCACATCGGTCGGGAAAACAAATTAAAGCGTTTGATCTAATTGTTATAGCCGTTAGCTGTCAGCACATGTTTTGACTGCCGGTGTCTGCACTTATGAGTGTGGCCGAATTCTCGAAGAGCTAAAAAGACCTTTGAAGAATTAAAAATGTTGAAATTAAGGTTGGAAGGCAGAGGTTGGAAGGATTCGTCACACCACTGATTTACACAGCAATGCGATTTCGATCGGGATCCGGAATATCGCGATTTTGATCCTGAGTGCATGCTCGCGCATAGTTTGAGCATTAGCCTTGGCTAATTATTAGATTTGAATAGATTTCTAATTAGTTTGAATAGTTTCAGTTTAGAGTTCAGCACTAAAACAAAAGGAAAAGTCGCTTCACGCTTAAAAAGTCACGACAAAAATATCTGATGAGTGTGAGAAAAGGCTTGGTGGCACTCTGGACGTGAATGGAGAATGAAAAAACGGTGTTGTCTAGCATGCTTACTGAATTTTGACCAGCTTGTTCTTGTTGGATATCAGGGAACGTAATAGTTTTCTTATACATCAATTACCGTACTCATCAGTTTACTTAAAAACATCTGACACCAATTTATATTAAGTATTTCACGTCTGTTTCAAGACAACTTTTGTGTAGTTATCTTTCGACCAGTTGAATAGTGTTTCACGTAACGCAGGCCTATGCCAGTTACTTCAATAATTAGTACCTTGAGCAGAACTGTATATGATTGACTGTATGCGCCATATGGTCTAAGTATGTTGGGCAGTTTCCATCATCGCTACTTATGATTACTATATTTAACATCTTCAAAAAATCTTAAATTAGTACAGCGTGTCAGGCATATATACATTCGGCAAAATTTGAAGGCTTAGTTTCTTCGATGCCCAACCTTTGGATGGACTTACCACACGACAGATGAAACAATAGCTTACCGATCACAGAAGAAGTACTGCTGTCTCATGTCTGTACCACCATGATTTGATCTACGATTCAGCACAGTGTTATATACGGACTCTCACGGACAAAAGACATGCAGTTTTTCTTCTGTTGACACCAAGGGAAGAAAGGGCAAGTGTTTGATTTAGTTCATCATCTTTTGGCAATATTCTGCCTAACGAGTAGTGAATTGTTTAGAAATCCGGCAGCGATTTCGTTTGATTCCAACCAAAAAGTCTCAATGTTGCATTTTCGTAACTGCTGATGCAGTTCCCGGTTTGGTCTTAAAATGTATAATTCACTCGAAATTTTCTTTCACCAAAAATCTTTAGAAAAGTTTGTAAAATACTAAACAATTATTACTTAGAATGTTACTGTAGACACTGTAGTTACAGGGGCGCAACTAGAAAATTTCGAGGGCAGGGTTGAACGCAAAAAAAGGGCAAAGTCGTTCAGTATTCTAAAGAATTTTGGACTAGAAGTCAGTGGCGTGGGAAGCGGAGATTGGAATTTTGCGTCTCTGAAACGGCATTTCCTGCATTTTTAGGACGCTTTTCTCGTATTTTCGGGTGCGGAAATTTTTATTTTGGTCTCGCATTTATGCGGAGAATTGTATTGCGTGCTACAACACGATTAATTATCTGTTTATCTAATGTCTAATGTCTAACCTAGTATTAGAGGTCTCACAAAAGGGCAGGGGTTAAAAAGGGCAGGGGTTGCAACACCCCCAAACCCCCCCCCCCCCTAGTTGCGCGCCTGAGTTACGATTAAAACTGCAAGAGTTTCTGTGTTTGAGAGATCCAAATCAGGAATTTAATATGATTTATATTAATTAGCACTTATAATTACAGTATCTCAAGTATTAAATAACTTTCACGTTCATTGTTGTCAAACGAGACAAAGTTATAGTGTGCCGCGTCTCGCAATGTATCAGCGATGTTGTTCAGTCACGACAGGCTATTTACCACATTTAGAATTTTTCTGAAGGCATCTTTTTGGGTGCGGTTATCTTGAGAACTGACATGGGCTCCCACGCGAACATGGAAAACGCGGACATTGAAACACGGATATAGAAAACACGGACATGGAAAACACGAACATAGAAAACACTGACATGGGAAACGCGGACATGGAAAACACGGATATGGAAAACACGGTCATGGAAAACAATGACATGGGAAACTCGAACATGGAAAACACGGATATGGAAAACACTGACATGGGAAACTCGAACATGGAAAACACGGATATGGAAAACACTGACATGGGAAACTCGAACATGGAAAACACGGATATGGAAAACACGGTCATGGAAAACACTGACATGGGAAACTCGAACATGGAAAACACGGATATGGAAAACACGGTCATGGAAAACATTGACATGGGAAACGCGGACATGGAAAACACGGATATGGAAAACACGGTCATGGAAAACACTGACATGGGAAACTCGAACATGGAAAACACGGATATGGAAAACACGGTCATGGAAAACACGAACATGGAAAACACTGACATGGGAAACTCGAACATGGAAAACACTTGCATGGAAAACACTGACATGAAACACACGGACATGGAAAACGCGGATATGGAAAACGCGGACATGAAAAACACGAAGATGGCTTCATTAGACGATAAATAATTTTTCAGAAATTAAACAGAATTTTGCTTGTCGTATAAAATGGCTTAAGCAGCGCAACCGAAATTCTATTCAGTACCACGTGATCAATAACTTGCCAATCAAATGGCGATGATTCAGTTAGGGGTTATATAAATTGAAGTAAAGCATCGTCTATGCATGGCTCCTCCAGCCATAATGACTTTATGTAGAAAGCTGCGCCTCTCTATTCGAACAACGTCTCTTTCAGTCTTTTTGCCCAAACATTTTTCTAAAATACTTCCTGACTTGTTTTTGTTTGAGAAGCTAGAATTTGTGGAAACACTATACGTTTATTATTTATTCAGCTGAGCTTTCGACCTGTTGACTTAGACTTTCATCAGAGTAAAATTTAAATAAAAGTGAGAATTTGTGGAAACACCACGTTTATTATTTATTCAGCTGAGCTTTCGACCTGTTTGTTGACTCAGGCTTTCATCAGAGAAAATTTAAATAGTAGCGAGAATTTGTGGAAACACCACGTTTATTATTCATTCAGCTGAGCTTTCGACCTGCATGTTGACTCCGATCTTCAGAGAAAATTTAAATAGAACCGAGAATTTGTGGAAACACCACGTTTATTATTTATTCAGCTGAGCTTTCGACCTGTTGACTCAGACCTTCATCAGAGAAAACGTCTAACCGCTGCCCGACGTTTGAAGTTACACGTTTGCGGTTTCATGTACACGTTTTCGACGGCAAAAGGTCGGTTTTCACGTAAGTCAATTACGTTTGCAATTCTCTGTTTGGAGTTTGCATTATCTCACGTATAAATGCTTTTGGTATACAATTTAAGTATTTTTCTTTGATTTGCTATGAATTTTAAGAGCAAGAAGCGAAGATTTTTGCCTTCTTCGTTGTTTAAAGCATAAACACTGTATATGACAAGAAAATCAATATGGCGGATTCAATATACTGTATATCTCAACTGGTCTAATTAAAATAAAAAATCTCTTTGTTTCTTCTTGTGTAACAAGAAGATAGCTATTTATTAGCTTTGGATTACTTCTTGTATTTTTTAATTGGTATATAGTTTATTTTTCAGCAGTAGTTTACAGTTAATGTAATAATTGCAGAGGTTTCAAACTAAATGTACAAATTGTCCCAACTTCTAACACCAAACGCCAAACCGCAAACTGGAGTTTGCAGTTTGAGATAAACGTGGAACTAAAGGTCTCTATTGCTGAGCTTTCGACCTGTTGACTTAAGCCTTCATCAGAGCCAACGTTGTCTTTCCACAAATTCTCGCTTCTATTACAATTTTTCACCATGCAGACATTCAAATAATTGTTTTTGTTTGTTTGTTTAGGGCATAAACGTTTTAGCGCGACGTAAACATGGAGGAGAGTATCACGAAGTCTTCGGCGGCATCGAACAGACGCAAGCATTTTCACGATGACGTTCTGAAGTCTCTAGCCGAGACCTGGGAGGTGCTATCCGTTGAGACTACGGAGACCTCACGCGAAGGTCATTGCCATCCGTTTGAGATCCCAGATGAACCCATTGAACAGAATGAGATTTTAAACGAGGAAATTAGCAGAGAATGGAGTCGAACACAGTCTGTCAGAGAGGACGAAGCGTGTGGTCTTACTCGGCAGACAGACGCGACAGGCAATGAATCAACTTTTGAAACGGAGGAACGCCTTCCTTTTCAAAGAGTTGTGGTTGAAGGCGAAGAAGCGAGTGGTGTGAGTATGTTTTTTTCACATAGATTTATCTAATTCATCAATAATTTATGAAATAAATTCAAAGAGATGGATGTTTTTTGTTTGTTTTTTTAAATAACTTTTTTGGGTACTAATAATAATAAAAAAACGTAAAAAGACGAAAACAAGAAAAATTACAGTCAAAATCGAAATACCTTCCCACTTTCACTTCTGTCGTTGATTTCAATAATAACGCCTGATCAGCTGTCGATTACACTAGAGCTTTCAGAAATACTGTATTGTCTCTTGTGTTTGGCCTCGCGGCAGGGCCGGACTAAGACTGTGGGGGGGGGGGGGGGGGGGGGGGGGGGGGCAGGGGCCACATTTTTGTGGGGGCCCTTTTCCAATTCCAATCGGTCTTACAAATTACAATATAATAAAATAAAGACACTGAATCACTGGTGTTCACCAAAGAACCCTTTATATATGAGAGAAAAGGGGAAAATAACAAATGACTTTACACAAATTTAAAGTGTCTGTCTGCCGTCTGCGAGATGAAGCGAGCCCCGAGGGGGAACCGAAACGTCAGACAATACTGTTAACAATTACATTTTGTTCAGCAATCTGGAGAAACTTCCTTATTGAAACATGTTACACAAATTAATAATACTATTAACTATTTAGACATTTAGTAACTTTGAACAAACAGAAACGTTAGTAACTTAGTATTAATTGGGTTGTTAAATAAAATACTCCAAAATGTGGGGGGCCCGGGGCCTAGGCCCCGGTGGCCCCGCCCTTAATCCGCCGCTGCCTCGCGGAAAAGATGGATGACAAGCCTTTTTCAACGATTGTATTCTACAAATTAAAGGATTGCTTTGCCCGGTTGGTAGATACATCTACGCAAATTTGTCTTATAATTCATTTATTTATATGGTAAGTTCTACCCGCGGTCTACATACGGCGATCTTCTGTAACCGCCACAGTATTTTTGAAAACGCTTCTGTAATTGAAATGCACAACGGTTTACAGAAGCGGAAGTGACTGTTTTGACTGTTTTAACTGTAAAAGGAAATCAGTGTAAGCTACATAAATGCATAGATAATCCCAACGGAAAAGGTGCGAACATAATAGCCCATGCGAGGCACATCCCACGATAAATATATATCCTCCACAATAAATATATGTATTAGACGACATGACATAAGAAAAACTAATCCCTGTGACAAGGACAGGTATACATACAAGAGACCAAGTATATGGCATGTCTACATCAAAAATTGAAATAAGTAAAGAAGAATATTAAAGTGGGTATTATTAAGATTAATCAGGTGTTCATAAATCGGATACAAATTCGTCCTGTAGAAACGAAATATGCGGTATACAAAATATGACTATGAGTGGTACATATACATGTGGTGCATGTGGTACATTTGTGAACTTGATGTAATGTAACAGACGTTGAGCTTGACCAGGGGGACAAGTTGCCCCTGGCTCCCAACTTGAGAAGGGCCCCCTAAACTTTTCGAGATTTGAGTTTTGGACGTAAAAATACAGGAGGCCCAGAAAACGTAAAGATCAGTAACACTAACTTCATTTTTAGTCAACCCAGGGGACCAATTGAGAACAAGTAGATACGACCCTATGACGTGCGACGTCATCAGGGGCCCAAAATCGATAATTTGACCAGGGCCCCACAATTTCTCTCGGCGGCCCTGAGCTTGACAAACGTCCACTGAACGTCTGTTATACAAAATGAAATTTTCTACGCAAGATCCTACGGAAAACCACGCCGTTGGCTTTCACTTTCGAACTATAAATTGTAGTGGGGACTTGATCTGAAACGTATAATATGTCTTTTGAATTCGGCTTGGTAAAATATGTTTATTTTGCATATGAAATGACTTGTTTTTACTTCAGGTGCCATACAAGGATCTCGAGCAAGCGTCTCAGCTTTTGGCCGAAGCATTATATATAAGAAATAAATACATGGCATTGAGTTTACAAAATTTCTGTCCAACTACGGAGAGTATCTTGAGGACAGTCCACAAGGATTATGACATGCAAGATCATCTTGCGAAAAAAAGAATGGTGTCTAAATCTTACGAAGATGTGGAATGTAAGTGTATGACGCAATTCAAGGTAAAACGTTGTCATGGGATATCATATGTATTATGTCAAAATTTATTGTAGTTAAAGTGCTTATGAAACGAAAATTTAAGTCTGTCTTATTTGAAAAAACCCACAATTAACTTGACAGAATAACATTTTTTGTAGTTTTTCGTTTCCTTGCTTCGTTGTTGAGATATTTCAGTTTGTTTGATATGCAAATCAAACATTTTGACGCCACATGTTGTGCATAATGACTTATCGGTGAAGGTTAGGCCACACCAATTTTATTTTGTGTTTTGCGGGCAGAAATCCTCTTTTTTCAGGATCGGAGGAGGGGAAAAAATAAAAATAAAATTATATTGATGATTCAGGAATGTTCAAATTTATCACAAGAAATCTATATATCACAAGAAAGGATTTATAAAGCAACATAGTACAATGTATTGATATAATAGATTAGCCATTGCCTAACTGATTCAGATCAATAAGACACAAGAGTTAGCAAGACAAATTTTGCAGTGTTTACAGGAGCTGTGAATGTACTAACAGAGAACCACGCACAATCTGGTAGGCCCGCCATCACGTCACATCCAAGATATTTACATAAAGAGCGAGCTGCAGCTTGAAAGCACACGTGAGAGCGTCTTGCGGATCGGCCATGTTTTGCGCATGCCCATAATTCCATATTAGAGGACTGGAGCCTAAAGTTTTGCCTAAAGTCTGCCGGGTTCCAGCCGGGTTCCGGTTCATGAAAATTGCTCAAAACACGATCCAAACAATATTATTAAAACCAAAAGTGCAAAACCTCAGCAATTCAGCGTGTTTTGACAAGTCATTTCAGCCATAAAAAGTGAGCTTCGGCAAGAACAAAACCATTGTTTTTTTTTAAAAGGATAAATTTTCAATTTTATTTTTATTCTGTTTTCCGGATTTTTAGCGTCGGCGGGCCCGTAAAACACAAAATAAAATTGGTGTGGCCTTATATATCATTGCTATTATCAAACCAATTAATTTGTAAAGAAGCATATGGGTGTATCTTCCACAACACCAAACATGTAGAATTTTCAAGTGATTATGTTTGATAACACGAAGATTATAGGCCTTATTCCAAAATGGCCGCCAAATTAGAATTATTTTATGTGCATATAAATTAGCCCTTATGACCTCGTTTTAAAGTAAAAATTCTTTTGAATTTCACACATGAAAACGAGTTCATTAGGGCTAATTTATATGTATATAAAAGAATTTTAATTTGGCGACCATTTTGGAATAAGGTCTATATTAACCTCAACCTCGTACCCAGGGCCATTTGTAGGCAACTGGGTCAAGATGGCGGGAACAAATGGCCCTGGTGGAGGCTAGGCTATCTCAGCCTCTGATTGGTCAAGAGCTTATGGCGTAAATCAAACGGTTTGATTTTGTATTTTTTTTTTTTAAATTGTATTTTGACCTTGTCGGTTGTTCCTGCACACGGCACGGGAAATTATATTTTAAACCATGCAATAATTAGGTGTAATTAGGTATAATTACTGTGTAAAGAACTGAGTTCTAGTTAATAAAATGCGCAATATACTGCGCATTTTGAGCTAGCCTCCACCAGGGCCATTTGTTCCCGCCATTTTGTTTTATTCGCCATCTTGGCCCAGTTCCCTACAAATGGCCCTGGGTACGAGGTTGATATTAACCTCCGATAACTCATTATGCACGTGCGACGTCAAGATATTCAATTTGCATATAAATACCTCAACAACGAAGCAATGAAACGAAAAACTGCAAAATATGTTACTCTGTTATTTTAAGTGTTTCTTTGACACTTTTAATTTCGGAGCTGTTAGTTACAGGAAGTCAGGAACTATTGTGTTAACCCTTTAGTGACCAGGTCCCCAGGAGCTCTCCTCTTGACGAATAAAGTCGGGTGGCGTTAGCCAGAGTAAGATTAATAAGTTGCCAAAAGGCAACTGTGGCCAGTAAAGGGTTAATCAGTCTTATGTATTGTTTTTTTAGGTTTGTCGCAAACAAGCAACCTATCGTTGGAGGTTTCTGAAAACCCATTCACGGGAATTGACATTCCAGAAGACTGTGGATACTCCTTTACAATGGTCGATGGAGTTATTCAAATAAGTGGATCAGAAAAGCCTAATCACGATAGCACATTGTTTGAGGCTAATGGTAAACCCAAGATACATCCGTACCCATGTTTAGACGAGTTCTTTGCAGATTATAACATTCTTTTGGGTCTTTGTACCCACGGTCCAATGTAAGTGGTATTTCAATATATTAGACACAACAAGATGTACCCTGCGAGTCAGAGCCCCTTTCCGACTTACGCAGGCTTCGGGGGAAAGTGGGCTCTACCAACAAACTCGATATTTCTTTCTGAGCATGTGTGAACGGTTGCCAAGATACTATTTTGGGCTCAGGCTCTAAAGCTTAAATTTAGAGGTCTATCGACAAGAACAAAGTCATGAGTAAGATTTTGGAATTCGCAGCTGACAAATTACCCGCCTAAAAAACCTAGAAATTTACAAATGCAGACCAAGTCATTGCCTAAATAAGGAATACAACGTTAAAGTCTTATTCTCAATTGGATAATAATAATAATAATAATAATAATAATAATAATAATAATAATAATAATAATAATAATAATAATAATAATAATAATAATAATAATAATAATAATAATAATAATAATAACAATAATAATAACAATAATAATAATAATAATAATAATAATAATATATGAAATATCGCCACAAGAACGCTGTGATATCGAATCGACTGTGATTACCTTCAAACATGTGTTAACTCTATAAACAATACTCATACAGACCAGAATCACTTCGATTTTATGTCTTTCTTTAACGAAATTATATACAAATCAGTTTTTCGAGCTATTAAAACACCAAAATTTCGACTGTCGTATCTGTTTCGCTTCGGTCGCCAACAATCACAGGGGTATTGCGCGTGCTCATAAACTCGAACTTGTTTGACCAATTCAAAACCTGACTGACTCGTCCCAAACTTGGGCCGAAGATCGAATTTGTTGGCAGAGCCTACTTTCCCCTTCCCTGCAGCTGGCAGAGGTCTCTCTACAGGAAAGAGACCTCTTCAAACATCCAACACTTTTCCTGTCGCGCATGCGCCCCAAGCACTGTAAACAACTTTATACCGACTCTAAGGTTACAGAAGCTCAACTGGCTCAGGAACGCTAATTGTTACACTCTAGCGCCAACACGTAAACAACTCGTTGATCATTGCGTAAGCATGCTCAATAGCCAATCAGAATGTGTGTTGTACCAAACCTGTTTTCAAAACTGCTTTGACACGTCCAAGATCATGGACGGCGGCTACGTCAAACAAAGTGTCGGATGTTTGCAGAGGTCTCTTTCCTGTAGAGAAACCTCTGCCAGCAGGGAAACTTCCATCAAAACCTGCGTAGGTCTGAAAGGAGCTCTGGCTTGCAGGGTAAACAAGATGCAAATTATCAAAAGAACTAAAACATTGATCTACATGAAAGTCATGAATCCGTCCACGCTTCATTCTTCTCCCAAACATTCATCAAGCAGCGGGTGCATTTCACGACGTATCGACCCAAATTATACAGACGCGTTTGCGAACTTAACTTCTGTAGTCAAACGGAAAGTATATTATGCCCCAATTGTGCAAGAAACTGCACGGTAAGCATACCACGAATGGTAGTACGTTGTAACTGTTGTGGTCAAACACCAAGTATTAGGCTTAAAGTATAGATTAGTCCTCGCACAACGCCAGTGGAGGTCCAACTACCCACCATGACCTGTACAGCATAGTCATCATGACCATGCTGTAAAAAAAATTACAGTGTTAATATTGCTCACAAATTATTGAAGATTCATAAAGGAAGTCAGCTTATATCATTGGTCAGAGAAAAACGTAAGGGTCATAGACCTCTTTTATTATGAATATTTCGTACACCAACATTTTCGATTTGTTTTTCAAACTCTAACTTAATTACAGGACATTATTCTCGAAGTTCTATTTTATTCATATATTTTTATCTTTTAGGAAATCTTTTTGTTTTCGTCGCTTAAAATTCTTAGAAGCTCGGTACAACCTTCACATTCTTCTTAATGAACTGAAGGAGCTTGCTGAAATGAAACAAGTAGCACATAGAGATTTTTACAATGTGAGAAAGGTATGGTATATGCACTGAGAAGTTGTAAATGCATGTTCCCTACTGCCAGACAGTTTTACTCATTAAATGGGGAGCCCTCAGCATGCATAGGTGGTTCAATAATAAGTGTAACGCATGGTTGGGAAAGACACAAACCACTGCATAATGCTGTTACAGTGTACAGTACCTGTATCAAATGAGCCATTTGCCAGGGCAGCTAAGAGATGTGCCATCTCGCCTTAACATTGATTATGCAGAAATATGTTATCTAAATTTGCTCACCAAGTGAATTTGACAGATTTTACCCTGGATAGTCTGGAATTGGGTAGTTTACATGTACATCCAGGTGCAATAACACATGGTTAAAATAGAAACATATCACTGCATAATGTTGCTTGCTACCTGTATCAAATGTGCCATTTGTCCGGGGGT